>JASDDO010000024.1:145056591-146307841 GCA_030015575.1 Agapanthus africanus | reverse complement strand
ATAATTCTTCTCATGGATCTTCAACTGTCTCGATGCGTATGCTACAATCTTCCCATGCTGCATCAAAACACATCCCAATCCTTTCCCAGATGCGTCGCTGTGAATCACTAATCCTCCGGAATTGTCTGGCACGGTCAGAATAGGGGCGGTTATCAACTTCTGCTTCAACGTCTCGAAAGCTAACGCACACTTATCCGCCCATACAAAAGGTACCTCATTGCGCGTAAGCTTGGTCAACGGTTCTGCCAAACGAGCGAAGTTCTCCACAAATCTCCTGTAGTATCCGGCTAATCCAAGGAAACTTCTTATCTCAGCTACATTCCTTGGAATAGGCCAATCTCGAACTGCTGCAATCTTTTCGGGATCGACGGCGATTCCATCGCCCGACACAACATGCCCCAGAAACTTCATTTTTTCCAGCCAAAATTCGCACTTACTCATCTTCGCATACAATTTCTCCTGTCTCAATGTCTGCAGTGCGATCTTCAAATGCTCAGCATGCTCCTCCAAACTCTTCGAGTAAACCAGAATATCGTCAATGAATACCACAATAAACTGGTCCAAGAATGGTGAAAAGATTCGGTTCATCAAGTCCATGAATACTGCCGGCGCATTCGTTACTCCGAAGGGCATCACTAGATACTCGTAATGTCCATACCGAGTTCAAAACGCCGTCTTGCAAATATCCTCTGCTTTCACTCGGACCTGATGATATCCGGATCGCAAATCCAGTTTCGAGAATACCCTCGCGCCACTAAGCTGCTCAAAAAGTTCTCCAATGCGAGAGATCGGGTACTTGTTCTTAATAGTTACCCGGTTTAATTCTCGATAATCGATGCACATCCTCCTCGTGCCATCCTTCTTCTTTACTAGAAGAACTGGAGCTCCCCAAGACGAGTTGCTGCTTCGAATCCAACCCTTCTCAAGCAATTCAGTAACTTGTTTTTTAACTTCTTCCAATTCTACTGGTGCCATTAGATAATACGCTTTAGATACTGGCGCTGCACCAGGAATAAGATCAATTGCGAACCCCACGTCTCGCTTTGGCGGTAAACCCGATATATCTTCAAACACGTTCATAAAATCACGAACAACAGCCGGCTCTTCACTTTCATCACTTCCATTGATGCAAGAATATTATTTGTCGGCCTAGCCCTAAACTCGACTGGCCTGACAGAAAAACTCCCCTTCATCCTAGATAAACTCTGCTGCTCTCAGCTGCCGCAAGTACTTGTGAGAAAGTGGTCAAACCCAGGGAAACAATCTGCCTCTGGATGTCCACGTCCAGGCTGCGCATGAACCTCCGTGCCCTGTCTGCATCGTTGGCAACTAAAGGTCCAGCGAAACTACTGAGTCTCGTCCATTCTGCTGCATGCACATCTACGGGTGCTCCTTTCTGCTTTAGTCCGATGAACTTCTCTTCCATTTCCTCCCGTACAGTCCGCGGGAAGAACTTCTCCAGGAAACTCTTAGAAAAATCCGCCCACTTGATCGGCTTGGGCAAGCGGGTCTCCTCAACAAGCCACCATTCTCGGGCGTAGTCCACTAGCTGAATGCGTACCACAACAACCTTTTTGTCATCTGGAATCTGTGCCGCAAAAAGCAAGTTCTCTGTGTCAACTAGCCACTGCTCCACTGGAAACGGCTCCTTTAAACCAGTAAATGTAGACGGACCCAACTGCCTGAAATCTGCTACGATCCCTACTCGGTCAACTGGTCTAGCTCCAACATTGTTCACAGACTGCTGAACGATCTGCAAACCTTCCCGAAACGAGTCCGCTTGCTGCTGGATCAGCTTGGTCTGTTTCTTTGATTCTCCAGCATTCCTCTTATCACTCCAAGCATGGCGGCTTCGTCCACACGCCTCTGGTATGTCTTCAATTTCTTACCGGCCATAATCCTGAACTCAAAATACCCAACATTAGAATGATGATAGATTTTGAATATAGATCAAGGCTAGAACTCCAAGATACTTAAATAGAGTACCGCATTGTAACTATGCCGCGGTATCATAGCCACAATTACATAACTCCATCCAAGTCGCCTAAGTCCTAGAGATAACAAGAAATCAGGTTTTCGAATCGATATGCAAAGGAAGTTTGCACATCGTAAAAGATATAATCAGGAAGAATGTGATTCAAGAATGGTAAAACGGTCAAGGTGGCAGGACATGTTTCTTAAACACGGGTATTCTGATTCGTGTATTGGGTACAATACCTAACTACAAAAGAATCAACCCGACTATCTTATGGCTCTGATACCAAAAGAACCATGTCACGCCCCGCTTCCCAAAGTACGCTAAAGTGGGCACGTGACATAGCCAACCATGCTACCTGTGGATAGGAAAAATCCTTCAACGGTCACATTACGGCTGTGGAGATATCAAGAACATGAAAGTAAACTAACTACCTAATACATGTCCATAAGCCAGAGTAAAAGAATCAAGATATAACAATATGCGGAAGCCAAAAGATACAATAAATGAAACACCTGGAGTGAAACTACGTACCGACAGGAACCTCACCGCTCGTCTGACAACGGCAAAACTCCTAATCAGTCTACAGCAAGGTAGAAGAATCTGGGCCATGCATAACCCAGACGTCAGCGCGTCAAGTCATCAAGTAATAACATAGTAAACAGGCAATACGAATATAAACATGAATAAAGCAAGGGTAACAATAATATAAATCAGAACAGTACAGGGTAGTGTGCAGTGGGTAAACTAAACTGTTCTATCAGGTTCTCTGTTCTAAAGTCTTTGAAATCAAATTGATGAATCATCGATGTAACTCAATAGTATCCCGTACATACCCGGGACCACGGCTACAATATTCTCGGCTGCAGCCGAGACATGCCGCTAGGCACAAAACAGGAATGCGTACACTCGATAGTATCCCGTACATACCCGGGACCACGGCCACAATATTCTCGGCTTAAACCGAGACATGCCGCAAGGCACAAAACAGGAATGTGTACACTCAGGACAGGTAGTGAACTGTCGAGTTACAAGTCAGGTTTCACCTTTGATTTCCCCATACCCCCAAGTTATATGTGCAAGTCAAGTCAGATATCCCGAAAATCAAGAAACTAATGCCAACACAGGATCAGGTAAACAGATTTGTCTGGATAGACAACAGGAACGGTCCACGAGGACTACATGTCAGGTTTGTTGGCATTAGGCACAAGATCAGGTAACGGGTCAGGTCATGGTACATCATGTCAAGTCAAGCAGTATACGGTACCATGTCGGGTCAAGTAGGAAGTGTAACAGGTCATGTCAGGAAGCACAAGATGTCATGTGGGTGCTCATAATCAAACTAACATAAGCATGTGTATAAATAAACAAGCATGAGTACTATCAGAACAATAAACTGGAACATGTAATATGATATGCAAATAGATATAATTTCAAGGATATGGATGCACAGTTATCGATTAGGGTTACATTTATAGTTTCAATATTAATTAGGATGCAATTTATTAAACATGGAGTGTTAATATCACATTATTATGTAGTAATGTGATCTATGGATGCAATTATATGTATCTTAAATGCGATGGATGCAAACGGGTATCCGAAAAGTTATAAAACTATAAAATGGTAATGTGGGATGTACAACTAAGCAATATATGATATAAATATTGATATAATAATATTAATATGGATAGCATATTCAAAGCGATTAATAACTATAAAAGTGGTATTGATTAACCATGCACACGAAAGTTCCGTTCAGAAATTCAGCGTCACCCTAATTTGTAAAATAGCTTAAAAATAACAAACGTTCTCCAAAAGGGACGTGTCTTATACCAAAACAAAGATAATTCAATAAGGTTTTCAATTTTATAATTATAAGCATCTCAGGTTGTCCCTACAAAAAGTTATGAATATTCGAAGTTGAAAGTTTGCTGCTGGAATTTCCCTGGACAACAGTTTGAAGACATTTTCATTTGCATTTTACGTTATTTAAACAATTTATTTTGCCAGTAAATACTTCATAGAGTTATAGTATTCTGAATTAGCTTCGTAACGAACTAAAGAACGTATACTAATGATTTTTCTATGATTTATAATGAATTTTATAAGATAAGGTGTACAGTAAATTTCAGATTTGTCATATCCGATTTTTCAACGACGTTTCATGTGTAAACTATAAGATTTTCAAATGTATAACATTATAAAATGAAGATTATAAAAGTATATAGCATGTAGCAAGATTAACTTGCCTCGATGGGTCGCGAATCGGGAAAACGGAACGCTAACCGTCGGCGGGGAAAACTCGCGACGGGCGCACGGTTCACGGAATGAACCCAAACGACGAACAAAGGAACCACACGGGTCGGGGTACCTCACTGGAACATCGAGAAGCGTCACCGGCACGACGGAATTCCGGCAACAAAAGAATAGTTAAAAAAATGAAAAACGGAACATGAAGCAAGAAGAGAAAGAATGATAAAGAGAACTACGAGAGAATATATGAGGGAGAGGGAGAGAGAGAAAAAAGCGGAGAGAGAGAGAGAGAAAGTGGGGCCCACAGGGTTAAAGGGGAGGTCGCGATTGGCTGAGAGAATAAATTAAGAAGGATATAAAAGATTGTAAAAGATATTATATGGTTAACTTAAAGATTTAAAAGATAGGTAATGAACAGTAAGATATCAGGTTAGTTAGAAAAAATATATGCGATGGTTTTAATAATATTAAAATTTGGGATTTTGGCGCCAAATAAAACATTTCCAAATTGTGCCCGGGTTGGGTCTAAAATTCGAAATTCAAATAATAGGATTTTAAGCGGGTTCCAAATTTTAAAATGAAATGTTTTATGATTAAAAAGCATACTCCCAAAACGGACACACGCACGTGCACGTAGCCATCCAAACTCGCCCGTTTCACTGAATGGGACGAGAATACAATGCACGGACGCTACCACGAGGCTAAGGGTGTCAAGTAGGCCAAGAAGAATATTTTCAATTTTATTTTAGGTGCTAAAATTTGTTATATGCAGAATGACTTAGCCGGTTAAAATTTTGCAATAAGAACCAAACAAGCAAGATAAATGAAATGAGCAATGCTAAACACTCAACCAGTAACAGAAATAGTATTATTGGGCTCGGGTGTTACATCCCCCATTGAAAAACACTGCTTGGCGTTGATCTTCGTGATAACGAAGCTCAGGCACTACGCGTTGGCACATGAGGTCCATCTCGTATCGAAGGTGGATCATCTCAAATATTTGATGTCAAAGGCTATATTAACGGGACGACTCGCTAAATGGACCCTACTCTTGATGGAATTCTCGGTGACATACAGACCCCTCAAAGCAGTGAAAGGTCAGGCCATCGCCGACTTCCTCGCTGAACATCCGATACCTGCCGACTCTCCTTTGAATTGCAAATTGCCAGATGAGCACGCGTTTGACACAATTGACAGGGAGAAAGAAGGGAGTGATACCCGATGGGAACTCTACTTCGACGGAGTGTCTTCCATGAAGAAACGCAAACAAAGTACCCCCATAATCAAATCTGGTGTAGGCCTCATCTTCATAACTCCACAAGGAGAGATAATGCGCTGTGCCTTCTCCTTAACAGAACGGAGGACAAACAATGAAGCCGAATACGAAGCTTTGATAGCAGGTCTTGAGATCACTGTCGACATGGTAATCGAAAACCTCCTCATATACGGAGACTCCCAGCTGTTCGTTAGCCAAGTAAACGGCGACTATCAAACATGCAAGCCAGAGCTGGTAAAGTACGGCGAGAGAGTACAGCAACTGCTGACTCAAATTCCCTCATACACCCTGGAAAGCATACCGCGTGTGGAAAATAGCAAAGCGGATGCATTAGCCAAGCTCGCTAAAGAACTGGCCGATGAGAACCTCGATGACCTGAGGATCATTGTGCAAAGCCGTCGGGTTCTTGCACCGGCAGAAATATCTTCGGAGTCATCCGAAGAAAAGGGAGTGATCGAGAAAACGGCCCTACAAATAAAAGACCAGGAAAAGGCTAAGGATTGGAGAGAAGTCTTTATAGACTACTTCAAATCCTGTCAAACGCCTGAAGATGCGTCCTCAAGACATCAGCTCATGAAACGAGCTCTATCATTTGCCTTCGTCAATGATACTCTGTATAAGAGATCATTTGATTCTTTATGGCTAAGATGCCTGGGACCTGAAGTAGCAAAGAGGGTCGTCCAAGAAATTCACGACGGACTCTGCAGATCTCATCAAGCCGGGGCAAAGATGAAACTGAAGATCAAAAGGATGGGCTACTATTGGCCCACGATGATCCAGGATTGCCTCGAGTACGCGAAGCAGTGCCACTCATGCCAGATTCACGGGGACTTTATCCATCAGCATCCAAATCCGCTACATCCAATGGTGGCTAGCTGGCCGTTCGAAATGTGGGGAACTGACATAATCGGCCTCATCGAACCACCATCGTCCAGAGGACATCGATTCATTTTAGCGACAACTTATTACTTCTCTAAATGGGCAGAAGCAGTACCGCTGAGAGAAGTGAAGACGGAGAATATACTCCATTTCTTCAAGACACACGTCATCTATCGGTTTGGCACTCCGCGACGGATTATCTCCGATAACGGGACAGCCTACAGAAGCCACAAGATCAGCCGCTTCGCACAACAGCATAATATAGACTGGAGATACTCTTCGGTCTATAACCCCCGAGCTAACTGTCTAGCTGAGGCTTTCAACAAGACCTTGACGAAGATCGTGAAAAAGACGGTGTCTCGAAATAAGAGGGACTGGCACGAGAGACTGTATGAAGCTCTCTGAGCATATCGAACTACGTTCAAAACGGCCACGAATACAATGCCGTATGCATTGGTATTCGGCACAGACACAGTACTCCCCATCGAGATAGAGTTACCCTATCTACGAGTGGCAGTTCATTACGAGCTAACGGACGAAGAGAATCTCATCTTCGGCTTGAGGAGCTCGATGCCCTTGACGAAACCTGGCTCATGGCTCAATAAAATCTCGAAGCTTATAAAGCGAAGATGACGCGCTCATACGAGAGATTGACTAGACCGAGAACATTCTGCCAAGGCGAACTCGTGCTAGTAGTCAAAAGACCTATGATCCCTAATCGTGCTAAACGGAGGAAATTCGAGCCAAACTATGAAGGCCCGTACATCATAGACAAAATTTACCAGGTTGGAGCCTATCTACTCATGGACATGCATAGAGAAAGACCTTTCAGGCCAATAAACGGTCGCTTGCTGAAAAAATACTACGCCTGAAGAGTCACGGCCTAGGTCAACGATAGATGATGATGCCTATATCCGCTCGCTATCTTCCCAAGCCCAAACTCTATAAGTAGTAGCCGGCAATCGGACCGAAACGTCCTTCAACTAACGATGGACCACTATGTCCTAAAACTGGCTGCGGACCGAAACGTCTTTAAACTAACAAAGGACCACTATGTCCTAAAACTGGTTGTTGACCGAGACGTCGGTAAACTAATACAAACCACAGCATTCCAAGGCTGACATAAAAAAAAGGAAAAAAGAAAACGGTGTGTCCATAAGCAAAATGGGCACGGATGAAAACTCGAGAGGGCTCCGTGAGTAAAAACAGCAGGGCTACCGGCAAGTTTTGTGAAAACCCGAAATGGCGCAAGCTCGTTAAAAGACACTTGCAAGGTCCTCTCGACCCTGTAAGGAGAAACAACCTGCATGAGATCCTTATGACTCACAAGGGAACAACACACTTAGGGATCCCTACGATTCCTAAGGGGAAATTACACTTGCGAGATCTTCACAACTCGTAAGGAGACCCCCCTATAAGACCCTCATGGCTCATATGATTCAAAAGTCTTAAGCTACAGGGATCTGAACCTGTTCTTAAGCAGCCATCACAACCTCCAATGCTGCCCTACAAGTGGTTCAATATTGACCCTTGTATACAATCCACGGGCGCAAATAAACATTTCCTTAACAAAGTCCCACCAGAGACTGGAGATATGCTCATATAGCAAAAGACACTTGTAAGTCCTCTCGACTTATAAGGAGAAACCACTCTTGTAAGATCCTTACGACTTATAAGGGATCATACACTTAAGACTCCTCACGACTCTTAAGGAGAAAACGCACCTACGAGATCCTCACGACTCGTAGGGAGAAATACCTTTATGAGACCCTCACGGCTCATGAAGTCAAAAGCCTTAGTCGACAGGATCTTAACCCTGTTTGCTAAGCCACCTTTGTTCGACATCGATAGAGGCAAATGATGATTCGCTCCTGGAAATATCCCAGTTGTAGCGATGTTGATGTCTAAATCGGTATCAAAACCCAAACTCGCGGCGAAAAGTCAGCGAGTCATAAAAATGTATGCATGCGAAACAGCCGAAATGATGGGGCAACTTGCGACAAAATCAGCAAGTAAAAGCCGAAATGATTGGGCAACTCGCAATAAAAAACAGCGAGTAAAAACAAAAAATAGCCGAAATGATTGGACACCGCGAAAAATATCCGAAATGATTGGGCAATCGCGACTCTTGTGATATAAAATCTGAAATGATAGAACATCGCAGAAAGAAAAATATATAAAATGAAACTTTTTGCCCTACAGGTGAGATCACATTGATCCCTGTATACAATCCACGGGCACAAATAAGGAGGGAACCATACCTTCCCCCATGCTCCATTCAAAAGAGAGCCAAATCTCGACGGTTCACAGACAGACTGGAGATCATCTCCACATTCGTCCCATTTCAACAGATGCAACATCAGCAAAGCGGAACCGCGGAAACTCCCAGTTCCATGACTCGGCGGTGCACAGACAACCAAGAGTCAACCCCCGACTCCGTGAAATGCGTATAAAGTCAACCCTTCCTGGTCACGTGGAATACGGCCTATGTCAATCCTGACCCCGTGGAAAACGTCCAGAGCGGAGCCTGGTCCTCGCAGAACACGGCTATGTCAAACCGAACCCGTGGGAAGCATCCAGAGCAAATTCCTGGTCACGTGGAACACGGCCTATATCAATCCTGACCCCGTGGGAAACGTCCAGAGCGGAGCCTGGTCCTCGCAGAACACTCCTATGTCAAACTGACCCCGTGGTAAGCATCCAGAGCAAATTCCTGGTCATGTGGAACATGGCCTATGTCAATCCTGACCCCGTGGGAAACTCAGAGCAGAGCCTGGTCCTCGCAGAATACGGCTATGTCAAACCGACCCCGTGGGAAGCATCCAGAGCAAATTCCTGGTCACGTGGAACACGGCCTATGTTAATCCTGGCCCCGTGGGAAACGTCCAGAGCGGATCCTGGTCCTCGCAGAACACGGATATGTCAAACTGACCCCGTAGGAAGCATCCAGAGCAAATTCCTGGTCATGTGGAACACGGCCTATGTCAATCCTGACCCCGTGGGAAACGTCTAGAGCGGATCCTGGTCCTCGCAAAACACGGCTATGTAAAACCGGCCCCGTGGGAAGCATCCAGAGCAAATTCCTAGTCACGTGGAACATGGCCTATGTCAATCCTAACCCCGTGGGAAACATCCAGAGCAGATCCTGGTCCTCGCAGAACACGGCTATGTCAAACCGACCCCATGGGAAGCATCCAGAGCAAATTCCTGGTCACGTGGAACACGGCCTATGTCAATCCTGACCCCGTAGGAAACGTCCAGAGCGGAGCCTGGTCCTCGCAGAACACGGCTATGTCAAACCGACCCCGTGGGAAGCATCCGGAGCAAATTCCTGGTCACGTGGAACACGGCCTATATCAATCCTAACCCGTGGGAAATGTCCAGAGCGGATCCTGGTCCTTGCAGAACACGGCTATGTCAAACTGACCCCGTGGGAAGCATCCAGAGCAAATTCCTGGTCACGTAGAACACGGCCTATGTCAATCCTGACCCCATGGGAAACGTCCAGAGCGGATTCTGGTCCTCGCAGAACACGGCTATATCAAACAGACCCCGTAGGAAGCATCCAGAGCAAATTCCTGGTCACGTGGAACACGGCCTATGTCAATCCTGACCCCGTGGGAAACGTCCAGAGTGGATCCTGGTCCTCGCAGAACACGGCTATGTCAAACCGACCCCGTGGGAAGCATCCAGAGCAAATTCCTGGTCACGTGGAACACGGCCTATGTCAATCCTGACCCCGTAGGAAACGTCCAGAGCGGATTCTGGTCCTCGCAGAACACGGCTGTGTCAAACTGACCCCGTGGGAAGCATCCAGAGCAAATTCCTGGTCACGTGGAACACGGCTATATCAATCCTGACCCTGTGGGAAACGTCCAGAGCGGAGCCTGGTCCTCGCAGAACACGGCCTATGTCAATCCTGACCCATGGGAAGCATCCAGAGCAAATTCCTGGTCACGTAGAACACGGCCTATATCAATCCTGACCTCGTGGGAAACGTCCAGAGCGGATCCTGGTCCTCGCAGAACATGGCCTATGTCAATTCTGACCCCGTGGGAAGCATCCAGAGCAAATTTCTGGTCACGTAGAACACGGCCTATGTCAATCCTGACCCCGTGGGAAACGTCCAGAGCGGATCCTGGTCCTCGCAGAACACGGCTATGTCAAACCGACCCTGTGGGAAGCATCCAGAGCAAATTCCTGGTCATGTGGAACATGGCCTATGTCAATCCTGACTCCGTGGGAAATGTCCAGAGCGGATCCTGGTCCTCGCAGAACACGGCTATATCAAACCGACCCCGTGGGAAGCATCCAGAGCAAATTCCTGGTCTCGTGGAACACGGCCTATGTCAATCCTGACCTTATGGGAAACGTCCAGAGCGGAGCCTGGTCCTCGCAGAACACATATATGTCAAACCGACCACGTAGGAAGCATCAGAGCAAATTCCTGGTCACGTGGAACACGACCTATATCAATCCTGACCCCGTGGGAAATGTCCAGAGCGGATCCTGGTCCTCGCAGAACACGGCTATGTCAATCATGACTCCGTGGGAAGCATCCAGAGCGGAGCCTGGTCCCCGCAGAACACGGCTATGTCAATCCTGACCCCGTGGGAAGCATCCAGAGCAAATTCTTGGTCACGTGGAGCACGGCCTATGTCAATCCTGACCCCGTGGGAAACGTCCAGAGTAGATCCTGGTCCTCGCAGAACACGGCTATGTCAATCCAGACCCCGTAGGAAGCATCCAGAGCAAATCCTGGTCCCATAAAACACGGTTAAAGTCAATCTTGACCCCGTGGGAAATGGCCAGAACAACTCCTGACTCTGTGAAATGCGGATAATGGTAACCTCACCCATCACTTACGGGTCCTCGCGACTCGTAAGGGAGCAAACTCTCTTGTGAGATCCTTACGACTCTCAAGAGAAAACACACTTAGGAATTCTCACGATTCTTAAGGAGGAATTACACTTACGGGATCCTCTCGACCCTTAGGTGTTTCCTGATTTAAAATCAGGAAAGCCTACGGAAGAGGCTTCAAAAAAGGGTCAAGTGCTCACACGTGACCAGCAGTCACGTGTTGGCACGTAACACCTAAAAGCATCGGCAAGGCAGATTCAGCTTCCCGACTACATCAAAGAAAAGGGCTTCAGAAAGGGTCACGTGCTCCCACGTGACCAGGGTCACGTGTTGGCACGTGACATTTAAAAGCGGCTTCAAAGGCACATCGGTTCCCTGATCAAATCAAGGAAAAGGCTTCAGAAGAGGTCACGTGCTCACACGTGACCAGGGGTCACGTGTTGGCACATGACATTTAAAAGCAGCAGACTCATTCTCCGGTTAAATCAAGAAAAAGGCTCCAGACGAGGGTCACGTGCTCACACGTGACCAGTTGTCACGTGGTGGCACGTGACGGCTAAGCAGCGGCCCGAAGGCAGAGCGCAAAAAGAAGAAGAGGGCTCGTTCCAAGGGGGTCACGTGCCCACACGTGACCAAGGGTCACGTGGCCACACGTGACCAGCTTTCAAAGCCTATCTGTTAACAGAATTAAATTCTGAGAAAAGACCTCTCAAATCTTTCCAAAGCAACCGATTGAATTAAAAATTTAAAGGGTGATTAAATATCATCTATTTGTGGAAAAAGCCTGAACTTGGAAAGATTTCCCCTTAAAATCTAACCGAAATAACAAGGGAGAATCTCTGGATTTAAAATCCAATGGTGAATAAAATTCACATAATAATCCAAAGGTCCAAAACGAATGGTGAATACAAATCAAATCTCTCAATGAAAGATTCATCAAAAACTAATTGATTCGGCTGTTTCTCCTATAAATAGGAGCCAAGAGACACACAGAGAGATATATGCAGAAAGGGATCGATACATAAAAAAGAAGAGAGCCTTGATACTTTGGAGGAATTTGGATCTTCTGCAAAAGAAAACCCTAGGTAAGAAAGGGAAGGCTTTTTGAAAGGAAAAGAGAATTTAATTCTCAACAGAGTTTAACTCTGATATAAAACAGAAGAACATAGTTCTCTCTTTGGTGGAGGATCTGTAAAGTGCACATTTTCCCTTGAATTGAGAATTTAATTCTCATTGGGTTGAGATCCTGCCATGCAGATCCAAAGCATAGAGAGGGAATGGAAGCTTGAGAATTTAATTCTCACAGAACTATAGGAATTTAATTCCTTTAAAATAAAATTAGGGTTTAACCCTATGTTATGGGAATTCAATTCCTTCAGAATGAACAGAATCAGGGTTTAACCCTAGTTAAGAACTTAGTTCTGTTAAAATAACAGGAATTTAATTCTCTTAAAAAAGAAGAAATTAGGGTTTCACCCTATGACAGAATCTCATTCCTCAGAATAATTCTCTAAAAAAAGAGTGGGAATTTAATTCCTTAAAGCTTTTATTAGGGTTTAACCCTATGATAGAATTCAATTCTTCACATATATGAGGAATTTAATTCCTACAGAAAATTCAGAGTTCAACTCTATCCCAGAAGATAAATCTTCAAAAGGAAATAGGAATTTAATTCCTCTAAAATTATTGTCAGGGTTCAACCCTATGAAGAATTTAATTCTTGAAAGGGATTAACAGATCTTCTAAAAAACATACATAGAGGCAGGGTCACGTGCCACCACGTGACCCCCGAAAAGATCCACAGAAAATGCCCTTTGAGGCAGTGCCTCACGTGACCCACGTGACCCTAGGCAGAGGCTTTAACATACAAGCATTTAAATACCCGTAACGTGATGGCACGTGATGCTCCAAAAGATGCGATATTCTCAGCAGAACAAATGAAGGGAGGGCGCCCTCACGTGCTACCATGTGACCCCTCTTGCCTTAGTGTTTAGCACTAAATTGGAACCCCTGAATCCAGTGTTAAAACACTGTTTGGCCTTGGTGTTCAACACTAATCAAAGAACTTTATTTGCAGTGTTTAACACTGAATTTCTTAGTGTTTAACACTAATTTGAAGCCTCTGCTGCTAGTGTTTGACACTGATTTGCTCTAGTGTTTAACACTAATTTGGACCCCCTGTTGCTGGTGTTTAACACCAACTGTCTTTTAGTGTTAAAACAATAACTTGATCCCAGTGTTCAACATTGTTGAATTAACGTTAGCCCAATTGGCTAAATGGACAGAGGCAAAGCCTCTCCTTCAGTATACCAACAGGAAGACAATATTCCAAACATGATTGGACTTAGCCCAAGATGGCCATAAGTCCTCAATTCAGACTTAACTGAGCCAATGGGCTCATAATATGATTAATGGGTGTTGGTTCCAAATTGGGCCAAAGATTATGTAATCTACCTCGGTTTAAGGGTACATCTCTTCATTCCTTTGATACTTGGCGTTGTAACTCCTCAACGTCTTCAAAGAGGTGACGAGTCCCGATGACCACACATTGATTCGGACTGTGGGGTCCTTAAACTCATGGACTATGAGGTCCTTAACCTTGACCGAGATGTCTTAAAACTAACAACGGACTGTGGGGTCCTTAAACCTATGGACTATGAGGTCCTTAACCTTGACCGAGATGTCTTAAAACTAACAACGGACTGTGGGGTCTTTAAACCCATGGACTATGAGGTCCTTAACCTTGACCAGGATGTCTTAAAACTAACTACGGACTGTGGAGTCTCTAAACCCATGGACTATGAGGTCCTTAACCTTGACCGCAATGTCTTAAAACTAACATTGGACCACAATGTCCTTAAACTACCCATGGATCGCAATGTCCTTAAACTACCCATGGACTACAATGTCCTTAAACTACCTACCGACCGCAACGTCACTAAACTAAACAACAGAGCCCCCTTTTATTGCTCTCTTGTTGGATCTAAACGATCCCGTTAAGTTGATCTTAGTCTAAAAACTAGACTAACATATCCTTAACGAACGTTTAAGTCGATCTTAGGCTCAAATGAGGCTAATGTATCCTTAAACCCAAACCCCCAAACCCAAATCTAAGACAATACGGATTTGGACTAGTCCACGCCCTACGGGAGACGACATAACTCAGTCTCCGTATACAATCCACGGGAAACAAAACACAAAACAAACACACACGACACGAAGTGACCATCTGGAGAAGGAGAAAGTTGTTACCGCAATGCGGTAGCGTAATTAACTGCAGGGGCTTGCGCCTGCAGGGAAGAGCGTCCCCACAATCAAAAACCCCTCAAGCGAGGGAGAATCTGACGAAGTCTGCAACATCGGACGCATCCGTTCAAACCTTCGATACATGGTGCCATAAATCAACTTGGCATCTTCGGAGAGGTGGACGGATAGCACCAATTAGCATCTGCCCCGAATCTCAGGCAAGACGTCCAGTCGCGCCGTCCTTCGGAGGGGAACAGATTCTGGAACGCCCGGTGGGACCTTTTCCTCTTTCCACTCCACACTTCGTGTGTCGTGATTCGCGAACTAATCGCGGTTCGCTAATGGTTGCCCTTGGGTTTCAAGATACTAAGACTTGGCATCTTGCTTATTGCAGAAAGCAAAGAATCGATGGCTTCTACTTGTGCGAAATGCTCTAACTGTTCGGACTGCAATTGCAACCAACGCTCTACCTCGCCAGGAGGTATAGCCTACGGACCCCAAGCTGCTTCGCTATTCGCAATGCCCGTGGAACAAGTCACTCGAGCCACCACAGGATTGTTCTTTGGGACCATGCTCCCGCCGACAAGCTTCACCACTCCGGTGCTGACAAAGGAAGCTCCCAAGAAGTCGGTCTTTGATCGTCTTACCCCTGCCGCGGCCCCTCTCAACGGGTCGCCCAACACCAGTGCCTCAGTCTTCTCTAGATTGGGCCAAGACTCCTGTGGACCCACAATGGGGCCTACAATCCCAGAGAAGGCTGCTTCTAAGAAAATGACCGGTCCTGCTCCTGAAATCGCCAAGGCGGCTTCCCCGGCCAAAAAGTCGGTCTTTACAAGATTGACGGCTTCAGCTCCCGCTCCTGCTACCCACAGGACATCGGTCTTTAACAGAATAACACCAGCAACGACCCCCCACCTACACAGGGGGCAAGACGAAGCCATCCTCACCGCTGAACCAGCGCCGTCCGCTCGACACGCTCGACGTCGCCACTGGCGCCGAGTAAGGAAGGCTGGGGGCAACTCCCCCTCTGGGCTAACTCCACCAGCCTCAACGGTGGAAGTTAATGCTGCCGTTCCAACTGGGAACAGCTTCGAGATGCTAAATAAGGTGCGAGGGAATTCTCCTACTGCGGTGCTAAAGAGGTCTCCTCCCCCACTAAAAAAGGTTGCGGAAACAAAGCCAGAACAGCCCCGATCCCCTCAACGGCTGTCTTCCAAGATCTATAAGGTTTGGCGGCAGGCTCAAGACTCGATGATCGATCCAAACTTCTCCCGCCAGCACAAGAAGCTGAAAATCCAACAGGAAGCCAGTCACCAGGATAAACCACGAAGGCTGTTTGGGTGCCCACCTCAACGGCCCCCTCAACTTCCACTGCTCATAAAAGGAGGAAGCCAGAGAAGATCCCCCGGCCTGCAACGACAGCTAAAGGCACTAAGCCCGGACGCCCTAAGTTTGGGGGCATGATGGTCCATACCGTATACATGGCGTCAGGAAAGGAAGACAGCCGTGCGTCTACAGGTCATAGACCGCTTACACGGTCGGTGACCAAAGCTCAGGAGCAACAGCAAAAGCTCCAGGAAATGATGAATGCTATGGCCGCACTTACCGGGCCAAAAGAAAACCCAGAAACGTCCTCGGACGAACGCCAGGAGGAAGAAACTGACGCTGAGTTCCTTCGCCGAATATTGGAGAAGAAGGACAAAGAGGTTGCCGAACAAGCAGCCAACATACAGCGTATGGGCCTTCTCTTCCAAGATATGATAGGAATGATGATCCAACAGGACCCACCCGCTGAGGATCCCCCGATCGTTCTTGAAGACGGCCGGGGAGAAACGTTAAATCCACCGCCGGCCCTCTCAACGGCCAAGGAGGAGATAATCTCTAAGGTTGATTTGGTCGACTATATAGCCCAACAAATCCGGGTTCATCATGCGACTGAGGCAGCTGGTCAAGTCGTAAAAACGGGGCACCCGTATCCAAGCTGGTACGACCAAATCAAATATCTGTCGGGTTATACAATACCAAAATTTCACGTGTTTAAGGGGGCCGGCAATCCCCACCAACATGTCGCCCAGTTCAGGGCCCTTTGCGGTAACACCAGCGGTGATGATAAACTGTTGCTTCGCCAATTCGTGGGTAGCTTATCAGAAACAGTGTTCGAATGGTATTCAGAACTCCCGAACGATTCTATCAAGATGTTCGCTGAAATGGAGTTACTATTCACTCAGCGATTCGCGAGCGCCAGCGAACGCACTCCAATAACGGCACTGATTAATGCCAGGGTGAAACCAGGCGAAACTTGGGTCCAGTATGCTATACGCTGGCGGAATTTGTGGTCGAAATGCGAGCAACGCATTGATGAAGCGCCCGCGGTGGGCATGTTCGTGGGAACCCTAGACCCTCACGCAACTATCTCCCAGTTTATGATGTTCTTTAAGCCAACCATATTCCAGGCTTTAATCGACTAGTTGGCTCAGATGGACCAGATGGGTCATAGACCACCTCCCTCGAAGTCGGAACCTCGGAATGACAAGGGTAAAGAAAAGGCAACCTTCATCGCGAATGCCCAGCAGCAACCCAAAGCCCCAAAGCTGGCAGATCAATTGGAAGAAAGACGCCGGTATTATAATGAGAAGATGAAGCGTCCCTACTCATTCCCACGGGACAAGACGAAACGGTTATTCGAGCTGGCAGTACGCAACAGACTTATAAACCTACCAAATCCAAGGCGACCGCCACAACCCACTGAGGTGAATAACCCTAACTATTGCCCTTACCATCAAACGGTAAGTCATCCGATTGAGGATTGCTTCGTCTTCAAAGGATGGATTGAAGATCAATACCTCCAGGGGAAATTTGCGCTGTCCGAAAAGTGGAAGGTGAACCCACCACAGCCGCATGCTCCTAAGAAAGCAGATACACCGGGGGGCAACATGTTCCTTTATTGAGGAAGCTCCATGGGAGGTCGTGCTGTCAACTAAAACCAAAAGAATGCTGAAGGACCTTCATGCGTGCCCGGCAGTCGAATGGAAGGACCCGCTGGAACCCCAGATCATTGAAGGAATGCTGAGGCCGCGCTCAACTACAAAAAGCGGTGGTGATGGCCCAAGTACTCACGCCCAACCGTCAAAATCTTTGAAGAAAAAGAAGAAGAAATCCAAGAGGCCCGTGAAGCCTGAAGACAAGCGCACGAACTTGCAGAAGCAAATCGACGCGATGGAAAAGTACAATTAAAAGGCGCGAACTCCTGTCACGCTGCAAGAGTTCCTCAACCACATCTTTCAAGAGGAAGATGATGGAGAGAGCTCGTCGGATGAATCCAAGGGATATGTAGCGAGTTGTAATGTAATCTCCCACTCGTTTACCGACGATGAAAAAACTCCTGGCACTAAGAAACTGGGGACAGAGCCTGAACCAGAGCGTGTGTGGCCAACAGATGAAATGATCGACGCCTTTCTAGATAAGATTCGTCTAAAGAGTAAAGCAGATCAGGAGCGTGAGATGGCCGCATTGGAAGGAGCCAAATGCAGGCGACTGAACGAAAGAGTTGAAGTACTCCCGCTATATCGAAAGGCATCCGAGGCAGAGAAGAAGATATTCAAGACGAGGAAAAGGTTTGCCAAAGCCATGTCAATGGGAATTAAGCTACCACCCTCGGAAGAAAACACGCTCAATGGGGCGGAGAAGCACCTTGATTATTGCGCATATCATCGGAAAATTTCACACCCCACGGAGGAGTGCGACACCTTTAGGATATGGTGGCAAGGATATGTTGCTCATCGGCAACATTTTAAGCGCATGAAACGCAAGACTCGTCGGGAATGAAGAAGTACTGCCGACGGGCACAACAGAACCACTGGCAACTGTTATATGGTTAACGCTGGAGGGTCACAAGTTCTCACCTTCGGGAGCGACTCTGATGAAGAAATGGCTCTGGGCCCTCTCTTTAAAGAATCCATTTTAGGGAAAGAGGAGGAACCAGAGGCCTGCGAAAACATTCAGCTGCGCAATCACACGCTTCCAGAAAAGAATCTCGGGCCCGCAAATAGAAAAGATAAGGGAAAGGAAAAGGTCACTGAGGATATCACTTTAGATGACCAATTCATGAAAGAGCTGACTACCAAAGACCCTCCCAGGAAGGGTAAGGTGGACTACAATATCCTGGCGCACCTAAGAAAGCTACCTTCTCAACTTAGCATTCTCGATGCCCACCTATTATCAAAAGAAGCGCGAGATTCACTAATTAAGGCGTTACGAGAACCTGAGCAATTCCAAGCCTTCCTCGCCACTGAAAGGATGAAGGATGAACTGGAGGCAGTGCATACGGCCGACATCACTTTCAGGGACGAAGACCTCCTTTTCGGGACGTGCGACCACAACCGTCCCCTATATGTCTCTGGATACTGCCATGATATCAAGATAGGCAAGATCCTGGTGGATAATGGATCCTCCGTCAATCTCCTTAACGTTCGGGTGTTAAAGAAAATCTGCATGAGTGTGCAACACCTCGCTCGTGACAAAATTACCATCTCCGGTTTCGATTCACAATCGTCACGGACTCTCGGATCTGTAATACTAACATTACGCTTCGGACTGCTCGTCACGGACATCAAATTACATGTCATTGATGCCAAGACCTGCTACAACGCCTTGCTCGGTCGCCCTTGGTTACACGAGTACAACATCATCCCTTCTACACAACATCAGTGTATGAAGTACTTTAAGGATGGTTTCGAGTATACCGTAACGGGTGAGCTGAACCCATTTTCCGTGAACGAAGTCCGCAAATACGAAGATGCGAAGTACTTTTTGCCAGATTTCGAGGATACAGAAAGGTGTCGCAAGCCAGAGAACAAAGCCGCCGCCACCATCCCTGTTTTCGGGAGCGATACCGAAGAAGAAGAAGAGATAGTTTATGCTGGGCCATCTCAACGCAACAACCCGGGGACGTCCGCCCCCATGTTGGTCTTCGGAAGTGACTCGGAAGATGAGGTTAATGCCGTGTTCTCCAATCGGTCGTCAATACAAGCACCCCCTAGCGATGATCAGAGTTTGCAAATCACCATGGTGCCACGAGAACACTACAAGGATCTCGACACACTTCAAGCTTACAATGTGCAGGACCTGCAAACGTTTTACGTACCTCCCAGGCAAAGGGGTGAGAAGGTAATCCTATTCTACCGATCCTCAGAGTCGAAAGTAGAGAAAGAGATCTGGCATGGCACGGATGCTACACTCGACAGGCTCCAACCCATCCGTTTGCCCAGATACTACACAAATGGACTAAAGAGGCTATTGAAGCGCCAAAGAGTACCCTTAAAACAGACTGTTCGACAAGCTCGGTCCTACAACAGGATTTGGGATGTCTCTGGGACTCAACGCAAATTGCCCAACGGGAAAATGGAAACACTTGGGCCTGGATACGTGAGAGCCGGAAAATGGGAACGGGCCCACAGTAGCTACGCCATATATACCTTTGATGAAGAAGAGGACGCCCTGTCAGGAAATGACAACCCCTCATCAAAACTAGATCCCGCGATTGAAGGGCCGAGTCCGTCGTTTGAAGAACGAATGGACAAGCTTATCAGGAAAGTGGGTCAAAAAGCTCAGGAAGACCACAACCGCGAGATGGCCATCTACGAGAAGGCCAGGACGCAACGTCTGTTTCAACAGGCTGCAAAAGACAAAGATGCTCATCCCTGTCAACCAGTTGTACGAAAGGCCCGATGCAGAGGCAGAAATAAATCAAGAAGTGGAAAGAGGAGCCGACAACAACGACGCAGGATTAGAGAGTCGTGTGATCGGGCGTTGCGTGGTCCGGATTTGTCCCTCATGAAGAAGATGAGTCGAGCGTATTCCTTCCCTCGAGACAAGACGGAGAGGTTACTCGAGCTCGCTATAAAACATCAAATGATCGTGCTTCCAGAGTCTAGACACCCTGAGCAAGCTAACAAGGCTTCTCATCTGAGCTATTGCTCTTATCACCGAGCCATAGGACATCCTACCGAAGACTGCTTCACCTTCAAGAACTGGGTTAAGGACCAGTACCAACAGGGCAGATTCACTTTATCCAACGGCTGGAGGGTAACGCCGCCACAAAAGCACGAACCCAAAGCCGCAAGAGCAGAACCGGATCCACCTCAGTCCTGAAAGAAGATTCGCACCTGTTACATGGTTACGATATTAAAAGAAGAACCCAAGAACATGGATGACCTTCCCTGGTGCTTTGAGAACAGCAATGATGAGGTGATCTCAGAATTTCCGCCAGCTCCGAAAGAACTGGAAGATGGCATACATACTACTGCAGATAACCTCAAGAAGATTGAGTTGGGATCGGCAGATGATCCGCGACCGACATTTGTCAGCGAGCTGCTATCTGAAGAAAGGGTGGCGGCGTTAAAGAACGTGCTCCAACAGCATAAAGACTGCTTCGCGTGGAACTATTCCGAGATGCCAGGATTAGATCTGGAGATTGCTGTACATAAATTAGCAATATCCCCGAATATCAAGCCAGTCAAGCAGGCGCCGAGAAGGATGCGACTCGAGCTTGAGATGAGCATCAACGCCAAAGTCAAGAAGCTAATCGATTCTGGATTTATCCAAGAAGTCCAATATCCCGACTGGATCGCCAACATCGTCCCGGTAATGAAGAAAAATGGGACGGTACGCATATGCGTGGATTTCAGGGATCTCAATAAAGCTTGCCCGAAGGACGATTTCCCAGTACCGGTAACCGAGCTAATGATAGATAACACGTCCACTCACGAGGTTTTCTCCTTTATGGACGGTTCATCAGGGTACAATCAGATAAAGATGCATCCCGAAGACCAGAAGCACACCGCTTTCCGGACCCCTTTGGGTATATTCTGCTACAAGGTTATGCCCTTTGGTCTAAAGAACGCCGGCGCTACCTATCAAAGAGCCATGACAAAGATCTTCGACGATCTCATACATGACATCGTCGAGTGCTATATTAATGACCTCGTAGTGAAGAGCATGTCATACAAGGAACATCTCGAGCATCTGAAGACCGTATTTCAACGCCTTCGACAATACAACTTGAAAATGAACCCGCTCAAGTGTGCATTCGGAGTTTCCTCAGGCAAATTCCTGGGATTCATTATCCGACACCGAGATATCGAAGTAGATCCATCTAAGATCAAGGCGATCTTGGAAATGCCTCTGCCAAGAACCCTCAAACAGTTGCGGTCTCTCCAAGGGAAGCTCGCATACATCCGGCGATTTATCGCCAATCTTTCAGGCAAGTGCCGCCCTTACAGCCACCTAATGAAGAAAGGAACTTCATTCGTTTGGGATCACAAATGCCAAGGTGCACTGGACGAGATCAAGCAGTACCTGCAAAACCCTCCGGTGTTGGCTGCGCCGGTCAAGGGAAAACCCCTCATTCTTTATACAACCGCCCTCGAAGGTTCCTTAGGCGCATTATGGGCATAAGAGAACGATCGAGGAAAAGAGAGAGCACTCTACTACTTAAGTCGAGTTCTGCTGGGGGCAGAAAGCAACTACTCTCCCATTGAAAAACATTGCTTGGCATTGATCTTCGCGATAACAAAGCTCAGGCACTATGCGTTGGCGCACGAAGTCCGTCTCATCTCGAAGGTGGACCCACTTAAATATTTGATGTCAAAGGCTATATTGACGGGTCGACTCGCTAAATGGGCTCTACTCCTGATGGAGTTCTCGATAACGTATCGACCTCTCAAGACAGTGAAAGGCCAGGCCATCACCGACTTCCTTGCTGAGCATCCAGTACCTGCCAGTTCTCCTCTGAACTGCGATCTGCCAGACGAGCATGCATTTGATGCGATCGACGGTGGTGGTACCCGATGGGAACTCTATTTCGATGGAGTATCTTCCATGAAGAAGCGTAAACAATATACCCCCATAATCAAATCGGGAGTAGGCCTCATCTTCGTAACTCCACAAGGAGGGATTATGCGCTTCGCCTTCTCCTTAACAGAGCCGAGGACGAATAACGAAGCCGAGTACGAAGCTTTGATAGCGGGCCTCGAGATCGCCATTGACATGGGAATTGAAAACCTCCTTATATACGGGGACTCTCAACTGGTCGTTAGTCAAGTAAATGGTGACTACCAAACGTGCAAACCGGAGTTGGTGAAGTACGGCGAAAAGGTGCAACAACTGTTGACCCAAATTCCCTCCTATACTTTGGAAAGCATACCACGCACGGAAAATAGCAAAGCGGACGCGTTAGCTAAGCTCGCTAAAGAATTGGCTGACGAGAACCTCGATGACGTTAAAATCATGGTACAAAGCCGTCGAGTGCTCGCCCCAGCAGAAATATCCCCGGAATCATACGAAGAAAAAGGAGCGACTGAGCAGACAACCCTACAAATAAAAGACCGTGAGAAGTCCGAGGACTGGAGGGAAGTCTTCATAGACTACTTTAAGTCCCACCGAATGCCTGAAGAAGCGTCCTCAAGACATCAGCTCATGAAACGAGCTCTATCTTTCGCTTTCGTCAATGATACTCTGTATAAAAGGATGTTTGATTCTCTGTGGCTGAGATATTTAGGACCTGACGAAGCAGGAAGAGTCGTTCAGGAAGTTCATGACGGAATCTGTGGTTCTCATCAAGCAGGCCCGAAGATGAAGTTAAAAATTAAACGGATGGGTTACTACTGGCCCACGATGATCCAGGACTGTCTCGAGTATGCAAAGTAATGCCACTCATGCCAAATCCACGGGGATTTCATCCACCAGCATCCGAACCCACTACATCCGACGGTGACTAGCTGGCCATTCGAGATGTGGGGGACTGACATAGTCGGCCCCATCGAGCCAGCATCGTCCCGGGGGCATCGTTTCATCCTGGCGACAACTGATTACTTCTCCAAATGGGCAGAAGCAGTACCACTGAGGGAAGTGAAAACAGAGAATATCCTCCATTTCTTCAAGACGCACGTCATCTATCGGTTTGGAACTCCACGGCGGATTATCTCCGATAACGGGCCAGCCTACAGAAGCCATAAGATTAACCGCTTCGCGCAGCAGCACAATATAGACTGGAGATATTCTTCAGTTTACAATCCACGAGCTAACGGTCTGGCCGAGGCCTTCAATAAGACCTTGACAAAGATCATAAAAAAGACGCTGTCCCGAAATAAGAAAGACTGGCACGAGAGGCTGCAAGAGGCCCTTTGGGCCTATCGAACTATGTTCAAGACAGCCACGAACACAACGCCGTACGCGTTGGTATTTGGGATAGAAGCAGTGCTCCCCATCGAGATAGAGTTACCCTCTCTATGAGTGGCAGTCCACTACGAGCTGACGGACGAAGAAAATGCTCACCTTCGGCTTGAGGAGCTTGATGCCCTCGATGAAACCCTGCTCATAGCGCAACAAAATCTAGAGGCCTACAAAGCAAAGATGACGCGCTCGTACGAAAGATTGACCAGGCCGAGGACGTTCCGCCAAGGCAAACTCGTACTAGTGGTCAAAAGACCTATGATCCCCAATCGCGCCAAGCGGGGAAAATTCGAGCCAAACTATGAAGGCCCGTACATCATAGATAAGGTCTACCAGGGTGGGGCCTATCTACTCATGGACATGCACGATGAAAGGCCTTTCAGGCCGATAAACGGTCGCTTCCTAAAGAAATATTACGCTTAATGAGCCACAGCCTAGGTCAATGATAGGTGACAACGACCATGCCCGCTCGCTATCTTACTAAGCTCAAGTTTTAAAAACGGTAGCCAGCCTCTCAACGACGGACCGAAACGTCCTTAAACTAATAGCGGACCGAAACGTCCTTAAACTAATACCGCAGCATCCTTAGGCTGACGAGGTAAAATATATATATATATAAATAAGGAAAAATATAATAAATAAGAACGGTATGTCCATAAGCAAAAAGGGCACGGATGAAAACCCGAAAGGGATCCGTGAGTAAAAACAGCAGGGCTACCGGCGAATGTTCATGAAAACCCGAAAGGGCACGGCCTCGTAAAAAAAAGAAGGAGAAAAAGAAAATGAAAAGAATAAAAAAAAACGGTATGTCCACAAGCAAAAAGGGCACGGATGAAAACCCGAAAGGGCTCCGTGAGTAAAAACAGCAGGGCTACCGGCGAGTGTTTATGAAAACCCGAAAGGACGCAACCTCGTTGAAAGACACTTACAGGGTCCTCTCGACCTTGTAAGGAGAAACCACCCGCGTGAGATCCTTACGACTCACAAAGGAGCAACACACTTAGGGATCCCCACGATTCCTAAGGAGAAAATACACTTGCGAGATCCTTACGACTCGTAAGGAGAATTCTCTTATGAGACCCTCACGGCTCATGAGATTTAAAAGTCTTAAGTTACAGAAACCTAAACCTGTTCTTAAGCAAATCCCCCACAACCTTCGATACTGCCCTACAAGTGGCTCAATACTGACCCTTGTATACAATCCACGGGCGCGAATAAACATTTCCCCAGCAAAGTCACACCCGTGACTAGGGACATGTCCATATGATGAACAACCCTTATAATTCCTCTCGACTTATAAGAAGAAAACCCTCTTGTAGGATCCTTACGACTTACAGAGGAACATACACTTAGGAATCCTCACGATCCCTAAAGAGAAAATACACCTGCAAGATCCTCACGACTTGTAGAGAGAAATACCTTTGTGAGACCCTTACGGCTCATGAAGTCAAAAGCCTTGGTCGACATGACCCTTAACCCTGTTTACTAAGCCACCTTTGTTCGACATCGACAGAGGCAAATGATGATTCGCTTCTAGCAACATCCCAGTTGCAGCGGTGCTGATGCCGAAATCGGTGTCTAAAATCCAAGCTTGCGGCGAAAAAGCTAACAAGCCACACATGCATACGAAATAGCCGAAATGATGGGGCAACTTGCAATAAAAAGCAGCAAATAAAAATGTATGCATGAAAAACAGCCGAAATGATGGGGCAACTCGCAATAAAAAACAGCGAGTGAAAATGAAATAAATAGCCAAAATAATTGGGCACCGCGAAAAATCGCCGAAATGATAGGGCAATCGCGACCTCCGCGATATAAAAGCTGAAATGATAGAGCATCGCAGAAAAAGAAATAAAATATAAAAAAATGGGGCTTCAATTTATGCCCTCCAGGTGATGTTCCATCACACCCTGTACACAATCCAAGGGCGTAAACAAAAAAGGGATCATACTTCTCCCCCAGGTTTCATCAGAAGAGGAAGCCAAGTCTCGACAGGCCAAAGGAGACCTGGAGATCGTTTCAACACTCGTCTCGTAACAACGGACACAACTCTAAGCTAAGCGGAACAGCGGCAACTCCCAGTTCCATGGCTCGGTGGTATACATATCGCCAACAGTCAAACCTCCGTCCCGTGAAATGCGGATACAATCAGCAAAATTCCTGGTTACGTGGAACGCGGATAACGTCACTCTTGGACCCCATGGAAAATGTCCAGAGCAGATCCTGGTCCTTGCGGAGTACGGCAGTGAACCCGTGTGAAGCATCCAGAGCGGAGCCTAGTCCTCGCCGAACACGGCAGTGAACCCGTGTGAAGCATCTAGTGCAAAATTCCTGGTTAGGTGGAACGCGGATAACGTCACTCTTTGACCCCGTGGAAAAAGTCCAGAGCGGATCCTGGTCCTCGCGGAGCACGGCAGTGAACCCGTGTGAAGCATCCAGAGCGGAGCTTAGTCCTCACCGAACACGGCAGTGAACCCGTGTGAAGCATCTAGTGCAAAATTCCTGGTTACGTGGAACGCGGATAACGTCACTCTTTGACCCCGTGGAAAACGTCCAGAGCGGATCCTGGTCCTCGCAGAGCACGGCAGTGAACCCGTGTGAAGCATCCAAAGCGGAGCCTAGTCCTCGTCGAACACGGCAGTGAACCCGTGTGAAGCATCTAGTGCAAAATTCCTGGTTACGTGGAACGCGGATAACGTCACTCTTTGACCCCGCGGAAAACGCCCAGAGCGGAGCCTAGTCCTCGCCGAACACGGCAGTGAACCCGTGTGAAGTATCTAGTGCAAAATTCCTGGTTACGTGGAACGCGGATAACGTCACTCTTTGACCCCGCGGAAAACGCCCAGAGCGGAGCCTAGTCCTCGCCGAACACGGCAGTGAACCCGTGTGAAGCATCTAGTGCAAAATTCCTGGTTACGTGGAACGCGGATAACGTCACTCTTTGACCCCGAGGAAAACATCCAGAGCGGATCCTGGTCCTCGCAGAGCACGGCAGTGAACCCGTGTGAAGCATCCAGAGCGGAGCCTAGTCCTCGCTGAACACGGCAGTGAACCCGTGTGAAGCATCTAGTGCAAAATTCCTGGTTACGTGGAACGCGGATAACGTCTTTCTTTGACCCCGCGGAAAACGCCCTAAGTGGAGCCTGGTCCTCGCCAAACACGGCAGTGAACCCGTATGAAGCATCCAGAGCAAATACCGGACTGTGGAATCCTTAAAATCCACGGACTATGATGTCCTTAACCTCGACCGCAATGTCTTAAAACTAACAATCAACCACCCTGATTTTGTACTGAGTCTACTTTGGTTTAAGGGTACATCTCTTCACTCCTTTGATGCCTGACGTTGTAATTCCTCAACGTCTTCAAAGAGGTGACGGGTCCCTGCAACCAAACATCGGACTGTGGAGTCCCTAAATCCACGGACTATGAGGTCCTTAACCTTGACCGTGATGTCTTAAAACTAACATCGGACTGTGGAGTCCCTAAATCCACGGACTATGAGGTCCTTAACCTTGACCGAGATGTTTTAAAACTAACATCGGACTGTGGAGTCCCTAAATCCACGGACTATGAGGTCCTTAACCTTGACCGAGATGTCTTAAAACTAACATCGGACTGTGGAGTCCCTAAATCCACGGACTATGAGGTCCTTAACCTTGACCGTGATGTCTTAAAACTAATATCGGACTGTGGAGTCCCTAAATCCACGGACTATGAGGTCCTTAACCTTGACCGTGATGTCTTAAAACTAACATCGGACTGTGGAGTCCCTAAATCCACGGACTATGAGGTTCTTAACCTTGACCGTGATATCTTAAAACTAACATCGAACTGTGGAGTCCTTAAATCCACGGACTATGAGGTCCTTAACCTTGACCGCGACGTCTTTAAACTACGATGCCTTGAGAAACCCCTGACTCCGTGAAACACGGACAAGGGCGACCACATCCAACACTTGTAGGCCCTCACGACCTGTAAGGAAGAAAACTCTCTTGTGAGATCCTTACGACTCTCAAGGGAAAACCCGCTTAAGAATCTTCACAATTCTTAAGAAGGACTTACACCTATGGGATCCTCTCGACCCACGGGAAGAAAAAACTCTTTATGAGACCCTCGTGGCTCATAAAATGCAAAAGTCTTAGGAAGCAGATCTTAACCCTGAATCCTAAGCCATCGCTGCCCTGCAAGTAGGCCAAGATAAATTGTCCGCAGAATACATTCAATGAAAAGAGACACGCCGTCAAGAAGAAAAATGTATCTTTTATTCATAAACCAAAATGGATAAAAAGAAACAAAAAGAAGATACTCTCATTCATGAGTATGTACAAAAAAAGGGGAAAAGATACAAGTCCTCAAGCCGGCGGGCGGTGTAGTAATTTTACCAGCTCATCGTTTTGTTGCTGAGCCACGGCTTCATGACGCAAGATCTCCAGAAGACGAGCCTCCGCCTGAGCTTGCTGAGCCTGATACGAAGCAAGCCGAGCTTCAAGCTCTTTCTCGGTGGCTTTATGAGCCTCGACCCTTTCACGAGTGAACACGGCAGCTTTGTCGAGAGCCACCACCTCTTTGATGGACTCCTGAAGCACCCGCCAGAGTTCATATGCTTTGTTGGCCTTGGCGGTAAGAATGGTGCGAAGCTCGCTCAGCGCCTTGGAAGCTAGCTCCCTCTCCGAGAATTTGCGGCCAAGCCTCTTCTCGCATGACGCCATGTTGGCCGCGCATCGTGCTATCAGACCCCGCAACTCCGCTTTTGCAGCCACGGCTTCCGAGGAAAGGAGAGAACATTCAAGGGCATGCAAACAAGCCTCCACCTTCCTACAGAACTCCACCCAGACCCGCACCACCTCCTCACTATGATAGGTGGCAAGAAAAGGAAGAAAGCCGTTAGCTTCAGCGGCAAATGCTTCGGCTGTGGTCGCGCTACCAGCACGGAGCTCCTCGATGAAAGATGATAGGGAGACAAGGCTTAATTGGGCCAAGCGTTCTGAAGCCCGCAAAGCATAAGGGCCGGGCGGCATCATGATACACGATTCCAATGCCATGGAGACTAGCAGGGCTGTTCAAATTTGACAGATGTTAATAAAATTCTTAAGCACGGAATGAACGGGATTATAATAAAATGCCACTCACCGACAGTCATGCAAGTAGGAGCTGAAGGTTCCCCTGGCCCTTCAACGACCTCGACCTCATCGTCAGCTTCCAAAACTATAAGAGACATCAACGTCATTTCGCAAAATAGTAACAATGTTATGGTAAAAGAAAAAATGGCGAATGACACTAACCTTGCCCGGAGGAAAGGACAATACGCCGAGGGGAGATCGCCTGCGGAGCTGTCATCTCCAATAAACGCTGAAATGACTGTCGAGGCAACAGATCAGCGATAGTGGCCGCCAAACCGCGCAATTCTGGGAAAGATAAAAGAGTTTAGACCATGGAAGGGTTGCTAATTTAAAACGCAGAAGGGTTACCTTCAACGCTCCTCCCATTCTGAGCCGGGGGGATAGCAGCTTCAACGGCCTCCGCCGTGACCTCAGGCTCCAACAAAGGAAGAGTAGTCCCGACTACCTCTCTTCCAGCCTCTGGGCCGCCCTCAGTAAGAGTCATTGGGGCGGCGACCTCCAAAAGAGCCTCCCCCAAAGGGACAAGCGCTCCCTGATCAAGAACCGCCGCTGGAGGCTCTACCATGAGAGGAGCAGCCTCATCAGCCCCTTCCACATCAAGCAAGGCTTCATTGAGAATTTCGGCGGGCTTTAGCTTTAATGGGCCCGTAGGGAGCTCCCCCAGCGTCGAAGATTCTGCACGATTCAAATAAGAATAATGATACATATGCACGGGCATAAATAATCGGAAGAACTACAAAAGAACCACAACGTACCGATAAGCAAAGAAGCCCTCAATATGGCTTCTTCAAGCCGCTGCTCCTTCTCAAGAAGGTGGGCTCGCCGGGGTTCAAGGGTAGACTCATGGCCGCCGGTCCATAAAGAAAGTGCGTCCGCTGCGTCTTCTGAAGCGGCCTGCTTCAGAGCCCTTTCCCCCCATTCCTCCAAAGGACCGATAAATTGCCGCCGAATCCACGAAGGGTCTTCGTAAAAAATTACAGCGGGATAGGACTTCTTCGGAACCTTGGCGTTATGAGACACGTCTTTGGAACGCCATATGGACTCAGCCAACTGTGCGGCCTCCTCATCGGCCGAACTCGGGAAGAAAAGTCCAGCGTCTAACTCTTGCAGGGTGTAACACCCGAGCCCAGTAATATTATTTATATTACTAGTTGAGGGTTATATATTGCTCATTCCAATTTTCCTGATTTTCTGGTGTTTATTGCTAAATTTTAACCGGCTAAATCATTTTGGCACATAACAAATTTTAACTCCTAAAATGAAATTTAAAATATCCATATTAGCCTACTCGTCGCCACTAGTCGCGTGGTAGCGTCCGCGTGTCGAGATTCCGTCCCGTTCGGCAAAACGGGCAAGTTTGGACGACTACGCGCGCGTGCAAGTATCCGACTTGGGGGCATGCATTTTAATCATTAAACACCTCTTTTCAAAATTTGGAACCCGCTTAAAATCCTATAATTTGAATTTGGAACATTTGGGCGCAACCCGGGCGCGATTTGGAAATGTTTCATTTAGCGCCAAAAAGGCCCATTTAATTTAATATCTTTAAACTATATATATACGATCATATATTTTCCTTAACTGTTAAATCTCTCAAAACCCTCTCAAATCTTTTTTAAATTTCCTGGCAGCCAATCACGAGAGTCTCTCGTGGGCCCCGCCTTCCCTTTCCCTATCTCTCTCTCTCTTCCCTCATTCTCTCTCTCTCCTCATCAAATCCCCTCTCTCTCTCTCCAATCTCTCGCTCTCTCTTCCTATATTTAAATCCCTCCATGCAGCCGCCCTGTTCACTTCCTCCTCCATCACGAGAACCCGCCGAACCCAAACCCTAGCCTCTCGTACTCGCGCCGTCGACCTCCCCGCGACCTCGCCGCCGCCGCCCTCGCCACCACGAGCCTAGCCGCACCCTCCTACCTCCCTCTTTCGCCTCTTCCCGCACCTGCACCCAACCCCGACAACGCCACCAACCACCGCAGACCTCGCCGTCGACGCCGCCTCCCGTCGCCGACGACTCCCGCGACTCCCTCTCCTCCTCCTCGTCGCAACCTCGTCGTCGCCTTCCCTCTCCCCTCGCCGGACCACCTTCAGACCCGAGCCCGACCCTGCACCATCCCCGGGTCGCCGGAGAACGCGCCGTCGACCCTCGTCGACGTCACCCGCGCCACCTCCGACCACCTCCTTTCCCCCTCGATCACCAGAGCCGACCACCACCCTCCTCTACTCGTCGCACTACCCTCTCCAGCGAACCCGAGGCCGTTCAAGTCTTCGCAGCCGCCGTCGCTGCCTCGCCGGCGTTCCAGCGCCGTCGAGCCCGCCGGGGTTACCCCCTGGTGTCTCCCGGTAAGCCTTCCTCATCGTTCCTTTGTGCTAGATCCCTTTCCCCGCTGATCCTTGTTATGTTTATCGTGTTTTGCTAACGTGTTACCGTTTGACTTTTGCCGGGATCCGACCGTGCCGTCTTTTGAACCCGACGCACCAGCGAGGTACCCTGGTCCGTGTGATCCCGTTGTTCTCTGTTGGGACTCGATCCGTGGCCCGTGCACCCGTCTCGTTCTTTCTGCCGACTTTGCATCCGTGCTTTCCGGTTTGCGAAACCGTCGAGGCAAGTATCCGAATACTTGCTTAACATGATAGTGCGCAAGATCAAGTCTTGCTACAAACTTAAATCATATTATAACCACACAGCTATATGTAACATCGATATCCTTTTATAACTTAGAATTGATGGCCACAATTATCCGTAACATTAAATCAATATAGTAGTTGCTTGAAATTAACCGGTCTGCTATTAATTCACACTTTAACCAACTAAACCAAGTAGATCGTCCTCACTTCATTGTTAAATCACCCATGAGACAATTATTATATTTTAGTTTAAATTCATGTAGTTTCATTACGTATGTTGTTGATATTGTTTCACTTTGTGACTATTGCACCCCAGGGTGCTTGAACCTGTTAATAAGAGAATACAAAACATCATTGTGTTTACATGGAATAATATGGTTATTTACTGTTTCCTGCAGCTGTTCATTATTTGATTGTATACCTGTTGTGAGCACATACTCGATTGCACTACATATTGGCCTGACCCTGCTACACATGACATATACATACATACCGACTCATCCCGTTGTACCATGACATGACTTGTTTCATGATCTCATGCCTAATGCCAACGAACCCGACCATCCCTGCTGTCTATCCAGACGGACCTACTTTTACCGGATTTTCTATTGGCATTAGTCCTTGACTACTGAATACCTGACCTGACATACATAGCTTGGGGGTATGGGGAAATCAAAGGTGAAACCGACTTGTAACTCAACAGTTCGATACATGTTCTGATCAGTCTTACGGGCTTGGCCAGCCCCGGAGTGTTGATGCTGACATCACTCGCCCATCCTACTACCTTCTACTGCTTAGCGGCACGTCTCGGATTCAGCCCCGAGGGCTTTGACCGTGGTCCCGGGCACGCACGGGATACTATTGAGTTACATCGACGATTCATCAATTGATTTCGAAGACTATAGAGTAGAAACCTGACAGGATAGTTTAGTCACCATTGCATATTACCCTGCTCTGTTATTTCTTAGTACTGCTTTATTCATGTTCATATTTGCATTGCTTATCACCATGTTTACATTATATACTTGATGTCATGACGCGCTGACGTCTGGGTTTTGCATGGCCCAGATTCCGTACCACTGTCGACGACCGAGCAGGAGTACTTCAGCCAGCAGGCTGAACTGTGAGTTCCTTAGGGTTTAGTTTATTTATTTCATTCCATTTTCATATGTGAGCCCGCATTATGGGACGTACTGTTTATTCATTGTATTGGATCATTAGCTTCCGCACTTATTGTTTATTGATTCTTGTTATTATGGATTTGGACATGTATTAGATTGGCTTATCATCTTGTTCTTGATATCCTTACAACCGTAATGTGACTGTGGATGGATACTTCCTACCCACAGGTAGCATGGTTGGCTATGTCACGTGCCCAATCTTGCGTACTCTGGGAAGCGGGGCGTGACATGGTTCTTTTGGTATCAGAGCCATAGGTTAATTGGGTTGATTCTTTGTAGTTGGGTATTGCACCCGATACACGAATCATAATACCCGTGATTAGAAAACATGTCCTGCCACTTTGACCGTTTTACCATCCTTGAATCATTCTTCCGGATCATGTCGACATGCAAACTTACTTTGCATTGTCAACTCGAAAACCTAATCTCTTGTTATCTCTAGGACTTAGGCGACTTGGGTGGAGTTAAGTAATTGCGGCTATGATACCGCGGCATAGCTATAATGCAGCACTCTATTTAAGTATCTTGGAGTTCTAGCCTTGATTTATATATTGAATCTATCGTCATGCTGATGCCGTTTGTTTTGATTTCAGGACCATGGCAGATAAGAATTTCAAGACGTATCAGAGGCGTGTGGATGAAGCCGCCATGTTAGGAGTGATACGTGGGATGTTGGAAAATCAGAAGAGGCAAACTGAGCTGATCCAGCAGCAAGCAGATTCATTTCAGGAGGGTTTGCAGGCTATTCAGCAGTCTGTAAACACCGCTGTAGCGAAGCCAGTCGACCGAGTAGGGACCGTGGCAGATTTCAGACGGTTGGGTCCTACTACTTTCACTGGCTTGGAGGAGCCGTTGCCAGCCGAGCAGTGGCTAGTGGACACGGAGAATTTACTGATTGCGGCACAGATCCCAGAAGATAAGAGAGTTGATGTGGTACGCATTCAGCTGGTGGATTACGCCCGAGAGTGGTGGCTTGTGGAGGAGACCCGCTTGTCCAAGCCAATCAGTTGGGCGGATTTCTCTAAAAGTTTCTTGGAAAAGTTCTTCCCGCGGACTGCACGGGAGGAAATGGAGGAGAAATTTATCGGGCTGAGACAAAATGGGGCAGCTGTGGATGTACATGCAGCGGAATGGACGAGACTCAGCCGTTTCGCTGGACCCTTAGTCGCCAAGGAGGCAGACAGGGCGCGAAGGTTCTTGCGCAGTTTGGATGTGGAAATCCAGAGGCAGATTGTCTCCCTGGGTTTGACCACTTTCTCACAGGTTCTTACGGCAGCCAAACGAGCAACAGAGTTTATCAGGATCGAAAGGGAACCTTCACCAGACAGCAGTTGCGGCAAGGAAGCCTGCATTTGTACCTAACCGAGACCATGGGCGCAGAGGTATTCCAGTGGACCGTCGAGGCGTAGCGCCAATGAAGAAGCCTGTGATCGTTGATCGAAGGAAGAGCGTGACTTATGATTACTGCCGATTACCTGGGCACGTGCAGAAGGAGTGTCGAAGGAGACTGGGACTTTGTCTGGTTTGTGGAGCAGCCGATCACGCAGTGGGTGCTTGTATGTCGAAGCTTCGCACGAGAGATGATATACAGAAGCCTCCGCAGAGACCGTTCCAAGGGCAGAAACAACTGACACAAGGACCCAAGCAGGCTCGAGCTTTCACGTTGACAGCTGAGGAGGCCAAGGCATCAGGAGAAGTAGTTTCAGGTACTGTACTCGTTCGTGGTTTTCCTGCATTGGCATTATTTGATTCCGGAGCATCCCACTGTTTTATGTCATCCAAATTTATAACTACACACTCGATCACCTGCACGACCATGTCTAGTTTCTGGGACATACACACTGGGAATGGGAAAATCATAGCTAGTAAGGAATGTAAAGATTGTACGGTTGTTGTTTGCGGACGGGAGCTTTTTGCAGATTTCTTGGTGATTGATACGGGCAGTTATGAAGTAGTCTTGGGAATGGATTTTCTTGGCACTTTCCACGCACACATTGATTGTAGGGCAAGGAAAGTAATTTTCTAGGTTCCCGGACACCCTGAGTTTATTTTCATTGGAGGAAGCAGTTCTGTCGGGCCGGTCGAGTTTAGGGCTAGGCCGACGAACAATGTTCTTGCGGCTATGGTAGTGGATAGTAATGAAGAGCCGGCAGTTGTCCGCGACTTTATGGATGTGTTTGAAGATATTACGGGCTTACCGCCGAAGCGAGATATGGAGTTTGCGATTGACCTTATTCCTGGTGCAGCGCCAGTATCAAAATCTTATTATCCGATGGCACCGGTGGAATTGGAAGAAGTTAAGAAACAAGTTGGTGAATTACTCGAGAAGGGATGGATTCGAAGCAGCAACTCACCGTGGGGAGCTCCAGTTCTTTTAGTAAAGAAGAAGGATGGCACGAGAAGGATGTGCATTGATTACCGAGAATTGAACCGGGTGACTATTAAGAACAAGTACCCGATCCCTCGCATTGGAGAACTTTTTGAGCAGCTTAGTGGCGCGAGGGTATTCTCGAAACTGGATTTGCGATCAGGATATCATCAGGTCCGAGTAAAAGCAGAAGACATTTGCAAGACGGCGTTTCGAACTCGATATGGACATTTCGAGTATCTAGTGATGCCCTTCGGAGTGACTAATGCGCCGGCAATATTTATGGATTTGATGAACAGGATCTTTTCACCGTTCTTGGACCAGTTTATTGTGGTATTCATTGACGATATTCTGGTGTACTCGAAGAGTCCGGAGGAGCATGCTGAGCACTTAAGGATCGCACTGCAGACGCTGAGACAAGAGAAGTTATTTGCGAAGATGAGTAAGTGTGAATTCTGGCTGGAAGAAGTGAAGTTCCTGGGGCATGTCGTGTAGGGCGATGGAATCGCCGTCGATCCCGAAAAGATTGCAGCAGTTCGAGATTGGCCTATTCCAAAGAATGTTGCGGAGATAAGAAGTTTCCTTGGACTCGCCGGATACTACAGAAGATTTGTGGAGAACTTTGCTCGTTTGGCTGAGCCGTTAACCAAGCTTACGCGTAAGGAGGTACCGTTTGTTTGGACGGATGGATGTGCATTGGCCTTCGAGACGTTGAAGCAGAAGTTGATAACCGCCCCTATCCTAACCGTACCGGATGATTCAGGAGGACTGGTGATTCTTAGCGACGCATCCGGAAAGGGATTGGGATGTGTTTTGATGTAGAATGGGAAAGTCGTCGCTTACGCATCGAGACAGCTGAAGACTCATGAGAAGAATTATCCGACTCATGACTTAGAGCTTGCAGCCGTGATCTTCGCCCTGAAGATTTGGAGACACTACCTTTTGGGCGAGAGAGTTGAAGTCTTTACAGATCACAAGAGTTTAAAGTATGTGTTCACTTAGAAGGAGTTGAACATGAGGCAACGCAGATGGTTGGAGCTGATGGCCGACTATGACCTTGATCTTAAGTACCATCCGGGAAAAGTCAACGTCGTGCCGGATGCGCTGAGTCGATTACCAGCAATTCAGATATTGACTGCACAGAGAGAGATCATTGCGGATTTTCGGAGATTTGACTTGGAGGTTGTGCTACCACATGCTACAGGACAGTTGATGCAGTTGCAAGTACAGTCGTCCTTAGTTGAGAAGATTAAAGCGGCACAATCGCAGGATCCTAGACTGCAAAAGTTTCGAGAGCAGGTTGGAGCCGGACTACGAACCGATTTACTGATCCATGAAGACGGTTCGTTAAGATATGGTAGCCGTGTGTGTGTGCCAAAAGGAGATGTGCGTGAAGAGCTTTTGAGGGAGGCACACAGTTCAGCTTACTCTGTACATCCAGGAGGGACAAAGATGTACCGAGATATTCGACAGCACATCTGGTGGGAAGGTATGAAACGGGAAATTGCTCGCTTCGTGGCTAAGTGCTTGGTGTGTCAGCAAGTCAAGGCTGAACACCAAAGGGTTGCTGGTTTGTTGCAACCACTTCCGATTCCTCAGTGGAAGTGGGAACATATAACCATGGATTTCGTGACGGCTTTACCGCGGAGTCCAAAGGGCAACAATGCCGTATGGGTGATTGTCGATCGTTTGACCAAGGCAGCTCACTTTATTCCTTTTCGGGTTGGTCAATCGACGGAGACTTTGGCAGAGCGATACATGCAGGAGATTGTCAGATTGCATGGAGTGCCGATAAGCATCGTGTCCGATCGGGACACTCGGTTCTTGTCGCACTTTTGGAGGAGTTTACAAGAAAGTTTGGGGACTCGATTGAAGTTTAGCACAGCTTATCATCCTCAGACTGATGGACAATCGGAGAGAACGATCCAGACCCTTGAAGATATGTTGAGGGCTTGCATGTTAGACTTCAAAGGTTCATGGGAGGATCATCTACACCTGGTGGAGTTTTCATACAACAATAGCTTCCAAGCGACAATTCAGATGGCTCCGTTTGAAGCGTTGTATGGTCGTAAGTGCCGTTCACCGGTTTGTTGGGATGATGTTGGTGAACGAAGGTTACTAGGACCAGATTTGGTGGTACAGACAGTCGAGAAGGTGAATACCATCAGGAAGCATATGAAGGCAGCTCAAGACAGACAGAAAAGTTGGGCCGACACGTCAAGAAGACCTCTAGAGTTCGCCGTGGGTGATTTGGTATTCCTGAAGATATCACCGACTAGAGGGGTGATTCGCTTTGGAAGTCGGGGAAAGCTTAGTCCTCGATTCGTTGGACCCTTCGAGATTTTGGAGCGTGTTGGAGAGATATCGTACCGTTTGGCGTTACCCCAGTCATTGGCAGGAGTGCACGATGTGTTTCATGTGTCTCAACTACGGAGGTATGTTCGTGATGAGACTCATGTCTTGGATCATTCGGAGTTGACTGTACGGGAGGACCTGACTTTTGAAGAGCGACCAGTGGAAATCAAGGATCGAAGAGAAAAGGTTCTTAAGAACAAGGTTATCCCTCTTGTGCTAGTTTCTTGGGGTAATCGATCGCATGGAGAATCCACTTGGGAGCGAGAAGACGAGATCCGGCAGAAATTCCCTCACCTTTTCCAGTAGTTAGCTATCTTGTATTCTTGGAATTTCGAGGACGAAATTCTTTTGTAGTTGGGTATGATGTAACACCCGATCCCAGTAATACTATTTATATTACTAGTTGAGGGTTATATATTGCTCATTCCAATTTTCCTGATTTTCTGGTGTTTATTGCTAAATTTTAACCGGCTATGTCATTTTGGCACATAACAAATTTTAACTCCTAAAATGAAATTTAAAATATCCATATTGGCCTACTCGTCGCCACTAGTCGCGTGGTAGCGTCCGCGTGTCGAGATTCCGTCCCGTTCGGCTAAACGGGCAAGTTTGGACGACTACGCGCGCGTGCAAGTGTCCGACTTGGGGGCATGCATTTTAATCATTAAACACCTCTTTTCAAAATTTGGAACCCGCTTAAAAACCTATAATTTGAATTTGGAACATTTGGGCGCAACCCGGGCGCGATTTGGAAATGTTTCATTTAGCGCCAAAAAGGCCCATTTAATTTAATATCTTTAAACTATATATATACGATTATATATTTTCCTTAACTGTTAAATCTCTCAAAACCCTCTCAAATCTTTTTTAAATTTCCTGGCAGCCAATCACGAGAGACTTAAGTCTCTCGTGGGCCCCGCCTTCCCTTTCCCTATCTCTCTCTCTCTTCCCTCATTCTCTCTCTCTCCTCATCAAATCCCCTCTCTCTCTCTCCAATCTCTCGCTCTCTCTTCCTATATTTAAATCCCTCCATGCAGCCGCCCTGTTCACTTCCTCCTCCATCACGAGAACCCGCCGAACCCAAACCCTAGCCTCTCGTACTCGCGTCGTCGACCTCCCCGCGACCTCGCCGCCGCCGCCCTCGCCACCACGAGCCTAGCCGCACCCTCCTACCTCCCTCCCTCGCCTCTTCCCGCACCTGCACCCAACCCCGACAACGCCACCAACCACCGCAGACCTCGCCGTCGACGCCGCCTCCCGTCGCCGACGACTCCCGCGACTCCCTCTCCTCCTCCTCGTCGCAACCTCGTCGTCGCCTTCCCTCTCCCCTCGTCGGACCACCTTCAGACCCGAGCCCGACCCTGCACCATCCCCGGGTCGCCGGAGAACGCGCCGTCGACCCTCGTCGACGTCACCCGCGCCACCTCCGACCACCTCCTTTCCCCCTCGATCACCAGAGCCGACCACCACCCTCCTCTACTCGTCGCACTACCCTCTCCAGCGAACCCGAGGCCGTTCAAGTCTTCGCAGCCGCCGTCACTGCCTCGCCGGCGTTCCAGCGCCGTCGAGCCCGCCGGGGTTACCCCCTGGTGTCTCCCGGTAAGCCTTCCTCATCGTTTCTTTGTGCTAGATCCCTTTCCCCGCTGATCCTTGTTATGTTTATCGTGTTTTGCTAACGTGTTACCGTTTGACTTTTGCCGGGATCCGACCGTGCCGTCTTTTGAACCCGACGCACCAGCGAGGTACCCTGGTCCGTGTGATCCCGTTGTTCTCTATTGGGACTCGATCCGTGGCCCGTGCACCCGTCTCGTGCTTTCTGCCGACTTTGCATCCGTGCTTTCCGGTTTGCGAAACCGTCGAGGCAAGTATCCGAATACTTGCTTAACATGCTAGTGCGCAAGATCAAGTCTTGCTACAAACTTAAATCATATTATAACCACACAGCTATATGTAACATCGATATCCTTTTATAACTTAGAATTGATGGCCACAATTATCCGTAACATTAAATCAATATAGTAGTTGCTTGAAATTAACCGGTCTGCTATTAATTCACACTTTAACCAACTAAACCAAGTAGATCGTCCTCACTTCATTGTTAAATCACCCATGAGACAATTATTATATTTTAGTTTAAATTCATGTAGTTTCATTACGTATGTTGTTGATATTGTTTCACTTTGTGACTATTGCACCCCAGGGTGCTTGAACCTGTTAATAAGAGAATACAAAACATCATTGTGTTTACATGGAATAATATGGTTATTTACTGTTTCCTGCTGCTGTTCATTATTTGATTGTATACCTGTTGTGAGCACATACTCGATTGCACTACATATTGGCCTGACCCTGCTACACATGACATATACATACATACCGACTCATCCCGCTGTACCATGACATGACTTGTTTCATGATCTCATGCCTAATGCCGACGAACCCGACCATCCCTGCTGTCTATCCAGACGGACCTACTTTTACCGGATTTTCTGTTGGCATTAGTCCTTGACTACTGAATACCTGACCTGACATACATAGCTTGGGGGTATGGGGAAATCAAAGGTGAAACCGACTTGTAACTCAACAGTTCGATACATGTTCTGATCAGTCTTACGGGCTTGGCCAGCCCCGGAGTGTTGATGCTGACATCACTCGCCCATCCTACTACCTTCTACTGCTTAGCGGCACGTCTCGGATTCAGCCCCGAGGGCTTTGACCATGGTCCCGGGCACGCACGGGATACTATTGAGTTACATCGACGATTCATCAATTGATTTCGAAGACTATAGAGTAGAAACCTGACAGGATAGTTTAGTCACCATTGCACATTACCCTGCTCTGTTATTTCTTAGTACTGCTTTATTCATGTTCATATTTGCATTGCTTATCACCATGTTTACATTATATACTTGATGTCATGACGCGCTGACGTCTGGGTTTTGCATGGCCCAGATTCCGTACCACTGTCGACGACCGAGCAGGAGTACTTCAGCCAGCAGGCTGAACTGTGAGTTCCTTAGGGTTTAGTTTATTTATTTCATTCCATTTCCAGATGTGAGCCCGCATTATGGGACGTACTGTTTATTCATTGTATTGGATCATTAGCTTCCGCACTTATTGTTTATTGATTCTTGTTATTATGGATTTGGACATGTATTAGATTGGCTTATCATCTTGTTCTTGATATCCTTACAACCGTAATGTGACTGTGGATGGATACTTCCTACCCACAGGTAGCATGGTTGGCTATGTCACGTGCCCAATCTTGCGTACTCTGGGAAGCGGGGCGTGACACAGGGCCAATGATTCGTCTTCAAGGATAGGCTCAGACTCAGCCAAAGAATCGAGCAGATTGGTGGCCGCTTTCTTCCGCCGCTTAGACCCAGAGCCGGTCGCCGAGGATGACCGCTTCCTTCCCCGCGAAGCCTTAGGGCGGCGCCGACCCACATCGCCCTCGACACCCTCATCCCTATTACTCTCGCTCGGTGCCACAACCGAGGATGACACCGCCATTGTTGACGCCATGGGGGGCGATACTGACACCGGCGGTGGTGTTACTACTGGGGCCCGTCTACCCCGCGATCGGGAACCCAGAGGCATACCAGCTGTCGGAGTAAGGTCTACCCCTGACTCCCCCGGAATGAGCGCGGTGCCAATCTCCCTCAGAGGGAAGCGGACCGGAACCTGAGGACGGGCATCGTGACCAAGAAGCACCCTTCTTTCTTCAAGAATAATTGGGTTGATCCGATGAAGATACCAACCCGTAAACGCACCCACGCATCGGGGCATGTACTCGGCTTCAGGGACCATAAAGCGGGAGCCGGTGTTTAGCCTCATGAAATGATGAGCGGCATCGCGAACGGCATCGAGCGAAGGGATTGGGGCGACTATAAAAGCCTCGAAAGGAACACCCTGGTCGTATCCAAGTTGTCAGGCGAATCGATGCGGATTGTACCGCATGAAAAGAGCCTCACTGTCCTGGCGAAACACCAAGTAGCCCGGTCGAATTGTATACAAGTGCGCAGCCTCCCGGGGCTTCAAAGAAGGTGCGTTGTCTTTCGACTGGTCCCAGAGTTGTTGAACTGGACCTGAGGGAGTAGACAAGACCCGATCATTAAAAACCAGCCCGCCAGCGGCAGCGTGAGGAGAAATCAGCACCCGAATAGCCCCGAATTGAGTCGGGTCGGCGGCAGAAGCACCCACCAATCGCATAAGTCGCGGGAAGGGATAGGCGTCGTAAAACATGGGCCTCTGATGCATAGCGAAAGCCCCCAGCACATGCATTTCGACCCAGGACGTGAAATAATGAAGCGAAAAGTTTACTACATCCACGCCGGGTGTAGAGGTATTAGCTGCGGTGCCCAACCCATGATAAAGGTGCGCCAAGGCCGGGATGCCGATGGCCAACCATGTCCCCTCAGCAATACGATGAGCCGGGTAGATGACTGAGACTCTCATGAAGCGGCGATGCATGGGGATAACGAACCAACTGAGCCAGACGCTGACAAACCCCACGAAGAACATCTTTTCATCCATACCGGGTGCTGCAATGGACTCAAAAGACATCGGCAACATGATGAGGATATAGTATTGAGGTAGATCCAATTCAGTGGTCGGCAGCTTCTTCGGACCAAACCCAAAGGGGTCTTTAATGTCGGCGGACTTCGGAGCTGTCTTCGACAAGACGTCCTCCCGAAGGAAACGAGCAATGAAGCTCTTGAAAGTAACACCCTGCTCTTCGGATTCGGTGAATAATCGGTCGAAGATACCTAGCGCCTTGATTAAACTGGGACGCTTGTGGCGGACGGCATTCTCAGCAGACAGGCCGTCAACAGGGGCGGGCTCGGGTTCAAAAATGTACTCGTCAGAAGGCAGCAACTCCTCATACAGACTACCCCTGATTGGCAACCCCGAGATGTCATAAAATTCTGCCAGAGAGATCGAGACCTCGCGATCTCCTAGAATGAAAGTATTGGTGGGAAGATTCCATTGGTTCAAAAACGCCTTAACCCACCAGACATGCGGGGACTTATAATGGAAGAGTGACGCGTATATTGCCTGATAAAGCCCGACTTTCTGCAGCCGCGCACTATGGGCAGAAAGGATGTAGCGAGCCCAGAGAAGGTAGCCCGTAGGGTGCCGAGGAGTGAGCCCTATCTTATAAATTTGCCCCCACGGGTAGGCCTCACCCTGGCAAATACGCCGCCCCAAGATATCTATGGTCGGGATTGGATGGTTCGGAATACCGGTCGTCGAAGGCTCGAGCCTCCCCGTTGGAGTCCAGTTGGGCATTTCCACAGCAAAAACCGTTCTCGGAGGGTCCATCGGTAAGAACGGGAAAGTGGGCTCTGTCGGTACCGCACAAAGGAAACTCCGGCGACCCTGAATAATATGACTATACCAAGATCCCCATTGAAGTAGGTTGGTGCAGTTCGGGTCATGGGCCCGGATCATCGCCATCGCTTCCTCATCAGATGGTGACTGAGGAAAAGCAGCCTCCGAGCGAGAAAAGGGAAAACATGGAACAGAAGCCATCGCACCTGAAATCCAATAAAAGAAGACTGTCAAAAACAAAGCTAGCAATATATATACATGCATGAACATGAGGACTAGCCGAAGAAAGCGACAGCGGACTCTTTTTCTGGGACCATTGGCTACAAAACACATGGGCCCCACAGAATCAGGATGACGACTCATTAATAATGAGACCAAGCAGTTATAATAAAACAGAGGGAATATCCTCATTAACTAAAGAGTGAGAAATTTGTCTCGGGCTCTACAACAGATTCAACAGGATCAAAGGAATTAAATTCCCACAGAAGACATCATTACAAAGATCATGTTTCATTAATTGCAGAGGGACAGCCTCGGGTCAAGAGACCCCAAGAAGCCTCCATGTGAAGAAATTGAGTTCTTCATAGGAATTAAATTCCTTATTAAGAAAAAGGGAATTAAATTCCCAAAAGCATTTTTTCTGTGAACGGGGTTAAGCTCCATGGATTATCACCATTATTTCCCTAAAGACCATCTAAACCCTAAGAGATCTACTTTTGAAGGCTAAAATGGTTTCATACTTCGGTTAAAAAGCTTGAAGAAAAATGGGTTCTTTGTTAAAAAAGGGTAAAAACCCTTGTTTTAGATTTAAAATCTAGAGGAATGTGAGAGTTCATCGTTCATATGGGAGCATTACCTAAAGAGAAAAGTCTCTTCGGACAGAGTTAAACTCTGGAAGATTTTCAAGGCAGAGAACTAAGCTCTGGGGGAAGAGAATTAAATTCTCAAAAGAAGAAAGTTTGCAAGGAAGAAGATGAGCAAAGTGGAGGCGTCTCTGAAATGACCCCAATATTTATAGGAGGTGATGGAAACGTTTCATCTCCCCAAATCCCTAGAGGAATCCAACGGCCACAAAAGGTGACAGCGTTGCACTCACATGCAGACACGTGAGAACAACGTTGTGGGGGCATTTGTTTCCTGATTTAAAATCAGGAAAGCCTACGGAAGAGGCTTCAGAAAAGGGTCACGTGATCACACGTGACCAGCAGTCACGTGTTGGCACGTGACACCTAAAAGTATCGGCAAGGCAGATTCAGCTTCCTGACTACATCAAAGAAAAGGGCTTCAGAAAGGGTCACGTGCTCCCACGTGACCAGGGTCACGTGTTGACACGTGACATTTAAAAGCGGCTTCAAAGGCACATCGGTTCCCTGATCAAATCAAGGAAAAGGCTTCAGAAGAGGTCACGTGCTCACACGTGACCAGGGGTCACGTGTTGGCACGTAACATTTAAAAGCAGCAGACTCATTCTCCGGTTAAATCAAGAAAAAGGCTCCAGACGAGGGTCACGTGCTCACACATGACCAGTTGTCACGTGGTGGCACGTGACGGCTAAGCAGCGGCCCGAAGGCAGAGTGCAAAAAGAAGAAGAGGGCTGGTTCCAAGGGGGTCACGTGGCCACACGTGACCAAGGGTCACGTGGCCACACGTGACCAGCTTTCAAAGCCTATCTGTTAACAGAATTAAATTCTGAGAAAAGACCTCTCAAATCTTTCCAAAGCAACCGATTGAATTAAAAATTTAAAGGGTGATTAAATATCATCTATTTGTGGAAAAGGCCTGAACTTGGAAAGATTTTCCCTTAAAATCTAACCGAAATAACAAAGGAGAATCTCTGGATTTAAAATCCAATGGTGAATAAAATTCACATAATAATCCAAAGGTCCAAAACGAATGGTGAATACAAATCAAATCTCTCAATGAAAGATTCATCAAAAACTAATTGATTCGGCTGTTTCTCCTATAAATAGGAGCCAAGAGACACACAGAGAGATATATGCAGAAAGGGATCGATACATAAAAAAGAAGAGAGCCTTGATACTTTGGAGGAATTTGGATCTTCTGCAAAAGAAAACCCTAGGTAAGAAAGGGAAGGCTTTTTGAAAGGAAAAGAGAATTTAATTCTCAACAGAGTTTAACTCTGCTATAAAACAGAAGAACATAGTTCTCTCTTTGGTGGAGGATCTGTAAAGTGCACATCTCCCCTTGAATTGAGAATTTAATTCTCATTGGGTTGAGATCCTGCCATGCAGATCCAAAGCATAGAGAGAGAATGGAAACTTGAGTATTTAATTCTCACAGAACTATAGGAATTAAATTCCTTTAAAATAAAATTAGGGTTTAACCCTATGTTATGGGAATTCAATTCCTTCAGAATGAACAGAACCAGGGTTTAACCCTAGTTAAGAACTTAGTTCTGTTAAAATAACAGGAATTTAATTCCCTTAAAAAAGAAGAAATTAGGGTTTCACCCTATGACAGAATCTCATTCCTCAGAATAATTCTCTAAAAAGAGAGTGGGAATTTAATTCCTTAAAGCTTTTATTAGGGTTTAACCCTATGATAGAACTGAATTCTTTACATATATGAGGAATTTAATTCCTACAGAAAATTCAGAGTTCAACTCTATCCCAGAAGATAAATCTTCAAAAGGAAATAGGAATTTAATTCCTCTAAAATTATTGTCAGGGTTCAACCCTACGAAGAATTTAATTCTTGAAAGGAATTAACAGATCTTCTAAAAAACATACATAGAGGCAGGGTCACGTGCCACCACGTGACCCCCGAAAAGATCCACAGAAAAGGCCCTTTGAGGCAGTGCCTCACGTGACCCACGTGACCCTAGGCAGAGGCTTTAACATACAAGCATTTAAATACCCGTCACGTGATGGCACGTGATGCTCCAAAAGATGCGATATTCTCAGCAGAACAAATGAAGGGAGGGAGCCCTCACGTGCTACCATGTGACCCCTCTTGCCTTAGTGTTTAACACTAAATTGGAACCCCTGAATCCAGTGTTAAAACACTGTTTGGCCTTGGTGTTCAACACTAATCAAAGAACTTTATTTGCAGTGTTTAACACTGAATTTCTTAGTGTTTAACACTAATTTGAAGCCTCTGCTGCTAGTGTTTGACACTGATTTGCTCTAGTGTTTAACACTAATTTGGACCCCCTGTTGCTGGTGTTTAACACCAACTGTCTTTTAGTGTTAAAACAATAACTTGATCCCAGTGTTCAACATTGTTGAATTAACGTTAGCCCAATTGGCTAAATGGACAGAGGCAAAGCCTCTCCTTCAGTAGACCAACCGGACGACAATATTCCAAACATGATTGGACTTAGCCCAAGATGGCCATAAGTCCTCAATTCAGTCTTAACTGAGCCAATGGGCTCATAATATGATTAATGGGTGTTGGTTCCAAATTAGGCCAAAGATTATGTAATCTACCTCGGTTTAAGGGTACATCTCTTCATTCCTTTAATACTTGGCGTTGTAACTCCTCAACGTCTTCAAAGAGGTGACGGGTCCCGATGACCACACATTGATACGGACTGTGGGGTCCTTAAACTCATGGACTATGAGGTCCTTAACCTTGACCGAGATGTCTTAAAACTAACAACGGACTGTGGGGTCCTTAAACCCATGGACTATGAGGTCCTTAACCTTGACCGGGATGTCTTAAAACTAACTACGGAACTGTGGAGTCCCTAAACCCATGGACTATGAGGTCCTTAACCTTGACCGCAATGTCTTAAAACTAACATTGGACCACAATGTCCTTAAACTACCCGTGGACCGCAATGTCCTTAAACTACCCATGGACTGCAATGTCCTTAAACTACCCATGGACTGCAATGTCCTTAAACTACCTACTGACCGCAACGTCACTAAACTAAACAACAGAGCCCCCTTTTATTGCTCTCTTGTTGGATCTAAACGAGCCCGTTAAGTTGATTTTAGTCTAAAAACTAAACTAACGTATCCTTAACGAACGTTTAAGTCGATCTTAGGCTCAAATGAGGCTAACGTATCCTTAAACCCAAACCCCCAAACCCAAATCTAAGACAATACGGATTTGGACTAGTCCACGCCCTACGGGCGACGACATAACTCAGTCTCCGTATACAATCCACGGGAAACAAAACACAAAACAAACACACACGACACGAAGTGACCATCTGGAGAAGGAGAAAGTTGTTACCGCAATGCGGTAGCGTAATTAACTGCAGGGGCTTGCGCCTGCAGGGAAGAGCATCCCCACAATCAAAAACCCCTCAAGCGAGGGGGAATCTGACGAAGTCTGCTACATCGGACGCATCCGTTCAAACCTTCGATACATGGTGCCATAAATCAACTTGGCATCTTCGGAGAGGTGGACGGATAGCACCAATTAGCATCTGTCCCGAATCTCAGGACGTCCAGTCGCGCCGTCCTTCGGAGGGGAACAGTAGGGAGAAATACCTTTATGAGACCCTCATGGCTCATAAAGTTGAAAAGCCTTAGGAGGCAGATCTTAGCCTAACTCCTAAGCCATCGTTGTCCTACAAGGAGATCAAAATAGATTATCCACAAAATTCATTTACTAAAAAGGGACACACCATCATAAAGCAAAATATGTCTTTTATTCATAAATCAAAATGAATACAAAGTACAATTTATGAAAGAATCAAAAATACTCTCATTCAGGAGTATGTACAAAAGAAGAATAAAAAAATATACAATTCTTCAAGCTGGCGGATGATTCAAAAGGTTCATCAGTTCATCCTTCCATTCTTGGGTTTCTGCTTCAAAATTGACTATGGCTGTGAGACGGGCCTCCGCTTCCGACTGTTGGGCCTGATGCGAGGCAAGCCGGCCTTCAAGCTCCTGCTCAGTAGCTTTATGAGCCTCAACCATCGTCCGGGTAAAGATAACAGCTTTATCATAAGCCACCACGTCCTTGGATGCGGCTTGAAGCTCCTGCCAAAGTTTATATGCGTAGGTGGTCTTAGCTGTAAATTCGGCTTGGAGCTCCCCGAGCGCGGTTGAAGCCAGCTTCCTCTCTAAGAACTTTCGGCGGAGCCTCTTTTCACAGGAAAGCGTATTAGCAGTGTACCGCTTAATCAGCCCCTGCAAGCTTGTCTTCGCAGCCACCACCTCCGAAGGAAGGCGCGCGCATTCAAGACTGTACAAGCACGCCTCCACTCGACGACAGAATTCGACCCAGACTTGCACCCATGCTTCACTGTGATAAGTGGCAAGAAAGGGGAGAGAACCGTTGGCTTCAGCAGCAAATTCTTCGGCCATGGGCGAGCTACCAACACGAAGGTCTTCAATCAATGCTAACAAAGAGTGAAGGCTTAACTTGGCCATACGTTCGGATGCACGCAGCGCATAAGAGCCAGACGGCATGAGAATGCGGGTCTCCAACGGGGTAAAAATAAGCAGAGCTGTTAAAGATCGATAATGATCAGCGAAAGTTGCAAACAGAGGACAGATGCAAAGGCGTCAAAACTTTACTTACCCACGTTTATACAAGAAGAGTCTGGAAGATCTCCAGGCCCATCAAGGACCTCAACCTCATCATCAGCTTCCAGAACTACAGAAGACATGAACATTGTTACATGAAGAAGTAATAATATCGAGAAAGGAGCGAACAATGCTAACATTGTCCAGAAGATAGAATGATGCGCTGAGGGGATATCGCCTGTAGAGCATCCAGTTCCAGCAGATGCTGGAAAGACTTCCTTGGAGACAGGCCAGCGATGGACGTCGCCAATCCCCGTAACTCTGAAAAGGTAGAAAAGTTCAGATAATGAAGAGATCGCTAAAATAAAAGATAGAACAATACCTTCGATACTCCTCCCACTCTGGGTTGGAGGGATGGCAGCTTCGGCGGCCTCCTCCGTGCCCCCAGGCACATCATCGGGGATGTGGGCCGGTATAATGACTTCTGGTGGAGGAGCAGTGACCATCGCTACAAGCTCCAAAGAAAGGACGGTGGCCTCAACTACCTGTCCCGCAGTCTCCAGGCCATCCCCAGAGAGATCCATTGAATCCGCAGCCAATGAAGATGCCTCTTCCGGAGGAGCAAGCACCTGGGGAGCAGGAATCACCGAGGGAAGCTCCATCGCAGGAACAACAATTGCATCGACCCCCTCCACACTGATTAGTGCCTCATTGGGGATATTTGCAGATTCCATAGTCAGGGTGCGACTTGGACTCAGATCCTCTGCCATTAGCGAAGTCCCTGCAAAGTTTGCACGAGGTAAGGATATATATATATATATATATATATATATATATATAGGCAATGCAAAATACTACAAAAGGCTATATAAGTGTACCAATGCGCAAAGGAGCTTCTAGTATGGCTTGTTCAAGCCGACGCTCATTCCTGAGGAGGTATGCCCGCCGAGGTTCTAGTGTAGACTCATGGACACCGGTCCATAACGAAAGTGCATCTTCAGCATCGGCTGAGACAGCCTGCTTAAGGGCTCTCTCGCCCCCTTCTTCCAAAGGACCTATGAATATCCGCCGTATCGATGGATGATCTTCGTAAAAGATGACGGCAGGATAAGGCCTCTTCGGGATCCTTACATTCTCGGATTCATCCTGTGAGCTTCTTATGGCCTCAGCCAGTTGTGCGGCTTCCTCGGCAGATGAACCAGGAAAAAGAAGATTGCCTTCCGGCGGACTAGTAGTGGTCTTCTTCCCCCGCTTTGGCCCAGAGCTAGTGACTGTAGAAGATCGCTTCCTTCCCTTTGCCGTCTATTTTTTGAGCCGCTTTTCGGTTTTGACAGGGAGGGAAGACTCCTTCAGGACCTTCACCAAGGGGATATTATCATCAGAGCTAGGTTTTACCTCCGGAACCGTTACGGTATCCGTCATCGGTCGTTCTAGCGAAGCCTCTGTTGGCAATGAGACGCGAAGCCTTTCCTCCTCTCCAAAGGTTTTAAGCGAAGCAGCAATAGCTTCTTCTGTGGAGGCACCTGTTAAAATAGCAGGCGTTAGTCAAAGCATGATAAAAAAAATGAACAGCGGAGAGATAAGGGTGAAGTATACCTGACTGCGCAAGGGCGGCCAGTTCTTTTTCGAGGATGGCTGACTGTTTGGAAGCTTTGATGGCAGCCTCCAAATCGATATCATCGAGCGTCCCGAATAAACCCTCATTGGTCTCATATTCGCTCAAGCCTTCGCTAGACGGAGCAAGGGGCGTCGAGCCTAATATGGTGTCCAAAGAAAGTACTTGTTTCTTTTTCTTCTGAGGACGAGCGCCGGTGGCCAATAACACGAGTTTGTGTTTGGTAGACGCCTTTGGACGACGAGTCCCAATTTCTTTTCCTACGTCCGACTCGGGGGACGCGGCGGCCACCTCTTTTTCAGGCGCGCTGGATGGAGGCAACCTGCGCGTAGGGCTTAGCACGTGTGGGGGCTCAACTGCAGTGACCTCTCTCAAGGGAGGATGAACAATGTTCCGTCGCTTCAGAGGAACATTTCGATCACCAGCCGGCACTGCGCCCTTGCGATCAAGCAGCAATCGCTTTTCCTCTCTAATGAAGGCACCCATCGAATGTTGGTACCACGCCACATACACATTCAGGGCTTGCGGAACACAACTCGGTTCGCTGATGAAGAAGTTAGACCCTGTGTTCAGGCGCATAAAATGATGTAGTGCGCTCCGAGTACCCTCTTCAGTGGCAGCCGGTTCTGCCAAGAAAGCCTCGAATGGGACGCCCTGATTGTAGCTTAACTGATGGGCGAAGTGATGCAGGTTATACCTCATAAACAAAGCCGAGTCATTCATCTTGAATACAAGAAAGCCTGGCCGGATAGATTACAAATGAAGAATCTGCCGAGCCTTCAAGACGGAGACCTCATCTTTAAATATGTCCTGCAAGGGCAGCACCGTCTTCCCCGATTCCTAGCCGACGGTCAAAACTTTATCGGTAAAGGACATGCCAGCTCCAACCGTGCGCGGGCGAAGAAGCAAGCCTCTAGCTTCCCGTTGCGTTGGAGTCACAATAGAGGCGCCGACCAGTCGCATGATCCGAGGGAACCTGCGCCTGTCATAAAACCCGGCCTCTTATGGATGAGAAAGACGCCTAGCACGTGCAACTCGAGCCATGACGTGAAATACTGCATCGGGAAATTTACCGACTGCACCCTTAGCTCAGTTGTATCCACTGCCAAACTGAGGCCGTGATACACATGGGCTAACCCAGCGATCCCTACAGCCACTTGTATCCTGTTCCCGCCAAAAATTTCTGCACAAAAGAGCCCAAGGCATCAAATGGCAGCGATACGCTTAAGAAAATGTGAACCTGTATTTTCCGGGCTGTATTTTGATAAACTCCTGAATGAGAAACAGCTAAATTCTGATGGTATTGAAATCATCTCAAAAAAAACCTTCGATTTGATATATTATGGGCCTTATAATTCATCCAGGATCAAAAGTTATGAGCAAATGTCTATACACATGTGATCTAAAGAAGAAGATACGAACCAATATTTTCCGAGCTGTATTTTGACAAACTCCGGAATGAGAAACAGCTAAATTTTGATGGTATCAAAAGTGTCTCGAAAAATCCTTCGATTTGATATATTATGGGCCTCATAATTCATCCGAGATCAAAAGTTATGAGCAAATGTGCTATGCACGTGTAATCTAAAGTAATGTTCTACTACATGGGGAATGCATTTTTAGTCCCACATCGGGAAAAGGAGAGATGACTTCTCTACCACTCCCATATAAATAAGAGGGGATACCTCTTAAAAAGGGTAGAGTTCAATCCTCAAAGGATTCAATTCTCAAAGAAGCTTAGTTCTCCATAGGAGCTTAGTTCTCCAAGATAGGAGCATGTTCCTCCTCATAATGCGCATATGCGCAAGCGCCATGTGCGCTACGTGCAATGCATGTGTGCCCGCCATGTGCGCACCAAGTGCAACGCACGTACGCACCATATGAGAATATTTAATAATATTAAAAAGAGCATCTCCATAGAAGCTGAGTTCTCCAAGATAGGTGTCTGCTCCTTCCCATAATGCGCATATGCGCAAGCGCCATGTGCGCTACGTGCAACGCACGTATGTCCGCCATGCGCGCACCACGTGCAACGCACGTGCGCACTACATGAGAACATTTAATAATATTAAAAGGAGATACGTTCTCCATAGGAGCTTGCCCCCCCATAATGCGCATATGCGCAAGCTCCATGTACGCTACGTGCAAATATGTGCGTCCAACACGTGCGCGAACGCAAAGAGGCCTTTTTCAGCGGCGAGAAGCTTAAGCTCCAGCTTTTTCTTTTCCCCTAATGAGTGGGACATATTTCAAAGGGTACATCCCTCCACACCATCGACATATGGCGTTGTAATCTCTCAGTATCATCGGAGAGGTGGTGGGTCCCAACGACCAATGATCCTTCTTTTCAATAAAAAAAAGGAAAAGAAACAGATATACAGAAATATAGAGAAAACCCTCTGCAAATTTTGAGAAAACTCAAAGAGAAAGAAGAGCAAGCTCTTAGAAAAAAGAAGATTTTTCTTCATCTTCAAGGTAAAGAACTATGTTCTTGAATAACAGAGATGAAACAATCTAATAAAAAGAAGAACCATCTTCTAAAAAGATCATAGATCTGGAAAAAAAACCAAGGTTTTAGATCAAAAGATCTAATCATAAAAAAAATAAAAGAAGTATTTTACTTCATTCATAGATTTTTGATCTATAAAGGCAGAGCTCTTTTATAAAAACAAGAACTTTTGTTCTTGAATTTTGAGGCAAAGCCTCCTTTAAGAATAACATAAAATTTGTTCTTTGATTTTAAAATTGATCAGATGCGCTTTGCGCTATTGAAAAGTGCCTTGCACTCATGAACTACGCTATTGCGCTCCTTGGATCGGCGCTCAGCGCCAAAACATGCCACGTGTCAACCATAGACACCACTTGCGTTTTGCGCTTCTGAAACAGCGCACTGCGCTCATGGGCTGGCGCTCAGCACCAAGCGCGCCACGTGTCACTCACTGGCGTGCCAACAGACTAGCGCAGAGCGCTCATAAATTAAAAAGCGCAATGCGCTAAATGAACTAGCGCTAAGCGCGACACGTGTCCTCTTCGTGTGCGCTACCTGACAGAAGCGTAATGCGCTCTTTAGCTGGCGCAAAACGCCTGGCGCGCCACGTGGCGCATTGTCAGAGCACAATTTGTTCTAATGAAGACAAAAGATGTCAAAGCCCAATACCTAGCATTATTAAAAGGGCCGAGCCCAAACAAAGGCTTAATAGGCAGAACAAAAAATAAAATGTTAAACATTTTTTTAATTGGACTTAGCCCAATTCTGGCCATAAGTCCTCAACTTATCTTGAATTGAGCACATCTGCTCTCTCAACCAACTCACATCGGTTCGAGGGTACATCTCGTTACTCCTCTGATATTTGTCGTTGTAATCCTTCAACGTCTTCAGAGAGGTGACGGGTCCCGACAACCACACATTTCTACGGACTGTGGGGTCCTTAAACTCATGGACTATGATGTCCTTAACCTCGACCATGATGTCTTAAAACTAACAATGGACTGTGGGGTCCCTAAACCCATGGACTATGATGTCCTTAACCTCGACTGTGATGTCTTAAAACTAACAATGGACTGTGGGGTCATTAAACCCATGGACTATGATGTCCTTAACCTCGGACTGTGGGGTCTCTTTAAACCCACGGACTATGATGTCCTTAACCTCGACCGTGATGTCTTAAAACTAACAATGGACTGTGGGGTCCCTAAACCCATGGACTATGATGTCCTTAACCTCGACCGTGATGTCTTAAAACTAACATCGGACTGTGGGGTCCTTAAACCCACGGACTATGATGTCCTTAACCTCGACCGTGATGTCTTAAAACTAACAATGGACTGTGGGGTCCCTAAACCCACGGACTATGATGTCCTTAACCTTGACCATGATGTCTTAAAACTAACATCGGACTGTGGGGTCCCAAAACCCATGGACTATGATGTCCTTAATCTCGACCGTGATGTCTTAAAACTAACATCGGACTGTGGGGTCCCTAAACCCATGGACTATAATGTCCTTAACCTGGACCGATGTTCAGTCGATAAAACTGCACATTTGTAGTACATTTTTCCTACCATTTTTATATTAAAAAAAGGACTTTATTATAATATATTATACATATGAGGGTTTATGTGTAAAAACATTATTTTCCATGTGTTAATATATTTTAATTATCATTTTGGTAGGAAAATGTATGCAAATATTATTGACCTAATCCTAGTAGAACAAAGTCTACTAAAATCTTATTTGAGTTGTTGTGCAGAATTTTCCATGTTGTTATGCAGAATATATCAAAGAAATCAAGTTGTTGAAGAAATCTTGCCAAATTAAGAAGCAAACTTGGAGACCAAGTCTGGAAGCAACCGAGAGAATATTTCAAAGATACAAAGATTCCAGAGGAGCCCACATGTCACAAGAACAGAGCCCCTGAAGTTTGATGAACGGCAGAGATTAAATGGCCGCAGATCCGCGGCCTTACCCACCTTGTGCCGCGGATCCGCGGCAAGATTGAGGGATCAATTGCTGCGATTTTTTGGCATGAATCTCTGACATATTTTACTAAGTTTCCAACTGAAATATTCTGGCTTTGCACTATAAAAAGGCACCGAGAGCCTGTTAGAAAAATCATCAAGCCGAAGAGATCACGAAGTCCAAGACGGCTCACGCATCCAGGCTGATCATCAACTGTTCATCTACCTCCTTGGAAGAGATCGAGAAGCAAACTAGTCTTTGTAATCATTTTCTAAGGAATCAAAGTGTAGATTGTTCAAGTTGATTAATAAAGGTAGTTGTTTTATTTTATTCTTTTGCATTTTACATTATGTTTTCCCTCTCTTTCTTTTCATCTTCTTCTCCCAACATGCGCGAGTAATTCTCCGCTTGTTAGGGTTCGTAGGATTAGGGTAGGCTAATGGACGATGAAAATAATTAAACCCTTTTTAAGTCTTATAAAGTTTAGGAACTTTATCAAAAGAATCATTAACATCCTAATCGGGCGCGCTAGCAATTCTTTGCTAGTTCCGACCGCGATTAGAGATTAGATTAATGATTGTTTTGGTAAAGGCTAGATATGAACGGAGTTCCGTGTCGAGATAAGGGTTAAGAGTATGATTCCTTTTCCCTCCAGAAACCCTAATCTACACGCATCACCGTCATTCTAGTTCTAAATCTATTAATGGATAAAAAGGGTAACTTTTAATTAATCGTCCATAACTACTAAATCCTAACGAACCCTACAAGTCTTCTTATTATATTATCTAAGTCTCTAAAATAATCTAGATCTATATTTTACATTCTTGTTTAACGTAGATCTAGAAACCATTCTATAAAATTCTTTATCCCTCCTCTCTTTCTCAACACATCTAAAGTAAAAGTAAAAGGTTCCACGTTTCCCAGAGGACGACCCGTACTCATCTCGGTCTAGCTACACGCGACACCGTTCTGATTGCGGTTAAACTACAAACAAACACACTCTTTCGAGACCAATCAAATGGCGCCGTTGCCGGGGATACGTGCGTAATTTTTTTATTTTTACTATTTGTGTTGAATTCTTAGACGACTTATATCATTATTAACACAAAACTGCAAATTGCATATTTAACGACTTGTGCGTGAATTTTGCAAGGAGATCTGGAGTTACAGAATTGAGGAAAACAGAAGACAGAGGCATTAATCGAGATCTAGAGGAGCACAGAGGGCTTGAGAAAAAATTTCAGCAATTGTTCCTTCCACCTTGCGGCGGAACCGCGGCAAAAGTACCCTTGGTGCGGCGGAACCGCGGTACAACAGAGGAATTAGGGCTACGGAATTCTCTGGTAAGATTCTCAACTCCTTCTCTCTCTCCTCAAATCCAATAAAATCTATCTTCTGCAGGATTCTTTGCAAAATTGCGCCGCTCAAAAATCTTTTTGCAAAAAGTTTTGTGATTGGTTTTGTTTTGCATATTTAATACGGATTTTAAGGGGCAAAGACCAAATCAAGATTAGGTGGGGATTTCATCATCCTTCCTAAACCCCACAAATCACAAACCGAGCATATAGATCAACCCTTCATTAATTTAAAAAATATCTAGACCAGACTCTAAGGACTGTCGCGCTCATTAAGGACAGAGGAAGGTCGTGGGTAATCTATCGTTTATCCGCATTACTTTTGTAGTGCCTAGGCAAGTGTGACAAAGGCTAGTGGTTTTTAATTAGGCCCACGATGTGGTTCCTTCCCACTTACCTGGCACTTATCTGGCTACAAGGGTAGTACGGAGGCGGTAGAGGATTGATCCTGCAGCTTGTCCTTTGGAAGTCTAGGAGCGGTCTAGAGACTGAACCTAGGTAACCTTAGTTCTAGGGTTGCTTGTGCATCTTAGGGGTGATTTGTCTTGAGTCACACTTTTTCAAAACAAGCCAATTTTAAATCACACACACGCTGCCACTTGCACTAAACCCGCTTAGTGCATGCTTGGCTGGACACGGGATCCTAGTGCCCGTCTTGTCCGCGTTCCTGCTATCGACGCCGAAGTCGGTACTTCTTCATCTTCTTTTCCCCCACCACACACCACATCCACCGAGATGGACGGCACTCCATCGGAGTATAACACCACGCTGCCACCGCCCGGAGGTGCGCAGAATCCACCGCGCATCTCTCTCCAAGAGAGATGCTATCCTATCCGTGGTCCTCTTCCCACTTGTCTATCTCTTCCACCACCTAACGGGGATAATTTCGAAATTAAACCCCACTACATCAATCTGCTGCCCAAATTTCACGGGCTTGAGTCGGAAGACGCGTACGTTTTCATCACCAAATTCGAAAACGTATGCGCAATGATGGGTACTTCACAATTGATTTTAGATGCTATGCGCTTACGTCTTCTCCCATTCACACTGTGCGACTTGGCAGAAAAATGGCTTTATAATACTGCCGCACACTCTATCGCTAATTGGGATGAATTCGTCGTAGCATTTCTTAAGAAGTTTTACCCAAATCATAAGACTGCACATGTTAGGAGCGAGATCAACCAGTTCACCCAGCTTCCCAATGAACCATTTTGGAAGTGCTTTGAACGTTTTAAAGATCTGCTTGTCCAATGCCCCTATCACGGAATACAAAGATGGGATTTATGTCGGATTATATATGAGGGCATTAATCAAGCGACAAAGCAGATGCTTGAAACAATGTGTCAATGCAATTTCATGTCTAAAGATGACGGTGAAGCATGGAAATATCTGGAAGATCTCGCAGAAAGCACTTTGCAGTGGGAAAGCGTAAGACCACCTTCAACTAAGGGAGGTATTCACCAGCTCGATATTTCTATCGCAGTGAAAGCCGAAATGGCAGCGATACAGAAGAAACTCGATGCTATTGAAAACAAGTTCTCAACATTCTCTCTAAATCAGGTCACGCTTCCTAAGACTGTCTGTGGTTGCTGTTCGGATCCTTCACACTTAACGGAAGAATGTCCTATGAATGCATCGTTTCAAGCTAATGCTGCTTTTCAGCAGCGACCTAGAAATGATCCTTCTTCTTCCACATATAATCAAGGATGGAGGAATCATCCTAACTTTGCTTGGAATCAAAACCAACAAAGTAATTATCAAAGACCTCCTCCATAGCAACCACAACCACAGAATCAGCCCCCCTTTCAGTCATAAAATTTTCAAAATCCGGCCAACATTTCTACACCACAAGTGGCCGGTACTGCTAACTCACTTGCACAAACTTTGGATATGTTCATGAAACAATCCATGCAAAATTCGGCTGAGATAAGGTCTTCTATTGATACCCTAACGAAAAACTCCTCCTCCCATGGTGAGAGTATTAAATCAATAGAAAACCAAATCGCACAGTTAAACGCCGCAATGAGTGCGAGAGAGAAAGGAAAACTCCCATCTCAACCCCTACCGAATCCTGGCCATTCACAAAGTTATAATGTGAATGCCATTACTACGTTGAGATAGGGGAGAGTGCTGAATAACCAAGTGGGTGAGCAATTTGATGATAGTGACACCAATGATACCCCAGTTTCTTCTTCTTTCCCTAATTCGTCTAGTCTCCCACCTTCACCCGAGCCTATTCTCCGTTTTCCCCAAGGTTCGAACCCTTCGCCCATTTCACCAAATCTATCTAAGTCGATTCCCACTCCATTTTTGAAATCGAATCCATCCCCACAGTCTTCTCCACAAATGTTGGACCCAAAACTTATTGATCAAGCACCTTATCCAAACAGGTTGAGGGGCAACAGACCAAGTCCAGAAATGGAGAAAATTGTGGAAATTTTTAAGCAAGTTAATATAAACATTCATTTCCTAGATGTTATTCAACAAGTTCCGTCATATGCGAAAATCTTAAAGGACTTGTGCACTAGGAAGCGAAAAGTTCAAGTACCTAAAAAAGTTTTCCTTGCGAGTAATGTGAGCACTGCTTTTACACAACAACTACCCAAGAAACGAAAGGATCCCGGAAGTCCTACAATTTCTATTTCCATTAGGGGTAAAAATATCAATCGTGCTCTACTCGATCTTGGTGCTAGTGTTAACTTGCTTCCGTATTCTGTGTATGAGCAATTAGGGATCGGAGAGTTAAAGCCAGCGCATTGCACTCTTCAGATGGCCGATCGATCTATCACCCAACCAAGGGGTGAGCTAGAGGATGTGTTAATCAAATTCGGGGAATTCATATTTCCTGTGGACTTTATCGTTATTGATACACAACCTGTAGCAAACCCACGCAATCAAATCCCGGTGATACTCGGTCGACCCTTTTTGGCCACTTCCGACGCAGTAATTAATTGTAGAAACGGCTCTATGACCCTATCCTTTGGAAAGAAGTCAATTGAGCTTAATATTTATAAGTTGGGAAGTGAACCCTCTGAACCCTATGCTCATGTGTGTTCTGTCGAATTAATGGATGTCGACAGCAGCGAATTTGATCAACCTCATGATACAGACTCTTTTCATATGTTGTTGTTTGACACAACCATTTACTCTTCCACCGAGTTGTCCGGGTCAACATCTAATGAGGAACCTTATATTGAGTCTGACGATCACCCCAATTTTCTGATGACATTATTTTTCGGGGTATCGATGAAAGCTTTGAGGAAATTTTCGCTGATGAACTCGCATTTTTACAAGACACGGGTGTTGAGATGAATCAACTCCAAGATGAAGAAATTGGATCTCCACCCCCTCTTTTGGACAATCATGATAATGCGAGTAATCCATCATTACTATCACTGTGTCGTCTCTCCAAATTGAGACGCAATCCTTTTCCATTACACCTCTTGTCACCTCCTCACTTCTTCACGTCAATAGGTGACATGTTCTTCCACCAACCTTGGTGCTTCATCGATAAAATTTTTTAATGGTTGGTGTTGACCTTCGGTCTTTGCAAAGCTTGGCATTGACCAATAACCTTGACCCCCTCGTGTGATTTTAAAAGATTAAAATTGTTTAAGTTTGGGGGGTATGTTTTAGCTCTTGAAAGAAAATGATTTTTACAAAATTATGAGCCTAAAATAAGTTTGGAGGAGGATTTTCACTTTCATATATTCTTGCCCCCATTAATAATTTCCTCCCAAGTCTACAGGTTTTTTGAGCTTAACGGATGACATCAGTGAGGACATTGCTGTAAACAGGTTTGGGGGAGGTTTGTGCTTATTTACACATCAATTTGCATCATATTTTGCATAAGCGCAACATTTTCAAAAATTAAAAAAAATTTATAACAAAAGAGTAGAAAGTGAAAAATTACATCCAAACGATAGGAATAGTTTAAGAAAACCAAGAAAATTAGAAGTTTTCTTAACGAACTAGTAATAAGTAGTTATGAGCTGTTGTCCCAAGGGTTAGTAAGATGAAGGAAGTCACTAATCTGAGGATAAAAATAAGTCTGAAAAATAGTTTCTATTCTGGAAGCCAAACATTTGAATGTTGATACCCTACTATATGCACATACACACGTCTTGAAACTCGGGATAGTAGAGGATACCTTGAAATGCTCTTGTCTAAAAGCCAAAGTATGAAGGAAGTGAAAAAAAATGAAGAAAATATAAAAATGGTGAAAAGAAAAAAATGAACACTGGTTTTGTATCGCCAAGGCAGCAATAAAAAAAAATATAGCGAGGGTGCCTCTTCACCTAGTGCCCTAAGGCCAACTGGTCTAGGAGTCACTGCTAAGCCTTAGGAGGTGCAAGACGAGGAAAATATTATCACTTAATCTGCAAGCACATGAGTAATCGATCGGTTAGTACCTCAAGATGTATTAACGGTCGCATGAAAAGGTGTGAGCAAACCTAGTATTCATAAAATCAAAAAGTACTGAGGTAGATGGACAAGAGTATGATAGCTTGAATTGAATTCTCCGAATGTAGGGATGTTATTTACACACACGTGGGGTTATATGATCAATGTTTGGATAAAAGGTAGGAATGAAGAATAAAGACGATGTTTTATTGAGGGATGATGTGATTTCTAACATTTTTTCATGACTATTAAGATAGGGCTCATGACAACTGAAAAGCTAGTATAGTTGGAAACTCTTCTTTTCAAAGTATTTCTTTTATGGTTCTTATCTTTATATGTAAATTTCACCATCTTTCTTTTGTTATAGGATTTTGTGGGTGTAATCCGCTGAAAACCCTCAGGACACAACACTCCTCCTACTAGGGACACCTAGAGGTTTAACGGCTTGTTGCACGTGCTCAGTGCAATCGTGTCTGCCTACGAAAGTGTGCTTAGTTTTCTCCTTTCTTTTTCTCCTCTTAAATAAACTAGTTTGCTCGGGACGATCAAAGATAAGTTTGGGGGTATTTGTTCAGTCGATAAAACTGCACATTTGTAGTACATTTTTCCTACCATTTTTATATTAAAAAAAGGACTTTATTATAATATATTATACATATGAGGGTTTATGTGTAAAAACATTATTTTCCATGTGTTAATATATTTTAATTATCATTTTGGTAGGAAAATGTATGCAAATATTATTGACCTAATCCTAGTAGAACAAAGTCTACTAAAATCTTATTTGAGTTGTTGTGCAGAATTTTCCAAGTTGTTATGCAGAATATATCAAAAAAATCAAGTTGTTGAAGAAATCTTGCCAAATTAAGAAGCAAACTTGGAGACCAAGTCTGGAAGCAACTGAGAGAATATTTCAAAGATACAAAGATTCCAGAGGAGCCCACATGTCACAAGAACAGAGCCCCTGAAGTTTGATGAACGGCAGAGATTAAATGGCCGCGGATCCGCGGCCTTACCCACCTTGTGCCGCGGATCCGCGGCAAGATTGAGGGATCAATTGCTGCGATTTTTTGGCACGAATCTCTGACATATTTTACTAAGTTTCCAACTGAAATATTCTGGCTTTGCACTATAAAAAGGCACCGAGAGCCACTTGGAAAAATCATCAAGCCGAAGAGATCACGAAGTCCAAGACGGCTCACGCATCCAGGCTGATCATCAACTGTTCATCTACCTCCTTGGAAGAGATCGAGAAGCAAACTAGTCTTTGTAATCATTTTCTAAGGAATCAAAGTGTAGATTGTTCAAGTTGATTAATAAAGGTAGTTGTTTTATTTTATTCTTTTGCATTTTACATTATGTTTTCCCTCTCTTTCTTTTCATCTTCTTCTCCCAACATGCACGAGTAATTCTCCGCTTGTTAGGGTTCGTAGGATTAGGGTAGGCTAATGGACGATGAAAATAATTAAACCCTTTTTAAGTCCTATAAAGTTTATGAACTTTATCAAAAGAATCATTAACATCCTAATCGGGCGCGCTAGCAATTCTTTGCTAGTTCCGACCGCGATTAGAGATTAGATTAATGATTGTTTTGGTAAAGGTTAGATATGAACGGAGTTCCGTGTCGAGATAAGGGTTAAGAGTGGGATTCCTTTTCCCTCCAAAAACCCTAATCTACACGCATCACCGTCATTCTAGTTCTAAATCTATTAATGGATAAAAAGGGTAACTTTTAATTAATCGTCCATAACTACTAAATCCTAACGAACCCTACAAGTCTTCTTATTATATTATCTAAGTCTCTAAAATAATCTAGATCTATATTTTACATTCTTATTTAACGTAGATCTAGAAACCATTCTATAAAATTCTTTATCCCTCCTCTCTTTCTCAACACATCTAAAGTAAAAGTAAAAGGTTCCACGTTTCCCAGAGGACGACCCGTACTCATCTCGGTCTAGCTACACGCGACACCGTTCTGATTGCGGTTAAACTACAAACAAACACACTCTTTCGAGACCAATCAACCGAGATGTCCTTAACCTGGACCGAGATGTCCTTAAAGTAACAATGGACCGTAATATCCTTAAACTAATCGACCGCAATGTACCTAAACTAAACAATAGAGCCCGTCACCTTTCTTGTCGGATCTAAATGATCCCATTAAGTTGATCTTAGTTTAAAATTAGACTAACATATCCTTAACAAAAGTTTAAGTTGATCTTAGTCTCAAATGAGACTAACGTATCCTTAAACCAAACCCCCAAACCCAAATCTAAGAAGATACGGATTTGGACTAATCTACGTCCTACGGGCGACAACATAAATTAGTCTCCGTATACAATCCACGGGCAACCATAAACAAAACAAACACCCACGACACGAAGTGACCATCTGGAGAAGGAGCAAGTTGTTACCGCGATGCGGTAGCGTAATTAACTGCAGGGCTTGCGCCTGTAGGGAAGAGCTTCCCCACAATCAAAAACCCCTCAAACGAGAGGGAATCTGACGAAGTCTGCTACATCGGCCGCATCCATTTAAACCTTCGATACATGGTGCCATAAATCAACTTGGCATCTTCAGAGAGGTGGACGGATAGCACCAATTAGCATCTGCCCCGAAATTCAGGCTAGACGTTCGCCGCGTCTTCGTCCGTGTCTTTCGGCGGGGAACATATCCCAGCAACCATCCGATGTGCAGGATAGAAGACGGACGGCCTCATACGGCGAGAGTGCATAGGAAGCGCAAACCAACTCAGCCATAACCCAAGAAACCCTAAAAAGAACGTTTCTTCGTCAATCCCAGGAGCCGCCAGCTCTGCAAAAGGGATGACCGGGGTATCGGGTAGAAAGAAGCTTTTCTGATCCACCTCCGCCGCCGGCAGGTTGCCCAAACCTAAGCCGAAGGGGTCGTCAAGACTGGCGAATTTCTCGACTTCTTCCTTCAATACTTCTGGGCGAAGAAAATCAGCGATAAAAGCCGTAAAATTAACTCCACGACCTTCAGATGCAAGAGAGAGGTTCTCATAGATATTCAACACCTTTATCAAACTCGGAAATTGGTGTTGAATAGCGTTCTCGGGAGTAAGATCCATTACCACTGATTTGGTGGCGAAAATATACTCGTCCGGGGGAAGCAATTCCTTATAGTGTTCTCCCCTAGCGGGTAAACCTGAGACCTCAACAAATTCCTCCAAAGAAATGGAGACTTCTCGATCAGATGGGAGGAAGGTGCGGCTCGGAATGTTCCACTGCTCCAGAAATGCCCTGACCCACCATGTAGGAGGTGTGGAATATTGAAACAAAGAAGCGTAAACAGCGGGATACAATCCGAGTTTCAGCAACTGTGATTTCTTCGCCGATAAAATATACCGAGCCCACTACAAATACCCGGCTGGGTGACGGGGAGTTAGTCCTACATTGTATGGCTGTCCCCAAGGGCGCGACTCGCCCTGACATATGCGCCACCCTAGGATGTCCAAAGCCACCGGCGGCTGCACAGGTACTGCTGCAATAGAAGGCCGAAGGAGACCCTCTGAAGTCCAGTTGACCTCCTCCACAGTGTAATTTATCGGAGGTGCATCTGCATAAGCGATCACCGAAATAGGCTCCGAGGGTGTCACACAGGAAAAGCTCCGTCGACCCATGATAATTTGATCGTACCATTTACCCCATAAATGAAGACTCTTGTGCTCTGGGTCATGGTCTTTGATCAGCGCAAAAACCTCTCGATCTTCGGGTGCTTCAGGGAACCCGCCTTCTGAGCAAATGAACGGGAAGGAGGTGTCGAAAGACATAGTACCTGCGCAGAAAAGAACAAATTTTCATCCGCCAATACTATAAATTAAATTCTATTACAAGGTACTATAAATCCGTACCGTACTGCAATGCAGTCAAAAGGGACCAAAGGGGACCCACAAAATCTAGATGACGTTCATCATTAATAAAACAGCCTCATCATTGGATAAGACTGTCATTAAATGAGGAAATCCTCAAGAGATTCTCATTAAATGAGAAATCCCTCGGGCAGAGGAGTAAAACTCCTATTGAGAGCAGCGCTCTTCACTAGACAGACATCTGTCAAAGTCTAATGATGAAGAAATAAAATTCCTCAAGAAAAGCCTTGCTTTGAGAAGATGATGGAATAATCCATCAAAAATAAAATTTTAATTTGATCTTCAAGATTCATGAACAAACTCTTAAGAGTTCTTCTATATGATCTGAAAGGAGCAAAGCTCCATTAATGGATTAAGAAATCATAAGTAAGATCCTTTTAGATTTGTGATTCCAAGAGAGCAAAACTCTGTTAATAAAACACTAAAAAGGATTTTCTTTAGATCAAAGATCTATGAAGAGCAAGGCTTTGTTAATGGGTGAAACCCTAAAAGAATGTTTCAAAAATATTTAATCTTTTACCTAATCTGACAGAGTTCTGTCCTTAAAAATTCTTAAGAAAAAGAGTTGCGCTTTGAAGAAGAAAATAATTTTTCAAGAAGGATTGAAGATGAACAGAAGTCATCTCAAGGGCCAAGGGTCCTATTTATAGGCACTAAGTGCCGTTTCAATTCCTCGGTTGATCCAAGAGTCGAGATGCTGCCACCGCTGCACCCACGTGTGGGCCCCATGAGCGCAACGGTGGGGGGCATTTGTTTCCCCAATTAGAGCAAAGCTCTGTCCAGAATTCAAAATTTGAATTAAAACTGCGCTTTTATAAAAGCGCTGCGCTACAACTAGCGCACCCCGTGCAAAGCGCATAGGCGCTAGCGCTAGATGTGCTGCGCTCCAAGTAGTGCACCACGTGCAAAGCACGTGTGCGCTAGCGCTAAGAGCGTTGCGCTCCAAGTAGCGCACCATAGGCAGAGCGCATAAGCGCTAGCACTGGAACTAAATGTTCCTCACTGTTGGATCAAATATCCAACAGATATGATTAAATCATCAATTAACAAGAATGAAATTTTGTTGAATCTTTCCAAACAGAAAAGATTGTGCCCTGAATTTGGAACACCGTTGGATCAATGATCCAATGGTGATTAAAAATCACTAAAATACAGAACAAATTCTGTAAAGTGCCAAGATTTCTCGATTTTGTTAAAACAAGAAGATTATCTTCTATAAACCAGAAGCCCTTGGATCAAAGATCCGACGGTGGGAAAATTCCCAAATCAATTGGAGAAAAGATCTCCTTAACTGATTGAACAAATCAGCTTGCCCTATATAAAGGCCCCAAGACTTCAAGTCTTATAGAGAGGGAACCCCCTCCCACTAAACTTTGAGAAAATCTCAAGAAGAAGAAGAAGCTCTCGGCAAAAAAAGACAATTCTTCTCAAGGTAAAAAAAAAGAAGAAGAAGAATAGAAAGACGAAATCGTCTCAATATAAAAAGAAGTATTTACTTCTTTCACAGATCATAGATCTATAAGACAAATTGTCTTTCACAAAAGAGATTATGAACATCTCATTATAAAGGGGGAGAATTATTCAATTTTCTTAGGATCATAGATCCATAAAGACAAAGCCTTTCATCAAAAAAGAGATTAAAATATCTCCTACAAATTAAGAACTTTGTTCTTAGAATCTTGAGACAAAGTCTCTTATCAAAAAGAAAATAATCTTCAAAGCACAAAGTTAACCTAAGAAGAGCCTTAGCGCTCCTAATTTAAAAGTGCCTTAGTGCTCTTCATCTAGCGCAAAGCGCTGCAGTGCCATAGCACTTCAAACACAGCGCACTGCGCTCTTTGGCTAGCGCTAAGCGCACCACGTGCTCCTCACGTGTGTGCTGCATTACTAAAAGCGCTTTGCGCTCATTATATGGCACCAGCGCCAAGCGCCTCAACGCTTCAATTATAACGCATCAGCGCTCTACATCTAGCGCAAAGAGCATCAGTGCTCTACATCTAGCGCTAAGCGCATCGGCGCTCTTCATTTAGCGCTTTATGTCTAGCGCAAAGCGCTAAGCGTATTAGCGCTTTAACCATAGCGCACTGCGCTCATCGACCGACGCTAGTGCCAAGTGCGCCACATGCTTTTATGTGCGCTTGGGCAGAATATAAACTGTTCTTTGAATAAACCTGGAGCTATGACAAATGCACAGCGTTCAACTAAAGACAAAACATTGTCAGAGACCAAACCAATGCTTAGCATTTTTAAGGGATTGGGCTCAAACAAACATCTAACAATTCAAAAACAAATGTTGAACATTGTAATTGAATGGACTTAGCCCAAACTGGACATAAGTCCTCAATTCAGATTAATTGAGTTCATATACTTATAAATCACAGATCTTAGTCCCAATTGGACTATAGGTCTCCCAATCAACATTGGTTCAAGGGTACATCTCTTCACTCCTTTGATATTTATCGTTGTAATCCTTCAACGTCTTTAGAGAGGTGACGGGTCCCGATAACCAATCATTTCATGGACTGTAGGGTCCTTAAACTCATGGACTATGATGTCCATAAACTTTATAGACTATGACGTCTTTAAACTACGGACTGTGGGGTCCTTAAGCCCATGGACTATGATGTCCTTAACCTCGGACCGTGGGGTCCTTAAACCCATGGACTATAATGTCCTTAACCTTTACAGACTATGATGTCTTTAAACTGGACCATCATGTCCTCAAAATGATAATCGACCGCAATGTCCCTAAACTAATCAATAGAGCCCAAATGCTTTTTTGTTGGATCTAAACGATCCCGTTAAGTTGATCAAAAATTAGAATAACGTATCCTTAACAAACGTTTAAGTTGATCTCAGTCTCAAATGAGACTAACGTATCCTTAAACCCAAACCCAAATCTAAGAAAATACGGATTTGGACTAATCCACGTCCTACAGGCGACAACATAAATTAGTCTCCGTATACAATCCACGGGCAACCAAAAACAAAACAAATACACACGACACGAAGTGACCATCTGGAGAAGGAGAAAGTGGTTACCACGATGCGGTAGCGTAATTAACTGCAGGGGCTTGCGCCTGCAGGGAAGAGCGTCCCCACAATCAAAAAACCCCTCAAATGAGGGGGAATCTGACGAAGTCTGCTACATCGGCCGCATCCGTCTAAACCTTCGATATACGGTGTCATAAATCAACTTGGCATCTTCGGAGAGGTGGACGGATAGCACCAATTAACATCTGCCCTCGAAATTCAGGCAAGATGGACCTACGCGGTCTCATCTCCGTTTTCGGCGGGGAACAAGAGACACGACAGTCGTGGGGCTACTCGAACAGTAGTTTAAAACTGCATATCGAGGAATACATCAGTCAATGCGACGGTACCACGGACTAAAACCCAAGTACCAAAAACCTAAGGACCTCTGTTGTAAAGAATAGGGGTTATCTATATTTCACGTTAGGATACATCTGCGAGATCTTCTTGACTCATCTCGACTAGTAGGAAAAAACATCTTTATGAAACCCTCACGGCTCATGAAGGTGAAAAGCCTTAGGCGACGAGGATATCAACCTATTTCCTAAGCACTGTAGACCTACAAGTAGGTCCAAACTGACTCTTGTATACTATCCACGGGCCACACTCTCCAAAGTCGTATACCGACGAGGAAGAGAAACCACTTGCGAGTTCTCTCGACTCGTAAGGAGAAAATTCTCTTGCGAGATCCTTATGACTCTCAAGAGAAAACACACTTAGGAGTTCTCACGACTTCTAAGGAGAAAATACACCTACGAGATCTTCTCGATTCGTAGGGAGAAAAATCTTTATGAGATCCTCACGGCTCATAAAGTTGAAAAGTCTTAGGCGACAGATCTAAATCTATTTTCTAAGCCATCGCGGCTCTATAAGTAGGTCCAAACTGACTCTTGTATACTATCCACGGGTCACATTCTCCAAAATCGCATACCGACGAAGAGGAGAAACCACTTGCGAGTCCTCTCGACTCGTAAGGAGAAAATTCTCTTGTGAGATCCTTATGACTCTCAAGAGAAAACACACTTAGGAGTCCTCACGACTTCTAAGGAGAAAATACACCTACGAGATCCTCTCGACTCGTAGGAAGAAAAGTCTTTATGAGACCCTCACGACTCATAAAATTGAAAAGTCTTAGGAAACAGATCTAAACCTGTTTCCTAAGCCATCGTTGCCCTACAAGGAGGTCCAAACTGACTCTTTTATACTATCAATGGGCCGCATTCGCCAATGAAATGAAGAAGCTACTTACGGGTCCTCACGACCCGTAAGGAAAAAATACTCGAGTGAGATCCTTATGACTCACGGAGGCGATGAACACTTAGAAATCCTAACGATTTCTAGGAAGAATATGCACCTATGAGATCCTCACGACTCATAGGAAGAAGAAAAAAACCTTCTTGAGACCCTTATGGCTCATGACAATGAAAAAAGCCTTAGGCTACAAGGACCCTAAACTAAGCCATCAATTCTATGGTCATGCATGACTTTGCACTACTTCACCCACATACATACTTACGTGGACAAAGTAGTGAGGGGCATTTGTTCCCGCCAAAATTTTTGCCAAAGAGCTGTTTGTTCCCTTATAAAAAAAAAAGGGAAGAAAGAAAGATGTAAAAAATTCTCATAGTTTGGGATCATGTGTTAAACACGTGGGCGCTTATATGCAAAGTATATAAGCGCTGAAAACAAATAACTAAGGGCCAAACTGGCCTCACGTGTTAAACACGTTAGCGCTCATATACAAAGCATATGAGTTCTGAATAAAATAACTCTAAAGGCCAAACAGACATCACGTGTTAAACACGTGAGTGCTCATATGCAAAACATATGAGAGCTGAATATAAATAACCAATGGCCAAACAGGCCTCACGTGTTAAACACGTGAGTGCTCATATGCAAAGCATATGAGCACTGAAAATAAACATAAAACCCATACTAGGGGTCACGTGTTAAACACTTGAGTTCTCTTGCCGCATTCTTTTAGTAGCGCTCACATGCAAAGAATGTGAGCGCTGCTATTTAAATAGAATTGAATTCTATATAGAATTAAATTCTATTTTTGGGAAATATTTTCCCTGATCTTTCTAATATGGAAAGATCTTTCTCTAACAGAGAATCTTGGATTTAAAATCCAATGGTGATAAAATATCACCAATTAAACCATCTGATAGAATTAAATTATATGCGGGAAATATTTTTCTGATCTTCCTCAAACTAGAAAGATCTTCTCTGTTAAACAGATGACCCTTGGATCAAAGATCCAACGGTGATTATAAAATCACCTATCGATCATCTGATAGAATAAAATTCTATCTTAGAAAAATATTTTCCTAATCATGTTAAACTTACAAGATATTCATATAACAGAATTAAATTCTATGAAAATATATTCCTAATCTTGTTAAACTAACAAGATATTCATATGATAGAATAAAATTCTATGTTAGAATAAAATTCTAATCTTGTTAAACTTCGTATAACAGAATTAAATTCTATCTTAGGAAAATATATTCCTAATCTTTTTAAACTAAAAAAATATTCATATGATAGAATAAAATTCTAATCTTGTTAAACTAACAAGATATTCGTATGATAGAATAAAATTCTATCTTAAGAAAACATATCCTAATCTTGCTAAACAAACAAGAAATCTTATTTGTTAAACAAAGAGCCTTTGAATTAAAAATCCAACGGTGAATAAAATTCACCGATTGATCTAAAAGATCATTTTGATTAATCATGAAATCAACCATGATCTCTCAATGAGAGATTTTCTAAACAGATTGATTTTTCTCTTCTCCTATAAATAGGAGCAAAGAGATTAATCAGAGGAGGAGGAAAAAAAAGGAGACTTGCATAAGCTTCTGTAAAAATACAGAAGCTCTCAAAAAAACAGAGAATTTAATTCTCTCAAAGAAGAAGATCTCCCTCCTAAAAATCTTAGATAAAGAAAAAAGAAGAAATCGAAATATCTCCTTTACCTAACTTACCATATCTAAGGGTTTAACCTTTTTAAAAGAATTTAGTTCTTTCTCGGGATCTTAGATCTACAAGACAAGTCTCTCACAAGTTGAGAATTTAATTCTCATCGGGAAGATCTTGTTCTTGAGAATTAAAGATTCAGAGGGGAACATGGATACAAGAACGTGGAGAAAACGGAGTCCATAATACTCCAGGAACTTAGTTCCTCCAAATCAAGAAATTAGTTCTTTAAAGAACCTGATCTAAGATCCTCAAAATAGTGATCTTGGTGACCCTTAATGGTCAAAACACCATTAAAAGATGTTTAACCTCTCTGAAAACATGAACATGGAAAACATGGAGTTCATAATACTCCAGGAACTTAGTTCTTAAAGAACATGATCCCAGATTCTCAAAATAATGATCTTGGTGATAGTTAATGGTCAAAATACCATTAACAGAGATTTAAATTCTCTAAAAATATCAACAGAGATTAAATCTCCAAAAGAACTCAGTGCCTCACGTAAAAAGCACGTGAGCGCTTAAGGCCAAGTATATAGCGCCTCACGTGAAACGCGTGTGAGCGCCTAAAAAAGTTAGTGCTTAGCACTATTGGAGTGCCTAACGTGAAACACACGTGAGTGCCAGAAAACAAAAAAGTTAGTGCTTAGCACTAGTGCAGCGCCACAAAAGACTAGTGCTTAACACTATTATAGCGCCTCACGTGTATACACGTGAGCGTTATAGGCAACTGAGTGCTTAGCACTGTTGGATGTTAAAGAAATCCAAACTAAGCCCAAATTGGCTAAGTCCCTCTGGAGTCAATTGCAACTGAGCCCAATTGCTCTGTTGTTGGATCTCAACTAAAATTTGATGATCCTTAAATGTTGCTAAGTTGATTTTAGTCTCAAATAAGACTAACGTATCCTTAGTTAAAAATAAATTGAGCCCAAACACTCATATGTTTAAGTTGATCTTAATCTCAAATAAGATTAACGGTTCTTAAACCAAACAAAACATTTTTGAACTAAAGGAACATATAACCTAAGTTCAAAATCCAAAACCCAATCTTAGCCCAAATTGGCTAAGAAAATATTTATGATATCCAAACTGATCTTAGTCTCAAACATGACTAATGATCTCTCATTAATGATATCCAAAATGATATTCATCCCATATCTCGTAAGGTAATCTTAGTCTCAAATATGACTAACGATTCTTAGGTTCACCATCATTTCCTTTAAATACGGGATTTGGTTTAAGGGTACATCTCTTCACACCTCTAATACATGTCGTTGTAATTCCTCAACGTCTACAGAGAGGTGGCAGGTCCCGACGACCAACAACTTCTTTCGTTGATGCACTTCCAAATTGACGTGCACACCTCAAATCGGATCGCACCTCAAATTGGACGCATTCCATGTCACCATCATTCATTCTGCCACGTAACAAATACACGTGCGCGCAAGATGGATAATTGACCGAAATTTTCCTAAACTAATATTCGCCCCCAAATACGGCGATGATGGAACGAAATATCCCTAAACTAATATTCGCCCCCAAATGCGACGATAATAGACCGAAATGTTCTTAAACTAATATTCGCCTCCAAAATGGCGATAAAGGACCGAAATGTCCCTAAACTAACATTCGTCTCCAAAATAGCGATAATAGACCGTAATGTCCTTAAACTAAAATAATCGAGCCTAAATACTCATATGTTTAGGCTGATCTTAATCTCAAACCAGATTAACGATCCTTAAATCAACCCAAACCCAAATTTAAAAATATATGGATTTGGACTAATCTACGTCCTACCGGCGACGACATAAATTAATCTCCGTATACAATCCACGGGCAACTAAAACAAACAAAAACACACACGACACGAAGTGAACTTCCGGAACAAGAGAAAATGGTTATCGTAATGCGGTAGCATAATTAACTGCAGGGGCTTGCGCCTGCAGGGAAGAGCATACCTACAACAAAAAAACCCTCATAAAATAAGGGAAATCCGATAAAGTCTGCTACAACGGTCGCATCCGTCCAAACCTCCGATATACGGTGCCATAAATCAACTTGGCATCTTCGGAGAGGTGGACGGATAAATCCAAATAGCATTTGCACCTAGAATTTAGGCAAGACGATCCATCCCAGTTCGTCTCTGTTTCCGACGGTAAACAATATCATTTCAAGCGAAGAAATCTCGGTAGATCCAGCTAAGGTGTCAGCTGTTAGCGGATGGCCGACACCAAAGACGGTGAAGGATATACTAATTTCTTGGGATTAGCAAGATACTGCTGATGATTCATTGAAGACTTTTCGAAGATTGCAGCACACTTGACCAAGCTCACACGTAAAGATGAGGCATTCGTGTGGTCATAAGCATGTGAAAACGCTTTTGTAGAACTCAAGTCAAGATTAACTTCTGCTCCTATTCTCGTAATACCAGATCAATCTGGAGGATTTATTGTGCATTGTGATGCATCTGGTAAGGGATTAGGATGTGTTCTACACCAGCATGGGAAAGTTATGGTTTTTGCATCAAGACAGCTGAAGGTTCATGAGCGTAACTATCCAACACATGATCTGGAGTTGGTAGCCATCATATTCGCACTTAAGATTTGGCGCCACTACCTCTTGGGAGAATGAGTGGATATATACACTGACCACAAGAGTCTGAAGTATGTATTTACTTAGAAGGAATTAAACATGCGGCAGAGAAGATGGCTAGAACTCATGGCAGACTTCGACATCAACCTACAGTATCATCCTGGGAAGGTGAACGTAGTTCTTGATGCACTTAGCCGCCAGCCATTAGCAATGAATCTCATCGTTCAGTGGAAGCTACAGCAGAAATTACATGGATTGAAGATTAAAGTAGCTATGTCAGGTAACGCTTCGTATTTGATAAACTTACAAGTCCAGTTTACTCTTGTCAATCAGATCAAGGCAGCTCAAGCAAATGATGCCAAGCTATAGAAGATACAAGAACAAGTAGAAAGTGGACTTCGAACCGACTTCATCATCCACGAAGATGGATCTTTGAGATATGGAAGTCGATTATGTGTACCAAATGGCTCTGTTCGAGAAGAGTTGATGAAAGAATCTCACAGCTCACCTTATTCTGTATACCCCGGTGGTACAAAAATGTATAAGGATCTACGGCAACACTAATGGTGGCATGGAATGAAGCGCGAAGTAGCCAGAAGCGTAGCCAAGTGTTTGGTGTGTCAGCAAGTAAAAGCTGAACATCACAGAACTGCTGGTCTACTTCAGCCGTTACCAATCCCAGAATGGAAATGACAGCATATTACCAAACTTCATGACTACCCTTCCTCGCAGCATGAAGGGTAACGACGCAGTATGCGTTATTGTGGATCGACTCACCAAGTCGGCTCACTTTATTCCATTTCGAGTTGGCCAGTCTACAGAGACGTTAGCAAAGAAGTACATGGAGGTAAGCATAAATTTAAAGTAAGATTTAAACATTCAAGATGTACCATATTTGATACCCATGAACTCATGAAAGAGATCATGAGATTACATGGAGTACCTGTTTGCATCTCTCCGATCGTGATACAAGATTCCAATCATAATTTTGGCAGAGTCTGCAAGCTAGCCTGGGAACAAGTCTGAATTTCAGCACGGCTTATCATCCACAAACGGACGGACGGTCCGAGCGAATAACTCATATTCTGGAAGACATGCTAAGAGCTTGTATGTTAGACTTAGGAGGTTCATAGGAAGATCACCTACACCTTGTGGAGTTTTCATACAACAACAGCTATCAGTCAAGCATTGGAATGTCACCATTCACAGCACTCTACAAACGGAAGTGTCGTTTGCCGCTATGTTGGGACGACGTCGGAGATTGTGAACTCTTTGGACCAGAGATGATCGTGGCAACTATGGACATGGTTCACATGATCAGGGAAAGGATGCAATAGCCCAAGACCGACAGAAGCATTGGGCAGATGCCAAGCGGCAACATTTGGAGTTCCAACTTGGAGACCATGTTTTTCTAAAGATCTCTCCAAACAGAGGAGTGATCCGCTTTGGCAAGAGGGGTAAGCTAAGTCCAAGATACATAGGACCGTTCGACATACTTGAACGAGTTGGAGAAATGGTATACCGTTTAGCACTACCACCATTATTGGAAGGAGTGTACAACGTGTTCCATATATCACAACTATGACGATATGTGAGCGACCCTAGCCACATACTTGATCATTACAAGCTCACGGTACAGACTGATCTAACCTGCGAGCAATAACCCGTTGAGATCCTGGACCGAAAGGTAAAGACATTACGGAACAAGGAAGTAAACTTGGTCCGAACGATGTGGAGAAAGGATTTGCCAGGAGAATCAACATGGGAATAAGAAGAAGACGTGCATGCAAAATACTCTTTGAAAATTAGTCCACATGTAATTGTAAATTTCGAGGACAAAATTTTTGTAAGGAGGGTAGAATGTAACGACTCTAAAATCTTGTACAGAAATTTTAATGTTAATATACAAGAAATGAGTTTTACAGCCTAAGCTTGAGTTATAAGTTACTTTTGTTAAATAACAGTAAGAAGTAACTTGTAGCTCACTGGTAAAGCCTCTACACTGCTGTGACGTAGCATGTGTATTCGATTCCCATCAGACACATTATTTTTTTGAATTTTTTAACTTTATGGAAGCCCAAAAGATTTCACGTGCAATACACGGAGAAACAAAAAGTTCATAAAAATCAAGCATATGGAAAATGGAGTAAACTCTGAATAATCCACGTGGCATGAATCTAGAGACCCAAAACCCTAGATCGACCGGCGAAAATGAAGATAAGGCCGGTACCGACGGTCGGATGGAGGCCAATGAGGCCCGGGCTTTGCACACCCGTCTCTTCACCTATCCCTAACTCCCCTGCACTGTTTGATTTCCCTACAATCAAACAGAGACCTTTCAATTCATAATTTATCACAATTTTAATACTTTTAATCCACATTTTTAATTCCCAAACCCTAATTCTCCACTATAAATACCACCCTACACTTTGTCTCAACACCATTCTGAAAATTCTAGCCAAAACTCTCTAAAAAGTTCCTAGTGCAAGTGAAGTAAAAAGGAGTTAGCAAGCAAGTTGGTTCCGGCGAAGATCGAAGCAAATTTTGGCGCTCCCGTAACACTACGAAACTCATTCCCTCTTCTTCAATCTTTCTTTAAACTTTCTAAACCGTAAGTCCTTTCCAAATCTCTTCTTTTCTATTGAAATTTCTCTTCAAATTTATATCGGTAAACGTGGAGTTAATACCGACATCTTCTTTTCTAAAACATATAACTCCCTTTTCCTTTACAATTTAATCAATCTAATTTTACTACATCATTTGTAACCTTAAACCGTAATGTTTAGAATCAAATTTCGTCAAAATTCTCATGTGAAGCAACAATAGTTGAACTTTTTCATTAAAATAGCTTGAACTTTATAAACACCTCATTTAGTATTTGTTAAAACATTACCTCAGGAAAACTTCACGGGGTAATGACCTACCCCACATGCACACTTGGTTTCATAGCACGATACTCATTATATGTATTTTCGTTTCGAAGAATAATATTACGATAAAATACAACATAACTTTAAAAACCGGATTTCTTTTAAAGCGGTATTTCCTATCATTTGCGATTACGCATTTACAACCCTCTTTAGGGGACCCGCTAATAGATGGTGCAGATTATCGTACATCGTTAGGTTAGTAGAACGAGATGCAGACCTCCTCATAGAGCATTCGATCTCGAAAGAATTTAAATACGGTTTTTAACAAATACGAATTTTTTAAATAAAATAAATTTATTTTTAAAATTAAAATTATATAACATTATAAATCCATATTTTCAAAATATAATAAATCTATATTTTTCAAACATGAAAAGTTTAAAGAATGAAAATAAAATACTATCAAGATACTAAAAAGGGCAAGTTTTTCAGTAAAATACCATTAACTTTCCAAGGTAGGTAATCATCACTAAAATACCACAATACTTAAAATCCATGCTCATGAAAACCCTAAGTAATACTAATCACCGTCGAGGTTTTATTTTTAAACTGTATTAAACTATTTTTCATAAATGTAACAACCTAGTTCATTTATACCAATTCCAGTTCTCATATTTTCTTAATTGTGGTATTTTCCTGATTTATCGTGTTTGGGTGCGAATGGTAGTTTACATTTTACATTGCATTCGACCCGACCCGCTTGCTTGAACCTGTTTGATTCTTATCTATAGATTACCTTGACTTGTTGCATGGACACGTGTATCTCATGATTAGTACATACTGGTATTTTATCTAGTGTCGCATTTTTTATCATACTGTATTCTAGGTCACAGAAAATAATTTAAAATTGCATTTCATAACCTGCATGATACCCCTAACACCGTGGTAGCGTCTGCGCATCTCGTTCTCGTCCCGTTCAGTGAAACGGACGTGTTTGGATGGCTACGCGCACGTACGTGCATCCGTTCTTGAGGGTATGCATTTTCTTTGACTGAGCATTCATTTTGAAATTTGGAAGTCGCATATATTTTTCATATTTTAAATCCGAATTTTTAGACCCGACCCGGGCGTGTTTTGGAGTAAGTTTGTATTTGCCAAAATCTCAAACCGAACTAATATTATATTCTTTATATATTCTAAACTATTAATATAAATTTAACTAATATATATATTATTTTATTTTATCCTTATATCTAACGGTTAGATTTTAGATACGTATATATTAATATATTTGTTAACATGCAGCAACATCACTCTCTCTCTCTCTCTTTCTTTACCAATATATTATTAATATATTTAAATAACGTACAGCTCTCTCTCTCTCTCTCCTTTCTCTCTCTCTCTCTCCTCCCCTTTCTCACCTCTCACGAATCCTATTCATTCTCGACTCTCGTCACCTCCCTCCTCCTTACACTCACCTCCCTTCTTCTCTTTTCTTCTTCTTCTATTTAAAACCTACTGCCCTCTACGAAAACATCACACAAACCCTAACCCTAACTTCGAACCCTCGCCTCCTCGTCACCTTCATCCCCTCGTCGGCAACCCCTCGGCGACCTGATCGCACGCTTTTGGCGTGTCGGATGTTCAAAGAATTAAAGTATAACCGCGATCAGGACGGTGTCGCTTTGCAGCTAGCCGGTTGAGCACGGGTCGGTCCACAGGGAGATGGTGGTATTTTACCTTCTTGTCTTAGACGAGTCAATAAAGACTCTGTATGAGTTTGATTCTAACCTATGTGTTTATTTGCAAGTATAAAGTTGTTAAGAAAAGATACGAGATTATAAGCTAAAGAAATCCGTACTCGAAACCTTTGAGCCGAGTCTTGACCAATTGAAGCTAGAGCAATCGGCAACAACGTGGATTAGGGGATTTAAGCGCGGTATTCGTGGAATCCGGCTTATTTACCCTTGTCCTTCCGTTCTTGTCTCTTGCTTTCGCCTCCGGCCAAACCGAACGCAACCGGTCGCGGTTAGGAATCACCGTTATCTTGTCAGGGTAGGGTGCCTAACGGAGCGCTTGCGTAACGTTTGGGCGGAGTTCAAATGGAAAATAACGGGAAAAGGAAATGAGGAAAGAAGTGTTAACTTACAATACCGTATTAATTCTCAACAACGACGATAATTACAACATTCACAAAATGAACCAAAAGAGAGAGAACAAAAAGAAAAGAACAAAGAAAAGAAAAGATTACAAGTAATTAAGTGCATGAATTAAATTGCAAGAAAGTAAAGCAAGATAATAATAAGCAAGAAATAAAAAGCGATAAAAAGAACAAGAAACTAGGACTCAAGACAAGCATGTGATCAATAGCCAACCCTTAAACTTGCAAGCTCAATCAAGAGGTTGCAAGATCAAGGGAAGGATAGAGAACGAATGTGAAATGAAGTGTTAATTCCATGAAAGAAAATACGACCCTTGAGATCGATAACTAACCCTTAACCATTCAAGCTCAATAAAGAGGTTGAATGATCAAGAGAAAGCAAGAATCTCAAGGGGAAGAAGAAACACAAGAGAATGATACAAAAACCTCATCTTCATTAATCTCCCACTCAAAAAGCTCTCACTACAATTTTCATGGAAAAAGAATAAAGAAGAAGAAGAAAAAGAACTAAAACTACAAAAGAAAGATGAACAAAAGAATGACAAAAAATGACCCTTGGCTTGGCTCAGTTCTGCTGTATTTATAGGCAGGGAGTTGAAGATCTAGGGCAACAAACTGGACCCATGTGAAAAGACCATCCTACCCCCCAAAGCCCATGCCCTGAAGCGCCTGTACGGCCGCGGATCCGCCGCCAATACCCCCTATTGGCCGCGGATCCGCGCCCCTACAGTAGGGTTAGGGTGTGGGCAACTTGGTACTTCCCTGGTCTGCTGTCCCCTGTTGTCTGGTACATGTATTTTCTGATAATTTCTTCCAGAATATCTTCAGATTCCTAGTCCAAGATTGCATCTTTTCTTCACTTTTGACTTTATCTCTCTTGAGCTCCGCGCGCCCATTGATTCTTGTGCTGCCCCCCTCGTGCTCTGTGCTTGTCCGAGACACGAATGACCGCTGTCATATGTCTTGTCCCTGGAACTGGTACGCAGCACTGGACGGATATGGATGACCGGAACCCGGCTTTTATCTGTTGTGACAGATGTTCTGTATTTGGTGTAACTGTGGAGATTTTGTCTTGATTTGCAATATTTGGACTGGAAACCTGTACTCTGTAAATATGCAACAAACACGGATTAAAAGTACCTACCTATAAACACACGAGCATAAGAATGGGCGGTATAAAATGCAGTATTCTGTTATGAACAAATACCCCCAAACTTAACTTTTGCTCGTCCCGAGCAAAACCAATTATTCGCAAAAATAAAAATCCTAACCGCACTTTCGCAGGGAACGCGATTGCACTGAGCGCGTGCAACAAGCCGTTAAACCTCTAGGTGTCCCTAGTAGGAGGAGTGTTGTCTCCTGAGGGTTTTCAGCGGATTACACCCACAAAATCCCGTCAAATTAGTGTCATAAGGTAACAAAAATTCTACTCCTACAGTTTAGTATTTACATTAGAAACTCTATCATCCTAAATTAGAAATATCCAACCCTTATTCTTCACACCTCTTATCTATTTAACCTTGGTTCGTATACGTTCCAAAAAATTTTTTAGAAAGATGTCGGTTCACCTGAGTTTTCCTTCTAAAGCGCGGCCTCAAATCAGGGATTTTTATCAACTTTACAGAAAGCACAAGTCTTATTCTTCATCTCTATCTTTTATCCAAACATTGATTGTATACCCCTACGTGTGTGTATATTTGCACCCCTACACTTAAGAATTCAATTCAAGCTATAGTACCCTTGCCCTAATACCTAATACTACTTCTTTTCATTAAGGATGGACGGAATTGCTCACACACCTTTCATGCAACTATTAATGCTTCTTGAGGCACTAACGGCCGATTACTGAATGTGTGAGCTTTAAAGCGTAAATAGCAGTTTTCAGGTCTTGACTTTATTCTATTTTTCTTTTTCTTTTTCTTTTTTCTTTTTCAAGACCGGATATATTTTTCAATATGCTCTTTTGGTGTTTAGCTTCAAATACCGTTTTTTCTTTCATACTAGGCTTTCAGGCAAGAGTATTTCTAGGTATCCTCTACTATCCCAAGTTTCAAGGTGCGTGTAAGTGCAGTTTGTAGGGTATATACTCTCTAAATTCGAACTCAAGAAAAAAAACTATTTTTCAGACTTATCCTCCGGTAAAGCTTCAATACTTTCCCTTCTTCTTGACTTAACTCAAAAAACTGAACTCAAGATTACCTATTTCTCAAAAAAACTGTAAGGATGTATACTTACCAAAGTTAGACAGAATGAGGGTTATTTTTAGGGTTTTCAATTCCTAAGCCTAGAATTTAGTTATTTCTAATATATCAACTAAACTTTCGGAATAAAAATCTAAGTTACCCTATTAGCTAACTTGACGACAAAGATTTTATATTTTTTTGAAAATTTTTGATTTTTGTGGGTTTTTAATAAGGTATGCAAATGCAAAATATACAAATGAATGCGAAGGAAGAAAGCTTACCGAGCACACCCCCAAACTTAAACTTGACAGTGCCCTCACTGTCAGGCTATACCAAGAGGGTCAAAATTTCCGGCGCTCCCTAAAAACAAATTATATACAAAAAGGAAAACAAAAAATATATACAAAAAAGGTGTCCCCCCCAAACTTAAGTAAAACAGTGTTTCCACTGTTTAAGTGTTGAAATTCAGGATTAGGGGGGAAAGAACAGTATCAAGCTATACAAGGCCTTACACAGGCCAAAAGTTAGTACCAACCATTCAAAGATTTTATCTCGATAAAGCAGTGGCTGGTGAAAGAAGGCGTAGAGAAAAGAGATGGAGAATACGCGAGACCGTATGGAGATAGAGGTGGTATACGGTCTCGGTATATGAGAGGAAGAAGAACGGAGGAAGGGAAAAAGAAGTGGAATACGAACTTGAGGGTGCAAATGGAGTAAATAGATTAGCACAATTTGTGATGACCGATGTGTGAAAAGTGATTGTGCTAATATATTTACTCGTCGAGAAATTGGGTCGAATCCCTCAAGATTCGTAAGAAACCATGGGTACGCCGAACTTGGTAAACCAGACATATGAAATGAAAGTGAGACAGGTTCTTGCAAGGTCGGAACGATGTAAAGGATGGAGGGAAGTGGTTGAGGAAGGGTATCGGTTAAGGGTTCTGGAGGGTGTACACAGTCAGTGAAAGGAACAGGATGAATTGGAAAATCCGACTCATCATCTAGAACTGTTTCATCCTCAAAAATATCCTCAAAGTTAAGCTCATCCATGCATATTTCATCAAAGTCTAGACGCATATGGGGTTCGGGAAAAACATTTAATGACTCGGGATGATGATTTGAAGAGAAAAACTCAGCGAAATCTACGGGTTCATCATCCAAAATGTTCCCTGCGTCAATATCCTCAATAAAGTGAAACTCTATTTTCTCAGACACCTCATCAAAAGCATGGGTATCAATCGATTCAGGTTCTAAAGTGGAGGTGTAGAGGTCAAAAAGATTGGAATTGGTTTCACTTGGCAAGGTCCCTTCATAATCTGGCAAATCAAATACTACAAAGTCGCACAACTCATTAGACATTCTATCTTCAACAGATAATTCATTTGGGACACTTGATAGACTTTCACCACAGGAGTTGTGGGATTCAATTTGGACGGAGTAGGCTTGATTCGGAAGGGAGTACAGCTCACTCTCTCCACTCAAATTCACAGCCTGTCCTACCGCCTCATCATACATTGGAAAATTTGGAGCTAGCAGGAAACTAGCTACCGGGTCAGTAGGTTGTATGAGAGCGGCCATGGACGCATTCAAATCCATCATCTGTTGGCTTGACGCTACCCTAAAGTCTTCCAACGACTGTTCTAGACTAGACATAGGTTGTGAAGGGGTTTCAGTAAAAGATTCAAAGTTGTTTGGATACTGAAAACTCCCAAAAGGCTGTGTAGAAGCAATGTCTAGGGAAGGTGTAAAAGTTGGGTAGGACTGGTAGGAATTGAATGGCTGGACAGGAGTGGGATCAACATTGGGATAAGAAGGTGAATGGAATTGTCGATCCCAAGAATTTGTAGTGGGGAAAGAAGTGAAAGATCGGCTACGAGATTGTTCAATACGTTCAGCAATAGACATAGGTCTCGGGGTTACAACTGGATTTTCAAAAGGGGTATCAACGCAAGAAGGTGTGAATGTTTGAAACGGTTGATACGAAGTGGATTGCGGGGTCCAGTTGTTCGTCCTAGACGCGTCTATCCGATCTTTCAAAGAAATTTTTGGCATGGATGGATCGTTCGAAGTTCGACCAAAACAAGAACCGTAGGAAGTAATGTCTGGTTGTGGGTACCAAAGTTCGGCAAGAGTTTTGCGAGGTGGAGTACCCATGATATGAAGAGAGAGAGAAAAAGGTAGAGAAAAGGAGGGGAAAAAGAATGTGATATTTTTTTTTAAATTTTTTTTATATTAACAAAAGAATGAAGTATACACAAAAAGAATATGGACAAAAACAATCACGACACAAAAATACCACACACCTAATCGTTCTAGGGTTCACCTAGGTCAACTAGACCTGCTCCAGAACTTAATTGTCGAAGTAAAATTGTGTCGAGAAACATGCTCAAGATACACTGATCACGAGGCCAGGTAAGTGCAGAGATAAGGGGAGGTTTTCCAACGCTTTCGCGAAGTTCCTTAATTAAATAACCCTTTCTCTTTTGGCGGTTTCGCCGTTAACACTTTCCTAGACACCCCGTAAATAATATACCGTTAAGCAAGGTTCTAAACACAGTTAACTTCTTCTAGTCAGCGCGAAGTCCTTAAGGCTTAAAGTCTAGTTTCTTTTAAATTTGTGCGGGTAAACGTTATGCGCAAGTTCGTGATTTGTGGGCCACGGAAAAGATGATGAAATCCTTTACCGTATCTTGTGGGGTTCGCTTGCCCTTAAGTCCGTATTAATGTATGCAATGCGCAATTCAAAAATTCTATAAAGAATCAAACAATCGTTTTTTAGTTTAAGCGCGGCGCTGCAACAAATACGGGTTAGTCAATTTTTAGCGTTTGCTAGCGAACTTGCAAAGAATCCTGCAAAAGAATAGTATATTGGAAGCGTCGGATTTGAGAAGAAGGTGTTAGGAAGTACGTACCGTTAAGTTTTGGGTTAGGAAACCCCCGTTGAATCAAATCCGGTAAGCTTGAAAAGTTCGCTTGCGCGGGTCAAACTACCCGGATCTTTGGCACTGTATTTTGCAATCACCTTAACTTTGAACGTACACTTTGCTCCCCACAATCGCAGTTTGCAAATCCGCAAAAATCTGCACTCTTGCCCACAAAAATGATCAAAAATAACAAAAAGATTTTTTTTTTAAATATATACAAAAAGAATATTAACCCGAATAACAAGAAAGAAAATACGCTACCGTCTCCCCGGCAACGGCGCCATTTGATCGCACGCTTTTGGCGTGTCGGATGTTCAAAGAATTAAAGTATAACCGCGATCAGGACGGTGTCGCTTTGCAGCTAGCCGGTTGAGCATGGGTCGGTCCACAGGGAGATGGTGGTATTTTACCTTCTTGTCTTGGACGAGTCAATAAAGAATCTGTATGAGTTTGATTTTAACCTATGCGCTTATTTGCAAGTATAAAGTTGTTAAGAAAAGATACGAGATTATAAGCTAAAGAAATCCGTACTCGAAACCTTTGAGCCGAGTCTTGACCAATTGAAGCTAGAGCAATCGGCAACAATGTGGATTAGGGGATTTAAGCGCGGTATTCGTGGAATCCGGCTTATTTACCCTTGTCCTTCCGTTCTTGTCTCTTGCTTTCGCCTCCGGCCAAACCGAACGCAACCGGTCGCGGTTAGGAATCACCGTTACCTTGTCAGGGTAGGGTGCCTAACGGAGCGCTTGCGTAACGTTTGGGCGGAGTTCAAATGGAAAATAACGGGAAAAGGAAATGAGGAAAGAAGTGTTAACTTACAATACCGTATTAATTCTTAACAACGACGATAATTACAACATTCACAAAATGAACCAAAAAAGAGAGAACAAAAAGAAAAGAACAAAGAAAAGAAAAGATTACAAGTAATTAAGTGCATGAATTAAATTGCAAGAAAGTAAAGCAAGATAATAATAAGCAAGAAATAAAAAGCGATAAAAAGAACAAGAAACTAGGACTCAAGACAAGCATGTGATCAATAGCCAACCCTTAAACTTGCAAGCTCAATCAAGAGGTTGCAAGATCAAGGGAAGGGTAGAGAACGCATGTGAAATGAAGTGTTAATTCCATGAAAGAAAATACGACCCTTGAGATCGATAACTAACCCTTAACCATTCAAGCTCAATAAAGAGGTTGAATGATCAAGAGAAAGCAAGAATCTCAAGGGGAAGAAGAAACACAAGAGAATGATACAAAAACCTCATCTTCATTAATCTCCCACTCAAAAAGCTCTCACTACAATTTTCATGGAAAAAGAATGAAGAAGAAGAAGAAAAAGAACTAAAACTACAAAAGAAAGATGAACAAAAGAATGACAAAGAATGACCCTTGGCTTGGCTCAGTTCTGCTGTATTTATAGGCAGGGAGTTGAAGATCTAGGGCAACAAACTGGACCCATGTGAAAAGACCATCCTACCCCCCAAAGCCCATGCCCTGAAGCGCCTGTACGGCCGCGGATCCGCCGCCAATACCCCCTATTGGCCGCGGATCCGCGCCCCTACAGTAGGGTTAGGGTGTGGGCAACTTGGTACTTCCCTGGTCTGCTGTCCCCTGTTGTCTGGTACATGTATTTTCTGATAATTTCTTCCAGAATATCTTCAGATTCCTAGTCCAAGATTGCATCTTTTCTTCACTTTTGACTTTATCTCTCTTGAGCTCCGCGCGTCCATTGATTCTTGTGCTGCTCCCCTCGTGCTCTGTGCTTGTCCGAGACACGAATGACCGCTGTCATATGTCTTGTCCCTGGAACCGGTACGCAGCACTGGACGGATATAGATGACCGGAACCCGGCTTTTATCTGTTGTGACAGATGTTCTGTATTTGGTGTAACTGTGGAGATTTTGTCTTGATTTGCAATATTTGGACTGGAAACCTGTACTCTGTAAATATGCAACAAACACGGATTAAAAGTACCCACCTATAAACACACGAGCATAAGAATGGGCGGTATAAATGCAGTATTCTGTTATGAACACGACCTTACCTCCATCTTCCCAACCATCTCCTCTTCCTCTCCTTTTATCCAGTCCCTGCACACCGAGACCTCAACCCAAGAAAACCCACAGAACCTCAAACCCATCGCTTCCACCGCCGGCGACCCCTCGTCGTCACAACCCCCTTCTCCTCTCCTCCTCAACCTTGCCCTCATCGCTCTCCAAACCCCGACCAGAACCCTCAACACCCCCGAGCTCCTCTTCTTTCCTACATACCCAGAACCCTGGCACCCGCAGAACCCAACAATGTCGGCAACCCCATCGTCGGAAACTTCATCGACAGCACACCCTCGCCGCCTCGTCTTTGACCCCAAAAGCCAGAACACTAAACCCCAGTCCCCCTCTTCTTCTTCTTCTTCTCTTTCTGTTGGGTTCTTGGCTGTCGACCATCGCCGGAAAACCAAGGCGTATCGTCGTGTCTCCCCATCCTCTGTCCCAGATACCCCAATCCAACACCGCAGCAACATTCTCCTCCTTCTTCTTCTTCTTCAACTTTCCCTTCCTTTTCTCTTTCTTGAATTCTTGATTCCGATCGTCGCCAAAGCCGTACCGTCCCCGACGATCCGGGCGACCCAGAAGACGTTCTCGTGTAGCGTGGTCACTTCTTGCATTGGCTGGTCCATTCCGAGCACACGTGTGTGCATCGCAGCTTTTACCGACATTGGACGTTGCACCACGTATCCGTATTGCGATCCATCAGGCAAGTTAATCTTGCTACATGCTATTTAAATCATTATATACCTATTCTAATATATATCATACCTATAGTTTAAATATAGTACCATGCATCATTTTATAACATTTCGATGTTCCGTTTGCATCCGTTTATATCATTTTAGATCTAGAATATGGAAACTTATCTTGTTGCATATTAGATTACGTTATACGCATCCATACCAATATTTACATCACGTATTGCTTAGTGATACATCCCATGTTACCATTTTATAGTTTTATAACTTCGGATACCCGTTTGCATCCATTCCATTTAGAATATATATCATTGTATCCATAGATCACCTAAATATATAACACTGTAATTTGACACCCGTGTTTAATAAATTGCACCCTATTTAGTTGGGAACTATAAACGTAACCACACTTATATTTCCAAATCACATAATAACTGTTTGCATGGTCTATGGTACCCTTGTACAGTTTTATCCTATTGGACACCCGTGTGCATCTAACCTGTTTTACATATATGATTGCATCCCTAGGCCATTTAATACCTGTTAATGAGATTGTAGTGTTCCATCTTCATTTAAGTGTACAATACCAATGTTGAAGCTATAACTCTAACCCTAATCGATAACCATACATCCTTATAGTTAGCCGATACCTGTGTGCATATCATCTTACATGTTCCAGTTTATTGTGCTATTAGTACCCATGCTTGTTTAGTTGTAATCATGTGTATGTTAGTTTGATTATGAGTACCCAAATGACATCTTGTGCGTTCTGACATGACTTGTTGCACTTCATACTTGATATGACATGGTACCGCACATTCTTGACCTGACCTGACACCTTTGTACATTACCTGGCTTGACCTGATGTACCATGGCTTTACCTGTTACCTGATCTTGTGTCTAATGCCAACAAACCTGACCTGTTGTCCTCACGGACCGTTCCTGTTGTCTATCCAGACAAATCTGTACCTGCCTGATCCTGTGTTGGTATTAGCTCCAGATTATTTTAATACCTGACTTGAACATATAACCTGGGGGTATGGGGAAATCAATGATGAAACCTGACTTGTAACTCGACAGTTGCTTGCTTTTACTGATCAGTTTTAGAGGCTAGGCCAGCCTTTGGACGATGCTGCTGATATCGTTCGTCTTTACATATTTCCTGTCTTAGTGCCTAGCGGCACGTCTCGGTATCAGCCCGAGAGTCTTAGACCGTGGTCCCGGGCATGCACAGGATACTATTGAGTTACATCGATAATTCATCAAATTGATTTCAAAGACTTGAGAGTAGTTCACCCAATAGACCAGTTTAGATAACTCACTACACATTACCCCACCGTCCTTACTTGTATTACTGTTATGCTTGTTTACCTTTTATGTTCATACTTGCATGTAATGCTATCCCTGTTTATATTATTGTTTGATGTTATGACGCGCTGACGTCTGGGTTTTGCATGGCCTAGATTCTTCTACCTTTGTTGCAGACTGACTAGGAGTATTGCCGCTGTTAGACCGAGCGGTGAAGTTCCTGTCGGTATGTAGTTTTACTTTCCAGGTGTTTCATTTATTGTATCTTCGCTTCCGCGTATCATTCATTCTGGTTCATGGACATGTACTAGATAGTTTAGTTTAGTTTACTGTTCTTGATATCTCTACAGCCGTAATATGACTGTGGAGGGATTTTTTCCTATCCACAGGTAGCATGGTTGGCTATGTCACATGCCTATTCGAGCGTACTCTGGGAAGTGGGGCGTGACAATAAAACCCCCTCGAGATATATAAAACAATATTTTAGGATTTTAGTAAATATAGGTCTAAGCGGGATCGATTCTCTTGAGTCCCAGGGAGCCGGAGAAAGTGAGTGCTTGTCTATTTAAAGTAGACAACTTAATGGAGTTAATGGTAATTGTCTTGGAAAAAGACACAAATCTTGTCGTCCATGTGCAGTAGTTACCGATGACTCTCAAACCCAATTCAAGAGCTAAATCTGTTTATAAGTGTCTGATTTCATCAGAGTCTAATTCAAATCTGAATCTAAAATCGAATATGAATACTTGAACAATTTGTATCCATGGTTTCGGTAAGACTTATAAATATAATCGATACAATACATTATGCGGGGATAAAGCGATAGATTGGTACGGAATGTATATGATGGCACGAGAGATCACCTAAAAGACACCTATATGAATTCTCGTGCCGTTGTCCCGTGGGTTATGACGGGACCTTATACTACATGTTACTATAGTCCATGGGGTAAGATGGACTCCTCTCGTATACATGAATATTTTCTTTACCAAGCTACAAACAACCATGTTATAATAACCATCATATACCGGTAATCAATCATATACAATTTACTTGTCCATTTCAGATTACTTGTTATATTCTCTTTCATTTTATGGGACTTATCGAACGTTAGTTGCTGACGACATTTCTTTCTATTTCTTTCTTTAGAATGTTTGTCAGGAGGACCGGACTCTTAGAAGATCGAGCCTAGTAAGGAGGACTTGGATCAGCTTGCCGCACAGCTTGGCTTCTAGTTTTCTTGTACTTACTTTCCTGTATGCCATTGTTTAGGCACTGCTTATTATCATTATATCTTATCATTTACAAACAGTTGAATGCAAAAATGAATGTGAATAAAGTTGTTTTATTTTAGTACTCTTGTCATTCTTATACATTTTATATATTGCTTAATTACGCTTAACATATTTATTTCTTGGTAAATACGTTGCGGCGTGCCACGTCACCGTTTCCGTTTACTGGAAAGCGGGACGTAACAATTACCATGAAATATTACTATACCTGTTTAGGTGTAAACGGTGTTCCCAGTAATATAGGATTACCATAGTAATCAAATGACCCCATTTTATGGTAATCGTATTCCCTCTAAAACATGTCTTTATCCTAAATTACTACGAAATATTCTCCCTTAATATGAAAAAAGCCATGACCATCAGCCGCGGCAGGCCGGTCGGGCCGTCCACTGCCTGTCCCACCGCCGATCGGCCGATTATTCACCGGTCGACCCGCCGCTGATCCGGACGTTCGCCGCAGGTCTGCCGTAGTCTGTTGCCGATCCTCCGCCGGTTCGAGCCGTTGCCGGCCCACCGCCAATTGGCCATTCGCCGCCGGTCATACACACGTATATTACCGTGAATGATTAAAATATACCAAGCATGTTAAGACAAGATTCCTTAGAATTAGATGCCCGGTCATCCTATTCCCGGGAATGCAAGGATTCCGATAATTCAAGGTGTCTAACGGGCCGGGCCGGGCCGGGCTAGCCGTTGGCAGCCCGACGACCCGGCCAAATTCAAATTCAAATTCAAATTCAAATTTAGCCGTTTGGCGTTGGTTTTTTTTTTTTTTTGGGTTTGGGCAGGCCATCGCACCTGGGGTTTGTGAACGGGAGTGAATTTTTAATAAAGGGATTTGGTTTTTAATAAAATTTGAATTAAAGTAGGGTTTGTAAAATTATCTAAAACCCCTCACTTAAAATTATACATTTCTATACCCTTAATCCAAAAAAGTAAAAATTTTCCTTTAAAAATATTTTAAAAAAAATTCCTCTTTTTAAAACTGGGCCCAGCACGACCCAAGCCGGGGCCCGGCCCGAAGCCTGGTCAACTCAGGCCGGTCCGATTACGGCCAAGCCCAGAGGGTTTCGGACCAGGCCAAGCCGGCCCGATAAACATCTTGAGCACGGTAATCTTCCATTATATGTACCAAGCACAACTCATGTGACATTCCAGAAATGTTCTCACAAAGAAACTCTTCACATTTTTTCCCTTTCATCAATGAGTGATTTTCATATGGGCATGTCATATCCATATCCACAGCAGAGCATCGCTCACGTGACATCCATCCTCCGCTATTCTCATATTTTATTATTGCTCAAGAATAAAATTCTATTAAAAGATGTTTTCCTTATAAACCGTGGTCTTTGGGGAGGCCAAAGGCCCAACCAAATTGCGGGAGCTGCGTTTTTGCCGAAAAATCTGTTCTCGAGGAAAACCCTTTCTGTTGAGCTCTGTCGGCTTCCTCCATCAATTTTTTCTAGCCTGCATTAAATCCCTCGGCCTCAGCACTAAAGAGTGAAAGGAGGCAAAGGTGAATGCTTTAGGCTTCTAGGGCTCCTTCGATTTCTCCGCAACCCAAAAGAAAAAAAGGATGAAGCGAGATCAGTGGAAGACGGAAGAAATCGCGGAGGATTTCTGCTTCGTTTGCAAAGATGGAGGCTCTCTTCGCGTCTGCGATTTCAAGTGAGCTCAACTTTCCCCCCACTTTTCTTTGTGTTTCTTATAGTTGTTGGTAGATTACAGCTAAAAAGGCATTTGGGGTTTTGGGGGTTTTGGTACTGAATCTTGAAAATCTAAAAACTTACATAAAAGTGTTTTTTTTTGGTAGGAAATGCCTCAAAGCTTACCATCCGCAATGTGTGGGCAAGGATAAGGCATTTTTGGATATCGACGATCGCTGGACTTGTGGTAAGTCATTGATGTCATGGAAAAGCAAAATTTTAAACAGAAAGAGTTTTTAATGTGATGTTCGATAATGATATAGCTGGTAATAGATTTGTGTGGTTTACTCGATAGGTTCGCATTCGTGCAATTGCGGGAAAAGCTCTTCTTTCCAGTGTTTATGCTGCCCGATGTCTTACTGCTACGGTTGTGTCAAATTGGTTGCCTTTGTACAAGTGAAAGAGATGAAAGGGTTCTGCGTTAATTGCTTAAGGCTGGCAAAAATGATTGAAGAAAATCGAGATGTCGATTCTGATGGGGTAGGATTTCTCGATAAAGAATTCCTTAGATTTCTTTTGAAGGCATTTAAAATGTGATCTGGATATTCTAAAGTTAGATCTCATATCTAGACTGACCAAGTTTATTCCTGCCACACACACGCACGCACACATGTATGCACGCACAGGTGCATGTGCATGCACACATGCATGTCATGCATGGACACACACTCGCTCATGTACACACACTGGAAATTTGTTTTTATTTATGTACGAATGTAGGCATGTACGTATGCATATATGTATGAATGTATGTTGGACCCAAGCGGGGTCTTACCCCTTCCACTAGATTATATATACCTTTTCTCCTATCCCTTTGTCTTGGTTGCATGCCAAGATCTTGCGATCTCTTTGATACAATTGGTATGCCATATCTTTTGTGACTCTATAAAAAAATTATTTTTTAGATGAAAATTTAACATTAATGGAATATGCTATCAAGTAATATAATATAGCCAAAAACAAACAAATAAATGAACAATAAGAAAGCATTTTATTTCGTTTTCAAAATTCCAAGTAGGGAAATATGTCGGACTGTACGCCGGACGAAATGTCAGGGAAAACACGACATGTTAGGACACTGACCCAAAAAATCTAAAACTATTTCTCCTGACCGCCGTCTTCTTTTGTTCTCGAAGAATACATTGCGGGGGGGGGGGGAGGGGCATAGGCTATGTCAGGAACTTCGAAAACAATACAACAACAACAACTGAGCCTTTTATCCCAAGCATATGGGGTAGGCTACATGAACCAACGTGAGAATCACGCCGGGTCCAGCACATGAATCCTCCACCTCCACTGACTCCTATCGAACAATATACTTTCTTTGAGGCATTTGGCAACCATATCGTTTCGTATCACCTCCATCCATGTTTTCTTCGGTCTCCCTTTTGCTCTTTTGCTATTGCCCATATCGAAATTATCTACTCGTCGAACCGGTACTTCCATATGTCTGCGTCGCACATGACCAAACCATCTTAGCCGTTTTTCCCGCACCTTATCCCCCACATGTGCTACACCAACTTTTGCATGAATATCCTCATTTCGCACCTTATCTTTTTTAGCGTTACCGTACATCCAACGAAGCATGCGCATCTCCACTACGTGCATCTTCAGTGTATGATGCTTAGGAGCCCAGCATTCTGTACCATAATAAGGCATGCCAAATAGCGTCCCGATAAAACTTCCCTTTCAATTTTAACGGATAGTTACGATCACACAAAGTCCCTGTTGCACTCCTTCATTTCAACCAACCAGCTTGAATCCTTTGATTAACATCACTATCGATCTCCCCATCCTTTTGGATGATGGAACCTAGATATCTAAACTGATCGTTCGGTGATATCTCTTGCCCTTCCAATGTTATACCAATATGGTTTTGACTTTTCTGTTTACTAAATTTGCAATGCATATAGCTGTCTTGGACCTGCTCAATCTGAACCCCCGAGATTCCAATGTTTGCCTCTATAATTCAATTTGGTATTAACCCCTGCTTTTGTCTCATCTACTAGAACAATATCATCAGCAAATAGCATACACCAAAGTACCTCATCTTGGATAGTTTTAGTAAACTCATCCATCACGATGGTAAACAGGAATGGAATTAATGCAGATCCTTGATATAAACCAATTGTAATCGGAAAATCACTCATTAGTCCGTCCTAAGTTCTGACATTTACCACTACTCCATCGTACATATCCTTGATTATGTCAATATACTTGACGGGACCCCCTTCTTCATCATTGTCCCCCATAATACCTCTCTAGATATCTTGTCATACGCTTTCTCTAAATCAATAAATATCATATGCAAATATCTTCTCTTTCGAAAATGCTTGATAAGTCGACGAAGCAAATGAATAGCCTCTGTCGTCGATCGTCCAGGCATGAACCCAAATTGGTTTTCTGTTATCTTAATATCCTTTCTTAGCCTGTGTTCAATCATTCTCTCCCAAAGTTTCATGGCGTGACATATAAGTTTTATTCAACGGTAGTTTGAGCAACTTTGATGTCACCCTTGTTCTTGTAGATAGGTATAAAGATACTTTTCCTCCATTCATTTGGCATCTTTTTTGTCTGCCAAATCTTATTAAATAGATCTGTAAGCCATTTAACACCTATTTCTCCTAAGTATCTCCAAATCTCGATATGAATCCCGTCAGGACCAACCGCTTTTCTTAAACTCATTCTGTTCAAACCTTCTTTATCCTCAGGTAGTCTTATTTTATGCATGAAATCACGGTTCATGTCTTGAGATTGAATGACAAGTCCATCCAAATTCTTAGTAAAGCTCTCATTGAACAATTTGTCAAAATAATCTCTCCATTTTTCCTTGATATCCCCATCTCGAACTAAAACCTTCTGATTTTCATTTTTGACATATTTCACCGCACATAAGTCTCTGGTCTTCCTTTCCCGCATCCGAGCAATCCAGTATATATCATTTTCAGCCTCTTTAGTGTCTAATTTCTCGTACACCTTCTTGTAGACTTTAAATTTAGCTTCCCAAACAGCTTTCTTAACTTTCTTTTTAGCCATTTTATATTTCTCAAATCTCTCCACATCTTTACTTTTCTTCAAATCTTTATAAGAATCCATTTTAATTTTAATAGCAGCCTTTACTTCTTCATTCCACCATGATGTGTGCTTAGATGGTGGAGCACCACCTCTCGACTCACCAAGTAAATGTCTAGCTACCCTATTGATACAACTAGTCATTTTGTTCCATGTTTTGTCTGAATCATCTTCCGACTACCAATCCGCTTCTTGGACTACACGATCTATAAAAGCCTTTAGGTTACCTTCTTTTAATCGCCACCATTTAATTCTAGACTCTACCTTACATCTTATCTTCCTAGGTTCTCTTCAAAATCGAAAATCTAGAACTAAAAGGCTATGTTGGGTGGTTACATTTTCACCTGGCACTACCTTACAGTCGATACAACAACCTCTATTTATTTTTCTCGTCAGAAAAAAGTCTATTTGACAAGCACTTGACCCGCTTCTAAAAGTGATAAGATGTGACTCTCTTTTTCTAAACCAGGTGTTTGCTAAGATCAAGTCATAAGATAAGACAAAATCTAAAATCGAGCCACCTACTTCATTCCTTTGTCCAAAACTAAAACCTCCATGGAAAGTATCAAACCCACTACGACTAGTACCTACATGTCCATTTAGATCACCACCAATAACTTCTCTATACTAGGTATACTTTACACCATCTCATCTAAATCCTTCCAGAATAGACGCGTACTAGCGTCATCAAGACCTATCTGTGGTACATAAGCACTAATAATATTAAAGATCTCTCCACCTAAAATAAGCTTAACCAGTAAAATTATATCACCTGTTCTCCTAAGCTCAACTACATCCTCAAGCAGCCGTCTATTTATGATTATGCCTATCCCATTACGATTTTTATCTCTACCCGTATACCAAAACTTATAACCCTACGACTCTATGACTTTACTCTTTTCACCTACCCACTTAGTTTCTTGCAAACACATAATACCAACTCTCCTCCTAATCATCACCTCGACTAATTCTATTAGTCTACCCGTAAGGGAACCTATGTTCCAGGAAGCTAGACAGATCCTATGAAACCCTTGCTTATTTGTCACTACACCCGGGGTCCGATATAGCGCGCCGTTTCTGGACGACGACCTATAAGCCCTTGCATTCTTAACATTACACCCGGGATCTGATATAGCGTGTCGCTGAGTAGGGGACGCCTCAACGATATTCTTATTATGGTTCATGTCGTAGAATATGACAAAGTTTTACGTTGGCTGTCACAAGCCTACCACAACCCTCATCCTTTCTCATCCGGACTTGGGACCGGCAACGGTGGGTTTAACTTCGAAAACAATAAACAGAAAAATTAAGCTTTTGAATTCGTAAGCTGATTTCCAAGTAGCCGCTTCAGTAATAGCCTACTTTACTGTTTCGATTTCTTTTACCGTCTATGAAACATTGTTTTTTTTTGTTGGAAATGTATTGGAATGTGTTGGAGTTTAAAAAATCAACTCCCAAGAAAATCTAAATACTTATATTAGTATTTAGGTAAATGAAGATCAATCGATCAAGAGCATGATCAAATCAAGCCCAAAGTTGATGCATGGCACACAATGAACAAGTCAAAGACTTGTTCATCAGAAGCGGGACCTAATATTTGGGCAATCCCCAATTTCACAATTCAAAATGAATTGTCTTGAAGGCATCCCACTATCGGGACCCCTCTCCCGCTGTCGGGAGCTCAATAAATGGGGCGTCTCGACCCGCTTAATAAAGTTGTGTCGGGATCCTCGTGAAATAGACAATTTGGTCTATTTTCAAGAGGGATTTGATTCCCAAAATCCTCCTGAAATCGTGGGGGAGTAGTTTCGTAATTACCGTCCCCTTGGGTGTATAAATACCCCTATCTCTCAACAGAGATAAAGATCAAAGGAGAAGAAAATTATCGAGAGAATGCTTGCCAGCGCTTTCCGCCTTAGAAGAAGAAGAAGGGAGATCTATAAGAATGGAATACCCATTCCTTTCTCTACTTCCCTCATTCTTTTTCTCCATGATCTCTTTTTGAATAAGGATTAAAAAGAAGATCCATTAAAACTTCTATAAGTTTTCACCTCCAAGAAGGAGACTCGCAGCCATGGCTTTCAAAGCCCTCGCGCTCTTCGTCAATGTGAAGATTTAGGAATATGAAAATATCATATTCTGGTGTGGAACTTAGAACATGATGTCATATGTTCATAATTTGAACAGAATCCAAAACATGGGCCGTCCCATGTTCTGTATATAAGAAAATAGGCCATCCTATTTCTTAAATATATCTTTGGAAATAAATAAAACTCTATTTTCTTAAAAGAAAACAGGGACATGGATCAAAACCCCCATGTCCCTTAATGAAACATCTGAATATGAAGATCCTATTCACTTTTGAGATATGAAAAACTTATCTTATATTGAAATGTGGTGATAAAACACCACATTCTTTCTACAAAACATGGCCTAAAACCATGTTCTCTATTTTTTAACACAACCCCTATGTTCATTCTGTACAAAACTATTGGAAATGATGCCACACATCATTTTTATTTTTGTGTAGGAAAGCTTTAATTAAACAAGCTTTCCCTATCATTCATATAAAATTTGAATGATGGCAAGATTAATATCCTTTAGTCACTAAAGCAGAAGGCTCTGAAAATGTACCCCCGATGACGGGAAGCTCCAAAATGAGCTTCCCAAGTCAATTGTCGGAATGCCTCAAAATAGGCCTCCCGTTGTTGGGACCCCCTCCCGACAGCAGGGAAGCCTCAAAATATGGTTCCTCTAAATATAAAACTTCTTAGTTTCTTGTCAAAAGTGAGGGTCCTACCTGGAGTGATCCCACATCTTGTTTAAAATTAAATGATGTGGCCCCAACATAGGGCAGTGTCCATCCATATATATCAAAACTTGATATTAAAATACCCTGAAGTATAGAATTAAACTCTTAAACTTGGGGTTTTTCACAACTTTATACATTTTGCAATATCAATGTAATTTACATTCAAATTGTACACAATTATAAATGGAATGCAATGACATATTTCTATTTCTCATAATTATTCTCTGCTTGCAAGTATTGTATATCTTTAAAATACGATCTCTGTGATATGACTTAGAGCAATCTAATAAGATATCCCGTCTAGAAATTTTCTAAGACAATGGGTTGTAATTAACGGCAAGTGCTTACACTTACTCGTCCGTTATGACCTCTTGGTCAAACTTTAAATCTTCAAATACTTGTTTTGTTTAAACTCTATCTATTTTAAACGTTCATTTGTTAAAGGTTCTAAAGAGAGTAAACAAGATGTTAACACTTATTGTACGTAAACAATATATGTTAGTGAAGTAGAAAGGCATCACACTTTTATTTTGCGTGCAAGGTAGATTTGACTCTAAGTGCTCTTGCCCGACATTTAGAATCTTACTGCTGTGCTATAGCAGCACTTAAAAAAGAATGAGAAAGATACAACTAAGTGTATGTGATGCAAAGTTCTGATTGTATGTACTTGGCGTGGCTTATTAAGTTTTAGCATTCTCATGCTGACTTGTCCATTTGCATGCCCATATGCATTTGCGAGACACATGAAATCAGTTGCCAACATTATTAAATTCCTAATTAGCAACTAGGAAACATTATTTGGTTTATCTTAAAAGATATTGCTCATCGTTCATTACGAAGGACCCGAAACAATATAGCCATTATCCCCAAACCTTTTAGGTTACATAAGTTATTATCTTCCATTCCTCTCTGATAAGAGGGATTGCCTCGATTAACAGCAACAGCCATTTTTTTGGTAATATCTGTCTCCATCAATGTATGCTTAGGCCTAACTATAGTCTTCATTGCTCCATCAACTACAATTTATCGCTCCTAACTTTTTCTGGACATGCCTGAACCATCTGATTTGGTCCTTCCATTTGTCCTCAATGTTCGCAGATGCACTTATTCTTTTATTTCTTAGCATATTGATACTTATCCTCTACATTCTCATTTCAGCTTTTACTCATATTTTGACATGTTATTTTCTAATCACACACAATTATCACTAGAAAAAGCACGTTGAACTTTCATGCTTACGCCAATGCAATGAATCTAGATCACATAATACACAAAAATGATCATGCACAAGCATTTCTCCACATAATCATCCACTTTCATTCCATGGACGACGTGAAATCTGATCTTGAAATGATGGAAGACATCAAACATAGCAAATGGGAATGAATATTTTTTTATTGCAATTGAACTGGCTCCTGTTGTCGTATCATTTTGCACCCACTTCATTCAATATTTTTGGGTAGCAGGTCAACAGTTACTATCATACGCCGGTTTTAAGATTATGATGATCTCTATGTTAGACTCTCAGTTTTTGAATCATTCCCTTGTAGTTGGATTTATGCCGACATAGGTTATGAATAGCTGAAGTGTTTCCCAATTGACTCTTAATCTCATTTCTTTTATAGATTTTATCTTTTCGTCCATTGACATGAATCTTCTTGTTCGCAGGAGGAGGTTGATTTTAACAATACAGAAACATATGAATTTTTGTTTAAAGACTATTGGGAGACAGTAAAAGACCAGGAAGGGTTGACCCTAGTGGATGTTCAAGCAGCTGATGCACTTCTGAAAAAAGGCGAGAACTTTCAGAATGAATTAGACTCTGATAGACTGGTTGATGAAGATTGGACATTAGAACCTGAAGAGTTGGAAGAATATTGTGATGATGGAAAAACACCTTTTAAATGTTCAGGAGGGAAACAGAGTAAAAAGACTCAGATAAAGAAGCCTAAAAAGGGAAGAACTTATATTGGTTGGGCTTCGGAGGAACTGATTACATTTCTTGCATCTATAGGCATGAATACTACTGAACATCGTAGCCAATTGGATGTTACTGAGATTGTAAAGGATTATATTCAATCAAAAAATCTTTTTCAAGGAAATAAGAAGAGAAAAAACCATGTGGTTCCAGATGAGACATTGCGCCCTCTTTTTAAGAAGAAGAAGGTGAAGTACCATAAAATATTTGATTTGGTAAAGAGCCATTTGGCAGAAGAACAATCTGAGTCTTCTGGCGATTTTTCTTTGAGCTCAGACGAGGATGAGGGAACTATATTTCCTAAGAAGCAGAAGATCACACATGCAGGTTTTAAAACCCAAAGGTCAGAACCAAATCATTCCAGGAATAAGATTCTCAAACAACCCAACAGCTGTTATGCGGCTATGGTAGCAGATAACATCAAACTCACATATCTGAAAAGGTCTCTTATGTTTGAACTCCTAAAAAGCCCTGAGACATTTGAAGAAAAAATTATGGGCTGCTTTGTTAGGATTAAAAATGACCCTAAAGATTTTTATTACTTGATGCAAAAAGCATATCAACTTGGGCAAGTGACAGGTAAAGGATTTTTAAACTTTTAAGTTTGAAATTTTCATTAAAAATTCACATTTTCATTTGCTGGAGAATTGATTTTGCTCTTCCAGGTACAAAAAAGACTGAACATCCTTACAACATAGGGGAGAGGAGCGTAAATGTGGTTCTCTGCGTCTCCAATTTTTCCAAAGAAATTAAGATATCTATGCTATCAGATGATGACATTGAGGAGGTATGCTGAGCTTGTTCTAAATTTTAAAGGAAGGCATACTGTAGATATGCACGGGCATTTTCATGCAATTTATAAGCAATCATATAGTGTAAAAAAATCCTATTTTTCTGAAACCGTATTCTCGAACAGTAAAAAAGAGTCTTATGGTGCTATATTTCTTTTAAAACCTTAGATTATATGTGTGTCAATGTGTAGAATGTGTTTGCATTAATGAGAGATTGTCATTGTAATGTTGGTAATTTACATTAATGAGGTACGTGAAGAAGCGTGTAACATGAACTTGAGCTTCTTTGGCCGGTTTCCTTGCCCTTATAAGACCCAATTTGTTCAATAAATCGAGGGCCTCTGAAATGCATAGAATAAATGAAGAGCCTCCTCCCTGATATTCCTTAGCTTCTAAATTGCTTACAACAAATTAAAAACAAGTAAACTGGTATCAAAACTGGTTTGGACCTCAGCCAACCAAAGGACCAAGTTGATCAGTGCTGCTGAAATTCTCCCAAAAAGTTCCAGCATTCAACTTTTAATAACTTTCCCTAATTGCTTCAAAAACCAAAGCCCTAGAACGTCGAATATATATTATAATAGAATTACAAGTAAACTGTAGATCCCAAGCGAATGAAGAAAATATACTGCAAGCTATACTTAAACAAACTGATTTTCTAACTAGTTACTGATAGCTCAAACCATTTAAATAATGACTGGAGCCAACTTGACCAACTACGAATGAGTATAAGAGTCCCATATTACTAGTGATCCATCTGATAAATGCAATTAGATCAAAATCGTGAAGTCGTCTTTTTTATTGTCTGCAGTCTGTAATTGGATGACCTTTTCCACTTCTATTGAACTCATGCTACAGCAGTCCAATGTGTACGCATGTTCAATTCAGATCTCTTCATCCTTTGGGATTAACTGAACTGTTCCTATATTATATGGTCTTTTTGCAGGAGGAATGTGAGGAACTCAGACAACTAATGAAAAAAGGCCTCTTTAAAAAGCTTACTATTGTAAGAACAATTTCTTTTTTCCGTCATAATAATATACTCCATTACTGCTCCTGATTCCTTTTATGCATGATAAAGAGAACTATGATACTGGAGATAACAATCTGTAGGGACATTTCATATTGAGAAAGCTCTAGCATCAATTCACAGAATTGTACTAAACTTTACCCTTTTTTGTAAATAATCTTGTATACAAAATAAAAAATTTGTAGATGCCATGAATTCAAATCAAGGAAGTCTGGAAGAGAAGAATGACAAGACGAAAATAGTTTGCACGGATAGCTGGAATTTTTTTCTTTCAACGTAGTTCGAACATCGAAGATCCGATGATGTGTCTTTTATTTTGTTGACAGTTCATCAATTGTTCCTTAGGAAAATGTAGATGGTGGAACAGGGAAAGATGAGGAAAGAATAGAAAACAATGATATTATCTGTATAGATCAAGGAAAGAGGGATTCTAGCAATCAAGATTTGATGGTTTTCACCAATTGAGATGTTTCTTCACTAAGGGGATGGGGTTCATCAAGGGATGAGTTTTTTCCTAATATAATACCTTATGCAGAGGTCCTATATGGGGCGTCTCAAGGGGATGGATGTATCTCCATTATACTCCATGTTTGCTGTGGAATAGTGTTTCCATGCTATTTAATATTACTTTAATAGTTTTGCATTTCTCATTATGATGAAATTGGGGGATCACACTGCACTTCTCAAAATCTTAAAAGATTTACTGAACATGGATGCTGCTGTCTCATTACACTTTTTGCTCTTTCCGTTGATTAGTCTAATCATCTCCCATGAGTATTATAATACAGATTATAAGTTCTCATACTAAATATCAGAAAGGAATGAAATTTTCCAGACCTTTTGATGTTAACTCAAAGAACAAAAGAAATGAAGCATAGGCTTTATAAGTTTTGATGGAAAATGCAAAAGAGGGCAGAAAGAAAAAAAAATAAAGAGTTATTACTTGACACAACAATTGTCGGAATGACTTAGACTGGATACTGGGTTTATATAATAAAATTCGATACTGGGTTTATATAATAAAATTCCACCTGTCTTGATTGGACCTGTCGTGCTAGTAAAGCAGTAACCCTGAACTCTCATTAACGCAATAACACTATGTAGTAGATTCTAAAACTATAACACATGTATTGTACTATTATTTAACACAACCTTGATAATTCTACCATCTCTGAATTAATTTAAGATAACTGGTGTTATCTCCTCTGCTTCATCAATTCTATATTTTTTGCACTTTCATTTTCTCTGCTAAACCTCATTGCTTGGTTCCTGCTGGCTATTAGATAATTTACTTTTGTACAATTCCATTTGATTGTCCTTCATGGTCTTTTGGCAGGCAGAGCTTGAGAGGAAAATAAAAAGCGTCTACGAGGATATAGTGAATCATGTAAGTATCTTAATGATAAAGTCCACCTCAATCATAGGATTTATGCCACTATTTCTTGAACCAGACATTCTGATTGCAACTTCATTTTGATGATTATTTAAGTAACAGTTAATCATCTTTTTCTTGGCAGTAAATTATCTGTAGTCATCGTTTTCATATTCTACCGTTGTCCTGAAAAATAAAATATTTGGCATTAAATAACTTAACATCTTGCTTACAATTTCATCTCTAGAAAATAGGCTAATTGTTCATAACATTACAGGAAAGTGAACATTTCAACCGTCCTAATAACTATCTCCAAAGGTTTCGATCTGCTTAGGTGTTATTGTTATTAATATACAAATTTTTATTATTTGACCAAACCATTTTTCTCAGAGGATCGATAGGGAACTTGCAAAGTTACAGAAGCAAATTGATCGAGCTAATGAGAAGGGGTGGCGTAGAGAATATCCTTTAGCATGCCCTACTCCCATGCGCATATTACAATTTGCTATTCATCAGTTATATGTTGCTTTACATCCATTCACATCGTACAACTCGATATTTACCTTAACATGTTTTCGATTATGTTACGCTAAATGAATATATTGACAAAAGAGAACTTCTTCGTAACCCAGAGGAACGATTGCGACTTGTGAAGGAGATTCCAAAAGTTATTCCTGATCTAGAAGTCACTGCAGACGGAGACGATACGGAAACCAATGTAGATGGACCATTGAATCTCCATGCAGAAATTAAAGGTTTTTCTGCATCTTTTTCATCAAAGATTTATCCCTAGAATTTGTTTTCATCAAGAAAATGACAATTATTTGTGTGTTCTTTTAATCCAAGATCATTAATAACTGACTTATCTGCTCAACTGTTAGATACCTTCTTCAACTTCAAACAACAGAACAATTTTAAGTTAGAAACAATTCACTTCAGTCCTGGATTAGGGAGAACTTGCGAACTTGCACTGGTATCATTCCATGTTTATATCTATATCCAGTTGAACCAGCATTATGTTAGCATGGGATAAAATTTTATGGTTTTTGCATTAGATGTAGAACTTCCAATGATCATTAAGTCAGAAATATAATTGCTACTCCTGGGATCGGCAAAATTGTTGATGTTCATACATAGCAGTTCTTTTCTGCTGCCTGTTAGTAGTGATATCCGAGCGCTTATAGGAAAAGTTGGAAAATTGTCCCTTAAGCTAAATTTTTCTTTTCATTTTGATGAGAATGTGGTCAACATAGTCTCACATCGGGAAACTTGTGGGAAAATTGTGGGTAACGTGAACTTTGACCATGTGCGTTGCACGTGAGGAGGAGTGTTGAGAATGTAGTTAACATAGTCTCACATTGAAAAAATCATGGGGTGCATATTGTTAGTGTATATGCCCTAGATGCCATTACTGTATCATACTAGTTTGTATATTACTTAATGGAAGCTTGGGATATTCACCTTGTATAAACAATCTTGCTCAATATAGTAGTATGCTACTTGGTTTGTTTCTACTTCAATGTGTACTTGTGTTTATTTCAGTATATCACTTATACGCATTAGTGGAGCCCTTAGGATCTTTGCTTGATTACCAGCGTTGTGATGACAGTCACACTAGTGGGGGCTGGGTAATCTATAAGCACATCCTTATACTGGTCCCTAGTCGCAGGACTATCGAGACAGGGCATCGATACTCCGGAGTAGACTAGCGTATGCGCTTCTCATCCCAGTGTGGGAGATGGTCTGTCCCACAGCCATCAGTACGTCGTACTGGAGATAGTATACGGGTGCTCGTTGGGTTACGAGTACACTGGACAGGACTCGTCGGGAACTGACAGGTTGGTATTATACCTATCGTCAGTTATCAGTTCCCAGGTGACATGAGTACAGCTTAGTCCGCTGACTTGACACTGGCACTTCGCCTCGAGTGTGTTCCCACTGCACTTTGATCACTACCCTACCACGGCTCAAAGGAGTCGTGCAAATAGGTGGTGGTTGGGTGCAGTCCCGAAGCACTTGGAGGCAGTGACGGTTAGACAGGATTCGTCTCTCCCGGTATTGGGGGTTGACATCGTGCTGTGTCTAGGAGAGCCATTACACGAGTAGTCCCTGGCCAGGGCAAGCGAGATATACTGGTAGGCTTCCAGTGTTATCTCAGGGTGTTTTGGGCTTCACTCCGACACGACTTGTACCGCTATTAGGGGACTGACGTTTTACCGCCCCTTAGGCCCGACATGCGATGTATTAGACGAACAGACCGGACTGTACGGAGACTGTCACATTCAGACTCAGTAAGAGTTCAGATGGGGTTTCACCTCGTCAGCCTTCTTGTCGGCATCTACCTGGGGACCGTTACGCACAGCTAGTGCCGCTTGCGGTCTGTGGTTAAACCCACTGCCAGCGTAGTGTCGAGTCTTTAGAGTCCCACACAGAGGGTATTCGCCTCTGGGCAAAACAGAGTAGAGGTCGCATGGTTTTACGACAGGGTTCGTTCTCATCCGCACACTTGTGCACGTTTGGAGTCCGGACGGATATTACTGGCTGGCTCTGGTTTGAGTCAGATACTGGTATATGTTTTTGGGGTTGCTTTTATCTCTCAGTATTCATGTTCCTCGGAACAAGAATGCAGGTGTGTGCACAGTTATTTGAGGAGGAGGAAGAGGACTTTCATTAGGGTTTCGGAACGGGTGCGTATGCACAGTTGACAGTCGTCTTTTTCCAAACCCTAATGGATTTATGTTATATCAATTAATAATATTAATAAAATGAAATTGTGTCATGGTTGGTTTTTTGTTGACTTGTTGATCATGGTTGACTTGTTGACCATGGTTGAAGTTTTGACCATCATCATTACAAAAGAAAGATGCTCTTTGATTCTAGCAAATTCATTTAATGTTTGAAATGATAATGGTCATTCCAAAACCTTCCATCAACCTTTTTCATTTTCATTATTATTATTAATTTGATAGTTCTTTTGCTTTATGTTATGGTTGCAAAAGAAAAAGAGCTCATTCTATCATTTAGCTTCTCTCTCCTCACTTCATCTTCTTCTTCCTCTAGCAAAAGGAGAACCCTTCTCATGTGTTGAGAATCCCTCTCCTTAAAAGAAAAGCACCCTTTAGACACTCTCTACTCACTCTAGGATCAAAGGTTTAGCAAGCCGAAGATTCTAGTTCTCTCCAAGTTCGAGAAAGAGCCCGAAAGTTGAACCCTCAGGTGGATCCATCTTCGACGGAAGAAGGCGACGAGAAGAGAACCATCAACCTCTACTAGGTTTCAAGAAGGAGTTCAAGTTAGGTATAACCACTTTGCCGAGTAGTTAACTCTCCTTTGCATGTTTGCTAGTTTAGTTTAGAAAAGATCCCGACTTTGTTAGTCCATGTTGCCCCATGCGCTAAAAATTTGATTTTTATACCGTTTCCGCCTCCCCGTAAGAACCGGGGGTCGCAACGTGGACTTACACATATGAGTATAAGTTATACGATGGGATAAACCTTCATAAGGCTTGAATCTTTTAGATGAAGTCCCACTATATTAAAAGCCCGTGTATCCATGTGTGGATCCATGTGTTGTGGGCCTAAATCGAGTTTGACATGGTATCAGAGCTCGGGTGTTTGTCCACGATGCACAAGGTTCGTTGCACGGGAGGTTGAGTTCATCCCTCACGTGAGGGGAAGTGTTGAGAATGTGGTTAACATAATACCACATTGGAAAAACTATGGGATGTATTATGAGTATAAGATATAAGATGGGATAAACTTTCATAAGGCTTGAGTCTTTTGGATAGAATTTCATTGTATTAAAGGCCCATGTACATCCATGTGTGGGCCCATGCGTTGTGGGCCCAAACCGAGTTTTACATGGTATCAGAGCTCGGGTGTTTGTTTGTCCACGATGCACAAGGGGTTTGAGTTCCCGTTGCACGTGAAGTCCCCGTTGCACATGAGAGTTCATCCACGTTCCACGTAAGGGGGAGTGTTGAGAACATGGTTAACATATTCGTACATCGGGAAAATTGTGGGATGCATATGGGTATAAGATATAAGACGTGATAAATCTCCATAAGGCTTGAGTCTTTCGGATAGGGTTTCACTGTATTAATGGTCCATGTGCATCCATGTGTGGGCCCATGCATTGTGGGCCCAAACCGAGTTTTACATGGTATCAGAGCTCATGTATTTGTTTGTCCACGTTGCACATGAGGATTAAACCTTTGCATGTGAAGTCCTCTTTGTCCACATGCATTGCACGTGAGAGGGAGTGTTGAGAATGTGGTTAACATAGTCCCACATCGGGAAAATTGTGGGATGCATATGAGTATAAAATATAAGATGCGATAAACCTCCATAAGACATGAGTCTTTTGCATGGAGTCCCGCTATATTAAAAGCCCGTGTCCTCATGTGTTGTGGGCCCAAACCGAGTTTGACATTTAATTATAGTGTGGTATATTTTAATTTACAATCTCTTGCTAACTTTCGTTCATTTACAATCTGAGATATATTTTCCAAATTCAGTTACGGCTGTAGTCCATTTTTTACTTTTACAATGACCATGTAATTTGATTTTATATAAGTCTCGCTTGTCTTTGAAGATTAAATAAACAGTGGACTATGATAAGTAAGCCTTTTTGCATTTCTGATGTCAGCATTGAATCTTTTTCCTCGTTATATAATTATTGGTGTTCTTATTTTTTGTAAAAATAAGCATGCTTGTGTAAGCTAGTCAAGAGGGCATTATATGCCTGAAAGCCATCTTGAATTATTTGAGGTTATATTCCTTCCTCAAACTCAGCCATGCCATTTTATTTTTTGATATATTGTAATTAAGGATTCAATGTTTCATTATACATGTCGTAGAAAATTTTATTATAACCCAATGATAGCTGTCCTTCTGGGTTATTTGTATATTTCACTTTTGCTATAGCTATGGCGTATAGGAGCCCGCCTTGATTTAGCTTAACTTGAGTTTACGCCGGATTAGCCAGATGTTTGAATCCAGTGGCTTTCCATTTGATTCCGGAAGTATAATTGTGGCAGGGTTCAAGCTCTATTTGTCCTCCTAAGTTGTACCCTACCAAGGAACGCTGCCCTATTAGCTGCCCAAAGCTCACCTACAAGAATAAATTTCCCAAGCAGCAACGAGACAACATTAGATTTTTATCTTTATAAGTACTTTTTTTCCTTGCAACAACGATAACAACAAGACTTATCCCAAACTTTTGCGGTCAGCTTCATATATTATCTTCTTTTATGTTAGTTTAGACCTACCATTAGCTCTTGTTGCATCATTATCAAGACTTTTGTCGCGCCTAACTACCACAATTATCAGCCTTCTTAATCCTTTATTTTTAAGTCAACTGCAAATCCCAAAATGGTTGGAACTACCAACATTCAATATGGGAAAGTTGTGTCACATCCTTGATAGAAAAAATTCAAGATTTTACTCCCACTCCACCTAAAGTACCATCTCTCCAGCTAAAGACCATTTCTGCTCTGTTTCCTTGATATAGGCAGATCCTTTCACCTTTACGTTCCACATGTAACTCTTCATTTTATCCTCATTTGGAGCTGCCTCAAACTTTATTCACTACACTCATTTTTTAAATCTTATATATAATAGTATAGCCAAAAATCCATCCCAACAAAATTATATTAGCTATGCTAATTTTTTGGACACGCAGATTGCTCAATATATAAATCCATAAAGTGATGCTGTATAGTCACTCACTAATCTTCCTCCAATTTCATAGGGGTTTCTATAATCACGCTACTCCCAAAACATTTCCACAAAATTTCTCCATTTCAACGTTCCTTTTCAAGTCTAGAACAATATTTTCAGTCATCATCAAATTGAATTTATGGTTTGAAATCTTGGCCGATACCGATCCGAGATGGCCGATTCCGATCCAAAAATGGACCATCCGAGTTTCGATCCCGATTGATACCAAATAATATTGTGTTTACCATTTGATTAGTGGGTTCCATAACTAAATTTATTAATAGGTTAATATGTTTAATAATCGATGGGTTATCACGGCTTTATTGACCTCGCTAATGACTTAAAAATAGCAATTTATAGTATTTTTTACTAGATACTTAAACAACCGCAAGACATATCATTGGTTACTAAAACAATTCATCAAATTGTTAATTGTGACTTCTGCTATTTCTATATGAATTTTTATTAATTTTTAAAGACTCTTTTTTCCAACAATATATAATCCTATAATTCCAATCCGACACGGCCGATACAGATGAGATGATCGATTCCGATCCCAAAAGTGACCGTTTGATGCCGATAGTGGTCCCAAGATGTTAAATTTTTATTTAATTATGATCTTAAGAACGAAAATGGTCGTACTGTAAGATATTTTTTGATCTTCAATTTGTATTGTATGCTCTTCTCACAATTGAGTTAAAGGTATACCCGACATATTCTGTTTATATTCTTATAATTATAAATCTTTTGTATTCTAAAGCTTCTGTTTAACTTTATTCCTTCATCAGACTCATCCATAAAACATTATCATCAAACAACATACACTTTAGAACATCATCCTCGAATATGTTTAGTAAATTCATCTATAACTGATGGTGGTAGATAGTGGCTTTTGGCTGACAATTGGTGCGAATCTATGGTGATTGGAAATGACCCGGTCTCTTTTAATGACTCTTCTTTTAGCAATTGATCAATCATACATATCTTTAGTCATTTCAATATACCTATAAAATGCTGGTGGCTCTTGTGACCACCACCATATTATCTCTCTACAGACTCTAAAGTTTTTCTAAGTTAATAACAACCAGGTTCTTCTGAATGTATAGAACATGCATACGTAATTAAAACACTAACAATCAGTTGTTTATTGTGAAATTTTTTGTATTCTTAATTTAAATTCGCTAAACTAGTAACTTTTGATACCATGTATATATACTTGAACAATAAAAAAATTACCATATCCCAACGCATAGTATCGTAGAACTTTTGATAATTGCGCATCGGCGAATCTGATTGTATCGAGTCTCGTATACGTATCCGAATTCTTGCTACTTAGGTCCACGGGTACTTGCCATGTGCTTGATTGCTATAATCAAGTTGAGAATTGTTATCATGGTTTATTGATGGTATTGTTCCCAAGTAGCTTAAGTGAACTTTTTACAGTATAGAAATGTTTTTTCAGGAAGGTTGGATATTATGATTTTTTTTTTATTACTTCCCTCCCTGATTACACAGGTTTAGAAGGGTGTTCTGCTGTCTTCCTTGAGAATGATGCTGAAGGACAAGCTAAAGGTAATCTACAGTTCTTCTTCAGGCAAACTTTCAAATCCATTGAATGTGGTAAACCTAAAATATATATAGTTAACCGCTTTTTCTGGAGTGGATGATGCTCAATAATCTATTCTTTGCCATAATTGTAGCTTGATATCTTATTCTTTGCATTTTGACTCATTCTTCCCATATTGGTTTGTATTGTTTCTAGTGGTGAATTAGCTCATGTCCCCTCCCCCTCCCCTGGGTTTTTAGTTAGTTCTTTCGGGGCTAATTTTCTCTTTATAAGATACCTATTATCTCTTTTCCTGGTTTTATCTAATAGATAATCTAAGTTCAAATTTTTTCTAAACCTTAAAATATTAAGATTAAAGTTATTCTACTGATGAAGCAACTGGCCCACTCATACTTTTGTCATGTGACAAACGACTTGACCAACTAATAATGAGATGCATGTCATTTGATGTTCTTGAAGTATTAAGTTAGCTTGATATACATTGTTATATTACAATCCATCAGTTTAACCTTCTGGGTAGAGTGGTTCTTGACATGGTATTAGAGGACAGGATTTCAAGGTGTCCTGGGTTCAAAATCTCATCATTTGTGAACTTGAATTCAGTAACATATTTATTTACTCCCAATTATTCTGTTGCTACAAACAAGAGTTTCTACTGGATGCCTTTGTGGAGTACTGTTAAAGTAATATGTTGGATAAACATAGCATTGTTATCCCACAACCAATCAGCGTAAGCTTTTGAGTAGAGTGGTTCTCAACACACGGGTCCTTAAAGAGATGCTTCAGTATGTTCCAAAGGGGGGAGGGGGAAAGGAACACGTCATTAAGATATATTTTTGTAATTTGTGATGTCCATTATGGAGTATTAACTAACACAATACGTGAGATCTATTGAAGGCAAGATGGGCCAAATATGCTTGTATTAAGGATTGATGTCAATTTTTTTAGGAAAATGATTTTTTTATGTGGATTCCATATAGGCTACCAAGTATTTCATTGGATACAAAGCGGGCCATGTTATCCCACTATCTAGGTACTTGCACCCAATGTCCCACCTTGTATCCAATGAGAGCATTGGTATCCTATGTGGATTCGAACACATGGGTAGGAAAAGTATTACTCATTTTTTAAGGGATATTTAGAGTGAGGTTTCATGGTGCATATTGTTTGCAATTAAATTTTGTTGATGAGACTATATGGGTGAGATAACAAAGTTTTAAAATATAAAAAAATTCACTAAATAACATGAAACAGAATGTACAGTCAGGACAACTTTAAGAGATGAGGGTGTAGTATACACATATTTACAAGTAATATCTGGGAATGATCTTTTTCTACTTAGGAGTATCATTCGTCCTGATGTTAAGATTTTCTAAATTCGAAATGCTCTTAATTTGAATGCATCAAGGAAAAAGTTGGGCTGATTAGAAAATAATTGAAGCAAACAATTAATACTATAAACTTGATATCTTAGCTTATAGTCCATTGAGAACATCATTCAAATAGTTGTCTATAAGCAATAATATGTAAAATTATAGAGCGGAAAGGTAAACATCAAGGCCACAGCATGCTATTTCCTAATAAACTTTAGGCATTGCCATTAAAATACGATACGGAAATTCGTTAGTTTTAGGGATATGTGTGATTTGTCACCACATTATTTGAAGATGTATTATGTATTCTTTTATTGTTATAGCGCTATCAGGACTGAATACATAAAAGGCAAAATTGGCACTTCCATGATCATTTTAACTGATATCTTCTGAAAAGACATGCATATTTAATGTATTATTTTTAACAGACCTAATACTTATTTTTGTAGCCTGTAGGTTATGTTGCATTTGGAGTCGATACTTCAACTCAGAAAGCAATTTGTAGAAATACGACAATAAATACTCTACTATAACATGTATGATTCAAAAAGAAAGAACTTTAGGTTGATGAACCTTTGCCTTCTTGTGCTTGGAATTCGACATCAGAAGTGTGTTTATCTACATAGGACATACTTATGTTTACTAGTTAAGGAGGCTTCACAGCTTTTATAAACTTAAACAGTAACCAATTCCGACATACAAATCAACCAGTAAACTCGCATAAAAAACATAAAACATGAATATGGTATGAACAAAACACATTCAACTTTTCTCCATCCAATATAATTTTTATTTGAATGTCAAAAAAAATGGAAGATGCATTCAGAAGTTGCCTTAGATAGAGCATTATGACACCTATAATATGATACCAAAGAGGATTTTTCCCCACCTCTTGTCATCCTCTTCTATGTTCAAAGAAAATAGGAGGCTTCCTCCTTTGTGATTGAAAAAGGTTGCTTACCCTACCGTAAAATTTTGTTTTTAGATTTACTCTTAGTTCTCGGTGCATCAGTTAATATAATCCCTCCTAAGTGGCTCACCCATTAATCTTCTTTGCATCATTAACTATATAAGATGAGTTTAAAGTAATGCTTTTTTTAAAGTATAGCTAAAAGACAAAATAATTAAAGTGTCGCTATTTTCTTTTTCTTATTCCTTTGGGGGGGGGGGAGAGAGAGAGGGAGAGAGAGAGAGAGAGAGAGAGATCCTACCATTTTCTGTCTTTGAATTTGCATTGGGATATATGCAATCAATTATGAAGATAACCATTCATTCACATGATTAATAACACATATCCCAATGCAAATCCAAAAGAAAAGAAAGTGGTAGGATTTGTTTTCAAATCTTATCGATAGGATGCTAGCCCCCCCTCTCTTTATATATAGAGAGAGAATAATGGAGGAAAGAGGCCATAGGAGGGGATTTCCTCCTATGGCGTCGAAAATATACAACCTCCACCATTTTTTTCGACGATCGGCATCCACCACCATCATCGTTATCTTCTAAGATGTGTATACATCAAATTTCATGTGTTTCCACCACTTTTTCACCGTTGAATTAGCAATGTAAAAAGTTCTATTGTTGGTAAACCATTAATTTTGCACCAACTAAATCAACAGTGAAAAATGGTATAATCACATGAAATTTGATGTATCCACATCTTAGATGATGAAGATGGACGTGATGTATGCCGATCGTCGAAAAAAATCGTGGAGGGTGCATTTTCCGACGCCATAGGAGGAAATTCCCTCCTATGGCACCTTTCCTCCATTAACCTTATATATATATATATATATATATATATATAGTAAAAGCATATGATCAACTGCTTCCTGTTCTGGGCTTAATATGACTAGACTGGAACTTCAACTCTTGATTTCCACAGCATGAGATTTTATGGTGTATCCCCTCCATGCCGTGAGCTTTTGATGGCGTAAGATTGACTCTTGCTTCTGAAATCAAGATCTGCCGTAGTCAAGTCATATTAGGGCCAAAGAGAATGGAACGGGTAAGGGTGGGTGAGTTTAATTATATATGCTTCCGAAAAGAAAGATCTAATACTTCCATGTCTAGGTCTTTCATCTACACTTCAAAAAAAAATTAAGCAACACTCTACATAGCGTGCTATTTTTAAATGTAGTTGATGATGCTTATATAGTCTGATAAGTGAGCCAGTTAAGAGTTATTATAGTAAATGGAACAATGCGATCTCGCAGCAAATCTAAAGAAACATGGGTTTCACGGGTAGGGTAACCAACCTGCTTTGATCACAAAGGAGGAACAACTCCCCCATCCCCCCAAAAAAAAACACACAACAAAAAAAGTCTCTTATTTCCCTTTGAACATATAAGAGAATCTTATCGTATGCATCATATATCTAATATCTTAGAGAATTTGTGAATGCATCTTCCATTTGCCATTATTCAAATATAAACCATACCTTTTATATTGGGAGAACATATAAATAATATTGAATGAAGATAATTTGCATGTGTTTTCTGTAAAACGTACTCATGATTTTTCTAATGATAGTTTTTTTGGTCGATTTTGAATGTAGGAATCAATTACCGTTAAGTTTATTAAAGAGGTGAAGCCTACTTAACCAGTAAACATGATTATTCAGGTGGGCACACTTATAATATGGAATTTCAAGCACTAGAAGTTAAAGGTTCATCAAGCTTAACTTCTTTCTAATTCGATCATACTTGTTATAGCAGAGCATTTAGCAGAGCATTTAGTGTAGCATTTATACAAGAAGGCCTATAGGTTACTGTGATAAATATCAGGTAATTCCTTTTAAAAAAGCATCATTTATTCATGTCTTATGAGAAAGATAACTAGTATGAACATTGAAGTGCCAAGTTGATCTTGTATGTAATCATTCTTGATAGCACAATAATGCGGTGAAATATCACACAAATCTCAAATGTGGTGATATATCAACCAAATCTCAAATCGCATATATAAAAATATATCTCTTGGTAATGTGGTGATATATCACACAAACCTCAGATGTTCATATCTCTTGGCAGTGCAAGCATTTATACATATATGCTTTTTTAATATAAGATTCATGATGAAGTTTTAAAGTGTTCTCTATCATTCTTTAACACAATTAAAATGACCTAAACAACAAAATCAGCCAAATTGCTCTAAAGTATCTCAAAGTTATCTGAACTGTACATTCTTTATACCTTTTTGTGCATAAATTCCTTAATGTTTCTATTGACGGCTATTTGATACCTTCCATGAACCTTCCGTTAGAATATTCTGAAGAATATTTCTGTGCGAGGGAAAAGATATGCGCCGTTGATATGTGAATAATTGGTACATTTTAAATTTTAAACATTATTCATTTTCTCCTTTCTATGTTGTCAATATTATTGAATATTTGGCTTGGATGTTGGATTACTCGAAGGAGCACTGTATTATGTCTTGCATTAAATCATTTAAGTAAATAGAGCATGAGAATGTAATTTGCAGGGAAGAATTGGGCCTATGATATGCAACAGCCAAGTGAGCACTTCTGATCCTTAGGAGTTCACTAATTGCTTTCCTTTCGGAGGGTTGGGGGGGGGGCACCCAAGCTTACCAATTATCATGTTTGGTTTACATTTTTCCCTTTTCCCCATAGTTGTTTTGGCTGCATGGATAAATTGTCGTCAAAATAGTATCTCTCTCAAATGAAATTTCGAGGCATGTTTGCAATACTACGAGGGAAAAACATTGTACTGTTTAAATTTCTGAGGGGATGAAACTATGGTCATAGCCAGTGAGAAAAATGCTGATTTTGAGGAGGAAGTTACTGAAAAATGCATCAAGGTTTTCCGTCTATCTTTTTGCCTTGGAATACTTTATTGCAGATAACTTCTAAGTAATGATTACTGTTTTTTGAGGTCTTGCTTCCTCCGTTTCTGTTTGTGTATGTTTTTTTTTCCTCTCATGTCATCAGCTACTACTCTAATTCATGACAATTTTTACTCAACGCCTTTTTGGGAAATTTTTATTATTTGAAAAATTAAATATATTTCAGCTGGCATACGAGCATACATGAAGATGATTATACGGATTCTGGATTTGCTTTTGGATAATTGGATAGGATTAATTTTCTAACTGAATTGGCTAAATCAACGCTAAATTGAAGAATTAGTATTAATTCTTGCAGCCACAGCATTACTTTGATCACCCACACCTCTTAACGTTTAAAATAAATATCAGTTCAGTATTAGTTCTGATCAGACTTCAAACATATAGCTGTTGGTTCTGCTACTTTGTGAGGCTATTGAATTCCGCTCTGCTTTCAGGCTAACACATCCCTTTCTTTTCCAGTTTACTCAGAATCATTATTTGCCTGACTTATAAAACATCTCTGGTGTCATATGTTAGACTATTTTACAAATTTGAACAGTAATTGTTAAATTGCTGTAAATGTAGCAGGCAATGAAGTTGTGGCTGGTGATGATATCATCGACAATGTGTGCACAGGTTCATTAAATAGTTTCTAAAGTTTCTAATTTAGTTATAATTCCTTCAAAGCTGTGGAAATTGCTACTTGAGGCTTATAAACTTTCTAGATTTCATTTTGCAGATGCTATGGGTGATGCTGCTGTGCAAATGCCCCTTTACTTGGGTAAGCTCCCCTACTTCCAATTCTCCTGTTCTCCTTATTTCGACTTTTGGCTCCTTCTCTACTCCCTATTTTCCTTCATTTCATTGAGGAGGCGATTTCATCATCAGTTTTTTATTGCAGACTTGAATTATTAGTCCTTTCCTGCTTTTACAAACAAAATGTTGTTTTCTGTCAACGGGCTGAAGCACAGCAGTAGATATGACCATCCCACTTCACCCTTGATGTCTCCCAGTTTGATCACTAGAAACAATAAATATATCTTAGCCTTGTTTACACTGTTATCTTTGGTTTGAGCATAATCATGCCTTTGGAGATGTATGTTGTTACGGTCTTAGTTTCCGTACATTTCCAATAAAATATTATGATGATGAGATGTGTGTCGTCTCCTGAAAGATTTTGTATGAGTTGATGAAACAAGAGAATGGATAATTTCTAATGTACATAGGAGAGATTGAGGAGATGCTTCGAAATCGAAGGCATTTAGAAACAGAAGATTTAATACGAAATATACGAATGCAGCATTAGCAAATTTAGAAGGAGGTGTAGTTCATATAGGTGGCAAAGAAATACCTAGAGGCGATCATTTTCACTTCTTAGGTTCAATTGTTGATAATGATGCAGTGGTTGTTTGTAGAATCAAAGCAGAATGCTGGAAAATAACTTCTAGAGTTGTGAACATAAAATACTCACGAATTAGCATTGAAAATTTCTAACATGGATCATCGATCAAAATGTTAAATTGGAGACATGTGCAAATAGCACTTAACATGGCTATAAGACCATGGATCATCGATCAAAATGTTTGGGTGATTGAGAAAACATAATAAAAATATGCTAATAAATAGGATTGGAAATGACCACATTTGTTAGAAGTTAGAAGGCAATCAATTTGTATATTGGAGATATGTTTATCAAGGCTTCAGTTTCATGCATTATTGTAAATTTGATACCTCTCTTTTTCTGTTTTTCACTTGAGCATCCAAAATTAACTTGATATTTGAATAATTGGTACTTTTTAATGGCCATTTATTTTCTCCTTCTTATTTTTTTTGTCTCTCTTAATATTAAGATTGGATGTTGGATAACTAGAAAGAACACTTTATCATCTCTTGGTTTAGAAGCACAAGTAAATAAAGCATGAGAATGGAATCTGTAAGGAAGAATTGTAAATATGATTTATATATCACCGATGCGAGCTCTTCTGAGGAGTTCACTGATTACTCTGCTTTCGCAGGGGTGGGGCTGGAGATTTTTCTTTTTTGGTTTTTATTTTTTTTGGCGGGTGGGGGGGGGGATGAGCTTTAGAGTGCTTGGATATCTGACATAAATTAATTTATATCTTGCAAATGAAATTTCAAAACCTGTTCACAACCCTGTGGGAAAAAAATCATTGTATTTTAAAAAAATTCAGGGAATGAAACTACGGCCATAGCCAGTGACAAAGATGCTGATTCCATGGAGGAAGGTGCTGAGAAGATGCATCAAGGTTTTCCATTTATTTCTATTCTCCTTAAACTAACTGCCATGTTTTTATGGCAGATAACTTCTAGACACTGAACGCTGTTTTTATGGTCATGCTTCCTCCCTTGCTGTTTGTCTATGTTTTTTTTAATCTCATGTCCACAATTTCTACACTGATTTATAAAAAAAATTCGTTTAACTTTTGTTGGGAGATTTTTAGGTTTCATAAATTTATTACATCCCTTTTCATTTCCAAATTACTCAAAATCATTACTCTTTGACTTGGCATCTCTGATATCAGTTATTAAATAGAAGCTCAGTTACAAATTCAAATTATAAGTTGTAAATGATGTAAATTTACCAGGCAATGGAGAGTTAGGTGGTGACATTATCATCGAAGATGTGTGCACAGGTTTGAGATAGTCCATCACTTTATTGATTATCTTATCAACTTTAATTTTATTAAAAATAAAATTCGGAATTGTTACTTGAGAAATTTTGTAATTGTCCCGCTTTCATTTTGCAGCTCCTATTACCAATTCGGCTGTGCAAATACCACTTAACTTGGGTGAGCTCCCCTACTTATTTATTTTTAGCTCCTTCCCGGTGTCCTATTGTTTTTCATTTTAATGATGGCGTGTTTTCATCAGTAGCATTTAACCTGTGGACTCCAATTGTCCCGCTTTCATTTTGCAGCTCCTATTACCAATTCGGCTGTGCAAATAGCACTTAACTTGGGTGAGCTCCCCTACTTATTTATTTTTAGCTCCTTCCCTGTTTCCTATTGCTTTCAATTTTAATGAAGGCGTGTTTTCATCATTAGCATTTTAACCTGTGGACTCCAATTACAAATTCTTTCCTGATTCCACATTCAACTGCTGCAAAATTGAGCGGAATGTTATTTGCTCTCAACAGTGAAGTCCAGCAGTAGATATCTCTCTTTGCACTTGATGTCTCACTGTTATGACTTTTGATTACTATAAACAACATTTTAGTTCTAATCTTGTTGTTGACTGATTGTGATTCTACCTTTCGGTTATTTAATGGCTATATTACTGCCCCCCCACCCCCCCCAAAAAAAAAAAAGGGAAAGGGAAAATAAAACTTTTGCTCTGTTAGAAGGAAACCACGCCCAGCATGAAAACCCTACACTTTGGCCCCTGCTTTAACCACTGTTAACTTGTTTTATTTCTTAATTCCAAACTACCCCTTTGTTAAAACGTTAGTACATCTAGTTGATGATATAATGGAGGAGAAAAAAATAGAAGTTGACAGGCATTTTGGGATTAATTACGAAAATAATAACACCGCTAGGAACTTAGGGTCCATGGGGGTAAAGTGCCGGTTTATTAAAAATAAGGGTGGATTCCTATTACTCAAGCAAAACTGGGGGTAACTTGCAAGATTTCTCTAGTTTCTCTTCTTCTTCTTAAACTGGAAATTTAAGGACCCCAGTAAGCTCTATTCTTTATTATTGATCACAAAGCAATCAAAATTGTGGCTACAAGAAGGTAATAATCAGCACAAGAAAACTTGAGGGCATGCAGGCATTATAATGCCTGATCTCTAGCCCCTTGACAGGTTCTGAGATGCCTGAGGTTTCTGGAAAGCTGCAGGCAGATTTGAACTCTCAAAGGGTTAATATCATTAGAGTTCTGTAGCATTTAATCTAAGCTTGAACAAATCACCCCGAGTCTTCTTAGGATTTCTTCATTTCAATAAAGAAAAGCATATTATGATGATGCATTTCCTGCTGTCGTCTGATGAGATTGTGTCAGGCGATGAGACAAGGATAATTACTATTAAGGTACTAAGGAGAGATCAGAGCTGCTTCAAAATCAAAGGAATTTAGAAAAGATCTAAAAACTAAATATTTGAGTGTAACCTGAGCAAATTTATTCGAAGAAAAGGAGGGTGTAGTTCATATTAGTACCAAGAATACCTAGAGGTGATTGCCTTGTTAGCTAAGATTGATTTTTAATTATCACTGAAAGATGTGGTGAATATTCATAGAATCAAAGCAGAAAGGTAGAGAACCACTTCTAGAGTCGTGGCTTGTGAGTTGTGACTTGTGACCATAGAATTCCCCTGAATTAGAAATGAAAATCCATAACATGGCTATAAGATCATGGATCATGGGCCAGAATGTTGGATGAGTGTATGACATTTCCAAAAATATGCTAAGAGTAGGATAGGAAATGAACACATTCGTGAAAGTTAAAAGACAGTTAAGGAGTATTTAGCAGCTATTGGATCGAAATCCATGGAACAACAAGAACTTGGAAAGAGCTAATTGGACATGGATTGGGGCGGTAAAAAAGAACAAGATAGCCGTTAACTTCACAGAAGAAATGGTACTCATAAATCAGAATTAGGTTCGGATAAAGTCAAATTTATAGTCTGACCGGTGATAGTGAGTTTGAGGGTATAGAATAAAAACAAGATGGTAAAATTGAAGTTCTTGTGGAGTATTATGTGACGTAATTATAAATGGAACTGAAGGGAAAATTTTATAAGATGACTATTAGGCAAGCAATGAATTATGGATCAAAATGTCAGGAAAAATTAGAACAAGGCTCCCCAAAAAAGTTTTCATAAGAATGTTGAGACTAACTAGCGGCAACATGGTGAGTGAAGGGTTAACAAATGATTGCCTTCATATGAAGATAGAGATATAGAAAATTATTAGGGAGACTAACCTGAAATTCTTTGGGCTATGCAACAAAGGTCAAAAAGTGTGATGCTTAGGAGCTTTAGAATTATAGTTAAGATAAGCAACATGGCCTAGGTAAGCCCATATCGAGATGCATGAAGGCTATTAGAAGGAATATAAAAAGATGCGGCCTATTATAGTTAATTGAAGAGTCGGTTATTAATACGGTCACGTCCCGCTTCCTAAAATACGGAATACGGAGAGTAACGAAGACCAGTCATGCTACCAACAGGAAGGAAAGATCTTTTCATAGTTATATGAAGGCTATCTAGCTAAACCTGTATGATAATATCTAAGAAAAATACTAACATCATGTTGCATAAATAACAATTAACACGGGTGAATCCACGAGATAAAGATGGATTCAATAAAATATCCAAATGACAAGGGTTCCAAATAAACGAAATACAAGATCCAAAATAAAAGATACGTCAAACCCAACGAACGTCCTGCGAGGGCACACATGCTAAGTACTAGCTGACAAAATAGAAATTAACCTACAAATACTACCGATCTTCGACAAACTCCTGATAGTCAATCAGATCCTGTTTTGCCTGTGAACCGGTTTCTAAACCTGAGATGACAAGTATCAGGGATGTCAGAACATCCCGCAATTACTCAATCGTAATAGTGTATGATAGCACGGATATATCATGGTAGTGAAGCCCGTGTGCACATGTATATATGGATACATCAATAAAGGTATTATGTATAATAACAGGTACAATAACGGTTAGCTGTAATAATAAGTCCGTTGAAACCTAAATGTCACTAACACGAACTTTAATTGATCTTGTGTAAGTTTGAAATTGATTCGGTGGAAAGTATTATCGAACCTTGTAGGATATTCCGTACGTACCCGAGAGCACGACCCGCTGTGCTCGGAGCTGATCCCGAGCTTGCCGCTAGGTGAAATCTCACACTCTCACGCTACCCTTGCGCAAACTGCTCGTTCGATTGGCCAATCTTTAACACTAAATCCTCCAAAATACGGGTCCACATTCCCCTCTCAATTTTCCCTAGCCCTGTGTTTCTATGTTTAGTCATTACCATAAAAACCCGATCACTAGTTATTGAAAACCGACTAAAACGAATTACCGGCACGTGTCACAAATAAGCACTAATCATGAATAAACACTTGAATCACTTATAATCACTCGTATCATTTGAATCACTTATAAACACTGAATCATGAATAATCACCAAATCATGAATTTGTGTCGAATCAATCAATATATACTTATGTCTTGGTATTTTAGTCGGTGATCGTGTTCTATCGTTCAAACACTATTGGTCACGAATGTATAAAACATGTCAAGGGGTCTCGTATATGTCAATCAATAATAGTCTCGAATATATATGAAGCATGAAAAGGGGTTCTGGTGAGTTCTAATATTATGGTAATCACGTCATAGCAATATCAGAACTAAGAATATGCCCAAGGTATACATGAAATTCTATTTGGCAATGGGTCTATCATTTAATAAACACAAGTCAAGCAATGATAAATTAGTTGGTTAATGGGTGTGCTATGTCCTAGGGTTTTAATCATTTAATCATGATAAATATAGGGTTTCATTATTTAATCAAGATTGTATAAATATAATGATTCGATCTATATAAAAATATATATAACGACTTGTCGATGTTGCATCGGTTAGAAGAGAGCAAGAATACTTGCCTCAAAGACGGATGGAACTCGATGATACGATGCAACTCCAAGGAGCTCGACTATGGGGTCTGGATCGCAAGCGAGAGAAGAGACGACGACAACGAGGAACTAAAGGAAGGGATGATGGTTGCTCAGTCGAGTAAAGGTGTACGGGTGATGGAGTCGGCGATGACAAGGAGAGGAAGGAGAATATGAAGTCGAGAGAGGGAGAGAGCTCTCGGTTAGGGCTTTTGGGTTAAAGGAAAGAGAATTTTTTGTGAGATAGAGAGAGATGATAGATATGACGGGGTTTATATATATATAAGTTTTTAAGAATAGAGGGGAGAGAGATCTGTTGATGTGATATATATATATATATATATATATATATATATATATATATATATATAGTTTGTTTAAGGTGATAGAAAAATATATATTTAAAGATTTAACAAGGATCCCAATTATGTTATTATAACTTATTTAAAACAATCGAACCAAAAATATCTTTGGTTACGTAACTACAATGTATTGTATGCATATAAAAAATAAATTAATACTAGATTTAGCAAAACAAACCTTTAAATGTTATATATCATATACTTAACTATTTAAACAACCACAATATATTTGGTTACAAAACAGTGTTAGACAAAAAATATTATATTCATAAGATATTATAGATTAGCAAATTCAGTATTTAAATACTAATAATATACCTATTTAACAAACTTGGAAAACCATAACTATAACAAACTTAAAGCAATCATAATTATATGTTCTATTTTAACTAAAAATATTAAACTCCAATAATAAAATAATAATTTTATTTGAGAAAAATTAAATTGATACCATTATTATACTGTACCAACATTCTAGGGTGTTACAAATACAGATGAATGGAATAAAAAGATTCATATAGCTAAGCTTGAAAGTTTGGTATAAAGGTTTTATTAGCGCCGCTGCATTACATACAATTGTCCTCAACTTCCAAACATGGTTATATCATTAGCAATTCCGCTAGTTAGGCAGTAATCATATGCAGTTCTGATATTAGGTTCAACTAAAGATGTGTTTACTTGCTTGTAGTTGGGGACACAATGCACTTACAACTAACAACTACATGCAGTCATTGTTAGGGATTTCTGATTGTTATGACTATCGTCTATCGTAGTGAAATTGCATTGTGTTTGTTTATTTGCAATTCCAGCAACATAACTACTTGTCTATTTATTATCACTCATTACAGGCCATTATAGAAGGGGTATACTATTAAGTTTCATACGTGACGTAACAGTTCAAAAAATTGGTTAGCAATCGCACCGTAGTAAATTTAGATTTGAGCGGCAGTTCCAACAATGTCTTATAACTCAACTTATTGTTCCTACTATATGTAGGTCAAATAACTACTTGAAACCAAGTTTCTATTTAGGTTTTAGAGTAATTAGAACCATATGGGATCTAGCTACTCTCAAACTACTTGCCCCAAGTTTAATTGGCACCTATATGGCAATCTGAATGGATTTTATTTTAATATCGAGTCATCTCTTTTACCTTGTTTTCTTCTATGCTTTCTTCTAGTTTCTGTTCTTTCTAAAAATGCTAGAGATTTATCGTCTTCAACATATACAGCTGTTCTCTATTTCTTTCGGTGAAGGAGCATCCACCTGCGTTCTCTGTTCTTATTTCTGAAAATTTATAGTTCCCTCACAGTTGCCTCAACTCTATTGCAGAAAGTGAAGTAAAAAGCAAAATCACCGAGAAGCAGGACGAAAAAGAAAATCCAAGGAACTCAAAGATTCCAGAAATTCTGATCATTGATCTCGAAGAGGACGATGACGACGTTGTGGGAGAGGTCGCAAAAGAAAATGACCGGGCTAAAACAGATGCTAGTGCTCTTGTTGAGGGAGAAGCTATATGGCATTATAAGGATCCTTTGGGAAATCGACAGGGGCCTTTTGCATTGGACATACTCTGGTATTGGAAAAAATGTGGATATTTCAATGATGAATTCAAGGTTTGGAAGTTGAATCAGTGCGAAGGAGACGCCATTTTGTTAACAGCTGCCATTGACACATTCAACAAATCCATTCAGTAGTGATGTACCTTACATGTACAATTTATCAAGTAAATTTGGAAAATGAGTGTCGATTAAGTGATTCAATGTTTGATGTAATATTAACATACAGTCATTTATACGGCATCATTGAAATAATGTTCTCCTACATGACTGTAATAAAGAGCTGTAGCTTTCGGTTTATGTTGCTCTTTTCCAGTGTTCAGATATGAAAGAGTCAAGCTGATGTACAAGATTCAACAAAGTATCAAATTGGATGCCTCTTCTTTAGTTTAAAATGCCCTTCATGATTGATGAGTTTTTTTCTTCTAAATTTACCCTACTCTCCTTCATTTCATTTATCCAAATGGTATAGATGCATTTAAGCGGGCAAAATGTACCTGTGGAGGCGAGAAAAATCTACATATTATTTTCTTTATATCCCCCAGGAATTTTTCTTACCCTATTTCCTGTTTATCTCAACTCCATTTTAGTGTAATATTGTTGTCTGTAGTGTTCCTGAGTTTTTAACTTTGTATTTTTTTTTATATATTATTATTATTAATGAAACACCTCTGCATTAGTCTATATAATTACAATTCATTTGAATGGTTTGCATTGCATATCCCACCACCACTAACTGCTTCTCAACTTATTATAGGCCAAATTTGCAATTTCTTAATTTAGAATTAAAATATAAGAAACCGCGACAACGGAAAGACCTAGGATGTATATGGATCTTTCCTACTAGAGGGTAAAGGAGAGTCCGGTATTCACGACAAAGAGATCCAACATTGAATCTGTATATGGTGCTTTAGCACCATCGTCCTCTTCAGTGCTTAGACCTTGCACTAAGTATTCAAAATACTAGAAGCGAGCGTAATACAATATTTTTATTTTGAATATAATAACTTCCAAATAAAAAAGATAAAGAAAATCAAACGATCTTATTCTTATGAAACATCATTCCTTGTCAAATTGTTTAAGGCAGCAAAGTGCAGAAGCTATTTGGCAATACAAGTAACTAGAAGTTTACTATGCTTATATTAAAGTTTGTTATACCCCATCTTGGAGGTGGGCCTCCAAGGGAACTTTCTTTGTGAATAGGATGAACAAGATCCTCCGCAACGGTGGACTCCGTGATCAACCACTGCTTAGGTTGTGGAAGATAGATGTACCACACAAAATCAAAATCTTTATGTTGAGAAACTTTTTCTTTACTAGAGACAACTTAGCCAGAAAGAAATGGATTAGACCTATAGAATGTGCTATCTGCCGTGATGGCGTTGAAACGATCGATCACCTTTTCCTTCAATGTAGTTTTGCTTCACAAATCTGGAATAGGTATTCCGCACTAGAGTGGATGGGTTTCCCTCCAACATTGTCCAAGAACTTTGGGGTTCTTAGAGGTCTAGGAATTTTATACGCAACGACCGACCTATTTTGGATATCTTAGTTTGTGCGATTTGTTGGAATATCAGGAATGAAAGAAACTATAGAATCTTCAATTCAGTATTTAGATCTATAGCCAGTATGATTTGTTACACTGAGACTACAATTGTACTTTATACAGGTGCTGCAGCTGCTAGGACAAAAAAGAGGGCCAGACTTCCGTTTGACAGAGATAGAGGCAGAGGACCAGTTGGTCACCGTGCCTGTGAGCAGGGTGAGCAGGGTGAGTGTTCAGGATGCAGCTGATCGGATGCATGACACATAGTTTTGGGCAGGTGTTGCTGGGTTTTTTTTCCTTGGGCAGGAATTTGTGATTTGCGTTTTTGAAGGTTTGGTTTGTATATGTTTGCCGGTGATCTGGTCGTTTTTCTTTTTTCCCTTCTTGTACTTTGCTTTTGTTTTCTATTTTTCTTTTGGATAGCCAAAAGGAAAAGGTATGTTTTCTTTAGCTTTACACAAGAATTACTTTCTTTACTTTGCTCCAACTTCCGTAAATATTCATATATCCATTGTTTTATAATTAAGGAGCATCGATCACTGGAATCTCTAGTGTGCTAAACACTTTCTCTAATACTAATGTCTCAAATTATATTTTAATTTGCAGAAACGAGCTTCCTAGTGGAAAACAAATTAACATTCCACAAGAAGTTCGTTTAACTCCAACCGCCATGTCAATGTTATCGGAAATACGCTAGCTAAAGCCGGCAATGTTTCTCGCTGTTGGGCATGAAGCCGAATGAGAGTGCTACTAATGTAGAGTAAGATGCTTGTATTCAAACATCGCTTGCATCATCCAAATTTACTTTATTTTGTTTTAATTTGTCCGTCGATGATAAGCGGTGCTAAACTTTAATCGAGTTCCCAAACATTTTTGTAAACTCCTCCAAAAGTGCGACAGAAATCGGGTATCACGATCGAAAATGATATTTACAGGTACTCCATGCAATCTTATAAATATAATGATGCTTCCGTTGACTGACCAACTCTAAATGGTATGAAATGAGCTGTCTTGGTCAATTGATCAACAATCACCCAAACTGCATTGTTACACCTTGGACTCCACGGTAATGCCGTCATGAAATCCATGGTTATATGTTCCTACTTCCACTGAGGAATCGGAAGTGGTTGCAGTAAACCAGCTACTCTTTCATGTTTAGCCTTGACTTGCAGACACACCAAGCACTTCGCTACAAAGCGAGCAATCTCCCTTTTCATGCTTTCCCACCGAAAATGTTGTCGTAAGTCATGGTACATCTTCGTGCCTTCTGGATGTACGGAATATGCGGAACTGTGCGCCTCCTTCAAAACTACTTCACAAATATCTCATTTCGGCACACATAAATGGCTCCCATATCGTAACGAACCATCTCTGTTCGATGTCCCACTTCAACTTGTTCTCGATACTTCTGTAATCTTGGATCGTGCGACTGCGCTACTTTAATGTTATCGATCAAGGACGACTGTATTTGCAGCTGCATCAACAGTCCTGAAGAATGCGGTAACACGATCTTCAACCCGAATCTCTGGAAATCATCGATAAGCTCCTTCTGTGCAGTCAACATCTGTATTGCTGGCAACCGATTTAGCGTATCCGACACTACATTAACTTTTCCCGGATGGTACTTGAGATCAAAATCATAGTCAGCCATCAGCTCAAACCATCTGCGCTGCCTCATGTTGAGCTCTTTCTGCGTGAACACGTACTTTAGATTTTTGTGATCGGTGAATATTTCGACCCTTTCGTCCAATAAATAGTGTCTCCAAATCTTTGAAGCGAAAATCATTGCTACTAGCTCCAAATCATGAGTTGGGTAATTTTTCTCATGAGTCTTCAACTGTCTCGATGCGTAGGATATAACCTTCCTATGCTACATAAGAACAAATCCCAATCCTTTCTCGGATGCGTCGCTATGAATAACTAACCCTCTAGAACCGTTTGGTACGGTCAGAATAGGAGCGGTTGTCAATCTTTTCTTTGACGTCTCAAAAGCTAACGCACATCTATCCGTCCATACGAACGGTACCTCTTTTCGTGTTAGCTTGGTCAATGGTTCAGCTAAATGAGCGAAATTCTCCACGAACCTTATATAATATCCAGCAAGACGAAAAAAACTTCTGATCTCCGCTACGTTCTTCGGAATTGGCCAATCATGAACTGCCGCAATCTTTTCAGGATCAATAGCGATTCCATCTCCGGATACGAGATGTCCCAAAAACTTCACTTCTTCGAGCTAAAATTCGCACTTGCTCATCTTTGCATATAATCTTTCTTGCCTTAACATTTGCAGTGCGATCTTCAAGTTTTCTGCATGCTTTTCTTGGCTCATCCAATACACCAGAATATTATCGATAAACAATACTATAAACTGGTCCAAGAACGGTGAAAAGATTCGGTTCATCAAGTCTATAAATATCGCCGGTACGTTCATGACTCCGAATGGCATCACTAAGTACTCAGAATTCCCATATCGAGTTCGGAATGCTGTCTTGCAAACATCTTCTGATTTTATTCGAACCTGATGATATCCGGATCTCAAATCCAGCTTCGAGAATACCCTTGCGCCACTGAGTTGCTCGAATAATTTGCCGATGCGAGGGATCGGGTATTTGTTCTTAATAGTCACCCGGTTTAATTCTCGATAATCGATGCACATTCTCCGCGTGCTATTTTCTTCTTAACTAGAAGAACTGGAGCTCCCCAAGATGAATTGCTGCTGTGAATCCAACCCTTCTCTAACAATTCGGCAATCTGCTTCTTGGTTTCTTCTAACTCCACTGGTGCCATCGGATAATATGCCTTTGAGAGTGGCGCTGCTCCAGGAATAAGGTCGATCGCAAACTCCACATCTCATTTCGGCGGTAAACCCGAGATGTCTTCAAACACGTCCATAAACTCTCGAACTGCTATTAGCGTTTCATCTGTAATTTGTTTACGAACTTCACCTTCCAGTAAACGGTTCTCCTCATCATGAATTTGTAAGTTTGGTCTAAGCCTTGTGGGTTATTAGCCCACCACTCTTCCGTTGCGCTACTCCGGGTTCATCGGAACTCCTCGAAACATTCTGCATCTGAACTGTCTTGAAGCAGTCGGTACTACTGGAATCAAAAACTTCTCATGCGCTTCTCCTTGTTCTTCGAAACGCAAACAGATAGGTCACTACAGGACAAGGGGAAAGATACAACACGGTTGTTGGATTCAAACTTGCGATAAAACATAAACTGGTAAGCAAAGCAACCGAAAGAAATAAGGTAATATAACGACCATAAGTTAAGGAAAGGAATCAAGAATAGGACTCCAAGTTACTTAACTAGAGTACCGCATTGTAACTATACCGTGGTACATAGTTACAATTACATAACTCCATTCAAGTCGTCCAAATTCTAGTATCAGAATCGATGTAACAGGGAAGGAGAAACAATAAGGAACCAAAATGATTCCAAGCCGAGATGCAAGGTCACTTTCATATTGTCAAGAGAAAGATAAGATTCAAGAATCACGATAACAATGTGGCAGGATATGTTCCTAATCACGGGTTTTCTAGTTAGCATATTGGGTTCAATACCCAACTACAAAAGAACCAAATCCGATCAACCCAAATCCCATGGCTCTGATACCAAACAAACCTTGTCACGCCTCGCTTCCTAGAGTGCGCTAAGATCAGCACGTGACAGAGCCAACTATGCTACCTGTGGTTAGGAAATATCCATTCACAGTCATATTACGGCTGTCTATAAGATATCAAGAACAGTAAAACATAAAACTAACTAGTACAAGTCCATCTGCCAGAATAAATAGTCAAGAAATATACATGCGGAAGCAATAAATCCAATAAACAGTAACATCTGGAAATACGTCCCAATACAGGCTCACATCAGGAAGTGGAGCCGCGGAAAGGAAACTAAACTAAACTATCACTAAACACGATCCTTACTGCTTGGCCTGACGGCTAAAGTACTCATGTTCAGCCTGCGACAGAAATAGAGGAACTAGGCCATATAAAACATATACGTCAGTGCGTCATAATATCAACAATAAATAAAAAACCAGGATGCAACGATATATGCAGGTGTCACGCCCCGCTTCCCAAAATACGGAATACGAGGGATAGACAAGGCCAGCCATGCTCCTACAGTCAAGGAATTATCCTGCCGTAGTCACACTTCGGCTTCTAGTTTTTCATGGTAAACAGTAAATGATCGCAGGTAATGAGAAATGCAGTAACTGAATGAAACAATGTAAAGAACTGACCTGAGGGGAAACAAAAGAATATAACTCTGGATAGCAAGTCGATGTGTCTGTAATATACGTCTAGTCCTGGTCCAGGCTAAATCTTCTCCTCACACTGAGCATGCATACTCAGGTCGTCAGAGCGACACAATAGCAGTATAATATATAAATTCATGTGACAATTCTAACAGTGATAATAGATATATATAACAGTAAATCAATGACGGTTTGGGTATGAACATGCAGTAATCAATGCAGCGGAACAGTAAAAGCAGTAGAAAGATATGCCACGTAGGTCAACACAGTAAGTATGTATATCGATGCTATCATCCCTATCAGTCTCTAACTCTCACTGTACAGGTCACTAAACCTATCGTCAGTCAAAGTGTGAGAGTCAACCACTCGCGAGTGTCCTCCACCCAAGGGTAGAACCCAAGGGCAAGGGACCACGGGCCCAACATGTATATCACGGTAATAATCATGTACCCTATAAATCTCCATATATCTCCCTAACTATATAAGCCGGCATGGGACTCCCGAGATTCTGTTGAACTCACACTCAAACTACCCCACACCCCGTGGTCTACATCAAACGCTAACCATAACCCTAAATACCAATCGGTCTGTGACAAGTCTGCACGAGAACTGGAGGCAGGACCTCCATCAAGCACGTCCCGACTAATACCTAAGATAAATGGCAGTGTCTGGTGCCTTATCTGTGACACCCGTGCAAGAGCTTCCATAAGTGTCCCATACCACTTATAGTCACACGTACACGCATCCCACAGACGTCGACAATGCAATAGAATAATAAGGTTCACTGATTGTGTACAAGTACGTATCACTTTCACTTATTCACTGATACACGAACACTAACGTACTTGCCACAATCATCACTAATACCTAACACTGGGTAATGCATGTTATCACTAGGTTATCAATGCAGTGACATGTGTATGATATGATGCGTGAACAGTATATAAAACATGTTTAGGATGTCCTGAATCATTAATCTACCATTTGCATAATTTATATTAAATCATACGGTTACAATTTAGTGAAACGGTGAACAGGTAATAATTAGTATGTTCAGTTATCTATCCATCAAATTTAGTTTCATGCCAATCAGGTTCCAGGATCACTAATTATAGCCATTTCATTTTAGGCGTTCCGGCTGGAAATCCGGTTTCAGAATCGGAAGTCCGTTTCGCAACGCATTTTAATCCTAATTGGGATCAGATTTTAGAGATGCTACAGTTGAATGAAATCTAGGGTTCTAAGTAAAGTTTTCAACGCAATAGACGTATCCTCAATCGCGTCTGTACGTCAGGAGATATACACTGTTTAATACTAGTATGTCGATTCTGAATCTGTTGGGACTGTTATGCGTCCCGATCTTTTAAATTACAGGTTAAATAGCAAATGTTGACGAAACAGGGTGAAACCACTTGTGTTGTCAATCTAACAGATTCACCTATAATAAACAGCATAGTTCCGCAACCTACGAGTTAAGGAAACAGGGTGGTGTTCATTACGGGACAGTAAACAACAACTAGAGTCGCTCTGGACTGCAGTCCAGAGTCGCACTCCGATCCAAATGTTGTCACATTTTAAGTACAGAAACAAGTAGAAATTTACATAGGGTTATAGTTCATCAAGCTGGCTTCTATTTAAGCCCTCGAACACATCATTCCAGTGTGTACATAATTTAAGGTGATTTTAACGGTTTTCAGGTGCAAGAAGATTCCAGTTTTACAAGTAAACTTGGGGGTAGTCGTTTTAGTCGTTAACGGTCATATTATCCAACGAAATTTACATACTAGATTCACGGCTATACGGGCCAAACTATACCATTTAGTTCCGTCAAATTAGGTGAGTATTTTCATTGGGAACACACGTCGAACAGATATGACACATAATTGACCTAAACTTGTAACTTTATGATCTATGAAATTAAAGATTGTAACCTTAGTATATAGTATGTAAGCAAGTAAAATACTTGCCTGGTCACGTCTCGGGGATGTACGGTGACGGTAACGTCACGAACGCGATACGATGACCACAAGCTTGGGCTCGGCTAGGATGCAGTCGAGGCTCGTGGAAGTTGGGGCCGCTGTGTGCTCAGACGATGTTGTGGCTCCGTCGATGGTTGCAGCGGTGCTCAGGCGATGGCCGACAGCTGCGGTTAGGAGTGAGGTGGTTATTTGATAGAATAGGGAGAAAGAAGGAGGGAGAGAGAAACAGAGAGGGGATATAGAGAGAAAAGAAGAGACAGAGAGGGTATTAGAGATCAGAGAGAGAACAGAGAGAGATTGAGATCAAGAGAGAGAGAGAGAGTGAGTGATATAGAGAGGGAGAGGGAGAGTGAACACACACACAGAGAGAGAGAGAGGAGGAAGCAGGGAGAGAAAGAGAGATCTGAGATGAAGAGAGAAGAAACAGAGAGAGAGAGAGATCAGAAAGAGAGAGATGAGAGAGGAGCAGGGAGAGAAGAAAGAGCCAGAGAGAGAGAAGGCACCCAGAGAGAGATAAGGGCGACGATGATGCGGGGGAGTCGACGAATGCAAGTGAGGCTCGGTGGTAGTCGTCGGCGGTGATGAAGGGGTCGGCGGGGTTGCAAGGACGAGGTGCTCGACCAGACGATAGGAGAAAATGAGGTGCGGAGGCGAGGGGATCTCGATTATGGAGGAAGAGGGCGATGAAGGCAGCGAAGGTGATGGAAGGAGGTGGAGGCGGCGCCGGCGGTGGTCGGGTTTTGGTGAGGAGGAAGGAGATGGGTTCGAGTATGAAGATGACGGTGTAAGGGTTTGTGGTTGATGGTGGAGATGGTTGGAGGCGGAGGAAGAGAAGGTGAATGGTGGTCGAAGTCGTCGTCGTCGACGGCTGCGAGTTACGAAGGCAGTGGGGAGCTCGAGGGGTTCTATGGGTTGGGTGAGGGAGTAGAGGGAGAAAGAGAGTGTGTGCAGGGAGAGAGAGAGATAGGGGTCGCGCGTCGTGGGTAACGCTCGCGAGCGGGGCGCCTGACGAGCGGCGATGTGGGCGCAGGCGTGGGGTGCGGCGAGAAGAGTGGATCGTGAATGAAAGAACAGGCGGGAGAATTTTATAGCCGTTGGAGAAGAGAAAAGAAGAGAAGGCGGGCCGGGTCGGGTCGGGTGAGCGAGCGCAGGCCGTGGGCTTGGAGAGGAATTAAAGGAAAATGATGGGAGAAAAGAGGGCGGGCCGGCTCGGTTGGGCTGCTGGGCTAAAAGAAAATAAATGGAAAAGAAAAGAAGCGGGCCAAAGGGATATTAAGGTTTTGGGTTTAATTTTTGATAAAAGAAAATAGGCTGGGGCTTGGGGTTGGATAAAAGAAAATGGGTTAAAAATAAATTTATAAATAAAATAAATAAAATTATAAATAGAATAAAATTATAAATAAAATAAAATTATAAATAAAATAAATAAAATTTAAAAATAGAATTATAAATAAAATAAATAGAATTACAAAGTAACAAAATACAGATTTTGGTATAAAAGGGGCTGGGTATTACAGCAGGCATGAATATAAGCGATAACATGAATATAACAGGTAAACATAGATATGAAACAGTGAGGTGTATATGTGTACGTGAAGTGCGGTGAGTAATCTAAACTATACAACTGGTTTATCTATTCTAATGTCTTTGAAATCAATTAATGTAATTCTCATCGTAACCCATCAGTCTATGCCACGTTCATTCCCCACGGGACCATGGGAATAAGATTATTCCGTAACGTCCGGAAAAACGACAAACAATATATTCCGTAACGCCCGGAAAAACGTCAAACAATATGATAGCCTTTTGAGTTATGTTCGGTTACATTCTTGATTTCCCCTTTTCCCCCAGGTTTGTGTTCAAGTCAGGTATTGCCAATCGATCTCTAATGCCAACACATGAGTTGGGTAATTCTTCTCATGGGTCTTCAACTGTCGCGATGCGTAAGCTGTAACTTTCCCATGCTGCATCAAAACACATCCCAAATCTTTCCCAGATGCATCGCTATGAATCACCAATCCTCCGGAACCGTCTGGTACGGTCAAAATAGGAGCGGTTATCAATCTTTACTTCAACGCCTCAAAAGTTGACACACAACTATCCGTCCATACGAACGGTATCTCCTTTCACATAAGCTTGGTCAAAGGCTCAGGTAAGCGAGCAAAATTCTCCACGAACCTTCGGTAATATCCGGCAAGTCCAAGAAAACTTCTGATCTCTGCTACGTTCTTCGGAATCGGCCAATCTTGAACTGCTGCAATCTTCTCGAGATCAAAGGCGATTCCATCTCCGGATACGACGTGCCCCAAAAATTTCACTTCTTCAAGCCAAAAATCATACTTGCTCATGTTTGCATATAATCTTTCTTGCCTCAATGTCTGCAGTGCGATCATCAAGTATTCTGCATGCTCTTCTATGCTCCTCGAGTAGACCAGAATATCATCAATGAACACCACTATAAACTGGTCCAAGAACGGTGAAAAGATTCGGTTCATCAAGTCCATAAATATCGCCAGTGCATTCGTGACTCCGAATGGCATCACTAAATACTCGTAATGTCCATATCGAGTTTGGAATGCAGTCTTGCAAATATCCTCCAATAACTCGAACTTGATGATATCCGGATCGCAAATCCAGCTTCGAGAATACCCTCGCGCCACTGAGTTGCTCGAATAATTCGCCAATGCGAGAGATCGGGTACTTGTTCTTAATAGTCACCCGGTTTGATTCTCGATAATCGATGCACATGCTCCTTATGCCATCTTTCTTCTTGACTAGAAGAACTGGAGCTCCCCAGGATGAATTGCTGCTGCGAATCCAACCCTTCTCTAGCAATTCGGTAACCTGCTTCTTTACTTCTTCCAACTCCACTGGTGCCATTTGATAGTACGTCTTTGAGATTGACACTGCACCAGGAACAAGATCGATCGCGAACTCCACATCTCATTTTGGCGGTAAACCCGAGATGTCCTCGAACACGTTCATAAACTCTCAAACTACAGCTGGCGCTTCCTCCTTATCAACTTCCATCGACGAAAGAACGACGCCTGTCGGCCTAGCCCTAAACTCGACTGGCCCGACAGAACTGCTACCTCCAGCAAAAACAAACTACGGATGTCAGGAAATTTGGAAAATCTCTTTTTTTGTCCTACAATCAATGTGAGCATGGAAAGTGCCGAGAAAATCCATTCCCAAGACACCATCAAACAATGGGATGCACCAGAATTGAATAATACTAATGCAGGAAAAACATGAACAAGTAAGATACTGAAATGACTTCATCCGAAGCCAAGATACTGAAGGATATTAAGCACGGTAAACATGATTCAAGCTGGCGATAAAACATGAACCGGTAAGCAATGAAACCGAGAGAAGTAAGGTAATATCACGGCTATAAATCAAGAAAATGAATCAAGACTAGGACTCCAAGTTACTTAAATAGAGTACCGCATTGTAACCACGACCTCCACTCCTCCTCCCTGCACCCCGACCAGAACCCTGCACACCAAGAACCCTAGCACCCGCAGCCTCTGCCCATCGCCGGAAAACCCACTGCCTTACCGACGACCTCGTCGTCGACGACCCATCGTCGTCATCACCCCTCGCCTCTGACCTAAGAGCACCAAACCCATAGAACTACAACTCTTTTCTTCTTCTTTCTTTTTTCGCTTTCTTGATCTTGCTACTTGTTGCCGGTGATCACCCGCCGGAGCTGTGCTCGTCGCTGACGATTCAGGCTATCCAGTAAGCGTCCCCTACCTGCGTGGTTATCTTCTTGCCTTGTCTGGACCTGTCCCGTGTGCCGTGCATGGGTTGCGATGTTTACCCGACGTCGGACTGAAACACCCAAGTTCATTTATTCCAGTTCTAGTCAAGTATTTTTTTTATTTATGGTATTTTCCTGATTTACTGTGTTTTGGGTGTGAATAGTGTATTTGACATTTGTATTTGCATTCTACCCGATCCGCTTGCTTGAAACACGTCTTGATTCATGTTTATGATTTATCCTGACCTGTTACATGGACTCGTGCACTTTCATTTTAATTTATATATCTTGCATACTGGCATTTTATCTGGCATTTGCATTTTTACAATATAACATTTTAAGTCACATAAAATATTTTAAAAATATATTGCATGGCCTGCGTGATACCCCTAGCCCCGTGGTAGCATCCGCGCATCTTGTTCTCGTCCCGTTCAGTGAAACGGACTTGTTTGGATGGCTACGCGCACGTGCGTGCATCCGTTCTTGGGGGTATGCATTTTTCGTTATCCGGACATTCATTTTTTATTTTGGTCGATATGAATATTTTTCGTATTTTAAAACTAAATTTTAAACCCGACCTGGGTATGTTTTGGACTATATTTGTATTTTCCAGAATATCAAATTTTATTTATATAATATTAATTTTATAAATTGATACAAATTAAAATTTAGTTAACTAATAAAAGATTTTTTAAATTTAAATCTAAACTAATTTCCTAACAAAGTAACAACCACTTTCTCTCTCTCTTTCTCTCCTCTGCATATATATATATTTATATATATTTTATTTATTTAATTTTTTTTCCTTATTTAATACACAACCTCTTCTTCCTACTTCTTCTTCTTCTTTCTTCTTTCTTTTTCTTGATCTTGTTTCTTGATTCCGGTGATCACCGCCGGAGCCGTGCTCGTCACCGACGATCCGAGTGATCCAGTGAACGTACCTGACTTGCGTGATCACCCTCGTGCATTGTTTGGAACCGTTCTGTATACCGTGCGCACGTCGCGACATTTCGCCGACGAAGGACGTTTCGTACACATCCGTTCTTGTTCCGTCTAGGCAAGTTAATTTTGCTACATGCTATATAACTCATTATATACCTATTTAAATAAATACCACACCTGTATTTTAAATCAAGCATCCCATGTTTCATATTACAGCCTTTCGACGTCCCGTTTACATTTGTATAGTGCATTTCAGATCTAGGGCATGCAAACCAATCTTAATTACATGCTACATTATTTTAGACGCATCTATTTTAACAATGGAATACCTAAATTTAAAATCATGCACCCCATATTTAGTTTTATAACTTTTCGATATTCCGTTTGCATCCATTCATATCATTTTAGATCTAGGTCATGAAAACTTATCTTATTACATACTATACTATCATATACTGCATCAAATTGAATAGTTACATTTCATATTGCTTAGTTATATGTTCCGCACTTGTTAGTTTATAATTTTACGATTATATGATACCCATTTGCATCCATATCATTTAAAATATATATCGTCGTAATATTTCTTATTATTATCTTTAATTAGTTTATAATCTGCATTTTATAATGTTATACATTTGAAAATATTATATTTAAAAATGAAACGTCGTTGCAAAGCGGATACGACAAATCTGAAATTTACCGTACACCTTACCTTATAAAATTCATTATAAATCATAGACATATCATTAGTATACGTTCTTTAGTTCGTTACGAAACTAACTCAGAATACTATAACTCTATGAAATATTTACTTGCAAAATAAATTGTTTAGATAACGTAAAATGCAAATGAAAATGTCTCTAAACTGCTGTCCAGGGAAATTCCAGCAGCAAACTTTCAAGTTAGAATGTTCATAGCTTTTTGTAGGGACAACCTGAGATACTTATACTTATAAAAATGAAAATCTTATTGAATTATCTTTGTTTTGGTATAAGACACGTCCCTTTTGGAGAACGTTTGTTATTTTTAAGCTATTTTACAAATCAGGATGACGCTGAATTTCTGAACGGAACTTTCTTGTGCATGGTTAATCAATACCACTTTTATAGTTATTAATCGGTTTGAATATGTTATCCATATTAATATTATTATATCAATATCTATTTAATAAATAATAGTGCTTATGTTTTAATATTCAGCAAATTTTACCGATTTACAGTTTTATAGTATCCGTCTGTATCTGTACGGTTTATTACATATCTAGTTGCACGCCGAGACCATATTATTTCATGTTACTGTTGTATTAGTGCACCATGCTTGATAATTGTGCATCCTACATAGTCATGATGTAACCCCTGACAAAATATTTGTGCATCCATGCTTTACCGTGTATCCGTACTTGCTACAGTTTTATTATGAGCATCCGCTTGACACATGTGCACTACCTGTCATGACCTGATATACTACTGCTTGACTTGATACCTGATACACCACTACTTGACATGACTTGATACATGTGTACTACCTGACATGACCTGATATATCACTACTTGATATGTTACCTGATCCTGTTTCTAATGCCGACAATCCTGACATGTTGTCCCGATGGACATATCCTGTTGTCTGTACAGACAAACCTGTTCCTGCTTGATCCTGTGTTGGCATTAGTCTCAGATTTATAAATACCTGACTTACACACATAACTTGGGGGTATGGGGAAATCAAGAATGTAGCTAAACGTAACTCAAAGGGCTATTATATCATTTTACCGTGGTCCTGTAGGGAATGAACGGGGCATAGACCGATGGGTTACGATGAGGATTACATTCATTGATTTCGAATAACTTTAGAATAGATCACTCTATAGCACAATTTAGACTACTCACTGCACTTCACCTGTTTATATCCTGTTCACTGATTTATATTCATGTTACTGTTACTTGTTATTGATGAATTGTTACTGTTCATACTCATGCCTGCATGACTTGTTACCCCTTGATTATATTATTGTTGATATTATGACGCACTGACGTCTGGGTTTTGCATGGCCCAGATCCTCTACCTTTGTCGCAGGCTGATCAAGAGTATTTCCGCCGTCAAGCCGAGCAGTGAGGATCCTGTTAGTATCCAGTTAGTTATTTCCTTACTTTCCAGATGTTATTGTTACTTGGATTTATTGCTTCCACATATTATTTCTTGACTCGTTTATTCTAGCTCATGGACATGTACTAGATAGTTTATTTACTTTCCTGTTCTTGATATCTCTACAGCCATAATGTGACTGTGGAGGGATTTTTCCTATCCACAGGTAGCATGGTTGGCTCTGTCACGTGCCTATCTTAGCGCACTCTGGGAAGCGGGACGTGACAGGGTTTGTTTGGTATCAGAGCCATAGGATATAGGTTAATCAGGTTTGATTCTTTTGTAGTTGGGTATTGGACCCAATATACGAATCAGAATACTCGTGATTAGAAACATGTCCTGCCACTTTACCATCTTGCCATTCTTGAATCTTAACTTCCTCCTGATCCTTACCTTGACGATATGCAAACCTCTTTGCATCTCGAGTTGAAATTCTTTTGGTTCCCTATCGTTTCTTCCGTCCTATTCCTTTGATTCTGATACTAGAATTTGGGCGACTTGAACGGAGTTATATGATTGTAACTATGAACTGCAGCATGGTTACAATGCGGTACTCTATTTAAGTAACTTGGAGTCCAGGTCTTGTTTCATTTCCTTATTTCATGGTCATTCTATTACCTTGGTTCTCTCCGTTTCATTGCTTACCAGTTTATGTTTTGCAGATTTCTTGGTGACCGATACCGGCAGTTATGAAGTTGTCTTGGACATTGATGGTCTCACTTTCCACGCTCACATTGATTGTAGGGCAAAGAAAGTGATTTTCCAGATTCCCGGACATCCGAAGTTTGTTTTGCTGGAGGTAGCAGTTCTGTCGGGCTAGTCGAGTTTAGGGCTAGACCGACAAGCAATGTTCTTTCGTCAATGGAAGTTGATAAGGAGGAAGCACCAGCTGTAGTTTGAGAGTTCATGGACGTGTTCGAGGACATCTCAGGTTTACCGCCAAAATGAGATGTAGAGTTCGCGATCGATCTTGTTCCTGGTGCAGCGCCAATCTCAAAGGCGTACTATCCGATGGCACCAGTAGAGTTGGAAGAAGTAAAGAAGCAGATTACCGAATTGCTAGAGAAGGGTTGAATTCGCAGCAGCAATTCACCTTGGGGAGCTCCAGTTCTTCTAGTAAAAGAAAGATGGCACAAGGAGGATGTGCATCGATTATCGAGAATTAAACCGGGTGACTATTAAGAACAAGTACCCGATCCCTCGCATTGGCGAATTGTTCGAGCAACTTAGTGGTGCGAGGGTATTCTCGAAGCTGGATTTGCGGTCCGGATATCACCAGGTCCGAGTTAAATCAGAAGATATTTGCAAGACTGCGTTCCGAACTCGGTATGGACATTACAAGTATTTAGTGATGCCATTCTGAGTCATGAATGCACCGACGATATTTATGGACTTGATGAACCGAATCTTTTCACCGTTCTTGGACCAGTTTATAGTGGTGTTCATCGATGATATTCTGGTCTACTCGAGGAGCATTGAAGAGCATGCAGAACACTTGAAGATCGCACTGCAGACATTGAGGCAAGAAAGATTATATGCAAAGATGAGCAGGTGCAAGTTTTGGCTTGAAGAAGTGAAGTTTTTGGGGCACGTCGTATCCGGAGATGGAATCGCCGTAGATCCCGAGAAGATTGCAGCAGTTCAAAATTGGCTGATTCCGAAGAATGTAGCAGAGATCAGAAGTTTTCTTGGACTTGCCGGCTATTACAGAAGGTTCGTGGAGAATTTTGCTCGTTTGGCTGAGCCTTTGACCAAGCTTACGCGTAAATAAGTACCATTTGTGTGGACGGATAAATGTGCGTCAGCTTTTGAGGCGTTGAAGCAGAGATTGATAACCGCTCTTATTTTGACCGTACCAGACAGTTCCGGAGGATTGGTGATTCACAACGACGCATCTGGGAAAGGATTGGGATGTGTTTTGATGCAGCATGGGAAGGTTATAGCCTACGCATCGAGACAGTTGAAGACCCATGAGAAGAATTACCTAACTCATGATTTAGAGCTAGCAGCTGTGATTTTCGCTTTAAAGATTTGGAGACACTACTTATTGGGCGAAAGGGTTGAAGTATTCACCGATCACAAAAGCATGAAGTATGTGTTCACACAGAAGGAGCTTAATATGAGGCAACGTAGATGGTTGGAGCTGATGGCTGACTACGATCTTGATCTTAAGTACCATCCGGGGAAAGTTAATGTTGTGCCGGATGCGCTTAGTCGGTTGCCAGCAATTCAGATGTTGACTGCACAGAAGGAGCTTATGGAAGACATTCGGAGATTCGAGTTGGAGATCGTGCTACCGTATTCTTCACGACAGTTGATGCAGCTGCAACTACAGTCGTCATTGATCGAGAGTATTAAAGCAGCACAGTCGAAGGACCCAAGATTGCAAAGGTTTCGAGAACAGGTTGAAGCTGGACTTCGAACGGACTTGTTAATTCATGAAGATGGTTCGTTGCGATATGGTAGCCGTTTGTGTGTGCCAAAAGGAGATATTCGGGAAGAAGTTATGAAGGAGGCACACAGTTCCGCATATTCCGTACATCCAGGAGGCATGAAGATGTACCGCGATCTAAGACAGCATTTCTGGTGGGAAGACATGAAAAGGGAGATTGCTCGCTTTGTAGAAAAGTACTTGGTGTGTCAGCAAGTTAAGGCTGAACATCAAAGGGTTGCTGGTTTATTGCAACCACTTCTGATTCCTCAATAGAAGTGGGAACATATAACCATGGATTTCGTGACAACTTTACCGCGGAGTCCAAAGGGCAACAATGCAGTTTGGGTGATTGTTGATCGATTGACCAAGGCAACTCACTTCATACCGTTTCGAGTTGGTCAGTCAACAGAAGCGTTAGCAGAACGGTATATGTAGGAGATTGTGAGATTGCATGGAGTACCTGTGAGCATCATGTCCGACCGTGACACCCGATTCTTATCACACTTCTGTAGGAGCTTACAGGAAAGTTTGGGGACTCGATTGAAGTTTAGCACAGCTTATCATCCTCAAACAGATGGCCAGTCGGAGAGAACAATCCAAACTCTTGAAGACATATTGAGAGCTTGCATGTTAGACTTCAAGGGTTCATGGGAGGATCATCTACACTTGGTGGAGTTTTCGTACAACAACCGCTTTCAGGCGACTATTCAGATGGCTCCATTCGAAGTATTGTATGGTCGCAAGTGTCGCCCGTTTGTTGGGATGATATTGGAGAACGAAGATTATTGGGACCGGATTTGATCGTGCAGACAGTAGAGAAAGTTAACACTATCTGGAATCATATGAAGGCAGTACAAGATCGGCAGAAGAGTTGGGCCGATACATCGAGAATGCCTTAGAGTTCACGGTTGGTGATCTTGTGTTCTTGAAGATATCACCTACTAGAGGAGTGATTCGTTTTGGGAATCGAGGCAAGCTTAGTCCTCGATTCGTGGGGCCTTTCGAGATTTTGGATCGTGTTGGAAAAGTGGCTTATCGATTGGCTTTACCACAATCTTTGGCGAATGTTCATGGCGTGTTTCATGTATCTCAACTCCGTAAATATGTTCGAGATGAAACACACGTGCTGGATCATTCGGAGCTGACTGTACGAGAAGATTTAACTTTTGAGGAACGACCGATGTCGATCGTTGATCGAAGAGAAAAGGTCCTTAAGAACAAGGTTATCTCTCTCGTACTTGTTTCTTGGGGGAATCGCTCGCACGGAGAATCGACTTGGGAACGTGAATACGAGATTCGACAGAAGTTTCCACATCTATTCTTATAGATTCATGTTTGTTTATCTTTTCTTGTTCCTGGAATTTCGAGGACGAAATTCTTTTTGTAGTTGGGTATAATGTAACACCCTAGTTCATTTATACCAGTTCTAGTCAAGTATTTCTTTATTTATGGCATTTTCCTGATTTACTGTGTTTTGGGTGCGAATAGTGTATTTGACATTTGTATTTGCATTCTACCCGATCCGCTTACTTGAAAGCTGTCTTGATTCATTTTTATGATTTATCCTGACCTGTTACATGGACTCGTGCACTTTCATTTTAATTTATACATCTTGCATACTGGCATTTTATCTGGTATTTGCATTTTTACAATATAATATTTTAAGTCACATAAAATATTTTAAAAAAATATTGCATGGCCTGCGTGATACCCCTAGCCTTGTGGTAGCATTTGCGCATCTTGTTCTCGTCCCGTTCAGTGAAACGGACTTGTTTGGATGGCTACGCGCACGTGCGTGCATCCGTTCTTGGGGGTATGCATTTTTCGTTATCCGGACATTCATTTTTTATTTTGGTCGACATGAATATTTTTCGTATTTTAAAACTGAATTTTAGACCCGACCCGGGCATGTTTTGGACTATGTTTGTATTTACCAGAATATCAAATTTTATTTATATAATATTAATTTTATAAATTGATAAAAATTAAAATTTAGTTAACTAATAAAAGATTTTTTAAATTTGAATCTAAACTAATTTACTAACAAACTAACAACCCCTTTCTCTTTCTCTCCTCTGCATATATATATTTATATATTTTTTATTTATTTAATTTTTCTTTCCTTATTTAATACACAGCCTCTTCTTCCTACTTCTTCTTTTTTCTTTTTTCTTTTTCTTGACCTTGTTTCTTGATTCCGGCGATCACTGCCGGAGCCGTGCTCGTCGCTAACGATCCGAGTGATCCAGTGAACGTACCTGACTTATCACCCTCGTGCGTTGTTTGGAACCGTTCCATGTACCGTGCGCGCGTCGCGATATTTCGCTGACGAAGGACGTTCCGTACACATCCGTTCTTGTTCCGTCTAGGCAAGTTAATTTTGCTACATGCTATATAACTCATTATATACCTATTTAAATAAATACCACACTTGTATTTTAAATCAAGCATCCCATGTTTCATATTACAGCCTTTCGACGTTCCTTTTATATTTGTATAGTGTATTTCAGATCTAGGGCATGCAAACCAATCTTAATTACATGCTACATTATTTTAGACGCATCTATTTTAACAATGGAATACCTAAATTTAAAATCATGCACCCCATATTTAGTTCTATAAATTTTTGATGTTCCGTTTGAATCCATTCATATCATTTCAGATCTAAGTCATGAAAACTTATCTTGTTACATACTATACTATCATATACTGCATCAAATTGAATAGTTACATTTCATATTGCTTAGTTATATGTTCCGCACTTGTTAGTTTATCATTTTACGATTATGTGATACTCGTTTGCATCCATATCATTTAAAATATATATCATTGTAATATTTCTTATTATTATCTTTAATTAGTTTATAATCTGCATTTTATAATGTTATACATTTGAAAATATTATACTTTACACATGAAACGTCGTTGCAAAGTGGATGCGACAAATCTGAAATTTACCGTACACCTTACCTTATAAAATTCATTATAAATTATAGAAAAATCATTAGTATAAGTTCTTTAGTTCGTTACAAAGCTAACTCAGAATACTAAAACTCTATGAAATATTTCCTAGTAAAATAAATTGTTTAGAAAACGTAAAATGCAAATGAAAATGTCTCTAAACTGCTGTCCAGGGAAATTCCAGCAGCAAACTTTCAACTTCGAATGTTTATAGCTTTTTGTAGGGACAACCTGAGATACTTATACTTATAAAAATGAAAACCTTATTGAGTTATATTTGTTTTGGTATAAGACACGTCCCTTTTGGAGAACATTTGTTATTTTTAAGCTATTTTACAAATCAGGGTGACGCTGAATTTCTGAACGGAACTTTCTTGTGCATGGTTAATCAATACCACTTTTATAGTTATTAATCAGTTTGAATATGTTATCCATGTTATATTATTATATCAATATCTATTTAATAAATAATAGTGCTTGTGTTTTAATATTCAGCAAATTTTACCGATTTACAGTTTTATAGTATCCGTCTGTATCTGTACGGTTTATTACATATCTAGTTGCACGCCGAGACCATATTATTTCATGTTACTGTTGTATTAGTGCACCATGCTTGATAATTGTGCATCCTACATAGTCATGATGTAACTCTGACAAAATATTTGTGCATCCATGCTTTACCGTGCATCCGTACTTGCTACAGTTTTATTATGAACATCCGCTTGACACATGTGCACTATCTGTCATGACCTGATATACTACTGCTTGACTTGATACCTGATACACCACTACTTGACATGACTTGATACATGTACACTACCTGACATGACCTGATATATCACTACTTGACATGTTACCTGATCCTGTTTCTAATGCCGACAATCCTGACATGTTGTCCCGATGGACATATCCTGTTGTCTGTACAGACAAACCTGTTCCTGCTTGATCCTGTGTTGGCATTAGTCTCAGATTTATAAATACCTGACTTACACACATAACTTGGGGGTATGGGGAAATCAAGAATATAGCTGAACGTAACTCAAAGGGCTATTTTATCATTTTACCGTGGTCCCGTGGGGAATGAACGGGACATAGACTCACAGTCTATTACATCATTTTACCGTGGTCCCGTGGGGAATGAACGGGGCATAGACCGATGGGTTACGATGAGGATTACATTCATTGATTTCGAATAACTTTAGAGTAGATCACCCTATAGCACAGTTTAGACTACTCACTGTACTTCACCTGTTCATATCCTGTTCACTGATTTATATTCATGTTACTGTTACCTGTTATTGATGACTTGTTACTGTTCATACTAATGCCTGCATGACTTGTTACCTCTGATTATATTATTATTGATATTATGACGTACCGACGTCTGGGTTTTGCATGGCCCAGATCCTCTACCTTTGTCGCAGGCTGATCAAGAATATTTCCGCCGTCAAGCCGAGCAGTGAGGATCCTGTTAGTATCCATTTAGTTATTTCCTTACTTTCCAGATGTTATTGTTACTTGGATTTATTGCTTCCGCATATTATTTATTGACTCGTTTATTCTAGCTCATGGACATGTACTAGATAGTTTATTTACTCTCCTGTTCTTGATATCTCTACAGCCGTAATGTGACTGTGGAAGGATTTTTCCTATCCACAGGTAGCATGGTTGGATTTGTCACGTGCCTATCTTAGCGCACTCTGGGAAGCGGGACGTGACACGGACGCTACGTTTACACCCCGTCGTGTGTTCTGCTCAGGCAAGTTTATCTTGCTACATGCTATACTACTATATCTTGCACCCATGTGAATAATAACATTACATATTGTTTAGTTATGCATCCTACATTACCATTTTACCATTTTACTGTTTTCAGGATACCCGTGTGCATCCATACCGTTATTTACATATCTAGTCGCATGCAAGTTCATTTTGTTACATGCTATGTATCTTATTTTGCATCCATAAGAATAAAAATATCACATGTTGATTGCACTGTTCACCCATATTAATGTTTTACTGTTTTCGGATATCCGTATGCATTCATATCATTTATTATATATGTAGCTGCATCTACAGATCATATTATTTCATATTATTGTTACATTAGTACCCCATGTTTGATAATATGCATCCTACATAGTTTTGGAGTTGTAGATGTAACCCCTGATAGATATTTGTGCATTTTTGTTTTATTGTGTATCCATACTATTAATTCTGCATATCCAGTTGAATGCCATATTATATTAATTCATATTATTGTTACATTAACACCCCATGCTTGATAATGTGCACCCTACATACTCATGATATAACCCCTGATAGATATTGTGCATCCATGCTTCCATCGTACATCCGTACCTTTACCGTGATTTGAAACTTGCTACATTTTACTTTTGGGCACCCACTTGATACATGTACACTACCTGACATGGCCTAATATATCACCACTTGACATGTTGCCTGATTCTGTTTCTAATGCCGACAATCCTGACATGTTGTCCCGATGGACATATCCTGTTGTCTGTATAGACAAACCTGTACCTGCTTGATCCTGTGTTGGCATTAGCTCCAGATATATCAATAATTGACTTGTACACATAACTTGGGGGTAAGGGAAAATCAATGATGAAACCTGACTTGTAACTCAACAGTTCGACGCTTATACTGATCAGTTTTGGGGGCTAGGCCAGTCCAGGGATGATGTTGCTGACATCATTCGTCTGTACATGTTTCCTGTTTGTGCTTAGCGGCACGTCTCAGATTCAGCCCTAAGAGTCTGGACCGTGGTCCCGGATATGCACGGGATACTATTGAGTTACATCGACGATTCATTAAATTGATTTCACAGACTTGAGAGTAGTTAATCCAGTAGCTTAGTTCAGATTACTCACCGCACGTCACATGTGCTTATACCCTTCACTGTTCCTTATTCATATTACTGTTATACCTTATTTACTGTTCATACTCATGCTTGCATATCTTGTTACCTCCTGATTATATTATTGTTGATATTATGACGCAATGACGTCTGGGTTTTGCATGGCCCAGATCCTTTACCTTTGTCGTAGGCCGATCGGGAGTACTTCAGCCGACAAGCCGAGCAGTGAGGATTCTGTCAGTATTTAGATTAGTTTAGTTTTCTTCCAGCAGTTTCATTTCCTGATGTGAGCCCGTATTTGAGACGTACTTTCCAAATGTTATTGTTATTTGTATTTATTGCTTCCACATATTATTTTTTGATTCGTTTATTCTGGCATATGGACATGTTCTAGTTAGTTTATTTTATTTCTACTGTTCTTGATATTTATAGACAGCCGTAATGTGACTGTGGAGGAATGATTCCTAGCCACAGGTAGCATGGTTGGCTCTGTCACATGCCGATCTTAGCGCACTCTGGGAAGCGGGGCGTGACAGGGTTTGTTTGGTATCAGAGCCATAGGATTTAGGTTAATCAGGTTTGATCCTTTTGTAGTTGGGTATTGGACCCAATACACGAATCAGAAAACCTGTAATTAGGAACATGTCCTGCCATATTGGTATCGTGATTCTTGAATCATATCTTCTCGTGACCCTTGTCTTGACGATATGCAAACAACTTTGCATCTCGGCTTGAAATCTTTTTGGTTCCTTATTGTTTATCCTTTCCTATTCTTTTGATTCTGATACTAGGATTTGGGCGACTTGGACGAAGTTATGTGATTGTAACTATGACTTGCATCATGGTTACAATGCAGTACTCTATTTAAGTAATTTGGAGTCCTAGTCTTGATTCTTTTCCTTGTTTTACTGTCATTATTTTACCTTGCTTCTCTCGGTTTCATTGCTTACCAGTCTATGTTCATCGCAAGTTTTGAACCCTGTTTATCATACTAATCCACTTCGGTGTCTTGGTTTTAGGATCATGGCAGATAGGAATCTGCGATCGTACCATAGGCGTGTTGATGATGCCGGGATGCTGAAGAACCAGAAGCGGCAAACCGAGCTGAACCAGCGGCAAGCCGAAGTTTTTCAGGTAGGTTTGTGGACCGTCCAGCAGTCTGTAAACAATGTTGCGGCCAAACCAGTAGAGCGTGTGGGTACCGTGGCGGATTTCAGGAGACTTGGTCCATCCATTTTCACTGGTTTGGCGGAGCCGTTGCCAGCGGAGCAGTGGCTAGTCAATACGAAGAATCTGCTTGTTGCAGCACAGATTCCGGAGGACCAGAGAGTGGATGTTCCAATTGGTGGACTATGCCCGTGAGTGGTGGCTTGTGGAAGAGACCCGTTTGTCCAAGCCGATCAGTTGGGCAACTTTCTCGCAGAGTTTGTTAGAGAATTTCTTTCCGCAGACTGCCCGGGAAGAAATGGAAGAAAGATTTATCAGTTTGAAGCAGAATGGCGGATCCGTGGACGCGCATGCGGCTGAGTTGTAGCGTCTTGAAAAGTCGTTTTGGTGTTTTCCTGAAATTCGGTATTTTTCCGAAAACTGTCTTTCTCGATATTTTGCAGTTTAGGGCTAATTATACCTAAAATGGATAGGTAATTGCTTGTTTTTAGTAGCTAATGAGTTAGTTATGAAATTTTGGTCATTTAAAATTTTTTCCCTATTTTTCAATTTTTTAATATTATTTTAAGCCGGTAAGAAAATACATTAAATAAGCGATAAATACAAATTTTTCCGGGCTAATTTTAATCTCTAAAATTATGATAATTATAATCTAGTGATAACATGAATTTTTAGTAATTTATTTTGATTTTTAGCAAATTTTTATGTTATGAAACGAATTTATTGAATTTTGAGCTAAAACTTGCAATTTTTGAGTTGTAGGGGGCCTTTTTGCATAAAATTTCTTTTGTAAAACCCCTCTCTCTTTTCCCTCAGCCCTAGGACAGCCCAAACCTTGGCCAAGTCCAGAAATTTCTGGCCTCTCTTTCTTTGGTTGCTTCTTGTGTTGAATTGATAGTTTATGGATTTATTTTAAATAAAATGAATAAAGTATGGTGCATTTGACTTTGTGGACTTGACCCATGACCTTCCCCACTTGCCCACACCCTCCCCCATTCCCCTTGCTGGCCGAAAACCTGCACCCTCTTTCTTCAACTCTTTTCTTTTCATTTTTCTTCAAAGTTCTTCAAAAACCACATCAAAAATCCACAAATCCTTCTCTTTTTCAACACAAAATCCTTATGCTATCCTTTCCTTAACCATTCTTGCTTGGATCTTGGTGCTTGAGGCCATCAATTGGAGCAAAATTTTCTTGCTTGATCCATAGATCAAGAGGTATAAATTCCATCAAAGTTACTTTCTTTTGTTGCTAATTCCTTTAAATGCATGGTTTAGTGTTAAATTTAGTGTAGTTTTAATCTAGTTTTCTTAGGTTTTTCTTGAAAAATTTTAGCTAGGGTTTTGAAGCCATAATACTTAATTAGATTGTTTTATAGTTAATCTAGTGGTTAATTAACTAATCCATATAGTTATCTTGTTGATGTAGTTTTCAATTATGCTAATTTGATTAAATTTAGAAGTGTGAAATTGCTTTTTTAGGATTTTCAAGAGAGGGTTTTTGTATGGAATTGGTTTGTGAAACATGATTAGTGAGTTGATTAAGTTTTAGAAAACATTATTTAGTTGATTAAACCTAAATTGCTATCTAGTATTTTGCTAACCTAACCTAAGAGGTTAATTTTCTTACGTGGGCTTTGTTGTGTTAATTTAAAGTTTCAAGTGTGGAAATTGATTGGATTTTGCTAGGTTATAAATTCAAGAATTGGTGGTTATGGAAAATAGGATTGGAATCATTGCTATTGTGTTGTAATTAGTGTTTGTAGATTGCTTGTAGTGTGCTTGGGTAATTATGCTTTATTGTAGTCGTTTTGTCGCAAATCGGCGATTGTTGCACCGATTTTTGGAATGTATATGCTTACTAGATTTTTATATAAATTATGTGATGGATTATTTTCGACATCTTGATGATTGTAATGGCTTGTCCTACGACTTTTAGGATGCGTGAGTGCGGATTTTTGGGTAGTCGGGTTTTAGTTTTGCCGGGCGACCAAATCGGCGTTTTTCGGCAGTTTTGCGATTTTCGCGTGTGTTCCGCGCACTTTGTGCACGTTGTACCTAGCTAGCGAACTTTAGTAGTTTCGTTGGGGTTTTGCGTCGTTCTTGAATGTGTAACCTTATGTCTGGTATTGATGTAAATTCCAGGTTCGGTCGCGAAGACGTCAGACGCGGCGCGAAAGGGAAAGGCGGTGATTGGACACAGCTAGCCAGGGATTCCGGTGAGTAGATTTAACATCTACGGGGGACGATCGTTTGGATGGCGCAAGTCGCCCGATAGATTTAGTAAACTGAAAAATAGTAAACTGGATAACCACTTGCGACAGTAGAATAATATTACTGGCATGATAATTGCTGCAATTAGATCAATATGTTATACCCATATACGCAAACTCAATTGTATGACACATGCACCATTACCAGGTTTTTATATGCAGCACGAGCACTATTCATGCTTACACACACACCCTGGTAATTGCCATGCCACCACACTAGATAACTTTTAAATTGAAACCTTTTACTAATTGATACTTAAACTGGTACTATTGCCTTTAATTCCTTAAAAAAAAAACGAAACCGTAGTATTGCTATTCATGTGCATGTACTTCATCATATTAATTGTTCATGCTTAATACATTAATCACACATCGCAACTTGGTTATTGATATCATACGCATTCATTATCATTGATATATGCACTTATGAGGATTTCTTGAGATTTTATGATATTGCTGGATTTCGGGGGAAAGCCGCAAAAATTGCTAAACTTATTATATTTTTAAAATATGTAAATTGCGGTTTTCTAGTGATGTAAGTGTCGTCCACCATGAGTTTGCTGTGGATTTGGAAATCCGTGTCGAGGAGTGGAGGAACCGGCACGGGTACATGGTGGGCCCGGTAAGGTACCCCGGGGCAAGAGGAATGTGGTGATGACGTTGAGCCTGGCAGGGGACGGATTACCTACCGGTGACTGTTTGGGACGGCGGATATCCAGAGGATACCGACCGTGGCCGCTAGATGATGAGATATTGATATTTGAGATGGGTCAGCCGGACGGCTGAGGCCAGAGATACATTTATGAGATTTGAGACAGCTTTTGGGTGTCGTTGCTGGACACCGATTTTCGTCGATTCATTGACATTATGCTGGCATTCTAAAAGAGTTTCAAAAACAAAAAGAGATAAAATATTTCTTATATATACATATTGAGACCTCAGATATTCATGTTGCATACATATTCGTACACTGATGTTGTATACACACCTGCTAGTGCATCCAGTCATACCTGTATTATAGATGCTAGGATGCTTGTGTGCATGCATACGATAGCCTTTGTAAATGTTATTTATTACTCACGAGTTGGCAACTCACCTCCGTTGTGCCACAGTCTTTTGCAGGTCCGCTCCGTCAGTTCAGTAGCGGCGGGCGCACTTGTCTTTTGCCTCTTTTGCCTGAGCTCGAGATTTGCTCATAGGTGGGTTATGTTATTATTTTTGTACCACCTTGTACATTCTTGTATCTAGTGTACTCCATCTACTGTTTCTACCAGATTATTGTATATTGACCTAGAGATGAGACTGTGAGGTTTGTGGATTTTATGCTGTATTTTGGGGTCGAGCTCACTTGAGCCGACATGCTACCTTTTTCATGCTTCCTTATGATTATTATGCTTGTTGTCATTTATATTGCGTGGGATTTGTGACCGCCTTATGGCGAAGAGCTAGCTCCCGCTTGGGGATGCCTTATTGTTGGTTTTACATATATTCTTGTTGTACCCATTTTTGGGGGCCAGTATTTACAAAGGAGACTCTGCCGAAATTTTCGGAAAAATTAGTATTGTTTTTAAAAAGGGGTTTTACATGACTTATTTGATAAACTTGCTTTCAAATGTTTGGGTTTTCTTCACTCTTTTGCTTAATTGGTTTTGTTTTCTGGGCTTTGGCTTACTTATTTTACGGACGCCTTTAGACGTTTCGTAAACTTAAGTGCCAGTCACGTTCCGTACCCTGCGGGTCGTGACAAAGTTGGTATCAGAGCGATAGGTTTACCTTTGTGAGTGTAGGATGACCCTTGGTAGATGGAGTAAGTGACTTAAGCAGGGTAACGTAGCGTGCGTATGTCCGCGGCATACTTACGATACGGTACTCCGCCTAAGTGACTTTAGGATACTTGCTTGGAAATTTCCTTCTTCAATTCCTTGTATCCTATGATCCTATTGCACTGTCCTTACAATCCGTTTTCCTGTAACAGCCACTATGCCGCCGAAGGCTACGAGGGTACAGAGGGCTGCCGCCAGAGACGAGATTCGAGCTGGCTCGTCCGAGACTAGGACTGAGCAGGGTGGTATGCCTACGCCGCAGGGACAGACCGATCCACCTTCCTCAGGCCGTATGGATAGGCTCGAGACTGGTATGGAGGAGTTGCGACAGATGATGGGAGGCATGCAGGAGCTACGTCAGATGGTAGGATCCCTAGTTGCAGCCAGTCGTACACCGAGGCCGGATGACGTACCTACTATATCACAGACGACCATGATACCTGCTCCTACTACTACCACCGTGGCCATTCCGGTTTCACTACAGGATTTCATGAGGCTGAGACCTCCAGTATTCACCGGCACCGAGGCAGCGGAGGACCCACAGACGTTCCTTGACAGTTTAGCCAGGATCTGCCGTTCGCTGAGATGTTCGGATGATCGATGGGTAGAGCTTGCGAGTTTCCGACTAGAGGGTCTCGCGCAGACATGGTGGGAGTCAGTCTTGAGAGGTCGAGCTGCAGATCTACCGCCTATGACTTGGGTCGAGTTTACAGCGGTCTTTTTAGCCCGTTTCCTTCCAGAGAGCGTTCGTGACGCCAGAGCTCGTAGCTTCGAGGCCTTAGTCAAGACACCTGGGATGACGGTGTCTGAGTATGACATCCAGTTTACTCAGTTATCCCGTTATGCTCAGTATTTGGTGGATACCGAGGAGAAGATGGTGAAGAGGTTCGTACAGGGACTCGATGCCCAGCTATATCTTGCCATTGGCGCCCAGCACTACGACACTTATTCAGCTGCTATGGATACGGCATTGCGGATGGAGGCACGCATATCGCGGACTTCGGCCGTTTCTGGGCCGAAGAGGATTCGCACCGATGTACCGTCTCAGAGGCAGCGCGCCAGATTCTTTCCGAGAGATAGGCCTGGCAGAGGATTTGGGCGGGGACAGTTATATGGTTCTTATCCCCAGGGGCAGCAGCAGTTGCCAGGATGTTTTGGGTGCGGGAGTTTGCACCATCTTGTCAGAGACTGTCCGGTGAGACGACAGGGAGTAGCGACAGTTCCGCATGTGACCCTACCACCATCACCACCCCCTCCTCAGAGAGCCCTACTTCCTACCCCAGGCGATGCTCCACACCAGTTAGGTCCACCGAGAGGCCGTGGACGCGGCGGTCCTGTTCAGAGAGGACGAGGAGGCAGAGGCCGAGGTCGAGGTCAGCCCGCTATCGGTGGAGGACAGGCCCGAGTTTTTGCTTTGACACCGCAGGATGCGCAGGCATCCAATGCCGTTGTGACAGGTACCTTGCCAGTTTGTTCTTTCGACGCACGGGTATTATTCGACCCAGGTTCTACACATTCGTACGTCTCTACACACTTTGCACCGATGTTGGGCCGTGAGTCGTCGTCGTTAGATCAGCCGCTTGTTGTTGTTACTCCGGTAGGCGAGTCGTTTGTCGCTCGGTTTGTATTTCGTTTGTGTTCCGTTCGTATCGGGGAGAGGGATTCATCAGTTGATTTGATACTCCTCGATATGTTGGACTTTGATGTGCTTCTGGGCATGGATTGGCTAGCCACTTGTTATGCTTCGGTGGACTGCCGTGAGAAGGCAGTCAGATTTAGCTTTCCGGGAGAGCCAGTCCTTGTTATTCAGGGAGACCGCATTGTCACCCTTCCCAGTTTAATTTCTTCTCTTCACACTGGTCAGCTCTTACGGAAGGGATGTCAGGGATTCTTAGCGTTTGTTTGTGATACTCGAGCTGCAGAGGTTCCGTTGGACCGGGTCCCGGTAGTTTGTGAGTTCCCTGATGTTTTCCTTGATGAGCTACCTGGGCTACCGCCTGAGCGCGATGTTGAGTTCTGCATTGATTTGATTCCCGGCTCGGGGCCTATTTTTATACCGCCCTATCGGATGGCCCCGGCAGAGCTTCGAGAGCTGAAGGATCAGTTGCAGGATTTGTTGGATAAGGGGCTTATTCGACCGAGTGTTTCTCCGTGGGGTGCTCCGGTCCTGTTTGTCAAGAAGAAGGATGGAAGTTTGCGCTTATGTATCGACTACCGCCAGCTGAACAAAGTTACCGTTCGGAACAGATATCCGTTGCCGCGCATTGATGATTTGTTCGACCAGCTTCAGGGTGCGGGGTATTTTTCGAGGATCGACTTGCGATCAGGATACCATCAGCTGCGAGTCCGACAGGAGGATATACCGAGGACAGCTTTCCGTACACGCTATGGCCACTACGAGTTTTTGGTGATGTCGTTCGGACTCACCAACGCCCCAGCAGCATTTATGGATTTGATGAACCGTACATTCAGGCCGTATCTTGACTTGTTCATCATCGTGTTTATCGACGACATCTTGGTGTACTCCCTGAGCAGAGAGGAGCACGAGCAGCACTTGCGGATTACGTTACAGACTCTGAGGGAGCACCAGCTGTTCGCGAAGTTCTCCAAGTGTGCTTTCTGGCTGGACAGCGTCGGATTCTTGGGTCACGTGGTTACGAGAGACGGCATTTGTGTGGACCCGAAGAAGATTGAGGCTGTTCAGCAGTGGCCCCGACCTACATCGGTTACTGAGATCCATAGTTTTCTAGGCTTGGCGGGCTACTACAGGCGTTTTGTTCAGGACTTCTCCCGTATAGCTGCACCGTTGACCAGTTTGACCCGGAAGGGAGCTCCTTTCGTTTGGACAGAGGAGTGCGAGCGCAGTTTTCAGCAGCTACGGACTTGTTTGACTACGGCGCCGGTATTATCTTTGCCTTCGGGATCAGGCGGATTTGTTGTCTACTGTGATGCTTCGCGAGTGGGATTAGGATGCGTATTGATGCAGCATAGCCGGGTGATCGCTTATGCTTCTCGGCAGTTGAAGAAGCATGAACAGAACTACCCCACTCATGATTTGGAGATGGCTGCAGTGGTCTTTGCACTGAAGATTTGGCGACATTACCTTTACGGCGAGTCGTGTCAGATATTCACCGATCACAAGAGCTTAAAGTACATATTTCAGCAGCGAGACCTGAATCTCAGACAACGTCGTTGGATGGAGTTGGTGAAAGACTACGACTGCGAGATCTTATATCACCCCGGCAAGACCAATGTGGTGGCAGATGCGTTGAGTAGGAGGCCCGGGGGTAGTCTATCCTTTTTGCGCGCAGTGCAGAGGCAGTCGTCAGCAGATTGGCAGACGTTATGCGACAGCCGAGTTGAGTTCGAGTTCACTCATACAGGGGGACAGCTCGCGCATGTTCGTGCACGCCCACAGTTGCTTGACCGTATATATGAGGCACAGCGCAGTGACGACCGTTGCTCAGAGATCGTGGCACAGATGGGACAGGGCAGATTTTCCGAGTTCGTGGTTGACGATCAGGGGATTTTACGATATGGATCTAGACTGTGCGTACCAGATGCTGATGGATTGCGGCGCGACATTCTTGAGGAGGCACACCGATCAGTGTATAGTGTCCACCCCGGTTCCACCAAGATGTACCATGATATGAGAGAGACCTACTGGTGGGACGGGATGAAGAGGGACATTGCGGAGTTCGTTTCGAGATGCCTGACTTGTCAGCAAGTCAAGGCCGAGTACCAGAGGCCCACAGGAGAGCTACAGCCGTTACCCATTCCAGAGTGGAAATGGGAGCAGATTTCGATGGATTTCGTTGTGGGTCTACCCAGGACCAGTCGAGGGTACGACTCCATCTGGGTGATCGTGGATAGATTGACGAAAGCGGCTCACTTCCTTCCAGTGAAGACGACTTTCAGCTTCGCTCAGTATGCTCAGCTCTATATTGACGAGATCGTGCGACTACATGGCGTACCGACTTGTATCGTGTCAGATCGAGGCACTCAGTTCACCAGCCGACTTTGGCAGAGGCTTCAGGGGGCTTTGGGCACTCGTTTGAGCTTCAGCACAGCGTTTCATCCGCAGACCGACGGACAGTCAGAGCGGACCATTCAGACTCTCGAGGACATGCTCAGAGCGTTCGTTTTGGACTTTGGTGGTAGCTGGGATCGTCATTTACCTCTAGTGGAGTTCTCCTACAACAACAGCTTCCAGGATACGATTCAGATGGCACTTTTCGAGGCATTGTATGGGAGGATATGCAGATCGCCCGTTTGTGGGACAGAGCTCAGCGAGAGCAGCATTTTGGGGCCGCAGCTTGTTGAGGAGACGACAGCGAAGATACAGTTGATCCGAGACCGGATGAGAGCGGCTCAGAGCAGGCAGAAATCGTATGCAGACAGGCGCCGTCGCAGGTTAGAGTTCACAGTTGGCGACCATGTTTTTCTGAGGGTCTCTCCGATGAAGGGCGTGATGCGTTTTGGGCGAAAGGGGAAGCTTAGCCCTAGATTCGTAGGTCCCTTCGAGATCCTCGAGCGTGTTGGCGCTGTTGCATATCGTTTGGCTCTTCCTCCCAGCTTTCCCGATGTTCACCCCGTCTTCCATGTTTCGATGCTCCGCAAGTACCTTCACGACCCTTCACATGCGATTCAGCACCCGACAGTCCAGCTAGAGCGCGACCTTTCTTTTGCAGAGCAGCCGGTGGCCATCTTGGATCGGCAGGTGAAGAAGTTGAGGTCGAAGATTATACCAACCGTCAAGGTCCTTTGGCGTAGCCCGAGCAGCGAGGAGGTTACCTGGGAGGCCGAGGGCGAGATGAGGAAGAAGTATCCCCATCTCTTTGAAGGTACGCGTAGCTATATTTTTAAATTCGGGGACCGAATTTCTTTAAGGGGGGAAGATTGTAGCGTCTTGAAAAGTCGTTTTGGTGTTTTCCTAAAATTCGGTGAAAATTCGGTATTTTTCCGAAAACCGTCTTTCTCGATATTTTGCAGTTTAGGGCTAATTATACCTAAAATGGATAGGTAATTGCTTGTTTTTAGTAGCTAATGAGTTAGTTATGAAATTTTGGTCATCTAATATTTTTTCCCTATTTTTCAATTTTTTAATATTATTTTAAGCCGGTAAGAAAATACATTAAATAAGCGATAAATACAAATTTTTCCGGGCTAATTTTAATATCTAAAATTATGATAATTATAATCTAGTGATAACATGAATTTTTAGTAATTTATTTTGATTTTTAGCAAATTTTTATGTTATGAAACGAATTTATTGAATTTTGAGCTAAAACTTGCAATTTTTGAGTTGTAGGGGGCCTTTTTGCATAAAATTTCTTTTGTAAAACCCCTCTCTCTTTTCCCTCAGCCCTAGGACAGCCCAAACCTTGGCCAAGTCCAGAAATTTCTGGCCTCTCTTTCTTTGGTTGCTTCTTGTGTTGAATTGATAGTTTATGGATTTATTTTAAATAAAATGAATAAAGTATGGTGCATTTGACTTTGTGGACTTGACCCATGACCTTCCCCACTTGCCCACACCCTCCCCCATTCCCCTTGCTGGCCGAAAACCTGCACCCTCTTTCTTCAACTCTTTTCTTTTCATTTTTCTTCAAAGTTCTTCAAAAACCACATCAAAAATCCACAAATCCTTCTCTTTTTCAACACAAAATCCTTATGCTATCCTTTCCTTAACCATTCTTGCTTGGATCTTGGTGCTTGAGGCCATCAATTGGAGCAAAATTTTCTTGCTTGATCCATAGATCAAGAGGTATAAATTCCATCAAAGTTACTTTCTTTTGTTGCTAATTCCTTTAAATGCATGGTTTAGTGTTAAATTTAGTGTAGTTTTAATCTAGTTTTCTTAGGTTTTTCTTGAAAAATTTTAGCTAGGGTTTTGAAGCCATAATACTTAATTAGATTGTTTTATAGTTAATCTAGTGGTTAATTAACTAATCCATATAGTTATCTTGTTGATGTAGTTTTCAATTATGCTAATTTGATTAAATTTAGAAGTGTGAAATTGCTTTTTTAGGATTTTCAAGAGAGGGTTTTTGTATGGAATTGGTTTGTGAAACATGATTAGTGAGTTGATTAAGTTTTAGAAAACATTATTTAGTTGATTAAACCTAAATTGCTATCTAGTATTTTGCTAACCTAACCTAAAAGGTTAATTTTCTTACGTGGGCTTTGTTGTGTTAATTTAAAGTTTCAAGTGTGGAAATTGATTGGATTTTGCTAGGTTATAAATTCAAGAATTGGTGGTTATGGAAAATAGGATTGGAATCATTGCTATTGTGTTGTAATTAGTGTTTGTAGATTGCTTGTAGTGTGCTTGGATAATTATGCTTTATTGTAGTCGTTTTGTGGCAAATCGGCGATTGTTGCACCGATTTTTGGAATGTATATGCTTACTAGATTTTTATATAAATTATGTGATGGATTATTTTCGACATCTTGATGATTGTAATGGCTTGTCCTACGACTTTTAGGATGCGTGAGTGCGGATTTTTGGGTAGTCGGGTTTTAGTTTTGCCGGGCGACCAAATCGGCGTTTTTCGGCAGTTTTGCGATTTTCGCGTGTGTTCCGCGCACTTTGTACACGTTGTACCTAGCTAGCGAACTTTAGTAGTTTCGTTGGGGTTTTGCGTCGTTCTTGAATGTGTAACCTTATGTCTGGTATTGATGTAAATTCCAGGTTCGGTCGCGGAGACGTCAGACGCGGCGCGAAAGGGAAAGGCGGTGATTGGACACAGCTAGCCAGGGATTCCGGTGAGTAGATTTAACATCTACGGGGGACGATCGTTTGGATGGCGCAAGTCGCCCGATAGATTTAGTAAACTGAAAAATAGTAAACTGGATAACCACTTGTGACAGTAGAATAATATTACTGGCATGATAATTGCTGCAATTAGATCAATATGTTATACCCATATACGCAAACTCAATTGTAGGACACATGCACCATTACCAGGTTTTTATATGCAGCATGAGCACTATTCATGCTTACACACACACCCTGGTAATTGCCATGCCACCACACTAGATAACTTTTAAATTGAAACCTTTTACTAATTGATACTTAAACTGGTACTATTGCCTTTAATTCCTTAAAAAAAAAATGAAACCGTAGTATTGCTATTCATGTGCATGTACTTCATCATATTAATTGTTCATGCTTAATACATTAATCACACATCGCAACTTGGTTATTGATATCATACGCATTCATTATCATTGATATATGCACTTATGAGGATTTCTTGAGATTTTATGATATTGCTGGATTTCGGGGGAAAGCCGCAAAAATTGCTAAACTTATTATATTTTTAAAATATGTAAATTGCGGTTTTCTAGTGATGTAAGTGTCGTCCACCATGAGTTTGCTGTGGATTTGGAAATCCGTGTCGAGGAGTGGAGGAACCGGCACGGGTACATGGTGGGTCCGGTAAGGTACCCCGGGGCAAGAGGAATGTGGTGATGACGTTGAGCCTGGCAGGGGACGGATTACCTACCGGTGACTGTTTGGGACGGCGGATATCCAGAGGATACCGACCGTGGCCGCTAGATGATGAGATATTGATATTTGAGATGGGTCAGCCGGACGGCTGAGGCCAGAGATACATTTATGAGATTTGAGACAGCTTTTGGGTGTCGTTGCTGGACACCGATTTTCGTCGATTCATTGACATTATGCTGGCATTCTAAAAGAGTTTCAAAAACAAAAAGAGATAAAATATTTCTTATATATACATATTGAGACCTCAGATATTCATGTTGCATACATATTCGTACACTGATGTTGTATACACACCTGCTAGTGCATCCAGTCATACCTGTATTATAGATGCTAGGATGCTTGTGTGCATGCATACGATAGCCTTTGTAAATGTTATTTATTACTCACGAGTTGGCAACTCACCCCCGTTGTGCCACAGTCTTTTGCAGGTCCGCTCCGTCAGTTCAGTAGCGGCGGGCGCACTTGTCTTTTGCCTCTTTTGCCTGAGCTCGAGATTTGCTCATAGGTGGGTTATGTTATTATTTTTGTACCACCTTGTACATTCTTGTATCTAGTGTACTCCATCTACTGTTTCTACCAGATTATTGTATATTGACCTAGAGATGAGACTGTGAGGTTTGTGGATTTTATGCTGTATTTTGGGGTCGAGCTCACTTGAGCCGACATGCTACCTTTTTCATTCTTCCTTATGATTATTATGCTTGTTGTCATTTATATTGCGTGGGATTTGTGACCGCCTTATGGCGAAGAGCTAGCTCCCGCTTGGGGATGCCTTATTGTTGGTTTTACATATATTCTTATTGTACCCATTTTTGGGGGCCAGTATTTACAAAGGAGACTCTGCCGAAATTTTCGGAAAAATTAGTATTGTTTTTAAAAAGGGGTTTTACATGACTTATTTGATAAACTTGCTTTCAAATGTTTGGGTTTTCTTCACTCTTTTGCTTAATTGGTTTTGTTTTCTGGGCTTTGGCTTACTTATTTTACGGACGCCTTTAGACGTTTCGTAAACTTAAGTGCCAGTCACGTTCCGTACCCTGCGGGTCGTGACATGAGTGGACACATATCAGTCGACTCGCTGGACCTTTGGTTGCCAACGATGCTGATAAGGCACGAAGGTTTATGCGCAGTTTGGACGTGGAAATCCAGAGGCCCATTATATCTCTGGGATTGACCACTTTCTCGCAAGTTCTTAAAGCAGCCCGAGAGCAGCAGAGCTTATCAATGAAGACGGAGGGTACGCAGCAGCAGGTAGTGGTGGTACGGAAGCCGACGTTTACGCCGAATCGAGCTCCTATACGCAGAGGTATCCCGGTGGACAGGCATGGCATTGTACCGATGAAGAAGCCAGTCATGCCCGAGAAAAAAGGAAGGACGATTTGTGGGTACTGCCATCTACCCGGACACTTGCAGAGGGAGTGTCGAAGGAGGCTTGGACTTTGTTTGGTTTGCGGATCAGCGTATCATACTATCAATGCTTGTCCGTCGAAGCTTCGTTTGAAGGACGATGTTCAGAGGCCACCGCAGAGGCAGATTCAGGAGCAGAAGCAGTTAACTCAGGAACCTAGTCTAGACCGTGCCTTTACTCTGAAGGCTGAAGAGGCCAAGACTTCAGATGAAGTTGTTTCAGGTATCCTACTTGTTCATGATTTTCCCGCATTACCATTATTCGATTCTGGTGCATCTCATTGTTTTATGTCGTCCAAGTTTATTGCTGCACATTCAATTTATTGTACGACCCTGTCTAGTTGTTGGGACATATACACTGGGAATGGGAAGATCATAGCTAGTAGTGAGTATAAGGATTGTTCTGTTGTTATTTGCGGACGAGAGTTATTTGCAGATTTCTTGGTGATCGATACCGACAGTTATGATGTTGTTTTGGGAATGGATTTTCTCGGCACTTTCCACGCTCACATTGATTGTAGGGCAAAGAAAGTGATTTTTCAGATTCCCGGACATTCGGAGTTTGTTTTTGCTGGAGGTAGTAGTTCTGTCGGGCCAGTCTAGTTTATGGCTAGGCCGACAAACACCGTTCTTGCGTCGATGGAAGTTGATAAGGAGGAGGCGCCAGCTGTAGTTCAAGAGTTCTTGGATGTGTTCGAGGACATCTCGGGTTTACCGTCAAAACGAGATGTGGAGTTCGCGATCGATCTTGTTCCTGGTGCAGCGCCAATCTCAAAGGCGTACTATCCAATGGCACCAGCGGAGTTAGAAGAAATCAAGAAGCAGCTTACCGAATTGCTAGAGAAGGGTTGGATTCGCAGCAGTAATTCACCTTGGGGAGTTTCAGTTCTTCTAGTCAAGAAGAAAGATGGCAAAAGGAGGATGTGCATCGATTATTGAGAATTGAACCGGGTGACTATTAAGAACAAGTACTCGATTCCTCGCATTGGCGAATTATTCGAGCAACTCAGTAGCGCGAGGGTATTCTCGAAGCTGGATTTGCGGTCTGGATATCATCAGGTCTGAGTTAAATCAGAGGATATTTGCAAGACTGCATTCCAAACCCGATATGGACATTACGAGTATTTAGTGATGCCATTCGGAGTCATGAATGCACTGGCTATATTTATGGACTTGATGAACCGAATCTTTTCACCGTTCTTGGACCAGATTACAGTGGTGTTCATCGATGATATTCTGGTCTACTCGAGGAGCCTTGAAGAGCATGATGAACTCTTGAAAACATGTTGAGAGCTTGCATGTTAGACTTCAAGGGTTCGTGGAAGGATCATCTACACATGGTGGAGTTTCTTACAATAAAAGTTTTCTGGAGACTATTCAGATGGCTCCATTTTAAGCATTGTATGGTCGCAAGTGTCGCTCACCCGTTTGTTGGGACGATATTGGAGAGCGAAGATTGTTGGGACCGGATTTGATCGTACAAACTGTAGAGAAGGTTAATACTATCCGGAATCACATGAAGGCAGCACATGATCAATAGAAGAGTTGGGCCGATACATCGAGAAGACCTCTAGCCGTTGGTGATCTGGTATTCTTGAAGATATCACCGACTAGAGGAGTGTTTCGTTTTGGGAGTCAAGGCAAGCTTAGTCCTCGATTCGTGGGGTCTTTCGAGATTATGGAGCGTGTTGGAGAAGTGGCTTATCGATTGGCGTTACCACCATCTTTGGCGAATGCTCATGACGTGTTTCGTGTATCTCAACTCCGTATGTATGTTCGAGATGAAGCACACGTGCTAGATCATTCGGAGCTGACTGTAATGGAGGATTTGACCTATGAAGAACGACCGATGTCGATTGTTGATCGAAGAGAAAAGGTCCTCAAGAACAAGGTTATACCTCTCGTACTTGTTTCTTGGGGAAATCGCTCGCATGGAGAATCAACTTGGGAACGAGAAAACGAGATTCGACAGAAGTTTCCACACCTATTCTTGTAGATTCATGTTTGTTTATCTTTTCTTGTTCCGGGAATTTCGAGGATGGAATTTTTTTTGTAGTTGGGTATAATGTACACCCTAGTTCATTTATACCAGTTCTATTTTGAGTATTTCTTTATTTATGGTATTTTCCTGATTTATTGTGTTTTGGGTGCGAATAGTGTATTTGACATCTGTATTTGCATCCGACCCGACCCGCTTGCTGGAAACCCGTCTTGATTCCTGTTTATGATTTATCCTGGCTTATTATGTGGATCCGTGCACTTTCATTTTTTTTATATACTGCATACTGGCATTATATCTGGCATCTGCATTTTTTTTCTAAATATAACATTTAAAGTCAAATAAATTATCTAGCATGGCCTGCATCATAACCCTAAACCTGTTGTAGCATCCGCACATCGTGTTCTCGTCCCGTTCAGTGAAATGGACCTATTTGGATCACTACGTGCACGCTACATGTATCCATTCTTGGGGGTATGCATTTTCGTTACCCGGATATCATATTTTAGTTTTGACCGACACGTATATTTTCCGTATTTTAAAACTAGATTTTTAGATCCGACCCGGGCGTGTTTTGGACTATTTTTGTATCAGCCAAAATCTCAAATAAATTCAATATTATATTCTAATATATATAAACGTTTATATAAATTATATTTTTAAAAAAATATTTCTAAGATCCTATCCTAATAATCTCAGCCTCTGTCTCTCTCTCTCTCTATATATATATTCCTTATATAAATTTTTTTACCCAATCCTATAAAACCCAACACGTATCCCTCTCTCTCCTATCTTTATATTAATATATTCTTTATAAAATTTTATAAACCCTATTTTAAACTAACCCCCTCACGTCTCTCTCTCTCCCCTCACTTTCTTCTTCTCCCTCTTATATTTCTTTTTCGCGCTCACGCCCATGCCCACTGCTTCGCGCGTCGCCGCCGACCTCTCGCCTCCACCCTCGTCCATCTCCTCACCTCCATCTCGTCGCCCTCACCTCTCTCCAATCCCCGAGCTCCCCCCGCACACCAAGATCGCTGCAACCCACGACCTCAAACCCAAGAACCCATCGTTGCCCTCGTCGGCGCCGTCCTAGCCTCACCGTCGCCACCAGCCTCATCCTCGTGACCACCTTCTCCTCCATCTCCTCTCCCTGCAAACCATCACCGCTTCCTCTAACCCCTGCAAGAACCGAGCCCCAAGAACCCACTGCCTTCACCTCACCCCCGCCTGCATGCCTACATCGCCGGATCTCCAACCTTCATCGTCGACATCCCTATCACCACGACCTCCTCTCCTCCTCCCTGCACCCCGACCAGAACCCTGCACACCAAGAACCTTAGCACCCGCAGCCTCTGCCCATCGCCGGAAAACCCATTGCCTTGCCGGGGACCTCGTTGTCGACGACCCATCGTCATCATCACCCCTCGCCTCTGACCCCAGAGAATCAAACCCATATAACCACAACCCTTTTCTTCTTCTTTCTTCTTCTTTCTTCTTTCACTTTCTTGATCTTTCTTCTTGTTGCCGGTGATCACCTGCCGGAGCCGTGCTCGTCGCTAACGATTCAGGCGATCCAGTGAACATCCCCTACCTGCGTGGTTACCTTCTTGCCTTGTCTGGACCTGTCCCGTGTGCCGTGCGTGCATTGCGACGTTTACCCGACGTCGGACGCTACGTTTACACCCCGTCGTGTGTTCTGCTCAGGCAAGTTTATCTTGTTACATGCTATACTACTATATCTTGCACCCATGTGAATAATAACATTACATATTGTTTAGTTATGCATCCCACATTACCATTTTACTATTTTACTATTTTCAGGATACCCGTATACCGTTATTTACATATCTAGTCGCATGCAAGTTCATCTTGTTACATGCTATGTATCTTATTTTGCATCCATAAAAATAAAAATATCACATGTTGATTGCACTGTTCACCCATATTAATGTTTTACTGTTTTCGGATACCCGTATGCATTCATATCATTTATTATATATGTAGCTGTATCTACAGATCATATTATTTCATATTATTGTTACATTAGTACCCCATGTTTGATAATGTGCATCCTACATAGTTTTGGAGCTGTAGTTGTAACCCCTGATAGATATTTGTGCATCCATGTTTTATTGTGTATCCATACCATTAATTCTGCATATCCAGTTGCATGCCATATTATATTAATTCATATTATTGTTACATTAACACTCCATGCTTGATAATGTGCACCCTACATAGTCATGATATAACCCCTAATAGATATTGTGCATCCATGCTTCCATCGTACATCCGTACCTTTACCGTGATTCGATACTTGCTATATTTTACTGTTGGGTACCCACTTGATACATGTACACTACCTGATATGACCTGATATATCACCACTTGACATGTTGCCTGATTCTGTTTCTAATGCCGACAATCCTGACATGTTTTCCCGATGGACATATCATATTGTCTGTATACACAAACATGTACTTGCTTAATCCTGTGTTGGCATTAGCTTTAGATTTATCAATACCTAACTTGTACACATAACTTGGGGGTAAGGGGAAATCAATGATGAAACCTGACTTGTAACTCAACAGTTTGACGCTTATACTGATCAGTTTTGGAGGGTACGCCAGTCCCGGGATGATGTTGCTGACATCATTCGTCTGTACATGTTTCCTCTTTGTGCTTAGCGGCACGTCTCGGATTCAGCCCCGAGAGTCTGGACTGTGGTCCCGGGTATGCACGGGATACTATTGAGTTACATCGACGATTCATTAAATTGATTTCACAGACTTGAGAGTAGTTAACCCAGTAGCTTAGTTCAGATTACTTACCGCACGTCACATGTGCTTATACCCTTCACTGTTCCTTATTCATGTTACTGTTATACCTTATTTACTGGTCATACTCATGCCTGCATATCTTGTTACCTCCTGATTATATTATTGTTGATATTATGACACATTGACGTCTGGGTTTTGCATGGCCCAGATCCTTTACCTTTGTCACAGGCCGATCAGGAGTACTTCAGCCGACAGGCCGAGCAGTAAGGATTCTGTCAGTATTTTGATTAGTTTAGTTTTCCTCTAGCATTTTTATTTCCTGATGTGAGCACGTATTTGGTACGTACTTTCCAGATGTTATTATTATTTTGATTTATTGCTTCCGTATATTATTTATTGACTCGTTTATTCTGGTATATGGACATGTTCTAGATAGTTTATTTTAATCTACTGTTCTTGATATCTATAGACAGCCGTAATATGACTGTGGAGGGTTGTTTCCTAGCCACATATAGCATGGTTGGCTCTGTCATGTGCCAATCTTAGCGCACTCTGGGAAGCGGGGCATGACAACAACAAGTCAGTATTGTTGGCATTAGTAACAAGATCCAAATAATAGGTCAAGTAGTGTGTTAGGGCATGTCAGGTAGTGCACAATGTATCAAAAGGATGCCTAAAAGTAAAACTGTAGCAAGTATCGAAATACGGTAAAAGTACGGATGCACAAGTGTCTATCAGGGATTACATCTACAACTCTATGACTACGTATGCTGCACATTATCAAGCATGGTGTACTAATATAACAGTAACATGATGTAATATGATCTGGTATGCAACTAGATATATAATAAACAACACGGATACGAACGATTATCATAAAACAGTAAAACTGGAACATGGGATGCACAATGCAATAAACATGTATTAGTTTTATTCATATGGATGTAAATATAATAACATAGCATATAGCAAGATAAACTTGCCTGATCTCACGACGAGGTACGTACGCCGCGTTCGACGTCAGGTAAACGTCGCGATGCACACACGTGCGTACAGAACAGAACCAAGCTAAGCAAGAAGGTGACCACGCTGGATGAGGGCATCTACTGGATTGCCCGGATCGTCGGCGACGAGCACGGCTTTGGCGATCACCGGAAAACGTGAAATCAAGAAAAGAAAGAGAAGAAAGAAGAAGAAGAAGGAGAAGGAGAGTTGCACTGTGGTTTAGTGCTCTAGGGTTCTCTGGTGTTCGGGGATAGAGACGAGGTTAGGGGTACGTCGACGGTGGGTTTTCCGGCGATGGGCAGTGGATCGGGTTCTTGACGTCGGGTGAGGTGCCCGGGTGTGCAGGGAAAAGGGGCTCCGGATCTGGGGAGTGGGAGAGAGGAAAGAAGGGAAGAAGAGATGTCGATGGTGACGAAGGCGTGAGGTTGGCTGTGAGGACAGAGGTAAGGCAATGGGGGTGCGGGCGCGAGTTGTAGGCGGTTGTGGGTTCTTGTCCGGGATCTTCTCATTGGGGAGGGAAGAGAGAGGAGGAAGGAGAGAAGGAGATAAGGAGGTATCTACGAGGGCGAGGGATGGTCAACAACGACGACGAGGCGAGGCGGCGACGAGGGTACAGTGAGGATGGGTTGGGTTCTTGGGTTCTCGTGAGGTTTGCAGCGGGGAGGAGAGAGAGGGAGGTGAGGATGCCGAGGAAGAGATGCGAGGTTGAGGGTTAGGCGGCGATGGTGAGGCGCGGGTGAAGGCATAGGTAGGGTTAGGGTTTCGTTCGCGGAGAGAGGCGGGAACTGGGGAAGAAGGTGAGAGAGTAATGTGGGGTGGGGTTTATATAAGGGTTTAAAAAATATAAAAGAAAATATTAAATAATATATATAAGAGAGACTGAGAGAGAGATTGGTTGAGTTAGGATTTTTAAGAATATTTGAAAAATATATATTTAGTTATAAAAATTTATTTGTTTATAACAGTTGATATGTTAAAAGAATATAATATTAAATTAATTTGAGTTTTCTGGCTAATACAAAAATACTCCAAAATATGTCCGGATTGGGTCTAAAATTACGGTTTGAAAATACAGATAATATACAAGTCAATCAAAACCAAAAACGATGTCCGGTTAAAGAAAATGCATACCTCAAGAATGGGTACACGTAGTATGCATGTAGCGATCCAAACGAGTCCGTTTCACCAAACGGGACGAGAACACGATGCACGGATGCAACCATAGGATCAGGGGCATAATGCAAGCCACGCTAGGTATTTGAAAATATATTATTTGATTATAAATGTATTATTAAAACAAATGCAGATGTCAGATATACGATACAGGTAAACGGAACATATGCGAGCACGGATCCTCAAAACCAGCAGGGATAAAACGTAAACAAGAACCAAGATGGGTTTCCAGCATGCGGGTCGGGTCGGATACTAAGCACAGAAACCAAAACACTATCCGCACCTAAAAACGAATAAAATAAGAGATAGCCACATGAATAAATAAAATAATCAAAACGAACATGGTATAACTGAACTAGGGTGTTACATTACCGATTCGAGCTTTCAGAGTGATAAGGACGACAGTAAGTCGGTCTCGGGTTTTGTCTTCACCTTCAATGGAGGTGCGGTATGTTGGAAGAATTCTAAGCAAGATACTGTAGCAGACTCGACGATGGAGGCTGAATACATCGTTGCCAACGATACTGCCAAAGAGGCTATCTGGATGAAGAAGTTTATAGCCGAACTTAGTGTGGTTCCATCCATTGAGCATCCGATGCCTGTGTATTGTGATAACAATGGAGCTGTAGCTTTGGCCAAGGAACCCCGGTCCCATCAGCGATCCAGACATATTCTTAGGCGGTATCACCTGATCCGGAATATAGTAGATCGACGGGAGATCGAGATCAGGAGAGTTGATACGAAGGACAATGTAGTGAATCCACTCACGAAGGCCCTCCTCCAGACGCAGTTTGAGAGACTTTTTGAGATATTGGGTATGAGATACTACAACAGCTGGCCTTAGTGCAAGTTGGAGATTATTAGGAATATGTATGCCCTAGAGACCATTATTGTATGATATAGTGGATGCCTGGACATATATATAGAGGAATTTCTTGCTCGACATGATAATATGCATTATAGTTGCTCTTTATCTTAACATGTACACTTGTATTATTATACCGTCTTTCTGATACATGTTGATAAAGCCCTTAGGATGTTTGCTTGACTACCAGGACTATGATACGGATCATACTACTGAGACTTGTGTAGTCTACAAGCACATCCTTTAACTGTTCCTAGTCGAGGGATATCGAGACAAAGCATCGATATTCCATAATAGACTAGTGTGTACGTTTCTTGACCCTGTATGGGGTGATGGTTGATCTTATAACCATTAGTGTTTGACATCAAATATTGTATACAGGTGCAAATTAGAGAATGGGTACATCGAACAGGACTTACTGAGAACTCCTAGATGGTACCATACTTATCGTCAGATAGCAGTTCTTTGGTGACACTGGTACAGATTAGTCTGCAAACCCTAGATCGTTGTTTCGCCCTATCAGAGCAAAGCTTTGTTGAAATTCAAAATTCAAAATTTTGAAGTAACGCTTCAAATTTCGGGCGCAACGCGCTACATGTCAGGAGCTGATACGTCAGCACAATGCCCAAGAAGACGCGCCCAATCAGAACAAAGCTCTATTTTAAGCAAAATTAAAGGAAGCAATGCTTCAGTTGCGCAAGCACTGCGCTGCGCGACACGTGTCAGCGCAGATGCGCTGGCGCAGTTGCGATGCGCTGTGCGCTGCGCGACACGTGTCAGCGCAGATGCGCTCGCGCAGTTGAGCTGCGCTGTGCGACACGTGTCAGCGCAGTCGCGCTGCGCTGTGCGCTGCGCGACACGTGTAACGCGCTGGGGCATTTGCGCTAAACAGAATTAAGATTTTAAAAGAAATCTTTCTGTTCTTTTTAAAACAAGAAGATTTTCTTCTGTAAAACACAAGCCCTTGGATCAAAGATCCAACGGTGGGGAAAATTCCCCAAATCACTCAGAGAGAGATCTCTTTAACAAATTTAACTAATTTATGAGCACTATAAAAAGGACCCCAGACCTCAATTTAAAGGCATCAACATCTTTCTATAAAAAAAGAGAAGAGAACTCTTGAGAACTCCTCAAGAACAACAGAAGGTAAAAACCTTTGAAAGAAGAGAAAATTCTCTTATGAACAGATCAGTGATCTAAAAACAAGATCATTGATCTTTAAACATAACTAAATAAAATGAATAAATAAAATAAAAATAGTGCTTTGCACTTTTTCATGAACCTTTGGTTCTTTAAGATAAGAAAAAACTTATCTTTTCCTTTGATCTAAATTAGATCAAGAAATCTAACAGTGCTTTGCACTTCTGTTCTTGAATCTAAAAGATTCTCAAATTAATAGTGCTTTGCACTTATAAATCTGCACTGTTGCGCTCTTGGGCTGGCGCAAGCCACCAGAGAGCGCCACGTGTCAGCGCCTGAACCATTTGCGCTATGCGCTTTTGAATAGAGCTTCGCTCTCTGAAATTGGCGCAAGCCACCAGAGCGCGCCACGTGTCAGCAGCGCAAGCATAGCGTACTAGCGCAGCGCACTGCGCTGCATGACATGTGTCATCACCACGAGCGCTTGCGCTCTCTGATTGGCGCAAAGCGCCTAACAAATGCAAGGCATTTCTTAAAGGGCCAGGCCCAAATCAAAAAGACCAAGCAGGCCAAAATAAATTGCAAAGCAATAAAAGGGCAGAGCCCAAATAAAATTGATGCTCTGCATCATTTATAAAGGGCAGAGCCCAAAACAAATTGATGCTCTGCATCCTTTCTGTGCAAAGCCCAGATAAAAATAAGAAGAAATGCGATGCAAAAGCAAATAAAATGTTGAACATTTTCAACTGGACTTAGCCCAATTTTGGCCGTAAGTCCTTAAATTGACTGAGCAAGATTGCTCTCTTAAATCAATTTACTACCGGTTCGAGGGTATATCTCCGAACTCCACTCACACCTGTCGTTGTAATCCTTCAACGACGTCAGAGAGGTGACGGGTCCCAACGACCACACGTATACGGACTGCGGGGTCCTTAAACTCGTGGACCGAAACGTCCTTAAACTAATGTTGGACCGAAACGTCCTTAAACTAATGTTGGACCACCACGTCCCTAAGCTGGAATACGGACCGCCACGTCCCTAAACTGGAACAATAGAGCCTCCAAATGCTCTTTTACCGGATCTAAACGATCTCGTTTAAGTCGATCTTAGCCCCAAACACGGCTAACGTATCCTTAAACATTCAAATGGACTATAAAATTCCAAATCAACTCTGGTTCGAGGGTACATCTCCGAGCTCCTCTGACACCTGTCGTTGTAATCCTTCAACGACGTTAGAGAGGTGACGAATCCCGATGGCCAGATATTAAATGGATTATCACGTTAAGTTGATCTTAGTCTCAAACAGGACTAACGTATCCTTAACGAACGTTTAAGTTGATCTTAGCCTCAACGCGACTAATGCATCCTTAAACTAAAAACACCAAACCCTAATCTAAGTAAATACGGATTTGGACTAATCCACGTCCTACGGGGGACGGCTTTACTCAGTCTCCGTATACAATCCACGGGCAACCACAAACAAAACAAACACACACGACACGAAGTGAAATTCTGGAGAAGGAGAAAGTTGTTACCGCGATGCGGTAGCATAATTAACTGCAGGGGCTTGCGCCTGCAGGGAAAAGCGTCCCCACAATCAAAAACCCCTCAAGCGAGGAGGAATCTGACGAAGTCTGCTGCATCGGCCGCATCCGTCTAAACCTCCGATACACGGTGCCATAAATCAACTTGGAATCTTCGGAGAGGTGGACGGATAAAACCATATAGCATCTGCCCCGAATCTCAGGCAAGACGCCATCGCGTCGTCGGCCGCCATTCGGAGGGGAACAGATTCTGGCACGCCCGGTGGGACCTTTTCCTCTTTCCACTCCACACTTCGTGTGTCGTCTTCACGAACCAATCGCGGTTTGTTAAATGGTTGCCTTCGGATTTCAAGTTACTAAGATTTGGTCTCTTGCCTGGCGCAGAACTCAAGATTCAATGGCCTCTAACTGCACCAACTGCTCGAAGTGCCCCTGCAATGGACGCTCCACCTCCCCCGGAGGTGTAGCATATGGGCCCCAAGCGGCTTCCTTCCTCGCTCTGCCGGTAGACCAGGTGACCCAAGCCACCACTGGCCTGTTCTTCGGGACCATGATCCCACCTACAAGCTTCTCTGTGCCAATACCTGCACCGGAAGTGAACAAAAAGTCGGTCTTCGACCGGCTCCCTGCTACGAAGGCCCCTGTCAACGGGTCGCCCACTGCCGAACCAACAGCCTCTGTTTTCACCAGGCTAAATCAGAACTCTAAACTGGCTGTCCCAAGGAAGGCAATGACTGCTGCTTCAGAAGTCATCAAGGCGGCTTCCCCTGTCAAAGAGTCAGTCTTTTCAAGACTGACGATTCCTGCTCCTGTCCCTGCTCGAGGATTTGTCTTCGATAGGTTGGATATCACACCTCAGAAGACAACCTCAGTCTTTAAGAAGTTAACACCGGCGGCGCCTCATTCAGACAGGGGGCAAAGAGAAGATGTCTCAATCTCCGAGCCAGTCCCAACGGCTCGTCATGCTCGACGTCGCCATTGGCAACGAGTAAGGAAGGCAGGGGGCAACTCCCTCTCAGGGCTAACTCCACCGGCTCCAGTGGTGGAAGTCAACGCTGCTGTTCCAACTGGGAACATCTTTGAACTGCTGAGGAGGGTACGTAAGAATTCTCCAACCGCTACACTGAAAAGATCTCCTCCGCCTGCGGAGAGAGTTCCGGAAACAAAACAAGAACAGCCCCCTCAACGGCTGTCTTCAAAAATTTATAAAGTTTGGCGGAGGGTTCAAGACTCCGTGATTGACCCAGGTCACTCTCGTCGCCAGAAAAAGGCGAAGGTGGAAAAAGACAAGGACTGTCCCATTAAACAGCAGGGGACAACAGCTGCTAGGGTGCCCCCTTCAACGGTTCCTTCAACCTCAACAACCCACAAAAGAAGGAGGCCAGAGAAAACTCCCGCGTCAGCGGAAAAAGTTAAAAATGGTGAACCTAAACGCCCCAAGTCAGGGGGCATAACAGTTCATATGGTTTACATGGCATCGGGAAAAGAAGACAGCCGTGCATCCACGGGTCATAGACCGCTTACACGGTCAGTGACCAAGGCTCAAGAGCAGCAACAGAAGCTCCAGGAAATGATGAACGCTATGGCCGCACTTACAGGGCCAAAAGAGAACCCTGAAACGTCCTCAGATGAGCGCCATGAGGAAGAAACCGACGCCGAATTCCTTCGTCTGATATTGGAAAAGAAGGACAAAGAGGCCGCTGAACAAGCAGCCAACATACAGCGTATGGGCCTCCTCTTCCAGGACATGATAAGGATGATGATACAACAAGAGCCCCCGGTTGAAGAGCCCCTGATCGTCCTTGGAGACGATAGGGGAGAGACATCAAATCCTCCACCAGCTCTATCGACAGCTAAAGAGGATACAATCTCCAAAGCTGATTTGGATGAGTACATCACCCAACAAATACTGGTTCATCATGCGACCGAAACAGCTGGCCAGGTCGTGAAAACGGGGAGGCCATATCCGAGTTGGTACGATCAAATCAAGTACCCGCCAGGTTATACGATTCCCAAGTTCCATGTCTACAAGGAGACGGGCAATCCTCACCAGCATGTTGCCCAGTTCAGGGCACTCTGCGGCAATACCGGTGGTGATGACAAGCTTTTACTTCGCCAGTTTGTTGGAAGTTTATCGGATACGGCGTTCGAGTGGTACTCTGAACTCCCGAACGACTCTATCAAAACCTTCGCGGAGATGGAGCTACTGTTTACTCAGCGTTTTGCAAGCGCCAGTGAACGTACCCCGATGACAGCACTGATTAACGCCAGGGTAAAGCCAGACGAGACGTGGGTTCAGTATGCTATACGGTGGCGGAACTTGTGGTCGAAGTGCGAGCAGCGCATTGAAGAAGCTCCCGCGGTGGGTATGTTTGTGGGGACCCTTGATCCGCAAGCAACCATCTCGCAATTTATGATGTTTTTCAAGCCAACTACCTTCCAGGCCTTGATTGACAAGCTAGAGCAGATGGATCAGATGGGCCATAAACCCCCTCTTCCAAGGCCGGACTCCCGAAATGACAAAGGGAAGGGAAAAGCGATCGTCGTCGCTAATTCTCAACAACAACCGAGCGACCCGAAACCGGTTGCTCGTCAAAATAATATGCGCCCGTACGTACCCCTTGAGGATAGGATGGGACGTCCTTATTCCTTTCCCCGCGATAAAACGAGGAGGTTATTCGAGCTGGCGTTGCGCAACAAACTCATAAATCTGCCGGATCCAAAACGTCCGTTGGAACCAAGTGACGTCAACGAGCCCAACTACTGTCCTTATCATCGAATACTAGGCCATCCGATCGAAGATTGCTACGTTTTCAAGAATTGGCTTGAAAACCAGTACCGACAGGGCAAGTTCGCGTTATCTGACAAATGGAAGGTGAATCCCCCGCAGCCCCACACCTCTAAAGGGACGAATACGCCGGGGGCAACATGCTCCGTCATTGAAGAAGCTCCTTGGGAGGTTGTATTATCAGCCAAGACAAAGAGGATGCTATATGATCTTCAGACATGTTCAGCAATCAAGTGGAAGAACCCGTTGGAACCGTAGGTCATTGAGGGGATGTTGAAGCCACGTCCAACTCCAAAGACCGATGATGGTGGTTCAAGCACTTGCAGCCAGCCGTCAAAATCTTCGAAAAAGAAGAAGAAGAAATGTAAGAAGCCCGTGAAGCCTGGCGACAAGCGCACGGACTTACAAAAGCAAATTGACGCGCTGGATGAATACAACCAAAAGACACGGACTCCCATTACGCTCCAAGAGTTCCTCAATCACGTCTTTCAAGAAGAAGATGAGGGAGAAAGTTCATCGGATGAATCCGAGGAGTATGTCGCGAGCTGTCATATGATTTCCCATTCGATCACGAACGATGAGGAGACTCCTTGCACTGAAACGCTGGGGGCAGATCTTGAACCAAAATTTCCGGAGCTATCAGATGAAATGATTGACGCGTTCCTTAACGAAGCTCGATTGAAAAGTAAAGCTGATCGAGAACGCGAGACGGCTATATTTGAAAGGGCCAAGCGCTGGCGACTTGATGGAAGAGCTGAGACGATCCCGCTGGAGCAAAACACCTCCGTTACCGACAAAAGCCAATTCAAGATGAGGAAAAAGTTTGCTAAGGCCATATCAATGGGCATGAAGCTGCCATCCTCTGAACGAAACATCACTGGTGAAATGGAAACGCACCCCTCCTATTGCTTATATCATCAAAAGATTTCGCACCCCACTCAAGAGTGTAAAGCTTTCGATAAATGGTGGCAAGGATACGTTGCTCATCGACAATGCTTTAAGCGGGAAAAGCGTAAAACTCGTCGAGAGCAAAGAAATACGACCGAAGGGATTAAAAGAACTACCGGCAATTATCGCATGGTTAACACTGGCGGGCCACAAATGCCTATATTCGGGAGTGATTCTGATGAAGAGCTAGAACTTGCCCCTCTCTTTAAGGAGTCCGCTTCGAGAAAAGAAGAAGAACCGAAGGTCTGCGAAAATATTCGACTGCGGAATCGGACGCTGCCTGAAAAGAACCTCGGACCCTCAAACAGAAAAGATACAGGGAAAGAAAAGGTCTCTGAAGATATCGTCTTAGATGACCAAGTTCTGGAAGAGCTAAACGCCAACAACCCGCCGAAGAAGAATAAGGTGGATTACAACGTCTTAGCACATCTGAGGAAGCTGCCCTCACAGCTCAGCATTCTTGACGCCCTGTTGCTATCAAAAGAGGCGAGAGATGCGTTGATTAAGGCACTACAGAAATCGGAGCAATTCCAAGCTTTCCTGGCTGAAGAAAAGATGAAGGATGAATTGGAGGAAGTACACACGGCCGATGTCACTTTCGGCAACGAGGACCTTCTCCTTGGGACTTGCGAACACAATCGCCCCCTTTATGTCTCAGGATACTGCCACGATATTAAGATAAGCAAAATCCTGATCGACAATGGATCCTTCGTTAATCTCCTCAATGTGCGGGTGTTAAAAGAAATCTGCATGAGCGTCCAGCACCTTGCTCGTGACAAGATCACCGTCTCCGGGTTCGACTCCCAGTCATTAAGAACTCTTAAGTCTGTGATACCGACGCTACGCTTCGGGCTACTCGTCACAGACATTAAGTTCCATGTCATAGACGCCAAGACATAATACAACGCTTTGCTCGGCCGACCATGGTTACACGAGTACAACATCATCTCTTCTACACAACATCAGTGTATGAAGTATTTTAAGGATGGTTTCGAGTATACCGTGATGGGAGAACTGAACCCGTTCTCTATGAACGAGGTCCGCAAATACGAAGATGCCAAATATTTCTTACCGGATTTCGAAGATACGGAGAAGTGTCACAAACCGGAGAATAAAGCTGACGCTACCATCCCTGTCTTCGGCAGTGATACTGAGGAGGAAGAGGAGATAGTGTATTCGGGTCCGCCCCAACACAACAAGCCGGGACCGTCCGCTCCTACGTTGATCTTTGGTAGCGACTCGGAAGATGAGATCCGTGTTGTACTCTCTGCTCGACCTTCAATACGAACGTCTGCTGACGAAGAGCAAAGTTTACAAGTCGCCATAGTGCCGCTTAAACACCATAAAGAACTGGACGCACTTAATATTTACAATGTAGAAGAGCTAAAAACATTCTACATCCCTCCCAGGCGAGAGAGCGAGAAAGCAATTTTGTTCTACCGCTATGAAGAAACCAAGGTGGAAAAAGAAATCTGGCATGGCGCGGATCCTACGCTCGACAGGCTTCAGCCTATCCGTCTTCCCAGATATTATACAGAGGGTTTGAAAAAGCTGCTGAAACGCCAGGGGATATCTTTCAAGCAGACCGTTCGGAAAGCCAAGTTCTATGATAAAGTCTGGAACGTTCCCGGGACTCAACGCAAACTGCCTAATGGGAAAATGGAGACAATCGGACTTGGATACATCCGGTCAAAGAAGCGAGAGCTACTAAACAGCTGCTATATCGTGTATGACTTCGATGAAGAAGCGGATGCTCAATGGGAGGACGCTAATCCTAAGTCAGTGAAAGTTCCGGATGCAAAAGTGCCCAGTCCGTCGTTCGAAGAACAAATGGACAAGCTTATAAGGGAAGTGCGTCAAAAAGTCCGAGACGACCATAACCGCGAAATGGTCATCTATGCGAAAGCCAAGACTCAACGCCTTCTCCAACAGGCCGTAAAGGATGAAAATGCCGCTCCTTGTCAACCTATTTTAAAGAAGGCCCGGCGCAAAAGCAGAAATAAGTTGGAAAACCAAAAAGGCGCTCAACAGCAACAAAGCAGGGCTAAGAAGCCACGCAAATGGGAGTCGAGCGTCATTGATCTATCCCTCATGAAGAAAATGGGTCGAGCATACTCTTTTCCTCGGGATAAGACAAAGAAGATACTTGATCTTGCTCTAAAACATCAGATGCTTACACTGCCGGAGTCTAAACACTCCGAACAAGCAGGTGAAGTCTCTGACCCAAATTATTGCACTTATCACCGAGTGATAGGACACCCTCTCGAAGATTGCTTCACCTTCAAAAATTGGGTTGAAGATCAGTACCAGCTCGGCAAGTTCGCTCTGTCTGACAACTGGAGGGTAGCGCCGCCACAGAAGCACGAGCCCAAGGCCACGAAAGAAGAACCAGTTCCGTATTGGGATTGGAAGCGAATCCGTACTTGTCACGTGATAATGATATCAAAAGAAGAGCCCGAGAACATGGATGACCTTCCCTGGTGCTTTGAAAACAGCAACGATGAGGTGATCTCAGAATTCCCGCCAGCGCCAAAAGAGCTGGAAGATAGAATCCATACCACTGCAGATAATCTCAAGAAAATTGAGTTGGGGACGGCAAATGACCCGCGACCGACATTCATCAGCGAGCTGCTATCTGAAGAAAGGGTGGCTGCGTTAAAGGATGTGCTTCTACAGCATAAAGATTGCTTCGCGTGGAACTATTCCGAAATGCCGGGACTAGATCCAGAAATTGCTGTACACAGATTGGCGATATCCCCGGACATCAAGCCAGTCAAACAAGCGCCGAGGAGAATGCGGTTCGAGCTTGAAATGAGTATCAATGCTAAAGTCAAAAAGCTGATCGACTCTGGCTTCATCCAGGAGGTTCAATATCCGGAGTAGATCGCCAACATCGTCCCGGTGATGAAGAAAAATGGGACAGTGCGTATATGCGTAGACTTCCGGGATCTTAATAAAGCTTGTCCGAAGGACGATTTTCCAGTGCTAGTCACCGAACCGATGATAGACAATACGTCCACTCATGAGATTTTCTCCTTCATGGATGGCTCGTCAGGATATAATCAGATAAAAATGCATCCAGAAGACCAGAAGCACACAGCCTTCAGGACCCCTTTAGGAATATTCTGTTACAAGGTGATGCCCTTCGGTTTAAAGAACGCCGGTGCCACCTACCAAAGGGCCATGACGAAGATCTTCGACGACCTTATACACGAAATCGTCGAATGCTATATCGACGATCTCGTGGTTAAAAGCAAATCATACGAGGAACATCTCGAGCATCTGAAGACCGTATTTCAACGCCTTCGACAATACAACTTGAAAATGAACCCGCTGAAGTGTGCATTCGGAGTTTCCTCAGGAAAATTCCTGGGATTCATTGTTCGACACCGAGGTATTGAAATAGATCCGTCAATGATCAAAGCGATCATGGAAATGCCTCCGCCGAGAACTCTCAAACAGTTGCGATCTCTCCAAGGGAAGCTCGCATACATACGGCGATTTATTGCCAATCTTTCAGGCAAGTGCCATCCCTACAGCCACCTGATGAAGAAGGGGACCCCGTTCGTCTGGGACCAAAAATGCCAAAGGGCACTAGACGAGATCAAGCAATACCTGCAAAACCCGCCGGTGTTGGCTGCTCCAGTTAAGGGAAAGCCTCTCATTCTCTACACGACCGCCCTCGAAGGTTCCTTAGGCGCATTATGGGCACAAGAGAACGATCAAGGGAAAGAGAGAGCACTCTATTACTTAAGTCGAGTTCTGCTGGGGGCAGAAAGAAACTACTCCCCCATTGAAAAACACTGCCTGGCGTTGATCTTTGCGATAACAAAGCTCAGGCACTATGCGTTGGCGCATGAAGTCCGTCTCATTTCAAAGGTGGACCCCCTTAAATACTTGATGTCAAAGGCCATATTGACGGGACGACTCGCTAAATGGGCCCTGCTCTTGATGGAGTTCTCGATAACGTATCAACCTCTCAAGGCAGTGAAAGGCCAGGCCATCGCCGACTTCCTCGCTGAGCATCCGATACCCGCCGATTCTCCTCTGAATTGCGATCTTCCAGACGAACATGCGTTTGATGCGATCGACGGTGATAATATCCGATGGGAGCTTTATTTCGACGGAGCATCTTCCGTGAAGAAGCGCAAACAAAGTACCCCTATAATTAAATCGGGGGTAGGACTCATCTTTATAACTCCACAAGGAGGGATAATGCGCTACGCGTTCTCCCTAACAGAGCCGAGGACAAATAACGAAGCCGAATATGAAGCTCTGATAGCAGGCCTCGAGATCGCCATTGACATAGGAATTGAAAACCTCCTTATATACGGGGATTCTCAACTGGTCGTTAGTCAAGTAAACGGCGACTACCAAACGTGCAAACCGGAATTGGTGAAATACGGTGAAAAGGTGCAACAACTGTTGACCCAAATTCCCTCTTATACTTTGGAGAACATACCGCACGCGGAAAACAGCAAAGCGGACGCATTGGCCAAACTTTCTAAAGAACTGGCTGACGAGAACCTCGATGACGTTAGAATCGTGGTACAAAGCCGTCGAGTGCTTGCCCCAGCAGAAATATCTCCGGAATCATCCGAAGAAAAAGGAGCGAACGAGCAGACAACTCTGTAAGTAAAAGATTGGGAAAATACCGAGGATTGGAGGGAAGTCTTCATAGATTACTTTAAATCCCACCGAATGCCTGAAGAAGCATCCGCAAGACATCAGCTCATGAAACGAGCTCTGTCTTTCGCCTTCGTCAACGATACTCTGTACAAGAGGTCATTTGATTCTCTGTGGCTGAGATGCTTAGGACCTGACGAAGCGAAAAGGGTCGTCCAGGAAGTTCACGACGGACTCTGCGGTTCTCACCAAGCAGGCCCAAAGATGAAGTTAAAGATCAAACGGATGGGCTAGTATTGGCCCACGATGATCCAGGACTGCCTCGAATATGCGAAGCAATGTCACTCATTCCAAATTTATGGGGACTTCATCCATCAGCATCCGAATCCACTACATCCAACGGTGGCTAGCTGGCCATTCGAAATGTGAGGGACTGATATAGTCGGCCCCATCGAACCAGCATCGTCTAGAGGACATCGTTTCATCCTAGCGACGACTGACTACTTCTCTAAGTAGGCAGAAGCGGTACCGCCGAGGGAAGTAAAGACGGAGAATATCCTCCATTTCTTCAAGACGCATGTCATATATCGGTTTGGAACGCCAAGGCGAATCATCTCCGATAACGGGCCAGCCTACAGAAGCCACAAAATCAGTCGCTTCGCGCAACAGCATAATATAGACTGGAGATATTCCTCAGTTTATAATCCGCGAGCTAACGGTCTAGCTGAGGTCTTCAACAAGACCTTGACGAAGATCATGAAGAAAACGGTGTCACGAAATAAGAAAGACTGGCACGAAAGACTGCAAGAAGCTCTCTGGGCGTATCGAACTACGTTTAAAACGGCCACGAACGCAACACCATATGCGTTGGTATTCGGTACAGAAGCAGTACTCCCTCTCGAGATAGAATTACCCTCTCTACGAGTGGCAGTCCACTACGAGCTGACGGACGAAGAAAATGCTCACTTTCGGCTTGAGGAGCTTGACGCCTTTGATGAAACCCGGCTCATAGCACAGCAAAATCTGGAAGCTTATAAAGCAAAGATGACGCGCTCATATGAAAGATTGACCCGACCGAGGACATTCCGCCAAGGCGAACTCGTGCTAGTGGTCAAAAGGCCTATGATCCCCAATCGCGCCAAGCGAGGAAAATTCGAGCCAAACTATGAAGGCCCGTACATCATAGACAAGGTCTACCAGGGTGGGGCCTATCTACTCATGGACATGCACGGCGAAAGGCCTTTCAGGCCAATAAACGGTCGCTTCCTAAAGAAATACTATGCTTAATGAGCCACAGCCTAGGTCAATGGTAGATGACGACGACTATGTCCGCTCGCTATCTTCCTAAGCTCAAACTCTATCAGCAGTAGCCAGCCTTCTCAATGTCGGACCGAAATGTCCTTAAACTAATAGTAGACCGAAACGTCTTTAAACTAATACCGCAGCATCTTTTAGGCTGATGAGATATAAAAAAAAATAAATATATAGAAATAAAATAAAAAAAAACGGTATGTCCATAAGCAAAAAGGGCACGGATGAAAACCCGAAAGGGCTCCGTGAGTAAAAACAGCAGGGCTACCGGCGAGTGTTCGTGAAAACCCGAAAGGGCACGACCTCGTAAAAAAAAAAGAGAGAAGAAGAAAATAAATTAAAAAAAAATCATATAAAATAAAAACGGTATGTCCACAAGCAAAAGGGGCACGAATGACAACCCGAAAGGGCTCCGTGAGTAAAAACAGCAGGGCTACCGGCGAGTGTTCGTGAAAACCCGAAAGGGCTCCATGAGTAAAAACAGCAGGGCTACCGGCGAGTGTTCGTGAAAACCCGAAAGGGCGCGATCTCGTAAAAAAATATATAAAAATAAAAAGAATAAAAAAAAACGGTATGTCCATAAGCAAAATGGGCACGAATGAAAACCCGAAAGGGCTCCGTGAGTAAAAACAGCAGGGCTACCGGCGAGTGTTTGTGAAAACCCAAAAGGGCGCAACCTCGTTAAAAGACACTTACAGGGTCCCCTCGACCTTGTAAGGAGAAACCACCCGCGTGAGATCCTTACGACCCACAAGGGAGCAGCACACTTAGGGATCCCCACGATTCCTAGGGAGAAAATACACTTGCGAGATCCTCACGACTCGTAAGGAGAACTCCCTTATGGGGACCCTCACAGCTCATAAGATTTGAAAGTCTTAAGTTACAGAGACCTAAACCTGTGCTTAAGAAACCCCCACAACCTTCGATATTGCCCTACAAGTGGCTCAATACTGACCCTTGTATACAATCCACGGGCGCGAATAAACATTTCCCTAACCAAGTCCCATCCGTGACTGGGGATATGTTCGCATGGTGAACAACCCTCGTAAATCCTCTCGATTTATGAGGAAAAAACCCTCCTGTAGGATCCTTACGACTTACAGAGGAAACGAACACTTAGGAATCCTCACGGGTCCTAAGGAGAAAATACACCTACAAGATCCTTACGACTTGTAGGGAGAAATAACTTTGTGAGACCCTTACGGCTCATGAAGTCAAAAGCCTTAGTCGACAGGACCCTAACCCTGGTCGTTAAGCCACCTTTGTTCGACATTGACAGAGGCAGATGATGATTCGCTCCTGGTAATATCCCAGTTGTAGCGGTGCTGATGCCGAAATTGGTCTACTGCAAAAGGCCAATAGGCCGCACATGCATACGAAATAGCCGAAATGATAGGGCAACTTGCAATAAAAAGCAGCAAGTAAAAATGCATGCATGCAAAATAGCCGAAATGATTGGGCAACTCGTAATAAAAAGCAGCAAGTAAGAATAAAATAAATAGCCGAAATGATTGGGCAACTCGCAATAAAAAGCAGTGAGTAAAAATAAAATAAACAGCCGAAATGATTGGGCACCGCGAGAAATAGCCGAAATGATTGGGCGATCGCGACCTTCGCGATATAAAAGCTGAAATGATAGAGCATCGCAGAGATAAAACAAAAAATGATGATAAAACTTTGGCCCTACAGTTAAGATCACATCGATCCCTGTATACAATCCAAGGGCGTAAACAAAGAGGGAACCATACTTTCCCAACAGGCTCCGCCAGAAGACGAAGCCAAACCTCGACGGTTCATTCCAACTCCGAAGAAACCAGTGTCTTCAGCAAATTCCTCGACTCACGGATACAAACACTCCTTGACGAGAGCCTCCTGATCCGCGTCGACTCGCAGAGCCACCAGTGCCTCCATGGGAAATTCTCGACTCGTTTCAAACCCCAAGGAAACAAATAATCCTTGGCGCTAGGGAAACAAATAATCCTTAGCAAATTCCTCGACTCACGGATACAAACACTCCTTGACGAGAGCCTCCTGATCCGCGTCAGCTCGCAGAGCAACCAGTGCCTTCGTGGGAAATTCTCGACTCGTTTCAAATCCCAAGGAAACAAATAATCCTTGGTGCTTGGGAAACAAATAATCCCTAGCAAACTCCTCGACTCACGGATACAAACACTCCTTGACGAGAGCCTCCTGATTCGCGTCGACTCGCAGAGCCACCAGTGCCTCCGTGGGAAATCCTCGACTCGTTTCGAACCCCAAGGAAACAAATAATCCTTGGTGCTTGGGAAACAAATAATCCCTAGCAAACTCCTCGACTCACGGATACAAACACTCCTTGACGAGAGCCTCCTGATTCGCGTCGACTCGCGGAGCCACCAGTGCCTCCGTGGGAAATCCTCGACTCGTTTCAAATCCCAAGGAAACAAATAATCCTTGGCGCTTGGGAAAAAAATAATCCCTGGCAAACTCCTCGACTCACGGATACAAACACTCCTTGACGAGAGCTTCCTGATTCGCGTCGACTCGCAGAGCCACCAGTGCCTCCGTGGGAAATCCTCGACTCATTTCAAACCCCAAGGAAACAAATAATCCTTGGCGCTTGGGAAAAAAATAATCCCTAGCAAACTCCTCGACTCACGGATACAAACACTCCTTGACGAGAGCCTCCTGATTCGCGTCGACTCGCGGAGCCACCAGTGCCTCCGTGGGAAATCCTCGACTCGTTTCAAACCCCAAGGAAACAAATAATCCTTGGCGCTTGGGAAACAAATAATCCCTAGTAAATTCCTCGACTCACGGATACAAACACTCCTTGACGAGAGCCTCCTGATTCGCGTCGGCTCGCAGAGAAACCAGTGTCTCCGCGGGAAATTCCCGATTCGTCTCAACTTGCAAATGAAGCCTCAGGCAGCAAGGAAAAAAAACTTGCTTCCTGAACAATGGGACCCTGCAAGTCAATCCAAAATGGTCTCTTGCATACTATTCACGGGTCTCACTCTCCAAGGTCGAGTTTCGACAAGGAGGGAAACAACCGCTTACGAGTCCTCTCGACTCGTAAGAGGGAAAATTCTCTTATAGGATCCTTACGACTTATAAGAGAAAACCACACTTAGGAATCCTCACGATTCCTAAGGAGAAAAACCCACTTACGAGATCCTCTCGATCCGTAGGGAGAAAAGTCTCTATGAGACCCTCACGGCTTATAGAGTTGAAAAGTCTTAGGCAGCAGATCTGAACCTGCGGCCTAAGCCATCGCTATTTCTTAAGAAAGTCAAGATGCGTGCTCTATTATCCGTCAACCATGGTTACTAAGGTGACATGCTGATAACAAAAGAAAGAAAAGACAGAGAAAACAACACAAGGCATTAAAAAAAATGTGTATCTTTTATTCATAAACTTGATTGTGTACAGGATACATGGTGCTAAAGAATAAAAAATATACATATATATTTTTTATTTACAAGTACAAACGTACAAGGAGAGTTACTGAGAAGGAAGCGTCCTGCATAGCTCTAGCAATTGTTCGCGCACTTCCTTCCCTACTTTCTCCTGATTGGCCACCACTGCCAACTCCGCCTCCACTTGGGCCCGTTGCTGCGCGACAGATGCAAGCTGATCCCTGACGGCCTGATGAGCAGCTTCACGGCCTGGAGTGTCATGCTCGGCGACATCAAGTGCCCGCTTCAGTTTCAGCCCGTTTGAGATGCGCTCCAGAAGGCCCTCGAAGACAGCCTTTACCTCAGCGGCGTTCGCCTCAACTTCAGCACGCAGGAGAACAATTTCGCTTGAAGACTCCTGTCACTCCTTCAGCCTCAAACCTGCTTCTTGTTCCAAACGATGGAAATGAGAAGTGCTTTGCTCGAGCCATGTCCCCGTTGAGTGCTCACGGCCAAAGTCTCGGGGGATAGACGCATCGACTCCAGCTGATGAAGGCGAGCCTCAATCTCCCGACAATGGTTAACCCAAGAGGCGACAATGCCCTCGTCATGGAAGGTGGCAAATATCACCAACATCGGGTTAACCGTCGTAGCGAAGTCCTCAGCAGATGTAGGAGTCTCGATGTCGAGTTCCTCGATGTAGTCGCTTAACATGCGCAGACTATTCGCGGCACCTTTTGAGGACGGACGTCTCTGGGAAGGGCCGCCCGGTATTGTAATACGAGACTTAAAAGGCACCGAGACTGGAACGACAGCTGAAAAAGACAAAATGTGATTAGATGATGATTCAATAGATATGGAGAAAGTCATTGATAAGATAGTTTACTATACCGGTTGAAGCAGGTGGTAAGGCCGGAAGGGCCGGTAGCACAACCGATCTTTCTTCTCCCCCTTCGATTTGTAACACTGCAGTCAGGACAAGAGAGAGTTAGAAATAATTCTACCTCTGAAAAACAAAGATATCAATCGGGAACGGTACTCACCAGCGCCACCAGAGGGAGAGGCGAATTCAGATGGGAAGGAGAAGTGTGGGAGCAACACTTGATAGAGATGGTCAAAAAGCACTCCTAGAAGACACAACAGTGTGACTTTAATACACAAATTATGCGTCTGGAAGATAAGATTAATAAATTGCAAACGCATACCTTCCAACATCTTCGAGGGTATGAGAGAGGGTTGAGAGGTGACCACCGCCAAGACAGTCGTTGAAGGCGCTCCCTCAAGCAGTGGGGCATCGGCACTGGCTGCGTCTGCGTTACGAAAAGGTGAACTTGTCAGAAAAGATTGTAAAGTAAAGAAAAACGGCAACTTGGGGTTTACCTGAGGAGCTCCCGGCTGAAACGGAGGCGACTCCCTCCTCAATCGATATGAGACCACCGCCCGTGGCCTCATCACCCGACTCGATGGGGACCGTCGTCGTGCTCGCGCGGCCAGGAGATGGCGGAAGATCATAGACGGGGAGGGCAATGATTGGAGCGTTGCCAGATTCTTGGAAGGAAGCGGCTGACTCTTCCCTAAGAGTCGTGCCCATCTCATCCGCTACTTCTTTGGGCTCCGCCGTCTCCATCGGCTCATCCACCGTCACCACGAGGTCGCCGGCCTCAAGCGCCTCATCCGACACTACCCTGAGCTCAGTTACGATGATCGTTTCATCTGCCGCCACTTCAGGCTCGGCATCAATGACCTTCTCGGTTGCAGACCCCTCAACCTCCATCTCAGGCTCCGAAGCCTCAGCGACGTTGCCCACCATCGGCTCAGGTTCGGCAGGTGCCGCCCCCTCTGTTTCTTTGGGATTAACGGTCTCCGCCTCCCCCTCGGTCGGACTTGGCCCTGCAAGATAGAATATATAAAAACCGACAGCTTTATGAGTCTAGTAACGAAATTCTGAAGGAAATATTACCTGAGGTAGACTTGTCGTTAGCCTCTCTATTGGCACGGATCGCCTGTCTATGAGCTGTAGACAGGGCGACCGGGGCCTCTTCAGATGGAGTATCAGCACGAGGGGCGGTGCTGGGACCCGCTCCCATAGCCAAGGCAGCCCTGCGCGCCTTCGCCTCACGCCTCAGCCGCTTCCTTTCCTCCCGGGCTGTCGCGATGGACCTTTGTGATGCCTCCTTCAAGGCGTCGTCATCCTCGTTCAGGGATGCCTCCAGAGCCTTTAAGGCATCTTTTATCGGCTCTTCAAGACGAACCTCCTGCGGTGGCCCAGAGGAAGCAGGAACATCGGCAGCTGGTAGAACATCTGCGTCACTTGGAGGGAACGACATTGAGGTTCCTGTGATTAAAAGGGAAAGGTTAGATCGACCATAACACAAGGGAAATGAAAACTTGATGAATCGAAACTTACTCAGGCCCATGGATGCTCTAAGACGTTCCTCCTCTTGGAAAGTCTTCAGAGAAGCGGCAATGGCTTCTTCATCAGTGATGCCTGTTGAAAGAAAAGAAAGAAAAGCGTTAGTCAAAGGCAATGAAGAGGATATGTTGCAATAAAGAAAATGCGACTAGTAGTTACCTGATTGCGCAAGCTTAGCTAGCCACGTGTCACGCCTCGCCAACCACGCTGAAGCTTCGAGAGCAGCCTCCAAGTCTGTATCATCCGGCGGTGGCATCACTGATCCTTCGTTAGTCCCATATTCGATCAGGCCCTCGGCATAGGGAGCATGGGGTTCCTGACCGAACACGACGTCCGCGGCGAAGAGCGACTTCCTTTTCTTCTGCCCACCAACCTTAGGTGCACGCGGGATCGACTTACGTTTAGCAGCCACCTTGGGACGGCGGGTCCCGATGTTTGCACCTACACCGGACTCCGACGAGGCCACGACCACTGTTTCTGCTGAAGGACGGGGCGCTAGAGGTGCATCTGCAATATCAGGGAGCGGCGATCCGTGTGGAGGACTTCGCGCACGCGATGGCCCTGTTCTAACCTCTTTTAGAGCAGCAACTACTGGAGTCCTAGGAACCAAAGGAGCGTTGTGGTCACTGCCTGGAGGCGTACCCTTACGATCAACCAGCAGTCGTCTTTCCTCTTTTATAACGGCTCCCGTTGCATGATTGTACCAGTCTTTATATACATTAAGGAGTCGTGGAGCGCAGGCCGGCGTACTGATAAAAAAACGAGAACCCATGTTCAGGCGCATGAAGTGATGTAACGCGTTCTCCATCCCTTCTTCATTGGCAGCATGTTCCAGTAAGAAAGCTTCCAAGGGTACCCCTTGATCGTAGCCCAGTTGTTGGGCGAAACGATGCGGGTTATATCTCATGAAAATTGCTGCACCGTCCTGCCTGAAGACTAGGAAGCCCGGTCTAATAGAATACAAGTGGAGGGTCTCCCGGGCCGTCAGAATTGAAGCTCCATCCTTAAAGGAGTCCTGTAATGGTCGCACCGCAGTGGTGGACACTTTTCCAATGGTCAATACCTTGTCGATGAAAGACATCCCGGCTCCAACGGTGTAGGGACGAAGCAATAAACCCCCGGCGTTCCGTGGTGACGGGGTCACGATTGATGCACCAATCAGCTGTATGATGCGAGGGAAACCACACTTGTCGAAGAACGAGGGCCTTTTATGCATACCGAAGACACCCGCCGTGTGTAGCTCGAGCCACGATGCAAAGTAGTGCATCGGGAAGACCACGTGCAGCACCCCGGGCTCATTAGCATCCGCTGCTCGGCTGAGGCCATGATATAGGTGCGCCAAGCCAGCAATCCCAACAACCACCTTTACCCCGATGGCCATCCGGTGAGCTGGGTAAAAGACAGAGGGCCGCATACGATGAGAGTGCATCGGGATCGCAAACCAGCTCAGCCACAGCCTAAGAAATCCTAAGAAAAAGGCCTCCTCATCTATTCCAGGGGCCGCAATTTCCGCAAATAACATAGTAGGGAAGTCCGGAAGGAAAAAACTCTTTTGATCTATCTCCTTCTCCGGTAGGTTATCCGCACCTAGACCGAAAGGGTCATCCAGAGTGGCAAACTTGGTAGCCTCTGATGAGAGGACGCTTGGGCGAAGGAACCGAGCGATGAAATCCTCAAAGTTAACTCCCCGACTCCCGTGTTCGATAAAAAGAGATTCATAGATGTTCAACACCTTAATCAAGCTTGGGAATTGATGTTGAACAGCATTCTCCGGTGTGACCCCCCTTACCACCGGCCTAGCACCAAAGACGTACACATCCGTCGGGAGCAGCTCCTCATAATGTTCTCCCATGACTGGTAGACCGGATACCTCCGTGAACTCCTCCAAAGAGATGGACACTTCCCGATCCATGGCAAGGAAAGTGTGGATAGGAATATTCCACTGCTCCAGGAAAGCCTTGAACCACCAGATGGGGAGCATGGGATACTGGAAGAGAGAGACGTAGACCGCGGTGTACAATCCCAATCTTATCAACTGCGACTTCTTCGTCGACAGGATATACCGGGCCCACGGCAGGTAGCCAATCGGGTGGCGGGGGGTCAGACCAATGTTATATGATTGCCCCCAGGGTCTCGCCTCGCCCTGACAGATACGACGTCCTAGGATATCTAAGACCATAGGACATTGGACCGGAACCGCATCCATAGCGGGATGAAGAAAGCTGTTCGCGGTCCAATCCACCATCTCCACGGCATACTGCACCGAGGGTGGGGTAGCATAATGAATCGCCGTTATGAGTTCTGACGGCACCGCGCATGTGAAGCTCCGTCGGCCCATGATGATCTGATTGTACCATGACCCCCAAGGGTGGAGACTCTTGTATTCCGGGTCGTACTCCTTAATCATGGCAAGGACTTCACGGTCCAAGGGCGCCTCGGGAAATCCCTCCTCCGAGCGGACGAACGGGAATGAAGTGTCTAGAGACATGATCGCTGCAAAAGAACAATTTAGCCGTTAGTGTTGTAATTCCAACGTTTGGCGTCTAAAAAAAAGGGAAATGCATTAATTAAATTAAAATTAATTAATTACACCACACAGCAGTGCAGTGGGTAGGAGACCGAAGGGGGACCCACAAAATCTGGATGACAATACGTCAGTTAATAAGACAACCTCATCATTGGATGAGATTGTCAGTTGGTCCCCAGGAAAACATTCCTATTTATAAAAAAAGGGGGGGAAGAATCCCTAGAGACAAGGAGAAAATCTCCTCTTTCAGAGCAAAGCTCTGTCACAGAGTGACACTTGTCAAACTCTGGTCTCAGAGAAATAAGATTCCTTAAAAGAGCATAGCTCTATGGTAATAATGGAAAGGTCCATCAGAAAATGTTACACCTAAAAGAATTAGAATTTTTGGAATCTTGAAAAATCCATGAAAAAAACTTATGAAATTTTTTCATTTTTCAGATCTAAAAGATCTACTGATGATTCAAAGAGCAAAGCTCTGTTCATGGGTTAGAACCCATGAACAAGATCTTTATAGATCTATAAGTTCTTAAGAGCAAAGCTCTGTTTATGAAACCCCAATGGGGATCTCTTTAGATCAAAAGATCTGTGAGAGCAAAGCTCTTTGGTTGAGATTAAGTTCAATTAAGTTTAATTAATTTTACCTAAAGTTTTTGACTTTAGAAATGAGCAAAGCTCTGAAAGTTCTTGAATGAGAGCAAAGCTCTGGGAAATAAAAATCTTGAAATGATGAGATTTTTTCTAAGGGCCAGAGGTCCTATTTATAAGGCGCTTGCGCCCCATGAGCTCACCCCTTGATCCAACGATCAGGAGTTTGCCACCGCTGCACTCACGTGTGCGCCACGTGAGCGCAACGGTGGGGGGCATTTGTTTCGCCCTATCAGAGCAAAGCTCTGTTGAAATTCAAAATTCAAAATTTTGAAGCAACGCTTCAAATCTCGGGCGCAACGCGCCACATGTCAGGAGATGATACGTCAGCGCAGCGCCCAAGAAGGCGCGCCCAATCAGAGCAAAGCTCTATTTTAAGCAAAATTAAAGGAAGCAACGCTTCAGTTGCGCAAGCACTGCATTGTGCGACACGTGTCAGCGCAGTTGCGCTGCGCTGTGCGCTGCGCGACACGTGTCAGCGCAGATGCGCTGCGCTGTGCGACACGTGTCACGCGCTGGGGCATTTGCGCCAAACAGAATTAAGATTTTAAAAGAAATCTTTCTGTTCTTGTTAAAACAAGAAATTTTTTTTCTGTAAAACAGAAGCCCTTGGATCAAAGATCCAACGGTGGGGAAAATTCCCCAAATCACTCAGAGAGAGATCTCTTTAACAAATTTAACTAATTTATGAGCACTATAAAAAGGACCCCAGATCTCAATTCAAAGGCATCAACATTTTTCTAAAAAAAAAGAGAAGAGAACTCTTGAGAACTCCTCAAGAACAACAGAAGGTAAAAACCTTTGAAAGAAGAGAAAATTCTCTTATGAACAGATCAGTGATCTAAAAACAAGATCATTGATCTTTAAACATAACTAAATAAAATGAATAAATAAAATAAAAATAGTTCTTTGCACTTTTTCATGAACCTTTGGTTCTTTAAGATAAGAAAAAACTTATCTTTTCCTTTGATCTAAATTAGATCAAGAAATCTAACAGTGCTTTGCATTTCTGTTCTTGAATCTAAAAGATTCTCAAATTAATAGTGCACTTATAAATCTGCACTGTTGCGCTCTTGGGCTGGCGCAAGCCACCAGAGAGCGCCACGTGTCAGCGCCTGAACCATTTGCGCTATGCGCTTTTGAATAGAGCTTCGCTCTATGAAATTGGCGCAAGCCACCAGAGCGCGCCACGTGTCAGTAGCGCAAGCGTAGCGCACTAGCGCAGCGCACTAGCGCAGCGCACTGCGCTGCATGACACGTGTTATCACCACGAGCGCTTGCGCTCTCTAATTGGCGCAAAACGCCTAACAAATGCAAGGCATTTCTTAAAGGGCCAGGCCCAAATCAAAAAGACCAAGCAGGCCAAAATAAATTGCAAAACAATAAAAGGGCAGAGCCCAAATAAAATTAATGCTCTGCATCATTTATAAAGGGCAGAGCCCAAAACAAATTGATGCTCTGCATCCTTTCTGGGCAAAGCCCAGATACAAATAAGAAGAAATGCGATGCAAAAGCAAATAAATGTTGAAAATTTTCAACTGGACTTAGCCCAATTTTGACCGTAAGTCCTTAAATTGACTGAGCAAGATTGCTCTCTTAAATCAATTTACTACCGGTTCGAGGGTACATCTCCGAACTCCTCTGACACCTGTCGTTGTAATCCTTCAACGACGTCAGAGAGGTGACGGGTCCCAATGACCACACGTATACGGACTGCGGGGTCCTTAAACTCGTGGACCGAAACGTCCTTAAACTAATGTTGGACCGAAACATCCTTAAACTAATGTCGGACCACCACATCCTTAAGCTGGAATACGGACCGCCACGTCCCTAAACTGGAACAATAGAGCCTCCAAATGCTCTTTTACCGGATCTAAACGATCTCGTTTAAGTCGATCTTAGCCCCAAACACGGCTAACGTATCCTTAAACATTCAAATGCACTATAAAATTCCAAATCAACTCTGGTTCGAGGGTACATCTCCGAGCTCCTCTGACACCTGTCGTTGTAATCCTTCAACGACGTTAGAGAGGTGACGAGTCCCGATGGCCAGATATTAAATGGATTATCACGTTAAGTTGATCTTAGTCTCAAACAGGACTAACGTATCCTTAACGAACGTTTAAGTTGATCTTAGCCCAACGCGACTAATGCATCCTTAAACTAAAAACACCAAATCCAAATCTAAGTAAATACGGATTTGGACTAATCCACGTCCTACGGGCGACGGCTTTACTCAGTCTCCGTATACAATCCACGGGCAACCACAAACAAAACAAACACACACGACACGAAGTGAAATTCTGGAGAAGGAGAAAGTTGTTACCGCGATGCGGTAGCGTAATTAACTGCAGGGGCTTGCGCCTGCAGGGAAAATCGTCCCCACAATCAAAAACCCCTCAAGCGAGGGGGAATCTGACGAAGTCTGCTGCATCGGCCGCATCCGTCTAAACCTCCGATACACGGTGCCATAAATCAACTTGGCATCTTCGGAGAGGTGGACGGATAAAACCATATAGCATCTGCCCCGAATCTCAAGCAAGACGTCATCGCGTCGTCGGCCGCCATTCGGAGGGGAACAATCGTCATAGAGTCTTGTGTGATTCCCACTGTGCTTTGATTTCCCCCCTACCACGGCTCAAAGGAGTCGTGCAAACAGGTGGATTTTGGATACATCCCCGAGTCATATGGAGGCAATGAGCGATAGGAAGGGTTTCGTCTCTCTCGGTATATGGAGTTGATGTTGCGCTATGCTCGATTGGCTATGACAGTAAGTTCCTGGCCAAGACTAATGAGATTTACTGGTAAGTGTTATCAGTAGTTTCTCGAACAGTTATGATCCATACATCGGCATGACTTATCAAGTTACTGTGGTCTGACGATTCCACCCCTAGACTCGATATGCGACATATCAGACGAAGAGACTGGACTGTACGGTAAGTGTTACTTATAGGCTTCATGGGAGTTTGGACAAGCTTACTTGTTGATCTTCTATTCGCTCAATACCTGGATAGCCGTTACGTCCAGCTAGTACTGCCGACGGCTTGTGGGTGACTGATATGATCATTACCTACTGCTGGCGTATTGACGAGTCTTTAGAGTCCCACACAGAGATTTCATAGTTCAACCAAAATGAAGTAGGGCACATATGCTGATATGTGCGGGAGACTAATTAAATACGAGTATATGATACCGTATTATAATCTGGCGACATTTGTTATCGGTCAGGTTATATGTGATATAACCGGATTATTGAATCAAGTGTTGATTTGATAATGTGATATACAGATAAATGATATTAGTCGGTTATATGTGATTTAACCGGATTATTGAATCAAGTGTTGATTTAATAATATGATATATATTTATATTTGATATAATTATATATTAACTAATATTATTTCTTACTAATTATTTTCTATTCTTAATATATATATTGATATGATTTCTCTGTGTGTGTGTGTGTGTGTGTGTGTGTGTGTGTGTGTGTGTTATGAAGCTTGGCTTGAATTTTCTATTTTTAGAAAATAGAAAAAGAGGTGGAAATCGGGAGATATTTGTGGAATGGGTGAGGCATGACCTTTCTATTTGTTTATTCATTTGTCCATACTATTGAAGCATGGTTGGATTTTAATAATGTAATTATAATCCATGGTTTAATAAGTGTAGAGAATGATGAAGTCATTCTTCACTTGAGATATTTGTTCTTGAGCTCATTTTTCTCTCTAGCTCTCTCTATCTTCTTCTTCCTCCTCCTCCAAGTCCTAACCCTCATATGTGATGCGAATCATAGGGTTTTGGATATACCTAAGTGAGCTAAACACCCTACTTCATCATCCTAATCTAGATTAGCACTTTAAATAAGGTTGTTTACTTCACTAATACTGGATTAGTCAAGAGATATCTTGAATTAGAGGAGCTTCCGCTGGATCATCTTCGACACGAAGATCGCGAAGGAAGCTCATTCATTCTTCAAGTGAAGCCTAGAGGAGTCATATGGACTATTACTCGGAGCTTTAGAAGAGAAGGACTTGGTCTACAAAGGTTGTAGTTTTCTTTCTCTTAGTGTAGATTTTACTATATGATCATGTTAACCCTAATATTCTAGTTAGATTCTAGGTTAGTGTAGCTTACACTACTACAATAAGGGGTTGCCCCTACGGATACCTTTATTCGTAGGGGCAACCTTTTCTTGCCCCTATGGATTAATACGTAGGTCCCCATGGTTTCCCCTACGGTGCCCTACGTTTTAATTTAAAAATATTAAAACGTAATTTGTTATTTGGCCTTACGGAGCCGCAAACGAAGGACCTACGGATTAATCCGTAGGGGCATTATAAGGGTTATTTTATAAAAAAAAAAGCCCAGAAATTTCCTCTTTCTCACAACTTCCTCACTCTCCCGCGTGCGCGTCGTCGCCACCGCTCGCGCCTTTTCGCCACCGCACTCCCACGCGCGCCTCGTCGTCCCCGACATCACCGTCAACTTCCTCGTCGACGTTAGGAATGCTCTCGTCGCCGATTGCGTCGTTGACCATCTCCGGTCTCCTCCATCGCCGGCCTACAGGTTAGTAAATTTCATATTTTTACTTCTAATTATGCATTTATTTCTGTTTTTGTTGATTATTGGGTTGCTACTTGGGCTAGGGTTAGGGTTCAGGGTTCGGTTAGGGTTAGGGTTATGGTTATGGTTAGGGTTAGGATTAATTGGTGCTACTTGGGCTAGGGTTAGGGTTCGGTTCAGTTAGGGTTAGGGTTAATTAGTTGGGGTTAGGGTAGGGCTTGGGGTAGGGTTCAGTGTATGGTTAGGGTTAGGGTTAGGGTTCAGTGTATGGTTAGGGTCAGGGATTGGTTCAGGGTTAGGGTTTGGTTCAGGGTTAGGGTTAGAGGCTAGGCTTAATTTGGGTTAATTACGTAAAATAGATATGGTTAATTGGGTTAATTAGTGATAATTTGAAAGGGTTAGGGTGTTGATTATGGTTAATTAGGTTAATTTGGGTAAATTGGGTTAAGTTTGGGTTAATTAGGAATAATTTGTGTTAGGGCAACGATTATGGTTAATTGGGGTAATTAGGTTAATTTGGGTTACTTAGGGTTAGGGTTTCGGGTGCACTAGTTCATTCAGTAGGATACTCGATGATAACGTAAACGTACAAGTTTACCGTAAACGCAAGAAAAATTTACCCTAAACTAAAAACTTTGAACCCTTAATAACGAAACGTAAACATAAAACCTATTCAAGTTAAATGTTCAAGTTAAAACCAATATATGATACTCGATGATAATATGAAACTTTCATATTCTCATCGATACTTATATATGAAAATCAAAGAGCGACTTAGTTCGCGTCTATCGGTTAACATACGTTCGATATTCGTCGTGACATAGAACTATACGAAGGTTGTTAAATATTGGATGGTATAGCTCGATACTAACAACCGTCGTGTAGTCTATATGACGAGAAGATTCAATCGTATGATAACCGATAGATTTGTCCAGGGTGGACAAGTTAGGAATGTATAAAGAAAACACCTGCATTCACTTGTGTTTTCATTCGTTTCGAGTTATTTTTTCGGTACTTTTTCGATGGTTCTACGTGTACAAAGATAGATTAGATGTTCATTTCAACGTTGTTTCACAGCTTTGAAATGATTATCTATTATATTACAGTGTACTCGGAGAACAGCGGGGAGGTGCTGCCGAAATTTACTCGAAACGGTTGAAAGTATAAGCGAATGGGTGTCTGCTCTATACATTCTTAATGAGATAGAAGCCTTACCCCGACAGCCGAAACACACACATACAACATGAATACACAACAAACGCACATACACACTAACAACCCTACACTTAAGCGAAATCATAAATTGAAACACACATATATAAAATACAAATCATACATGGGTATTCTCAAATCTAACTTTGTTTATCGATAATTTATTCTTTTCAACGACAAACGCACACACAAAGCACATACACGGATTTTCTCTTTTGTCAGTAATCATCCCGTTCTTAGATTTCTCAATATAGTCATTATAACCTACAATTTATATGTTATACAATGTAACATGACCTATGAGTACATCAGAGTTAAGGACTGAATGTATGTGGATTGGTAACAACGTATGCAACCTAAGTTTGTCGCAGGAGTTGCTGCTTTCATTGAATTTGCATGCGCACATAATAAGATCGTGTTAGAGAAGATTCTCTACCTGTACGATAGATGTGGGAATAAGTACTGGCAGAAGGTAGAATTCGCAGAGCTTCATATCGTTAAACATGGTTTTACTAAAATTTATAAAACTTGGCAATATCACGGGGAAGGAGAAGAAGATAGTAATGCGGCAAAAGAAGAAGGAGAAGACGGTAATGCGGCAGAAGACGAAGGAGAAGATGGTAATGCGGCAGAAGAAGAAGACGGTAATTTCTATCCAGGAGAAGGAATGGAGGATATGGTAGAGGCTGCCCTAGGTGAATCTATTCGTACCGAAGATGGCATTCCTTCTGGTCAAGGACCGCGTGCGGATAAGTATGAAAAGTTCATCAATGATACTAGAAAACCAATTTATGAGAATGCAAAGTATTCCACCCTCTCATGGTTCATCCAACTTTTCCAGATTAAGTGCCTAAATGGATGGAGCAACTAATCATTCACAATACTTCTTTCGTTCTTGAAAGATTCTATGCCCCTAGGAAATAACGTACCCGACAGCTGGTACGGAGCCCAGAAGATGATGTCTGATTTGGGTCTGGAGTGTGAGAAGATTCAAGCATGTCCTAAAAATTGCGTGTTGTACCAGAAAGTGAATTCAGATTTGAAAGAGTGTCCAACATGCGGAGAGTCCAAGTATAAGCCGAAAGATTCTGATAAGAAGCTCGATATACCTGTCAAGATAGCATGATATTTTCCCATAACACAGAGACTGCAGAGGCTATTCAGGTGCAAGAAAACAGACGAGGCAATGATTTGGCATCACCGTGCTCCTCCAAGTGAAGATGGAAAAATGAGTCATCCAAGAGATTCACCGGCATGGAAGGATTTCGATAGGAGGCACGAAATATTCAGTAGCGATCCTCGCAATGTCAGGTTTGGACTCGCTAGTGATGGCTTCTGCCCATTCAACTATATGGCTGGAAGCCACAGCACATGGCTCGTTGTAATGATAGTTTATAATCTGTCGCCTTGGTTGGCTGTGGATAAATCATACTTTATGATGTCTCTTCTTATCGACGGACCAAACTCACCAGGAAACAATATCGACATCTATCTCCGACCTCTGATCGATGAGTTAAAATCTTTATTCATTGATGGTGTAGAGATTTACGATGCAAACACATATACAACCTTCATACTGCGTGCAGCTTTAATATGGACAATTAGTGGCTTTCTTGCGCATGGAATGCTATCAGGTTGGTCCGTACATGGTTACAAAGCATGTCCTTATTGCCATCAATATACAACATCGAAATCCTTGAATTTTAGCAGGAAGGTTTGTTATTGCGGCCATCGACGTTTCCTACCTCTAGACCACCCCCACAGGTTAGACGATGTTCACTTTGATGGTCATCAAGAGCTTCTTGGACCTCTAGCCCCATTGTCCGGAGAGGACGTGACTGCTCAATGGGATGGTTATAATAATGTGACCTTCGGAATAGATCCGACAAAACAGGTCAAACCACCATTCTGGAACAAGTTAAGCCTTTTCTTCGAGCTTCCGTACTGGTCAACGAATTTAGTGCGTCATTGTCTGGACGTCATGCACATAGAGAATAGAGTATCCGAGCACGTACTCAACTTGCTTCTTTGTAAAGACGGGAAATTGAAAGACAATCTCCATACTCGGATGGATCTACAGGACTGGGAAATTAGAAGTGAATTGCATCCTAAACCGATAGCGGGTAAACCAGGCAAGTTTGTACTTCCCAATGCCGCGTATCATATGTCACAACCAGAGAAGAAAAGATTTCTGCAGGTGTTGCATGATTTGAAAGTTCCCACAGGTTTCTCAGGATCATTTAGCAAGAAGATAAAAATTATGAAAGGTAAGATCAATAGGCTGAAAAGTCATGATCACCATATTATTATGGAGCACCTTCTCCCATTACCCTTCAGGACTTCCCTTCCCGAATCGGTTGGTCTAGTAATCAATGACCTATATTGTTTTTTCAGAGAATTATGCGCTAAAACACTGGATGTTGTGACACTGGAGAAACTAGAAAATTCTATTTCGTTGATACTTTGCAAGTTTGAGCGTATTTTTCCACCGTCATTCTTCGATATCATATTACACCTAACAGTTCATCTTGCAACTGAGGCTAAGTTAGCCGGACTGGTACAATATCGATGGATGTATCCTGTCGAAAGATACGTGGAATTTTTCGTTTCGCGGAATTTATAAAATTATTGTTGTCCTGTATGCCCGTATTTATTTATTTAACATATTTTTCTTTAGGTACCTCTACACTCTAAAAAAGTATATACGCAATAGAAATCGATCAGAGGGTTCTATCATGCAAGGTTATCTTCTAGATGAAGCAACCACATTTTGTTCCCGCTATCTGGACGAGAACATTGAGACGAAACTTAACCGGCCTCGAAGAATTCAGGACGGGCCATATGGTAAAGCTGATTATAAAAGGGTATACACTATGTTTATCAACAAGATATATCGGTTTATCCTCCTCAATAGCGCACGTCTTGAAGAAATTAGAGAGTAAGTTTTTTTGGATTAATTGTTATATTTGTGTTTGTGTGTGTATAAAATGATATAATATTAATGTCATAATTTATTGTTGAGAACATAATTCATTTTAACGAGGTACATGAGGGGCATCCTGATTGGAACGATGAACGATTGGAAAAATATCATCAGGATAATTTTTGCGATTGGGTTGCAGATCATGTAAGTTATTCGCTCATTTGCCCTCTTCTGGGATCAGGCTCGGGTATTAATATATATTTTCATTTGACTTACTCAATATATTTATTATTATTTAACACTTGCAATTTAGTAACATTGTTTTTTTTGTATTTGCAGTTGGATTACGATTTTCAGCCTATACCCGACCCTGATCATCCTGAGAGAGTGCTCGATCTTCACGCTCTGTACCATGGCCTGATGAAGAACATAAAATTAAAGGTCTGATACAATAGGAACGAGCTGAAGATCGACTGCTATTCCCTGTGGATGGCGACTCCCGAGAAAGAGAGAGCGGCTCTCCTACATACTCCGGCCTTTGCGAGAGTCGACGCAGATACACGGCCTCTTTTGTGCCAATATTTCGACTCTCAGCGCAAACAAGTTTGTATTTTAAATGTAATTCATTGTTTAGTATATAATTTATTTTTTTGTGTTGCTTAATTAGAAAATTAAATCTGAATGTGTTGTGCAGAAACAGGCCGATCAAAATAAAGAGAATAGAAAGTCGGCGAAGAGGGGTCGCCCCACTTATACAGGTGGCTCGAGGAGTATTACTCGTGCCATGGAGGCATCGGTAAATTACAATAGACTTACCGTGATATAATGTAATATTAAGAGTTATTTTATAATATATGTAAATTTTTTGTGAATTGTAGAGAGCTCGGACCCTGGCGCAGGGTGGTACACCGAGCGTGCTGACCGCGTATCTTGCCGTCCACGACACCTCGGCAGATCCCGCCACGGGCGAGCTTTGATTCCTCGACACCGCTACCCAGGAGTATTGCGTAAGTGTTAATATTTATTCTAACAGGTTTGAAAATTTTGTTTTGAAAAGTTCAAATTTAAATGATATACTTATATTTTACTGGTTAATGTGGGTATAGGAGCGGGTGGTGGAGTAGGCGGAGGCATCGGAGATCGATTTTACTGGACATAACGATCTAATGCTTCTGACCCCAGTCCTAGACGCCGTACACGGAGGGCACCATGGAGGTTGGGAGAGAGGCCGGGGACTGGGTCCTAGCAGGGCCCATATGAGGTTGGACTCTACTCCGGCGATTACTTCCCCTACCCTCCGTGAGCGACGTCTAGAGCAAGATGTTGCCACCTTGAAGACCACCGTCCAGGAGTTGAAGGAGATGATGGTATGCATACTACTTAATAGTAAAATATTATATCATATTATAGATAGTAATATATCCAATATTAGTAGCCTGAGCTTATTTGGTTGTAGACTTAGCTTTGATTAATCTTAGATTGGGGTTTCGCAATAACCTGATAATGATACGAATTTGACTAATACACAGTTTTTGCTCGTTTATTACACACAAAATTGAACATATGCGACAGGGTAGTTCGGCTGCGGCTCTACATGCATCTCCTTCGGTTACGGCTCCGCAAGCCACTATCTCGGCTGCGGTTGCGCAGACCACTCCTCCACAGCCCGCTCAGACTCTCGCACAGTCCGCTCCTTCATTGGTCGAGTTTTTGACGATTCAGGGCTGCACCGAGAAGCAGATGCGCCAGATTACGGTGATTATCAGAGGTGGATGAGCTGGACCGAGCTATGGTAGCTTTTTTTTATATTTTAAGCATGTATATACTTATATGATACATATTGTATATATTTTGGACGATATTGGTGGTGTTTGCGTGTTCACGATGATTTAGATTGATATCGTATTCTGTTTGTTGATTTTTTTATATATTATGCGTAAGATTTTGATTATGAATACTACGGTATTTGGTTATATGATGTATACATTATTGTGTACAGGGCGAGGAAAAAACAGGAAGCCCTTTTTTATAAAAAAAACCCTGATATTTTATCCCTACGGATTAATCCGTAGGTCCATCTTTTACCCATACGGATTACTCCGTAGGTCCATTGTTTGCCCTTACATATTTATCCGTAGGGACAAAATATCAAGACACCTGACATTTTGCTCCTATGGACTCAGTAACATGTGTTATACTTGCTCCTACGCATATATCCGTAGGGGCTTTTGTCTGTCCCTACGGTGTACTCCGTAAGGGGCTTGAAGATGGACCTATGAAGATATCCGTAGGGGTCTACATCTGGACCTACGACTAACTTCGTAGGGGTATTAGGTTGCCCCTACGGATATCTCCGGAGGGGCAAGAATTTTATTTTATAAACCACTAAATTAAATAAATATTTTGTCCATACGGAATACACCGTAGGGACATGGGTCCCTACGGAGTAAACTGTAGGGGCAATTATTTATCCGTAGGGGCACATTCAGGGCGAAGACTTGCACCTGCGGCCATTGCACATACGGTGTATTTTCGTGCCCCTACGAATATATTCGTAGGGGAAAACCACTGCCCCTACGGATAAAGCCGTAGGGGCAACCCGATATTGTAGTAGCACCCTGAATTTTTTAAAATTGCTTGCTTGATGCCGGTTCAAACCTTGTGGTGGTGCTAGGATACACTTTCAGTAAGGCGCTGAGTTCTTTGGAGATTTAATCTCTGTTTATGTTTTTAGATAACTTAAACCTCTGTTGATAGTATTTTAACCATTAACGATCACCAAGATCATTATTTTGAGGATCTGGGATCATGTTCTTTAAGAACTGAGTTCTTGATTTGAAGGGACTAAGTTCCTGGAGTATTATGAACTCTATGTTTTTCATGTTCATGTTTTCAGAGAGGTTAGACCTCTTTTAATGGCGTTTTGACCATTAAGGGTCACCAAGATCACTATTTTGAGGATCTTGAATCGGGTTCTTTAAGAACTAAGTTCTTAATTTGAAGGAACTAAGTTCCTAGAGTATTATGGACTCTATCTTCTTTCTTTTCAACTTTGTTTTTCCCTGAATCTTTGATTCTCAAGAACAAAATCTTCCCGATGAGAATTAAATTCTCAATTTGTGGGAGACTTGTCTTATGGATCTTAGATCTCAATCAAGAACTAAGTTCTTGAGAAGGGTTAAACCCTTAGATATGATATGATATGATAGGTAAAGGAGATATTTTGATCTCTGTCTTTTTTTTTACCTAGGGTTTGAGAGGAAGGAGATCTTCTTCTTTATTGAGAATTAAATTCTCTGTTGTTTTGAGAGCCTTCTGTATATTTTTATATCGAGTTCCACCTCTTCTTCTCCCTTTTGATTAATATCTTTGCTCCTATTTATAAGAGAAGAGAAAAATCAATTTGTTGAGAAAATCTCTCATTGAGAGACCATGATTGATTTCATAATCAATCAAAATGATCTTCTAGATCAATCGGTGAATTTTATTCTCCGTTGGATTTTTAATCCAAAAACTCTCTGTTTAATTGAGAAGATTTTTTTATTTGTTTAACAAGATTAGAAAATATTTTCCTAAGATAGAATTTTATTCTATCATATGAATATCTTGTTAGTTTAACAATATTAGAAAGATATTTTCCTAACATAGAATTTTATTCTATTAGAAGGTTAGTGATTTTATCACCATTGGATTTTAAATCCAAAATTCTCTGTTAGAGAATATCTTTTTATATTATAAGGATAATATTTCCCAAATAGAATTTATCATTTGATGATTTATTATCATCATTTAATCTTTGATCCAACGGCTCTGTTTAACAGAGAATATCCTAGTTTTTAGGGAAATATTCTCCATGTAGAATTTAATTCTACCCTCTTTAATTTGGGCACTGATGCTCACGTGCTATGCACGTAGGCGCCGCCTAAGAATCTAATTCTTTTATAAATAGTCACTCACGTGCTTTGCACGCCGGCGCTCACGTGTGTTCTACGTGAGGCGCCACTGTAGGATTTAACCCTAACAGAGGCTGGCGCTGACCCTCACGTGGGAAACACGTGAGGCGCTCAAGGATTTAACCCTATCTAAGGCAATACTTACATGCTTTGCATCTGGGTATACGTGTTTAACACGTGGAGGTTTCCTTTTATTTTTATAAGGGAACAATAAGCTCTGAGCAAAAAAATTTTGGCGGGAACAATGATGAATATAGTTATAACCGTTATCTAGTTGCAAAATATGATGTAAAGAAATAACCATATCAATTCCTACCAATTTAATTTATCGATTTGACCATACTAGAATAGTTTGTTATAATTACTAGGTATTATTAGTTAGATATATTTTCATAAACATTATAAACTAAAATTGTAAAAAACTTATTAATGTTAAACTATCTAACGACATACGAATCATAAAATATATATAATCGTATAATAATAATAATAATATTACGACCATATATATGTATATTGCGTAAAATATAGCATAGAGCAAATTAGATACTTGCCTCGAACGCGATCACGGAGACGAACACAACACGATGCAAAACTAAACTTGGTGTTTTGCTCGGCTAGGGGTGCGGCCAAGCTCAGATCTGGTGTTCAGCTTTAAAGAGAAGGGGTCGACGATGGTGTCGGGTTCCTGGTTGGCAGTGGGAAGCTTTAGGGTTCGAAGTAGAGGAGGAGGCGATCAGATGAAGAGGTGGTTCTCGGTGAAGATGATGAGGAAAGATATCGGCAATGGAGATGATGATGATAGGTTTGGGTTCTGTGTTGAGAGGAGCAATGACGGCTGCTCGGTCGAAGTTGGGGAGATGGAGGTGGTTGCGGCGGCTTCTTACGTTCGGAGACTTGGGGATATGCTTGGTTGGGTTTTGAAGCAGGGGGTTGTCAGTGCTGGGTGGTAAGCGCGGCTGGAGGCTGATGACGACAGTGGTGGTGGAGATAACCGGAGTTGATGGGTTTTGGGTTGAGGTTGGTGATGATGATGATGTTGGGTTTAAGGGATGAAGGAGATGAGATTGAAGATGATGACAATGGAGTTGAAGGAAAAAGAAGACGCGGGTGATGCTCGGGGCTTTGAGGCGATGACTGGAGGTGATGTCTCGGCTGCTGAGATGGGTTCGAAGGTGATGGCGGTGATGGTCGCAGTGAGGAGATGGGTTCATTCGACGATGGGGGTGTGGGTGATGATGGCGATGTGTCACGATCTGAAAGTGGCATGTGACCGACACTTACATCACATGACATCTAAAGACGTTGGCGCGATCCAAGTCAGCCAAAAACCCGGAATCTAAATCTTTTTACGAAAATATTGGAGGTGAAGTTTAAAAATAGTCATTAGATGGAATCGGTTTAAAATGAACATTTAAGTCTAAACATGTATGTTTGAAAAGCATCTATGACGTTTTAAAAATCGGCAGCACCTCGTAAATTTTGAATAAACCTAATATAAGCACAATAATATATAAAGCATCCCAACGGGAGCTAGCTTCCACGCCCAAACGGCGAAGCAACCACACAGATAATATACGACGTTCAAGGGCGAAGAAAAGAAAAGCGAAATAAGATCAACAAGCATAAAAAGTCGATTCCAAAGAGTGCGACGCCCACAAACACATAAACTTTAAGTCTCGCTATTAAGTCCACAATATACAAGTTCTAAATCGATGGAGTTTTAACTAGATACAATAGAATATATAGATATAAGTTTGGGTACGATACAACAGTATCCCACTTACCAAAGCAATCACTAAAAAGAAGTGTGTGCCGCAAGCCGCCGATGATCCGAGCGGTAACCTGCATGAAACTGAGGCGCAACGGGGGTTTGCCAACTCAGTGAATAAAAATATACCATAAGGTAGAAATCGAAATGCACAATGATATCCTAGGTCATAAGTATAAAACTATCATATCCCGTACTAATATATATATATATATAAGTATTAAAAAGCAATACTATTCACCATCACGTAAACCCAAAATATATCATCTCATATGTATATGACCTGTCCCCAGGTATAAGCCTATAATGTAGCCGAAAATATGTATATAAAACCTCATCTTAACATAGCCGCGGAATACGTATGTCACGGCATAAAAGCAGACGTACTAGTATGAAATATAATAGGTATCTTATTTAAGATATACGTATTGCTGTTTACTAAAGAGTTTTAATAGGTTTACAGTTTTAAAGATCCCTATGTCATTCTAGACATGTCAAAATAACGAGACTATAGCTCGTTTTAGAAACCCTTTTTATATGTATCCACCGGTAAAAAGGTATTCAGGTACTTTACCCCGGATCAGTTCTGATCAGCTACTATAACGCATAACCTATAACGGTATATATCGAATGATCGCAACACATCAATATATGGGTGTCCAACATCGACACTCAAAATCGTCAAATCTCTCGTGTCCATCACCGACATGCAAATCCTCAAATCTTTTGTGTCCATCACCGACATGAAAATCTAGATATCGTCGACACCGTCTCAACAGATTGGTCGCTCCTCGATATCCTTAGCCCCGATCAGTATCCTCTGGATATCCGCTGTGCTCATATCTATCTCCGGTATCGAGTGTCCTCGTTAGGCTCCCCGCCTCTATCGCGGCTTTCCTATCCCTCGGTCTCGACCGAGTCCACCATATATCCGACTGTATATCCTCCCTCCCACTCAGTCCAGATATGTAACACATCCGTAACCGTATAGCCCCCTACTCGGTTCGGAATAAAATCGAATCAGAAAACACAAAACTCATGGTGGACGCCAACTCATCATATCCAGAAATATTAAGTAAATAAGAAGAATAATTGCACATATCACTTTGATGATATATTGTATATATAGCAGCGTCCCATACCACTGATATATATCATCGATAGTAAAACATCACAAAAACGTATAAGAATCGAATACGAATACCAGAGTACTGGTATTCGCCATAACTTAGCCGGTAATAAAGGCACAGTACGTAAGTATAGTCAGGCGTGTAAACAAATGTAACAGTTCTACTGTGTCATGGCAATATTAATGATGTGTAGTATAACATACGCGTCTGTGCTCATGCAGCATGGCAATAATTAGTATTTGTTCAAGAGTTCTATAATTGTTTAAAGCAGAAAGTAATTTTACCCATATCCGTAGCATATAATTACAATCAAAATTCCAGATATAGGGAATTCATAATGCCTCGTATCGTAATTTACATACACATTGCGTGGTATAGCGGTACTAGAGTGGCATGGCAGTACCAATGAGGTGTAGTGTAATATATACGTCTTTGCTCATGCAACATAGTACTCATTTGTAGTTGTGCAGTGTTCTGTCAGTGTATTCGTATAAAAGAAAACGTATACTGTCACGCCCCGCTTCCCAGAGTGTGCTAAGATAGGCACGTGACAGAGGCAAACATGCTACCCATGGATAGGAAACATCCCTCCACAGTCACATTACGGCTGTCTAGAGATATCAAGAACAGTAGAAATAAAATAAACTATCTAGTACATGTCCATGAGCCAGAATAAACGAGTCAAGAAATAATATGCGGAAGCAATAAATCCAAAGAGCAATAACATCTGGAAAGTAAACATAACTAAACTGGATACTGACTGGATACTAACAGAATCCTCACTGCTCGGCCTGACGGCGGAAATACTTCTGATCAGCCTGCGATAAGGGTAGAGGATCTGGGCCATGCAAAACCCAGACGTCAGTGCGTCATAATATCAATAATAATATAATTAGGGGGTAGCAAGACATGCAGGCACGAGTATGAACAGTAATAAAGGTATAACAGTAACACGAATAAGGAATGGTGGAGGGTAAAATCATATGTGATGTGCAGTAAGTAATCTGAACTAAGCTAATGGGTTAACTACTCTTAAGTTTTTGAAATCAATTTGATGAATCATCGATGTAACTCAATAGTATCCCGTGCGTACCCGGGACCACGGTCCAGACTCTCGGGGCTGAATCCAAGACGTGCCGCTAAGCACAAACATGAAACATGTACAGACGAATGATGTCAGCAACATCATTCCGAGACTGGCCTAGCCCCCAAAACTGATCAGTATAAGCGTCGAACTGTTGAGTTATAAGTCAGGTTTCATCATTGATTTCCCCTTACTCCCAAGTTATGTATTCAAGTCAGGTATTGATAAATCTGAAGCTAATGCCAATACAGGATCAAGCAGGAACATGTTTGTCTATACAGACAACGGGATATGTCCATCGGGACAACATGTCAGGATTGTCGGCATTAGAAACTGGATCAGGTAACATGTCAAGTAGTGATATATCAGGTCATGTCAGGTAGTGCACATGTATCAAACGGGTGCTCATAATCAAACTGTAGCAAGTATTGAATCAGGGTGAAAGTACGGATGTACAATAAAAGCATGGATGCACAAATATCGATCAGGGGTTACATCATGACTATGTAGGGTGTACAATATCAAGCATGGGGTGTCGATATAACAACAATATGTAATAATGTGCCATGATATGCGAATAGATATAGAATTTATGGTATGGATACACAATAAAACATGGATGTAAACGGGTATCCGAAAACAGTAAAACTTCAGTATGGTTGTACAATGTGATAAACAGGTAACATTTTACTCATATGGATGCATAATACTATAACTAACATGTACTCCTTCTGTGCAGTCAACATCCGAATTACTGGCAACCGACTAAGCGCATCCGGCACAACATTAACTTTTCTCGGATGATACTTAAGATCAAGATCATAGTCAGCCATCAGCTCCAACCATCTACGCTGTCTCATATTAAACTTTTTCTACGTGAATACGTACTTTAGGCTTTTGTGATCGGTGAATACTTCAACCCTTTCGTCCAATAAGTAGTGTCTCCAAATCTTCAGAGCGAAAATCACCGCTGCTAGCTCCAAATCATGAATTGGGTAATTCTTCTCATGGGTCTTCAACGATCTCGATGCGTAAGCTATAACCTTCCTATGCTGCATCAAAACACATCCCAAACCTTTCCCAGATGCGTCGCTGTGAATCACCAATCCTCCGGAACCGTCTGGTACGGTCAAAATAGGAGCAGTTATCAATCTCTGCTTCAACGCCTCAAAAGATGACGCATATTTATCCGTCCATACGAACGGTACTTCCTTACACGTAAGCTTGGTCAAAGACTCAGCCAAACGGGAAAAATTCTCCACGAACCTTCTATAATAGCCGGCAAGTCCAAGAAAACTTCTGATCTCTGCTACGTTCTTCGGAATCAGCCAATTTTGAACTGCTGCAATCTTTTCGGGGTCAACGGCGATTCCATCTCCGGATACGACATGCCCCAAAAACTTCACTTCTTCAAGTAAAAACTCGCACTTGCTCATCTTCGCATATAATCTTTCTTGCCTCAATATCTACAATGCGATCTTCAAGTATTTTGCATGCTCTTCAAGGCTCCTCGAATAGATCAGAATATCATCGATGAACACCACAATAAACTGGTCCAAGAATGGTGAAAAGATTCGGTTCATCAAGTCCATAAATATCGCCGGTGCATTCATGACTCCGAATGGCATCACTAAATACTCGTAATGTCCATACCGAGTTCGGAACGCAGTCTTGCAAATATCCTCTGATTTAACTCGGACCTGATGATATCCGGACTGCAAATCCAGCTTCAAGAATACCCTCGCACCACTGAGTTGCTCGAATAATTCGCCAATGCGAGGGATCGGGTACTTGTTCTTAATTGTCACCCGGTTTAATTCTCGATAATCAATGCACATCCTCCTTGTGCCATCTTTCTTCTTGACTAGAAGAACTAGAGCTCCCCAAGGTGAATTGCTGCTGCGAATCCAACCCTTCTCTAGCAATTCAGTAACCTGCTTCTTGACTTCTTCCAACTCCACTGGTGCCATTGGATAGTACGCCTTTGAGATTGGCGCTGCACCAGGAACAAGATTGATCGCGAACCCCACATCTCGTTTTGGTGGTAAACCCGAGATGTCCTCGAACACGTCCATGAACTCTCGAACTACAGCTGGCGCTTCCTCCTTATCAGCTTCCATTGTCGAAAGAACATTGCTTGTCGACCTAGCCCTAAACTCGACTGGCTCGACAGAACTGCTACCTCCAGCAAAACAAACTCCGGATGTCCGGGAATCTGGAAAATCACTTTCTTTGCCCTACAATCAATATGAGCGTGGAAAGTGCCGAGAAAGTCCATTGCCAAGACAACATCAAAACTGCCGGTATCGATCACCAAGAAATCTGCAAAACATGAACTGGTAAGTAATGACACTGAGAGAACTAAGGTAATAAAACGACCATAGAACAAGGAAATGAATCAAGACCAGGACTCCAAGTTACTTAAATAGAGTACCGCATTGTAACCATGTTGCAGTTCATGGGTACAATCACATAACTCCGTTCAAGTCACCCAAATCCTAGTATCAGAATCAAAGGAAAAAGACGGAAGAAACAATAGGGAACCAAAAGAATTTCAACTCGAGATGCAAAGTTGTTTGCATATCGTCGGGACAGGGGTCAAGAGAAAGATATGATTCAAGAATTACGATAACAATGTGGCAGGACATGTTCCTAATTACGGATTTTCCGATTCGTATATTGGGTCCAATACCCAACTACAAAAGAATCAAACCCGATTAACCTAAATCCTATGGCTCTGATACCAAACAAACCCTGTCACGCCCCGATTCCCAAAGTGCACTAAGATAGGCACGTGACAGAGGCAACCATGCTACCTGTGGATAGGAAACATCCCTCCACAGTCACATTACGGCTGTCTAGAGATATCAAGAACAGTAGAAATAAAATAAACTATCTAGTACATGTTCATGAGCCAGAATAAACGAGTCAAGAAATAATATGCGGAAGTAATAAATCCAAAGAGCAATAACATCTGGAATGTAAACATAACTAAACTGGATACTAACAGGATCCTCACTGCACGGCCTGACGGCGGAAATACTTCTGATCAGCCTGCGACAAGAATAGAGGATCTGGGTCATGCAAAACCCAGACGTCAGTGCGTCATAATATCAATAATAATATAATCAGGGGGTAGCAAGACATGCAGGCACGAGTATGAACAGTAATAAAGGTATAACAATAACACGAATAAGGAACAGCGAAGGGTAAAAGCATATGTGATGTGCAGTGAGTAATCTGAACTAAGCTACTGGGTTAACTACTCTCAAGTCTTTGAAATCAATTTGATGAATCGTCGAGGTAACTCAATAGTATCCCATGCGTACCTGGGACCACGGTCCAGACTCTCGGGGCTAAATCTGGGACGTGCCGCTAAGCACAAACAGGAAACATGTACAGACGAATGATGTCAGCAACATCATTCCGAGACTGGCCTAGCCCCCAAAACTGATCAGTATAAGCGTCGAACTGTTGAGTTACAAGTCAGGTTTCATCATTGATTTTCCCTTACCCCCAAGTTATGTATTCAAGTCAGGTATTGATAAATCTGAAGCTAATGCCAATACAGGATCAAGCAGGAACATGTTTGTCTATACAGACAACGGGATATGTCCATCGGGACAACATGTCAGGATTGTCGGCATTAGAAACTGGATCAGGTAACATGTCAAGTAGTGATATAGCAGGTCATGTCAGGTAGTGCACAGGTATCAAACGGGTGCTCATAATCAAACTGTAGCAAGTATTGAATCAGGGTGAAAGTACGGATGTACAATAAAAGCATGGATGCACAAATATCGATCATGGGTTACATCATGACTATGTAGGGTGTACAATATCAAGCATGAGGTGTCGATATAACAACAATATGTAATAATGTGCCATGGTATGCGAATAGATATAGAATTAATGGTATAGATACACAATAAAACATGGATGCAAACGGGTATCCGAAAACAGTAAAACTTCAGTTGGATGTACAATGTGATAAACGGGTAACATTTTACTCATATGGATGCATAATACTATACCTAACATGTAGCAAGACGATTTAGCATGCGACTAGACATGTAATGATACGGATGCACACAGACGTCATATAACAGTAAAAATGATAAACTGGTAAATGCAGGAGGCACAACTAAATACCATGAGATGTAAATATTCCATTTGGTGCAGTATATAGTAATATAGTATGTAACAAGATAGGTTTGCATGCACTAGATATGAAATAACTTGTACGAATGCATACGGATGTCGTAAAACTGTAAAACTAAACATGGGATGCATGATTTGAAATACAAGTGTTATATTTATTTAAATAGATGTAAATACAGTAATGTAGCATGTAGCAAGGTAAACTTTCCTCGATGGATCACAATACGGATACGCACGGCACGTCCGACGTCGGTAAAACGTCGCAACGCACGCACGACACACGGGACAGATCCAAGCAATTCAGAGGGTGATCATACAGGTAAGGTACGTCTACTGGGTCGTCTGGATCGTCGACGTCAAGCATGGCTCCGGCGATGGCTGGAAATCCAGAAATCAGGAAAATGAAGAAAAAGAAAAGAAAGAAGAGGAGGAAGAAGAAGAGAGAAGGAATAAGGCTTACTGGGGTTGTGCACAGGGGTCAGGAGAGAGGTGATGGTGGAGACGAGATCAACGGAGCTCCGGCGATACAATGCGCAGTGGGTGTGCAGGGTGCTCGGCTGTTAGGGTTTAGGTGCAAGGCTGGTGCTCGGGTGTGCAGGCTCCTTAGTGTAGGAGGGAGAAGTGCAGAGGAGAGGAAAAGGAGAAGATGATGGTGGTGACGGTGAGGTGAGGTGATTGTCGGCGATGAGGTGAGGGTGAAGGGTTCTGTGGACTTGGGTGTGCAGGGCTCGGGGAAAAGGAGGAAGAAGAAGAAGATGACGATGACGATGACGAGAAGGAGGAGAAGATGGAGGCTCGGTTGAGGTTGAGGGATGAGAGGAGGCACGAGAGTTAGGGTTAGGGTTTTAGAGGAGGCAGGGAACTGTGGGTTCTCATGGGCGCTCGGGGAAATTAAATAGAAAGAGAGAGGGAAAGAAATGAGGGAGGTGACGCTAAGGCGCGGGATAGTGACCGCACTCGAGAAATGAACAGTGAATGCGAGAGGAGAGAGAGAGGCGCGAGAGGAGAGAGAGAAAGCTGCGGGGAGAGAGAGAAAGAGAAAGAGAGAAGAGAGAGAGAGAGAGCAGGTGGGGTCGGAGAGAGAGCAGGAGAGATAGTTTTGTTTTGTTTTTGTGGTTTAGTGGTTAGGATAAAAATCTTTTTGTGTTATTTAAATTTTAATTTGTTAGTTAAAAATATTTAAAATATTAATAAAATTTAATATTCTGGTAAATACAAATATAGTCCAAAACACGTCCGGGTCGAGTCTAAAAATCCAGTTTTAAAATACGAAAAATATATGTGTCGACCAAAACTAAAATTGGATACCCTGTAGGGTTGCTAGGCACGCGCACAAGGGTCTACGAGGCATCAACCATGCCCGATTTAAAATTTAGCCGTGCCGAACAACCCGAATACGGAACTTTAAACTAGAGATTAGGCGAAAACTAACATGTTAACAACTTTAACACTAAGTGAGAGGGATTACAACCTTTGTAGATCCGGTCCTTCACTTCATATGCTCCGTGTTGTGGTCCCTTCGCTGAGATCATCGGGTTCCGGACTCTCGAGAGGTTCCACGAAGAGAAAGATGCAACCTTTGCTTCCGATCTTCGATACTAAGATGATCTACCTTGAAGTTTCTTTAACACAAGCTAACACTCATGAAATGATGTGAACACCCTCATCTAAATGGCAAGGGACGATGAGGATGATGAAGTAGGATTTTTGCTCTCTTTATTTATCTTTTTCTCATATTTATCCATCACAAAAATCAAAGCAAGAAAGCATTTCAAGCAAAGAAGAAGAAGAAAGAAGATGAACAATATTTTGTGATGAATAGAAAGAATGTTATCATAATCATTTATGCAACCATGGTTGTAGTAACCATTGTAGAGAGTTTACTAGGGTTAGGGTTTGGGTTAGGTCAAAGGGTGAGTCACTTGTAAATATCTATCATAATATCTTAACAAAGACAAAGTAAAGCTTCTAGAATCAACTAGAAGGTTTAACCCTAATCCAAACCCTAATCATGTTTAAACTCCTCTAAACATGTTGCATTAATAATTATAATATATTACAATATTATATATCACATATACAATATTTATTGTAACAAAATAAAATAATACATTTAACATATATCGCATATATATCAATGTATTACCCGAGTGAGAAAAAGAATCTTTTAGTGAGCAAATATTAGTTAATGTAATTTAATATATCATATATATTATTATACATTAAATTATCGAATCAACACTTGATCCGACAATCCGGCTATATCGCATATAACCGACTAATATTTATCCGTACCGATTCATCGAATCAACACTTGATCCGATGACCCGGCTGATATCAAATATCGCGAGAATAGAATACGGTATCACATATCGCATTATCCTCGGTCCCGCACATATCACATATGTGCTCCTACTCCTTTTTGCCTGAGCCAAGAAACCTCTGTGTAGGACTCTAAAAAATCGTCAATACGCCGGCAGTAGGTGATGATCATATCAAACACCCACAAGCTGCAAGCGGTCAGCTAAACGTAACAGCTACCCAGGTATTGAGCGCTCAGAAGATCAACAAGTAAGCCTGTACATTCTCCTGTGAATCCAAACAGTAACACTCCCGTACAGTCCGGTCTCGTCGTCTGATATGTCGCATATCTCGCCTAGGGGTGGTAAACGTCAGACCCCAGTAGCTCGATAAGTCGTGTCGATATGAGGTTTATAACAGTTCGAGAAACTACTGATAACACTTACCAGTAAATCTCAGCAACCCTGGCCAGGGATTTCCGGTTATAGCCAATCGAACACAGCACAACATCAACTCCCTATACCGGGAGAGACGAATCCCCTCCTATCGCTCATTGCCTCCATATGATTCGGGACTGTACCCAAAAGCCACCTTTTTGCACGCCCTCTTGGACGTGGTATGATGGAAATCAAAGCACAGTGGGAACCACACAAGACTCTATGACGATCTCGGGTCAACAGACTACTCTGTACCAGTGTCACTAGAGAACTGCCATCTGACGTATGGTATAATACCATCTGGGAGTTCTCGGCGAGTCCGTCCAGTGTACCCAGTCTCCACTGAGCACCCGTACACCATCCTTGATGTCAAACACCGATGGATATGGGATCATCCATCGCCCATCATATGGGTCAAGATGCGTATACGCTAGTCTACTCTGGTGCATCGATGCCCTGTCTCGATACACCCACGACTAGGAACAGTTATAGGATGTACTCGTTGACTACCGTGGCCCCACTAGTATGATCTCATCATATCCCAGTAGTCGAGTACATATCCTAAGGGCTATATCAACATGTAACATAGAGACAATCTGAGTACATGTTAAGATAAAGTACAACCAGATAGCATACTATCATGTCGAGCAAGAAAGTCCTCCCTATATATGTCCTAGCATCCACTACAATATACATCGTATGTACAGTAATGGCCTCTAGGGCATACATATAACTAACAATCTCCCACTTGCACTAGGGTTATCTGTTATGGTATCGCATACCTAACAATTAGCTGCGGTTGAAGTATCTCATACTCAATCATCCCATAAAAGTCTTTACTGGGAAAAAGGCCTTTGTGAATGGATCCGCGCTGTCGTCCTCTGTGTCTGCTCTCCTAACCTCGATCTCCCTGGAGATCAACCATCTCCATGATCAGGTGATACTGCCTAAGAATTATATCTGGATTTCTGATGGGACGGTAGTTCCTTGGCTAAAGCCACAACTCCATTGTCACACAATGGTAGGAACGAAGTTTATCTTATGAACTTATATATATCCAGACTGCCTCTTTGGTAGTATCCTTGGTAACGATGTATCTTGCCTTTAATCGTCTAGTATGTCACGGTATCTAGCTTGGAACTCTTCCAACATACCGTCCCTCCATTGAGGGTGAAGACAATGCCTTCGACTGACATTCAGTCGTCCTTATCACCCTGGAACCTTTCCAGTGATTCTCCCCAGGATCGATTGATACCATCTCACTACAACTAGTGAGTTTCCTAACATCCAATTAGATCTATCTCATAGATCCAAAACCTAGGATTTAGGAGGTATCACTTTGATCCTTTATGGAGAATCCTTGTGATAAGCGGAGATTGACCGAGCGTAGCATAGGAAACTCCTTCCCTATCAAGAGTATGTCATCCACGTACTCTATGAGGATCACCACCATACTCCCTACTACCTTTTTGTATATACAAGGTTCATCTACCATTTTGATGAAGTCAAACTCTTTAACTACCACATCAAAACAGATGTTCCAACTCCGCGATGCCTGTTTTATCATATAAAACATCTTGCACACGTTTCCGCTGCTCCCACTGTCTACGAAGCCCTCTGGCTGTGTACTTATAGACGCTCTTTTCTAAAACATCATTTAGAAAAGTTGTCATGACACCCAACCACCAGATATCGTAGTCATGGTATGTAGCCGTGGCAAGTAGGATCTGGATGGACTTAAGCATAGCTCCTTAGAAAAGGTTTCATCATAATCCATACCTGGTCAATGATGCAAACCTTTAACAAGTCTAGCTTTGAAAGTCTCAACTTTTCCATGTACACCAAGTAATCTTCTCAAGATATACTTTCTCCTGATGGGGATTTAACCCTTCAGATAAAGCAACCAAAGTCCATACTTTGTTGGTGCATAAGGATTCCATCTCAGATCGATAAGCATCCAGCCATTCTTACAGAGTCTCACTCCTGATGGCCAGCTCGAAACTAGTTGGGTCATCATCTCATGATGCAATCCTCGCTCCCACTGTCATAGAGAAACCGAAGTATCTCTCAGGTGGGTGAGGAACCCTACTAGATCGGCGGAGAGGCTGAGGTTCGTTGGAAACTATTGAATCCTTTGGTTCTACCAAATTATCAGCTGTAGTTTGTATAGCTGGAACATTTCCAGTTCTACATAACAGACCTTACCTCGAGCTTGTCCGGATTTTGCTTTTAGACATAGGCCGGACAACCCCAAATCTTAACAAGCTTAAGATATGGGCTCTTCCCTTTCCATATCACATGTGAAGTGGTAGGCAACTGATTTGATTTGAACCCTATTCAATAGGTATGCAGCTTCTCTAGTGCATAACTCCCAAAAGGAAATAGGCAACTCAGTAGTACTCATCATAGAGCACACCATATCACATAGGGTGCTATTGCTCCGTCCCGATATACCATCGTGCTATGGTGTATACGGAGGAGTAATTCTGAGAGAGAATCTCATTCTCCTTTAGAATATTCCAGGATTTCCATGCTCAAGTATTCTCCTCCTCGATCACATCAAAGGACATAATACTTATACCCGTATTTTGGTTCTCTACTTCTAACTTATATTCTGTGAATATCTCAAAAGCTTCGGACTTGTGTTTCAACAGGAACATATGTCTGAATCTTGAGAGATTATCAGAGAATGTAATGAAGTACAATGAACCGATCTTGGCATATGTAGACAGGGGACCTTCATACATCAGCATGTATCAATCCCAAGAGTTCACTAACTCTTTCTCTGTTTCCAACAAACAGAGCTGTGGTCATCTTATCTTTGTGACATGACAGGCAAGTTTCACAAGATGTAAATTCAAACTAATTTAAATATGCATCTAAATGTAACTTTAGCCAGTCGGGTCGCATTGATATGACCTAGTCTACAATGCCTCAAGAAGGATTCGTTCATTTCTGAACTCTTCCTCTTGTGTGTGTTCTGTACGTTAAGAACTGTGGTTTGATTTGGAACGTCAATGTTTTTAGATAACGTGCCTGAACCGATCAACTCTTGATATAGGAAATGTTCAAAACATTATCCAACAATACAAAATTATATCCTTTCTTTACTAATAAAGAGACTGATATGATTTTGTATATCAGGTTCGGTATCTAATAACATTTGTTCAGAATCAATGTATTCCTCTAATACAGGGTGACAGTGACCAACAGACTTGGCTGCAACACTTGCACCGTTTTCTGTCTCATGAAACTTATCACCCGTTCTCAGTTCTCTACCTTTCTGTAGCCCATGTAACAGATTACATATGCGGGATCCTGATCCGGTATCACATACCCAGGACGTAAAGGATACTGAGAAACAGTTCTTTGTAATGAACACACCCGAAGATGATGCATCAGCATGCACTTTCTTCGTTTGGGCGGCACGGGAAATCTGGTATTCCCCAATTTCCTGCTCTGTCTTATAACAATTATAAGTTGGAGCGGGACCAACGTTCCCCAGCTCAGTATAACAAGCGGGTTCGGTCAATATATCCGTTTTATTATCTTGATTAAGGCGTGATATGGTCGCTATCTGGAGAGAGAGAGAAGAAAACACTCAGCGTATGCTCTTGCAAGATTAGATTGGTTATATAATATATCTAATCAGGATGTCTCCCACTGTTTTAATCAAATCTTCCTTCAAACCCTAAAAGGAAAGACTAGCCGGGATTAATTACACGCTACAAGTTCGCCAATCTTTCAGCCAGGCCAGTGTCGGTACTTTGAGGGGGGTCTCCCGTGCTTTCGCACGAACCTAATTAAAGTAAACCTCATTTTCCCAGAGGCGTAACCCCGTTAACACCTTTCTAGACACCTACTTGATCGGCTAATTGTAATGTATAAAACTCTCCCAGGAGTAACTCTTACTCGCAGCGGGTATCGGGATCCAACTATCTCATAGAAGGTATGCAATCTCATTGCAAATTTCAACACTTGAAATTCCCAATAATATTTTGCCCCTAGCGATCTATGACCTTAACTAAGTCAACAAACCATAAATCGCAAGTCAAGTTCAACCCGTACATTTCTTGATTGAAGTAAACCCACCCGCACGGCCCTTGACAAAGGCCAACAAGGTCGCACGACTACCCTAATCCAATCTGCATCATATGCATAAGCAGATAAGTACTATTCAGCTACCGCACACTACGCTTTGACAAAGGCCAACAAACGCAGCACGAATACTAAACAGTCCTTATCTGAAATGACGGAGGGCTACGACAGGTTTTTAAGAAAACCCTTTGCGTAATGAACTTGATATCGTTGTAGAATCGAGTGATTTTAAATGGAGTGTTTTTGAGGCTTTTCTAGTTTTGCTAAAGGGGTCACTCCCGGTGAAGGGATCGTCGGCCCTTTCCTCGTCGAATGAGGTGCGGGATATATCATATATATCACTGTGCAAAGCAGAAACTATAGAAGCAATCAAAAGACAAACCGAGTTTGTAGCATCTGCCAGTTATTGCTAAAGGAGTCACTCCCGGTGAAGGGATCTCGGTCCTTTCCTTATCGAATAAGGTGCGGGATGTTCTACAAGGAACACCGCGATGCAAAACAAGAACTGTAGCTACCAGTTTTTAAACAAGTTTCTACAACATCTTAGGTTTCTTTTAGTTTCATTAATCTCATTAATGAAGTCCCATTTTAATTATGCTTCGCAAGCATCACATTTGAAACGAAATCTGCAATATAACATATATCTCATATATATATAATATAAACATTCGTCTCAGGCAGTAATATGATCTCATCACAGAACATTGCAGCAGAAGAACATATATGAAATATTGGATATACTAGGACGTCCGTGTTTTCAATACGAGCCTGTATAAAACACGGATTCCACGGTCGCGATGAATAGCCAAACCCACATCCCTAGACCCCTACGAGAGCGGCAAGTAACACTGCCAATTCTAGGGTTAGGAGACCCGGTCTCGACTCCTCGAGATGGTCTCCCACTGGACCCTAGAACCCGGTTACTTGTGCTCCCCTCCTTGGGTCTACCTAATGCGGAAAAGTAAATAATATACAACGGTGACATCTTCCGCTACCTGGAAGTGCCCCAATAAAAGAATATTACATACAAAAGAATTTTACATGAATGAAAAAGAAAAAACTTTCATCTCACATAAAACCCCCGGCTATTCAAACGCGACGATCCAATACAACATATCACAGCAACACATAATATCTCATATCATCAACGTAAGCAAGTATGCGTATCCCGATTGTCGTTGATGTATAGCAACGAAGCCGGCGATACACCACATACTACGCTTACGGTCACAGAAAAGAAAGTGTAAAACTACAACAGTTGGAATCCGCAACCTCCTTAGACATCGCATGCCTAACCAAATGAATTCCTTAGACATCACATGCCTAACAATTATAAACCCCGCATTTTAGTCTCATTATCGAAAACTCTTTTCAATGTCAAGTCGGGGAATTCAACTAGATTCCCGACGTCCTGATCGAATGCTCGTCGCAAACTTTAGTAGACGGCCGCACCCCCAAATACCGTCGACGAAGTGCACTAAGGCGGAACACCGCTGCCGCGAGCACCCGAACGGATGCTTTCGGTGACGGGGTTCTCCTACAGTCACTTGGTCGGGGCTTTGGGGCGTAGCTGTCTATTAAGTTTACCCGACGGGTATCCGCGTACGCTACGTGATTGCGACGGACTTTTGATCACATCAAAATTCCGTAGCAACCGATCAACTGAGACTAAACCGCTAGATTTATAACATTCATTTTAGTTATCTCATAACTATTTGTGGATTCCAAATATTGTATCACATTCCAGATAAATAGACAAAGTTAAACTTTCCGATCGAATAATCAAACACCCAAGATTTCCCCAATATATCTCAACACTTGAAATCAGTTTAAAAACATCCATCACATGCCACAGTACCAATGGTCCAGCCGTAGAAGGGTCAAGCCAACGCCTCACATGTGGCACGCCGTACTGCCCCAAACCCAAAGGTTCAAAAGGCAGTTCAAGACGGTCACATAATCGAGTTAAGGTTTGTTGTCTTCTAGAGGGTCCATCGCGTTACTTGCACGACTTAGAACGCACTTAAACACGAGAAAAAATCCAACTTTTGAAAAAATTTCCGACAGGGGAAAAAGTGAGTTATTGATATTCGTTCGAACTTTTTAACAGTTTCTAAAAATTATCCGGACAAAACTAAACAAAGTTAAAATATCCGATCGAATCTTTAAGTTCCCAATACAACCCAGATAATTCAACAGTTGAATAAATATTAAAAATTCCCAGAGAACTCAGCACCAGAAAATAGGAATTACTGCATAAGCATCAATGCAATAGAAGACCGTACGACCGCGGAACCGCCGCACATGCAAGGTTCGTGCCGCGGTTCCGCGGTGGTTTAATTGAATTAGGCCCCCGTATTTTGCAGTAATTCATATTAGACCCTGCTTAATTTTCTGCATATTTTTAATATGAAAAAAACACAGTTTTGAAAAAATTTCCAGAAACTAGGGTATATCGGGTTTTCCGGGTTCGATCGGACTTTAAACTTCGTTCAGACTTCGCCTAAAGCTCTAGCTTGGCTCTGATACCACTGTAGGGTTGCTAGGCACGCGCACAAGGGTCTACGAGGCATCAACCATGCCCGATTTAAAATTTAGCCGTGCCGAACAACCCGAATACGGAACTTTAAACTAGAGATTAGGCGAAAACTAACATGTTAACAACTTTAACACTAAGTGAGAGGGATTACAACCTTTGTAGATCCGGTCCTTCACTTCATATGCTTCGTGTTGTGGTCCCTTCGCTGCGATCATCGGGTTCCGGACTCTCGAGAGGTTCCACGAAGAGAAAGATGCAACCTTTGCTTCCGATCTTCGATACTAAGATGATCTACCTTGAAGTTTCTTTAACACAAGCTAACACTCATGAAATGATGTGAACACCCTCATCTAAATGGCAAGGGAAGATGAGGATGATGAAGTAGGATTTTTGCTCTATTTATTTATCTTTTTCTCATATTTATCCATCACAAAAATCAAAGCAAGAAAGCATTTCAAGCAAAGAAGAAGAAGGAAGAAGATGAACAATATTTTGTGATGAATAGAAAGAATGTTATCATAATCATTTATGCAACCATGGTTGTAGTAACCATTGTAGAGAGTTTACTAGGGTTAGGGTTTGGGTTAGGTCAAAGGGTGAGTCACTTGTAAATATCTATCATAATATCTTAACAAAGACAAAGTAAAGCTTCTAGAATCAACTAGAAGGTTTAACCCTAATCCAAACCCTAATCATGTTTAAACTCCTCTAAACATGTTGCATTAATAATTATAATATGTTACAATATTATATATCACATATACAATATTTATTGTAACAAAATAAAATAATACATTTAACATATATCGCATATATATCAATGTATTACCCGAGTGAGAAAAAGAATCTTTTAGTGAGCAAATATTAGTTAATGTAATTTAATATATCATATATATTATTATAAATTAAATTATCGAATCAACACTTGATCCGACAATCCGGCTATATCGCATATAACCGACTAATATTTATCCGTACCGATTCATCGAATCAACACTTGATCCGATGACCCGGCTGATATCAAATATCGCGAGAATAGAATACGGTATCACATATCGCATTATCCTCGGTCCCGCACATATCACATATGTGCTCCTACTCCTTTTTGCCTGAGCCAAGAAACCTCTGTGTAGGACTCTAAAGAATCGTCAATACGCCGGCAGTAGGTGATGATCATATCAAACACCCACAAGCTGCAAGCGGTCAGCTAAACGTAACAGCTACCCAGGTATTGAGCGCTCAGAAGATCAACAAGCAAGCATGTACATTCTCCTGTGAATCCAAACAGTAACACTCCCATACAGTCCGGTCTCGTCGTCTGATATGTCGCATATCTCGCCTAGGGGTGGTAAACGTCAGACCCCAGTAGCTCGATAAGTCGCGTCGATATGATGTCTATAACAGTTCGAGAAACTACTGATAACACTTACCAGTAAATCTCAGCAACCCTGGCCAGGGATTTCCGGTTATAGCCAATCGAACACAGCACAACATCAACTCCCTATACCGGGAGAGACGAATCCCCTCCTATCGCTCATTGCCTCCATATGATTCGGGACTGTACCCAAAAGCCACCTTTTTGCACGCCCTCTTGGACGTGGTATGATGGAAATCAAAGCACAGTGGGAACCACACAAGACTCTATGACGATCTCGGGTCAACAGACTACTCTGTACCAGTGTCACCAGAGAACTGCCATCTGACGTATGGTATAATACCATCTGGGAGTTCTCGGCGAGTCCGTCCAGTGTACCCAGTCTCCACTGAGCACCCGTACACCATCCTTGATGTCAAACACCGATGGATATAGGATCATCCATCGCCCATCATATGGGTCAAGATGCGTATACGCTAGTCTACTCTGGTGCATCGATGCCCTGTCTCGATACACCCTCGACTAGGAACAGTTATAGGATGTACTCGTTGACTACCGTGGCCCCACTAGTATGATCTCATCATAGTCCCAGTAGTCGAGTACATATCCTAAGGGCTATATCAACATGTAACATAAAGACAATCTGAGTACATGTTAAGATAAAGTACAACCAGATAGCATACTATCATGTCGAGCAAGAAAGTCCTCCCTATATATGTCCTAGCATCCACTACAATATACATCGTATGTACAGTAATGGCCTCTAGGGCATACATATAACTAACATACCCGGATATCGAAAATGCGTACCCCCAAGAACGGATGCACGTGCGTGCACGTAGCCATCCAAACAAGTCCGTTTCACTGAACGGGACAAGAACAAGATGTACGGATGCTACCACAGGGTTAGGGGTATCAAGCAGGCCATGCAATCTATTTTTAAAATATTTTATGTGACTTTAAATATTATATTAAAATGCAGATGCCAGGTAAAATGCCAGTATGCAATATTCATGAAAGTGCACAAGTATACGTAACAAGTCAGGATAAATCATAAACATGAATCAAGACTGGTTTCAAGCAAGCCAGTTGGGTCGGATGCAAATACAAATGTCAAATTCTCTATTCGCATCCAAAACACAATAAATCAGGAAAAATACCAAAAATAAAGAAATACGTGCACTGGAATTGGTATAAATGAACTAGGGTGTTACATTTACAATCGATAAGCGTATCGCGTAATTATTAACGTAACTAATTACTATGAGCTATACCGTTATCTTTGAAAATGGAACGAAACGTTATTTTGAAATAAGGAAGCTGCATTAAGTTAAAATAGATATTCGTTTTGGAAAATAGTATCGCATCTTTATCATTTATCATTTAAAATGGAAAACGAATCGTTAGGTTTTAAAAGAGTATAGCTCACTCAAACATAACGTCCCAAGTCGGGATAACACATGACTCCACGAGTCCAAATGAAACTTGACTGTAAACAGCACACTCTCCATCTCATCACAAGTACGGTATGATCCCGCATACAATACCTATCCAATACTATATCCATATCGTACGGATTTATAGTCACGTATATATGTCATCATAACCAAATATCACTTATAGCCACACGTAACCTACTAGATGCGAACTAACATCAATACAATTAGCTAAGTTATCTAACACATCGTTATCAACTAACTAAATAGCATAACTATCCTAGTTAAATGGCCGTGGGGGTGCTATACGCCATCCACCCGACTTCTCCCATAGATATAAATCTACTCACCAACTTTTCGAGCTCGTCGAAATCCTTGGTTGCTTTGTCCATCCTTGCCATCTCGGAAACCTCTGCGATCGTACCTACAATTGTATTTATAATATATCGGCGTAAATATCATATCAAAACCAAAATAATGAGCTAAGCACCCATAGGTTAGAACCTATAGTTTACTTACTCCAAAAACGATAAAATATCCCTGATATTAACGTACGAACGTCAACATTTCAGTCGCGGTACAGAAATACGAAAAACCGTATCGTAAATGTCGAAAACATTGATAAAACCTTATTAGAACACTCCCAGATTTCTCTATATGAAATCCGAGACAAATCAAACAATACAGTAGCTCATATAATTGCCAAATACACCTACTTACCAAAACCTAGAACACAATTCTAGAGGAAGCCCGGCGGCGCTGGCCAAAATTGAAAAACCGCCGGTTGAATAAAGAAGTTAGGGGCTCGGGCTTTAGGTATGGTCTCCTAGTGGTCACCATATCCTAGTATTGTTAGTTTTTCTAATGGGTTTACCTAGTAGTTCCAGATTCAATTTTAGCATCACAAATATCAAAAAAAAATCAGTTTCTGATATTGTACACTAAAAACAGATATTAAACAGAATAGAATTTGCAAAGAAGGTGAGATATACCTATAGGGATGGTGCATAAGGGAAAATCAGCTCATGAATTACATGGTGGAAGCTCCAAGGGGTTGTAGTAGCTCTAGCTTGATGGTATGCACAAATTTGATGAAGGGACCAAGGCTTTTCTCTTTTGTTTTGGTGAACACTTGGAATTTTAGTGTTGGGAGCTTAAAGGAACCTATGGTTTCAGTTGAGAGTTCAAGGAATAACCTTAGGGTTGAATAAGGATATGGTGGGAGGTGTCACGGTCTTATGCAAAGCAAGCATGAGGTGCCAAGGGAGAAGGAGGAGGTGGAATGAGAAGGGTAAGTGTGAGGGTGTGTTGTATGTGAGGGTTTAATCTTAGCATAACATATACCATACCTTCATACAAAAATAAAAACAAATCATTTTTAAATAAGCGACCTCATTTTAAAACCCAATACATTTTACAAATAATTACCCCTTATATATAAATACCTTTATGTTACCGCAAATCTAAACTCTTTATTTTAAAAGAAATAAAATACTTATCATAATACTTTAAATATCATTATCTTATTATAAAATCTCATGTCATGTTAAAACAATTAAAATATCATTTTTATGATATCACACATTTTTCTCCATTTTTACCAAAATAATTACATTTTTGCGGATATAAATCTGATACCAAAATTCATATGCGGTATCATTTTTTGTAAACCCATTATTCTCATATTTTAAATTATAAATTAATATTTATAATTTTTCTAAAATTTTACACGATGAGTGCTCAGTTGAAGGATACAGACGAGGGTGCTTCACCGGCGATGAGGTGGAGACGTAGGTGCTTCGCTAGCGATGAGGAAGAAGAAGGAGGTGGCTTCGCTGATGTTGGGTGCTGCGAGGTGGAAAGGATGATGGTGACGAAAACTGGAGGAAGAAGAAGATGAGAGCGATGATAGTGGTCGGGGGAGTTGCGGTTGCTGGGGTGTTCGGCGGTGATCGGAGGTGGAGACAGGGTGCGTGAGTTTGAGAACGAGGGAGAGAGAGAAACGAGGAAGAGAGAGAGGTGGAGATGAGTTTTTATTATTTTATATTTATAATAGGTATACGTATATAATACACACACACAACTCATTTAACTAAATAATATCATATAACGATATTATAATTCCCCCATCCGTCTCTATGAAATCTCAAAATATATTTAGGAAATAATAAATAACTAACATCTGTACGTATTATTTCACAACATGTTAACCATACTATCATTGGTATAAACAATCCATACGATAGATTATATGCATATTATATAAGATGCCAATAGGTTTACAAACACAAACATAAAATTTTTAACAGTACATTAGCAACCAATTGTCAGATACTATTTATCTTTAATAACCAACCTGTATAACCATAATGTATGACTATGAAAATATCAGTTTAAATATTGTATATCTATTATTTGGGATTCATATAGATTTATTCTATAGATAAATATCAATAAAATATACCTTATCTAAATATCACCCATAACGGATTTCACGCAAGCGGGTCGAGTCTGATAATAATGCATACTATACAAACACCAATCACAACCCAAACAAAAGAATGATTTACAAGAAATCCTAAGCATTATTTAATATCACTAAATAACGTACAATCATACTAAGGTGTTACAGTTTAAATAGGTGTCGATATAAAACTCATATAAAAACCCCAAAACTTAATCTTCTTATATCACACCCTTAAAAACTATTTTTAAAAGATTTAAATGGATGTTAAAATCTCTGTCATATCCTTTTCTAAAACCATCATTCTAAAATATTTATTTTGTTACATATCTAATATTATACTATATATTGTATGCATAATAAAATAAGATATTATTAGTTTAGCAAACTAATATTAAAACATCAATAAGATATTATGGTAACTAAACACAATCAATATTCTACTTAGAAATTAAACTTAAAGATTTTGGCAGAATATTTAGTTTAAAATAATATCGGTTGATATGCATGTGGTTCGGGTACAAATCTTATACCAATAATATTCTAAATTGCCTGGTAAAATTATTTAATATAAATAAATAATGTACGATCGTATTAAGGTGTTACAGCTGCTGCCAAATATGTGTATGGCAGCGCTCACGTGATATCCACATGGGCACATCAATTTGAAGCGCTAGTTTTGAGTAGAATTGAATTCTGTATAGAATTAAATTCTAATCGGGAAATATTTCCCTGATCTTTCTAACATTAGAAAGATTTTCTCTATTAAACAGAGGGCCTTTGGATTTAAAATCCAACGGTGATTATAATATCGCCAATCAAGTCAGAAGATAGAATCAAATTTTTTGTTAGGAAAATATTTTCCTAAAACGAACAGAAAATATTTTCTGTTAAACAGAAATTCCCTGGATCAAAAATCCAACGGTGGATAAAATTTCCCGACTGATCTTTGGGATTAATTAGATCAATTGATATCTCTCAATGAGAGATTTTCTCAAACTAATTGATATTTATCTCTCTCCTATAAAAAGAAGCAGAGACTTCAAGTCCCACATGTACAATACCCTCCATAAATTTTGATATACAATCCCCCTAAGCTTTTGCAAGAGAAAAGATTTCCCCATAAGTGTCCACAAAAACAACCGAGAATTTAATTCTCATCTTTAAGAAGATCATCCATTTGCCAAAACACTATGTAAAAATAGAGATAAAGATTATCTCCCTTCTTGCCTATCTCATGGATGAAATAAGGGTTTAACCCTTTAAAAGAGAACTTAGTTCTTTCTCAGGATCTGAAATCCACAGGGCAAATCTTCCAAGGATGAGAATTTAATTCTTATCGGGAAGAGTTTGTTCTTCGGATCGAAGATCCAGGGGAGAACTATGATGTTTTGCCCCTCCGCAAAAAAAAGAGAGAACATGGAAGAATGGAACAAAAAATATGGAATTGATATTTCAGGAACTTAGTTCATTCAAAATATGACAGGGTTTTATCCCAATAAGAACTTAGTACTTGCAAGATCTATGGATTTTTAGAGTTTAACTCTAATTTTCAAAGTTAATCTTTCCATGAACATGGAAAGGATCACGTGAAAGACACATGAGAACCCTAGAAAACAAAGAAAATGAAGACTCGCGTGAAAACCACGTGAGCGCTCAGAGAAGCCCTGAAGACAGACCTCATGTAGAAAACACGTGAGTGTTGAGACTTAAAGTCTCACGTGATGAGCACGTGAGCACTTATGAAGATATAGCGGTTCACATGATATTCACGTGAGTGTTGTATGATTCGGTGCTTAGCACTATTCACGTGAAGAGCACATGAGCGGTCATGAAGATAATTCTCCGCGTGATACTCATGTGAGCGCCATATGAACTAGTGCTTAGCATTACTCACGTGAAGGGCACGCGAGCGATCATGAAGATAATGCCTCATAAGAAGAGCACGTGTGCACTGAAGTGGAACCTATAACGAAGCTTAAGCTTCTTGGCCCAGTGCTTAGCACTGTTGGGTTATGCAAATCCCAAAACGATATATGGCCCAGTGCTTAGCACTATTGGGAAACAGAGCTTGACATTTAGTCTAAGAATTAGAATAATCCCCTGAAGTTTCAAACTTCTTTGATTTTCAAAGGAAATTCAGTCATGATCATACATATTTTAAATTGGCTTTAATTTAAGATAAGATTGACGGTCCTCATACATATTTTTAAGTCGACCTTAATCTAAAACAAGATTAACGGTCCTTAACCATATTTTAAGTCGATCTTAATCTAAGACTAGTTAACGATCCTTAAACCTCTAAACTGATGGCAGATATTGCCTATGTTTACTAAAAATATGATTTACGGGTTTGGAATAATCCGCGCACTACGGACATGATAAAATTAGTCTCCGTATACAATCCAAGGACAACCCTATATAAACAAATATAATATGACACGAAGTGATCAACTGGAGAAGGTAAAAGTTTTTATCGTGTTGCGATAGTGAAATTAACTGCAGAGGCTTGCGCCTGCAGGGAAGAGCGTCCTCACAATCAAAAACCCTTCAAATGAGGGGAAATCTGATAAGTCTGCTAAAACGGTTGCATCTATCCAAACCTCCGATATAAGGTGCCATAAATCAACTTGGTATCTTCGGAGAGGTGGATGGATATATTTCATATAGCATTTGCACCCAAATTCAGGCAAGACGTTCGTCTTCCCAGTTTTAGGCGGTAAACAGCTGGCTCTATAAATTTATGGATTGTAGATTCGGGAGCCACGGACCACATCTCTCGAGATTAGGAAGGGTTCGTAGAGTATAGGAGAGTACCTGCTGGGAACTGGAAGATTTACATGGGGAACGAGTCGTATGTCGAGGTGCAGGGTATCAGGACGTATCAGCTACCTACAAGTTCAGGGAACGAGTGGCTTCTCCATAACGTTTTATGTGCTCCAAGGATGCGACGGGATCTTTTATCAGTAGCTGGGCTAGTTAGCATAGGGTATAGTGTTTTATTTGAGAATAATTCTATAAAACTTATTTTAAATAATTTTCTGTATTGTGTTGGACGCCTTATAAATGGCCTTATTATTTTAGATTGTGACTCTTTTGGCAATAAAGATACTTTATTTGCTTATTCTTATGCTGTGAATAGTTCTGAAGATGACTATATTATGGCATAGAAGGTTAAGTCATATTGGGCAGGATAGGATAACAAGCCTTGTCAGAGGTGGCCTACTTGGCACACTTGCCAAAGTCGATCTGTCCATATGCGAGTATTGTCTCACAGGTAAGGCCATAAGGAAGCCATTCGGAATGGCAAAGAGAGTGAGTGCTCCATTGCAACTCATTCACTCTCACATATGTGGATTAGTCTACGTGAAGGCACGTGGCGGTGCATTTTATTTCATCACCTTCATAGAAGATTACTCCCGTTATGGACACGTGTTTTTGTTTCCCACCGGTCTGAAGCCTTGGATTGTTTCAAGTGCTATATCAGCGAAATGAAAAATCAATTGAGTAAAAGCATTAAGGTTTTACGCATGGACCGTGGTGGATAATATCTATTGGATCAGTTTAGGAAACAGTGTGAAGAGAAAAGGATTTTCAGATAGTTGACGATGCCCTACACTCTACAACAAAATGGTGTTGCAGAGAGACGAAATAGAACGTTGCCGGATATGGTTAGGAGCATGATGGTGAATGCCAATCTTCCTATATCATTTTGGAGAGATGTGCTAATGACAACAGCTTATGTTCTTAATCGATTACCTTCTAAATTGGTTCTATCACGCCCTGCTTCCCAAGATACAAAAATTTCGGGACATAACTCGGTCAGCCATGCTATCTACAGTAACGAATCGTCCTTCCATAGTCACATTAAGGCTGTCATGCAACAATCAAGCAAAAATATAAAATATCGAACACTAAACACATGTACAATACCACAATAAAAAATAGAAGAATTCAAGACAATAGCGGAAGTAAATAATTGGAATATCAAGCGGTAATAGATCCAAGGATAAATAAGGAACAATAACAACATTAGTCCTTTATGGGCTCACAAAAGAAATCCAAGAAAAACGATTCAATCGAAAATAAGCCTAAACCATAAATAACTAAATAAGCAATAATACTTCTCAATACTTGGCAATCTTCTCGAAATAATCTCGATCCTACGATGCTAAAATCACAAGATCTGGGTCATGCAAAACCCAGACGTTACAGCGTCATATGTAACATAATATCATAAGGAATATAACCGAGATGGAATATATCATATACAGAAAATCAATGTTAGGTGAGCATATTTAACATGAGCAATACAAGATGATATAATCAAAGCAATCATATCAAGTGTAAATCCTATATGTCCATATCTCCAAATTGTCTATCCTACAAGTATTTGAAAACAATCAATGTAATCATTCAATAATTCAGTCAGGGTCGAACCATGACCCATGGAAAGGCAATACAATGTGATAATCAGTGTTAGATGTAGGTTCTCTTGGAGGCAATTAGTTGTAATTATAACATACAAGTATAGAACTTTCTCGTTTGTAATAATAGTATGCTATTTGGTTTTTCTTTATTGGTATATTCTTTATTTATAATACTCTGTTCATTACTGATTACTAATAAAGTCCATAGAATAATATTAAACTACAGGACTGTGATGTAGATCACAATAATAAGACCTAACTAGTCGATAGGTATATTCTTAAATGTTCCTAGACATAGAAGTATCGAGACAGGACATCGATACTCCGGAAGACTAGTGTATACTATACTTACTCATTAGAGAGTACTGGCTGTTCTCATAGACAACTGGTGTGGTGACATCAGAGTATTGTATTCAGGTGCTTATAGATGATAAGTGCACCGAACAACTCATTTTGAATTTCTAGTTGGTAATTATACATGACTGTTAGATGGAAATTCATATAGTGACGACTGGTACGGCTTAATCTTCAGATCTGAGATTCGCCATAGTATCTTGCATGTGCTAAACATTGCTTTAATTACTACCCAACCGCAGATCCATTTATGCTTTGTATAACGGTACTAATTGGGTATGATCGAACACATGTGAAGCTCGTGAGGAATTAACATGGGATTTGTCTCTCCGGTATAAGGAGAACAATGTTCTGCAGTGTGTGATATATCAGTGACCTAAAATCTCTGTCCAGAGTACTAGAAATCAAATGATAAGTAGTTATCGGTTTGATCTCACGGTTACATGATAATATCAACACAATAATTATTTGAGTTATTAGGGTTTGACGGTACTAACAAGCCCTAAATCAAATAAGGAGCATAAGGAGATAAAAAGACCGAACCGTACGGTAGTTGCCACTGATAGTGTAACGACTCTGAAATCACTGTACATAAATTTCTTGTTATTGTACAGAAAATAATATTACAGACTGTGTAAGAGTTATAAGTTAGATTTGTTTAATAAAAGCAAGAAACAACTTGTAGCTCACTGGTAAAACCTCTACACTGCTGTGACATAGCCTGTGTGTTCGAATCCTATCAGACACAATTATTTTTTAGATTTTTCTTTTTAATTTTTCGGAAGCCCAAGAGTTGCACGTGCAATTCACGGAGAAACGAAAAGTTTCAAAAAAATCAAACAGGCGCAATGAAGTGTATACACCCAAGTTGACATGTGGCACGAATCTCAAGGCAAGGCCTCAAGATCCGACCGCCCAAACTCACCAAATGGCCGGCGCCGACGGTCCAAAATGCCCTAATCGCCTCCGTGCTTTACACATTTGTCTCTTCGACTCCCCTGAACTCCCCTGCATAATTTGATTTTCCTGCAATCAAATGGATACTCTTCAATTCACCATTTAACTCCTTTTTAATGTATTTTAATCCAAAATTTTAATTCCCAAACTCTAATTCTTCACTATAAATACCACCCTATGTCCTATCTCACCTCTATTCTAAAAATTTCTAGCAAAATCATCCCAAAAATTCCTAAGTGCACGTGGAGTTAGCAACCAAGCTCCTTCCATCGAAAATCGAAACCATTTCCGGAGCTTCCGCGACGCCACGAAGCCCCCTCCCTTTTCCTTACCCCCTTCTTGAAATTATAAAGTCGTAAGTCCCTCTCATCTCTTCTTCTTTTCATTTCAAATCATCTCCTAAAAATATATCGGTAAAGTGGAGTTACCTCCGATACATTTTTTTAGAACTTGGAACTTCCTTTTCCTTAATACATAGGTCAAACTAACTTTACCACCCTCTTTGTAACTTTGATTACAATTTTTTAGCTTTGAGTTTAACCAAAATTTTATGTGAAACCATCATATAACGAACTTTTCATTAAAATACCATGAACTTTAGTATGACTCTCATTTTCAATAATTGTTAAATACCTTTAGGAAAAACTTCACGGGGTAACGACCTACCCCACACGCACACTATGGTTCCATAGCACGACACTCTAAACATATAGCTATTTTAAAGAATAAGCTTTTCATTAAAATACCACACCTTTTCAAAAAGGGTTTCTTTTAATCAGTATTTTGTAATCCTTGGTAAATAAGCCTCTACAACCCTCGTTAGGGGACCCGATAATTGATGGTGTGGATTATCGCACATCCTTGGGACAATAGAAAGAGATGCAGAACTCCTCACAGAGTATTCAGCCTCGAAAGGAATAAAAAATACGGTTTTTAAGAAATACGAATTTTCTAAATAAAAACTAAATTTTAGAAAGTTATATAAAACTATGAATTTGTATTTTCAATAAAAATATGTTTTGAAACTATATTTTTAAAAATGAAGATTTAAAATTTTTAATAAAATACCATCAAGTTTCCAAAAGAGCTAGTTTTCAATAAAATACCACAAACTTTTAAAAAGGCTAAGTTTCATCACCAAAAATACCATTTAAATTAAAATCCATGTTCATGAAAACCCTAAATATTATAAATCACCCTCGAGATTTATTTTTAAACTATATTAAAGTATTTTTCATAAAAAAAAACCCTCGAGATATGCAAAACAATATTTTAAGGACTCTAGTTTAATATAGGTTTAAACGGGATCAATTCTTTTGAGCCCCAGAGAGCCGGAGAAAGTGGGTGCTTGCCTATTCAGGTTAGACAATTTAACAGAGTTATCAATGGCAATTTTCTTGGAAAAATACACAAATCCTGCCGTCCATACGCAGCAGTTGCCGTTTACTCCCGAACTTAAGATGTTGCAAGAACAAAGTCCTTTCATAAGATTCTAACTCCAACATGAATCCAAACTCAAACGATAATCCAAAATCAAACATAAGCTTGAATACTTGATCATGAACCTGAACACATGAATTCAAATATCAAACTCAAACTTGAATACTTGACTCGACTTGACCGAACCATGGTTATAACTTGATATGACTACCTGAATACATGATTATATTTTAAACATGAACCTATACATTTTATATCCATGGATTCGGCCAAGACCTATAATCTTAACTTATACAATACAATACGCGGGATAAAGGGGTAGATTGGTACGAAACATATAACGTGGTACGGGAGGTCACTTAAAAGACACCTATATGAATTCACATGTCGTTGTCTCGTTGGTTATGACGGGGCCTTGTACTATATGTTACCATGGGGTAAGATGGACTCCTTTCGTATAGATGAATACCTTTCTTATCAAATTACAAATAACCATGTTAGAATAACTAACTTATACCCGTGAACGATCATATACAACTTTACCTGTTCATTTCATACTATATACGAGCTTCTCTTTCTTCTTTTGGGACTTACCGAGCGCTAGTTCGCTGACGACATTCCTTTTTATATTCTTTCTTTGAAATGTTCGTTAGGAGGACCGGACTTTGAAAACGTAGAGCCGAGCCAGGAGGACTTGGACCAGATTGCAGCCCAGCCTGACTACTAGCTCCTTCCAGTCTACACTTACTTTCAGTATGCCGCTGTTTAGGCATTTGCTTTTATTATTGTATCTTTGATTTTTAAACGTTTATTTATAAAGTTGAATGTAAATAAAGTTGTCATTTCATTTTATTACTCTTGTCATTCTTTCTTATTGTTATATTGCGTAATTACGCTTAACGTATTTTCATAGTAATACGTTGCGGGCTTGCTACGTCACCGTTTCCATCTACTGGGAAGCGGGACACGACAAATAGGTATTGATTTGCTCGGATAGAATTTTCCTATTCCAATCTAGTCATCGACAGTTTACCCAGGTAGTCTAAATACGTAGCTATCGTTCCTATAGACTTATGGATTTTACTGATTACAGAATTAGTTCGAATTAATTATCCACTACTGAGTAAACGTCGAACCTCCAGAGTCACACATAGGTGAACTCTTACTTACCAAACATAGAACTATAAACCAAAAAATAGATAGTATATAGTTGATGTACAAAATGGATTTAATTAAATTAGTATATTTGATATACTACTACTTAAATAAGGGAAAAATTGTCAAATACGATTTGAATTGCTACTCAAGATAATATACGATATTAAATGAGTAAATAATACATGCCCATATGTATGTATGTATGTATGTATGCATGTATGTATGTATGTATTATATTATAAATAATATATATATGTAATTATAAATATATAAATATATATGTTGATATATATAAATATTTATAAAATAATATTTTTGTGCATTTGATGTGTATAAAATATTAATTCATATGTATATGTGTAGGCCAACATGTATTAAGTAATATCTAATCAGTTTGTTTAAGAGATGAAACAAATTAATTAATTGCGAGGGTTTTATTAGGAAACTATATCCCTGTATATAGGTTTCTATTTGATACAGACTCTAACCTTAATCAATTCTTTCATCCCCCTCCTAAAAGTTTCGGCCATCCCTTCTTCTCATTTAGACGAAATTTCTTAGGAGAAATAAATTAAAATTTCAATTTTTAACTCCTCTTCTTTAATTATAATGCTCTCTAATTAATTAGACCAGCTAACTAATTAATTAGAATTCATTGATCTTGGAGATTCGTGTGGAGGCAAGTAAGGAGATCATCAAGGTGTAATCGAGTTGCCTTAATTGGATAGGAATCACTAGCACAACGAACGGAACGCAAATCCGAATTTGCACAAAATTATTATATTTTCGAATCACTTAAGGGTTAATTGATTTCATTAATAATTAACCTAATTTATAAATCCTAATTGGTATTAATGGAAAAAAATTAATTTTCCTTCTGCTGCATTTACATCAATTTTCACCAACAATCAGGATATACAAGAATGGACCGTCGAATGATATTAATGTATCATCTCAAGACACAGGTGTCTATTTTTGCAATGAGTGGACGAATAATGACAGTATCACTATTCCAAGGCACAAATGCCCTTATCAATGTACCATCGAATGATGTTGGTACATCATTCCAAGACATGAATGTCACTTCTCGCAATATACCGTCGAATGATGTCGGTGCATCATTCCAAGACATGAATATCTATTTTCATAACAAGGGTACCATCGAATGATGTTGGCGCATCATTCCAAGACATGAATATCTATTTTCGCAACAAGGGTACCATCGAATGATGTTAGTGCAACATTCCAAGACATGAATGTCTATTTTCACAACAAAGGGACGAATGATATCAGCTCATCATTCTAAGATAAGAATGTCTATTTTCAGGTAATCAATCTCTAATCGCCGATTCTATAATAGGCAGGTAATAGGTCATGTTTAGTCAAGTTCAGTCAATCAAGTCAAGTCAAGTCAAGGGTATCATGAATACACTAGTATTGGACAACTATTGTATGGCATGGGTTCTAACATGGTAACTAGTGAACATGTTCAAGTATAAGTATATGTAACAATCAAGCATTAGCATTAGCGGGAAACATCATGATCAAGGAATGCAATAACAAGTCAATAACCGACATGTTCACGATAACAAATAACATGGACACATGAAACAATATGTACTCTATTATTTCAGGCATAACATCATCAATCTGAATATATAATGCAATCATAATACGTGTCAGGTAGCGTGTTGCGCATGTATAACATGATCTAGCATATCTATAACATATCAGGTTCAAAATTAGTTTCATATCGGTTTGAGACAGCTCAAGTGTATTAGAGACGACTCATGTAAGGTTGAGACGTCTCATAAGTTTTTCAGAATAATTATATGTTTTATGGTTACATTAGACATCTCGTGATGGTATTGATCCGGCTCATAGCCTGTCACGTCCCGCTTCCCAAAATACGGAATACGAGCATGACTGGGCCAACCATGCTCTCACGGTCAAGAAATAATTTTGCCATAGCCTGTCACGTCCCGCTTCCCAAAATACGGAATACGAGCATGACTGGGCCAACCATGCTCTCACGGTCAAGAAATAATTTTGCTATAGTCACGCTTCGGTTTCTAGTATTACATGGTAGTCAGTAAAATGCAGCACAAATAAAGGAAATCACAATTCCTGCTTTATTACATTAAAGCAAAAGAGTTCACTGGATACAAGAGTTTGACAATAATATAAACTACTAACCAAGTGTAATACATGGTCTTTATGGAAAGCAGGGAAATATAGCAACTCCGGGTCTCTAACTAGATCTCTGCAAGCTTATAAGGCGGGTCTAACTCCTATGTTGGGTCCGCTTCGCACTCTGAGCATTCATACTTAGGTCGTCAGGACGACACAATATAACAATAAGATAGGTACAATAATAATGAATGTGAAATAGCAGATAGTGAAATAATAAGTATGAAATAACGTGCATGGGTATCAGTAAGGTATATGTGTCAATTAGTAATAAATGCAATGTTTATGTCTCTAAACCTATCAGTCTCTAAGTCGATGAAATCGATCGGTGGAAAAGAGTTATCATGTTTAACGTGGGTCTCGTTCATATCCGAGACTACGATCCACTGTGTTCGGGACATAACCCTGCAGCTGTGCCGCTAGGCTCACGACATATATATATATATATATCACTGTTTGAATGATCATTCTCTAAAACATTATATCTCGCTAAATACAAGTTCAATTCCATCTCGATTTCCTCATTTTCCCAGATTCCAGTATATGTTCATGTATTGAACTGGTTGTATATAAGTACACTGTAAGTCGATGTACTTCACCCCAGTACTTGTGGGGAGGCGGAATTTTCAAAAACGATCATGTTTAAAGAACGAACATCGACTAACCGCTTAAATCGAAGCTAAACGATAACTAACCAAACATATAGTTGTTCTAAACTACTATGCTTAGGGATTATACCTATCGAAACTAGTCCTTCGTCTTTACGATCTCCTTGTTCTCCTCGGCCTTCTCTAGGTAGTAGACGATCCACCCGAGAGCAAAACACCAAGCTACACCTCTAACTTGAGGTAACTAATCTACTTTGATTGCTAATCAAAGAAGAAAGGATGATATAGAGTGAAGGTAATGGATGTTTAAGTCTAACTAATCCTTTGATCTCAACACATGTGGATTAAGGATTAGGGTTTGAAGATGAGAGCTTGAGGAGAGAGAATGTGAGATGAGTAAAATGAGATGAGATTGAGTGTATCATAATATATTATGAAGCATTCTTATTTTAGAATAATGAATAATAGAAATGAATAAGCATGCTTCATAAATGAAAAGAGGTGATTCATTAACATGAGTCATTAAGCATTTATGGTGCATTAATGACCATGATGAATCACCCTCATGACTCACTAATCTTATCCAAAGCTTATGTCACCTTAACCTCCTTAGTCACATCTTCTAGAAGCTTCTCATACAATTACGAGAACGCCCCTCCAATCCGCAAAAATACGGAAAAACTTTTAGACTGTAAAATCCAATAACCGGATACCAGTAACTGGCTTAAACCAAAGCCGACTGGTAAAAACTGTCCGAAAGTCGTACGTGCGTAAACGCACGTATGCGTCCGAACCCTTTGTCGCAAAACCATGCGACCTCTATATCGTTTCGCCTGGAGTAGGAAACTCTCTGTGTGGGACTCTAGAGACTCGACTACTACGCTGGCAGTGGGTTTAACCACAGACCGCAAGCGGCACTAGCTGTACATAACGGTCCCCAGATAGTTGTCGATAAGAAGGCCGATGAGGAAACCCATCCGAACTCCTACTGAGTCTGATGTGACAATCTCCATACAGTCCGGTCCGTTCGTCCAAGACTACCGCATATCGGGCCTAGGGGGCGGCAAGCGTCAGTCCCCTAATAGCGGTATAAGTCGTGTCGGAGGGAAGCCCATTACACCCTGAGAAACTACTGGAACCTACCAGCAAATCTCGCTTGCCCTGGCCAGGGACTTTGCGTAATGGCTCTCTGACACAGCACGATATCTACTCCCAATACCGGAAGGGACGAATCCTGTCTAACCGCCACTGCCTCCAAGTGCTCGGGACTGCACCCAACTACTACCCGTTTGCACGACTCCTTTGTGCCGTGGTAGGGTAGCAATCTAAGAACAGTGGGACACACTCGAGGCGAAGTAGCAGTGTCAAGTCTGCGGACTACGCTGTTCTCATGTCACCTGGGAACTGTTCACTGACGACTGGTATCAAACCAACCAACAGTTCCCTGTGAGTCCTGTCCGGTGTACCCGTAACCTAACGAGCACCTGTATACTATCTCCAGTACGACGTACTGACGGCTGTGGGACAGACCATCTCCCCAACTGGGATGAGAAGCGTACACACTAGTCTACTCCGGAGTATCGATGCTCTGTCTCGATAATCCAACGACCAGGGACCTGAATAAGGATGTGCTTGTAGACTACCCAGCCCCCACTAGTGTGACTGCCATCACAACGCTGGTAGACAAGCAAGATCCTAAGAGCTCTATCAATACGTACACTCACATATTAAGATAGAAAAACCAAGTAGCATACTACCATGTTTAGCAAGACTGTTATATACATGTGAATATCCCAAGTTTCCATTAAGTAATATACAAGCTAGTATGATACAGTAATGGCCTTCTAGGGCATAAACACTAACAATCTCCCACTTGCACTAGGGCCATGTACTGGCATATCGTAGACCAATGATCTCGAGTAGCCTCTCGAACTGAATCTGAGGAAGGGCCTTTGTGAATGGATCAGTAATGTTCTCTTCTGAAGCAACTCTCCGAACCTCGATCTCCTGACGATCAATGATCTCCCTGATCAGGTGATACCGCCTCAAGATGTGTCTGGACTTCTGATGGGACCTTGGTTCCTTCGCTAAAGCTATAGCTCCGTTGTTGTCGCAATACAGAGGTATTGGATCAACTATGGTAGGAACCACCTGAAGTTCTGTTAGGAACTTCTTCATCCAGACTGCTTCTTTTGCGGCATCGCAAGCAGCTATATACTCCGCTTCCATCGTCGAGTCAGCAACAGTGTCCTGCTTGGAGCTCTTCCAGCACACCGCCCCTCCATTGAGGGTAAAGACATAACCCGACATGGACTTGGAATCGTCCTTATCACTCTGGAAGCTGGAATCAGCAAAGGCCTCCAACCTGAGGTCTTTTCCGCCGTAAACCAAGAACATCTCCTTAGTCCTCCTCAGGTACTTGAGAATGTTCTTTACTGCTATCCAGTGTTTCTCCCCTGGGTCTGACTGATACCGGCTTACCACGCTCAGTGCGTAAGCTACATCTGGTCTGGTACACAACATCGTATACATTATAGAGCCTACCGCAGAAGCGTAGGGTATAATAGACATGCGTTCCCTTTCCAAATCAGTCTTGGGAGACATCTCTTTGGAGAGGGTGATTCCGTGACAAGCCGGTAGATTACCGCGCTTAGAATCTTCCATACTGAATCTTTTCAGTACAGTGTCGATATACCTGGACTGCGAAAGTCCCAACATCCTCTTGGATCTATCACGATAGATCCGGATCCCCAGAATGTAAGAGGCATCACCCAGGTCTTTCATGGAGAACCTGTGTGACAAGAATCCTTTGACAGATTGTAGCATAGGAATGTCATTTCCTATTAATAGAATGTCATCCACGTACAAGACGAGGAATACGACACTTCTGGCTACAACTTTACTATATATGCACGGCTCATCTGGATTTTTGATAAAGTCATATTCTTTGACTGTCTCATCAAAACAGATGTTCCAACTCCGCGATGCCTGCTTTAGTCCATAAATAGACTTAAGCAGCTTGCATACTTTCCCGCTGCTCCCACTCTGATTGAAACCCTCTGGCTGATCCATATAGACGCTCTCTTCTAAATTTCCATTCAGAAAAGCCGTCTTTACGTCCATCTGCCAGATTTCATAATCATGGAAGGCAGCAATAGCAAGAAGGACCCGAATGGATTTGAGCATAGCCACTGGAGAAAAAGTTTCGTCATAGTCCAAACCAGGTCTTTGACGAAAACCCTTTGCAACAAGTCTAGCCTTATAGGTTTCCACCTGTCCATCTACACCAATCTTTTTCTTGAAGATCCATTTGCATCCTGTGGGTTTTACCCCATCTGGAGCAAAGTCCAAAGTCCATACTTTGTTGGTGTACATGGACTCCATTTCGGTCCGCATTGCATCTAGCCATCGTACCGAGTCGCCGCTCTGGATGGCCTGCCGGAAGTCAGTAGGTTCATCATCTTCTATGATGCAATCCTCTCTATCCCCATCTATGAGAAAACCGTAGTATCTCTCAGGCGGATGAGACGGCCTACTACTCCTGCGGAGGGGTGCGGGAATGTTCTGTTCTTCTTGAACCTCTGGTTCTACCAAACTTTCAGTAGCAGCTTGTGGTTCTGGAATTTCTTCCAGTTCTATTTCGCTCCCACTCTTCTGATTTTCTAAAAATTCAGTTTCTAAGAAGCGGGCATGACGAGAAACAAAAACCTTTTGTTCCTCTGCGTAATAGAAGCAATATCCTGTAGAGTTCTTTGGATATCCCACAAACTTACACTCTACTGAGCGTGCCTCGAGCTTGTCCGGATGCTGCTTTTTTACAAAAGCTGGACATCCCCACGTCTTCAGGTACTGAAGATAGGGTTTCTTCCCACTCCACATCTGATATGGTGTGGTAGGCACAGTTTTGGTTGGAACTCTGTTCAAAAGATGTATCGCTGATTCTAGCGCATACCCCCAGAAAGATCGCGGTAACTCAGCATTACTCATCATGGATCGTACCATATCCAATAGGGTTCGATTCCGTCTCTCCGATACACCGTTGTGCTGTGGAGTGTATGGAGGAGTAAGCTGAGAGAGAATTCCTTTCTCTTTTAGGTAACCTAGGAACTCGGCACTTAAGTATTCTCCACCTCGATCAGATCTCAGTGTCTTAATACTTTTGCCTGTTTGGTTTTCCGCTTCACTCTTGTATTCCAGGAATTTCTCAAAGGCTTCGGATTTATGCTTCATTAAGAATACATGTCCAAACCTAGAGAAATCATCTGTAAAAGTAATGAAGTAGGAATAACCACCTCTTGCATGTGTAGACATTGGACCACATACATCGCTGTGTATGAGTCCTAAGAGCTCGCTCGCTCTTACTCCTTGTCCAGTGAATGGAGTCTTTGTCATCTTTCCTTTGAGACAAGATTGACAAGTGTCATAAGATTGATATTCGAACGAGTCCAAATATCCTTCTCTATGCAACTTAGTCAACCTTCTCTCATTGATGTGACCCAGTCTACAATGCCATAAGAAAGCTTTATTTAAATCTGGAGACTTTCTTTTTAGTGTGTTCTGGACATTGAAAATTTGGAGTTGGTTTAAAACATATATGCCGTTATTTAATGTACCGGACCCAATCAAACCATGATTAAGGTGGATGTTGACAACATCTCTTACAAACGTGAAATCATAACCTTTATTTGATAACAAGGAAACTGATATGATATTACACGTTAAGCTTGGTACAAAATAACAGTTATGTAAAACCAAAATGTGTCCACTCGTTAATCCTAGGTGATAATCCCCGACGGACGCAGCTCCCACGCTAGCTCCGTTAGCAACCCTGAGGATCATATCACCTTCCTTCAGCACTCTACGGTTTCTCAGTGCCTGCAATGAATTGCAAATATGAGATCCTGATCCGGTATCCAATACCCAGGAAGTAGAGTTGATCGACAGACAATTCTCAATTACAAACACACCTGAAGTCGAAGCCACAGCTTGCTTCGGTTCCTGGTTCTTGGCGTTCCACACCTTGCAATCCTTCTTCCAGTGCCCTTTCCTGTGACAATGGAAGCACTCATCCTGGCCAACTATCGGTATTGTAGTCTTTTTCTTTCCCTTCCCTCCCACCTTACTAACACCTCCTCTAGGTCTGGGTGCGGCCTTCTTCTTCCTTCCTTTGGCCCTTGCCTTGGACCCGGAAGAAGATGAACCGCCAACAAACATAGCAGGTGTTTCCCTTGCCTTCTGCAAGGTGCCCTCTGCACTCCTTAACATGTTCAGGAGTTCCGCAAGTTCAACTTCTTTTCCTTGAAGATTGAAGTTGAGGATAAACTGGGCGTAGGTGGGAGGAAGGGACTGGAGAATAAGGTCTGTATAGAGCTCATTATCCAAAGTCGTCCCAAGGTCTACGAGCTCTTCTATATAGCCGATCATCTTTAGGACATGTTCACCTACCGATGACCCGACAGCCAACCTCGCTCGAAACAAGTTCTTAGAGGTCTCGTATCTTGCTATACGAGATTGCTCCCCATAAAGTTCCTTTGTATGGAGAAATATGCCATCTAGGGACATATCCTCGTGCCTCCTCTGATGTTCATTGTTCATCGAGGCAAGCACGATGCACTTGGCTCTCGCGCAATCTAAATCCCAGGTTTTGCGGATTTCCTTATCCGCATTGCTGGATTTGGGACCAGGGACAGCAGGTGCCGTAGCGGTGAGGACGTACCCCAGTTTGTCATAGGTCAAAGCCATTTTGACATTCCGCAGCCAATCTTTATAGTTTGGCCCTGTCAGTATATTTTTCTCTAAAAGTAACTTAAGTCCAGTCATTTTCAGGGTCGCTGCAATTAGGAGAGAGAGAAGAAAACTCTTTAGCATGATGCTCTTGCAAGTTTAGAGTGGTTTTTAGTTTATCTAAACTGGATGGCTCCCACTGTTTCTCGAATCCTTCCTCAAACCATAAAAGAAGAATTAGCCAGGACTATTCTCACCGTACAATACTTGCTTAACCGTTCAGCCAGGCCAGTGTCGATACTTCGAGGGAGGTTTTCCAACGCTTTCGCGAAGTTCCTTAATTAAATAACCTCTTTTCTCTGGGGGCGTAACCCCGCTGACACCTTTCTGGACACCTACTAGGTTTATAGCATTGATCGTTAAGCGAAGAATATCCTGATAAGTAGCATATACTCACAGTAGGATCGGGATCCAAATATCATCGTATGATAATGTTGAAGGAATCCTACCAACATTCATCAAACTCCAAATGGTATGCATCTCTTTGCAAATTTCAGTTTCTTTAGAAATTCCCGATATAGGTTTTTGCCCCATGCTCTTATGACCTTGACGTATGCCAACAAATCATAAGTCACATGTCAAGTTCCGCCCATCATTATCTTGTTAATTTGAACCCACCCATATATACCCTTGACGTATGCCAACAAGGTAATGCGACTGTCCCAAACCAACACATCTATCTATGTAACAAATGAATACCCCAGCAGCTACCAAACACTATGCCTTGACGTATGCCAACAAGCATAGCTTGAATACTACTGACCATCCATAAGAAATGACGGAGGGCTACGACTGGTTTTGGCGAAACCGTGAACGTAGTGAACTTGATATAACCGAAGGAACCTGATAGCTTTTAAAAGGAGTGGTTAAATCCCCGCATTTAAAAATATCTGTTTTTAAAATAACCGAGTGGTTTCTTTTAAATTGTTCCAACGATTTAAACTTGGTTTATTTTCTTTGCATTATAGATAATGCGTCCCATCATTAACCTATCATTGCAGAAAACAACGAAAATACAACGTCCTCTTATGCCATCCGCATTCGCCACGGGGTCCCGTCATCACCCGTTAGGTTACTTAACTAACGACAGAGCGGGGGCTGGGCTAGCGCGGGTGTAAAACATAAGTGACGTCTAAATAGCTACAATATATATAGATATTTTACATTCGTCTGACGCAATGATATTCATTCCAGAACACAGATAAACAATATTGGATTTGCAAGCAATCTGTATTTCTTTTGAGCCTGCAAGAAAAGACAGATTACACAGTTGTGATGAATAGCCGTTACCCCACCCTCGACCCCTACGGGTACGGCAAACTGCCCACCCGGCAGTCTGTGTACCCCACCTTGGGTCAGTCCTAGGAGCAAAAACAGTAAAATGAAATAATACAACGGTGGCTACAACCGCAACCTGGATGTGCCCCGCAAAATAATATTACAACAAATTACATTTAAAACAATTGAATTAAACAATAACCCATTGCTAAACCCCGGCTAAAACACCACAACAGTCCAATACAGTTTATATGCACAAACAGATATAACCATTTCAGAAATGTGCAACCCCCTGCCAACCGACATACTAGCAGTTAGGGGAGGTTTACGAACACATTAAACAATCACAGATATAATCCAATATGCAAATACTGTACAATTTCGATCGATTAAACATCTTTAATATTGCTCCAAAATCTGCTCTGTTAACTGGAAACCTGAGCAAAATTAAAATATTCCAGAAAACCCCAAATATCACAGGGGACCCACACATGAAAGATGAGTCCATGACTCGGCAACTCGGCCGCGGAACCGCGGCGGATCGGTGGGATCCGCCGCCCTTCCACGGCGCTTTAGCCGAGTCATGGGCTTGAATTTCATGGGTGTTCTCCTGGACTCTTTTCTAGCTTTCTGAGCAACCCTGAACAATTTTAAGACATCATTTTAAATTCGACAGAAACTGAAATATTTTAGGGTTTTCCGGCTTCGTTTTTCCGTTCGAAATTCGTACAAATTTGCAATCAAGTTATTTATTGTTTAGCAAGGCTCTGATACCACTGTAAGTCGATGTACTTCACCCCAGTACTTGTGGGGAGGCGGAATTTTCAAAAACGATCATGTTTAAAGAACGAACATCGACTAACCGCTTAAATCGAAGCTAAACGATAACTAACCAAACATATAGTTGTTCTAAACTACTATGCTTAGGGATTATACCTATCGAAACTAGTCCTTCGTCTTTACGATCTCCTTGTTCTCCTCGGCCTTCTCTAGGTAGTAGACGATCCACCCGAGAGCAAAACACCAAGCTACACCTCTAACTTGAGGTAACTAATCTACTTTGATTGCTAATCAAAGAAGAAAGGATGATATAGAGTGAAGGTAATAGATGTTTAAGTCTAACTAATCCTTTGATCTCAACACATGAGGATTAAGGATTAGGGTTTGAAGATGAGAGCATGAGGAGAGAGAATGTGAGATGAGCAAAATGAGATGAGATTGAGTGTATCATAATATATTATGAAGCATTCTTATTTTAGAATAATGAATAATAGAAATGAATAAGCATGCTTCATAAATGAAAAGAGGTGATTCATTAACATGAGTCATTAAGCATTTATGGTGCATTAATGACCATGATGAATCACCCTCATGACTCACTAATCTTATCCAAAGCTTATGTCACCTTAACCTCCTTAGTCACATCTTCTAGAAGCTTCTCGTACAATTACGAGAACGCCCCTCCAATCCGCAAAAATACGGAAAAACTTTTAGACTGTAAAATCCAATAACCGGATACCAGTAACTGGCTTAAACCAAAGCCGACTGGTAAAAACTGTCCGAAAGTCGTACGTGCGTAAACGCACGTATGCGTCCGAACCCTTTGTCGCAAAACCATGCGACCTCTATATCGTTTCGCCTGGAATAGGAAACTCTCTGTGTGGGACTCTAGAGACTCGACTACTACGCTGGCAGTGGGTTTAACCACAGACCGCAAGCGGCACTAGCTGTACATAACGGTCCCCAGGTAGTTGTCGATAAGAAGGCCGATGAGGAAACCCATCCGAACTCCTACTGAGTCTGATGTGACAATCTCCATACAGTCCGGTCCGTTCGTCCAAGACTATCGCATATCGGGCCTAGGGGGGCGGCAAGCGTCAGTCCCCTAATAGCGGTATAAGTCGTGTCGGAGGGAAGCCCATTACACCCTAAGAAACTACTGGAACCTACCAGCAAATCTCGCTTGCCCTGGCCAGGGACTTTTCGTAATGGCTCTCTGACACAGCACGATATCTACTCCCAATACCGGGAGGGACGAATCCTGTCTAACCGCCACTGCCTCCAAATGCTCGGGACTGCACCCAACTACTACCTGTTTGCACGACTCCTTTGAGCCGTGGTAGGGTAGCAATCTAAGAACAGTGGGACACACTCGATGCGAAGTAGCAGTGTCAAGTCTGCGGACTACGCTGTACTCATGTCACCTGGGAACTGTTCACTGACGACTGGTATCAAACCAACCAACAGTTCCCTGTGAGTCATGTCCGGTGTACCCGTAACCTAACGAGCACCTGTATACTATCTCCAGTACGACGTACTGACGGCTGTGGGACAGACCATCTCCCCAACTGGGATGAGAAGCGTACACACTAGTCTACTCCGGAGTATCGATGCTCTGTCTCGATAATCCAACGACCAGGGACCTGAATAAGGATGTGCTTGTAGACTACCCAGCCCCCACTAGTGTGACTGCCATCACAACGCTGGTAGACAAGCAAGATCCTAAGAGCTCTATCAATACGTACACTCATATATTAAGATAGAAAAACCAAGTAGCATACTACCATGTTTAGCAAGACTGTTATATACATGTGAATATCCCAAGCTTCCATTAAGTAATATACAAGCTAGTATGATACAGTAATGGTCTTCTAGGGCATAAACACTAACATACACATCACTGTTGCTGTTCAATCACTTTCACTTTTCAATCATTTTCATTGTTCAATAACTTTCATAAGTGTACTTGACACGACCAATTGATATCATTATCACTCGATAATGCGCTATAATCACTAGGATGTCAATGCAAGCGATCACTAGGCATCACGGGTAAAACAATTAAGCAATATAATGAAAATGCAATAAAATACCCTAAGAATAAAACATGGGCGGGCGGTGTTATTCAGGTTGGGAAAATCACGGTTATTCATACGTGCAGATTTAGGCGAAATGGTATAAAAGGAGTAAACAGTAGACTAAATTATCTAGACAAAAAAATTGGTTTCGTATCAATCGGGTTTCTTCTTAGGGAGATACGGTTATTTCAATACGGATGTTCACTGCTGGAATTTCAGTTTCTGAACTGAAAGTTCATCTTCGAACGTGTTTTTCTATCAGTTACATACATATTTGGGCATTGATACAGTTGAATAATATTTAGGGTTATCAGTTATTATTCCAACACAATCAACGGATCAGTAATATCCTATATAAACAGGGAGTTATGGTTAGGTTAAGTTCGATGTGTAAAATTTGTCACTGCAGAATTCAGCCGAACACATCGACATTATAAAATATGTTAAAAATATCATACGGAAAAGGAATCAAATGAAACCAGTGGAGTAAGAAATACAACTCAATTTTTTATACGTTGATATAAATATTCGCACATTTGCGTGTTTGAACAGAGAGTTATAGCAGTTTAAAAACAAGGTTCAATAGGGATTACTGCTCTGGACTGTAGTCCAGAGCAGCAATTCTCCTAAGTTTTATTTATCATATATTATTAAAATTCAGAGACAAACTATAGAGTGATGTAGGTTACTATGTTGGATTCGATACAAGCCATGGAACGCAAAAATACGACATGTAAAATATTTATTATGAATTTAACGGTCTAGCATGTTCGGGAAAGTTCTGATTTCGCAATAATTATAGGGGGTAACATTTTATGGGTGAAACGATATTAATTTACAACCAAATTTCATAAGTAACTCTATGAACAGTAAACAGGTTTAATGATCACAAGTTCAACCAATTAAAGATGGGTTTTCACTTAAAGTTTAGCATCGAATACTTGTTTATACGTATGGTAAAAATATAAATATATAACTCTGTGTAATAAAACTAATAGCATGTAAAGCAAGTCTTTAGACTTTCCTGGCGACGACTTGACGATCACAACAACGAAGATGGAGGGCACGGCAAGGCGAGCACAACACGGCAGCGGCTAGAATTTGACCTCGGCAATGGAGCTTGGCCGGAGGCTTGTTGATAAAGAAAAGAGGTGAGGGCATGAGGTTGCGGTGGTGATCGAAGGTGGCGTCGGAGGATCAATGGTGGCGAGTGGAGATAGCGGCGATGTCGGGGAGCTCATCGATGAGGAGGTCGACCTGGAGCTCCGGCGGTGACTTGCGGCGCAAACGTGGGGAGTTGGAGATGGTGGCAACGGTTGTTGGGGTTGCAAGGGGAGTGTTTAGTCTAAAATATTGCACTTTTGAATAAATATTTTTCCTACTATTGTTAAGTACTAAAATGTGTTTATTGTAAATATAGAACATATGAGGGTTTATTTATAAAAAGATTATTATCATATATTTCTATATTTTAATTAACATAATTAGGAAAATATATGCATATAATATTTAAATGAAATCTTAGTAATTAAAATATGCATATCATATCAAACATTTCTAATTAATATTCTTAAGATATTATATCATTTAAATGGTTAGGATAATATCTCAAAAATACCAAATGCTACCAACACTATGATTTGAGATATTGTGCAGATATTAGCTCAGGTCTGGAATCCAAGTAAGAGATCCGAGTCAAATCAGGATATCGAAACCGAATCTGCCAAAATTTGGAAGCAAATCGAGAGATCTAGCAACGGAAGAGACTTAGAGTTTTATTTTCAGAATCTAGATATCAAAAGGATCTCTACATAGCAACACAAGAGACCACAAGAAATCCCGATTCCACCAAGTTGCGGCGGAACCGCAGCCAAACATGGCTATATGCGGTGGTTCCGCGGCCCTTTGATAGCCATTGGATGTGATATTTGGTGGTTTGGATCGTAACTGTATATACTCACAGATGAAATCTAGGGTTTCTGGTTTTAAATAGTATATAAGAGACCGAAAGCTGTACATTCAAAATCATCACCGAAGATATCAAGAGATCCATACGTCCGAGTGATCATCATCTATTCATCTACCTCTAATAAGAGAGAGATTTAGAACAAACTAGAGTTCTTATATTCTACTTTCTAAGGAGAATTGTAAATGCAATAGTTGATTAATAAAGATGGTTGTTTTTAATTCTTCTTGCATTTATTTTCCGCATTTAATTTCTGCACTTACTTTTCTACATTTTCATTGTGATTTCATTCTTCAACCTTTCTTCTAAATATTTAACCATGAGCAAATAATTCCTACCTTGCTAGGGTTTGTAGGATAGGATAGAACAATGGATAAGAAAATCTTTTAATTTCTTTTATACATTTTAAAGTTTATAAACTTTAGCAAAATAAATATTAGCATCCTTATCGGGCGCGCTACCAATTAATTGATAGTCACGACCACGATTTGAGATTAGTTTAACACTTGTTTTGTTAAGGGCTAGACATGAATATAGATCGATACAAGGACAAGGATTAGTAGTGGAGATAGCGATGATGATGGCGTCTAGGGGAAGTTTCTTAGGCGATGGCAGCAGGTAATCGGTTGCGATGGCAGCAAGGGGGTATTGAGTCGGCAACGGCGAGGTGGCTATATGGAGCTTGGTGTGGTTGCAGGAGGAGAAGTAAAGGAGCTCAGGCTTTGCGGCGGCAGTTGTCGGCGATCGTTGGTGGTGAGAGTGGTGCTCCGGCGACAAGAGAGGGGCCGGGTGAGCAGGGTGGCCGGAGCTTGGTGCCAAAGTTAGTGAGGAGGGGGAGAGAGAGAGAGCGAATTAATATGAATTATTAGGATTAAATGGGGGATTTTCAGATTTGGATTTTTAAGAATTCAAAAAAAATTAAGGAAAAATGGCAGTTGAGGTGTGAGGGAAGAATGGGAGGGGCCGGCCAAAAGAGGGGGAAAAGAAAAGAGAAAAAGAGTTTGGGTTTGGGTTTGAGATATGGGAGTTGGGCTTTGGGCTTGACTGAGAAAAGATAGAGTGAGTTTGGCCCGGTTGGGATGGGTTAGGATTTAGTTTAGAGAAAAACTATTAGGGGATTAAAAAGAGGATTAAGGTTTTAGGAAAAATAAATAAAATACATAAAAATATAAATGGGAAAATTATTTGGAATAAATTAAATAGAAAATTATAGGGTAAAATTATTAAAATATGGATACGGTACAAAGGAGACCGGTTATTACATAGCCTGTCTTGAGAAGGCTCACATTATCTTGAGACGGCTCATGCTATGTCTGGAACTTATATTGATTATCTGTGTGCATGAGACGGCTCAGGTAATTTTGAGCCGGGTCATGGCCAATTTTTCGGATACGATAAGACTATAGTTTCGATTATATTCAGTTTAAGTTCAAATACCATAGCAACTATACTTACGTCATTCACCATATGTTCTAATATATCGATTAACAACATAAAAGGATAGTGGCTTTAGGTTCAAAAATACATATCATGTTAGATCTAGATTCAACGATGCATGTTTCATGGATCAAAATTTATCGACATACCGAGATCAGATCTCGATGCAACGCCAGTTTGGTTTATCAACAACAGATCAAGAACATGACTTGAATACAATATAATACAATACCATATAATTCAATATAATATAATGTAAGATGATAAGCTCTGATCTTGCCATTAGCATGTAGCAAGTATCGAATACTCGCCTCGATGACGAACGGAGACGACGAGGCTTTGAAGACGAAAACATGATCTTGGCTTTGGATCTGCAACTAAGTTGACAAGACCATGGCAAGGATCGCATCAAGAAGAAGAAGAAGATATCAGCGACGATGATGATGGCAATGAAGATCCCCCCGAGAGGATGAAGATTCGCGACGGTGAAGAAGTCTCGATCGATGGCTAGTGTTAGAGTTTCGGTTAGATGAGAGGAGAGGAGTGTTTACCGTCGAAGACTGGACTGAGACGTTGATATGTCTAGCCTGAATTTGGAGGCGGATTCTATTTAGAACATATCCAACCACCTCTCCGAAGATACCAAGTTGATTTATGGCACCGTATATCAGTGGTTTGGATAGATGCAACCGATGTAGCGTGACTTATCAGATTCCCCCTCATTTGTGAGAGGTTTTTGATTATGGGTACGCTCTTCCTTAAAAGCGCACGCCCCTGCAGTTAATTACGTTCTCGCATTGTGATAACAACTTTCTCCTGCTCCGGTAGGTCACTTCGTGTCGTGTTGTATTTTATTTATTTTTGGTTTCCCGTAGATTGTATATGGAGACTACTTTATGTCTTCGCCCGTAAAGCGCGGATTAGTCCAAATTCGTATATATTAGATTTGGGTTTAAACGTAGGTTGTATGTTCCGTCAGTTCAAGGGATATTTTATTTTATTTAAGAACCGTTAATCTGGATCAACTTAAATGTGTGAGCATATAGGCTCAATTTATTTTAACCAAGAATACGTTAGTCTTATATGAGGCTAAGATTAACTTAGAAATATATTTTAGGATCATTAAATTTAGTTATGATCCACCAACAGAGCATATAAGCTCGGCTGTAAGGAATAATATGAGTTCTAATAAATTTCAGAGACTTAGCCAATTTTGAGCTCAAACTTAGGCTTTTTCCCTCATTCTACAGTGCTAAGAACTTAGTTTTTTGACTACGGGTATGATATACAATTGCTGCTCTGGCGCTCACGTGTGTATTACGTGAGCCGCTCAGATTTGGGCGTTGCCCAATCAGTGCTAAGCACTTAGTCAGTTTGACTATATAGTGCTAAGCACATTTATGCAGCGCTCATGTGTGGAGCACATGAGACGCCAGATCTTTGTTTATGGGCGCTCATGTGTGAAGCATGTGCGGCGTTTTTTTAGCGCTTACTTGTATTTCACGTGAGATGCCGAGTTCTTAGACGCACACGTGTGTTTCACGTGAGACGCTATCTTCCACTTCTTTTGAGCACTCATATGGATATCACGTGAGATACTGAGTTCTTAGGCGCTCACGTGTGTTTCACGTGAGGCGCTATCTTCTAATTCTTTTAAGCGCTCATGTGGATATCACGTGAGGCACTGAGTTTTTGAGCGCTCACGTGTGTTTCACATGAGGCGCTGAGTTTTTAGAGATTTAATCTCTGTTGATATTTTTAGAGAAATTAAATCTCTGTTAATGGTGATGACCAAAGACCACTGTTTTGAGGATCTGGAATCAGGTTCTTTAAGAACTAAGTTCTTGATAATGAAAGAACTAAGTTCCTGGAGTATTATAGACTTTATCTTCTTCATGTTCTTCTCTCATGTCCTTTTCAACCTTATTCTTTCCTGAATTCTTGATTCTCAAGAACAAACGCTTCCTGATGAGAATTAAATTCTCAACTATGGGAGATTGTCTTACGGATTTCTAATCCAGAGAAAGAACTAAGTTCTTTTAAAGTGTTAAACCATTAGATATGATATGATAGGTAAAAGAGATGTTTTTGATCTCTCTACTTTCTTTACCTAGGGTTTTGAGGAGGAAAACGATCTTTCCTTTTTATTGAGAATTAAATTTTTTGTTGTTTTGTGGAAGATTTTGGAGAATCTTCTGTATCTCTTTTTTTAACAAAATCTTATGGGGGTCTTCTCTCAAGGCTTGAAGTCTTGGGTCTTTTATATAGGTGAGAAAAATTTGTTGATTAGTTTGAGAAAATCTCTCATTGAGAGATGTCAATTGATTTAATTGATCTCAAAGATCATTCGGGGAATTTTTTCTACCATTGGATCTTTGATCTTATGGCTTTCTATTTAACAGAATATATATTCTGTTATTTTTAATATGATTAGGAAAATATTTTCCTAACAAAGGATTTTTTGATTTGATCGGTGACTTGTAATCACCGTTGGATTTTAAATCCAAAGGTTCTCTATTTAACAGAGAAAAATTTTCTAGTTTTTGAAAGATCAGGGAAAGATATTTCCCAAATAGAATTTAATTATATCTGAAGCTGGCACTTCAAACAGATGTGCTCATGTGGGTTTCATGTGAGGGCTATCATATATAAGCGATAGCAGCGCTCACGTGCTTTACACCTGAGTGCCCACGTGTTTAACATGTGGGGCCCTGTTTGGGTTGTGATTTATTTGTATTCAGCGCTTACATATTTTGCATGTGAACGCTCACGTGTTTAATATGTAAAGTCTATATCACAGGATTTAATTCTTATTGAAACCGGCGGTCACATGCTTTGCATGTGAGCGCTCATATGTTTTGCACATGGGAGCCTATTTCATAAGATTTAATCCTTATTGAAACAGGCGGTCACATGCTTTGCATGTGAGTGCACATGGGAGGCTACATCATAGGATTTAATCCTTATTGAAACCGGCAGTCACATGCTTTGCATGTGAGTGCTCATGTGTTTTACACATGGAAGGCTACTTCATAGAATTTAATCCTTATTGAAACCGACGGTCACATGCTTTGCATGTGAGTGCTCATGTGCTTTGCATATGGGAGGGTTTTCGTTTCCTTTTCTTGTTCTTCTTTTTTCTTTTTTTTATAAGGGAACCAGGAGGCTAGAGTTTTGATTGTGGGGATTATGAACAATAGGGTTTGCATGAAAACCAAAAGGGTTTAAATAGGATAGCAATAAATATGGGCCGAATATATCATGAATGCTAGCTTGAGACGGTTCATACATCTTGAGCCAACTCACAAGTCTTCCCTAATCATCGTTTCCTCTCTGGCTCCATGAGACGGCTCAAGTTTCTTTGAGCCGGCTCAACCTCCTTAAGAAATAAACCCGCATATTTAATAATAATAACTTTACTCCAACAACTACCATACTAAGGGTCTAGGGTGTTATAGTTCAGTCCATACCCTACGAGTTATAGACGGACGATAAGCCAGTGTTGGATCACTTACGTTCATGGAGGTGCGCTGCCTATATGCACAACACTTCATATCAGTATGGGAAGTTAGGCACTAGAGGGAAGAAGTGTATATTTATACGCTATTCCAAGCATTCTAAGGGATATGTGTTCTTAGGTGAGTATGCTGATGGGACTGTGACCGAGATTGAGTCACAAGATGTCGAATTCCTCGAGGAGGAATTTCCGCAGAAAGGCGAAATAGCTAGGGATTTGGGCTGTTTGAAGTCGAGGAGACCACTGATCATTTAGAATTGGAAGAGGAATTGGTTCCTCTACCGCCTAGGGACAGTGGAAGTGAAATACCGGCATATGATTCAGAACCATTTGCGGAATCTCAACCGCCTTGTAGATCGTCTCGTGGAAAAGCACCTCGTCGACGCTTAGAGATCGAGGGGAAAGCGTTCATGGTTGCGCCGCATGATGTTGCGGAACCCAAGTCCTATGAGGACGCTATTTCAGGACCTGCAGCAGAAGAGTGGAAGGCCACGATGAAGGAAGAGCTTGAGTCCAGGAGGAAGAATCAAGTTTGGGACATGATGGATCTTCCTGCCAGACGCAAGATCATTAAGAACAAGTGAGTTTTCAAGGTTAAGCGGAAGGCGAATGGGACAATCAAGAGTTGCAAGACACACTTGGTGGAGAAGGGGTTCACCCAAAAGAGTGGTGTGGACTATGATGAAGCATTTTCCTCGGTGGTGAAAATTGTCTTTGTTCGTCTAGTTCTGGGTTTAGTAGCACAGATCGATCTTGAATTAGTTGAGATGGACGTTATTTACCGCCGAATACTGGGCTGAGACATTGAGACGTCTAGCTTGAATTTGAGGGCATATGCTATTTGGACATATACATCCACCTCTCCGAAGATACCAAGTTGATTTATGACACCGTATATCAGAGGTTTGGACAGATGTGACTGATGTAGCAGACTTTATCAGATTCCACTTCATTTGTGAGGGGGTTTTGATTGTGGGGATGCTCTTCCCTGTAAGCGCAAGCCCCTGCAGTTAATTACGTTATCGCGCTGCGATAACCACTTTCTCTTGCTCCCGTGGTTCACTTCGTGTCGTGTGTTATTTTGTTTATTAAGATTGCCCGTGGATTGTATACGAAAACTAATTTATGTCGTCGCCCATAGGGCGCGGATCAATCCAAATTCGTATATTTTAGATTTGGGGATTGAACTTAGGATGTATGTATTCCATCAGTTCAAAAATATTTTGTTTTGTTTAAGGACCGTTAATCTGGTTTGAGATTAAGATCGACTTAAATATATGAGCATTTCGGTTCAATTTTTTTTAACTGAGGATACGTTAGTCTTATTCGAGACTAAGATCAATTTAGCAACATTTTAAGGATCATTTTTTTTTATCTATGATCCAACAACAGAGCATTTGGGCTCAGTTGCAAGTAACTTCGGAGACTTAGCTAATTTGGGCTTGGTCTGCTTAGTTTTGGGCTTTCCTTTCTTTCTTCAGAAGTGCTAAGCACTTATTTATGGCTCTAACGCTCACGTGTGTATCATGTGAGGCGCTCAGACATTGGCACAGCCCAATCAGTGCTAAGAACTTAGTCATTTTGACTGAATATAGAGTGCTAAGCACTTTGTATGGCGCTCATGTGGGGAGCACGTGAGGCGCTGAGCTCCTTTTTGTTTTGTTGGGCGCTCACGTGGGAAGCACGTGAGGCACCGAGTCTTTTGTTTTGGGCGCTCACATGAGAAGCACGTGAGGCACCGAGTCCTTTTCTTTTTAGAGATTTAATCTCTGTTGATATTTTCTGAAGAAGTTTTAACTTCTGTTAATGGCATTTTGACCATTAATGATCACCAAGATCTCTGTTTTGAAGATCTGGGGATCAGTTTTATTAGAGAACTAAGTTCTTCTGTTTTTTTATAAGAGCTAAGTTCTTTTATGTAAGGTTAAACCCTATTTGCAAAGGAATTAAATTCATGGAACTTACGTTATCTTCTCTCATTTTCTTTTAATCTAGTTCTTTTCCCTAAATTTTGAGTTTGAAAACAGAATCTCCCTGATGAGAATTAATTCTCAACTTGTGGGGAGATTTGCTTTGCAAATCTCATATCAGAGGCAGAACTGAGTTCTTTTTATGAAAGGTTAAACCCTTATTTTCTTTATGCTAAGTAAAGGAGATACATTTTATCTCATATTTCTTCTTTTTCTAGGGTTTGGAATGAGTGAGGATCTTCTTCTTTGAAAGGGGAATTGAATTCTCAGTTTTGTGTCTTCTGGCTTTTTTTTTGCAGAAGCTTGGGGGTTCGATCTTCTCTCCTCGAGACTTAATGTTTCAGATTCTTTATATAGGAGAGGCAAATTGTTAATTAGCTTGAGAAAATCTCTCATTTGAGAGATACCAATTGATTTAATTGGTCTCAAAGAATTTGGGGGATTTTATCCACCGTTGGATTTTTGTTTCAGTGAATTTCTGTTTTACAGAATATATGTTCTTGTTTTTAACAAGATTAGAGAAATATTTTCTCATAAATAGAATTTAATTCTATCAAACGGTGATTTTTAATCACCATTGGATTTTTTAATCTAAGGGTTCAGAATTTATCTTTCTCATTTAGAAAGATCAGGGAAATATTTTCCCATATTAGAATTTGATTCTATTATTGGATTTTTGATCCAACAACTCTCTTTTTAACAGAGAAGATCTTTTTTATTAAAAAAAGATCAAGAAAATATTTTCCCCCTAATAGAATTTAATTCTATATCTGATGATTTTTAATCACCATTGGATCTTTGATCTTACGGTTCTTTGTTTAACAGAGAATATCTTTCTCTTTTAGAATTTAATTCTATATAGGATGGTGCTCTCACGTGTTTAACACGTGACCCCAGTGTGGGTTTCAGCCTGTTTTTTTAGCGCTCATATGCTTTGGATATGAGCGTTCACGTGTTTAACACGTGAGGCTAGTTAGGCCTCTCTTGGTTGTTTTATTCTCAACGCTTATATATTTTTGCATATAAGCGCTCACGTGTTTAACACGTGAGGCCAGTTTGGTTATTTGTTTTCAGCGCTTATATATTTTGCATATAAACGCTCATGTGTTTAACACGTGATACCAGTTTGGTCTTTTTGGTTATTTGTTTTTAGTGCTTATATGCTTTGCATATAAGTGCTCACGTGTTTAATACGTGAGTCCAAGCTATGGGAATTCTTTTCTCCCTATTTCTTTTCTCCCCTTTTTTATAAAGGAACAAATACCCCCCAGCGTTGCTCTCACGTGGCTTGCACGTGAGTGAAACGCTGTAAATTTTATCACCGTTGGATCATTTAGAGGAGTCGAAAGTTGAACCGATCCCACCACATCCTATAAATGTGGCCTTATGCCTTGAAGTGACTACTGTTCTTTCATCTTCTTTCCTAATTTTCTTTCTTTGAGAATTTAATTCTCGCTTTAGAGATTAGATCTCTGCCTTCAAAATTCCTTTGAACAGAATTAAACTCTTCCAAATTTTCTTGGTAAGGACTACGAACAGAGCTTAGCTCTTGACATCTTTTGGATATTTTTTTGTTTTGGATTTTAAATTCACTATCATATTTGACGGAGCTCGGTTCTTTTCTTGAACCGATCTCTTGGAGATCTTAAAAAAAACTCTTCTTTTTTTTACATAGATCGTCGATCTTGATGTCCATATCAAGATTTGAGACAATGGACATTTTTTGAGAATCGTTGATTCTTTTCATAGGGTTTTACCCTACCATTGATCCTGACATTTGAGAATTCCTGGAATTTAATTCCATTATTTAATCCCATATTTTTCCCAACACGGCGGATTTCTGGAATTTAATCCCATCATCTAAGGAATTTAATTCCATTTTTCTTTGCAGAGCATAGCTCTGGTTTAATTCTTAAGAATTTTGGGAATTTTATTCTCTTTACTGTTCTTAGATATTTTCCTTTTTAGGATTTTTTTGGGGGTTTAATTTCACAGATTTGAATCTGTTGTTATTTAAAAGAACCCGTTTTTTGGGGAATATTGGGAGTTTTAACTCTACTGTTCATTTAATGAGAATCCTTTTTGATTCTCACAGTGGGCACATGTTTCATCATTGACGAACCGCCGCTTTAATTTCGTGGGGTCCACTAGTTTTTAAGACTTAGTGATGCTAGCGTTTTTTATTGCTAACTCTCTACTGGTTTTTTTAGATACCATGGCTGGTTATTTATACGATATCGAGGAAATTGTTTCCAACGAAAAAATTCATATACAAAGTCGCTTTCAAGGCCAGGAGTATACTGATACCCAATGTGATGAGGTGATGCGTCGCTTTGATGATCATAACGGTCGATTGCTCCCCCGCCGTTCTGCCCTTTTGAAAATTATCGTTGGATCGATCTGGGAAGCGCTTCCTGAGTTTGACAAGGCTATGCCGCTCGAGGCACTTAATAACGCTGAAGACAAGGTGCATTCAGTATATCTGATGGGCCTGATCTCGAAGAAGCGGAGAGATGATCTCGTCGCTGTTTTGCATTGCGTCTTCCAACAGAAAACGATAATATCCGCGTACCAGAGAATGGAAGATATCAGAGGGGATCCCGAAGCTTGCATTCGGGAGAAGACGCATAAGAAGATGGTCAATGAAGCTAGAAGCGTCTTACTCAAACTTGCCTTTAAGTTTGAGAATCCATGTCCTGAATTTAACATCTTGCCATTGTTGACCTTTGATGATGTTTGTTTGTTTTCTTCTTTTATTTCTTTTGTGATTATCCTCATGACCAATGTATAAATTTCTTTGAAACATGAGTGACAAATCTATTTCCCCTTTTTTTAAGCCGACACTCACGTGCCTTTCACGTGAGGCGCTGCCATAGGATTTAATCCTATAAAAGACTAGCGCCAGCGCTCACGTGTGTTTCACGTGAGGCACTGCCTTATTATATGAGGGAATCGTTTCACCTGCTTGCTCTTCTTTTTCTGAGTCAGCCCTTTTCTTTTCCAATGCCATCTTTTTGTCAGAGCTTGGAAATAGTTCGACCATGCACAATATTTTCTGTTTCGAGACTTAAATGCTTCTCTTTATAATCTAAAGCAGTGCTCATATTCTCCTTCACAGAGAAAGAACTGCTTTAACTTGGCTTGCAATCACTCGCATGCTCTTCGACAGCCATGGGAGGTGCTCATTGAGGAGATTATTCCACGTTTCGCTGCTCGACTGGCGAATCCCGATCTCACGGATGATCAATGCGACACGGTGATGCACGGGCTCTTGATTCGTAGAGGGTCTCCTCTCCCCATCAACTCTATTTAGTTTCGGATGATCTTCTTGGCCATCCTTGATAGCATTCCTCCTCATCCGGCGGAGATGACTCTGGCGATTCTCGACACAGCGAGGGACAGATTGACTGTGTTCATGAGGCGTGTTTGATTACAAAGCCTCTGAAGGACCGCTCGATTCATATACTGAATCAAATCCGGGCTCGGCGGGTGTGACATTTCAGAAAATATAAAATAATATTTTTGGAATTTAAATAATAAAATAATAAATTTCACGAAAACTATACGAGTATGGATTTGAGTTTTCGTAGAATGGTATAATTATATACCTATATTTTGGAAAATATTTGGAAATTGATATGAATTATTAATCTATGAAAAGCATTTATTGGATTTGGGATTTTATAAATTATTATACAATTATTTAAATATAAGTTTATGTTAAACTTGATTAGTATATTACTAATTATGCATTAAGCCAAATCCATTTTTGTTAACCATATTTAATGTGCCACGACACATTGCATTGTGTTCATGCAAGGTTTTGTGTTTCTTTTGTTTTAAAGAGAAAAGATGAGAGAGAAAAGGAAAAGAAAAAGGAACAAAAAAGAAAAGAAAAAGGAAAATATTATGAGAGAGGGGACATAGATTTGACTTGAATTTATGAGGAGAGAGAGTGAGAAAGAGAAAGAGAGAGTGTGTGTGTATGGTTGTCTTTAACCATTCTTTTCCCTCTTCTTCATTTTTTTTCATCTCAGTCTTCATCTCCTTCTTCCTTTACCTCCACCACCTCACTACCACCACCAAAACCCTCCCAAAACCTCATTAAAACCTCACTTTACCTTCACAAAACTTATCGCTAAGCTCACTACAAGCATCATGGTGGGATCAAGTTGAAGTTTTGAGCTCTTTGGACCATCTAGGAATTTTCTTGATGTGCTCCCTTGAGGTAAAACACTAACCCTTGTTCGAGTATTGAGTTTCTTAACCTCAATGGTTAGTTTAGAGTTAAAAAGTTTAAGCTTTGTGATCTTGGAAAATTCTAGGATGAGAATTAGTGGATAAAACTTGTAGTAGAGATTAGTGGGGGTGTAGTGAGTGTCTTTTGGCCTAGTAGTGATGGTAGCCTTGTTTAAAAATGAGCTTTGAAGTTTCAAATATGAACTTAGAATCTTCCGATATCGGTTTTTGATAAAATGTGGTGATCAATTAGAATCTGGGATGAATCGGAGACTCTGAAAATTATATTGCAGATACAGTGAGATGTGCAGGCAATTAGGAAGCCACCCCAGAAGCCTGAGCCCCCACTTCCCTTTCTTGGCCGCCGATTTAATCTTTATGGCCACAAATTGCGGCCTGGTCTTGGAGTTTGGGTTTGGTTTTTGTTCTGTAGCACACACATATGATAAATAGACCTACCATATATGCAAAATGTTCTGATTTCACCTTAGGTAGAATCTGGGAGTTTTTCACTAAGTTTCTAATTACGTTTTGCGACTTTTGAAAACTCGGGTTTTGGTATTTGAATTTTGACTTGGTCGCTTGACATTCGTACGTCAATGTCAGGGGTTGTTTTGTTGTTCTTGCATGCGTGGACCATAGGTTCTAACCTATGTACGCTTCGCTTGCCGTATCGATTTTCAGGGGTTGATTTTGATTTTGATACGATATGCTTTTAATTGTAGGTACATTTGCATGAACTTTCGGGGCGATGAAGGAAAACAAGGCGTTCATCGACTTCGACTAGAGCGAGGATAGTAGGTGAGTAGATGCTTATCTACGGGATAAGTCGGGTGGATGGCGTATAGCACCCTCGCAAACCTTAGTACCGGGATACTAGAAATATAGTATATATAGATATTTTAGATGCGTATACTTAGCCAATAGGGTTTTAGGATACTATAAACAATAGTAGTGTACGTGTAGGAAGGTATACCCCTAGTTCTAGTTTCTCTTAGTCTATGAGATACATACATACATATACAAACATGAGGATAATTACGAGATGATACTATGAGATGAGGATATGATTGAATATAATGACACGAGTCAATATGATTGATGTGAGGATACGAGGCTATATATATATAATATGATATGACATGGCATGATACAATATGCCATGAGATGATATATGATGATATGAGATGAGGTGATGTAGGTGCCTATAGATTCATATTATTGATTGATAATATTGTACGATGGACTATACCGTACGTGATATGATGAGGATGGTTCGCCGACATATATATATCGATTCGAGAAATATTGATTAAAATCATTAGGTAGATATTAGGATATACTTATTACCATACCTATTTCCAAAACTAACGAATCGTTATGCACTTTTAAATAATAACTTTAAGAAATGCTATGGATTTTCAAATGGTATCTTTTTCTAAAATATCGTAGCTCTTATTTTCAAAAACAACGATTCGTACTATCTTAACTTTAGCTGTATGGCTTATTACGGGGTTATGTATTTTATACTGTTCACACTACGATATCTTATTTCCGCAGACGCTCGTACTATTTCCCTTTACAACATATATATATATATATATATATTCTACGCTCCGTGTACTTACCTTATTATGACTTTGTCTGCTAGGACACATGCACCATTACCGATGATGCGCATGTTGCACGTACACCTACTTGCCGGCTCACACACACATCATCGATAATTGCCATGCCACGTACACATTAGAAATTGCTATATCGCTGTATTATTTTCTAACTTGTAGAATTATAGTTATTGTTTAGTACTCATTAGCGCACATGCTTGTTCAGATATTGCACTTCCTTACCACACGACATGCTTATATGAAAACACCTGCTACACCTTACAGTATTGTTCTGTGCTTGTACTTATTGTTCCATTATGATTACATGCTTATGAGATTCTGTTTTCGTGAGATTTCTGGATTTGAGAAACCGCGAATATATTTTTGAAGTCTTATGATTGTTTTAAAAACGTGGTTTCTCTTGATATGATATTTCGATGTCCACCATGAGTTTTCTTGGTGCTGAGCTATAATGATTAGCCGATTCGAGGAGTAAGGAGTCACCGTCTACGAGTACATGGTGGACCCGATACGGTATCTGGGATAAGAAGATCATATAGAAAGGCGTTGAGCCCGGCAGGGGAACACTACCTACCGGTGATAGTGCTGGACTCAGTGGATATCCGGAGGATACCGACTGGAGTGATATGAGACAGATGGATATGATGACCGATCTGATGAGACGGTGCCTAAGATATGAGGATTTATGTGTCGATGTTATACACGGGTTTTATGATAATTTCGAGTGCCAATACTGGGCACTCAGGTTTTATGATGATTTGATGTTTCGTTGATGTACACACGTTAGATGATACACGTATATACATACGTATGACATAGATGACTTGGTACTATATATCGATACAGGCACGGTATTATGATTACACTTATGTATACACGATCACCTTAGATACCACACGGTATGATATTATTATATTACAGTATAACCTAGGAGATCGTTATACATTCGATTTCTACCCGCTGATATCTTCTACTCACGAGTTGGAAACTCACCCCCGTTGTGCCATAATTTTTTTTCAGGATCGACCGCTCGGACTTAGTAGCGGCTTGCTGGCACATCGCTTTTTTCTGGGCGATTTGCATTGGTAGGTGGGTTACAATACAGTGCGTAACCACCGTTGTATATTCTTTATTCAGTTGTAATCTAGTTAAAAGATCCATCAACTAGACTATGTATATTTGGTAGACTTAGAAACTAGAGACTTATATATTCTTTGAGACTTAGAGCGAGATGTGTGTATTATTCTTTATTTTGGGGTTTGATGATACTTTGGTATTTCTTTACTTTCTTTTCTGTGTTGATCTTCGCCTTTGGCGTCGTATATTCATATTTGAGTGGTTGTTTCCGCCAATTGGCGAAGAGCTAGCTCCGACTTGGGGATGCCATATTATACTTGTTATGTACTGATTTTGGATTTGAAATTTACAAAGGAGGTGCTGCCCAAATTTTAAATGACGAAAACGTTTTCAAATTATAACATATAATTCACTTGCATTTCAAACGAGTTTTATATATACTTTTAAAAGAGAACTTGATTTCAATTATACCCCCTTTTCAAAACTCCACCTCCGCTATTTTACTAAAAATGTTTAGATTTCTGGGTTTTCGTCTTACTTGGGTTACGATGGAGTCCTATAGACTTCACGTGATTCAAGTGCCGGTCACGTGCCATTCTCGGGTTGTGACAGCGGGCTATCATGTCTTCTTTTGTCGACGAGCATGACACTGATAGATGGGGAGGGACTCTTCGTGAGAACCGTCGTTACGATATGGTAGAGCAGGCAAAGAGGAAGTTAGAGAACTTTGTTTATTGTTTTATTAACCCCTGTATCTCTGATCTCATATTTGGTGATCTCTTCATTGTAGAATAAGATGTTTATTTAAATGCATTTCTTTTATCATTGACTGCTAAATGTTTCATCCCCAGCACATATTCATGTGTGCATCTCACCCATTTCGAAGTCTCTAGTTTATTCACTCATTTCGGAGCCTCTAATTTATGTACTCGTTTCGGAGTCTCTAGTTTATTCACTCGTTCCGGAGTCTCTAGTTTATTCACTCATTCCGGAGTCTCTAGTTTATATACTCATTTCGAAGTGTTTTTAGTTTACCTTCCTTAGGTTTACAGGCAATCTTGCCTTAAAGTTGGATGTAGATAACCCCCAATCTTTTTATGACAGGGGTCCGTTAAGTTTGTGGTACTAGTTTTAAGTCCATCGTACCATCGCGTTGGCTGATATATTTCTCGATATGCAGTCCCTTAGGTAGCTGCTCGAGTAGCTCCACGACTGTCATTTCTATGATCCCTTCTGAGGCTGGACAAGATGTTTTCAAGTAATCTTCTTAGGTTGGAGTGTTTGTATTACCGTCAGAAGAATAAGCGTTAGGTATTTGCCGTGGGGCTTTTTACTTGAGGTTAGGCTTAGTTTGAAGCCCCGATGAGTCATAACTGCACCCTTCTGGGGTGGGATGATCTCCAATAGTCTTTAAGCTTTGTATGTATTGTCGTCAAGACCCGAAACTAGGAATATGCCGTCACTTCGTTTTTGCTTTGATGATGCCGCGCCTATTCTTTGCTGAAGTAGGGTAGACATCCGTATGACCTCTATGCTGTATGTAGTGTAATTGAGATCTGGAGCAAGGAATATGTCGCTGCTCCAATTTCATTTGATAGTTGCGTCCGCACCCTGCTGAAATGAGGAGAAACGTCGAGATGATATTTAGGATGTAGATGTTGCCATCGAGATATGGAGTTAGGAGTTTGCCATTACTTTAATTTCATTTGACCCTTGGGTCCTTATTGAAGTCACGTTTGTACTTTGCTGAAGTAGGAAGGACGTCCAAATAGTCTCTAGATTGTAAATATGCCATTAAGACTCGGTTCTTCTTTTGACGAAGCGTGGTGGGAAAATATGGTTCTCTTTCTTTCATTTATGCCCATGGATCGTATACAGGGGTCGGTATGGACCTACTTGCAGGACAGAAAAGTTTTATTTATTATTTTAAATTTATTTCTGCGATACTCTATCGTTTCAGCTTTTTATATCGCGAAAGTCGTGATTGCCCAATCATTTCGGCTATTTATTCGCGGTGCTCAATCATTTCAGCCATGTCATTTTTTATTTTTTACTTGCTATTTTTATTGTAAGTTTGGAATCTGATACCAATTTTGGCATTAGTATCGCTACAACTGGAATATTGCCAGGAGCGAATCATCATTTACCTTGAGAGGACTTGAAATTTGATTCCTATTTAGGCATCGGTATCGCTATAACTGAGATATTGCCATGAGCGAATCATCATTTACCTTTGTTGATTTGGACAAAGGTGGCTTAGCAAACAGGGTTAGGATCCTGTCGACTACGGCTTTTTGACTTTATGAGCCGTAAGGGTCCCATAAAGGTATTTCTCTTTATGAGTCGTGAGGATCTTGTAGGTGTATTTTCTCCTTAGGAGTCATAGGGATTCCTAAGTATGTTTTCTCTTACAAGAGTATTTTCTCCTCACAAAGTCGAGAGGACCTTACAAGTGTTGTTCACCATATGGGGATATTTCTCGCCATTGGAGGAACTTGGTGGGGAATTTATTTATTTATGCCCGTGAATTGTATACAAGAGTCGATATTGGACCTCTTGTAGGGCAGAAAAGTTTTGTGGGGTTTTGGTGGCTTAAGAACAGGTTCAGATCTCTGTATCTTAAGGCTTTTGAATTCTATAAGTCGTGAGAATTTTATAGAGAGTATATTCTCCTTACGAGTCGTGAGGATCTCATAAGTGCATTTTCTTCTTAGGAATCATATGGATTCCTAAGTGTGTTACTCCTTTGTGAGTCATAAAGATCTCACACAGGTGTTTTCTCCTTACAAAGTCGTGTGCATTTTTTAACGAGTTCGCGCCCTTTCGGATTTTCACTAGCTCGCCGGCAGTCCTGCTGCTTTTACTCACAGCGTCCTTTCGGGTTTTCATCTATGAACATTTCGCTTATGGACGTACCATTTTTTTAGGCGGCCCGTAAGGTAATGCATCATTAGCTGTAGGCCCCAATCTTTTCCAAAGGACTGCGTCATGCAGGACCTAGGAGTGTTATGAATTGCTTAAGCCCGTGGACTATATACGGTAATCAATATGGGGATTCACCGTAGGACTCAACGTATTAGTTTAAGGACATGACGGTCCATTGTTGCCGTATTTTAGGGCGAGTTTCTGGTTTAAGGATATTTTGATCCAATATCGCCGTGTTTTGAGGCGAAATGCTAGTTTAGAGACGTTCCAGTCCATTATTCCCATGTTTAGGGAACACACTAGTTTTAGGGACATCTCGGTCCATTATCGTCGTTTTTGAGGCGACGAAGTTTTTTTAGTACTACTCTCAGAATTTTAACTCAGGAAGATAGCAAGCGGATTCAAGTATCGTCATTTATCATTGACCTAAGTCATAACACGTCAAATGTAGTACTTTTTGAGGAATCGACCGTTTATTGGCCGGAAGATTCTTTCGCCATGAATATCTATGAGCAGGTAGGCTCCATCCTGATAGACTTTGTCTATGATGTATGGGCCTTCATAGTTCGGCTCGAACTTCCCCCGTCTTGCACGATTGGGGATAATTGGTCTTTTGACAACCAACACAAGTTCTCCTTGACATAATGCTCTCGTCCTGGTCGATCTTTTATATGACCGAGTCATCCTTACCTTATAAGCCTCCAGATTTTGCTGTGCTATAAGACGGGTTTCGTCAAGGACGTCGAGCTCCTCAAGCCTAAGATGAGCATTTTCTTCATCTGTCAGCTCATATCGAACTGCTACTCATAGAGAGGACGGTTCTATTTCCAATGGGAGCACTGCTTCCGTATCGAACACCAATGCGTATGGTGTTGTATTCGTGGCCGTCTTGAACGTTGTTCGGTACGCCCAGAGAGATTCATGCAGCTTTTCGTGCCAGTCTTTTTTGTTTCCGGACACTTTTTTTTTATAATCTTGGTCAGAGTCTTGTTGAAGGATTCAGCTAGACCGTTGGCCCGAGAATTATAGACTGAAGAATATCTCCAATCTATTTTATGCTGCTGTGTGAAGCGGCTGATTTTATGGCTTCTATAAACTGGTCCATCATCCGAGATAATACGTCGCGGAGTGCCGAACCGATAGATGACGTGTGTTTTGAAGAAATGGAGGATATTCTCCATCTTCACCTCTCTCAGTACTACTGCTTCTGCCCACTTAGAGAAGTAATCGGTCGTTGCCAATATAAACTGATGTCATTTGGATGACGCCGGTTCGATGGAGCCAATTATATCGGTTCCCCACATTTCGAACGGCCAGCTGTCCACTGTCGGGTGCAGCGGATTTGTGTGCTGGTGTATAAAGTCCCCATGAATTTGGCATGAGTGACACTGCTTCGCATATTCAAGACAGTTCTGAATCATCATGGGCCAATAATAGCCCATTCTTTTTATTTTCAGCTTCATCTTTGGCCCAGCTTGATGAGAACCGCAAAGTCCGTCGTGAATTTCTTGGACGACTTTCTTTGCTTCCTCCGGCTCCAGGTATTTTAGCCATAGGCAGTCGAATGATCTCTTATATAGAGTATCATTGACGAAGGCGAAAGATAAAGCTCGTTTCATGAGCTGATATTTAGACGACGCATTTTAGGGCATTCGTTTGGACTTGAAGTAGTCTATGAAGACTTCCCTCCAGTTCTTGACCTTTTCTTCGTCCTCTATTTGAAGGGCTACTCGTTCGGTCTTTTATTTTCCTTCGGATGTCTCTATCAGGTCTTCCGAAGATTTATATGTTGGCGCGAGGATCCTGCGGCTTTGCACAATGATCCTTACGTCATCGAGGTCTTCATCGGCCAATTCCTTAGCCAACTTGCCAACGCATCCGCCTTGCTATTTTCTGCTTGCGGTATTCTTTCCAAGGTATAGGAAGAGATTTGTGGCAGAAGTTGCCGCACTTTTTTGCCATGCCTTATCAGCTCTGGCTTACATGTCTGATAGTCGCCATTTACTTGACTGACGATCAGTTGGGAGTCTCCGTATATGAGGAGGTCTTTGATTCCCATATCGACAGCGATCTTAAGACTGGTTTTTAAAGCTTCGTATTCAGTTTTGTTGTTAGTCCTTGGCTCCGTTAATGAGAGGGCATAACGCAATATCCCTCCTTGCGGGGTCATGAAGATAAGGCCCACCCGGATTTGTTTATGGGGGTGTTTTGCTTTCGCCACTTCATAGAGGATGCTCCATCGAAGTAAAACTCCTACTGAGACTTATCTTCTTCTTTTTCTACTTCGATTGCGTCAAATGCGTGCTCATCCGGCAACTCGCAATTTAAGGGGGAGTCAGCTGGTATCGGATACTCCGGTAGAAAGTCAGCCATGGCTTGCCCTTTCACTGCTTTGAGAGGTCGATACGTTACTGAGAACTCCATCAGGAGGATGGCCCATTTGACAAGCCTTTCTATCAGTATGGCCCTCGACATTAGATATTTGAAAGGATCCACTTTCGATATGAGGTGGACCTCATGTGCCAAGACGTAACGTCTGAGCTTCGTTATTACGAAGATCATCGCCAGGCAATACTTTTCAATGGGGGAACAGTTGCTTTCTTCCCCCAGAAGAACTCGACTTAAATAGTACAGAGCTCTCTTTTTTCCTTGATCGTTCTCTTATGCCCACAATACGCCTAGAGAACCGTCAAGGACTGTTGTATATAGGTTAAAGGTTTTCTCTTAACTGGAGTGGCCAATACCGGCGGATTTTGCAGGTATTTCTTGATTTCATCTAGTTCATTTTGGCACTTTTGATCCTAGACAAATGGGGTCCCCTTCTTCATCAGATTACTGTAGGGACGGCATTTTCCGGAGAGGTTAGCTATGAACCGTCAGAAATACACGAGTTTTCCTTGGAGAGACCGCAGTTGTTTGAGGTTTCTTAGCGTGGGCATTTCCATAATCGCCATGATTTTTGAGAGATCAATTTCGATAGCTCGGTGACGTATGATGAATCCTAGGAATTTTCCTGAGGAAACTCCAAATGCACATTGTAGAGGGTTCATCTTCAGATTATACTTCTGAAGACGTTGGAACACTATATTTAGATGTTCCCAATGTTCCTCATGAGATTTTCTCTTCACCATAAGATTGTCGATGTAGCATTCGACAATCTCATGTATGAGGTCATCAAAGATCTTTGTCATGGCCCTCTGGTAGGTAGTGCCAGCGTTCTTTAAACCGAAGGGCATCACCTTATAGCAGAATATGCCCAACGGGGTCCGGAAGACGGTATGCTTTTGGTCTTCAGGATGCATTTTTATTTAGTTGTATCCCAAAGATCCATCCATGAGGGAGAAGACTTCATGAGTGGACGTGTTATCAATCATCAGCTCAGTGACAAGCACTGGAGAGTCATCTTTCATGCACGCTTTGTTGAGGCCCCGAATGTCCGCGCAGATACGGACAATCTCATTTTTCTTCATCACTGGAACGATATTAGCGATCTAGTCAGAATATTGAACCTCTTGGATGAAGCCGGAGTCGATTAGTTTCTTGACTTCGGTGTTGATACTCATCTCAAGTTCGAGTCGTATCCTTCTTGGCGCCTGTTTGATTGGTTTTATGTCTGGAGATATGGCCAATTTATGTACCGCTACTTTTTGATCTAGACCTGACATTTCGGAATAGTTCCATGCGAAGCAGTCTTTGTATTGCATAAGTACATCTTTCGGTGTGGGCACTTGTTTTTCAGATAGCAGCTTACTGACAAACGTCGGCCTTGGATCATTTTCTATCCCCAAGTCAATTTTTTTTAGATTGTCCGCTATGGTGTGTATCCCATCTTCTAGCTCTTTTGGTGCTAGTGGAAATTTTGAGATCACTCCATCCTCGTTTTCGTTGGCGAAGCACCTAAAGAGATCATTCATACTCTCGTGCCCACCCTCTTTTGATAGTGTTATCATATGGCAGGTACGAGTTTGCTTCCATTCTCGCGGTCGAGCTGGTCCTATCCAGACGGTATAGGTCCTCTTTGGCTCATACTTTTACGGTGGTGTTACTCTTCAGCTGTCGGATAACGTAAACTTTCCTTGTCGATACCGGTCTTCTACCCAGTCCTTGAAGATGAAGCAGTCTTCAAAGGGGTGACCTATTGCTCGGTGATAAGAGCAATAATCAGGATGATAGACCTCATTTATTTGTTCAGGATGCCAAGACTCCGGAAGCGTTATCATTTTGTACTTCATGACAAAGTTGAATATTTTCCTTGTCTTGTCTTGAGGGAAAGAGTATTCCCGGCCCATCTTCTTTATAAAGGACGGGCTCTAATCGAGCTTTTCTCGATCGAATGGCATCTTGGATCCGCTTTGTTGTTTTCGAACGTTGTTTGCATTCTTTGCCCTATTTTTACCTCCATTTCGGGATTTTCCCCTTTCGCTAGAACACACAGCGAGCTCGGGATGAAGAGCGTTACGGTCTACTTCCTCTGCAGATTGCTGACTGAGACGCTGCGTCTTTGCCTTTTCATAAATGGACATTTCGTTGTTGTGGTTGTCCCGGCTTGCTTGACAAACTTCTTTTATTAGCTTTTTGATTTGTTCTTCGAGCGACGGACTTAACGTTTTCAAAGAGGGATCTCGCTCCGATTCGACGTCATGGCTGCTTGGAGGAGCGTTTTCCTCTTCACTCGAGTTGTTTATAACGCAGCAGCTGTAGATTTGCTCCCGCTTCTTGGACTGAACGTATCCCAACCCAGTTGTCTCCATCTTCCCGTTGGGCTTCTTTCACTGAATCCTGGGAGTATCCCAAATATTTTTGTAGAATTGGACTTGTTGAACAGTTTGTTCGTAGGGTACGCCTTGGCGTCTTAACAACTCTTTCAATCCCTCCGTATAATATCTTGGCAGATGGATGGGTTGAAGCCTGTCGAGCGCAAAATCAGCACCTTACCAAATTTCTTTCTTTAGTTTGGTCTCTGTAGATTTGTAGAAGAGGATCTCCTTTTTACCTCTTCGCCTAGGAGGTACGTAGAAAGTTTGTAGTTTTTGTACGCTTTATGTATCGAGCGAATCAAGTTTCTTGTAATGTCAAGGTGGAGCCATCATGATTTGTAGACTCTGATCTGTCTCGGCAAGAGTCTGCATTGACGGGCGGACGGAGAACAATGTATTGGCCTCGTCTTCGAAGTCCCTGCCAAAGACCAAAATAGGAGTAGATGGTCCGGACTTATTGTTTTCTTTTTGGGGTTGCCCCAAGTAGACTATTTCTTTATCTTCCTCCTTATCGCTTCCAAAGATCGGGATAGTGGCGATAGATTTTTGTTTACTCTCCGGCTTGTGACACCTTTCAGTATCCTCGAAGTACGGTAGAAAGTACTTCGCATCTGTTAGTTATATGTATGCCCTAGAGGCTATTACTGTACATGCGATGTATATTGTAGTGGATACTTGGACATATATAGGGAGGACTTTCTTGCTCGACATGATAGTATACTATCTGGTTGCTCTTTATCTTAACATGTACACTTATTGTCTCTCTATTACATGTTGATAAAGCCCTTAGGATCAGTACTTGACTACCAGGACTATGATGCAGATCATACTAGTAGGGACAGGATAGTCGATAAGTACATCCTTCAAATGTTCCTAGTCGTGGGAGTATCGAGACAGGGCATCGATACTCCAGAGTAGACTAGCGTATACGCTTCTCGACCCATATGATGGGCGATGGATGATCCAATATCCATTGGTGTTTGACATCAGAGATGGTATATGGGTGTTCAGTGGAGACGGGGTACACTGGTCGAACTCGCTGAGAACTCCTAGATGGTATTATACCTATCGTCGGATAGCAGTTCTCTGGTGACACTGGTACAGATTAGTCTGTAGACCCGAGATCGTCATAGAGTCTTGTGTGATTCCCACTGTGCTTTGATTTCCACCATACCACAGTCAAGAGATCGTGCAAAAATGTGGTTTTTAGGGACAGTCCCGAGTCACATGGAGGCAATGAGCGATAGGAGGGGTTTCGTCTCTCCCGGTATTGGGAGTTGATGTTGCGCTATACTCGATTGGCCATAACAGGAAATCCCTAGCTAGGATCGCTGAGATTTACTGGTAAGTGTTACCAATAGTTTCTCGAACCGTTATGGACCTTGCATCGGCATGACTTATCAGGCTATTGGGGTCTGACGTTATACGACCCCCAAGCTTTGATATGCGACATATCATACGAAGAGACCGGACTGTACGGTAGTATTACTGATTGGATTCGCAGGAGTAATAGCAGGCTTGCTTGTTGATCTTCTGATCGCTCAATACCCGGGTGGCCGTTACGTTTGGCAGACCGCTTGCGGCTTCTGGGTGTTTGATATGATTATCACCTACTGCCGGCGTATTGACGAGTCTTTAGAGTCCTACACGGAGGTTTCCTGGTTCATGCGAAACAGAGTAGGAGCATACATATGATATGTGCGAGACCGAGATTAATGCGAGTATGTGATACCACAGTCTATTCTCGCGATTAGTGACATCGTAGGTTATATGTGATATAGCCAAGTTATCGGATCAAGTGTTGATTCGGTAAGTTGTTACAGATGATATTAGATGGTTATACACACTATAGCTGGATTATTAAATCAAGTGTTGATTTAATAATTTAATGTATAATTATATATTTTATATATTACATTACATTAACTAATATTAGCTCACTTAAGTATTGCTTTTTCTCACTTGATGATACATTAATATATATATGTGTGTGTGTGTGTGTGTGTGTGATATGTTAATTGTATTATTTTCTTTTTATACACAAAATATATATGTGATATATATTGTTGTGTCATGATATGTTACACTTGCAACATGTATGTAAGAGACTTATACTATACTGGGGTTTATGTTTGGGTTTTATTTATCATTAAGTAATTCACAAAAGATTTGGAATGAGTCATGGATGAAGCTTAGAGAAGCTTGTAGAAAACATTGACCAAGTCCACTTTTTTGTCATTGCTTAAGATATTTATTAACCCAATCATTAACCTTAGACTATGGTTTATTCTCTACATGAGTTAGGCATGACACTAACTCACCATGGTTGCAATTCTAACCTCACTCTCTCATTCATTTTCTTCATCACCTCTTCTTCTTCCTCAAGAGAAAAAGCTTGCTAGCTTTTTCTAAATGATGATTTATTGTGAGAAAAATAAAACTAAAGTGAGCCCACTTCCTACTTCATCATCCTCTACTATTAGCCATTTAGTTTAGGGTATTTTCTTTACTAATCTCACCTTTAGTGAAGAGATAGCATGAGCTAGTGTCTCCTCGACGTAGATCATCTTCGGCCTCGAAGACTTCGATGCAAGCTTGTTCCGTACATCTTGTGGAGCCTCTCTAGAGTCCGGGAGTTCGTGATCGCAGCGAAGAGACTACTACATGGAGCTATTGAAGTGAAGAACCATTCTACAAAGGTTGTATTCCTTCTTCCCTTTAGTTTGTAAAGAGTTTACAATCTAGAAAACCCTAAGTCTCTAGTTAGATCCTCGTTCGGGTTCTTTAGCTCTCTAGAAAATTTTAAAATGATATGTTCGATACCCTAACAAACACCGTGAGGGTGCTAAGGAACCCATCAGTGGTATCAGAGACTAGCTAGAGCATTAGGCGTTGCGTAGGCGAAATTAAAAGTCCTATCGAACTCCGAAAATCCTAATTTTCCTACTTGCTGGAAATTTTTCAAAAAGTTGAAATTTTTCATGTTAAAAATATTAAGAAAATCATGCAGGTAATTCTATGGACACACCTGAAGAACGAAACCCTAACTCGTCTAAGTGACCGCGGATCCGCGGCTAAAACATGGTTTTGGCGGCGGATCCACGGCGCCACTTAAGAGGCTTGGGTCGGGCCCTTCAGCTGTTAGTCCGTAGGTACTGGAGTATGCTTTTGGGCATTTTTAATTCTGCTTAAGTGTTGAGCTCTCTGGGAATTTTGGGAATCCGTTGATTCGATCGAAAGATTTAACGTCGCCTAGCTTTCTGTGATTGTGATACAATATTTGGAATCCATAAAAAGTTATAAGATAACTAGTTTGAATTTTGTAAATCTAGCGGTTTAGTCTCATTTGATCGGTTGCCACGGAATTTTGATGTTGATCAAAAGTAGTCGCAATTACGTAGCGTACGCGGATACTCGCCGGGTAACCTTACTAGATATCCATGCCCTATAGCCCCGACATAGTGACTGTAGGAGAACCCCATCGCCAAAAGCATCTGTTCGGGTGCTCACGGATGCGGTGTTCCGCCTTAGTGCACTTCGTCGGCGGCATCAGGGGGTACGGCCGTCTACTAAAGTTTCCGACGAGCATTCGATCGGATTATTGGGAATCTTGTTGAATTACCCGACAGGTTATTGGAAAGTGTTTTCAATATCGAGACTAAAATGCGGGGTTTATAATTATTAGGCATGTGATGTTTAAGGAATTCATTTGGTTAGGCATGAAATCAAAAGTATGTGATACATTGGGTTTATGATGTCTAAGGTCATTGCGGATTCCAACTGTTGTAGTTTTTCAAATTTTTTTCTGTGACCGTAAGTGTAATATGTGGTGTATCGCCGGTTTTAGTGCTATATGTCAACGACAACTGGGATTCGCATATTTACTTACGTTGATGACATGTGATGTTATGTGTTGATATGATATATTATATTGGATCGACGTGTTTTGAATAGCCGGGGGTTTTATGTGAGATGAGGGTTTTTATTTTCATTCATGTAAAATTCATTGTATGTAATATTCTTTTATTGGGGCACTTCCGGGTTGAGGATGATGTCACCATTGATGTATATTATTTACTTTTCCGCATTAGGATAGACCCAAGGCGGGGAGCACAAGTAACCGGGTTCTAGGGTCCAGTGGGAGACCATCTCAAGGAGTCGAGACCGGGTCTCCTAACTCTAGAATTGGTAGGGTTACTTGCTGCTCTCGTAGGGGTCTAGGGATGTGGGTTTGGCTATTCATCACGACCGTGGAATCCGCGTTTTTACTGGCTTAAATAAAAAACGGAATTCCTAGTATATTCAATATTTCATATGTGATTCTTCTGCTGCTGATATTCTGTGATGTGATCACTTGATATGTTCTGAGACGAATGCCTATATTATATATATAAGATATAATAAATATTTCTGCTTTCATTTCTTATGTGATGCTTAGGAAGTATAACAGATGGGACTTCATTAATGAGATTAATGAAACTAAAAGAAACCTAAAAGATGTTGTAGAAACTTGTTTAAAAACTGATAGCTCTAGTTTTTTTGCTTTGCATAGCGGTATTCCTTGTAGAATATCCAGCACCTTATTCGATAAGGAAAGAGCCGAGATCCCTTCACTGGGAGTGGCCTCTTTAGCGAAACTAGCAGATACTACAAACTCGGTTTGTCTTTTGATTGCTTATATAGTTTTTGCTTTGCATAGCGGTATTCCTTGTAGAATATCCAGCACCTTATTCGATAAGGAAAGAGCCGAGATCCCTTCACCGGGAGTGACCTCTTTAGCAAAACTAGTAAAAGCCTAAAAAACACTCCTTTTAAAATTCACTCGATTCTACAACGATATCAAGTTCATTACGCAAAAGGTTTTCATAAAAACCTGTCGTAGCCCTCCGTCATTTCAGATAAGTACTACTTAGTATTCGTGCTACATTTGTTGACTATATTAAGGCGTAGTGTGCGGTAGCTGATTAGTGCTTATTTATATAAGAATATGATGCGATTGGATTAGGGTGGTCGTACGACTTTGTTGACTATGTTAAGAGTCATGCGAGTGGGTTTAATTCAATCAGGAAATGACGGGTTGAACTTGGCTAGCGCTTATGATTTGTTGACCTTGTTAAGGTCATAAGTTGCTAGGGGCAAAATATTATCGAGAATTTCAAGTGTTGAAATTTGCAATGAGATTGCATACCTTCTATGAGATAGTTGGATCCCGATACCCACTGAGAGTAAGAGTTACTCCTGGGAGAGATTTACACATTACGATTAGCCGATCAAGTAGGTGTCTAGAAAGGTGTTAACGGGGTTACGCCCCAGGGAAAACGAGGTTTATTTTAATTAGGTCCGTACGAAAGTACGGGGAACCTTCATCAAAGTACCGACACTGGCCTGGCCGAAAGATTGGCGAACTTGTAGGGTGTAATTAATCCCGGCTAGTCTTACCTTTTAGAGTTTGAAGGAAGATTTGACTAAAACAGTGGGAGCCATCCTGATTAGATAAACTAATAACCAATCTAATCTTGTAAGAGCGCACGCAGAGTGTTTTCTTCTCTCTCTCTCCTGGTAGCGACCATGTCACGCCTTAATCAAGATAATAATATGGATGCATTGACCGAACCTCCTTATTATACTAAGCTAGGGAACGTTGGTTCCACTCAATCTTATAATTGTTATAAGTCCGAGCAGGAAATAGGGGAATATCCGGATTCCCATGCGACCCAATCGAGGAATAAGTATGTTGATGCATATTCTTCGGGTGTGTTCATTATCGAGAACTGTTTTTCAACATCCTCTACGTCCTGGGTATCTGATACCGGATCAGGATCCCATATATGTAAGAGTTACATGGGCTACAGAAATGTAGAGAACTGAGAATGGGTGATATGTCTCTAAGTGTTAAAGAATGGTGCAATTATTACAGCCAAGTCTGTTGGCAGATATCACCTTGTATTAATACATTGATTCTGAACAAATATTATTAGATACCGAACCTGATATACAACATTATATCAGTTTCTTTATTAAGTTAAAGAAGGATGTAATTCAGTATTGGAGGATAATGTTGTGAACATTTTCCTGAATCAAGAGTTGATTGTATCAGGCACGTTATATAATACTATATACGTTCTAAATCAAACCACAGTTCAAAGTATATAAAACACACACAAGAGGAGTAGTTCAGAAATGAACGAATCCTTCTTATGGCATTGTAGACTAGGTCATATCAATGCGACACGACCAGCTAAGTTACATAAGGATTAATATGAGAATCTGTTCGAATTTTCATCTTATGCCACTTGCTAGTCCTGTCTCAAAGGTAATATGACCAATACTCCGTTTACTGGAAACAGAGAAAAAGTTAGTGAACTCTTGGGACGCATACATGATGATGTATACAGTCCTATGTCTACAAATGCCAAGGTTGGTTCTTTGTACTTCATTACATTCATCGACTATCTCTCAAGATTCGGACATGTGTTCCTGTTGAAACATGAGTCTGAAACTTTTTAAGAAATTCAAGGAATGTAAGCTTGAAGTTGAGAACCAGACGGGTGGAAGTGTTAAAGTCCTTCGATGTTGAGGAGGGGAATACTTGCGCATGGTGTTCCTGGAGTTTCTAAAAGGAGAATGTGATTCTCTCAGCATACTCCTTCGAGTACACCAAAGCACAACGGTGTATTGGGCGGAGGTATCGCACCCTATGAGATATGACGCGCTCTATGATAAGTACTGCTGAGTTGCCTGTTTTCTTTTGGAGTTATGCACTTGAGAAGCTGCATACCTATTGAATGCGGTTCCAACCAAATCAGTGCCTACCACTCCATATGAGATATGGAATGGGAAGAGAACATTTCTTAAGCGAGTTAAGATATGGGGTTGTCCGGCCTATGTCGAAAGGCAGAATCCGGACAAGCTCGAGGCAAGATCAGTTCTGTACAAGTTTGTTAGGATATCCCAAACATTTGTGAGGAAATATCTTCTACCACTCTGAGGAGCAAAAGGTGTTTTGTTTCACAGTATGCCACCTTTTTAGAAAAGGAATTTCTTGTGAAGAAATTAGTTGACATGAGGTAGAACTGGAAGGAGTTCCAGCTAAACAAACTAACAGCTGATGATTTGGTGAAACCAAAGGATTCATTAGTCTCCAATGAAACTCAGCCTCTCTGTGAATCTGATAGGGTTCCTCATCCACTTGAGAGATACTATGGTCTTCTCGGTGACAGTGGGAGCGAGGATTGCATCATGATTGATGATGGCCCAACTAGGTTCAGGCAGGCCATCACGAGTGGGAACTCTGTGAAATGGCTGGATGCTATACGATCAAAGATGGAATCCATGCACACCAACAAAGTATGATTTTGAATGTTGCACCTGAAAGGGTAAAACCCATTGGGAGCAAATGAATCTTGAGAAGATTCTTGGTGTAAATGGAAAAGTTGAGACTTTCAAAGCTATGCTTAAGTCCATCAGGATCAATGCAAGCATCACGAGGTTGGAACATCTGTTTTGATGTGACAGTCAAAGAGTTTGACTTCATCAAAATGGTAAATGAACCTTGTATATACAAGAAGGTTGTAAAGAGTAAGGTTGTCCTCCACGTATTGTACGCGAATGGCATACTCTTGATAGGAAATGGTTTCCTATGCTACACTCGGTCAATCTCCTCTTATCACGAGAATTCTCAATAATAGATCTGGATAATACCTGCTACATCTTGTAGATAATGATCTATGGTGATAGATCTAGGTGGATGTTGGGAGTGTCCCAAATCCAGGTACATTAACACCATACTAAAGGGGTTTAGTATGGAAGATTCTATGCGTGGTGGTTCGCCCACTTACTCATGGATCACTCTCTCCAAAAAGATGTCTCTCGAGACTGATTTGAAGAGAGCTCGCGTACAAGAGATACCCTATGCTTCGGCAGTAGGCTCTATCAGAGTATGCGATGTTATGTACCAGACCAGATGTAGATGACTCACTAGGTGTAGTGATCAGGAATCAATTGGATCTTGGAAGAATCACTGGAAAGCTGTGGAGGACATTCTTAAGTACTTGAGAAGCACTAAAAGAAAGTTCTTGGTTTGAGCTTCCAGAGTGATAAGGTCGACTGAGAGTCAGTCACAGGTATTGTCTTTATCCTCAGTGCATGGACGGTATATTGGTAGAGTTCCAAGCTAGATACCGTGACATACTAGACAATAAAGGCTGTATATATTGCTACCAATAATGCTGTCAAAGTGGTTGTCTAGGCATTTCTTGTTCATAAGATGAACAAGGTTCCTACCATTGAATGTCCAATAACTGATATTGTGACAACAATGGAGTTGTGGCTTTGGCCTAGGAACGTAGGTCTCATCAGCGTTCCAGACATATTCTGAGGCAAGTATCACCTGATCAGGGAGATGGATGATCTCAAAGGGATCGAGGATAGGAGAGTAGATACGAAGGATTACACAGCGGATCCACTCACAAAGGCCTTACCCCTAGAAAGACTTCTATGGGATGGTTGAGTATAAGATACTACAACTACTGCTATACTGTTGAGTATGAGATACTGCAACAAATGGCCTTAGTGCAAGTGGGAGATTGTTAGTTATATGTATGCCCTAGAGGCCATTACTGTACATGCGATGTATATTGTAGTGGATGCTTGGACATATATAGGGAGGACTTTCTTGCTCGACATGATAGTATGCTATCTAGTTGCTCTTTATCTTAACATGTACACTTATTGTCTCTCTATTACATATTGATAAAGCCCTTAAGATCAGTACTTTACTACCAAGACTATGATGCAGATCATACTGGTGGGGACAAGGTAGTCGATAAGTACACCCTTCAAATGTTCCTAGTCGTGGGAGTATCGAGACAGCGCATCGATACTCCAGAGTAGACTAGCGTATACGCTTCTCGACCCATATGATGGGCGATGGATGATCCCATATCCATTGGTGTTTGATATCAGAAATGGTATACGGGTGCTCAGTGGAGACTGGGTACACTGGACGGACTCACCGAGAACTCCTAGATGGTATTATACCTATCATCGGATAGCAGTTCTCTGGTGACACTGGTACAGGTTAGTCTGTAGACCCGAGATCGTCATAGAGTCTTATGTGATTCCCACTGTGCTTTGATTTCCACCATACCACAGTCAAGAGATCGTGCAAAAAGGTGGTTTTTTGGTACAGTCCCAAGTCACATGGAGGCAATGAGCGAAAGGAGGGGTTTCGTCTCTCCCGATATTGGGAGTTGATGTTGCGCTATACTCGATTAGCCATAATAGGAAATCCCTGGCCAGGGTTGCTGAGATTTACTGGTAAGTGTTACCAATAGTTTCTCGAACCGTTATGGACCTTGCATCGGCATGACTTATCAGGCTATTGGGGTCTAACGTTATACCACCCCCAGGCTCTGATATGCGACATATCATACGAAGAGACCGGACTGTACGGTAGTGTTACTGATTGGATTCACAGGAGTACTAGCAGACTTGCTTATTGATCTTCTGATTGCTCAATACCCGGGTGGCCGTTACGTTTGGCAGACCGCTTGCGGCTTGTGGGTGTTTGATATGATCATCACCTACTGCCGGCGTATTGACGAGTATTTAGAGTCCTATACAGAGGTTTCCTGGTTCATGCGAAACGGAGTAGGAGCACATCTGTGATATGTGCGGGACCGAGATTAATGCGAGTATGTGATACCACATTCTATTCTCGCGATTAGTGATATCGTAGGTTATATGTGATATAGCCAAGTTATCGGATCAAGTGTTGATTCGATGAGTTGTTACAGATGATATTAGACGGTTATACACATTATAGCCGGATTATTAAATCAAGTGTTGATTTAATAATTTAATGTATAATTATATATTTGATATATTACATTACATTAAATAATATTAGCAACCTTAAGTATTACTTTTTCTCACTTGATGATACATTAATATGTGTGTGTGTGTGTGTGTGTGATATATATTAATTGTATTATTTTCTTTTTGTACACAAAATATATATGTGATATATATTATTGTGTCATGATATGTTACACTTGCAACATGTATGTAAGAGACTTATACCATGCTAGGGTTTATGTTTGTTTTTTATTTATCATTAAGTAATTCACAAAAGATTTGGAATGAGTCATGGTTGAAGCTTGGAGAAGCTTGTAGAAAATATTGACCAAGTCCACTCTTTTGTCATTGCTTAAGATATTTATTAACCCAACCCTTAACATTAGACTATGGTTTATTCTCTACATGAGTTAGGCATGACATCAACCCACCATGGTTGCAATTCTAATCTCACTCTCTCATTCATTTTCTTCATCACTTCTTCTTCTTCCTCAAGAGAAAAAGCTTGCTAGCTTTTTCTAAGTGATGATTTAATGTGTGAAAAATAAAACTAAAGTGAGCCCACTTCCTACTTCATCATCCTCTACTATTAGCCATTTAGTTTATGGTGTTTGCTTCACTATTCTCACCATTAGTGAAGAGATAGCATGAGCTAGTGTCTCCTCGACGTAGATCATCTTCGGCCTCGAAGACTTCGATGCAAGCTTGTTCCGTACATCTTGTGGAGCCTCTTTAGAGTCTGGGAGTTCGTGATCGCAGTGAAGGGACTACTACACGGAGCTATTGAAGTGAAGGACCAGTCTACAAAGGTTGTATTCCTTCTTCCCTTTAGTTTGTAAAGAGTTTACAATCTAGAAAACCCTAAGTCTCTAGTTCAATCCACGTTCGGGTTCTTTAGCTCTCTAGAAAATTTTGAAATGGCATGTTCAATGCCCTAATAAACACCGTGAGGGTGGTAAGGAACCCATCACCATCTTCATACTTCCGTACTTCATTCACCGAGAATGGATTTAGCTCTCCCATGATGGTGTACTTCAAGCCATCCTTGAAATACTTCATACACTGATGTTGGGATGATGTTGTACTCGTGTAACCAAGGTATGTCGAGCAAAACGTTATAGCAAGTCTTAGCATCAATGACATGAAATTTGATGTCAGTGACGAGCAACCCGAAGCGTGGCGTTGGTATTACAGAGCCAAGCGTCCGTGATGACTGTGAGTCGAATCCGGAGATGGTAATTTTATCTTGGACAATGTGCTGAACGTTCATGCAAATTTCCTTCAGCACTCTCATGTTGAGAAGGGTAACGGAAGATCCGTTGTCGACAATGATTTTTGCTATCTTGATGTTGTGGTAGTACCCGGTGACGTATAACGGGTAATTATGTTCGCACGTATGAGGAGTGGATCTTCATCACTGAATGTAATATCAACTATGTGGACCTCTGCCAGTTCATCTTTCATCTTCTCTTCTGCGAGAAAAGTTTGGAACTGATCAGGCTCTTGTAACGCCTTGATTAGGGAATCTCATGCCTCTTTGGATAGGAGGAGAGCATCTAATATGCTTAGTTACGAGGGTATTTTCCTCAGATGTGCTACGACGTTGTAATCCATCTTGTTTTTCTTAGGCAGGTCCTTTGCGGCGAGCTCTTTGACCGCTTCTTCATCGAAAGCGATTTCTTCGAGCATTTTCCCTTTCCCTTTATCTTTTTTGTTCGAACCTTTGTTTGTAGGTCCGAGGTCCCTCTCAGGTAGCGTACGGTTACGCAGCTGAATATTTTCACATTTCTTTTCCTCCTTTTCTTTTTCCGAGGTGGAGTCTTTGAAGAGAGGGCTGAGGGGCATTTCATCCTTAGAATCACTCCTGAAGGTGAGAACTTGAGGTTTTTCCTCTTCCAAACTGGTACCCACCATATCACTGTTGCCGGTCATTTCTTCATGCATGTTCGTCTCGCCGTTCTTACGTTGGCGAGCGCGAGCTTCATGTTTCCCCTTCTTGAAGTGTTTTCAATGGGCAACATACCCTTACCACCACTTCTTGAAGGCACCACATTCCTCGATGGGGTGGACGATCCTTCGATGATATAAGTAGTATTTTGGATGCAATTCTCCTCCGTCGGAGTATGGGACTCCAGGAGTGTACTTCATGAGAGGTGGTAGCTTCATCCTCAGTGACAGAGCTTTGGTGAACCGCTTCTCAGTTTTGATCCTGCTCTTATTTGTTGCATGCGTGCTTTGGTTTGGTCGGAACACTTTACGACTCGTCCTCATCGCAGCTTCTTTATTCAGACGCTGACGCTTTGCCTTTTCGTATTGGACATTTCGCGTTTTCGGTCATCTTTGCTTTTTTGAAAGGTTTCGTTTAGCAGCCTCTCAATCGGGTCTTCTTCTAGAAGTTTCGGGTAATTTAGCGCTGATTCTGCCCCCGGTTCCTCCACGTAATTTTCTGACGCTGAGCGAGCTTCTTCGTCATATAACAATGAATGGGAGATCATGTGGCAACTCGCTACATAGTCTTCCGCTTCTTCTGATGAGTCATTTCCCTTATCATTGTCACTGTCCCCGTCCTCAAGAATATACTTGAGAATTCTTCGAGCGTGACCGGTGTCCGCGCCTTTTGGTTATACTCCTCCAGTGTGTATATGTAATTTTGTAGATCTGTTCGCTTGTCATCATACTCTGCAGGCTGCACGGGTTTCTTGATTTTCTTCTTTTTCTTAAAAAACTTTGAAAGCTTGACTTGGGAGTTTTTCCCCTTGTCAAAATTTTTCGGTGCGGGACGTAGTTTCAACATCCCTTCAATAATTTCATATTCAAGTGGGCTTTTCGACCTGATTGCCGGACATGCCTGAAGATCCTCAGCATTCTTTTAGTTTTTACTTAGAGGACTACTTCCTATGGAGCTTCTTCCACGAGTGAGCTTGATGCCCCCTGCACGTCCACCTTTTTGGGAGCGTGCTTCTGGGACAGGTTTACCCTCCAGTTATCAGACAGGGCGAACTTTTCCTGCTGGTACTGGTCTTCAACCCAATTTTTGAAGATGTAGTAATTCTCAATTGGGTGGCTCACTATTCTATGATAAGATCAGTAATTGGGGTTGTTGTCGTCGCCGGGTTGTGTGGGTCGCCGTAGGTCTGGCAATGTGATGAGCTTATTACGTATCACCAGTTTAAACAGTCTTCTCATCTTGTTGCGGGGAAAAGAGTAAGCACGTCCTAGCCTTTCTTCCAAGGACGGGCGTGGGCGCACGTTGTTTTGGCGAGCGGCCGGTTTTGGGCCACTCGGTTGATGTTGCGTATTGACAACGAAAGCCACTTTCCCTTTACCCTTATTATTTCGAGGGTCCTTATTTGAGGAGGAAGGCCCATGGCCCATCTGATCCATTTGGGCCAACTTGTCTATCAGAGCCTGAAAAGTTGTGGGCTTGAAGAACATCATGAACTAGGACACGGTTGATTGAGAATCGAGAGTCTCGATGAACATGCGCACGGCAGGAGACTCTTCAATGCGCTGTTCGTATTTAGACCACAGGTTCCGCCATCGGATCGCATATTGGACCCAAGTTTCTTCCGGCTTTACTCTGGCATTGATTAATGCCGTGATCGAAGAGCGTTTGCTCGCACTGGTGAACCATTGCATGAACAGTAGTTCCATTTCTGTGAAGGTTTTCACGGAGTCATTTGGGAGCTCCGAATACCATTCAAAAGCTGTCTCTGACAAGCTTCTGACAAATTGGCAAGCAACAGTTTGTTGTCGCCTCCAGTATTGCTATACAGTGCCTTGAATTGTGCGACATGCTGGTGAGGATTGCTCGTTCCTTTATAGACGTGGAACTTGGAAATTGTATATCCCGGCGGGTACTTGATTTGATCCTACCAGGCCGGATATGGTCGCCCGGTTCTGACGAGTTGGCTAGCGGCTTCACTGGCCTGGTGATCTCTTATTTGCTGAGCGATGTAGTCATCCAGGGCCGCCTTGGAGATGGTTTCTTCCTTGGTCACTGATAAGGCCGGAGGAGGGTTTGATGTTTCCCCTCTGTCATCCTCGATCACTATTGGCGGGTTTTTAGCCGGGGGTTCCGGTTGTATAACCATTCCCACAATGTCTTAAAATAGAAGAGCCATCTGCTTGATGTTAGCAGCTTGTTCTGCAGCTTCCTTATCTTTTCTTTCCAGCACCCGCCACAAGAACTTTGTATCGGTCTCTTGCTCTTAGCGCTGCTCAACTTTTTCGTCCGGACCTTCTTTTTGTCTGGTAAGCGCTGCCATTTTGGTCAGTATTTCTTGGAGCTTTTGCTGCTGCTCCTGAGCCTTCGTCAATGACCGAGTTTGCGGTCGGTGACTCACCGAAACGTGGCTTTCTTCTTTACCGCTAGCCATATAGACCGTATGTATGGTTATGCCCCCAGACTTGTGGCGTTTAGGTCCATTGCCATTGGAATTTGCCGCGGGCGGTAGAGTTTTCTCTGACCTTGTTCTTTTATGAGAAGTCAGAGCCGAAGGAGTCATTATGACATGCATCTATTTAGGAACGGCTCCCCATTGTATGGTAGAGGAGCGGTCTTTTTCTTGTCGGCCATTAGATCTTTTAGGTCGACGAGAGTAATTTTTGTTAAGCACAGAGTCTTGGACTTTTCGCCAGACCTTATGTTTTTACGAAGAGAGACATTGACAAGGCTGCTCTGGCTATCGCTGCACAGGGGATTCTACTGGCGGAGGAGATTTCTTTACCACCACTGTCGAAGAGTTCTTGCGCACCCTCCTGAATGGGTCAAAACTATTCCCAGTTGGAACAGCAGCATCGATATCCACCATAAGAGCTGGTGGGGTGAGCCCAGAAGGGGAGTTGCCCCCAGCTTCTCTCACTCGGCTCCAGTGGCGAAGTCGAGCATGCCATGGAGTGGGAATTGCCTCAGTTTTAGAGGCATCTTCATCATGTCCCCTGCTTTGCTCAGGAGTTTCGGTTGGTGTCAGCCTGTTGAAGACCGGCGCCCTAGTTGGAGTTGGAGCGGGGTTGGCCAATGTTTCAAAGACTGGCTGTCTTGGAGGGGAAGCACTTTTATCGGCTTCACCTATAGCAGGAGTAGGGAGAGCTAACCGTTTTGGGGTAGCTCCCTCTGATGCCATGGGCTTCTTTACGAGCCCGCTTGAGCTCTTGCTCAGCCTATTAAAGACTGAGGCTTCAGGGTTTGATGGCTTGCTGATAGGAGCGTCGTGGTTGCCAGCCAATCAAAGACCGACTTTCTGGAAGCTTCTTCTTGTAGCGTTGTGGCGCCAAAGTTCATAGGCGGGAGCATGGTCCCGAAGAACAGTCCGGTAGTTGCTTGTGTGACCTGTCCCACCGGCATTGAGCAAATGGAGGCCATGTTAGGCCCGTACGTCACTCCTCCAGTTAGGGTAGAGTGGGAGTTGTTGTTACATGAGGTGTAGTGGGAAGTCATTGATTTCTGCACAGGAGCAAGACACTCGGTTTTAGTACCTTGAATTCAGGGGCAACCATAGCGAACCGTGATGTTGTTCGCAAAACACGACACACGAAGTGTGGAGTGGAAAGAGAAAAAGGTCCAATCGAGCGTACCGGAATCTGTTTACCGCCAAACACTAGACTGAGACGTTGAGACGTCTAGCCTGAATTTGGGGGTAGATACTATTTGGATATATCCATCCACCTTTCCGAAAATACCAAGTTGATTTATGGCACCGTATATCGAAGATTTGGACAGATGCGACTGATGTAGCTGACTTTATCAGATTCCCCCTCATTTGTGAGGGGTTTTTGATTGTGGCTTTTCCCTGCAAGCGCAAGCCCTTGCAGTTAATTACGTTATCGCGTTGCGATAACCACTTTCTCCTGCTCCAGTAGTTCACTTCGTGCCGTATGTTATTTTGTTTGTTAAGGTTGCCCGTGTATTGTATACGGAGACTAATTTATGTCATCGTCCGTAGGGCGTGGATCGGTCCAAATCCATATATTTTAGATTTGGGGATTGAACTTAGGATGCATGTATTCCATTAGTTCAAAAATATTTTGTTTTGTTTAAGGACCGTTAATCTGGTTTAAGATTAAGATCAAATTAAATATATGAACATTTGGGCTCAATTTATTTTAACTAAGAATATGTTAGTCTTATTCGAGACTAGATCAACTTAGCAATATTTTAATGATCATTTTTTAATCTAAGATCCAACAACATAGCATTTGGGCTCAGTTGCAAGTAACTTCAGAGACTTAGCCAATTTGGGCTTGGTCTGCTCAGTTTTGGGCTTTCCTTCCTTTTTGCAGAAGTGCTAAGCACTTGTTTGTGCCTCTGGCGCTCATGTGTGTATCATGTGAGGCGCTCAGACATGGACGCTTCCCAATCAGTGCTAAGCACTTAGTCATTTTTACATGATATAGAGTGTTAAACACTTTGTATGGTGCTCACATGGGGAGCACGTGAGGCGCTGAGCGCCTTTTTGTTTTGTTGGGCACTCACATGGGAAGCACGTGAGATGCCGATTCTTTTGTTTTGGGCGCTCATGTGGGAAGCACGTGAGGCGTCGAGTCCTTTTCGTTTTAGAGATTTAATCTCTGTTGATGTTTTCTGAAGATGTTTTTACGTCTGTTAATGGCATTTTGACCATTAATGATCACCAAGATCTCTGTTTTGAAGATCTGATATCGGTTTTATTAGAGAACTAAGTTCTTCTGTTTCTTTTATAAGAGCTAAGTTCTTTCATGTAAGGTTAAACTCTGTTTGCAAAGGAATTAAATTCCTAGAATGTACGTTCTCTTCTCTCCTTTTCTTTTAATCTAGTTTTTCCCCCTAAATTTTGAGTTTGAAGAACAGAATCTCCCCGATGAGAATTAAATTCTCAACTTGTGGGGAGATGGTTGTTATGCGATTTCCGCGCTTCATTTTTCAAAGAATTTAAAGTTAACCGCAATAAAAAAACGGCGTCCGTGTAGCTAGCCGCGATGAGTAAGGGTCGTCCGCAGGAAGATGGTGTGTTTTGCGTTCTTGTTATGACGAGTTAATGCAAGGGTCGGAATGGTTCGTTTCTAACCTAAGTGTTGTATATGCAAAGTATAAATTGTTAGGAATAGAGATAGGTTAGTGTAAGTTAGGGAAGTCCATACTCAATCCTTTGTGCCGAGCTTGACTATTGAAGCTAGAGTAATCGGCAACAACGTGGATTAGGGTGCTTAAGGACGGTATTGGTAAAATCCGGCTTATTGACCCTTGTTCGTCCGTTCTTATCTCTTGACTTTCGCCCCAGGTCAATCCGAACGCAACCGGTCACGATTAGGGATCACCGATACCTTGGTAGGGTAGGGTGCCTAACGGAGCGCTTGCGTAAGGTTTGGGCGGAGTTCAATTGGAAAATATCGGGCAAAAGAAATGAGCAAAGAAAACCTTAACTTACACAACCACTCTCTTTTCCTAACAAAGCCATTATTCACAAACCATCAAAACAACAAAAAGAAAGAGCAAATGAAATGATAAAAAAGGAATAATACAATATTGCAAGTAAGTAAATGGCAAGAAAATAAAATGCAAGTAAGTAAAAGAGATAGGAAAAAAAGGAATACTAAGAACCCAAGTGCAAAATGAAAGCTTTATTAATCTTCAAGTGATGATACAAACCATGAGTTCAATAACCAAAACATAAACTTGCAAGCTCAATGAAGAGGTTACAAGATCAAGAGAAGGCAAAGACCTCAAGGTAAACCACTATGTACAAGAACTAAAACAAAATGGAAAATGAAAAAGAGTTGTGTATCCAAGTAGTCCAAGTCTCCCCTTTTCCCTTGCTCACTGATCTGGCCTTTATAGGAACAAAATAAGATTAAACAAACAATAAAATAAGGATGACGTGACAACAAGGGGTGGACAGAAGAAAAATGGGGTTCATTTGGCTTGATAAGACCGGCGGCGCCGGGGTTTTTGAGCATCTCGCCGGTTTTCATGATGAGTTTGGGGCTCGTGTTGGTTCTGTGATGATGTTTTCTCTCGACAATTCCACTGGTGCTGTTTGATTTGTCTATAAGAACCTGGTCTGCATTCAGAGATTTAGAGGGAAACTTGTAGCTTTATATCACATCACAACTTTTTGTATTTACATTCATGTCCCCCATATATGCCCACTTGCACCATGGCAGCCACCACCTAGGTCTAAGTCATCAAAGAGCTAGTGCACACTTGCTATGTGTTGGTGTAACAACCCTAAATTTTCTGTACAATTTTTTTTCAAAAATACAGAAAGGGATACTTTTGCCTGAGAACAAATTATAAGTTTGTTTTGCTTTTTAATAGCAAGAAGGAGCTTGTAGCTCATTGGTAAGACCTTGCACTGCTGGACCAAAGCACCAGAGTTCAAATCCCATCAGCCACATTATTTTTTTAATTAGTTTTCTTTTAAATTTTTAGAAGCCCAAGAGTCGACACGTGCATAACTCGTAAAAACCAAAAGTCACATATAAAACAAACGAGCCCAGAAGGTAAACCAACAGACATGGACACGTGGCAGGAAGGTACGGCCCGACTCACCTGACTCAGGCCGGTGACTCGGCCGACTCGACCGGCGCCGCCAGCCCGACTCAGTGAAAACCTAATTTTTTTTATAACACCTATGTCGTTTTGTCTTCCCATAACCCCTGTATGGCTTAAATCCCCTACACATTAACAGAGCCTTTTTAAAACCCCATTAATTTATTTTTAATACAATTTTCAATACATCTTTTCATCTACCCTAACGCTAAAATTTTCCTATAAATTCCCACACTCTTTTCCACCTCCTCACTCCAAAACTCTGTCCAAAACTCTCAAGAAAAATCCTAAGAACTTTTGTGTACAAGTGGAGTTAGCGAAGGGCGAAACTTTGACGAACTTTCGACGACGGCCCTAGGAGCTCTCGACGACGAAACGATGCATCGGCACCTCCTACCACTCCCACTTCCTCTTTTCTAATCTACAAATCCAGTAAGATCCTCCTCCCTCTTCTCTTTTCTATTCTGAAAACTCGTAATTCTAAAACCCGACGGAAGCGGAGTTAATCCGACTTCCGATTCGGTTTTCTTTAAAAAGTTCTAATTTTTTAAATACAACAATACCAAACTTGCACATCATAACCATTAAACATTAACAAAATATATTGAACAGGTTTCATAGCAAAAGAATTCATATTGTAATTTTTATCGCACTTTTTCAGAAAAATACCATATAGTTTAGTTTGACATTAAACATCATAGTTCCTTGCTATACCTTTAGATAGTTCATGAGGTAATGACCTACCTCTTCACAACACTCATATGTAACATAGCACGATGATATTGGGAAACATAGATTTGGGAAAATACGGTTTTACATAAAACTAGCATCGACTTATATAAAAACCATTTTTCTACAAGATTATGTATTTTAAACAAATCTTTACAAAGTACCGCTATAACCCATTTGGGAAACCCGTTCAGGATGGTGCGGATTATCGCACATTCTCGAGCTTAGTAGTGCGAGATGCAGACCTCCGCAAGGAGAATACGGTCTCGAAAGATTTAAAAATACAAATATCTTAACAAAATGAGATTTCTAGAAAAATAATAAATTAAAATTATTTTATATAAATATATATATGTATGATCAAAATATCTAATTTTTGATATAATATAAATATTCCAACTTTCTAAATCAAAAGAATCACTTCACATGAAAATACCATGCAATTCCATACAAGTTCAATACTTTACAATTAAATACCATATATTATGAAAAATAGGTTTATTCACTAGAAATGTCATATATATAAAATCTACATCTATGAAAACTCTAAAGACGGTAATTAAATACTTGATGTGTATTTTGAAAATTATACAAATTATTTTTACATAAAACCCTCTCTAGTTTTATAAATTACAATAAGGACCCTAGTAAATATAGGTTTAAGCAGGACCAGTCTCTTGAGCCTTAGGGAGCCGGAGATATGGGTGCTTACCTATTTAAGGTAGACAACTTAACAAACGGTGTTATCAAAACGGTAATCGTCTTTGAAAAAGACACAAATCCTGCCGTCCATGTGCAACGGTTACCGATAACACCAAAACATAATTCAGGATTCAATTTCTTTTCTAATTGTCTGACTCGGTCTGAGTCTCATTATAAATAATCTGGCTTGAATATGATTCAAGTACAAACTATAATTCAATATGAATCCATGAATCCATATAATCAATCTGTTCAATCTATTCAATCTGTATTGACTGAACCGAACCATGGATATACATCCATCTACATGATTCTCCAGTTACATCCATTTACTGATATCATGGTTTCTGCAAGTCATCTATCTATACAATCTATAATACAAGACATTACAATACAATACAAACAATACAATCAAGACATCGCGGGGTTTAAGGGGTAGATTGGTACGGAAGGTGTTAGAAGTGGCACGAGACTGCAACTATTAAGACACCTAACCTGAATTCAATTGTTGTTGTACCGTGGCATAAACGGTTCCTTGTACTTTCCGTCCACTTTAGTCTCTGGTCTACTGAGACTCCTCTCGTATACAATGGCATCTTCTGTACCAAGCTACAAACAACATCGTTAACAATATAATACAACTTTAAAAGTTACACTCTCTCTGTCTATTCTATTTCTCCCTCATCTTTGAGACTTACCGAGCGATTTGTTTGCTAACGACATTCTCTTTCTTTTTCTTTGGAATGTCATCGGGTGATTCGGACCTTTAGGAGATCGAGCCCACCAGCGAGGATTTGGACCAGTTAGCTTACGACCCAAAGCTTTAGATTCCTTGTACACATTTACTTTCAGTACTTTTCATTTCTGTTATGCCGCTGTTTAGGCATTGCTTTTCATTCCATGTATTTACTTTTCCATGTACTGTAAAAGAATGCTAATAAATAAAGTTGTTGTTCATTACATTTGTCTTTTGTGTATATTTCTTTTATATTGCTTAGTTACGCTTAGCGTATTTACTTCTGAGTAAATACGTAGCGGCATCGTCGCGTCCTCGGCCTGTACACTGGGAAGTGGGGCGTGACAATTGGACCAAAATTGTGTACACTTTATTTGTTGCAAAAGAACTCTTTGAATATAGATCGATTTGCATTTTCGGTTGCAGTGTCGGCTCACAAATGTCATATCCGTGTATTTGAGTGTATTTCTAGTGTTTTGTTACGAATACCTGTAATCTGTATTTAATGAGCAGACACGGGTTAATAGTACCAATACTATACAAATTTGATAATGAGTGAGCGGTATTGAAATGCAGTTTTCTGTGATGAACAAATACCCCCAAACTTATCTTTTGCTCGTCCCGAGCAAAACAAAATCCTAACCTCACTTTCGCAGGGAACGCGATTGGACTGAGCTCGTGCAACAAGCCGTTAAACCTCTAGGTGTCCCTAATAGGTGGAGTGTTATCTCCTGAGGGTTTTCAGCGGATTACACCCACAAAATCCCGTCAAGCTAGTTTCACAAGTTAACATTGATTCTACTCCTACAGTTTAGTATCCAGGTTAGAAATTCTATCATCCTAAATTAGAAATTTTCAACCCTTATATTTCACGCCTCCTATTTATTCAACCTCAGATCCTATACATTTTTACAGTTTAGAAAGATCTCGGCTTCTCTTGAGTTTTCTTTCTAAAGTGCGGTCTCCAATCAGGGATTTTTATCATCTTTACGGAAAACATAATTCTTATTCTTTATTCCTATTTTTCCTCCAAATATCGATTGTTTACCCCTACGTGTGTGTAAAATTTCACCCTTACACTTAAGAATTCAATTCAAGCTATAGTACTCTTACCCTAATACCTAATACTACTTCTTTTTGTTAATGATGGACGGTTTTGCTCACACACCTTTCATGCGACTATTAATGCTTTTTGAGACACCAACAGCCGATTAGTGAATGTGTGAGCTTAAAGCGTAAATAGCAGTTTCCAGGTCTTGACTTTATTTTTCTTTTTTTTTCCTTTTATTTTTATTTTTCAAGGCCGGATATATTTTTCAATGATGCTCTTTTGGTGGTTAGCTTTAAATACCGTTTTTCTTTCATACTAGGTTTTTAGGCAAGAGTATTTCTAGGTATCCTCTACTATCCCAAGTTTCAAGGTGCGTGTATGTGCAGTTTGTAGGGTATATACTTTCTAAATTTGGACTTAAGAATAGAAACTATTTTTCGGACTTATCTTTCAGTAAAGCATCAATACTTTCCCTTCATCTCGGTTTATCTCAAGAACTGAACTCAAGATTACCTACTTCTATAAAAAACTGCAAGGCCGTATAATTACCAAGGTTAAACAGAAGGAGGGTTATTCTTAGGGTTTTCAATTCCTAAACCTAGGATTTAGTTATTTCTAACGTATCAACTAAACTTTCGGAATAAAAATCTAAGTTATCCTATTAGCTAACTTGATGACAAAGTTTTTATATTTCTGTAAAAAATTTCGATTTTTATGGGGGTTTTTTTATAAAAAGTATGCAAATGCAAAATATACATGAATGTAAAGGAAGAAAGCTTACCGAGCACACCCCCAAACTTAAACTTGATAGTGCCTTTACTGTCAGTCTACACCAAGAGGGTCAAAATTGTCGGCGCTCCCCCGCTTTTTTTTATTAACAGAAAAAGAAAATAAAATATATATACACAAAAAGCCTCCCCCCCAAATCTTAAGTGAAACAGTGTTTCCACTGTTAAGCGTTGAAGTTCAAGGTTAGGGGAGGGAACGGTTTCAATCTATATAAGGCCTTACACAGGCCAAAAGTTAACAACAACCATTCAAAAATTCTTTCGCTATAATGTGCAGGTTGGTGAAAGAATGCGGAGAGGAAAAAAATGGAGAATACGCGAGACCGTATGGGGATGGAAGCGGGATACGGTCTCGGTGGAGGAGGAGAATGGCGGAGGGGAAAAAGAAATGGAATACGAACTTGAGGGTGGAAATGGAGTGAATAAATTAGTACAATTTGTAATGACCAATGTGTAAAAATTGATTGTACTAATCTATCAACCCGTTGAGAAATGGGGTCAAATCTCTCAAGATTCGTGAAAAAACATGGGTAGACCAAACTTGGTAAACCAGACACAGGAAATGAAAGTGATACGGTGTCTTGCAAGGTCGGAATGATGGAAAGGATGGAGGGGAGTGATCGAGGAATGATATCGGTTAAAAATTCAAGAGGGTGTACACAGTCAATGAAAGGGATAAGATGAATTGGAAAATCCGACTTATCTAATAAAACTGGTTCATCCTCAATTTTATCTTCAAGATTCTTCTCAAAATTAAGCTCATCCATGCATTTATCATCAATATCTAGACGCATATGGAGTTCGGGAAAAACAATTAATGACTCATGTTAATGTCCATACGGAAAGGACTTGACGAATTGGTGAGAAAAACTCATCCAAAAATGCGGGTTCATCATCCAAAATATTCCCAGCGTCAATATTTTCAATCAAGTGAAAATCAATTTTCTCAGACACATCATCAAAAGCATGGATTTCAATTAATTGTGGTTCTAGTATGGAGGTTTAGAGGTCAAAGGGTTTGGGTGTAGTTTCACTTGACAAGGTCCCTTCACAATCCGGTAAATCAAACACTACAAAATCGCACAACTCATTAATCATTCTATCTTCAATTGGTGAATCATTTGGGACACTCGATAGGCTTTCAAAACTGGAGTTGTAGAATTCAATCTGCAATGGGTAGGTTTGATTTGGAAGGGTGTACCGCTCACTCTCATGACTCAAATCCTCAATCTGTCCCATCGCCTCATCATACGTTGGAAAATTTGGAGCTACTTGGAAACTAGATACTGGTTCGCTGGGTTGTATGAGAGCTGCCATGGACGTATTCAAATCCATCATCTGTTAGCACGACGCTACCCGGAATTCTTCCAAAGTTCGCTCAAGATTAGACATGGGCTGTGAAGGGGTTTCAGTAAAAGATTCAAATTCGTTTGGATACGTGAAACACCCTAAAGGCTATTCAGAAGCAATTTCTATGGAAGGTGTAAAAGTCGGGTATGAGTGGTAGGAATCGAATGGACGTGAAAAATGGACAGGATTAGGATCAACATTTTGATATGAAGATAATTGGAATTGTTGTCCTACTGAATTTGGAGTGGTGAAAGGAGTGAAAGATCGGCTACGAGATTGTTCAATTCGGTCAGCGATGGACATGGGTTTCGGAGTTGCAACTTGACTCTCAAAAGGGGTATCAACGTAAGAAGGTGGGGGAGGTTGAAACGATTGATACGAAGTGGATTGCAGAGTCCAATTGTTTGTCCTAGACGCGTCTATCTGATCTCTCAAAGAAATTTTTGGCATGGATGGATCGTTTGTCATTCTACCAAAACAAAAACCGTAAGAAGAAATGTCTGGTTGTGGGTACCAAAGTTCGGCAAGAGTTGGTCTATGTGGGGTACCCATGATATGAAGAGAAGAAAAAGAAGAAAAGGAGATGAGAAAAGAATGTGGGTGTTTTTTTTAATGTTTTTTTAATGTTATTTGTCAACAAAAGTATGAAATATACACACAAAAGAAAAGAAGAAAAATAATCATGACACAATACCACACACCTAATCGGTTTAGGGTTCACCTAGGTCAACTAGATCTGCTCAAGAACTTGATTGTTGAAGTAAAACTGTGTCGAGAAACGGGCTCAAAATATACTGATCACGAGGCCAGGTAAGTGCAGAAATAAGGGGAGGTTTTTCCAACGCTTTCGCGAAGTTCCTTAATTAGAATAACCCTTTCTCTTTTGGCGGTTTCACCGTGAACACTTTCCTAGACACCCCGTGAACGATATACCGTTAAGCGGTGTTCTAAACACAATTAACTTCTCCTAATTAGCGTGAAGTCCTTAAAGGTTTAAAATCTAGTTTCTTTTAAAATTTATGCGGGTAAACGTTATGCTCAATTTCGTGATTTGTGGGCCATGGAAAAGCTGATGAAATCCATTACCTATATTATGGGGTCCGTTTGCCCTTAAGTCCGTATTAATGGATGCAATGTGCAAATCAATGAAAAAAGTTATTCAAAGTTTCAAACAACCGTTTTTTAAGTTTATGCACAGCACTGCAACAAATACGGGTTAGTCATTTTTAGCGTTTGACAGCGAACTTGCAAAGAATCCTGCAAAGATAATATATTGGAAGCGTCGGATTTGAGAAGAAGGTGTTAATAAAATACGTACCGATAAGTTTTTGGGTTAAGAAACTCTCGTTGAATTGAATCCGGTTAGCTTGAAAAGTTCACTTGCGCGGGTCAAACTATCCGGATTTTTGGCACTGTACTTCGCAATCAGCTTAGCTTTGATTGTACACTTTGCTCTACACGATCGCAGTTCGCAAATCCGTCAAAATCTGCAAATATCGGAAAAACGGATTTTTAGTGTGAAAAAGCGATATGAATGCCCAAACTCCTGCACATATATAATTAAAAAATCAAACAATAAAATTGGGATGATAATAGAACACTGGAACACAGAAAAAAAATTTGGAGCAAACGGAGATGAAATGGCCGGCGGCGCCGGATTTTTGGGGCAAGTCGCCGGGCGACTTGGTGGGGCTCCAAATTTTTCCAGGTATCCCACTGTTCTACTAATGTCTAAATGTTATTGTTTAACTTTTTTTAATTAGTCCCAAAATGGTAGCAGGTCAAATCTCCAGAGAGTAAAAAATTAGAATTGTTAATTTTTGTTTTGTTTTTGAAAATTTTGATTTTTTTGTTTTGTTTTAAGAATGGTGTTAGATTTATAAACAGGATATACAGAGATTAACCCGAAATAACAAGAATAAAAACGTTACCGTTTCCCCGGCAACAACGCCATTTGGTTGTTACGCGATTTCCACGCTTCGTTTTTCAAAGAATTTAAAGTTAACCGCAATCAAAAACGGCGTGGCGTGTAGCTAGCCGCGATGAGTACGGGTCGTCCGTAGGAAGATGGTGCGTTTTGCGTTCTTGTTATGACGAGTTAATGCAAGGGTCGAAACGGTTCGTTTCTAACCTAAGTGTTGTATATGCAAAGTATAAGTTGTTAGGAATAGAGATATATTAGTGTAAGTTAGGGAAGTCCGTACTCAATCTTTTGTGCCGAGCTTGACTATTGAATCTAGAGTAATCAGCAACAACGTAGATTAGGGTGCTTAAGCACAGTATTGGTGAAATCCGGCTTATTGACCCTTGTCCGTCCGTTCTTGTCTCTTGACTTTCGCCTCCGGTCAATCCGAACGCAACAGGTCACGATTAGGGATCACCGATACCTTGGTAGGGTAGCGTGCCTAACGGAGCGCTTGCGTAAGGTTTGGACGGAGTTCAATTGGAAAATATCGGGTAAAGGAAATGAGCAAAGAAAACCTTAACTTGCACAACCACTCTCTTTTCCTAATAAATCCATTATTCACAAACCATCAAAACAACAAAAAGAAAGAGCAAATGAAATGATAAAAAAGGAATAATACAACATTGCAAGTAAGTAAATGGCAAGAAAATAAAATGCAAGTAAGTAAAAGAGATAGGGAAAAAATGAATACTAAGAACCGAAGTGTAAAATGAAAGCTTTATTAATCTTCAAGTGATGATACAAACTGTAATACCCAGCCCTTTTATACCAAAATCTGTATTTTGTTACTCTAGAATTCTATTTATTTTTATTTTTATTTATAATTTTATTTATTTTATTTATAATTCTATTTATTTTATTTATAAAATTATTTCATTCTAAACCCCACTTTTCTTTTATCAATAAAAACCCAAACCCTATTCTTTTATATCCTATATTTTCCTTATCCCCGGCCCACTCCTTTTATCCCCATTTATTTTCCTATTAACCCACCAGCCCGGCCCTCACTATCTTTCCCCTTCACAATTCTTTTTTTTATTTTCTTGGCCCGGCCCACTCACTTCCTCAGCAGCCCGCCCCCACGCCCCCAAACCGCACCCGTTTCCCCGACCCGACCCGCTTCTACACCCCCTTCTTCCCAACGGCTCTTTTCCTATTTTTTTTCCCGCGCGCGTTTTCTGCCGTTGCGCCCACGTCGCCACCCGACACGCGCCGTGCCTCGCTCGCGAGCGTTACCACGACGCGCGCCCTCCACCTCTCTCCTCTACCCACTACTCCCTCTTTCTCTCTCGAATCTCTCACTCTCTCTTCTTCCCTTCCCGTTTCTCCCTCGAACCCACGCTCACGCCAGCGCGTCGCGCTTGCCGTCGTCCCCTCACGTCACTCGCCTCCTCCTCGAGAAACCAACCACCAACCTTGCCTGCACCCCGACGACGCCAGCGAGCCCCGAACCAACCAGAACCACCTCGCCACTACACCTCCTCGACCCACCCATTACAACCGCTGCCTCTTCTCTCCAACCCCACCGTCGGGACCACCCTAAGTTGCGCCAACCGCCGGCCACTCACGTCACCAGCGACACCCCAGTGCCACCTTCGACCACCATCGTCATCATCACCATCGCCATCATCTCTGTTTCTCTCTCTCTCTGTTCTCTCTACTCTCTCTCTCCAGCTGATCTCACTCTCTGTCCCTCACTCTCTGTTTCTCATTCTCTGCTCTCTCTCTTCCCTTTCTGCTTGTCTCGATCTCTCTTTCCCCTCTCCCTACCTCTCTCTGTGTTCACTCTATATATATATATATATTCGCTCTCACTCTCTCACTGGTCTCTCTCTCTCTCTCTCTCTAAAATCTTTCTCTCTTCCTCTACCAGCTCCTCACAACCCAGTAGCAATCACATGCTTCACCTCCAGCCAACCTTCGCTGCCATACTCGAGCTCCTAGCCTAGTCCAAGCTCCGAGGCCGAGCCAAGATCGAGCTGAGGCCAAACCTTGCTGTGTTCCATGCCACTGCTGCCGTACATTCCCGTGACGTGTCCAGGCAAGTATTTTACTTGCTTACATGCTATATACTCAAGTTACAATTTTAGATTACTTAAATTATAAAGTTACAATTTTAGATCAATAGTGTGCCATACCTGTTCTACGTGTGTTCCCAATGAAAATACTCATCAAATTTGACGGAACTAAATGGTATAGTTTGGCCCGTATGGCTGTGAACCTAGTGTGTGAATTTCGTTGGATATTATGACCGTTAACGACTAAAACGACTACCCCCAAGTTTACTCGTGAAACTGGAATTTTATTGTACCTGAAAACCGTTAAAATCGTCATAAATTGTATACACACTGGAATGATGCGTTTGAGGGCTTAAATCGAAGCCGACTCGACGAAATTTAACCCTATGCTAGTTTCCAGACATTTCTATACTCAAAATGTGTCAATTTTTGGATCGGAGTGCGACTCTGGACTGAAGTCCAGAGCGACTCTAGTTGTTGTTTACTGTCCCGTAATGGGTACCACCCTGTTTTCTTAACTCGTAGATGGCGGAACTCCACTGTTATTTATAGGTGAATCTATTAGCTAGACAACGCAAGTGGTTTCATCCTATTTCGCTATCGTTTGTTAATTAATCTGTAATTTAATAGATGTGGACGTATAACAGTCCAGAACAGATTCTGAGATGACATATTAATGTTAAACAGTGTATAACTCCTGACGTACAGATGCGATTGAAGATCCGTGTGTTGCGTTGAAAACCTTACTGAAATCCTCAGATTTCATTCAACTGTAGCGTCGCTAAAATCTGATTCCAAACAGGATTAAAATGCGTTGCGAAACGGACTTCCGATTCTGAAACCGGATTTCCAGCCGTGAACGCTTAAAATGAAATGGATATAATTTAATGACCCTGGAACCCGATTGGCATGAAATCAAATTCGCTGGATAGATAACTGAACATAATATTTATTCCCCGTTCATAGTTTCACTAAACTGTGACCGTATGATTTATGATACATTATTCAAGTGGTAGATTACAAATTCATGTCATCCTAAACATGCTTTATATAATGTTTACGCATCATATCATACATATGTCACTGCATTGATAATTTAGTGATAATGTGCATTACCCAGAGTTAGCTATTAGTGATGATTGTGGCAAGTACGTTTGTGTTCGTGTATCAGTGAATAAGTGAAAGTGATACGTACTTGTACACAATCAGTGAACCTTATGATTCTATTGCATTGTCGACGTCTGTGGGACGCGTGTACGTGTGACTATAAGTGGTATGGGACACTTATGGAAGCTCTTGCACTGGTGTCACAGATAAGGCACCAGACACTGCCATTTATCTTAGGTATTAGTCGGGACGTGCTTGATGGAGGTCCTGCCTCCAGTTCTCGCGCAGACTTGTCACGGACCGATTGGTAGTTAGGGTTATGGTTAGCGTTTGATGTAGACCACGGGGTGTGGGGTAGTTTGAGTGTGAGTTCAACAGAATCTCGGGAGTCCCATGCCGGCTTATATATTTAGGGAGATATATGGAGATTTACAGGGTACATGATTATTACCGTGATATACATGTTGGGCCCGTGGTCCCTTGCCCTTGGGTTCTACCCTTGGGTGGAGGACACTCGCGAGTGGTTGACTCTCACACTTGGACTGACGATAGGATCAGTGACCTGTATAGTGAGACTTAGAGACTGATAGGGATACTGGCATTGATATACCTTACTTACTGTGTTGACATACGTGGCATATCATTCTACTGCTTTTATTGTTCCGCTGCATTGATTACTGCATATTCATACCCATACTGTCATTGATTTACTGTTATACATATCTATTATCACTGTTAGAATTGTCACATGAATTTATATATTATATTGCTATTGTGTCGCTCTGACGACCTGAGTATGCATGCTCAGTGTGAGGAGAAGATTTAGCCTGGACCAGGACTAGACGTATATCACAGACACCTCGACTTGCTATCCAGAGTTATATTCGTTTGTTTCCCCTCAGGTCGGTTCTTTACCTTGTTTCATTCAGTTACTGCATTTCTCATTACTTGCGCATCATTTACTGTTTACCATGAAAAACTAGAAGCCGAAGTGTGACTACGGCAGGACATTTCCTTGACCGTAGGAGCATGGCTGGCCTTGTCTACCCCTCGTATTCCGTATTTTGGAAAGCGGGGCGTGACATGGTTTAGTTGGTATCAAAGCCCATGTTTTGCTTCGATTGGGATTGCAGTTTTCCGTGTAGAGCTTGACAATTTATGGCATCCCTCAGTCTAAATTGTAAACTTGATATCCTTGATCCATATTCACATTGAGTGTTCTGCTATCCATTCGCTAGGGTTTCGGGTGACTTGGCAAGGTTACGTGGTTGCAATTGCACTACCGTACTCTGTTTAAGTGACTTAAAGTCATACAGTTGATTCTCCACTTGTAATAAATTCATCACCTCTGATATTCTTGAATCTTTGCCATATCCATATTATATTTTGATTCGTATAGCTTGTGACTTATATCATCTTCAAAATTATTGTTTCAGGATCATGTCTTCCAACGACCCTTCCTCTATCTCCACTTCCCAGAATCAGACCGTTGAGATCCTGAGTGTACTGCAAGGTTTAAAGGAAGCCCAGGAGCGGACGAACGACTTACTAACTGAAGGACTGAGAAGGCAGGTGAATCAGGCACCAGCGGGAGTCTCAAATGGTAAAGGGATCCCCGTTAGACGAGGAAAAGAGAAGAAGATGAAGCGCCATTTTGTTTCCCCGCGACAGAAACAGCAGAAGACCCAGCGTTGCGGGTACTGTAAGAGGCTAGGATATCTTCAGAGGGATTGTCGTCGCGCCCAAGGGAAATGTCTGATTTGCGGATCCAACGAACATTTTATCAACGGTTGCCCAAAAACGAAGGAGCTGCAAGGAGGAGACTCGTCCACACTCCCCACTTCTGCCAAGTGATGATTATTGCGTAGTTTGAACCTCGAGAATAAAGCGGACGCAACACAGGATTCAACTCGCGTGACGAGAATGCAGCGGTCTAGCAATCAAAGAAGAATTTTGATGTTTTCTAATTTCAGTAATAATGTAGTCATTCTCTTATGAATATTTCTTTCCGTTTGAAATCTTGTATCCGTTGAACTTTTAATTGAATGCAATAAAACTTGAATCGTAATATATGTATCATTCTCTTGCTTTCTCTTTATTTAATTCTATTCATTATCACAGCATTTTAATCCTGATCTTTCAGTTCCTGCCACCGCATATTTTTCTATACTTCGTACCCTGAGCTATTTTCTTGATGTATTCCACTGTCTAATCATGACTCTTTCTTTTCAGGCCATGGCCCACCCTGGAGCAGCGCCGCATCTAGATGAGGATGCACAGTCATGCGTTTCCTTAGACCGCACGCTGACGAGTTCTGATGATGAGATCAACGATCCCCAGGCCATTTTCGGGAACAGCGATTCCGAAGACGAAGGAGCAGTCGCCCCAGAGTTTAACATGATAGACGATTCCGACGAAGAGGAAGGAGACCCTGAAGAGAATCCGATAGAGGAAGATCCCGAGGAAGATCCCGAGGAAGACCAGATAGAAGAAAATCCAGTTGAGGAAAATCCCGTGGAAGAAAATCCAGAAGAAGAGAATCACATGGAATCAGACCTCGATGAAGAAGCTCCAGCCGAGGAAGAAGGACCAGAAGATCAAGACCCTGCTCTAGAAGAACTCCTAATGGCGATCCCTGCGAGGCGCTATACAAACGGACGTCCCTACCTGAGCGCGCGAGCCTACCGCAACCTGCTGAATCTCCACAACCGCGACTGACGGGATTTCTTTTAGATGTTGTCTTTTCTGGCCAAATAAATTTGTGTATAGTTTAGGGCCACCTTTTCACTTTTGAGAATGCTTGGTTTAGAATTTTCTGGAATGGAATAAATTGCTGAGTTCGCAAATCTTTCGATCTTCTTAGTTCACTTGCTGCTTGATTATTTCTTCTATACAATTATGTTCCCTACTGAGATCTGTCCATCCCTACTCCTTACATTGTTTTAACCCTCACTGAGATTAATAAGTACCGCACCCGATCTTTTATAGGTCCACCCTCCATCCTACGTCTGTGCCTCGTTTGAGATCCTTCTGGGAGGGGAAAATTTTAGAGAAACTTTCGAGTTCACTAACCCTTCAAATTCTTGATTCATTTGATCTACCGACCGTTATCCTCCCCATACTTTTCCCCTTGCGACCCTTACTTCCTATGCTGACCCGATCCCAATCTTCTTGACCTTCAGACTAAAGCCGTCATACTCCAACCTTGTAATCCTTACCCTAGCTAGCCTTATACATTCTTTTGTTTATCTATTACCGTATATATATTTAGGGACTTTATTATTCGAAATTTGGTTTTCATTATTTTGTATTTATCGAGAGTCTGTTTTATTGACTATCCCCATTTTACGCATTTCAAGTACTTCACTACTAGCTTTCCCATTATGTTTCGATAGCGCAACCTTACATCGCGTATATTTTCGTTCCATGTTTCTTATTTTCACTATATGAGATTTCTACGTTATATGACCGATACATTATCCTAAAATGTTTTAACCTACCGACAAATCTTTCACTACTTTATTGTCGTTATTTTATTTTCGGGTGTTGTGTCTATGTTTACTATTATAAATGGTTGTGCCTTATACTTATTATTTCTACCTTGCTACTTTTGATATACTTATATATGCACACATTTGGGTTTTGATTTATTAAACACGCCTTGATTATCATTATGGTTGTTATTGCTATTCTCGTATACATATAGGTTGCCCTTGTAGTTGTTCCTATCTTATACTTATTTAAACATATGTTTTTGTATGTTGTTCTTACATATTTATACCTTCAAATTTCTTCGCCACATATTTCTAGTAAATCTTTATGTATTAGTTTGCAATATAATAGTTTTCGCCTATGTTTGTATAACCCATCGTTCATTTTAAATTTCGAGGACGAAATTTTTGTAAGGGTGGTATGATGTAATACCCAGCCCTTTTATACCAAAATCTGTATTTTGTTACTCTAGAATTCTATTTATTTTTATTTTTATTTATAATTTTATTTATTTTATTTATAATTCTATTTATTTTATTTATAAAATTATTTCATTCTAAACCCCACTTTTCTTTTATCAATAAAAACCCAAACCTTATTCTTTTATATCCTATATTTTCCTTATCCCCGGCCCACTCCTTTTATCCCCATTTATTTTCCTATTAACCCACCGTCCCGGCCCTCACTATCTTTCCCCTTCACAATTCTTTTTTTTATTTTCTTGGCCCGGCCCACTCACTTCATCAGCAGCCCGCTCCCACGCCCCCAAACCGCACCCGTTTCCCCGACCCGACCCGCTTCTACACCCCCTTCTTCCCAACGGCTCTTTTCCTTTTTTTTCCCGCGCGCGTTTTCTGCCGTTGCACCCACGTCGCCGCCCGACACGCGCCGTGCCTCGCTCGCGAGCGTTACCACGACGCGCGCCCTCCACCTCTCTCCTCCACCCACTACTCCCTCTTTCTCTCTCGAATCTCTCCCTCTCTCTTCTTCCCTTCCCGTTTCTCCCTCGAACCCACGCTTACGCCAGCGCGTCGCGCTCGCCGTCGTCCCCTCACGTCACTCGCCTCCTCCTCGAGAAACCAACCACCAACCTCGCCTGCACCCCGACGACGCCAGCGAGCCCCGAACCAACCAGAACCACCTCGCCACTACACCTCCTCGACCCACCCATTACAACTGCTACCTCCTCTCTCCAACCCCACCGTCGGGACCACCCTAAGTTGCGCCAACCGCCGGCTACTCACGTCACCAGCGACACCCCAGTGCCACCTTCGACCACCATCGTCATCATCACCATCGCCATCATCCCTGTTTCTCTCTCTCTCTGTTCTCTCTACTCTCTCTCTCTCTAGCTGATCTCACTCTCTGTCCCTCACTCTCTGTTTCTCACTCTCTGCTCTCTCTCTTCCCTTTCTGCTTGTCTCGATCTCTCTCTCGATCTCTCTTTTCCCTCTCCTTATCTCTCTCTGTGTTCACTCTCTCTATATATATATTCACTCTCACTCTCTCACTGGTCTCTCTCTCTCTCTCTCTAAAATCTTTCTCTCTTCCTCTACCAGCTCCTCACAACCCAGTAGCAATCACATGCTTCACCTCCAGCCAACCTTCGCTGCCATACTCAAGCTCCTAGCCTAGTCCAAGCTCCGAGGCCGAGCCAAGATCGAGCCAAGGCCAAACCTTGCTGTGTTCCATGCCACTGCTGCCGTACATTCCCGTGACGTGTCCAGGCAAGTATTTTACTTGCTTACATGTTATATACTCAAGTTACAATTTTAGATTACTTAAATTATAAAGTTACAATTTTAGATCAATAGTGTGCCATACCTGTTCTACGTGTGTTCCCAACGAAAATACTCATCAAATTTGACGGAACTAAATGGTATAGTTTGGCCCGTATGGCTGTGAACCTAGTGTGTGAATTTCGTTGGATATTATGACCGTTAACGACTAAAACGACTACCCCCAAGTTTACTCGTGAAACTGGAATTTTATTGTACCTGAAAACCTTTAAAATCGCCATAAATTGTATACACACTGGAATGATGCGTTCGAGAGCTTAAATCGAACCCGACTCGACGAACTTTAACCCTATGCTAGTTTCCAAACATTTTTGTACTCAAAATGTGTCAATTTTTGGATCGGAGTGCGACTCTGGACTGCAGTCCAGAGCGACTCTAGTTGTTGTTTACTGTCCCGTAATGGGTACCACCATGTTTCCTTAACTCGTAGATGGCGGAACTCCACTGTTATTTATAGGTGAATCTATTATCTAGACAACGCAAGTGGTTTCATCCTATTTCGCTATCGTTTGTTAATTAATCTGTAATTTAATAGATGTGGACGTATAACAGTCCAGAACAGATTCTGAGATGACATATTAATGTTAAACAGTGTATAACTCCTGACGTGCAGATGCGATTGAAGATCCGTCTATTGCGTTGAAAACCTTACTGAAAACTCCAGATTTTATTCAACTGTATCATCGCTAAAATCTGATTCCAATTGGGATTAAAATGCGTTGCGAAACGGACTTCCGATTCTGAAACCGGATTTCCAGCCGTGAACGCTTAAAATGAAATGGCTATAATTTAATGACCCTGGAACCCGATTGGCATGAAATCAAATTCGCTGGATAGATAACTGAACATACTATTTATTCCCCGTTCATAGTTTCACTAAACTGTGACCGTATGATTTATGATACATTATTCAAGTGGTAGATTACAAATTCATGTCATCCTAAACATGCTTTATATAATGTTTACGCATCATATCATACATATGTCACTGTATTGATAATTTAGTGATAATGTGCATTACCCAGAGTTAGCTATTAGTGATGATTGTGGCAAGTACGTTTGTGTTCGTGTATCAGTGAATAAGTGAAAGTGATACGTACTTGTACACGATCAGTGAACCTTATGATTCTATTGCATTGTCGACGTCTGTGGGACGCGTGTACGTGTGACTATAAGTGGTATGGGACACTTATGGAAGCTCTTGCACTGGTGTCACAGATATAGCACCAGACACTGCCATTTATCTTAGGTATTAGTCGGGACGTGCTTGATGGAGGTCCTGCCTCCAGTTCTCGCGCAGACTTGTCACGGACCGATTGGTAGTTAGGGTTATGGTTAGCGTTTGATGTAGACCACGGGGTGTGGGGTAGTTTGAGTGTGAGTTCAACAGAATCTCGGGAGTCCCATGCCGGCTTATATATTTAGGGAGATATATGGAGATTTACAGGGTACATGATTATTACCGTGATATACATGTTGGGCCCGTGGTCCCTTGCCCTTGGGTTCTACCATTAGGTGGAGGACACTCGCGAGTGGTTGACTTTCACACTTGGACTGACGATAGGATCAGTAACCTGTACAGTGAGACTTAGAGACTGATAGGGATACTGGCATTGATATACCTTACTTACTGTGTTGACATACGTGGCATATCATTCTACTGCTTTTATTGTTCCGCTGTATTGATTACTGCATATTCATACCCATACTGTCATTGATTTACTGTTATACATATCTATTATCACTGTTAGAATTGTCACATGAATTTATATATTATATTGCTATTGTGTTGCTCTGACGACCTGAGTATGCATGCTCAGTGTGAGGAGAAGATTTAGCCTGGACCAGGACTAGACGTATATCACAGACACCTCGACTTGCTATCCAGAGTTATATTCGTTTGTTTCCCCTCAGGTCGGTTCTTTACCTTGTTTCATTCAGTTACTGCATTTCTCATTACCTGCGCATCATTTACTGTTTACCATGAAAAACTAGAAGCCGAAGTGTGACTACGGCAGGACATTTCCTTGACCGTAGGAGCATGGCTGGCCTTGTCTAACCCTCGTATTCCGTATTTTGGGAAGCGGAGCGTGACACAAACCATGAGTTCAATAACCAAAACTTGAACTTGCAAGCTCAATAAAGAGGTTGCAAGATTAAGATAAGGCAAAGAGCTCAAGGCAAACTACCATGTACAAGAACTAAAACAAAATGGAAAATGAAAAAGAGTTGTGTATCCAAGTAGTCCAAGTCTCCCCCTTTCCCTTGCTCACTGATCTGGCATTTATAGGCATAAAATAAGATTAAACAAACAATATAATAAGGATGACGTGACAACAAGGGATGGACAGAAGAAAAATGGGGCTTATTGGGCTTGATAAGACCGGCGACGCCGGGGTTTTTGAGCATCTCACATGTTTTCTTGATGAGTTTGGGGCTCGTGTTGGTTCTGTGATGATATGTTCTCTCGACAATTCCACTGGTGCTGTTTGATTTGTCTATATGAACCTGGTCTGCATTCAGAGATTTGGAGGGAAACTTGTAGCTTTATATCACATCACAACTTTTTGCATTTATCATTCATGTCCCCTATATGTGCCCACTTGCACCATGGCAGCCACTATCTAGGTCCAAGTCATCAAAGAGCTAGTGCACACTTGCTATGTGTTGGACCAAAATTGTGTACAATTTATTTGTTGCAAAAGAACTCTTTGAATATAGATCGGTTTGCAGTTCCGGTTGCAGTGTCGGCTCATAAATGTCATATCCGTGTATTTGAGTGTATTTTTAGTGTTTTGTTATGAATACCTGTAATCTGTATTTAATAAGTAGACATGGGTTAATAGTACCAATACTATACAAAATTGATAATGAGTGAGCGGTATTGAAATGCAGTTTTCTGTGATGAACAGGAGATTTGCAAAGCAAATCTCATATCAGAGGAAGAACTGAGTTCTTTTTATGAAGGGCTAAACCATTGTTTTCTTTATGCTAGGCAAATGAGATACATTTTATCTCTTATTTTCTTCTTTTCCTAGGGTTTGGAATGAGCGAGGATCTTCTTTTTTGAAAGGAGAATTGAATTCTCAGTTTTATGGCTTTTGGCTTTTTTTTTGCAGAAGCTTGGGGGTCAATCTTCTCTTCTCGAGACTTGAAGTCTCGGATCCTTTATATAGGAGAGGCAAATTGTTAATTAGTTTGAGAAAATCTCTCATTTGAAAGATACCAATTAATTTAATTGGCCTCAAACATTATTTGGGGGATTTTATCTACCGTTGAATCTTTGATTCAGTGAATTTCTGTTTTACAGAATATATATTCTTGTTTTTAACAAGATTAGGGAAATATTTTCCCATAAATAAAATTTAACTCTATCAAACGGCGATTTTTAATCACCATTAGATTTTTTAATTCAAGAGTTCAGAATTTATCTTTCTCATTTAGAAAAATTAGGGAAATATTTTCCCATATTAGAATTTGATTCTATTATTGGATTTTTGATCCAACAACTCTCTTTTTAGCAGAGAATGTCTTTTTTATTAAAAAAAGATCAAGAAGATATTTTCCCCCTAATAGAATTTAATTTTATATCTAATGATTTTAAATCACCATTGGATCTTTGATATAATTTTTCTCTGTTTAACAGAGAATATCTTTCTCTTTTAGAATTTAATTCTATATAGGAAGGTGCTCTCACGTGTTTAACACGTGACCCCGGTGTGGGTTTCAGCCTGTTTTCTTTAGCGTTCATATGCTTTGCATATGAGCGCTCGCGTGTTTAACACGTGAGGCCAGTTTGGCCATTTTGGTTATTTGTTTTCAGCGCTTATATACTTTATATATAAGCGCTTATGTGCTTAACACGTAAGGCCAGTTTGGCCCTTTTGGTTATTTGTTTTCAGCGCCTATATGTTTTGCATATAAGCGCTCACGTGTTTAACACATAAGTCCAAGTAGTGGGAATTCTTTTCTTCCTATTTCTTTTATCCCTCCCTTTTTATAAAGGAACAGACATCAAGACAGTTTTTCTCTATAGAGAACTGAAAGAGGAGATCAAAATGAATTAACCTACTGGTTTCAAAGCCAAAGGCCTTGAGCGCAACGTGTGCAAATTGAGGAGATCTATTTATGACTTAAAACAGTCTTCCGGGGTCTGGTATTTTCGATTTCATAAAACCGTACTGGCTATGGTTTTAAGACAACCGATCAGGACAATTGTGTCTATCTACGACAAGCTGATAAGAGTTTCGAGATTATATCGTTGTATGTCGACGATATCTTGCTGGCAAAGAACAACATGTAAACCATAAATACCACTCGAAGTTGGTTGTCCTCCATCTTTGAGATGAAGGGCATGGGTGATGCCCAGTTCATGCTCGGGATTCAGATTCTGAGGGACCGCTCCAAGAGGACCATAGGTTCGTCTCAGAAGACTTACATTAAGAAAATCTTGGAACGGTTAGGCATGGATAGTTGCAAACCCATTGGGACTCCAATTATAAAGAATCATGCACTAAATCTAGAGCAGTGTCCTAAGAACGAAACAGAGAAAATGTAGACACAGAATGTTCCTTATAGGAGCGCTGTCAGGAGTCTCATATATGTTATGGTTTGTACGAGACCCGATATATCTTATGCAGTGAGACTGATGAGAAGATATCAGTCCAACTGCGGTGTTGCTCATGGGAAGGGGGTGAAGCGGATCTTGCGGTACCTAAGTGGGACGACCCACTATACTTTGTGCTATGGCGGATCATACACTCGCCTACAGAGCTATACAGATGCTGACCGGGCCGACAATCTGGATGAGCGAGCGTTCATGTTGGAATATGCCTTCTTACTCAATGGCGGGGCCATCTCTTGGAGTAGTAAGAAGCAGGATTGCATTCTCCTTTCCACCATAGAGGCGGAATACGTGGCGGCCTGTGCTATGGCATAAGAGGCAATTTGGTTACGCAAATTCTTAGAGAATCTGACTATATTGCCACATGCGAAGGATATGGCAATCCTTAATTGCGATAACATGCCGGTCATTGCGTACTCGAAAGATCCGAAGTACCACGGCATGTCAAAGCACGTTCAGATTCAATACCATTTTATTAGGATGTAGGATAAATAGGAAGTCAAGCTGCAATACATCCCTACAGATCAGACGGTCGCGGACTCAATGACGAATGGAATTGCGAGGAGCGTTGTGTACAACATAATAGGGCCTTAGGACTACGCCCTTGGCGACAACCATGTATTTAGACATGTAGTGACTTCCTATTACGTTTGACATTATTCATTTGTGTATGGCGACTTTATATACGTATATTTTATGATTGATGGTGTGTTGCTTTCTTTCTTTATTATCTGAGATAGATATGTCTATTTTGTTTGACTATTTCTGGCATGGAATACAAATTTAAGTGTATAAGGTACATGAAGTGTACGGGATACACGATGTGTGCAAGGCATACATTTAATAAAGATCCGTCAGCAGGTAGGAACTCTCCCTCACACGAGAGATCCACTTTGTGCTAAGGAAGCATACGAAAGTGAGACTAAGTGCAAGACGTCATCTGCTAGGAGCAGTGACCGTATTATTTCATACAGGGTATGGAGACAATGGGAGCGCTTAACATAGTCGCCCTGACTGGGTCAGGATGAGGTTGCGATATGCTATATGCCGAGCGACCGAAGTTGTTATCCCATGTCTACTTTACCTGTTTTATATATAGCCGGATTAGGGGTCTGACTCGTCGCACGTGGTGCGAGCTTGTCAGGAGATCTCAGGCATTTCACAGGGCAAATGGCTGGACAAGTCAATCACAGGGTGATTGTACTTGGGTCTGTACGGTTTAACTTTAATGGCGTATGCTCTCAGAGAGAGAATTTTATACCGTAGTACGTTTCCATACGACATGTGCAAAGACCGTGCACATAAGAAAGTTGAGGGATTGATTTTATCTCCTTCATTTGTGTGAGCCCTTATGATGACCTCCTTCACGGAAGGACAGGCAATCAATATACCCTTAGTGATACTGGGCTGTCTGGATAAGCATGTTATGAGCGTCTGCTAATTTGGCTGTTGTTTCATATTGCGATGACTATATAGCGCACATTCGAGGCAGTGTCAGGAAAGCGGGTAAATAGCAGACCTAGTTATTCAGAGCCGGAGGAAGATCCATTGAGATGTCTTCTGATTGTATCGCATGACCAACTCTTATTGACGCTATGGTGGTAAAGTTTAAGAGTGTGATAAATCTAGAAACTACCGCGGTGTTCAAGTATGCTTCCGAAAGGGATCGAAGGTACTTAGGTAGACATGCCTGATCGTATCTAGGGTACGAGATTTTGCAAGCCTAACATATATTTGGTTTATGTTACTTTTCTTTTAAGGAGATCCTTGTGTCTGTCCTAACGGATCTTGCTGCAAGGCTACCCGCTTGTATGTTCTCAACGGTCCACCTCGCACCAACATGCATGGTTATGAACAAGGACGGAAGAGAAGATTCTCAAGGAGACAATTGACTCAGGAGTCAACGGTTCAAAGAACCGGGTCAAGGAGTTATGGACGGCGCCTAGTCAAATGTGCGAGTGGGAGTATGTTGATTATTAGGCTTCACCCGGCCCATTACTCGCCCCTTCTAGTGGCCAATATATATATTATACGTGTGTGTGAGAGATATATAGGGCTAGGGTGTAATGACCCCAAAATCTTTATACATTTGTATTATCCCTCTTCAATAATATACCGTATTTATTTGTACTTGGTATTTTCCGTTTTCTCCTAAATTTATTATTATTTATTTCTCAATCTATTATGTATATTTTTCTAGGTACAATTTCTTTTTCTTATATTTAAGTTTTTAACTTCTCATTCTTATTTTTTCCTTTCATAAATATTTAACCCAAATCCATTATTCTTATTTTCTACAGCCCATCTAAAAAGCCCATTTTCTTTTTAAGCAACATCATATATTTAATACTAATTAAATATATGCATGAACAACCTTATAGCTCATTGGTTAAGTCCTTGCATTGTTATTCCATAAGTCACATGTTCAAATCCCCATTCTTGCAATTATTTTTTTTTATCATTTTTTATTTTTCTCATAACCTACAAATGAGACCTTTCATTTCCAAAATGAATGGTGACCTTTCATTTCTCTTTTAATTCTCATGTTAAATGCATATATTATAATTCACCATTACACCATCCTTATTGTCCTCCTCCATCTTTTCCTTTCTCATATTTTTCTATCTCTCACTTCTTCCTCTTCACCTAGAATCCAAGAAGAAGAACATGAAGAAGTCTTCAAGAAGGTCTCGCTAGTAACGCGAGGCTATCGGCGGATAGACAAGCCCGGTGACAATACCGGCTTGTGCATGTAAGTCCCTTCTCTCTCCCTTCCTCCATCTCTTTATTCTTCTCTTTTCATATCTCGTGAACCCGTTTTTATCCATACCGTAATCCTTAAGAGAAAAATAAACATAAACATATACATATATATAAGTCTACATACATATGGTTATATATGGTTTAATAATATCTTATTACCTCTTGTTCAAATTAAAGTGTTTTCAATTCTTTGTTCATGACTATAAATGTTTATTATGAGTAGTGAGAACATAGAATTCATGTCACAATATATTTACGATATCTCATGGAATCGGTTTGGTTATTAAAAGAAAAGATGAAGCTTGCGTGAAAATTCTAGTTAATCTTTTTGCCGATTTTAGTATACATATCAATACCTTTAGTTTTAAAATAATTTTTATAAATTAATTTTTAACTCTGAAAATTTCAGGAAATTTACATATGATAGAATATATTATTTTGTACACGCTGTAAAAATTTTAGATCGATCCGCGTAACGGTTTAGGAATTACATCGTATTTATTCACTGATCGTAAAACAGAAAACTGCAGTTATCGGTCAACTTCTAGGACATATAACTTGGTATACCGGTATCCAAATTGAGCAAACTCAGGTGTTTTTGATATCTACATCGAATGATCTAGATTTTCATAGTTTTATAGTTTTACCGAAAACATATCTAAGATAAAGAAAACTGCATTACAATATTAAGTGACGGATCTGGACAGAATCTGTTCCGATTCGCACACTGTTTTTAAATTGGACATAACTCGAACACCCGATGTCCGTTTGTGACAAAATTTAGATGTGTAGATGCACCATTGATAGAACTATAATTTTCTGTATATTATATTACTTAGGAATGCATGAAACAACCTGATATAGGCTTTGCAATAGAATATATAGTTGCTGTCCAGAAATCTGAATTTCTGTTTTAAACGCTGATATTAAAATGATCATAACTAGATCTTTAGAAATCCAAATCATATGAATCTTGGTGTTTTAGATAAGTACTTCATAATACCTACAATTTTCTAATAATCTTCGTAACCTGAAACCCGATAGAAATTAACTCAAACTGCGTTTTAAAAATATGTGACGGTGCCGAATAGATTCTGATCCGTTTTGCGCGACGATACGAAAACATATATATCTCTCAAACCGGTAGTCATATTTAGGTAAAACTGGAACTCACGCATGCAAAACATTTAGAGCCATATTTCTGTTTATATTCCGCATTCGTTCAACTTGATTAATTAGTCGTACATAATATTTCTTTACAGCATTGTTTATGGTAGTTACTCGAATAATATACTTGACCCATTTCATGCTATTCGAACATGTATACATATTTATCTTGATCATTAAATTTTTGTATGTACATAAAGACGATAATTAAATACTTGAGTTGTATTTTGAAAAATATACAATAGTATTTTTACAATAAACCCCCTCAAGTTTTATAAATTACAATAAGGCCCCTAACAATTATTGAACTTCAACTCACTTTCTTTTAGTCTGACTCGGGTTAGAGTCTGACTATTTCTGACTTGAAAATGATTCAAGTCAATCTATATTCTTTATATTTCAACTCAAGATGAATACATGAATCCCAGAATCCAGTTAACAATCTATATAACTTGACTGAACCGAACCATGGATATTCCTTTTACATGATTCTCAGTATTCCATTTACATGACTCTATGGTTATAGCCGTTTCCTGATATCATGGTTTCGGTCAGTCAGTTAATCAATCTTACAATTAATACAATTTTACAAGATAACAATACAAACAAGACATCGCGGGGTTTAAGGGGTAGACTGGTACGGAATATGTTAAAGGTGACACAAGGTGGTCACTTAAGACGTAATTACATCCATGCCGTTGTTCCGTGGTATTATCGACGGAGCCTTGTACTACAGGTTACCAAAGTCCCCGGTGTAAGTGGGACTCCCCTCGTAAACACTGGCATCTTCTGTACCAGGCTGCAACCAACAGCGTTAATACAACATTACAATATTATAATACAACATTAAAACCTACACTCTCCCTCTCTTAATCTCTATCTATTTCTCTCTTATCTTTGGGACTTACCGAGCGACCTGTTCGCTGACGACATTCTGTTTCTCTCTTCTTTGAATGTCGTCAGGTGATTTGGACCCGGCAGAGATTGAGCCATCGCAAGAAGACTTGGAGCAGTTTACTGAAGACCCTGCACTGTAGTTTTATTGTACACTTTTCCTTTCTGTACTTTTCATTTCATGTTATGCCACTGTTTAGGCATCGCTTTTCATTTCAGTTGTATTTTCCTTTTCATGCATTGTACAAAGAATGTTATTAATAAAAGTTGATGTTCTTTTATACTCTTGTCTCTTGTGTATTTATATTGCTTAGTTACACTTAGCGTATGTACTTCTGAGTACATACGTAGCGGGCCTCGTCGCGTCTCCTTCGCCGTATACTGGGAAGCGGGGCGTGACATAGGGTTTAATCTAATCTAATTAATAATAGAAGATAGAGGAATCTAAGAGATTGCTAAGGTTTGAGCCACTGTCTTCTCTTCTCCAAGTTCTATCGAGGGTTGACTTGCGGGGTGATCACGTGGGAGATTCTCGCTTATCAAGGGTGTGATCCGGCCATTGCAAGAAGACGAAGGTCAAAGTTCGTTGCCATAATGTGGGTGAGGATAACGACCCCATCACTTTCGGGTTAAGATAATTCTTATAGAACCTTATGTGTAGATCTTTTTTTTTCCGTTTTCATGATTTGATGTTAAGATCTATACACCTAAATACTACAATAATATAATATAATGGATAGGTTTTGGCACTTGTAATGCATGTAATTAAATTTGTAAGAGAACATATAAAAAATCCATTATTTAAATATTAAGTGCTTTGTCGCTTTAAATTGTTAACAATGTATTTATTCTAAAAGAATTGGACCATTTGAAAATTTAGTCATAGTTTTAAAAATTAATTTTGTCCTATTAGAAAAAAATTCTTACAGAATCAAAATGTTATTTTATTTCAGAGATAAGAGTTATAAATGATATACGGTAGCATTTTAAAACATAAAAAGCTTATATATGTTAACTTCCCAAATCTTAGCGAGTTTTTAGTGATATTTAGCCTTGAAAGTATTTCATTTTGGAGATTACTTTCTCTGCCGCTTTCGACGGGTTAAGATCCCTTGCTCTGCTTGAATCATTCTTTACAAATCTCAGTCTTTGGATTCTCCTATTGATCCCATACAACCATAGAGTCACATATTTTACCCTAATATGAATCATCGGATTTGAATGTCTTGATTAAAAAAAATAAAATAAGATCTTATTTATATCAGGTTCCACCAAACACTCTATGGAACAAAAAGAGAAAAAAAATTGTCCTTTTTTGAGATTTTCTTTTTTCTTTTTAAATTAAACTGAGAAAAGTTAAAAGCAAGATTGAATGTCTCATTTGTTTCTCAACCAAGAATTAACCTTTAAACCCGGTCAATAATTGCCTATTTTTTATCCAATTTTTTTTCAACCATAAAATTGCTTCATTCTCTCATTCTAGGCCAACCCTCTCATTCTAGGCCAACCCTCGATAACTTTCTCATGCTAGCTCTCTTCTCTTAAAAAGCCCTTCCTTCTATTGAATGTATAAGCCCTAGAGCCTACAAAGCCTCAATTTTCCTTAGGGAGAGAAGAAGAAGAAACAAGATCAAAACCTAAATATGTCAAAGATCACAGGCACCCTCTGCCTCCTCGGCTGCCTCATCGGCTTTGCCCTCGCTGAGGAATCCTTCACCATCCAAGGCCGTGCCTACTGTGACACATGTCGTGCTGGGTTCGAGACCAGTGCCACCGAGTACATCCAGGGTACTATTCAGATTCAAATCTAAAACGGGTTCGCTGATTTCTTAATTCAATAATTCTAAACATTTTTTTATTTTTATTTTTGTGGAGCAGACGCCAAGATTAAAATCGAATGCAAAAACTACACGACGGGTGAGGTCCTGCAATCCGTGGAAGGTGTGACGGATAGCACCGGAACCTACAACATTCAAGTCGAGGACAATCATGACGAGAACATATGCGAGGTGGTGCTAGTGGAGAGCCCACGTGGAGACTGCAACGAGATCAAGGATGGAAGGGACCGTGCTCGCATCGTGCTGGCCCACGACAGCGGCATTAGTTCCTCGGTCCGCTATGCCAACTCTCTCGGTTTTCTAAAGACCGACCCCCTTCCTATTTGCGGTCAGCTTCTCCAGATGTATGCCTTGTCCGATGATTTGGATTAAGCGAAAGCTTTTCGGTTATGAAGCAGAAAATAATATTGTTTTTAAGAAAGTTTGTGTGCTGGATGAAATTGAGGAGCAACAATGTAATACCATCCATTTAATAAATTGTGTTGATCTTATATATTATGTTTTTATGAAAAAAGAAAATAAGGAGTTAATGTTTAGAAATAACCTATTAATTAATATAAGATTTAATGTTTGAAAACCTATGTTCTTTAAATGTAAACATGGATTGATTCTAATGTTTTCATCTCCATGAATTTTTTTTCTTGTTAAGAGCTTAATTTTCGAGTTTAGGGATTTTTTTAACAACACTTGTTCTACCCCTAAATCAAAGCCAGGTTATGTAAATAATATAAAATGCAAGAACTTTCTTTTTTTCCAATGGGACCTTTTGGGAATGAAACCAGTCGTCTATGGCTTTTGAAAGAAATCATTACCGTATGAGCTAAAAGCCTAGTCGTCTATAAAATACAAGATGTTTTCATAAGGAGTTTGGTATAGTTATGTGCATGTGTATGAAATATAAAAAGAAAGCCATGTGGTACCGAGAAAAAATAATTTAGAAAATAGAGAGCTTCTATATATATCCTAATTAGATATCCTAATTATCAGTAATTATACTTGATTCATTCAAAAAAAAAAGCAACCGTGAATGGGTAGCCAAAAGTTGACATAAAATCCATAAAAATAATTTACGCAGTCTTTTATTTTGTACCTATTCAAAATCGAATCAACAACCGCTCATTTTGGATCGAAAATTCTTATCGCATCAACTATGCCCATTGATATGCACGTGAGATGAGATGCATGTGTATGTAAATCAAAAGCTGTAAGATTAATTGTCATTCTTTACTAGATAGTTTTGGTCTTTTTTAAAAGATGATTGTATATTCGAATTTATATACCATTTTTAAATTAAAAAAAAAAAGAATTTTTGAATTAGAATATATATAATTAAATTTTAATCCGTATAAATAATATAAATTTTGAGGGTTATTTACCGGTTTGAAAGCTAGAGCGAAAAAGTAAAGAGGAAAGAAACAAAATTCGATGATGTGAATAGATTCAGAACACGAAGAGAAATTTAACAAGGACGAGAAAAAGATATATGGATCTTCTAAGTTCGGATCATAACAGTAGGTAGATATGTGCGGATCCAGTTATGGTCCCATAGATGGAGAATGGAGAAGAAAGGTGACAGGGACTGGTCTAAATTAATTTGGCTCCATGCACAGCTCATATCAAACTTGTTGGCACTTTTTCTAACACCATTCAATTTAATTTGGACTCTATATCATATTATTTGCGAACATTGCGCATTAATGCTCAAGTGTTTAATTCTTGGTGTGATGCAAACTACATGCGATCGATACATGAATATCATTATTCAGTCTCAGGGTATAAATATGTTTCGAAGCTGCTTAGATTAAAACGAGGATAACGAAAGAAAGATGCCGTAAGAGGGAATTTACTCTTATGATGTCGGAAAAAAAATCAATCATCCAACATTTTATTCGACGATCGGCATCTATTATCATCATCGTCATCATCTAAGATGAGGATATATGCACCAAATTTCATGCGATTTTATATCTTTTTCATCGTTGAACCAGCAATGTAAAAAGTTTTTTTTTGGTAAACCGTTAATTTTGCACCACTAAACCAACGGTGAAAGGATGGTAGAGTCACATGAAATTTGGTGTGTCCACATCGTAGATGATAAATACGAAAATGATGAATGCCGATGGTCGAAAAAAATCATGAAGGGTGTATTTTTTTCGACGCCACAGAAGGAAATTCCCTCGTATGACACCTTCGCTCAATTATTCTCGATTAAAATTCATATTGCCAAATGTCCCTTTCACTGTATATACGGAAAACCTTTGGCAAGGTTTTGACCATGTCTGAGATAATATATTTTATATTCTGACACGAATGCATAGATCGAAATTCGTTTCAACTGTAACTTAGGTTTTTATGCAACAATATTTTTTAATCAAATCAAACATGTATTTAACACGGTCTATTGGAAATTAAACTTGGATTGATCTGCTACCATAATAAGTGTATCTGATATTGCATCAAATCTTTAAAGTTATGATTTTTTTTAAAAAAGTAACGGTGCTAATTAAAGCACATAAATTCATTAATAGAAAGCCGAGGGGAACAACATATTCTAACACATCCATAATTACTAGTTGAAAACCTTGTTCTATGCTCATATATTTTAATGAAATTGAGAACATTCAAAACGAGCTGCACGTGCATCTTAGTTAATGTGACTAGTCTCTTGGTAAAATATGATATGGGTAAATTGTCAAAAAAAAAAAAAGCATTTTTTGGTTATCAAGAACCCCGTCTCGAAAAGTAAATCAAAATCCTCCTAAAAAGTTTTTAATTGTCAAGAAACCCCTTACCTGTAATATCTAGTAGTTGTATGCTATATATAGTTTCCTACGATATCTAAGCAGTTGACTGTGATATATAAATCGTTTTCTGTGATATCTAAATAGTTTGTATGAATTGATTAGATATATCTGGTTGCTATGTATATACGGCTGGAAAAAAATTTAACTAGTATTTGACCATCATTTCGAATCAGGGGTTTTGACAGTGTAAAAAATGCTTGTTTTTTTTTTTTTTGACAATTTACCCTAATAATATTTCATGTGAATGACAAGACAAGTAGAATAACTTAAAATATCATTCAATAATGCCTGGCCACCTGTAACAAGAGTAGATCTGTGTGAAAGAGAGCAATCTAGCTTGTTTATACAAGAGCGGAGAAGAGAGAGGCAAATAGAGATTCTCTGTTGACTTGATTGCCATTGGTCTCTCACCGAGAGAGAGAGAGAGAGGCCATGGAGGGTAGAGAATGGGGCAATGAAATAGAGAGCAATGAAGGGTTGATGGAGAAAGGGATGGAGAGGAATGTGTCATGGAGCTTTGATGATGGTGATGATGATGATGAAGAGAAAGAGTTGGGGTTGAGGGAGCCTTTGCTTTTGAGGAATAGGACCCTGAACACCACCTCTCAAATTGCAGTTGTTGGAGCTAATGTTTGCTCAATCGAGAGCTTGGATTATGAGTAAGTCATCTAGCTCACATAGCCATCTTCAAACTTCTTTCCTTTTTTATCTAATACTAGTGAAGAACCTACTTGAAATTTTGGATCTTGGGCAAGTTATGAGCAAACCCTCCCTCCATTTGAGAGCTTGTATTATTTGTGAAATTTTGGGTTAATTAATCAGTCCATATCCCCATGGAGATTGAATCCTTTTCATTTCTAGCTATTTCATTATTGGCTTGGATTTTTAGTAAATTTTTCCGGCTACCCATTATACTATTGATGGAGGTCGGAATCTCCATGAGATATTATCCTCTGTTGATTTTGCTGACAGCGGGCTGAACGGTTGAGATTCGGCATGGGGATTGAGTGTCTGGTTCTCAATGGGTTGATGGGTTGATGCTGACACCGAGCTACCTGCAGGGAAGTCCCGGGGTCGGAAACCACCGTAGGACCCTTCGATGATCAAGCAAGTGCCGAAGAGTAATTGGACAGACTAACGGTGTCTTGGAAATGAGTTCGACGTAACTGAATCGTCTGGAGGAGGGGTTTATATAGGGGTCGCATTGGAGCGGGCCGATGCGAGGTTCTCGCCGTCTGTTACGCCTTTGTGTCACGTTCGCGGTGGTGGCGGCATACGTCCATTAATGGCGAGATACGCTAGCGTGGGATGTAGGACGCGGAACGGTGGAGATCTCATTGCGGCGAGATACACGGAGCTGTTACGGGGGCGCTTGGGCTCCGTGCTCTCGGCTAGACAGGAAAGCTAAGGAAGCTCAGCTCGGTGATTGCCCGGAGTCAAGCAATGAGGCCATGGAAGCTCAGCTCGATGACTGCTTGGAGACGAGCGATGAGGCTGAGGAACCTCGGCTGTAGGATGGCTCGGAGGCGAGCTGTTGGCTGGTTGCTTGGCGACTTGGGAATGTACTCACGGGAAACCCGCCAAAGGACAGATGATACCTCAAAGATGAGGTGCCGAGGAATGTCCCCAATGCATCGTACTTAATCTATTTCCGTACCCCCCAGAAATCTGACGGGCTTACGTGGACGGCACGTCACCTTCTACATGTCGTAATCTGGGGTATTCCTATTTACGATCACCATCATCATCCCTCACTCTCGTTCCGATCTGTTCATGGGCCGGGTCTCAATGTTCAGCTTGGAGCCGAGGATTCTTTGTAGGGGGTGTTTGGGAACGACGTGGCGCTTGGCGGTTGTGCCTCTTCGATTTCTAGGTCTATGTGGTGGTTCACGGAGCTCCTTAATTTCTGTGCATATCCTCGATGACGTCGGCGGATCAGTGAAATGGCGACGTCATAAATGGGATGTTGTTTCGTTTGCTCAGGCCGTTTATCTTCGAGCCATGTGGCCGCAATGGAGTGGTGGACCGCGGGGCGTCGTATCTGTCGGTTGGATCCGCATGAGGGACGGAGCGTCCGATGATTGGTTGCCACGTGGCGTCCTCGTGGCCGTCGGATGCGACGCTTCATTGTGGCGGGAATGGATTTAGGCCGTTGGATAGTTTATGCCGAGTGTATAAATAGGTGAGACCATTCCTTGGTAGACATTTTGCTTTAGTTGTCTCCTTCCATCTGAAGGTTGCCCAGCGCACCATCGCTTAGGTCGGACCCTCAGCCAAAAACTCTTCTTCGGCCATTCTTTTCTTGAATCAGGTTAGATGTTTTCTTTCGAAGTTTTCATTGATGTAGTAGGGATCGAGTCAGACGATGAGGGTTCAGCTTCTAAAGACGAGTCCAGTGGGTCTTTTTCCTCCTCGGCTTTCGATAGTCGAGGAAGTTTTTCTTCCTTTTCATCTTCTTCCTCTGCATCGGGCTCGCCCCCAAGGGGTGGCGATGCCCATGTACTTCGTCTTCGGGTGGCAAAGAGGGCCTCCAAGATGCGCATCGAAAATACTCGTAATGTGCTTTCGATGTTGAATCGTCCGAACGATCTTTCTGATATCCGGGCTCGCTTCCACATCCCCTGGCTATTCATTTCGTCTGGCCAAGGAGGGAGAGAATTGGCCGGTGCCCACCAAATGGAACAGGATGGATTGCCCACGGATCAGGCAGTCTAACGCCAGAGGCTGGGGTAGTGTCGCAATAGGAGTCGATCCAGCGGACCGATGTCCTGCTTTCTGAGCAGGTTTTGAGCTGGGCGGGATTCAGTCCCGCACGCTTCGGGGGTAAGTTAGGCTTTCACCGATTAATTTAGGCTTGACATGATATTGTTCCTGTTGCTGATCTTTTTCTTCCGTTTTCTTCTGCAGAGCCGATGGATTGTTCGAAGATCATGGCTGCCATTGCTGCCAAGGCATAGGGGAGGAAGGGCGGCGATGCTAGCTCGTCCAGACCCACACTTGGCTCGTCCTCCGTCAAGCCCCTTCCGCCAAGGTCTCCATGGCCCCTCCCGTCCTGGAGGAACGCCGTAGCGGAGGGCGGAAGCATGCACGGGATCCGACGCCCCGGGCTAGGACAGAAGTGCCGTCCTCTGTTGAGTCTGCGCTCAAGAGGCAGAAGATAGTGGTTTCCCGGCCACCCTCGGCCGGGACACAGTTGCAAGAGGGCGACTTCTGCATCGAGGTGCTTTCGGGCTTTCTGTGGCCCACAGCTTGCTGGCGGACATAGAAAAGATGACGGGGGCCAAGATTTCCCGAGGCACCATGAAAGTCCAAGTGGCGGCGATAGCTTAGGAGGCCGTTCAGATTGGTAATTTTTTAAAAATTCCCAAGTGTTTTTTCCTCTGTTTAGCTTCTAAAAATAGTTTGTGTTTTTCCGCAGGTCCTCCAGTATTGCGGCCTTCTTACCGCTATGGAGGCCGAGGAGGTGGCCCCGGTGATAAAAAAGATCGGAGCGTCTTCCTCGTGTGAGGAAGAGGTTCTTGCCAAACTGAAAGAGATGGAGGACAAGGCGGCCTCCTTAGACTTGAGGTTGGTCGCGGAAGGCCTGACGGTCGCAAAGCTGAAAGAGTCTCACCGGCTCCTGACCGAATCCAAACGGGCTATTCAGGCCAAGATGGAGGAGCTCAACGGGCTCTATAACGCCATGAAGAGGCAGAGATACTTATTCAAGAGGGGTGCCTAGACGGTCTACGAAGCGGCGAAGCATGCCGAGGGCAGGGCGGAAAAAGCCGTGGAGGAGTACAAGGCTTCCGACCAATTCTATGTAGACCTTGCCGACTCTACGGCCGTCGGGTGGCACAACGTCCTTGACGCCGTCAAAGAAGCCATGCCTGAGTTCGACGATCAGGAGTTTCGTGCAAGGTATCCCCTTACCGAGGAAGTGCCCCAGGGTGGCAGCGTTGAGCCGGCGGGAGGAGGCGAGGCCCCAGGCGGAAGTGCGGAGCTTGCGGTTGTAATCGAGGCTTTCGGTGGAGGCGCCGAACAGGGGCACGGCGGGGAGGCTCCGGCCGCGAAGGCGGTTTGAAGCCGCCGTCTGCCTTGTTCTTTATTTCCCCTCTTTTTCTGTAGTCTTCGGGCATTTTGTAAAGCTGATGAGCCTATAATACATTGTGTATAATTTGAAATATCAAGTATTTTTATCTCGTCTTTGATGTGCCCGGCTATAATACTTCCATTCTTGTTTATTTACAAGTGGGTAGATCGGTGTCCCTCCCCAGAGTCGAGGTGACGTGGGACAAGAGAACACCAACTATTAACTCCAAGCACAAATAGATCGGTGTCTCTCGTCCCCCGGAGTTGAGGCGGCGTAGGACAATTGAACGCCAAATATTAACTCCAAGCACAAATAGACTGGCATCCCTCGAATTTGAGTGTGGCTGGGGTTCGGGTCCACAGCGCAGTAGGCCGAGCAGGAAGCTACTCGGCCGTTTCGTGGTGAAGGCTTTGGATCCACAGCGTAGGAGGGCAGGAAGCTGCCCGCTGCGGATAGGCCGAGCAGGAAGCTACTCGGTCGCTTCATGGTGAGGGCTTTGGATCCACAGCGTAGGCGGGCAGGAAGCAGCCCGCTGCGGATGGGCCGAGCAGAAAGCTACTCGTTGCCTCGTGGTGAGGGCTTAGCGTAGAAACTAAAATAACTTTAGATGACATAAAAAGAGTAATCTCATTATTCGAATGAGTACAAGTTCATCTGTACAATTTAAGCTTTTCGGCATTATACGGCCGTGGAAAGACGTCCCCAGTAATCCTGGAGGCGGTAGGCTCCGCCGGGCAGTGTCAGTCATGAGGAAAGGACCATCCTTCTTCGGGGAGAATTTCTGCAGCTTCCCTTGGTCTTCGAACTCGTTTCGACGCATGACTAAGTCTCTTGCCTTGAAAGCTTGATATTTAACCCGGGCATTGTAATATCGGGCGGTCTGTTCCTGATATGCGGTGATCCTTATTTATGCCTGATCTCACTTTTCCAATAAGATGTCTAGGTTGTTTCGAAGTGCCAAGACATTGGCCTCGTCGTTGAAGTGTTCGACTCGATTGTTGGGAGGCTGATTTCTGCGGGACCATTGCCTCGGTGCCGTAACAAAGGCTAAACGGGGTTTTCCCCGTGGGTGTTTTTCTCGATGTTCACAATGCCCATAACTCTCGTGGCAGTTTCTCGACCCAGTTGCCTTGTCTTCCTTTCAGACGGGCTCTAAAGCCACAAATGACACCTCGGCTTGCTACCTCGGCTTGCCCGTTGCATAGGGGATGCGCGACTACGGAGAACTTCATCAAGATGTGATGGCCGCTGCAGAATTCTCTGACTTTTGTCATTTTCAAAGTTGGTTCCGTGGTCAGTAACAATGCACATCGGGATTCCAAATCAGGCAATTATATTATTCTGCAGGAACTTTAACGTAGAGGTGGCATCCGGTTTCCTGATCGGCATGATTTCTATCCACTTCATAAAGTAGTCTACGGCGACATGAATGTATTTATGGCCACCCGTGCCAGTAGAAAGTTGGCCGACCATATCCATCTCCCACTGCGTGAATGGCCAAAGGGAATTTAGTGGCGTCAACTTGGTAGCGAGTAGTTGAGAAATGCTGCTAAAGAGTTGGCAGGTCTTGCACCTTCTGACCAGCTTTTCTGCGTCTTGGTGTATAGTCGGCCAGGAATACCCCTACAACAGTGTCTTTTGAACTATATTGCGGGCCCTTTGATGTGTTCCTCCGACTCCTTCATGTATCTCTCAGAGAATATAATCTTCTTCGTCGGAATCGATGCATCGGAGTAGAGGTTGGGTTACGACTTTTTGTACAGATTTCCTTTGCTCCACATGAAGTGGCGAGCTTTTATGTGGAGCCGGCGTGCCTTATCCGGTCTTCGAGGAGTACTCCGTCCTTGAGAAGAACTCCGCTATGGGTTTTCTCCAATCCAGGATATCCTCTTGAGTAGTGTAGATCCTGTATACCACCTCTCTATCTTCGATGCTGGATCGTGGCAGGACTTTGAAGAGGATGTTTCTTCGGTGATTGCCCGAATAAGAAGAGACGAGTTTGCTTTTCGCCCCGGCCTCAATGTTCATGCTCCTGGAAATCTGTTCTACTTGAACCTTGTCGAAATTTCTCCGAAGTCTTTTTACCTCCTCTATATTTCATTGTCAGGGGCTCCCGGGCTTCGAAACGTTCGGTCACCTGATCGACGACCAGCGCGGAGTCGTTGCGGATCCTGATTGTCTTTAGCCCCACCCGGAGGCGATTCGTGGCCCAGCCAATAAAAGGCTTCATATTCTGTGGTGGTGTTTGACGCCTTGAAGTCAAGCCTCAGAGAGTGCTCCATCTCTGCCTCATTCGGACCACGGATGACCAACCCAGCCCCACTTTTTCTGTGGAGGAGCCGTCCAAAATAGAGTACCCAGTCCTAAATCGGGCCGAGCGTTTCCTCGACTAAGGGCTATGGGTCAGGGCCTTACGCCGGCACTCCTTCCTTATTAGGAATGGTGCATTTGACCACGAAATCGGTTAAGGCCCGTGTTTTGATAGCTTGCCTTGGTCGGTACCGGATGTCGAATTGGGACAACTCTCATCTCCATTTCTCTAAGTGGCCCGACGATTCGGGAGAATCGAGGATATTCCCCAAGAGTCGTTCGGTGAGAACAATGATCGTGTGAGCTTGGAAATAGTGCCGGAGCTTCCTGGAGGTGACAAGTGCCATGACTATTTTTTCTATGGCCGGGTATCTGGTCTCTGCGTCCTTGAAGACGTGGCTGACGTAGTAGACTGGTCTTTGTATTCCTTCGGATTCTATAATGAGATGGAGCCGGTAGCCTGGTCGGAGACGGCCAGATACAGTAACAACTCGTCCCCCTCAGCTGGTCTGGTGAGTAGCGGGGGTCGCCAGATGTGCCTTGAGCTGCTCGAAAGCGACTTGGCACTCTTCGGACCACTCGAGCCCGGGGATATTCCTTAAGGCTTTGAAAAAAGGTTAGCACTTTTCTCCGATTTGGACATGAAGCGACTCAAAGCGGCCATCCTGCCCGTGAGCCGCATGATATCAACATTACTTTTGGGCATTGCTATGTCAATGATAGCTCTAATCTTCTTCGGGGTTGCTTTGTTTTCCCGGTAGGTGACCATGAATCCAAGGAATTTCACGTCCGTGATGCCGAACGCACACTTAGCTGGATTTAGTTTCATTTTGTACTTTCACAGGACATCGAATGTCTCGCCGAGGTCTGTGGTGTGTTTGGTTGACAAGGTGGATTTCACGAGCATGTCGTCGATGTAAACTTTCATATTTCTCCAAATTTGTGGTTTGAACAGCTTGTTGACCGGCCGCTGGTATGTTGCCCCTGTATTTTTGAGGCCGAAGAGCATTACCCTGTAGCAATAGATTCCTCGTTTGGTGGTGAACACGGTCAGCTCTTCGTCGGCTGGATTCATCCGGATTTGATTATAACCGGAGAAGGCATCCATGAAGCTCAGCAGCTCGTGACTGGCCGAACTGTCGACTAACTGATCTATTCGAGAGAGTGGGTAGTTGTCTTTGGGGCAGGCCTTGTTTAGATCAGTGAAATCGACGCACATGCGTCATTTGCCGTTTGCCTTTTTTACCATGACTACGTTTGCTAACCAAGCCGAGTAGTCCAGGTTTCTGAAAAAGTCGGCCGCGAGCAGTCGGTCTACCTCCACTTTTATTGCTTTCTGTTTTACTGGCGCGAAACTTCTTTTCTTTTGTCGGACCGGCCGGGCTTTCGAGGCGACCCCGAATTTATGGGAGATCATCTTGGGGTCAATCCCGGGCATATCCGCGGGACTCCAAGCGAACACGTCGGAGTTGCTCCAAAGGAACTGGATCAGGTTGTCTCGAGCATCCCCTGTCAAGAGTGAGCCGATCTGGATAGTTCGGCTGTCGTCTCCCTTCTTAAGAGAAACCTCTGACAAAGCGTACACCGGGAAACCGCGAATCTCGTTTTTGTCATTGCGCGTATCCAGAGATTCCTGATGATCGCACATATTTTCAAAAATATCAACTTCCTCGGGGAACGTCGAGACGAGACAGACCCTGACGGTGTGATGGTCTCCGTAAGCTCGGTCTACCCCCCATTGTCTAGAAGGAACTTGAGCGCGAGATGATAGGTCGAGATCCGAGCCTGGAGGGCGTTTAGGATAGGGCGACCCAAGAGGATGTTATAGGATGAAGGGATCCTGGCAACGAGAAAATTCACCGATATGGTTCGCGTTCTTCCTGCTTTCCTAATGTTGAGAAGGAGGGTGATCAATCTCTCGGCCACAACGGAATGGTTTGTAAACCCGGAAATGACATGGAAGGTCTGTTGGAGGTCGAACGGGTTTAATCCTATACGCTAGAAATAGTCGTAGAACTTGGTGAAGGTGATTGGATCGCCCTTCTTGCATTTCTTGTAGGGGATCACTTAAGGACATGACTCGCCGGAAACGGCAAGTGTTCTCGTTGCTCGGAGTCGAGCCAACAGAGATGACCATGATATGCCCGACCGTCAATTCTCCGGGAGGAGGTTGGTTCGCTTGCTCCCGATCTGCCTATCGTTCGTCTCGTAAATAATTTACCAGGTGACCGGAGCGGATCAACTTCTCGATGTAGTCGCGGAGTTGTTTGTAGTTCTCGGTCGGGTGCCTCTGTGATCGATAGAAGGCGCAGTACGGGCCGCGGAGTCGCTTGCCCAGTCTCTGGGTCGCTGGCGAGAGTTTGAAAACCTCTCGCTCTTAGCCTCTTCCAGCAGCTCGGGCTGAGAGACGTTCAGGAGAGTGTACTTCTGAAACCTCGGAGAATAGGGTTTCAGACGGTCGGTTTTTTTCTTCTCTTCCTTGTCCCGTTTCTTTCGGTCCGCCCGGTCGCCGCAGGGTAGATTGGCGTTTACTTCCGATTCGAGTTGGATTTCCCGTTCGGTCCAGACTTTTACCTCAGTCATGGTCTTAGCCTGCGCTACTGCGAAAGAGCGGAGCCACTCAATGTGCCTAAGACCCACCTTCCAGACGGTGATAACCGTTTCGTCACGGTGCTCGGAGACTTCCAGAAGGGCATTGTAGAAGCGAGTGACGTAACCCTTGAAAGATCCATGTCTTCACTCTTGATGATAAACAGGTGGTCGGCCGTCCTTTTCTGTTGTTGGTTACCGACGAAGTGACCGAGAAAATGAGTCGCCAGCTCGTCAAAAGTCGAAATCGAGCGTGGCGCAAGGCCGCGAAATCAATCTCGGCCGGCTCGGATAAGGATGGTAGGGAAGGCTCGGCACTGAGCCGCATTTGAGTTGTCTTGGAAGCTCATGCATGTCGTAAATGTATCCAAGTGGTCTTTTGGGTCAGACTTCCCGTTGAAGAGGGCCACCTTAGGTGGTTTGTTCCGAGACGAGACCCGCTCGCCTAGTAACTGCTCTGTGAAGGGCCTCTTGAGCGAATCTGCGGAGTACTTAGCCACTCCACCGGCCGAACGGACACCGTGCCGCATGTCTTCAATTTTCTTCTCGAGAGCCTCGATTCGCTGATGGTATCCTGAGGATTCTCCGTAATCAGAGCGCCTGCTATCCCTACTTCGGGCTTGCACGATGGAGCGGTTTCAGTTTCGCTCTATCACCTTCCTCGGGTCCTCGGGGGAACCTCCATGGTTGGTTCCGAGGTGCGCCACGTGCGCGGTTTCGATGGGTATGGGAACATCGGTCTCCTCTAGAATCAGGCGACCTGACCGACGTCTCCTCAAGAGCGAGAAAGCGTGGCGGGCGTTAAAGCGATAACTTGGTCTCTCCTGAGATCTCGGTGTCGAACTATCCGGCGCCCAACGAGTCATGAAATCATTCCTCGTATGGGGGTCGTGACTGCCGGAATCGGCACTCCGGTGTTCGGTGACATCGAGATGGGCGTGAGCGAGATCGAAGGACCGACTGTACCTTTCCGTCGCCCTACGTACGTCGTTGTTCCGGAGAGTGGGAACAGCGGTTTAGCGGGCATGGCCGGCCGCTTGAACACGAGAAAGCGCGTCCACCATCACAGTGAGCCTGTCGATCCGTGCAAATAGGGCGTCGACGATGTTGGGAGGTGGAGTAGAACCGCCCCCGACTCCGTTGTGGAGGACGGGACGGCTCGTGCTGCGATCGTTGCGATTATAGCCGGCCATTGAATCAAAGGCGGAAGATCAAGTTTTTGGGTAGAAAATCTTCTCGTTCCCACATACGGCGCCAACTGATGGAGGCCGGAATCTTCCTCGGATGTTATACTCCGTTGATTTTGCTGTCAGTGGGGCTGAACGGTTGAGATTCGGTGTGTGGATCTCAATGGGTTGATGCTGACATCGAGCTACCTGCAAGGGAAGTCCCGGGGTGGGAAACCACCGTAGGACCCTCCGACGATCAAGTAAGTACCGAGGAGTAATTGGCCAGAGTAACGATGTCTTGGAAATGAGTTCGACGTACTTCAGTCGTCTGGAGGAAGGGTTTATATAGGGGTCGCATTGAAGCGAGCCAATGCGAGATTCTCACCGTCTGTTACGCTCCTGCGTCACGTTCGCGTTGATGGCGGGATACACCCATTAATGGCGAGATACGCTGGCGTGGGATACGGGACGTGAAGCGGCGGAGATCTCGTCGCGGCGAGATATACGGAGCCGTTACGGAGGCGCTTGGGCCCCGTGCTCGGCTAGACAGGGAAGCCGAAGAAGCTCAGCTCGGTGACTGCCCGGAAATGAGCGATGAGGCTGAGAAACCTCGGTTGTAGGATGGCTCGGAGGCCGGCTGTTGGCTGGTTGTTAGGTGACTAGGGAATGTACTCATGGGAGGCCCCCCAAAGGTCGGATGATACCTCGGAGATAAGGCGCCGAGGAATGTCCCAAATGCATCGTACTTACTCCGTCTCCGTAGCCTTCAGGAATCTGGCGGGCTTATGCGGACGACACGTCACCTGCAATATGTCGTAATCTGGGTTATTCCCATTTATGATCACCATCAACTATACTATATAAGGTTGTTCCTAGCATTTCTAGTTGGTTTTCAATTTATTGAATTATCGATTTAAACCCTATTTGAAGTGTTGAATCTTTGAGTATGAATAAGTTCTCCATCTAAACATTTCCCCAAACCACAATAGATCTCCACAATAGTATTAGTATTGTATACTCCTCCGTTTCAATTTATTTGTCTGCGTTTGAACTTTTTTGTTTCAAAATATTTGCCCATTTAAATCATCAAGAAAAGATTTAGCATTGTCAATGCACTTTTAATTGATTCATGCCTAAACTAACCCTCAGTAATACTCATGCTACCCCCAATGCAAGAACATTTAAATGGGTTAAAATGGAGTTTTTGCATCTATGCTTTCATTAAATTGTGTGAATCCTAAATTTTCTTAAAGTTGTGAGAGTTCAAAAGTGGACAAATAAATTGAAACGGAGGGGTATTAATTATGAGATATCTGAGATGTTGGTTTTTACAGAAATTTGGAAATTGTAGTGAAACATATAGTAATCTATGTTTTTTTTTTGGGAAAGTGACCCTTTTGGGAATCGAACCGGTAAAACCTTTCACTTTAGAGAGGAAAGTTATACTCCTGCCAACTAAGCTAAGCCATGTTGGTAAAGTTGAGTGACTTGGATTCTTTTTGGCACTGGCATGTAAGCTCTAACCTATGCACACAACACACACGTCACACCCACGCACACACCCAGGGGACCCACGAATTTATCCCAAAAGTGTTAATTTGTGGCCACTTCCCCCATGGGGTTCCTGGGATTTGAACCCCGCACTCTTCCCAAGAGTGACTTGGAATTGGAGTGGGAAATATAGCCTTTGATCATTTTCGCTTTTTTTGCGATGATGGTCACTTGATGGTTGGTAGGGATTGTTAGAAGCATGGGGGAAATTCTCACAACTTAAATACAGAGTAACTATTAATGTTATATTAATTTCCTCCCAATCTTGAGTTTAAAATTAGCATTTATGGTGAACAAAATAAGTTGTCCGTGTTATTTGTTAACATAGAGATTTTATCAATGCCTTCATTTTTACAATTTAAATTATACAAGTTTTCATCATGTTGATTTATTTTTCCATTATTCTTCCTCATTTTTGACTGAATGTTTAACAGGGTAGTGGAAAACGCAGTGTACAAGGAAGATTGGCGTTCTAGGAAGAAAGTTCAAATATTTCAGTATGTACTTCTCAAGTGGACACTCGCCCTTCTTATTGGCTTGGGCACTGGGCTCGTCGGCTTCTTCAACAACCTTGCAGTTGAGAACATCGCTGGATTGAAATTGCTGCTCACTAGTAACCTAATGCTTGAGCATAGGTAATGTCTCATGACTCATCTCACCTCTTTTGGGACATTATATACTAAAATGGCGGTGACGGTATATCAACTAAGGTTTTTGATGTGTACATCGTTTGATACGATTTCTGACGGAAGATTTTTTTTCTAGCATTTTGCATATTTCTCTGGAATTGGAAATGGTAGAATATATAAATTTGTTTGTTATTGGCCGATCTATTCTATTAATTTTTGGCCCAAAATTTTATCCGAAGAAGTCGAACCATGCTAGTTCTATGTTTCTCACCACTGAAATACGGATTGCTAAGAGAAATTGTAGGCATATGCATAAAACATAACCTTGTGGAAATGTAAAGGCATACTGATAAAATGCTAGTTTTATTATTTGCATATTGGACTATAGTTTAGATATGGTTCTCCATTTCATTTTCAAAAAATAAAATAAAATAAAATAAAATCTAATTGACCATGTGCCGCCCGGAGTTTAAGCTATATATCATAACAAATTTTGATGGAGCTTCCAAATTTCTAACTATGTGTTGCTTTTAAACTTACGGTACACTTCCTTTAAACACTGCAAAGTAACTATTATATGATAGTGATTCCAATGCAGGTATCAAATGGCGTTTGTTGCATATGCCGGTTGCAATCTAATTTTGGCAGCAGTAGCAGCGGCACTTTGTGCTTATATCGCTCCTGCTGCAGCTGGTTCTGGCATACCTGAAGTCAAAGCTTACCTTAATGGTGTTGACGCGCATTCTATTTTGGCACCCAGCACACTCTTTGTGAAGGTTATTTCAGATCATCCTCTTGCTTTGTAATCCATTACTGAATGTTTTATATGAAAACGGATTACAATAATCAGAACCATTATTGAGTCAATAGGTTTTTAACAGGCATATAGTCATATTGGGAGGGGGGGGGGATTCTTGCTCTTCAATTGGACAAATCTCATTTACAACCGTTCATGCTAAATGCTAGGACCACTTTATTTTTGTTCATTAGTTCATGTACCATGCTAAAACTAAATCATTTTTCCTTAATAGTGCATGTCTAATAAGTCGACTGATTTGAAATGCATTTATATTGTTAACCACTATAGTGATATCAGTGGATTGATTTTGAAATGCTTTTGTTTTCTTGTGCACTATAGTGATCCCGAGATTATGACAGCTGGTCCCCTCTAATATCTTAATTACACCATTCTGTTTAGAAACAAAACCAGAAAATTTTGTGTATTCTTAGGACCGCATATTCATTAGTTGTTTCATTGTAATCACCGTGTCTAAGTATCAATTACAAGTATTAGAAAGTTGGTTGCAAATATCTAAGAAAATAAACTTAGGCTTTATATTTTCTGTCGCATTTTTTCTTAAAGTACTTCGTTCTTTAAGTCATAGCTTATCATGTGTACTAATTCTCATATTTCTTCTAGATTACATGTAGAACTATATCACACTTGTTATAATATTGATTTATATTACCAAAGGAGTAGTTATATTTGTTCTTATTATGAGTATTGTCTGTTTTATGTAGGGTCGATGTAATATAAACTGATAAATTATCAAACTACACGCGTGTCAATAGCCTGTTTAAATTGTATGTATTCATATTAATGATTATGTTGTTATATTAAATTTGTGATGAGATTTAGCAGTGATTTATAGTAAGGAATAACATATCCTTATAAGGTTATTTACTTTCATTGACGCACACTTCCTAAAAATAAAAAAACAAAAACAAAAAAACGTACCCTTTCTAACCATCCACTCTCACATTAAGTTTTTTTTTAATTTTATTTTTATGACATCAGCTACTTCATACCAATTGCTAGAGAATGGAATTAAGAAGCTATTAAAGTGGCGTTCTCATGGGAAACGTTCACACCCAACCCACTATTTTTTTCACTCCATGTACCATTGTTTAAGATGATGCATGTAAACCTCAACCATATATTGAATTAGTAAAACATCTACATGATAATCAGCCATCCATATAAAATTTCGTGATTTTTGTGTGCTGGAGCAAGAAAAATAATGAAAAATCCAAAGAAAACATAAAACATCGGGATATTTTCATTTTTCACAATTTTCGTGTTCTATAGCAAACAAAATTTTGATAAATTGAAGAATAAGTAAAATTTTGTGACTTTTCAATATCCTACGGTTTTTTTATATTACAAAATATTGATAAACTGAAGAAAATTATGTACTTAAGGATTTTGAAAAGTTCGTGATATTCGTGGGCTACAGTCATGTGCTATAGAAAGCAAAATGTTGGGGGAAAATAAAGAAAACCGAGACTCTAGGATTTCTGAAAATTCGCAATACTGTGTGTTATATATAGTAAGCAAAATATTGAGAAACTTGGAAAACCGAAATTGAAATTTCTGATATTTTCGCTAGCTAATACACGGGAAAAACCGGAGAAAACTAAAATATTTACGATTTTTAAAAAATTAACAATTTTAGTGTGCTATTGCAAGAAAACTATTGATAAACCGAAGAATATTGAAAATTTAAGGATTTATAAAAAATACGCGAAATTCGTGTGGGAAGCAAAATATTGAAAAACTAAAGAAAATATAAGTTTAGGATTTATGAAGACTTCGCGATTTTGTGTGTCATGACAAGCAAAATAATAATAAAAAAAAAACAAAGAAAACAAAAAAAATTAGGATTACTGAAAATTTCTTTATTTCATGTGTAGATTGAAAACCTCGAAGTAAACTTAAAAGTTTAGGATTTCCGCAAATTTCGGTATATGCATGTGATATAGCAAGCAAAATATTGATAAACCAAAGAAAACTAATTTAAGGATTTCTAAAAGTTCCGCTATATTCGTAAGGGAGCAAACAAAATAGTGACAAACTGAAGAAACATAAAATTTTGTGATTCTTGAAAATTTCGTGGGTTTCATGTGGGCAAAATATTGAAAAAAGAAGGAAAATTGAAAATTTTAGGATTTCTGAAAATTTCACTGTGCAATATTCGTCTTTATACTTGATGATGTAATTGGTTTCTGCAGGAAGTTTTCCATACGCCTAGGATGATTGCCTTTCTCACAACACTCGATTACACAAAAATCTTATACTTATATTTTTCCAGCTCACTATTATAAAATTATAATATATGCAATTATTTCTAAAAGTTTTTTCCATATCTCAAATTGCAGATATTCGGTTCCATTGCAAGTGTTTCTGCTGGGTTCGTAATCGGCAAGGAAGGGCCGATGGTTCATACTGGAGCCTGCATTGCATCCTTACTTGGCCAAGGTGGATCTCGCAAGTACCATTTGACATGGACAGGGTTTAAGTACTTCAAAAATGATAGGGATCGGCGAGACTTGATCACTTGTGGATCTGCCGCTGGTGTTGCCGCCGCATTTCGAGCCCCTGTTGGTGGTGTTCTCTTTGCTCTAGAAGAAGCTGCCTCTTGGTATCTCTCCTCTACTTTCTCTATTTTTAAAAATTTCTTTTAGAACTATTGTCTCTTGGTGATTGCATTTCAAATACGTATGCATTTTAGCCCGATGAAATAGAACAATATTTAGTTCAAACATTTATTGGCCTTTTTTTTTTGTCGTATGCTTTCCTTTAGTAGTTCAAACAATTAATCGCCTTTGTTGCTAATTTTTAGGTGGAGGAGTGCTCTTTTGTGGAGGACGTTCTTCACCACTGCGGTAGTTGCGGTGGTATTGAGAACTATGATAGATTACTGCCAAAGCGGAAAATGTGGATTATTTGGGAAAGGAGGGTTAATTATGTTTGACCTTAGCTCAACCAAGACCACTTATACTACACCAGATTTAGTACCAGTTATACTACTCGGAATCATTGGCGGTCTTTTAGGGAGCCTTTATAATTTTTTTGTCGACAAGGTCCTTCGCACATATAGCATCATTAACGAGTAAGTTTTGTTTTCCTCATTTTCCATAAACTTCAAAGGCGGACTCAAAATTTTATTTAGGCTAAATTTCCAGAAAACCCCAGTAACTTTTGCTTCTATATTCTTTTCTATTTTGAAATGCTGCATTTTGTCTCGGTCATTTATCGGAGGTAAACATTTTCTTCGTTTTCTGCAATTTATTTATGAAAACCTCTGCGCTACAGCAGATGTATAGTATTAGTGGGGAAATGGCAGTAGAAATGTAAGAAAAGGAAAAGGGAGTGTCGGTTTGGGAATTAATATCGCACAAAACTGAAAAAGGGTTATTCTGTTATATGGGGGAAAGTAAGGGGGTTTCTGCAATCTAACATTTAATTTATATAGAGGACTACCTTTTGATGGTGTACTTGTTCTATGTGATCGCCCCAATGGCTAATTATGGGTGTCGCGCTTCAGCGCTATCCATTTTGGGGTCTAGTGTATCAATTCTCTATCATTCTTGTTAGAACCTTTTTTCTTTTAATCTATTTTCAGGAATGGTGCTCGATTCAAGATCTTTCTCGTGGTTGTCGTCTCCCTTATAACGTCATGCTGCTCCTATGGCCTCCCGTGGCTCGTCAAGTGCACCCCATGCCCGTCTGGTCTCTCTGAGCAATGCCCCACTATCGGCCGGTCTGGCAACTTCAAGAACTTCCAGTGTCCCCCTGGCCACTACAACGACCTCGCTTCCCTCTTACTCAACACCAACGATGACGCCATCCGCAACCTCTTCAGCGGAAACACCAATGACGAGTTCCACGTCTCCACCCTTCTCATATTTTTCTTCGCCATCTACTTCCTTGGCCTCGTAACTTATGGAATAGCCATTCCTTCTGGCCTCTTCATCCCTGTTATCCTGGCTGGTGCTTCTTATGGCCGTCTTGTTGGACACTTCTTCAGTTCAATATCTAGCATTGATAAGGGCCTCTTCGCTCTTCTTGGAGCCGCTTCTTTCCTTGGTGGGACTATGAGAATGACCGTATCGGTTTGCGTTATACTTCTCGAGCTCACCAATGAACTACTGATGCTTCCGTTAGTTATGCTGGTGCTACTTATCTCGAAAACGGTTGCAGATAGCTTCAACCATGGGGTTTATGATCAGATTGTGAAGATGAAGGGATTGCCGTACATGGAGGCTCATGCCGAGCCTTATATGAGGAATTTAGTGGCCGGAGATGTAGTTTCAGGTCCTCTTATAACTTTTTCGGGTGTAGAAAATGTCAGAAACATTGTTCATACATTGAGATTTACGGGACATAACGGGTTCCCGGTTGTTGACGAGCCACCGTTCTCAGATGCGCCAGAGTTGTGTGGGCTTGTGTTGAGGTCTCATTTACTTGTGTTACTGAAGGGGAAGCAGTTTGTTAAGGAGAGGGTGCCGACTGGTGCTGGAGCGATTCTCAAGAGGTTTGGGGCGTTTGATTTTGCAAAGGCGGGGTTGGGGAAGGGAGTGAAGTTGGAGGATTTGGATATTTCAGAGGAGGAAATGGAGATGTATGTAGATCTCCATCCGATTGTCAATACTTCGCCATATACAGTGGTGGAGTCGATGTCTTTGGCCAAGGCTGCGGTTCTTTTCAGGGAGCTGGGTCTCAGGCACTTGTGCGTTGTGCCGAAAACAATGGGGGTAAGTACAGGCTATTGCAGATTCTCTCTCTCATATAAATTGCTTATCCTAACGGCCAACAAACTAAATGCGATAAGCCAGGCAACAGTTTTTTGAAGAATTAAAAATTGATATGGCAGATTGCTAAGCAATCTGCTGCTCGTTTCGATCAGATATCTTATATGGAGACTGAAAACAGTCTATTAAAGAAAAGTGCTAATTCTATAACAAGTCATTTCATATGTAGATATGATCAAGCCATGTCAAACAAAATGAGGTGGTTTGCTCTCCCTTTCCGGCATAGCTGACCCCTCCTCATTGCTTATCGTTATAAAGCTAATGAATGAGTAAAAAATTCACTCAAACGGAGTATTTAACCAAATATGTAACCATAATTGCTTATTAGGAAAAATGTATACATATGCTAAACATGTGGACTTATTTCAGCTGTGTAAATTTCATATTTGTAAAGCTATATTTCACATTTTTAAAACACTTATAAAGAATGCGGTTTTCATCCATGCATTATTTATGCTGCTTAGATCAACAAAAATGGAGCAGATCGTCAATTGATTGTCTCATGGAAAAATCCATGAATTAAAAAAAATGCGAACCCGCCTAACCTCCCATGGAACAAATGAACTAAGGAGTCTATAGATTATTTAATGTTTGAAATATTTGTATTTATCGGTATATCGGTCAGGGACCGGTACCGATATTGACCGGTATACCGATAATTATCGCTTTTTTAATTTGTAAAATATATTTATGAATAAAATAACAAGTGGTGTACTAATGGTATACCACTGTTATATCAGTCAAATTTCCATCATTTTAACCGGTATACCAGTGATTCAATTGGTATACCATTATGAGCTTTTTTCATTCTTTAAGAACAAATAAGTAAAATAGTAAATTATTAATTATTAATTATAAGATGAAACTATTTTTTTTATTATGAAGAATAATAATAAACATGTTTTAAAAGTATAGTTTTATTAGTACTTATATGAATTAATAATTAGAAGGATTGTTATACAACAACAAACAACAACTGAGCCTTTTATCCCAAGCATAAGGGGTAGGCTACATGAACCAACATGAGAATCACGCCGGGTCCAACACATGAATCCTCTGTCTCCACTCACTTCTATCGAACAATATACTTTCATTGATTCCTTTGGCAACCATATCATTTCGTATCACCTCCATCCATGTTTTCTTCGGTCTCCCTTTTGCCCTTTTGCCATTACCCATATCGAGAGTATCTATTCGTCGAACCGGTGCTTCCATAGGTCTGCGTCGCACATGACCAAACCATCTAAGCCGGTTTTCCCGCATCTTCTCCTCCACGGGTGCTACACCAACTTTTGCACGGATATCCTCATTTCGTACCTTGTCTTTTCTAGTGTTACCGCACATCCAACGAAGCATGCGCATCTCCGCTACGTCCATCTTCTGTGTATGATGCTTCTTAGGAGCCCAGCATTCTGTACCATATAATAAGGCAGGCCGAATAGCGCTCCGATAAAACTTCCCTTTCAATTTTAACGGGAAGTTACGATCACACAAAATCCCTGTTGCACTCCTCCATTTCAACCAACCAGCTTGGATCCTTTGATTAACATCATTATCGATCTCCCCATTCCTTTGGATGATGGAACCTAGATATCTAAACTGGTCGCTCGGTGATATCTCTTGCCCTTCCAATGTTATACCAATATGGTTTTGATTTCTCTGGCTACTAAATTTGCAGTGCATATATGCTGTCTTGGACCTGCTCAATCTGAATCCCCGAGATTCCAATGTTTGTCTCCATAATTCCAATTTGGCATTAACCCCTGCTTTCGTCTCATTTACTAGAACAATATCATCAGCGAATAGCATGCACCAAGGGACTTCATCTTGGATAGTTCTAGTAAGCTCATCCATCACGATGGTAAACAGGAAAGGACTTAATGCAGATCCTTGATGTAAACCAATAGTAATCGGAAAATCACTTGTTAAGCCACCGCAAGTTCTGACATTTGTCACTACTCCGTCGTACATATCCTTGATTATGTCAATATACTTGACGGGGACCCCCTTTTTCATCATTGTCCCCCATAATACCTCTCTAGGTACCTTGTCGTACGCTTTTTCTAAATCAATAAATATCATATGCAAATCTCTTCTCCTCTCTCGAAAGCGCTCGACAAGTTGACGAAGCAAATGAATCGCCTCTGTCGTCGATCGTCCAGGCATGAACCCAAATTGGTTCTCTGTTATCTTAATATCCTTCCTTAGCCTGTGTTCAATCACCCTCTCCCAAAGTTTCATGGTGTGACACATTAGTTTTATTCCACGGTAGTTTGAGCAACTTTGAATGTCACCCTTATTCTTGTAGATAGGTACAAGGATACTTTTCCTCCATTCATTTGGCATCTTTTTTGTCTGCCAAATCTTATTAAACAGATCTGTCAGCCATTTAACGCCTATTTCGCCTAAACATCTCCAAATCTCGATAGGAATCCCGTCACGACCAACCGCTTTTCTTAAACCCATTCTGTTCAAAGCTTTTTTAACCTCAGTAAGTCTTATTTTACGCATGAAATCACGATTTATATCTTGAGATTGAATGACAAGTCCATCCAAATTCTTAGTAAAGCTCTCATTGAACAATTTGTCAAAATAATCTCTCCATCTTTCCTTGATATCCTCATCTCGAACTAAAACCTTCTGATTTTCATTTTTGACACACTTCACCGCACATAAGTCTCTGGTCTTCCTTTCCCGCATTCGAGCAATCCGGTATATATCATTTGCAGCCTCTTTAGTGTCTAATTTCTCGTACACCTCCTTGTAGACCTTAGATTTAGCTTCCCGAACAGCTTTCTTAACTTCCTTTTTAGCCATTTTGTACTTCTCAAATCTCTCCACATCTCTACTTTTCTTCAAATCTTTATAAGAATCCCTTTTAATTTTAATAGCAGCCTTTACATCTTCATTCCACCATGATATGTCCTTAGATGGTGGAGCACCACCTCTCGACTCACCAAGTAGATCTCTAGCTACTTTCTTGATACAACTAGCCATTTTGTTCCATATTTTGTCTGGATCATCTTCCGACTGCCAATCCGCTTCTTGTACTACACGATCTATAAAAGCCTTTTGATTACCTTCTTTCAATCGCCACCATTTAATTTTAGGCTCTACCTTACGTCTAATCTTCCTAGGTTCTCTTCTAAATCGAAAATCTAGAACTAAAAGTCTATGTTGGGTAGTTACACTCTCACCTGGCACTACCTTACAGTCGATACAACAACCTCTATCTATTCTTCTCGTCAGAAAAAAGTCTATCTGACTAGCATTTGATCCGCTCCTAAAAGTGATAAGGTGGGACTCTCTTTTCCTAAACCAGGTGTTTGCTAAGATCAAGTCATAAGATAAAGCGAAATCTAGAATCGAGTCACCTACTTCATTCCTTTGTCCGAAACCAAAACCTCCATGGATAGTATCAAACCCACTACGACTAGTACCTACATGTCCATTTAGATCACCACCAATAAATAACTTCTCTCCACTAGGTATACTTTGCACCACCTCGTCTAAATCCTCCCAGAATAGACACTTACTAGCGTCATCAAGACCTATCTGTGGTGCATAAGCACTAATAACATTAAAGATCTCTCCACCTAGAATAAGCTTAACCAGTAAAATTCTATCACCTTTTCTCCTAATCTCAACTACATCCTCAAGCAACCGTCTATCTATGATTATACCTATCCCATTACGATTTTTATCTCTACCCGTATACCAAAGCTTATAACCCCAAGGCTCTATGACTCTACTCTTTTCACCTACCCACTTAGTTTCTTGCAAACACATAATACCAACTCTCCTCCTAATCATCACCTCCACTAATTCTATTAATCTACCCGTAAGGGAACCTATGTTCCAGGAAGCTAGACGGATCCTATGAAACCCTTGCTTATTTGTCACTACACCCGGGGTCCGATGTAGCGCGCCGTCTCTGGACGACGACCCTTGCTTATTTGTCACTACACCCGGGGTCCGATGTAGCGCGCCGTCTGTAGACGACGACTCTTGCTTATTTGTCACTACACCCGGGGTCCGATGTAGCGCGCCGTCTGTAGACGACGACTCTTGCTTATTTGTCACTACACCCGGGGTCCGATGTAGCGCGCCGTCTGTAGACGACGACCCTTGCTTATTTGTCACTACACCCGGGGTCCGATGTAGCGCGCCGTATCTGGACGACGACCAAGCCCTTGCATATTTAATACTACACCCGGGATCCGATGTAGCGCGTCGCTGAGTAGGGGACGCCCCAACGATATTCTTGTATTGGTTCATGTCATAGAATGTGATAAAGTTTTCCGTTGGCTGTCACAAGCCTACCACAACCCTCACCCTTTCTCATCCGGACTTGGGACCGGCCACGTTGGGTTTAGAAGGATTGTTATATACAACAATTTAATTTTTATTAAGTTATTGTATATTTAAACTGATAAATTAATATTTACTCATATTTGTTCTTAATAGTCAAAACTACACGGGGAGATGAACGAAAATTTAGAAACATGAAGTTAGAAAATAGTATAATATACTATTTAGACCAAGGTTCGAGAACTCGGTTTCGGATTCGGTCTCTCAAAATTTATCAGTTTCGGTGGGTTTTGGTTAGTTTCGCTTATCTCGATTCAGGTTTTGGTTTCGACGGTAATACATATACATACATGCATATATGTAGATATATTAAATTTATGATTGTATACCACAAGACAATGATCTTAGTGTTAAAAAATCCAACCAAGACAAGACCTAATGCAAAATACATTGAAAAGTGTACTTAGATAAATATAAATATATGGTTTTAGTCGAATTTTATGGCCTTCTTAGGATAAAAATAACATGACCATATGTATCACAAATGAAAACTATGGTCTCAATCTTGAATCTGCATTTGATCCATAAAAAATAATTATGGAGCCCTGAAAGCTACAAAAATAAGCATGACCAGATGTTTTTCAATCCCCTCGCTTACATCTCTCGCTCTATCACTATCAGCTCAATATTTTCTTTTTTCTTATACATTTCTCAATAGTCAAGATCAATCGCATTTAGCGAGCAAGTAGCGACTACTCATCACGAAAACACCTTAGATCTAAAGATGAAGTTTATAGTGACCACGATGATAGTAAAAACGGCAAAAAAATAGTTAAAACTTGATTGTATGGTTGGTTTCGTATCGGCCTCTACCGAAAGCTATACGGAATGATCACGTATCGGTGGTTTCGAACGAAACCTCGAACCTTGATTTAGACTCATTATATTTTATTATCTAAATAAAAATATTACAAATAAAATAAAGATATAAAATATCGCCATTAAAATTAAAAATACATCACTCAATAGAAAGTATCAAGAGACTAATAATTTTAATAAAATTTTAGTGTTTTTAAAATTATGTCATTCGATAGAAAGTATCAAAAGGCTAATAATTTTAATAAATTTTTAGTGTTTTAATGTATTGTTTGAACTTTGAATTCCATTGTTATGAAATATGAATTATGGTTAGTAGAGTAGACTGTTTAATGGTCTCTTAACTTTTTCCCCTTTTTCTTTCTATTTTTTGAGAGAATTTACTATTTAGTAATTGTTTAATTGGATTATCGGTTAATTATCATAATATGTTATATATTAATTAATTATTTTGAACTTAAATTATTAAATAATTCGAACAAGATATTTCTAATGAAGAAACTTTTCAACATGAAAATGACAGAGAACGGTTCGGTGACAGCATCTGAACGAATTCAATAGCGTGACGAGCCAACTCGAATCGGTTTCAATCGTATTTGAAGATGAGATTCGAGCCATGTTATTTATATGTTCGTTGCTGGAAAGCTGGAAAAACCTTGTGATGGCGGTAAACAACTCGATCTCAGGGACTCGCGTTTAATGATACGGTGAGTTGCATATTAAACGATGAGATGCGGAGAAAAGCCGTGAGTGGGAGTTCAGGAACTTTTGCATTCAGTGGAGAATCACGGCAGAACGATGGAAAGGGGAAAAAAGGAAGAAATGCAAGTCTAAGAGCCGAGTAAAATCGACATGGAAGATCCAAAGCGATTGTTGGAATTGCGGAAAGAAGAGTCACGGAAAAAGCGAATGTAGACTCTTGAAGAAAGACTCAGATGGAAAGGCAGATGAAAAGAAGGTCAATGTGGTGTTTACACATGAACAAGGGAATCATGGGTTGTCTATTGGCAAACGATAGTATAAATGTGGATACCTGGTTCCTAGAATCGGTATCATTTCATTGCACTTCAGGTCGGCATCACTTTAGCGAGTATGTTAAAGGGGATCTTGGACATGTGGCGGTGGGAACGGTCATCCGTGCAAGATCGTTGGAAAAGAAACGATCATACCACAACCGTCGGGAGGTCACACATTCCAGATATGAAGAAAAAATTAATTTCTATAAGTTAGCTGGACAACGAAAGTTATGTAACGGTATTTGGGAATTCTCAACGGAAGATTTTAAAAGGATCGTTGGTGGTCGCAAGGGACAAGTTGAGTGGTTCATTGTGCTCATTCAGTGGGAGTGGTGGAGGTTTGATTGCATTGGCAACAAGTTCAGAAGAAGATTCTGAGTCTTCGTTGTGGCACAAGCGATTAGGGCTCCTCAGCAAGAAGAATATGAAGATTCTTCAGGGCAGGAGGCTTCTTTCTTAGCTGAAAAAGGTGGAGTTGGGACTTTGCGAGAGGTGCGTTTGTGAGAAGCAAAGCACACTTAGATTTCAGATCGGAGGCGTAGTAAAGAAGACCAAGAAGTTAGAGATGGTGTATATGGATGTATGAGGACCAGTCTCGGTGGAATCTTATGGAGGATACCGGTACTTCGTAACTTTCATAGACGATGCAAGTAAGAAGACCTGAGTTTATGCGATGAAAAAAGTCTGATGTGTTCGGTCTTTTTAAACACTGGATTGCGCAGGTGGAGAACTAGATGGGGACGAAGGTTAAGTTCCTAAAGTCCGATAATGGCGAGGAATATTGCACACAAGAGTTTGAGGCGTTTTGCTCGCAGAAGAGTATTCGTTGGTTGAAGACGGTAGCGAGGATGCCACAACAAAACATCGCTGAAAAGATGAACATGACAATCCTATAGCGGGTGCGGAGCATGATCTTGGATGCGGATATACCGAATTCCTATGGACAGCAGCTGTAGATACTGCTGTGTTTTTTATCAACAGAAGCCCGACAAATGCACTCGATAAAGGTATTCCGGAAGAAATTTGATCAGGTAAACCGGTTTAATTACTCACACCTCAAAGTATTTGGTTGCATTGCGTATTCTTTGATCGATTAGGCGGAAAGGAATATGCTTGACTCCAAGTTTAGGAAGTATGCTTTAATCGGGTATGGTGGAGATGAGTTCAGATATCGGCTGTGGGATTACACAAGCCAAAAGGTAATACGAAGCTGGAACGTCGTCTTTGATGAGCAACACTTGTACAAAGGAGAAAAGCAAGCCAAGGATGGTGTAGTGTCAGAGTTCATTGAGCTCGATGGAACTCAAGAAAGAAATCGGGTACCTACAAGTGGTAGTCAGAATATGGAGGAGACGAGCACGACAGTGCAGGATCAGGTTCAAGAACAGGTTGAAAACCAAGTTCAGTAACCAGATATACCAGTTCTGAGGAGATTTACACGAGAGAGGATGCTACCTTAAAGACTTGTTACCGCTTTCATATTGTACACAGATTCGGGAGAGCCCGAATCCCTTGCAGAAGCGACGCAAGATGGTGGGAGCAAGTTATGAACGAGGAGATGGATTCTTTTTAGAGGAACCACACGTGGGATCTAGTGAAGTGATTGGTTTGAAAATCGTGTCTATGTATGTTGTAAATTACCGCAATCAATAACGGTGTCGCAATAGCTAGCCGCTAGTGTGTACGGATCATCCACAGAGAAACGGTGAACTGCTTTTCTTGTTTTAGACGAGTTGATAGAAAAAAGTGGAATTGTTATCGTTTATTATTAAGAAGATTTGAAAAGTTTATAATAGAAGTGCTTGTAGGGTTTATAAGATTTAGTGGTTAATGGATGAAGTTAAAAAAATAATTCTTTTTATCTTTTAATTATTTAATACTAGAGAAATAACGATGAATGTGGATTAAGGTTCTTGTAGGGAATTATGGTTTTCCTCTACTGACCCTTGTCCTTCCATTGATCCCTATTTATCTCAAGCCTTTAACAAAACGATTATTAACGAATCGCAGATCGTGGTCGTGACCATCATGAATTGAAAGTGCACATGATAAGAGGGTTAATATTCATTTTGCTAAAGTTTATAAAAATTAAAATATAAAAAGAAATTAAAGGATTTTTTGATCCATTATTCTACGCTATCCTACAAATCCTAGCAAGCAAGAATTTACTCGCTCATGGATATTAGCGAAGTACAAGAGAGGTGGAAGAAAACGGAACCCATGATTAAAACTAAAATTGCAGAAAGTAATTATGGAATGAAATTGCAGAAAGTAAATGCGGAAAGTAAATACCACAAAATTAAAGAGAAGACCGTCTTTATTGATTTACTAGTGCATTACAAAAGTTGCTTCCTGAAAAAGTAATTTACAAAACCCTAATTTGCTCGTAGATCTTTAATCGATTCTTCGATAGATTGATCGATCGATCCCTTCCTCATGATAGATGCTCTCGATCCTTTTTATAGGCTCTGGAATTAGAAACCCTAGATGTCATTAACGCGTGTGAAAATACGATCATGATCCTGAAGTTCCACATCCTACGGACACCAGAAAACCGCGCTTCCGCCGCCTATAACACCCTTTGACCGCGAATCCGCCGCCGTTTGATGGGTTGGAGCTTCCAAATTTCCCGTGCCTTTCTCTCTCGATATTTGGAGATCCTTTTAATAAAAATATTTTGAAAATATTGCTCTTAGTATCTGCCGTTGTGAGATTCTTCAATTTGCTCCTAATATTCGGCAGATTTGGTTTGTTGAATTGATTAGCTGTGGATATCCTACTTGTATTTCAAACTTGAGCCGATCTATTATAATACCTGCACAATATCTCAAATTATCTTGTTAGTAGCATTTGTTATATTTGAGATATTATTCCAACCAATTAATTGATATGATATTTTAAGAATATTAGTTAAGAATATTTAATATGATATGCATATTTTAATAAATAATCTCATGAATATTATATTTAAATATGATATGCATATATTTCCCTAATTATATTAATTATAAATAAAGAAACATATGATAATAATCTTTTTACAAATAAACTTACATATATTCTTTATTTACAAAAAACACCTTTTAGTAGTTAACAATAATAGGGAAAATGTCCATACAAATGTGCAATAAGTTTGACTGATCATGAAGCTACCTAAGGATCAAAAAACGTTGCTAAATAGGTGGGTGTACAGGATAAAAAATGAGGCTGATGGTATGAAGCTGTATAAGGCTCGCTTGGTAGGCAAGGGATATGCGCAATAGTATGGGATAGATTATCAAGAAATATTTTCCTCAGTGATGAAGATGACTTCAATTCGGATGATTTTCAGTATCGTGGCGGTAAAGAATTTGCACTTAGAGCAGCTGGATGTGAAAACGACATTCCTTTATGAAGATTTGGAAGAGAAGATCTAGATGATACAGCCACCGGGATACGAGATGAAGGGGAAAGAAAATATGGTATGTAGACTGTGAAAAACCTTGTATGGCCTCAAGCAAGTTCTAAGGCAGTGGTATCTCAAATTCGATCAGTTCATGTTAGAGACGGGTTTTGTGCGCTGTGATTCCGATCACTGCATGTACGTTCAGACTTTCAAGGATGGTGACTAGATTATTTTGTCACTTTACGTGGATAGCATATTGGCAGCGGGTCCGAATTTCGAGAAAATTCGAAATCTGGAAAAAAAATGACGGCGGAATTTTTTTTTCCATGAAGGGTTTGGAAGCAACCAAGCAAATTATGTGCATGAAGATCATAAGAGATATGAAACAGTGAAAGACGTGGTTATCGCAAAAGAACTACGTTGAAAGGTTTTGAAGCGGTTCAACATAGACAAGTCAAATCCGGGAAGTACGTCTTTAGTGAAACACTTCAAACTCATTAAGGAGTTATGTTCGACAATTCAAGAGCAGAAAGATGAGATGGTAAGAGTCCCTTATGCATCTGCGGTGAGGAGTTTAATGTATGCAATGGTGAGTATGAAACCAGATATTGTACATGCAGTGGGAGTTGTGAACAGGTTCATGCAAAACCCAGGGAAGGAGCATTAGAATGAGGTGGAGTGGATATTGAGATATCTCAGGGGTATATCCAGCCATTGTTTATGTTTCGGGGGTGATTCTTTCAATGTGTAAGGATACGTTGATGCGGACTACTCGGGTGGCTGAGATAGTGGGAAGAGCATAACGGGGTACGTATTCACGGTCAAGGGAACAACGACCAGTTGGGTCTCTCAGTTGCAAAAGGTTGTGGCATTGTAAACGACAGAAGCCGAATATGTGGCCACCACAAAAGCCAGCAAGGAGATATGGTTGCAAGGGTTATTCGAAAAGTTGGATAAGAAACAAGATTTGAATACCTTGCAGCCAAAGTGCGATACACTTGGCAAAAAACACGGTATATCACTCTCGGACAAAGCACATCAAGGTGAGATACCACTTCATACGCATAGCGTTGGTAGATAGTGAGTTGACACTATAGAAGACCGTGGGAGAAAAGAATCTTGTAGATATGTTCACCTGTAGATAGAGATAAGCCGGATCTCTGTTGCAGATTGGTGAAACTCTCCATGAAAATTTGATGAGGAAAGAGCAGAAGCAGAATTATGTGAAGTCTACTAGAATGGGAATCAAGACGGAAGTATTTTCAAGTGGGAGAATGTTGATTTATAGAGATCACTTCCTGCATACATCTGAAGAAGGAGCAGACGTCTAGACATGCACCAAGAACGAGCCAAAAGAACAGAGCAAACGCAGACATCTAGTGGCAAAAATGCAGACGTCTGTCAAAGAGTCGAAGCGGCCACAAAGCGTAGCCAGACGTTTAGGGCAAACGTATGGAGAAGCTGAAGCCCAATCCAGAGCAACGTCAGATGTCTGATGGCAAAGGTGCAGACGTCTGCGCAAGGAGCTGGAGAGAAGCAGAGAAGAGGCAGCCGTCTGGCCAAGTCTAGTGCAGTCGTCTGTCATCAGGATTTCTGTTGTGAATCGAATTGTTTTAATTTGGGTTTATCTTTTATTTTGGGTAGGATTAGAGTTTGCCTATTTATAGGGATCTCTCATATAATTAATGTACTGCCAATTTAAAAGACTATTGTATAAAGAAGGTGACGGCTAAGGTTTAGAGAGATTTGAGAGAAATCTCCTAAGGTTGCTCGTGAGTGTAACTTGATTCTAAGATCTAGTAGACCATTGCATATTCCGCTCTGCCGGGAACTAGTCATACGGTGGTGAAGCTCGTTAACAAATTCCTTGTCTATGTTTTGCTTGTTCTCGATTTTATTGTTTGTTTTATCTTTCGTTGGTATTGCGTGGAATGCGTGATTGGTCATAAGCATAGTTTCCGTGTTTCTTCTCCCGCGTTTTATCCCCAATAGGTCTTACATATAGTCTACATCTTATTATATTGTTACTTGGAATATTAACTAATATTACTTGGTGCATATGTATGTATGCATGTGTGTGTGTCTATATATATTTCTTTCCAAATCTTTACTATTTTAATTAAACTTTAACATGAGTTGACATCGTAATTTTATTATTTTGTTTGTTGTAACCGATGCGAACATAATTAACCGTACATTTAGTCTATTGTGTAATTGAGTTGAGCCAAATGATTATTCAAATGAAACCGATTTGGATTCTAACTTGGATATTGAAAATTCAACAAATGATTTGAAAATAAATGAACAGATTTTAAAAAATCTACCAACTGTCTCTTCAGAGAGTATCATGCATTGTATCTTCTACATACATATATCGTCATCACACATGTGATGCTGGAGCTTGATAATATTACATATTATAAACCTAAATACAATTAACACATTCCATCAAGTGTAGACAATCTAATAGCCTCTCAGTGGAGCATAGTGATGAAGTCTTAATCAGAGAACCCAAGGGAAAATCATGGCAGCTTGGCCTTGTTCACTTGAGTCATGCGGCTACTCATTTCTCATTAAGCATTTAACACCTCTTAGCTAGATATTAGCGAATTATACCCTTGATGTCAGTCTTGATATGGCTTGCATAAAATAGAAAATTAGTTATCTCAAGTTTTCTCTGTGTGTCCATATGGTTGAAGTGTTAGGTAAATTTTGGGTAAATTTTCTAATTTCTTAAAAATTCTATTAAATAGGAGACATCATCTTTATCTACATCCATGAGAGTTTGTATTATAATAATAGAGATAGAAAGGAACAATCATAAAGCAAATTCGTTGGGCTAGATAATCTCTTTGAACCAATGCGGCACTCATTGTCCTTATGATAGTGATTTTCTCCCAATGGTGCAGATAATCTCAACGGAAATCCTAACCCCAATATATAGTACCTAACCCAACTCTCTTTCGAAATTTGTGAGATCCGCATTTTTTTATGGCTCCGAAAATCAAGTATCCAAATCCAATAAAACAAAAGAAGATGGAACAAAATACTTTTTCTTATTTTTCTTAGTCAATGTTTATTGCCATCCAAATGTCTAATATATGTCTTATATAGGCATGTAAAGATGTCTTTAAGTGAAAAGGTGTCTATTCCTTAAACAATCTCATCCCTTATATTTTATTTATTATATATGTTATTATTATGATATATGCCAACCATATAATGGGTGAGAAACTTGCATGGGTACCTATCAGATAGCCTAGTAATGCTCTTCCCCAAATGTAGTTAAAGTTTAATTGAGTTGTTAACAGAAGTCCATACCCAAGTAGCATAGATTCAGATACGAAAACGGGACATAATGTGAGCCAGATTCACCGATTCACAATTTGCCACAAAAGTTCGGAATTTGATTTGTTGGGATAGGATTGATTCACAATTCCCAAGATTTTGTGGTAGATAAGGTATATTATCTCATATCCAATGACTTTAGGTGCCTTAATTGTCTTCTTTTCTTTTTTTGGCAATTCTTTTGTATCACGACTTAAAGGTGAGGCATAACTAGGAAGTGTAGGGATGTAAATGTATTGAATATGGTTATTGTCATATATGTATCTGGCAGTCATAGACGGATTCAAATACGGATACAAAATAGTTATCTGAAATGAAAATTTCTATCTGGAACATGAAACGTAAAATCCCCAATATAATCAAACCTAATTATATTTTATATCATAGATACGGAACATATATAGGTGTTGCCATATCCGTATCCGGAGGCTTGGCAGATGCGGATAGTCATCGGAAATGAAATTTGCTATCCATATTTGATAAAAATCTTATACGGATACGGAGTCAACTCGGATTATCTGTATCTGTTTGCATCACTTATAAGTGGTTAATAGATTATTACATTAACCGTTTGTAATGCAACACAAGAATTTGCAGACAAGTCCTTTAACATTTGACGAAGCAATTATTTTATTTTATTTTTTGGAACTGGCCTTTAAGCCTTGATGAAACAATTGTTCTTTAGATTTTGTTGGACATGTATGAATTCAGTAGGGCATTTTATACTCAAACCATGAACTAGATCCCCCTTGCAGGGAGTTTGTTCTCCATCTCCCTGCTGTATTTTTATCCAAATTAATTTCAACCAGATATCTTGGAATTTTACTTCCTTTTCTCGCTTGCAGAGACCTCCTGTTGCCGGAATTTTGACGCGGCATGACTTCACACCTGAGCACATACTTGGACTCTTCCCTCACATTAAACTGCACAAATAATAGAGTTGAGTCAGAACTGCAAAATTTTGTTGTATTCTATATTCGTTTCATCAACATTCTTTTTTTCTTCATATTTTTATGATCTTTTTTCAGTAGTAGTCAGAAATATTTATACTTGGCAATATGCCACCTTTTTGTGTGCAGTTTGATCAGATTGTGAAAAAATATGTATTCTTAGTTGTTGTAATGTCTATTTGATATTACTGCAAAATTTGTATTGTATTGAATGAATAAAGAAGAATTACTTTCCTGTATATAACCATTACATTCAATTATTAAAATTTGTGGAAATGTAATGTTCCAAGCTGCTATAATGTGTATGCTAGATTGATGACTTTCTGTTTTCATTGACTTTCTGTTGATTTGTGGGATTCCAAAGACGGTTAGAGTTTGTGTAATTTTATATGGCTGAAAGATCCCAATAAAAAAATTGGGGAAACACTGCTGATATTTTGTTTCCTTTTTGTAGTCGTCTTTTTACTGATTCAGGAGTAACTTTGTACGTAGTCGGCATCTCCGTTCTGTTTTCTTCTTGCTTTTCAAATGTTTGCTTTCATATTTAGAAAAGTGAAAACATGATTCAACATATTTTAGTTTTGCATGAGAGGGGTAATACATTATTGCCAAACATCATATCTCAGAATGCTGAAATGCTTACAACAATTATAAAGGAAAGTACTTGCTTGCAATCTTAACATAATTATGGTGATCATGTAGAGTATATACATGTTCTAGTATTTTGTTTTTGGTTAGCTGGTGGATGGTTTGGTTTCTTTTGGCAAGGGACTTGTTTCGCTATTGTTGATTTTGGCATGTATGGAACCTGATCCCCGGACTATTCTGTACTTTATTGTTGTCGCTTTCATTCTCCTACGGTTTATTTGGTTGTTTCGTTAAAATATCTTTAATGAAACGCGGGTACTTCCAAGCTTTCGTTTTAACTCAAAAAAAACATAATTATGGTGATGACATATTTAGAATAATTGTTTGGTTTAATATAGAGGAAGATCTTCAAATTAGGCAAACATAAGGTAATAGTGTACAAGTATGCACATGGAAAAAATAAATATCTCTCTCTCTCTCTCTATATATATATATATATATATTCTTCAAAAGCCATCAAACCTGCTCTCTTACCTCGGATAAAAAAAGTTAATTGATGTTTCGTAACAAAAGCTTGATTTCAAGTTTTTCCATGTAGGCAAGTGGATTTGCTTTTTTTTCATCTCATTTTGTTTGATCCTTTGTACATAATTTAAGTTCCTCTCAGACCACCTCCACCGCCAGCAGTGCTAGCTGCTGCAGCGGCAATGGCATCATGGGCTCTATGATGCAGATGGCGTAAAAACAATTTGAAATTGAAGAACTGCAAGTTTTTAATCATAAGAAAGAGGAGATTACAGGCTAAAAATCTCATTTCAAAGCAATCAGACAGGAAAAAGAAAAAACCAAATGCCAATGGACTCCCACTAATCTCTTCACAAACGACCGATCATTTTGATTGCTGATGCTCATAACTATTGCTGGCCACACTACCGCCAACCGAACCACTCAGAACCCCGAATCCTTGGCATAAACTCGACATACATCAATATATACAAGACAGGAACAAGTCCAGTTTGGGCTTAGAAACAAGCAACGTGATGTCCAATATGTTTTTCAGAAAACTCGCTGTAGTTGGTGACTACAGATGTAGCACATGAAATAAATATAAGCTACATAGCCGTCTACACCCCGAAGAATAGATAGATAAGCACAGTGGGCTCAGTATCATCTACCCCATTCAAAATTAGGGTCTAGCCTCATCTCTGGCTCCTTGAGGTGACCACTAGGGGCACCGCTGGTGCTCACAAGTCGATCCCAACCCATGATGTGTGGCAAGGCAAACTGCACACAATGCATCGGGTTAGCAGAGATTCTTTGTAAAAGAGCAATAGAGATTCACTATGCTTTTGTTCTAAACAATAGTGATCAGGCATTAGCAAAGAGGTGCAATAGAATTTCAGTTGGTGGTGATACATTTTTCTCTTTATGTGTGATGCATGTGCCTGTACATACAGAATATGTGCGATTGGACATAAATATTTCTACATCGTTTTGGTCGTCTTACCGTGTTTTTCCTTTCATGCAAAACTTTTTCCAGAGATGCATGAGAACAATATGCATGTTGGGGTGGGGACCATACAATTTTCTTTTTAAATATCTTTCCTTGGGCAAGATGTAGGGGAAGTTTTAGGTGGCATGTATGCGTGAAAAGGAAACTTAAGAGGCCACTTGTCATTAAGAGGGTCTGACCAACTGTAATTTCAAGGCTTAAACATGAGAAAGTTAACCACTGTTAGTTTATGTATACAGATTATACCCCTATTGGGCATAAGTGATGTATGGGAATACTGATGTAAACTTATGTTGCTATAAATAGAAGGAAAGAGAGAAATCTCTCTTATCCAATTTTAATCCCCCCCCCAAAAAAAATTCTCTCTCTCTCTCTCTCTCACACACACACACACATCTTCTAAACTCCAACCCAAATAACAACCACAAACCCCTCCATGGGGTAATTTTGAAGCTGTTTTTGATCGCTATATTCTTTTCACTAGAATATATGCTTTGTGATCTTGATAGCAGAGTCAAGACACCATATTCAACCGCAGTATGAACTTTGTTCTAAAAGATCTTTTAGATTTATTATGCATGAGTTCTGAACATATTATGATTATGTAGTAATGCCAGTGATACATGATCTTTAAAGCATCGAGTAAATTGTAAGTAGAAGGATTTGTAGGAGTTCAGGGCTTAAATATTTCCCAAACAAACCGAGACGTTTGAACTCCTCTACTGACAAAACACGAAAACTCGGTTCCACTTGCTGCAAATATATCTTTGGTTATTCATCTATTCATCTTACGAAAGACAATATGACATTTCATAACAATAACCATAGTAAAATAGACAATACACATTCCGTGCTGCTTGGATATGATTATGCATGAGTGATTACCTATAAGGAATTTATTTTTGGGCAGATGAAACCATCTAGCTAATACTTTTGAGACTGTTAAAAGCAACAGCATGGTTCATTACAATAATGCAATTTCACATGATCAGTACAATGGTAAATCATGAAAATCAGTTTTCGCAAACTTACACCAAAGGCCGTGCGCATCACTGCAAACTCTGCTTTTGTTACCGAATGTTGAAGTTAGAGTAATTCGAATGTTTCTGTTAGTAGTTTGTTAGTAGTTTGTTAGTAGTCAAGTTGAATAAATCTCCTAGGCAGGTTTGTTAGTAGTTTGTTAGTAGTCAAGTTGAATAAATCTCTTAGGCAGATTATGTGCCGATGGAAGTAGTTAAGCAGTTGAGATTTTCTAGACTAAGAATTTGCTCTGCTTTCAAGTCATGTTTAGCTTGTAATGCCTATTTAAAGGCTTTGTTTTTACTCTAATAAAGATCATCTGCAGAATCACTTTTGCTTCCAATTTTTCATTATTGCTCTGTCAAAATCTCCAACAAAAGTGGTATCAGAACAAGGTTCTTTCAGAACTGAGAATTTTTCTTTGACTGCTTCACTCGCAAACATGGCTGCCAACGCCGGTGTCAGTACTTCACAGCCACAAATTCCGCTGTTCAAAGGAGATTCATATGAATTTTGGAGCATCAAAATGAAGACACTGTTTCGATCTCAAGATCTATGGGATTATGTCGAAACAGGATATGAAGAAAATAAAGAAGACGAGACTCGCAACAAAGAGCATCTAAAATGGGATGCCAAAGCTCTCTTCTTCATCCAGCAGGCAGTGGATGAGTCAATTTTTTCCAGGATAGCCGCAGCTACCACGGCCAAGCAAGCGTGGGCCACGCTCAAGACTGAATATCAGGGTTCCTCCAAGGTAATAAGAGTAAAATTGCAATCCCTAAGGCGTGATTTTGAAACTTCTTTCATGAAAAATAACGAATTTGTGCAAGATTTTCTGGCAAGAGTTTCGTCGGTTATAGGGCAAATGAGATCCTACGGAGATCAGATATCAGACGAAACAGTCGTTGCCAAGGTTCTAAGGAGTCTGCCATCCAAGTTTGATCATGTGGTGACTGCAATCGAAGAATCTAAGGACCTATCCACCTTCTCGTTTGATGAACTGATGGGATCACTTCAAACTCATGAGGCGCGAATCAACCGATCTAATGGGAAGGAAGAAGAAATAGCCTTTCAGACCAAGGGGGAGTCTGAATCCTCAAATCAATATGGAAGAGGAAGAGGTCGAGGAGGCCATAGAGGCAGGGGCCGAGGCAGAAACAATATTGTCAAGTGCTCATACTGTAATAAATTTGGGCACTCTGATAGGTATTGTTGGTCCAAACCAGAAGAGGCAAATGATAATTTCATGCTTATGACAGTAGCAACAACAACAAAGAAGAATGACATCTGGTACATTGATAGCGGCTGCTCTCATCATATGACCGGAGATCGCTCCAAATTCAAAGAGCTCGATGAGACTGTCAAATCACAAGTACGGCTTGGAGATGATAACAACTACAGATTAAAGGCAAGGGCATAGCTGAGATCTCAGTAGGTAACCAGAAAAAATTTATTAAGGATGTTCATTTTGCTCCATCTTCAGCACACAACTTGCTGAGCGTTGGACAATTGAATGAATCTGGTTACATGGTGGTATTTGATGATTTTAAATGCATGGTGAAACACAAAATCACGAGTAAAATTCTTGCTTGTGCTCGTATGTCATCAAATCGTATGTATGCTCTTGATTTGCTGAAATAACAGAAGGAGCCATAGTGAGCAAGACTCTTGCGGAAAACGAGCTATGGCATCAGCGATATGGCCATCTAAGCATTAAAGGACTGCAGTTGCTAAAGAACAAGCAAATGGTGAATGATCTTCCTGTCATCAAGTCATTAGAGAAAGTCTGCGAAGGGTGCATGATTGGAAAGCAAGCAAAACAATCTTTTCCGATAGGAAAATCAAAGAGAGCTGAAGATATTCTCGAGCTCATCCATGCCGATCTGTGTGGTCCCATGAGAACAGAATCATTAGCTGGCAGTAAGTACTTTCTCCTATTTATTGATGATTTTAGTAGAATGAGCTGGGTATATTTCTTGAAGCACAAATCAGAAAGCTTCGAGTGCTTCAAGAAGTTCAAGGCACTTGTGGAAAAACAAAATGGGAAAGTTGTAAAAAATACTCCGTACCGATCGTGGAGGTGAATTTACCTCGAAAGATTTCGATGCCTTCTGCGATGAACAAGGAATAAGAAGGCAGCTCACAGCACCGTATACTCCCGAACAGAACGGCGTGGCTGAACGCAAGAATCGGACGGTTGTGGAAATGGTTCGATCGATGTTGAAACAGAATGGAATACCAAATTCTTTTTGGGCTGAAGGAGTTGCAGCAGCTGTTCATATTCTCAACATCTCACCGACCAAAGCAGTATGGAACCAAACTCCGTATGAAGCATGGAGCGGAAGTAAACCCTCCGTAAGTCATCTTCGAGTGTTTGGGTGCATATGTTATGTCTTGCTTACAGCAGGACGACATAAACTAGATGGGAAATCACAAAAGCATGTGTTTATTGGTTATTGCACTAAATCAAAGGCTTACCGAGTATATGATCCCTTGAGTAAAAAGATTACTGTTAGTCGTAATGTTGTATTTGACGAACAGGCCAGTTGGGATTGGGAAGCCAAAGACAACAGCCAAATCCCTCACGTTCAGACTGAAAAAGAACAAAGTGCCCTTGAACAAGTCGAGCCCGAAAATGATGGTTCGGAAGGTTCACAGTCTTTAACTCCGGAGAAATCAAGCTCAGTCTCAACATCTGAAGAATCTTCGCCGAAAGAGTCAGCTCAGCTCGTAGAAGTGAGCGGGGGAGAGTTCCTCAACGTCGGTTTGAGATTGAGGGGAACACAACTTCAGCACTGGTTCTATTTGCTGGGGACCCAATCACTATGGAAGAAGCCATGGAAAAAAAAGAATGGAGACTTGCAATGAGAGAAGAACTGTCAGCAATCCAAAGAAATCAAACGTGGGAGTCAGTCGATCTTCCAGAAGGTAAAAATATTATTAGTTTAAAATGGATCTTCAAGACAAAGTATTTGGCAGATGGAAGTGTTCAGAAACACAAAGCTAGGCTGGTGGTTAGAGGTTTCACGCAGCAACAGGGAATTGACTACGAAGAAACATTCTCTCCGGTGGCTCGTTTTGAAACCGTGAGGATAATCTTGGCGGTAGCAGCCCAAAAGCAATGGAAAATTTTTCAGTTCGATGTTAAATCCGCATTTCTAAATGGCGATTTAAAAGAGGAGGTCTATGTAAATCAGCCACCAGGTTTCGAAAGCAAGACAGAGGAAGACAAAGTACTTCGGTTGCAGAAAGCTCTCTACGGGCTCAAACAAGCACCACGTGCCTGGTACAGTAAGATCGACGATTTCTTCCTCAAGAATGGGTTTGAAAGGAGCCTTCACGAATCAACTCTCTATGTAAAGAATCAAGGTACAAATGACTTACTCATAGTAAGTCTTTACGTAGATGATATGATCTTATACTAGCTCGTCCTTGCAGCTTATACATGAATTTCAAGCATCAATGAAAAAGATGTTTGAGATGACTGATTTAGAAGAGTTACAATATTTTTTGGGGCTGGAGATCATTCAAACTCAGAAAGGAATATTCATGTCACAGAGGAAATATGTGGATGACACATTGAAGAAATTTAATATGCAAGGATGCAAGCCTGTTGCGACACCAATGAATATAAATGAGAAATTGAGTTCGGATGACAGTACGAGATTGACAGATGCAAGACTCTACAGAAGTTTGGTTGGAAGACTAATTTATCTTACTCATTCTCGACCTGATGTAGCTTATTCTGTTGGTGTCTTATCTCGTTTTATGCACAGTCCAACAAGCCATCATTTTGGAGCGGCCAAGAGAGTTCTCCGCTACTTGGCAGGAACTAAAGGTTATGGTATCTGGTTTTGCAAGACTGATGACTTCAGCCTAAAAGGTTTCACCGACAGCGACTGGGCCGGTTCTGTGGAAGATAGGAGAAGCACATCCGGCAATTGTTTCGTCCTAAGTACTGCAGCCATATCCTGGAGTTCGAAGAAACAAGCCTCAGTGGCTTTATCTTCGACAGAGGCCGAGTATGTGGCAGCTGCTGCAGCAAGTTGTCAAGCAGTCTGGTTAAGGAGGATTCTAAGCGACTTGGGACAAGAACGGATCAAAGCTACTGGTATGAAATGTGATAACAAGTCAGCAATGATGTTAGCAAAGAATCCGATGCACCACAGCAAGACGAAACACATCGAAATCAAGCATCATTTTATAAGGGAGCTGATTGCTAAAGAAGAAATTCAGTTGGATAACTGTGGAACCAATGAACAGATTGCAGACTTATTAACCAAGAGTTTGCCACAAGCAAAACATGAAGAGTTCAGTACACAATTGGGAGTTTCAACTTTCGAATAAAAGGGGAGTGTTGAAGTTAGAGTAATTCGAATATTTCTGTTAGTAGTTTGTTAATAGTCAAGTTGAATAAATCTCCTAGACAGGTTTGTTAGTAGTTTGTTAGTAGTCAAGTTGAATAAATCTCTTAGGCAGATTATGTGCCGATGGAAGTAGTTAAACAGTTGAGATTTTTTAGGCTAAGAATTTGCTCTGCTTTCAAGTCATGTTTAGCTTGTAATGCCTATTTAAAGGCTTTGTTTTTACTCTAATAAAGATCATCCGCAGAATCACTTTTGCTTCCAATTTTTCATTATTGCTCTGTCAAAATCTCCAACACTGAAAGGCGTCAGTCGTTTTTTGGGCAGAGTTCAAGACAGCTGCATAGACAACATGCCACGTCCCGCTTCCCAAAATACGGAATACAGAGAGCAACGAAGGCCAGTCGTGTTACTTACGGTAAGGAAATATCATTGCATAGTCACATAAGGCTGTCTAGCTTAACCTGTCAAAAATAAAATCTAATATCAAAAGAGATAATACTGATAATCATGCTGCAACGGCACCACAAGGAATACTAAAAAAATGGGTCCACTAGATAATTGATGCAAATAAATACTCAATACAATAGGTTAGAAAAGAGAACAAAATCTAAAGGATACATAAGTCCTAATGTCCCACAAGAACGCACATGCTAAATACTAATGGAAAGGAAATAAACCTACGGGTTACTGATCTTCAGCAGAGTCCTGATAGTCGCTGCGATCCTGCTCAGTCTGAAAATCTGTCTCTAAACCTGAGATGGCAAATCTCAGGGATGTCAGAACATCCCAGCAAGTAATCAATATATAAGGTGTATGTGTGGTATGATAACATGAATATATATAAATGTAGTGAAGCCCGTGTGCGTAAGTAGAACACACACACATATATATAAGCATTATACTAAGAAACGGACATCTAAACAGATCAAGTCATAACCTAACTGGTCACTAAAAGATAATCTATCCTATCGTGAGTTCGAATGTGCGTCAACCTCTGCAGGAGTATTCCTAACCCAAGAGTAGTGCCCCATGGGCTAGGAAACACGGGCCCAACTGTAGAATAAACATGCAACCGATATAGCTCGGTACGATCTGTAATAACATGCGACCGATAGCCCGGTACGAGCTGTAATAACATGCGACCGATATAGCCCGGTACAAGCTGCCAGCATGGGACTCCTGAGATCATGTTGTACGAACACACACTCAAACTAACCCAACACCCCGCGTGTTCATATCTACTATGGTATAACTAGATCACTAATTAAGAATGCTGAAAGGACTGGAATTTGTGATATGATAACTGTATAGAACCGAACCTGATAAATGGTAGTATATCATGGTGCCACGCCCCGCTTCCCAAAATACGGAATACGAGGGGTAGACAAGGCCAGCCATGCTCCTACGGTCAAGGAAAAGTCCTGCCGTAGTCACACTTCGGCATCTAGTTTATCATGGTAAACAGTAAATGATGCGCAGGTAATGAGAAATGCAGTAACTGAAAGATACAATAATATAAACTGACCTGAAGTGGAACAAACGAAAGTAACTCGGAATAGCAAGTCAAGAAGTCTGTGATGCACGTCTAGTTCTGATCCAGGCTAAATCTTCTCCTCACACTGAGCATGCATACTCAGGTCGTCAGAGCGACACAATAGCAATAATATATATATAAAATCAAGTGGTAGTTCTAACAGTGGTAATGGAAATGAATAACAGTAAATCAACGACAGCATGAATATGGATGTACAGTAATCAATGCAGCGGAACAGTAAATCAGTATAACGATATGTCACGTATGCCACATAGTATATCATGAATAAAATGCCAGTATCCCTATCAGTCTATAAGTCTCACTGTACAGGTCACTAAGCCTATCGTCAGTCCAAGTGTGAGAGTCAACCACTCGTGTGTGTCCTCCACCCAAGGGTAGAACCCAAGGGCAAGGGACCACGGGCCCAACATGTAACAAGAATATCACGGTGTATATATCACGTACCCTGTAAATCTCCATATAACTCCCTAAATATATAAGCCGGCATGGGACTCCCGAGATTCTGTTGAACTCACACTTAAACTACCCCACACCCCGTGGTCTACATCAAACGCTAACCATCACCATAAATACTAATCGATACGTGACAAGTCTGCGCGAGAACTGGAGGCAGGACCTCCATCAAGCACGTCCTGACTAATACCTAAGATAAATGACAGTGTCGGATGCCTTATCTGTGACACCCGTGCAAGCGCTTCCATAAGTGTCCCATACCACTTATAGTCACACGTACACGCATCCCACAGACGTCGACAATGCAATAGAACAATAAGGTCACTGATTGTGTACAAGTACTCATCACTTTCACTTAATCACGAATACACGAACACTGACGTACTTGCCACAATCATCACTAAAATCTAACACTGGGTTAATGCACGATATCACTAGATTATCACTACAATGATATGGGTATGATGTGATGCATGAACAGTATAAGAAGCACAATTAAGGTGTCATAAAAACAACAGGCTATCCTTGCACGATTCATCATGAAACATATGTATATAGTTTAGCGAAACGATAAACAGGTATTAATTAATATGTTCAGTTATCCATCCATAGAATTTTGTTTCAAGCCAATCGGGTTCCAGGATCATTAATTATAACCTTTTCATTTTAAGCGCTCGCGGCTGGAAATCCGGTTTCAGAATCAGATGTCCGTTTCGCAACGCATTTTAACCCCAGTTGGGATCAGATTTTGGCGACGCTACAGTTGGATAAATTCTAGGGTTTTCAGCAAAGTTTTCAACGCAACAAACGGATCTTCAATCGCGCCTGTACGTTAGGAGTTATAATCTGTTTAATATTAACATGTCAATTCTGATTCTGCTGGGACTGTTATGTATCCCGATCTTTTAAATTACAGATTAAATATCAAACGGTAACGAAACAGAATGAAACCAATTGTGTTGTCTAGCTAACAGAGTTACCTATAATAAGCAGTGGAGTTCCGCAACCTACGAGTTAAGGAGATCCTATGGTATCCATTACGGAACAGCAAGCACGACTGGAGTCGCTCTGGACTGCAGTCCAGAGTCGCACTCCGATACAATTATCATCACAATTAAAGTACAGGAATGTCAGGAGACTGGTATAGGGTTACAGTTCGTCGAGTTAGCTTCGATTTGAGCCCTCGAACGCACCATTCTAATATGTATATGATTTATGGTGAATTTAACGGTTTTCAGGTACAACAGAATTACAGTTTTACGGTTAAACTTGGGGGCAGTTGTTTTAGTCGTTAACGATCAAATTATCCAACGAAATTCATACACTAAGTTCAAAGCCATACGGGCCAAGCAAAGCTATTTAGTTCCGCCAAAATTGATAATGATTTCCTAAGGGAACAAGCATCGAACAGTTACGACACATAATTTATCTAAACTTGCAAGCTTACGATATATGTAATTAAAGATCGTAACTTAGGTAAATAGCATGTGAGCAAGTAGAAAACTTGCCTGGGGGCGTCCCGGAGTTGTACGGCAGCAGGTACAGTACGGTCACGCGACGAGCTAGCACCACGACGGTAATGGCTCCGGGTGATCTCGGGTCGGTTCTCGGCCAGTGGGGGCTCGCAGCTTGGTGATCGGGCTCGGCTTTGAAGCTTGGGCCTTGCGCGTCAAGGGTTCGACGATAGGTGATGATGACGATGGTGAGAGTATTAGAGAGAGAGAGAGAGAAAGTTAGAGACAGAGAGAGAGCTGGAGTAGACAGAGAGAGAGAGAGGGTGTAGACAGAGAAGGAGGGAGCTGGGAGAGAAGGAGAGTGCTAGAGAGAGAGAGAAATGGGAGAGAGAGAGAGTCAGAAAAAGAGAGTTACAGAGGGAGGGAAACGAGAGAGATAGAGGGATTGTGAGAGAGAGAACACAGAGGGAATTAGAGAGAGAGACAAGAGGGAGGGACAGCGATGGTGATGATGATGGTGGTGGTCGACGGTGCAGTGGGCTCGTCGGCATGTAGCGGGTGATGGGTGCAGGGGAGTGATGGGTGCAGGGGAGTGAGTCGGTGATGGGTGCAGGGAAGGCTCGCCGTGGTGGCAAGAGGGGTCGGTGTCGGTGGTGGAGTGGAGAGCGAGAGAAGATGAATGGGGTCGAAGTCGTCGTCGTCGACGGCGAGGTAAGGTGCAGGAGAGGTCGAGGAGGAAGGAGAACGAGGGAGAAAGGAAACGAAATGAGGGAAAAAGGGGTGTAGGTATGTAGAGGGGAGAGGTAGTGGAGACGGGGTCGCGCGTCGAGGGTGTAACGTGCGCGAGCGCGGGCGTTGGTGGAGGCGAGGAACGCGCGACGTGGTCGCGAGGGAACGTGCACGGGAAAGAAATGAGCCGTTAGAGGAAGATGTACAGGGACGCGGGAGCGGGCCGGGCCGGCGAGATGGGCTCGGGAAGTTGTGTAAAAAAATAAAAGGAAAATCAATTAAGGAAAAGAAAAGAAACGGGCCGGAGCTGGGCTTAGGCCGGGATTAAAAATTTAAAGAATTAAAGGAAGAAATGAGAACGGGCCAGGGAAATATTTTAAAAAGGAAATATGGTTTAAAAATGAATGGGCCGAGGGAGAAGTGAGGGAATATAATTTGGTTAAAAAAATGGAGATTAAGCTTATGGAAAAAGAATGAATGGCTGAGGGATTTTTCGTTGGGTCGGGGTTCGCTGAAAAAGGTAAGTTTATTTAAAAGAAATGGGCTGAAGGAAAGTAAGGGAAATGATGAGGTTGGGCTTGGGTTTGGATTAGAATTTGGGTTTAATAGGATTTTGAAACCAATTAAATATTTATAAATAAATTTTTATAGGTAAAAAGAAAATACGGGTATAGTCGTACAAAAAGGTGCTGGGTATTACATCATACCACCCTTACAAAAATTTCGTCCTCGAAATTTAAAACTAAACGATAAGTTGTAAAATCAAAACGAAAGCTACCATATCATAAACTAATTCATAATGGTTTACTTAAAACAGGTGGATGAAATTTGTGAAGATATACATATATATATGCAGGAACATCATACAACAGAAAGGATTTAAATAAGTATACGGTAGGAACAACTATAAGGACGAACTATAAGTACACGAGAATATAGATAACAATAACGAACGGAGATAAGCGATGCATGTTCAATAAAATCGAAACCCGAATGTATGCACATCTAAGTATATCAAAAATAGCAACCAGAGGTAATAAATATAAGGCTCAACTACTCATAATAGTAATCGTAAGCGCAAAACCCAAAAGTAAAGTAACGACAATAAAGCAGTAAAAATTTGTCGGTAGGTTAAAACAGTTTAGGGTAAGGTATCGAAAAATAGGTTTAAAATAATTTAGGAAACTTGTATAGTGAAAATAGGGGACATGGAACAAAATATGCGCGGTATAAGGGTCACGCTACTGAAAATGAAAATAATAATAATGTACTTAAAATACATAAAACGGAGTAGTCAATAATACGTACTCTTTGATAAATTTAAAGTACTGAAAACTAAATTTTTGAATAACAGTGTCCCTAAATATGATTAGGGTAATAGGAAAAACACCAATAGGTATAAGGCTAGATAGGGTAATGATTATAAGGGAGTGTGGCTCAATCAGAAGGTTGAAGTGTGTCGGCTTTAGGCTGAAGATCAAGGAGATTGGGATTGGGTCAGCACAGGAAGTAAGGATGAACAACAAAAGAATACAAAAGGAAAAGTGTGGGGGATACAACAGTTGGTACAACACGCGAATCAAAATTTGAAGAGTTAATGAACTCGGTATTTCATAAGAAAGGTCCCCCTCCCGGCAGGATCTCAAACGGGCGTAGACGAAGGATGAAGGGTGGACCTCAAACATTGGGTGTGTTGCTAATGAATCTCAGTGAGGGTTAAGACAAGGTAAGGGGTAGGAGTGAACAGATCTCAGTAGAAAAATAATTGTCCGTAAGGAAAAAATCAAGCAACAAGTGGACTAAGAAGATTGAAGGATTAGCAAAATCAGCAATTTTCCATTTCAAAGGATTTTAGACAAAACATTCTCAAAGACGAGAGGTGGCCCTAAACTATACACAGTTTTATTTGGCCGGAAAAGACAACATCTAAAACAATTTCCGTCAGTCGCGGTTGTGGAGATTCAGTAGGTTGCGGTAGGCTCGCGCACTCAGGTAGGGGCGTCCGTTTCCATATCGCCTCGCAGGCATCGCCACTGGAAGTTCGTCCACAGCAGGATCCTGATCTTCTGGTCCTTCTTCCTCGGGTGGAGCTTCTTCATCGAGGTCCGATTCCATGTGCTTCTCCTCTTCTTGATTTTCTTCCACGGGATTTTCCTCAACTGGATTTTCTTCTATCGGGCCTTCATCGGGATCTTCCTCTATAGGGTTCTCTTCAGGATCTCCTTCTTCTTCGTCGGAAACAGCTATCATGTTAAACTCTGGGACGGCTACTCCTTCGTCCTCTGAATCGTTGTTTCCGAAGTTGACCTGGGAACCGTTGACCTCATCATCAGAACTCGTCAGCGTGTGATCTAAGGAAACGCATGACTGTGCATCCTCGTCTAGATGCAGCGCTGCTCCAGAGTGGGCCATGGCCTGAAAAGAGAAGTCATGATTAGACAGTGGAATACATCAAGGAAAGCTCAGGGTACGAAATATAGGAAAATATGCGGTTGCAGGAATTGAAAGATCAGAATGAAAATACTGTGATAATGATTAGAATTTGACATAGAGAAAGCATGAGAATGATACACGTATTATGATTCAAATTTTATTTCATTCAACTAAAGTTCGACGGATACAAAGGTTCAAATGGAAGGAAATATTCATAAAAGATGACAACATTATTATTGAAATTGGAAATCATAGAATTCTTCTTCGATTGCCAGAACGCTGCATCATCGTTACGCGAGTTGAATCCTGCGTTAGATCCGCCTTATGGTCGAAATTCAAACTACGCGATGATCCTCACTTGGCAGAAGTGGGGAGTGTGGACGAGTTTCTTCCTTGCAGTTTTTTCCTTTCTGGACAACCGTTGATGAGGTGTTTGTTGGAACCGCATATCAGACATTTCCCTTGGGCACGGCGACAATCCCTCTGAAGGTGTCCTGGCCTCTTACAATATCCACAGTAAGGGTTCTTCTGATGCTTCTGTTGACGCTTCATCTTCTTCTCCTTTCCTCGTCCAATAAAGATCCCTTTATGATAGGAGACTCCCGCTGGGGTCTGACTCAACTGTCTTCTCAGCCCTTCAGCTAATAAGTCGTTTGTTCGCTTCTGGGCTTCCTTTAAACCTTGTAGTACACTAAGGATCTCAACAGTCTGATTCAGGGGAGCGGATAAAGATGAAGAGTCGTTGGAAGACATGATCCTGAAACAACAATTTCGAGAATGATATGAGTCACACGCTAAATGAATCAAAATATGATATGGATAGGACAAGGATTCAAGAATATCAGAGACGATGAATTTTTTTTTTATTACAAGTGGAGAATCAACCGTATGACTTTAAGTCACCTAAGCAGAATACGGTAGTGCAATTGCAACCACGTAATCTTGTCAGGTCATCCGAAACCATAGCGAATGGATAGCTGAACACACGATGTGAATATGGATCAAGAGTGACAAGTTTACAACCTAGACCGAGGGATGTCTTAGATTGTCAAGCTATACACGGAAAACTGCAAATCCCAATCGAAGCAAAACCTGGGCTCTGATACCAACTAAACCATGTCACGCCCCGCTTCCCAAAATACGGAATACGAGGGGTAGACAAGGCCAGCCATGCTCCTACGGTCAAGGAAAAGTCCTGCCGTAGTCACACTTCGGCTTTTAGTTTATCATGGTAAACAGTAAATGATACGCAGGTAATGAGAAATGCAGTAACTGAAAGATACAATAATATAAACTGACCTGAAGTGGAACAAACGAAAGTAACTCGGAATAGCAAGTCAAGAAGTCTGTGATGCACGTCTAGTTCTGATCCAGGCTAAATCTTCTCCTCACACTGAGCATGCATACTCAGGTCGTCAGAGCGACACAATAGCAATAATATATATATAAAATCAAGTGGTAGTTCTAACAGTGGTAATGGAAATGAATAACAGTAAATCAACGACAGCATGAATATGGATGTACAGTAATCAATGCAGCGGAACAGTAAATCAGTATAACGATATGTCACGTATGCCACATAGTATATCATGAATAAAATGCCAGTATCCCTATCAGTCTCTAAGTCTCACTGTACAGGTCACTAAGCCTATCGTCGGTCCAAGTGTGAGAGTCAACCACTCGTGAGTGTTCTCCACCCAAGGATAGAACCCAAGGGCAAGGGACCACGGGCCCAACATGTAACAAGAATATCACGGTGTATATATCACGTACCCTTTAAATCTTCATATAACTCCCTAAATATATAAGCCGGCATGGGACTCCTGAGATTCTGTTGAACTCACACTTAAACTACCCCACACCCCGTGGTCTACATCAAACGCTAACCATCACCATAAATACTAATCGATCCGTGACAAGTCTGCGCGAGAACTGGAGGCAGGACCTCCATCAAGCACGTCCCGACTAATACCTAAGATAAATGGCAGTGTCGGATGCCTTATCTGTGACACCCGTGCAAGCGCTTCCATAAGTGTCCCATACCACTTATAGTCACACGTACACGCATCCCACAGACGTCGACAATGCAATAGAACAATAAGGTCACTGATTGTGTACAAGTACTCATCACTTTCACTTAATCACGAATACACGAACACTGACGTACTTGCCACAATCATCACTAAAATCTAACACTGGGTTAATGCACGATATCACTAGATTATCACTACAATGATATGGGTATGATGTGATGCATGAACAGTATAAGAAGCACAATTAAGGTGTCATAAAAACAACAGGCTATCCTTGCACGATTCATCATGAAACATATGTATATAGTTTAGCGAAATGATAAACAGGTATTAATTAATATGTTCAGTTATCCATCCATAGAATTTTGTTTCAAGCCAATCGGGTTCCAGGATCATTAATTATAACCTTTTCATTTTAAGCGCTCGCGGCTGGAAATCCGGTTTCAGAATCAGATGTCCGTTTCGCAACGCATTTTAACCCCAGTTGGGATCAGATTTTGGCGACGCTACAGTTGGATAAATTCTAGGGTTTTCAGCAAAGTTTTCAACGCAACAAACGGATCTTCAATCGCGCCTGTACGTTAGGAGTTATAATCTGTTTAATATTAACATGTCAATTCTGATTCTGCTGGGACTGTTATGTATCCCGATCTTTTAAATTACAGATTAAATATCAAACGGTAACGAAACAGAATGAAACCAATTGTGTTGTCTAGCTAACAGAGTTACCTATAATAAGCAGTGGAGTTCCGCAACCTACGAGTTAAGGAGATCCTATGGTATCCATTACGGAACAGCAAGCACGACTGGAGTCGCTCTGGACTGCAGTCCAGAGTCGCACTCCGATACAATTATCATCACAATTAAAGTACAGGAATGTCAGGAGACTAGTATAGGGTTACAGTTCGTCGAGTTAGCTTCGATTTGAGCCCTCGAACGCACCATTCTAATATGTATATGATTTATGGTGAATTTAACGGTTTTCAGGTACAACAGAATTACAGTTTTACGGTTAAACTTGAGGGCAGTTGTTTTAGTCGTTAACGATCAAATTATCCAACGAAATTCATACACTAAGTTCAAAGCCATACGGGCCAAGCAAAGCTATTTAGTTCCGCCAAAATTGATAATGATTTCCTAAGAGAACAAGTATCGAACAGTTACGACACATAATTTATCTAAACTTGCAAGCTTACGATATATGTAATTAAAGATCGTAACTTAGGTAAATAGTATGTGAGCAAGTAGAAAACTTGCCTGGGGGCGTCCCGGGGTTGTACGGCAGCAGGTACAGTACGGTCACGCGACGAGCGAGCACCACGACGGTAAGGGCTCCGGGTGATCTCGGGTCGGTTCTCGGCCAGTGGGGGCTCGCAGCTTGGTGATCGGGCTCGGCTTTGAAGCTTGGGCCTTACGCGTCAAGGGTTCGACGATAGGTGATGATGACGATGGTGAGAGTATTAGCGAGAGAGAGAGAGAGAAAGTTAGAGACAGAGAGAGAGCTGGAGTAGACAGAGAGAGAGAGAGGGTGTAGACAGAGAAGGAAGGCGCTGGGAGAGAAGGAGAGTGCTAGAGAGAGAGAGAGTCAGAAAGAGAGAGTTACAGAGGGAGGGAAACGAGAGAGATAGAGGGATTGTGAGAGAGAGAACACAGAGGGAATTAGAGAGAGAGACAAGAGGGAGGGACAGCGATGGTGATGATGGTGGTGGTGGTCGACGGTGCAGTGGGCTCGTCGGCGTGTAGCGGGTGATGGGTGCAGGGGAGTGATGGGTGCAGGGGAGTGAGTCGGTGATGGGTGCAGGGAAGGCTCGCCGTGGTGGCAAGAGGGGTCGGTGTCGGTGGTGGAGTGGAGAGCGAGAGAAGATGAATGGGGTCGAAGTCGTCGTCGTCGACGGCGGGGTAGGGTGCAGGAGAGGTCGAGGAGGAGGGAGAACGAGGGACAAAGGAAACGAGATGAGGGAAAAAGGGGTGTAGGTGTGTAGAGGGGAAAGGTAGTGGAGACGGGGTCGCGCGTCGAGGGTGTAACGTGCGCGAGCGCGGGCGTTGGTGGAGGCGAGGAACGCGCGACGTGGTTGCGAGGGAACGTGCGCGGGAAAGAAATGAGCCGTTAGAGGAAGATGTACAGGGACGCGGGAGCAGGCCGGGCCGGCGAGATGGGCTCGGGAAGTTGTGTAAAAAAATAAAAGGAAAATCAATTAAGGAAAAGAAAATAAACGGGCCGGAGCTGGGCTTAGGCCGGGATTAAAAATTTAAAGAATTAAAGGAAGAAATGAGAACGAGCCAGGGAAATATTTTAAAAGGGAAATATGGTTTAAAAATGAATGGGCCGAGGGAGAAGTGAGGGAATATAATTTGGTTAAAAAAATGGAGATTAAGCTTATGGAAAAAGAATGAATGGCTGAGGGATTTTTCGTTGGGCCGGGGTTCGCTGAAAAAGGTAAGTTTATTTAAAAGAAATGGGCTGAAGGAAAGTAAGGGAAATGATGAGGTTGGGCTTGGGTTTAAATGTAGTTTGGATTAGAATTTGGGTTTAATAGGATTTTGAAACCAATTAAATATTTATAAATAAATTTTTATAGGTAAAAAGAAAATACGGGTATAGTCGTACAAAAAGGTGCTGGGTATTACACATGGCATGTAGTTCAGCATCTCAATTAGAGATCTCGTCTTTAAATAAAGTGGACTTGAATAATGGATAATCATGACATGTCAATGTAATTTTAATATGGTAGTAGTGTCCGCATGAACGCGATGCACAAGCTAGCACAAGTCACAAATGTTGCCTTTACCATTAGCCTTGATGTGTAAATAAAATAATTACAGGCTGGATACTTATATATATAAGATGGATTAACAACCTCGAACTTTTATTTGTATTTAAAATAAATTTCATTTTAAAACCACACTTGGTAATTTTTCTTACTTGCTGCATAAAAGTTTGGCTATATATATATATATATATATATATATATATATATATATATATATATATATATAAAGAAAAATAAGTACTAACACATATCTCTTTTATTCTAACAGAGCGGGAAAAATATATATATACATATACACACGAAGGAATACCGATATACATCGACCAAAAGTAAAGCAAGAATACCTGCCTTGGTGACGGAAGCACGACAATCACAAAATGAAGCAACAGACAAACACAGTTTCAATTGCTGACGACACTTGGACCCGGCGAGATCGTCGGCGACTGGAGTTGGGATCTAGCCTTGATGGTTGTTGCGGTTTGCTGCGACAGTGGTGATGTTGTCGTGGTTGAGGATGGGGGTGTCGGGTTTCGGAGATGAGGGGTGAGGCTGTGGTGGTGGGAGATGGTGTTGATCACGGTGGTGATCATCAGGGCGAGAGGAGAGGGAGTCGGGGTTTGTGATGTGGTGCTGGTGGCTGCAGTGGGATGCTTGGGGAATGGGTTCGTCCAGAGAAGGGAGTGGGAGGAGAAGGTGGTGGAGAGGGATGAGGCCGGCGGGGTCGGAGCTCCGGCGAAGATGCAAGCGAGCTGCAGGGTCGGGTTTTTCGTCGGGGATCTTGGGTTGGGGTGTTGGGTTGAGCTTGCAGGAGAAAGAAGAGAGGAGGAAGAGAAGATGGAGGTGGTGACGGGGTGAGGTCGACGGCGAGGCGAGCTCCAGCGGGCTGGGCGATGAGGTTGCAGGTTTTAGCGGTCGGGGTTAGGTTGCAGGCTCGGGGATCTCGTCGGGGGAAAAGGGAGAGGGAGGAAGAAGAGATGTCGACGAAGGCGAGGGGTGGTCGACGACGGCGAGGTGGTGATGGCGAACGCGAGTTAGGGTTCGTGAGGAAAGAGGCGGCGGGAAAACAGAGAACGAAGGAGAAGAGAGAGAGAGGGCGTGAGTATGGGTATAGGGTTTAAAAAAATGTGCGGATTAAGACTTGGGCTCTCACAGCCCCAAGTATAAGCCTCACTTTGTAAGTGCGACTTAAAACATGCCTTCCGCTCAAACTGTCATTCCTACATGGCGCCTACGTGTCCTTGATATGACCCTCAAATGCTAAATCCCTAAATAGTTTTAAAAATAGGCACCTACGTGTCCTTGATATGACCCTAAAGTGCTAGATCCCTAAATAGTTTTAAAAGTAGGCTAAATCCCTAATTGATTTCTAATAAATGCCGAATCCCAAATTTTGTCCTAAAATGGATCATAAATGAGTTGCAAAAATCGAAATATAGGACAAGAAATGAGTGTTCGCTTAAGAGTTAAAAAGTAGCTTCCAAGCCTCCTATAAAGGATAAAATGAGGGAGTACAAGTCAGATAGTTTGGACACGTGTGCCAATTAAGAGAAGTGACAAAATTGTAGGTAATGCTACAACAAGTGCTCGAGGAAGCTCAAATGAATCGTGAATGAAGATAGTTATAAAAGTTGTCTTAGTTATTACTTGAATTGAGCAAGTGACCCTAATCAGAAATGGAAGCAAAGGCTCATGCGGCCGACCCCAAAAGTTCGGGATAGATGCTTGTTGCTGATTTTGTATAATTTACAGCAATAAAAGTAGTAGACTATAGCTGAATGGCATGTTAACAATTTTAACTAATTACACAATAAAAAAATCCAAATTAAGTTACAAATCGGAATAAGAAAGGATTTAAACTACAAAAATTAATAGTGATACTAGAACTAGTAACTGATAAGGTAAAAAGGCTAGAATAGGTCATTGGCAAGATTTGATGGCTATTACCTGCTTCTTCTCATTATCATACTTCCTTTGACCAACAGCAGGCATGAATTTCAACATCATCCCGCCCCTCCTTTCAATGTTAGGCCCAGACTGTAAAGGAAGAATATTGATGAAGAAATGAAAGAAATTTAAAACACTCCAACAAGATTACCCAAAGAGAGAAAGCATTACATCAATCTTGCTGAACTTTGGTGGAACAGGGGACGCTGAAAGTGCACCTTTCCCCTTGAAAACAGAGAAATCCGCATACGTTCTTTCCGAATAATTCCCTGCATACAAACAGACAAGTGCTCTACAAGTCTACATAACTAGATCCAAGTGATTTTTAAAGACAAATACAGCATTATAACTATATATTTCCACATACCTTTATTAGTGACATCTGCTCTAGCAGTTGAAAACTTTAGCCAGGAAGAAAAATTACGCAATCATGATGCGTCCTTAACTTCACAAACGTTTTCAGGCAGCAGTTTCCCAACTAGTTGATTCCTGTTAGAGCGTACAAATTGCTAGCAGCATATCAACGAAATGGCTATATGAAAGATCAAAGTTGACTGAAATGAAATGGCACACAAACCAAATTGACATCATGAGGAGACCGATATATAATAATAGAAACAAGAACAACAAATGTACTCTTTAAAGTACAAACATCTACTTTAGTCTATAGTTGATGCCCAAATTACTTGAGAAATATAGCAAAAAGGACTGAAGCAGATGTGCTAGTTGCCTATAAGAAGAAAGATGCTAGTTGCGTATAAGAAGAAAGAAGGCGAATACAGGACCCTTGATGATTAGATTCACACTCTGCATGCATTGGAAGTTCTTCTCTCCATCTCGAAGAGGATTCGAAGTTCGAACTCACTTTCCTTAGATTGTATCAACCTAAAACGAGGTATAAATCTAGATAACAATCTTTAATTCAACCAACATCTTCAATCCATGTCACGCCCCGCTTCCCGGTATACGGCGAAGGGGTCGCGACTGGTCCGCTACGTATTTACTCAGAAGCAAATACGCTAAACGTAACTAAGCAATATAAAAGAAAATATACACAAGAGACAAGGTATAATAAAAACAACTTTATTTATTAACATTCTTTTGTACAATGCATGAAAAGGAAATACAACTGAAATAAAAACAATACTTAAACAATGGCATGACAGGAAATTAAAGGTACTGAATAGAAAATGTACAATATCTAGAGCTCAGGGTCTTCACTGTATTGATCCAAATCTTCTGCAGTTGGCTCGATCTCTGACGGATCCAATTCACCTGACGACATTCAAAGAAGAAAGAAATAGAATGTCGTCAGCGAACATGTCGCTCGGTAAGTCCCAAAGATAAGAGGAAAGTAGAATAGACAGAATAAGAAGGTATATTTTAAAGTTGTATTATATTGTTATAATGTTGTATTTAGTATTAACGCTGTTATTTGTAACTTGGTACAGAAGGATGCCAGTGTATACGAGAGGAGTCTCACTTGCCCCGGAGACTAAGGTATCAGAAACTCAAGGAACCATTGGGCCACGGTACAACAACAACGGAATATAGGTTAGGTGTCTTAATCTTACCGTCTCGTGCCACTTTTAACGCCTTCCGTACAAATCTACCCCTTAAACCCCGTAGTGTTTTGTTTGTATTGTTTATCTTGTAAATTGTATTGATTGTATAATTGTTTGACTGACCGAAACCATGATATCAGTAAACGGATGTAACTGTAGAATCATGTAAATGGAATAACTGGAGAACCATGTAAATGGAATGTATATCCATAGTTCGGTTCAGTCAAGTTGTATAGATTGATAATTGGATTCATGGATTCATATTGAATTGTAATATTAAAGATTGTAGATTGTAAATTGTACTTGAATTATATTCAAGTCAGATTATACTGAGACTCAAACTGAGTCAAACAATTAGCAAAGTAAATTGAAGTCCTGATTGTTTTTATTAATTTGTCTACCTTAGATAGGCAAGCACCCACTTCTCCAGCTCCCTGAGGCTCAAGAGATTGGTTCCGCTTAAACCTATGTTTACTAGGGTCCTTAAGGTAATTTATAGAACTTGAGGAGGTTATATGTAAAAATACTTTTATGTACTTTTCAAAATACACCTCCAAGCATTTATTATTCGTCTTTAGGCTTGTAATGAATGTGGATTTTATATCGTAATATTTCTAATGAAAATATCCTAATTTCAGAAGTAAAGGTATTTATTTGTAATATTGATTTGTATGGAATTCATGGTATTTTAGTGTAAAATTGATTCTTGTGATTTTTAGAAAAAAAGTGGAATATTTATATCATAACAAAATAGGTATTTTAATGATAAATATACATATATTTATACAAAAATAATTTTAATATATTTTTTTTATATTCTAAAAATCTTATTTTCTTAAGATGTCGTATTTTTAAATCTTTCGAGACCGAATGCTTCTTGCGGAGGTCTGAATCTCACACTACTAAGCCCGAGGATGTGCGATAATCCGCACAATCCAGAACGGGTTCCCCAAAATGGGTTGTAGCGGCGCTTTGCAAAGATTGTATAAATACTAAATCCTTTAGAAAACGGTTTTATGAAGTAAAATGTATTTATTTGTAAAGTTGTCAAATTTCCCGTATTCTATGTTCTAGGGTCTCTTAAGTCAACTAGACTGCTCCTAACTGGTCCAAAACGACAAGTTGTGAGATACCTCAAATCGCCTCTTCACCGCCAATTGTGGCCAGGTAAGTACAAGTGACGAAAGGAGGGATCCGCTCACGAATCACCGTGAGACAGGCCTTTTAAAGTTACATTTTTCACTTGCCTAGCCTAGTCACCACAAAGTCAGGTTTAGATAAACGACTGATGTCCACAACTTATCATATTTTCATAATAAGTGGTATTTATTTATAACGATGTATCAATACTAAATCTTTTAGAAATGACTTTATTAAGTAAAGAGTATTTAAATGAAAATGTTTGTTTTCCCGTATTCTAAGTTTTCGATGGTATCGTGTTATGTTGCATATGAGTGTGTGAGGAGGTAGGTCGTTACCTCGTGATCTACTTAAAAGTATAGCAAGTTTAATGGAGTTAAATATAGAATTGAAACAATGTGGTATTTAAGTGAAAATACGATAAATTGAAATAGCCATCATTTTATGTAATGAAACTTGATCAATTTGTTTGATTGGTGTTTAATAGTCAACATGAGAAAGTTTAAGTATGATTGTATTAGTGAGAAGTGGAATTTTATAGGAAACCGAATCGGAAATCGGATTTGTTCCGATTCCGTCGGGTTTTGTAAATTCGTATTTTTAAATAGAAGAGAGATAGAAAATGGAACTTACGGGTTTTAGGACACACAAGAGGGTGAGGGAAGTAGTGGAATCACCGATGTGTTGCGTCGTCGCCGGGAGTTTCTAGGACGATCGCCGGAAGTTCCGCCGGGAATTCGTCGGAGATTCGTCTCGAGCTCGTTTTCAAAGTACACAAGATCTCTTGAGAATTTTAGAGAGTTGGCTCAGAGTTAGGGGGAGAGGGTAGAGGATAGGGGTGATATTTTTAGGGTTAGGATAGGGTTAGGATAGGTGAAAGATTAAAATGAAAAATATGATAAAATGTATTAAAAATATATTAAAAGTGGTGTAATTGGGGTTTTAAAAAAGCTTTGGAAATGGTCTGAGGCTAAAATTTTGCAGGTGCATAGGGAATGTGAAAAGACACAACTTTCATATTGGGGCCGTCGCCGGAATCGGCCGACTCGGCTGTGACTCGGTCGGAGGACTGAGTCGGCCGTGTCAGGCCGCCGGGATCCCCCCGACGGTTCATCTACCCTCTGGCAATGTTACATGTTTGGGTGTAGAGGGGTTTTTGTGAAATATGCGTAGTGGGGTTTTAGTGAGATATGCACGTGTAAACTCTTGGTATTCTAAAGGTTCAAAATAAAAAAATATTAAAAACAATGCAGGGTATGGGATTTGAACTCTGGTGGCTTGGTTCAGCAGTGCAAGATATTACCAATGAGCTACAGACTCCTTGTAATTAAATTGCTAATTAATTACTTAAGTCTTGTGCTCAGGCAATAAATACCCTTTTATGGATTTTGAAAAAAAACAAATTAAAAATTTGTATGGAAAAGGTGTATAAGAAAATTAGGATTGTTACAATCCATATCCTTGACACATTAATGATGTTGGAAAATGTGTTAAATTTATCAATCCTCAAGATATGGACCACCTCAGCAACCCATGCAATAGGATTCCTACTAGCTGGTTTGGTCCCGACGCACCAAATGGAATGGGACTCATTAGACTCATTGGGTTGCTCGCTGACCTTGCAGAAGATAAGAACCAACTACTCCTATTTTGTTTCGTCCCTCCTATTTCAATGATCTGAGACTCCAAAAGGACGCAAATTCATCATCTTTGATTTGGCAGTATCATACAGAACGAAAATGCTTGATCAAAGTGTGTTGCACGCCACTGAAATGTTTCAGTGAATATTGAGTTGGGGCAGCCTCTTGTTACCTTGCTTCAAAGCTAGCACCCCTGATCTTTCTATGAGTTGACTACTTTGTTGTAAGCTCTCTTTCTCTTCACACCTGGCTGCCACTAGTTTAGTTCCTTTCCTTGGTCTTGCTAAGGGATTAGCCTGATTGGTATTTAAGAAATATGTTTATTTCGCTAATATTAGGAGAGTCCTACAACAGCTCAAGGAGCTCTTGTAGGGGCCACATGAATTCAACCCATGCGATTAATCTTTGCCATGATATGTAATTTCCTTTATCCATGCTTTGCATTGATTTTATTTTTTTTTTCTTTTGACCGAAACCTGATTGGTTTAGCAAATCCTCAGCACATGATTTTCTCATTTTGTTGTTAACGGCTCCAATATTAGCGAGATCCTTGCATCATGTAGTCATGTTGAGAAATTGAGATGTTCCTATATAACAGAAGCGGCTGTTCTGGAAGAAGAAAAAATGCAGAGAACTTCTACTTCACCTATCTCTCATCTAAACTCTTGTTGCTCCATCATCATGTGTTTTTGTATTGCAAGAAGTCAGAGGTCAAGGTGATCTTTCTTTATATTTATTTGGTGACAAAAGGTCAACAACCGGTTCACACTTTTCGGTGTTGCGCCATCGGAGAGATGGATAGTTGAGATGGTTTAATCTTGGGAACAAAATACCAAGGATCCCTATGCAAAAAGTGGCAGAATCTTTTCTTATAACAGCGATTACACACGTGACTCTCGCGGGCAATTCGTATCTTTCTTATTTCCCAGTTATTATAATTGTTTCATTGCATGCTCGTTGAACTTTTCGGATACCCAACTAGATTTTTCCTTCAAACGATCCTTATTCAATGGGAAAATAGGACTATCCTAGTAAAAATCGCTAATTTTTAGCTCAAGGCCACACTAGAAACCTAATCCTAAATCTTCTAACTATCATGTGATTCTTAGTAGGGATTTCAACATAGAAATTGCTCAGAAAAACAACATCAAGCTGGCAACTTTGTCCGCTAAAAAGAAATTTCGTATTGTACCTTCGACTATCAAGAGCAAGATAGCACACTACTCCATAGAATAAACACAGCTAATCTTTGTTATGAACTCATCATCACCATTAGCACCTATAGCTACATATTACAAAAATATTATGTTTCTTTCAAACAAAAATTTATTTAAAAAAATGAAAGGAAGAAAGAAATCCATTTCCAATTACTACAAACTGGAACCCTAACAGCATCAATGATGGTAACAAGTTAAGGTTAGGGTTTTGCTTGCCTGTGAAGTAAGGAGCGGGAGAGCTTCAGCGTCCTTTCGCGATTCGAAACCTAGGGTTCTATCTTTTCCCCCCTTTTTTGCCTTTTTACTTTTTAATTTTCAGACATCGACGCTGCAAGAGCGGCAAGGTCACTATGGGCCGTTATTCTTGGAGTTGATGGGCCAGTGCACATTGGGCTTTAACTGGTTTCCAGTTTCAAAAACCTGCAGACTACCTACCCTCTCACTAAACTTCGTTAATTTTTCCATCCAAAATTTTATGTGACTTGACCTAAAATACCCATGCTTAATAATGAAAAAAATGAAAATGCCTTTCTCACCCACAAATTGTGACCTTGAGCAAGCCCCAATTCAGCGATTCCTGCCCCACTCCAAAGAGCGCCCCCAACTCCAGTGATCCCGACCTCACACCGGCGAGCACCACCAACCCCACTCCGGCGAACCCAAGTTCTTCTCACAAGAAGATTGTTTGATTAGGTTTTGATCTAGGGTTCAATTAAGGTTTTGATTGGGGGTCCATTGAAATTTGAAAATCCTCATCCAAACTCTAATTGGAAACCTAAACCAAATTCTAATGAGGATATGACCCATGATGAAGAGAAGTTGTAGATTTTCTTTCTTTCTTTCTTTCTTTCCTTTTTCCCTTTTTTTAATTTTGAAACTTTTAGATCCGATGACGATGCGACCGATGAGGCTGCAGTAGTGGGTTTGGTGAGAATGGTGAAGATTGAAGAGTGGAAGAGAAGGTTCTATTAGGCTATGGAGGTGAGACTGAGGTTTTTTGTTTCTTTTTTTTTTTTTGGCCCTTTGGCATGCAAGAAGAAGAGGATGAAGATGGTGGTGGTGGTGGAAGTGCCATTGATCGTCTTGATGTTTACCGAATGATGGTGTTGAGGTCATCGGGGTGGTGCTATCGGAGGCGGCGGTTGGAGTCGCCGGAGCTGAGGAAGATGCACTATTGTTTTTTATTGCAGGGGTATTTCGGTCCAAGAACTTAAGTTTGGGAGGGAAATGTTAGCGGAGGTTAAATGACGGGGCATGTTTTTAAAAGTTGGGGAGATATCCTGCAAATGGGCTCTAAGGGCCTGGGCTCTGAGGGCCTGTTTGGAACTTACTGAGCTTGTTTTGAGGCTTAGTTGGCTTGTTTTGAGGCGGAACCGGGCTATCTGCAAAAGAAGTCCCGGGTGATTGTACCACCGTGGACCCTCCGACGATCAAGTCAGCCGAGGAATTTTGGCAGAGTAGCGACTTATTAGAATAAAATTGTGTTACCTGAGTCGTCTGAAAGAAGGGTTTTTATAGTGGTCGCTTGGAGCGAGCTAGCGCGAGATCTTCGCCATCGGTTACGCCCCTGACGTTACGCCTGTGTGAATGACAGGATCCCCTCATTGATGACGAGATACGCTCGTTAGTGGGGGGAATACAACGGCGTGGAACGCGGGATGTTGGGTGGCGGATATCTCGCTTCTGGCAAGATACGCGGAGCTATGGTGGAGGCGCTCTCTGCGTCCTTGGTTGCTTGGTAGAACCTGAGAGCCTTAGCTCAGCGGGAGGCCGAGAAAGCTCAGTTCTGTGATAGCTTGGAGGCGAGCAGGGAAGGGTGAGGAAGCTCAGCGTATAGGAGGGCTCGAATGCGAGCATGTCTCGGGACGATAGCCCGGGAAAGGCCTTCAATGCATCGTGTTTGCTCTTGTCCCGTGAGCCCCGGGACTTGTCATCTACCACGTGTCATAATCTGGGGAGTTCCCACTTATGAGTATCAACATTAGCCCCCCACTCTTGTCCCGACTTATTTATGGGTCGGGTCGAGAGTGGTCTGGATCGGTTTCCCTGGCTCAGCCTGTTGTCAAGAATTTGTCAGCGCGGATTTCCGGGATGACTCGGCGTAGGACGGTTGCGTCGTTCAGATCTTTGAGCCCGTTTGTCGTATCCCGGACGCTTGGATCTCTGCGCGTATCTTGGACGACGTCAGCGGATCAGAAGAAAAGATCGTGCATTTAAAAAGGAGCGCCGATTTGCTTGCACGTATGTTGAGGCGCAGGCCACGCGTCCGACGTGAATTGGCGGACGTGACAGGCTGTCGCTGTCGCCTGGGCCCGAAGGGATGTCTCCAATGGTCGTTCAACACGTGGGGTTAGATGTCTTCTTCTAAGGAGTCTGTTGAAATAGTTAGGGTAGAGTCTGGGGAGTCTTCCACCTCTTCCCGAGAGGGTTCCCTTGTTGCTTCCTTATTGTCGGGCCCGTCCCGTAAAGTCAGGGCTATCCGCACCGCTAGCCGCCCGGCTGCGACGAGGGTCCCTATGGTGCGCATCGGGAACGCCTGCGATGCGCCCTCTGTCTTGAGAGATCTGGATGAGCTTGCCGAGATTCGGTCTTGTTTCTATATCCCCTCTAACTATTCGCTCCGTTTGGCAAAGGGGGGCGAACGGGCGGACCAGCTACAGGGGAAGGAGATTGCCCTGTATTTGGAGGCGTTTTGTGCGGGAATGCGTCTACCCTTTCCAACCGAGGTATGCGGTATACTTCGTTGTTTCCAATTCTCGTCGGGCTAGCTTGCGCCAAACTCGTGGAGAATCTTTCTCGGGTTTCTGGTCCGGCTGAAGCTTGAGGAGATCCCCTTCAGCTTGACCCTTCTTATTTTCTTTCTCTGCTATAAAAATCATCCCGGCACCAGCAAGAACGAGCCGAGCTGGGTGTATTTTTCCTTTAAAAAACATAAGGGTGGGGTGGCGGGGTCGAGTGTGGTTGTCGTTCCTTTTTCCATCCATGGCTGAAAAAAGAAGTTTGTATTCGTCGGGCCACCCGAGGGTGAGGACTGGCCTGTGCTTGTATAGTGGCACCGGGCCGACTGTCCGCGGGCGAAGCAGTTGTCCTCTCCCGAAGCAAGGGCGATGTCCATGTGGGAGTCGATCCAGCGGGCCGACGTTTTGCTTTCCAAGCAGGTCCTTAGCTGGGCTGGGCTCAGCCCCGCGCGCTTTGTGGATAAGTTAGGAGATTGGACGACCTGTTTAGACTTGAGTAATTTACTTTTTGCCCTTCTTGCTTCACTAACTTCTTTGTGCTTTCTCCCTTTGCAGGACACATAGACCGATCCAAGATTCTAGCTGCCATGTCCACCACGGCCCAAAGAAGGCCGGGGGCGTGGTCTTGTCCCGAGCAGGACTGAGCTCGGCCCTGAAACCGTCCCCACCGGCGAAGTCCCCCGCAGCGCCCCGGGCCGCCGATGACCGTCGCGGGGGCAGCCAGAAGCATGCCCGAGACCCAGAACCCCGGGCGAGGGAGGAGGAGGAGGTGACCGAAGTCCCCCTCAAAAGGAAAAAAGACGATCTCCCGCACGCCGTCGACTGATATCCCCGAGGGGATTCCGGTGCTGGAAGGGGACGTCTACTTCGTGGTCCCCTCGGGGCTTTCCGTCGCTGACAGCTTACTCGCGGACATGGAGCAGTCGGCTGGAGGAAAGATTCCGCGGGGGACCCTGAAGGCAAGTGGCCGCCATCGCTCAGGAGGCTGTTCAAATCGGTATTCATTTAATTGTTGTCTTAATTGCCCTATCTTAGCCCGGAGACCTCTAAATCCATCTGTTACTTCCATTAGGTCCTCCAACAGTGTGCCATCATCGTCAACATGGAAGCTGAGGAAATTGCCCCGGCCCTGCGGAAGGTGGGGGGTCGTCTTCGGAGGCGGAGGATCTGCGCCTCCAGCTGCTGCAGGAGAAGAAGAAGACGACCGCCCTTGAGACCCGATTGGTCGCCGGGGAGCTCATGCTCTCTAAGAGCCAGGAGTCCTACCGGCTCATGAGCGAGTCCCACTGAGCTATGGAGGGAAAGTTGGAGGAGCTGGATAAGCACCACGCCTTAATGAAGAAGGCGAGGGACGCCAGCAAGAGGGAGACCGAGACTGTGCTTGAGGCGGCGAAGATCGCCGAGATTCGAGCCCACAAGTCGGTGGATGCGTACAAGGCGTCAGACCAGTTCTACTTTGACCTCGGCGAAGCCTCCGCCATCGTTTGGCATGCAACCCTTAATGCCGTCAAGGAGTTGATGCTAGAGTTTGCTGACAATGAGCTCCGTGCTCGGGTCTTTCTCGCGGTGGAAATGCCGCAGGCGGCTGGCGCCGGAGGCGGGGCGGCTAAGGAAGCAGAAACCCCGACCCCTGAGGGCGGTGCCGAACAAGGCGAAGTCCCGGCGGAGCTTGCTGCCTGAGCTCCTCTTTTTTTCTTTTAGCTACGAAAAATATTGTAAGCCCCCGAGCAATTTTTGTAAGGCTTAGGAGCCCCGAATACCCTGTAAAGGCTTTTTAGAACGCAAATAAAACTGAGTGTATCTTCCTCTGCGTGGCAATGTTTTTCTTGTGTGAGTACTTGAGTTTATCAGTCTCTTCCTCGATGCAAATGTTAGGCCGTAGATCAATGACCGACCTTTTAGATGACAATCGCACGTCGAGTGTAAGATAACTAGTTGTCAAGTACAGGAAGGTCGGTGTCCTCCCGCCCCGAAGTCGAGGTGGAGATCGTTCACTTAGGACACATCGCGAGACTCCTCCGAGTAGGCAGGTCGGTATCCGACCACTCCTTAGAGTCGGTTCTTAGAGTTAGGTGAACAACGGTCAAGTCATAGTTGGTCAGCGTCGGCAGGTTCTCCCTTGGCGCGGTTCCCAGACCTCCGTCTTGGGATGGTAAGGATTCACCATTCGGAGGTTAGCCGAGCAGGAATCTGCGTGGTTGTCTCTTGAGGAGGGATTCGGTCCTTAGCGTAGGTGGGCAGGATGTGCCCGCTAAGGATTGACCGAGCAGGAAAGCTGCTCGGTGACCTCTTGATGAGGGCTTCGATCCTTAGCGTTGGTGGGCAGGATGTGCTCGCTAAGAATTGACCGAGCAGGGAAGCTGCTCGGTGGCCTCGTGAGGAGGGCTTTGATCCTTAGCATAGATGGGCAAGATATGCCCGCTAGGGATTGACCGAGTTGGGAAGCTGCTCGGTGGCCTTTTGATGAGGGCTTTGATCCTTGGTATCGGTGGGTAAGAGCGTACTCGCCAAGGGTCGACCGAGCAGGGAAGCTGCTCGGTGGCCTCTTGAAGAGATTTGATCCTTGGCGTCGGTAGGTAGGAGTGTACCCGCCAAGGGTCGACCGAGCAGGGAAGCTGCTCGGTGGCCTTGTGAGGAGGGCTTCGATCCTTAGCGTAGGTGCGCACGATGTGCCCGCTAAAGATTGCCCGAGCAGGAAAGCTGCCCGGTGGCCTCGTGAGGAGGGCTTCGATCCTCAACGTAGGTGGGCAGGATGTGCCCGCTAAGGATTGACCGACTAGATAAGCTGCTCGGTGGCCTCGTGAGGAGGGCTTCGATTCTTAGCGTAGGCAGGCAGGATGTGTCCGATAAGGATTGACCGAGCAGGGAAGCTACTCGGTGGCCTCGTGAGGAGGGCTTTGACCCTTAGCATCGGTGGGTAGGAATGTACCCACCAAGGGTCGACCGAGCAAGGAAGTTGCTCAGTGGCCTCTTGATGAGGGCTTTGATCCTTAGCGTCGGTGGGTAGGAGTGTACTCGCCAAGGGTCGACCGAGCAGGGAAGCTGCTCGGTGGCGTCGTGAGGAGGGCTTCGATCTTTAGCGTAGGTGGGCATAATGTGCCCGCTACGGATTGACCGAGCAGGGAAGCTGCTCGATGGCCTCGTGAGGAGGGCTTCAATCCTTAGCATGGGTGGGCACGATGTGCCCGCTAAGGATTGACCGAGTAGGGAAGCTACTCGGTGGCCTCGTGCGGAGTGCTTCGATCCTTAGCGTAGGCGGGCAGGATGTGCCCGCTAAGGATTGACCGAGCAGGGAAGCTGCTCGGTGGCCTCGTGAGGAGGGCTTCGATCCTTAGCGTAGGCGGGCAGGATGTGTCCGCTAAGGATTGACCGAGTAGGGAAGCTGCTCGGTGGCCTCACGAGGAGGGCTTCGACCCTTGGTGTAGGTGGGCAGGATGTGCCCGCTAAGAATTGACCGAGCAGGGAAGCTGCTCAGTGGCCTTGTGAGGAGGGCTTCGATCCTTAGCGTAGGTGGGCACGATGTGCCCGCTAAGGATTGACCGAGCAGGGAAGTTGCTCGGTGGCCATATGAGGAGGGCTTTGACCCTTAGCGTAGGTGGGCAGGATGTACCCGTTAAGGATTGACCGAGCAGGGAAGTTGCTCGGTGGCCTCGTGAGGAGGGTTTTTTAGATTTCTTCTTGCCTTCACGGGGCGTTGTTCAATTTCGCTTAACTTGTAAAAAATCTGGAAGAGTGACCGTCGCAGACGACACGTGGCAGATAAGCACAGGAAAGGCGCGACGCTCCAAGATCCGCGTCGTTCCGACTTCCATTGACCACGTAGGGGCTCGTGAGGTACGGCATGGTCGCCACGCGGTAGCTCTGCTTTGGGAAATTTGAAAATATCCCGCGATTCGCGCTGATGCGCATGCAAATTTCGGCCTTTAGGGATTCTGTTGAGGCTATAAATAGTGAAGGCATGTTGGTTTCTTTTAGCGTTGCATTTTTGAAAATGGTCGGGCTCATCTACTCCATCGAAAAGATCATCTCTTGCGATGACGTGTACCTCTATGATCAGGAGTGCACGAAGGAGACGTACCAAATGGTGGTCAAACGCAAAGAGGACCACTTCGGTCGCCTACTTCCTCGGCGGTCACCTTTCCTCTAATTGCCCATGTATTCAATTTGGAGGATGTCTCCGGGTTTGTTCAACGCCTTGTCTTTGCAGCTACAGGATGAGGCGCTCGATAAGCTGCACACGCTCTACGTATGAGGCCTCATCTCGAAGAACAGACACGGCCGATCGGCGACCTTTCTTTTAGTGTGTTTCAAAAGAGGAAAATCGCGGACTCTTGCCCGGCAGAGGGGAGATATGGTGCTTCCGTGGCGTCTCGGGTCCGTAAGCAACATCAGAGGGAGCGGGCTGAAGAGGCTAGGGCTCGGCTGGCGGAGATCATCTCAGAGTACCATCAGCAATGCTTTATCGACCCCCTACCCCCTCTGTTGTAATTTTTGTAAGGCTGAGGAGCCCATAATACCTCTTAATGGATAAAATTTTTCTTTTCTGATGTGTTTTGTCTTCTCTTATCCCTTAGCATTTTGCATTTTCTCTCAGAAATGAATCTAGGGATCTCGGAACCGTGAAAGAGAATAAAATTTATGGAAGAAATCTCTTATAACTTGAGAGAGTTAATAAAAACTACATTGCTCCGAAAAGAAGAAAATACATTCATTTGTATAATTTGAGTTTTTTAGCGTTGTAGGGCCGAAGAAACTTCCGTCCACCAGGCAATACTTCGAAGACAAGAAAAGGGCCATCCCATTTCGGGGAGAACTTGTGCAGTCTTTCCTGATCTACGAATTCGTTCCGCCTTAATACCAAATCTCCTGTCTTGAAGGCGTGATGCTTAACTCGGCCGTTATAGTAGCGAGCAGTTTGTTGTTGATAATCGGCGTCTTTGATCCGTGCCTGGTCTCGCTTCTCTAGCAAGATGTCCAAATTAGTCCGGAGCGCCGAGGTATTTGCTTTGTCATCGAAGTGTTCGACTCTGTAATTGGGCAGTCCGATCTCTGCTAGGACCATTGCCTCGGTACCGTAGCAGAGGCTGAAGGGGGTCTCTCCCGTAGGCGTCTTCTTCGAAAGGCGTAAGGCCCATAACACCCGTGATAGTTCTTCGACCCAGCTGCCCTGCCTTCCTTCTAAACGAGTTCGAAGACCTCGTATGACGTCTCAGTTAGCAACCTCGACCTGCCCGTTGCATTGAGGATGCGCGACCGTGGAAAACTTCATTAGTATGTGGTATTCGTTGCAGAACCCTTTGACTTTGTCGTTTTCGAAATTCATCCTGTGGTCGGTAACGATGCACCTCGGGATCCCGAATCGGGAGATTACGTTTGATGGTCGTGGTGGCGTCCGGTTTTCTGATAGGGACGGCCTCAATCCACTTCATGAAATAGTCTACCGCGACGAGGATGTATTTGTGCCCGCCCGTACCTGTAGGGAGTTGGCCCACCATGTCCATCCCCCATTGGGCAAACAGCCAGGGGGAGGTAAGGGTCGTTAGCTCGGTAGCCGGAAAACGGGGTATGTTGCCATTGAGTTGATAGCTTTTGCATCTTCTGACGAGCTTTTGAGCATCTTGGTGGATCGTCGGCCAATAATACCCTTGGAGCAATGTCTTCTGGACTAAGGTACGGGCCCCTTGATGCGCTCCACCGACCCCTTCGTGTATCTCACGCAGGACGTAGTCGGTTTCGTGGGGGTCGACGCACCAGAGCAGAGGATGTGTGTACGACTTCTGGTAAATGTTTCTATCGCTCCAGACGAAATAGTGGGCTTTAACTTGAAGGCGACGCGCTTCCTCTCGGTGCTCTGGAAGTGTACCCTCCTTCAGGAACTCTATGAGGGGCTTTCTCCAATACCGGCCTTCTTCCTTAGTAGTGTATACTTGAAGCGTCGCCTCTCTGTCTTCCACGCTAGGCCGTGGCAAGATTTCGAAGAGGATATTCCTCTTATTATTGGCCGTATAGGAAGAGGCTAGGTTGCTCAGGGCGTCGGCTTGGGCGTTCAGGTGCCGAGGAATCTGCTCTACTTGAACTTCATCGAAACTTTTTCGTAGTCTTTTTACCTCGGCTAAGTACTTCACCATGAGCGACTCTCGGGCCTCAAAGTGCCCGGTCACTTGGCCGACGACTAGGGCGGAGTCTCTGCAAATTCGGATCTTCTTCAACCCCAGTCCGGAAGTGATACACAACCCGGCGAGCAAGGCCTCATATTCCGCGGCGTTGTTTGACGCTCTGAACCCGAGCTTCAAAGAGTACTCCATTTCTGTCTCGTTCGGGCCTCGAATGATAAGGCCAGCACCGCTCCCCTCCTCGGTAGAGCATCCATCGACATAGAGGACCTAGTCGGGGATGGAGTCGGTCACTTCCTCGACCGAGGGTCGGGACCCGGGGACGGGCCGACGCTGCTTCCTTGTTGGGGATAGTACACTCGACGACAAAGTCTGCCAAGACTTGCGCTTTGATGGCTTACCTGGGCCAGTATTTGATGTCGAACCGGGATAACTCCCACCTCCATTTCTCCAGACGATTCGGCGGAGGTGAGAATAGCCCTTATGGGCCGCTAGGTGAGGACGAGGATGGTGTATGTCTGGAAGTAGTATCGCAGCTTCCTTGAGGCGACGATAAGCGCCAAGATAATCTTTTCTATGGCTGGGTATGTAATACCCTAGTTCATTTATACCAGTTCTAGTTCATGTGTTTCTTTATTTATGGTATTTTCCTGATTTATTGTGTTTTGGGTGCGAATAGTGTATTTGACATTTGTATTTGCATCCGACCCGACCCGCATGCTTGAAATCAGTCTTGATTCATGTTTATGATTTATCCTGACTTGTTACATGGACTCGTGCACTTTCATTTTAATTTATACATCTTGAATACTGACATTTTATCTGGAATTTGCATTTTTACAATATAACATTTTAAGTCACATAAAATATTTTTAAAATACATTGCATGGCCTGCATGATACCCATAGCCCCGTGGTAGCATCCGCGCATCTTGTTCTCGTCCCGTTCAGTGAAACAGAATTGTTTGGATGGCTACGCGCACGTACGTGCATCCGTTCTTAAGCGTATGCATTTTCGTTATCCGGGCATTCAATTTTAATTTTGGTCGTCGTATATATTTTTCGTATTTTAAAACTGAATTTTAGACCCGACCCGGGTATGTTTTGGACTATGTTTGTATTTACCAGAATATCAAATTTTATTTATATAATATTAATTTTATAAACTGATACAAATTAAAATTTAGTTAACTAATAAATTTTTTTTAAATTTAAATCTAAACTAATTTCCTAACAAACTAACAACCCCTTTCTCTCTCTCTCTCCTCTGCATATACATATATATTTTTCTTTATTTATTTAATACACAAGCTCTTCTTCTTTCTTCTTTCTTTTTCTTGATCTTGTTTCTTGATTCCGGTGATCATCGTCGGAGCCGTGCTCGTCGCTGACGATCCGAGTGATCCAGTGAACGTACCTTGCCTGTGTGATCACCCTCTTGCCTTGCCTGGACCCGTCCCGCGTGTGCGTTGCGACGATTTACCGACGTCGGACGTGCCGTGCGTATCCGTCGCGTGATTCGATCGAGGCAAGTTTACAACTTGCTACATGCTATACTTTATGTAATTTATTTATATGTTTCCGTATCATCATCATCATCTTCATCATACAGCTATATCTATATAATTTATACACCGTAGTTATTTAACGTTAATCGGTTTTATAATATAAAATGTATGAATGTTTACAGCTTGCGACATGGTATAATTATATCTATAAAAATATATATCGTCGTAATATTTCTTATTATTATCTTTAATTAGTTTATAATCTGCATTTTATAAAGTTATACAAAATATAGTTTGAAAATAATATAGTTTACACATGAAACGTCGTTGCAAAGAGGATACGACAAATCTGAAATTTTCTATACACCTTACCTTATAAAATTCATTATAAATCATTAAATAATCATTAGTATACGTTCTTTAGTTCGTTACAAATCTAAATAAGAATACTATAACTCTATGAAATATTTACTTGCAAAATAAATTGTTTAAATAACGTAAAATGCAAATGAAAATATCTCTAAACTGCTGTCTAGGGAAATTCCAGCAGCAAACTTTCAACTTCGAATGTTCATAGCTTTTTGTAGGAACAACCTGAGATACTTCAACTTATAAAAATGAAAACCTTATTGAATTATCTTTGTTTTGGTGTAAGACACATCCCTTTTGGAAAACGTTTGTTATTTTTAAGCTATTTTACAAATCAGGGTGACGCTGAATTTCTGAACGGAACTTTCTTGTGCATGGTTAATCAATACCACTTTTATAGTTATTAATCGGTTTGAATATATTATCCATGTTAATATTATTATATCAATATCTATTTAATAAATAATAGTGTTTGTGTGTTAATATTCAGCAAATTTTACCGATTTACAGTTTTCTACTATCCGTCTGTATCCGTACGGTTTATTACATATCTAGTTGCACGCCGAGACCATATTTTTTCATGTTATTGTTGTATTTGTGTACCATGATTGATAATTGTGCATCCTACATAGTCATGATGTAACCCCTGACAAAATATTTGTGTATCCATGCTTTACCGTGCATCCGTACTTGCTACAGTTTTAGTATGAGCATCCACTTGACAAATGTGCACTACCTGTCATGACCTGATATACCACTGCTTGACTTGATACCTGATACACCACTACTTGACATGACTTGATACATGTACACTACCTGACATGACCTGATAGATCACTACTTGACATGTTACCTGATCATGTTTCTAATGCCGACAATCCTGACATGTTGTCCCGATGGACATATCATGTTGTTTGTACAGACAAAGCTGTACCTTCTTGATCCTGTGTTGGCATTAGCTCCAGATTTACCAATACCCGACTTGAACACATAACCTTGGGGGTATGGGGAAATCAAAAGTGTAAACTAAAGTGTAGCTTACAAGGGTATTACTTGATCCGTGGTCCCGGGGGATAACGGGACAGAATCATTCGTGATTCTTACTTGATCCGTGGTCCCGGGGGATAACGGGACAGAGTCATTCATGACTCCCACTACCTGATCCATGGTCCCGGGGAATAATGGGACATATCTTTTGAGTTACATGGAGGATTACTCTAATTGATTTCAATAATTTTAGAGTAGATAACCCTATGGCACAGTTTAGACTACTCACCGCATTTCACCTGTTTATATCCTGTTCACTGATCTATATTCATGTTACTGTTACTTGTTATTGATGACTTGTTACTGTTCATACTCATGCCTGTATGACTTGTTACCCCCTGATTATATTATTGTTGATCTTATGACGCACTGACGTCTGGGTTTTGCATGGCCCAGATCCTCTTCCTTTGTTGCAGGCTGATCAAGAGTATTTCCGCCGTCAGGCCGAGCAGTGAGGATCCTGTTAGTTATTTCCTTACTTTCCAGATATTATTGTTACTTGGATTTATTGCTTCCGCATATTATTTCTTGACTCGTTTATTCTGGCTCATGGACATGTACTAGATAGTTTATTTACTTTCATGTTCTTGATATCTCTACAGCCGTAATGTGACTGTGGAGAGATTTTTCCTATCCACAGGTAGCATGGTTGGCTCTGTCACGTGCCTATCTTAGCGCACTCTGGGAAGCGGGGTGTGACAGGGTTTTTTTGGTATCAGAGCCATAGGATTTAGGTTAATCGAATTTGATTCTTTTGTAGTTGGGTATTGGACCCAATACACGAATCAGAAAATCCGTGATTAGGAACATGTCCTGCCACATTATTATCGTGATTCTTGAATCATATCTTTCTATTGACCCTTATCTTGACGATATGCAAACAACTTTGCATCTCGGTTTGAAACCTTTTGGTTCCCTATTGTTTCTCCCTGTTCCTTTGATTCTGATACTAGGATTTGGGCGACTTGAACGGAGTTATGTGATTGTACCCATGAACTGCAACATGGTTACAATGCGGTACTCTATTTAAGTAACTTGGAGTCCTAGTCTTGATTCACTTCCTTGTTCATGGTCGTTATATTGCCTTGCTTCTCTTGCTTTCCAGTTCATGTTTTATCGCAGGCTTGAATCCTCTTTACCGTGCTTATCTTCTTCAGTGCCTTGGCTTTAGATGAAGTCGTTTCAGGTATCCTACTTGTTCATAATTTTCCCGTATTAGCATTATTCGATTCTGGTGCATCCCATTGTTTTATGTATGTTCCCCTCCGAAAGACGGTGCACAAGACTGCGAAGTCCTGACGCTGAGATTCGGAGCAGATGCTATTTGGTTTTATCCGTCCACCTCTCCGAAGATGCCAAGTTGATTTATGGCACCGTGTATCGGAGGTTTACACGGATGCGGCCGATATAGCAGACTTCGTCAGATTCCCCCTCGTTTGAGGGGTTTTTTTTATTGTGGGGATGCTCTTCCCTTCAGGCGCAAGCCCATACAGTTAATTATGCTACCGCATCGCGGTAACAACTTTCTCCTTCTCCAGAATTTCAATTCGTGTCGTGTGTGTTTGTTTTGTTTGTGGATGCCCGTGGATTGTATACAGAGACTAAGTGATGCCATTGCCCGTAGGACGTGGATTAGTCCAAATCCGTATTTACTTAGATTTAGGTTTGGTGTTTTAGTTTAAGGATACGTTAGCCATATTTAGGCTAAGATCAACTTAAACGTTTGTTAAGGATACGTTAGTCTGATTTGAGACTAAGGTCAACTTAACGGGATCGTTTGGATCCGACAAAAGAGCATTTGGGGGCTCTATTGTTCCAGTTTAGGGACGTAGTGGTCCATCGCCACTTTAAGGACATGGTGGTCCAAAGGTAGTTTAAGGACATTGCGGTCCATATTCCAGTTTAAGGACGCTTAAGTCCGTGAGTTTAAGGACCCCACAGTCCATGTTTTAGTTTAGGACGCATAAGTCCGTGGGTTTAAGGACCCCACAGTCCATGTTTTGGTTTAAGGACGCATAAGTCCGTGGGTTTAAGGACCCCACAGTCCATGTTTTGATTTAAGGACGCATAAGTCCGTGGGTTTAAGGACCCCACAATCCATGTTTTAGTTTAAGGACGCATAAGTCCGTGGGTTTAAGGACCCCACAGTCCATGTTTTAGTTTAAGGACGCATAAGTCCGTGGGTTTAAGGACCCCACAGTCCGTGTTAATGTGTGGTTGTCGGGACCCGTCGCCTCTCTGACGTCGTTGAAGGATTACAACAATAGGTGTGAGAAGTTCGGAGATATACCCTCGAACCGGATGTAAATTGATTTAAGAGAGCAGCTGTGCTCAGTCAATTTAATTTGAGGACTTACGGTCATGATTGGGCTAAGTCCAGTTGAAAAATATTCAACGCTTTTATTTATTTTTGGTCTTTTAAACCTGTGCTAGGGCTTTGCCCATATTTAAATAATGCATTGCATTACTTTTTATTTTTGTTTGGGCTTTTCCCGTAAAGGATGCAGAGCATCAATTTGTTTTGGGCTCTGCCCATTTATAAATGATGCAGAGCATCAATTTTACTTGGGCTCTGCCCTTTATAAATGATGCAGAGCATCAATTTTACCTGGGCTCTGCTCATTTATTGCTTTGCAATTTATTTTGGCCTACTAGGTCTTTTTGATTTGGGCCTGGCCCTTTAGCAGAAGAAATGCATTGCATTTGTCAGGCGCTTTGCGCCAATCAAAGAGCGCAAACGCTTGCGGTGATGACACGTGTCACGCAAGCGCAGTGCGCTGCGCCAGCGCGCTGCGCTTGCGCTGCTGACACGTGGCGCGCTGTGGTGAGATGCGCCAGTTTCAGAGCACAAGGCTCTATTTCAAAAGCGCATAGCGCAAATGGTTCAGATGCTGACACGTGGCGCTCTCTGGTGGCTTGCGCCAACCCAAGAGCGCAACAGTGCAGTTTTGCAAGTGCAAAGCACTATTAACTTGAGAATCTTTTAGATTCCAGAACCAATGGTTCATAAAAAAGTGCAAAGAACTGTTTGTTTTCTTGATCTAATTTAGATCAAAGAAAACAAGTTTCTCTTGTTTTTCTTATTTCAGGGAACCAATGGTTCATACAAAAAAGTGCAAAGCACTTATTGTTGTTTATTTTTCTTCTTATTGAAGATCATTGATCCTGTTCTCAGATCAATGATCTGTTCATAAGAGAATTTTCTCTTTTTTCTAAAGGTTTTTACCTTTTTTGTTCTTGAGGAATTCTCTCCAATTCAGAGTTCTCAATGATGATGTTGATTTCTCACCATGTTCTTCCCTTTGATTTGGGGTCTAGGGACCTTTATATAGTGCCCATAAATTTGTTAAAGAGATCTTTCTCTGAGTGATTTGGGGAAATTTCCCCACCGTTGGATCTTTGATCCAAGGACTTCTGTTTTACAGAAGGCGGTCTTCTTGTTTTATCAAGAACAGAAAAATCTTACTCGAATTTAATTCTGTTTGGCGCAAACGCTCCAGTGCATGACGCGTGTCAAGCAGCGCAGAGCGCAGCGCAACTGCGCTTGCGCAACTGCGCTGACACGTGTCGTGCAGCGCGCGGCGCAACTGCGCTAGCGCATCTGCGATGACACGTGTCGCGCAGCGCACGGCACAGTTGCGCTGCGCTTGCGCATCTGCGCTGACACGTATCGCGCAGCGCATGGCGCAGCGCACCTACGCTTGTGCATCTGCGCTGACACGTATCGCGCAGCGCAGTGCTTGCGCAACTGAACCGTTGCTTCCTTTAATTTTGTTTTAAATAGAGCTTTGCTATGATTGGGTGCGCTGCCTCGGGCACTGCGCTGACGTATCAGCTTCTGACACGTGGCACGTGGCACGTAGCGCGCAGCGCACGGAATCTGAAGCGTTGCTTCAAAATTTGAATTTTTGAAATTCAAATAGAGCCTTGCTCTGATTGGGGGAAACAAATGCCCCCCCCACCATTGCGCTCACGTGGCATGCACGTGAGTGCGACGGTGGCAAGATCCCAACCATTGGATCAATGGGTGATCTGAAGGGGCGCAGGCGCCTATAAATAGGACCTTTGGTCCTTGGTAATTTTTACCATTTTCAAGAATCTTGATTTTCAGAGCTTTACTCTTGCTTAAGAATTTTAGAGCCTTGCTCTTGCTTTTTCCAAAGAACTCCAGAGTTCAGAACTTAAAGCCATCTTAGGTATAGTAAAATTAAATTAAATTAAATTAAAGTTGATTAATAGAGCCTTGCTCTCATAGATCTTTGATCTAAAGCCCTTTTGGGGTTTCATCAACAGAGCCTTGCTCTCAAAAGTTCATAGATCTACAGAGATCTTGTTCATGGGTTTTAACCCATGAATAGAGCTTTGCTCATAGATCAAATGTAGATCTTTTTTGATCTGAAAATGAAGAACTCCTAAAAGTTTTCATGGATCTTTAAGATCCCAATTTTTTTTTATCTTCAGGAGTTAAAATTTCTTTTTGATGGATTTTTCCATCATTATTATAGAGCTAGGCTCTTTTTAAAGAATCTTTATTCCCTTGAGACCAGAGTTTGACAAATGTCACTCTGTGACAGAGCTTTGCTCTAAAAGAGGAGATTTTCTCCTTGTCTCTAGGGATTTCCCATCAATGAGAATATTCTCTTGGGGATCTTTTCATTAGTTAACAGTCTCACCCAATGATAGAGCTGTCTTGTTAAATGATGCACTGTCATCCAGATTTTGTGGGTCCCCATTTGGTCCCCCTACCCACTGCATTGCAGTGTGGTGTAAAAGTTTTAAAATGTTGAGCGTTGGAATTATAACACTGACGGCTAATTTCTGTCTCTTCGCAGGAAACATGTCTGCCAATTCGTCTTTTCTGTTTGTTCGCTCGGAGGGAGGGTTTCCCCAGGCACCGGTGGACCGCGTGGTGTTCGCTCTCATCAAGGATCATGACCCCGAGTACAAGAGCCTTCACTTGTGGGGTAGGTGGTACAATGAGATCATCCAGGGTCGCCGAAGTTTCGGTTTCGCCACGCCGTCTGAGCCAATATCTTCACTCCCCTACACAGATGAACCCCCGGTGAAGTATGCCGTGGAGGTCAAAAATTGGAATTCGGATGACCTCCTCCAGCCTGCGATTGGTGCTATCCCCATACAGCCGCCGCCAGCAATAGATATTTTAGGGAGGCGAATTTGTCAGGGTGAAGCACGCCCTTGGGGACAGGCTTATAATATTGGATTGCTCCCACGACCGCCTGCCGGATATTTGCAATGGGCCCGGTACATCCTATCAGCGAAGAGGACTCATCTGATGAGGATTGGTTTATACTCGGCCATTTACGTCTCACTCTTTGAGTATCCTTCTCCTCCAACGTGGTGGGTTAAGGCTTTTATCGAGCAATGGAACATCCCCACCCACACCTTCCTGATGACGGACCGGGAAGTCTCTATCTCCTTGGAGGAGTTTGCTGAAATCTCGGGTCTGCCGATGAGGGGAGAGCTTTACGAGGAGCTGCTTCCTCCCGATGAATACGTCTTTGCCACCAAGCCGCTGGTGTTTGACCTGACGCCGGAGAACGCTATTCAGCACCAGTACCCAGGCTTGGTTAAGGTGCTGGAGATCTATGAAGGACTCTATCTGGAATCGGGCGTCCGGGGCGTCAGTTTTGCAGATTTTATTGCCCGTTTTATTCGACCGGAGTTCTTATCGGAGCAGAGCGAGAAGTTCGCCCAGCTCGACGACCCTTTTGGATTCGGTTTGGATCGCCGACCCACATCGCAGGATGACCACAAAGACTTTTACCTCCCCAGTGCCGCCGTCGTCCCTTTTTCAGAAATTGCCGTCCCGGGCATGGATGAGGAGACTTTTTTTGTAGGGTTCCTGGGCTTTTGGCTGTGCAGCTTTGCGCTCCCTATGCACTCGCGCCATATGCGGCCATCTGTTTTCTATCCAGCGCATCGGATGGTGGCTGGTTTGCAGTTGTCAGTAGGAATCGCCGGGCTGGCTTACCTTTATAATGGACTTAGCGTAGCGGCGGACGCTAGTGAGCCTGGGGTGCAACCCGCCAACTTCCCGATGCACTATTTTACCTCTTGGATGGAAATGCACGTGCAGGGGGTGTTCGACGCCCATAAGATTCCTCCCTTCTTTGAGAGATGCAGACTCCCGAGGGTCATACGGTTGGTCGGGGCTTCGATCGTAGTTGCACCTCCGCGGGAGGCTAGGGGACTGTCCTTCGACCACGCCTGGTTGGAGCGAAGACTTCTTTCTTGGATAAGGTCATAACAATAGGCTCAGAGACCACCAAGTCGGTAGTGTCACTACGCGATGATTTTAAAGACGGGGCTTCCTTATTGAAGGCTCGGGAAATCCTCCATCTCTACTCCATTCGGCCGGGCTACTTGGTGTTCAGGCAGAATGAGACAACACTCTTTATGAGGTATAACCCGCACCGGTTTGCTCAGCAATCGAGCTACAACCAAGGGATCCCGATGGAAGCTTTCTTGGAAAAGCCCGTGGTTAGCCGAGAGGAGATAAAGAACGCAATGCACCACTTCATGCGGCTTAACACGGGTTCCTATTTCTTCATCAACGAGCCGAGCTGCGTCCCCAAGGTCCTCAACGCGTACGTGGCCTGGTATGCGCATGCTATGGGTCCAGTTATCCAAATGGAAAAGCGCATGCTGGTCGACCGCAAGGGTGCGCCTCCCGGCAGCGATCGCAAGGCTCCCCTGAAGCCGAGGACCCCGGTCATTCCTCCATTGAAAGGTGCTGGAGTTGGACATCCGTGCGTGTTGAGCCCTCCGCGCGGATTGCCGCTTCGCGATATTGTGGATGCGCCACCAGCCCCCTGTGCTCCAGCGGAGGTGGTAAATGTGGTATCGCCGGAGTCCGGCTCAGGCGCGGATATTGGGACCCGCCGCCCCAAGGTGTCTACCAAGCGCAAATCAGCCCCGGGTGCACCCAGAGCTGGCAGGCAAAAGAAGAAGAAGTCGCTCCTCTCCCTCGACGCGATCCTCGGTTTAGAGCCTGAGGCCCCTCTTACCGAAGGAATAAGCGAATATGGCAGTAATAAGGGCTTCTCGGTAGACCCCGCAGACACCGATTTGGCGGCTGCTATTGCAGCTTCTGAGAGGTCAGCGAGGCTCGAAGCGATGTTGAGTAAACTCGCTGAGTCAGGTAACCATTAGTTGCTTTCTTCGTCATTTTATCGCATTTTTTTTATCATTATTTTTGACTAATGCTTTCTCCTTTTTTAAACAGGGGTCACTACCGAAGAAGCCATCGCTGCTTCTTTGAAAACCTTCCAGGAAGAAGAGAATAAGCGCGTTTTAATGGGCGTTGGTACGTATCGCCTTATCAGAAATTTTTGTCTTCTTTTCTGATGGCCAACTTAACCTTCTTCCTTTGTTTCTTTGCAGGGGCTGCGCCAGCTGATGTGGGGACTATCCCCGGATCCTCTACCGAAGTCCCAGCTTCCTCGGGGCTGCCACGGGAGCCTCAACTTGACAAAACGACGAGGGATGCCTTGAAAAATTTGGAGGCATCCCTGTTCACGGACGAAGACGCCTCAATGAAAGAGGCTCTGGTGAGGTCCATCTCAACGGCTCGGGAGGAGAGGAAGCGGCTGAGGCGCGAGGTGAAGACGCGTAGGGCTGCTTTGGCCACGGGAGCGGGCCCAAGCACCATTATTCTTTCTGCTTCTCCTTCTAATGGCGCTGGTGAGTATAGTTTCCAACTGATGTCTTTCCCTTTTTAGTACTGGAATTATCTCTAATTTTCCCTTGTCCTGATTGCAGTGCTACAAATCGAAGGAGGAGACGAAAGATCGGTCACGCCACCGGCCCTTCCGTCCTTGCCACCTGCTGTAGCTGGTATAGTAGACTATCTCATCAATGACTTTTTCATATTTCTTGAACTTTTATCTGATCGTATCTTGTTCTTTCAGCTGTCGTTCCGGTCTCAGCGCCCTTCGAGCCTCGTGTTACAATGCCGGCGGGCCCTTTCCTGAGACGTCCGTCCTCGAAAGGCGCCGCGAATAGTCTGCGCATGTTGAGCGATTACATCGAGAAGCTCGACGTCGAGACTCCTACGTCTGCTACAGATTTCGCTACGGCGGTTAACCCGATGCTGGTGATACTCGTAAATTTCTATGACGAGGGCATCATCGCGTCTTGGGTTAACCATTGCAGGGAGATCGAGGCTCGCCTGCATCGACTGGAGTCTATATGCCCTGCTCCCGAGGCCTTAGCCGCAAGCCATCAAAGAGCAGCGTGGATTGAGCAGAGCGATTCTTACTTCCGCCATCTCGAACAAGAAGTTACTTCAAGGCGTAAGGAGCGCGGTGAGACTTCGAGCAAATCTGCCCAACTGCATGCTCGGGTGGAGGCCAATGCTACACGGCTGAAGGTCATCTTTGAAGGCTTCCTGCAATACCTCTCCGAAGGATTATCACTGAGGCAACAGCTTGACGTCGTCGAGCGGGATGCACCTAATCAGGAAGCAGCCCAGCAGGCAGCTGAGGAACAACTTTCATCCTATTTGCAGCAGCGGGCCCAGGTGGAAGCGGAAGTGGCCGCGGCAGCCACCCAGGAGGAGGCGCTGAAGGAAGTGCGAGAGCAGCTTACGGATTTGTTAAAGACACTTCCTTCTCAGTAGCTATTTTTTTGTATCATTTGTACTTGTAAATAAAAATGTACATATATTTTTATTCTTTAACACAATGTATCTTGTACTCAATCAAGTTTATGAATAAAAGATACACATTCTTTGTAATGTCTTGTGTCATTTCTCCGCCTTTTTCTTTCTTTTATTATCAGCATGCTACCTGAGTAAACATGGTTGACAGATAATAGAGCAAGCATCTTGATTTCCTCAAGAAATAGCGATGGCTTAGGCCGCAAGTTCAGATCTGCTGCCTAAGACTTTTCAACTCTGTGAGCCGTGAGGGTCTCATAGAGACTTTTCTCCTTACGGATCGAGAGGATCTCGTAGGTGGATTTTCTCCTTAGGAATCGTGAGAATTCCTAAGTGTGTTTTCTCTTATAAGTCGTAAGGATCTCATAAGAGAATTTTTCCCTCTGACGAGTCGAGAGGACCCGTAAGCGGTTGTTTCCCTCCTCGTCGAGATTCGAGTTTGGAGAGTGAGACCCGTGGATAGTATGCAAGAGACCGTTTTGGGCCAACTTGCACGGTCCCAGTGCTTAGGAAACATGCTTCTTTTATGTCTACTGCCTAAGGCTTTATCTCACGAGTCGAGCCGCATCGAGAATTTCTCGCAAAGACATCAATTTCTTCACAAGTCGAGACGAATCGAGCATTTCTCGCAAGAACATCCTAACGTCACAGTTAACTTCTGCTCTTTATGACAGAAGTCCGTTAGGGTCTGTGGTACTTAGGGTTTTGGCCGTCGTACCGTCGCATAAGATGATATATTCCTCGATAGGCAATCGTGCTATTCGAGTAGCCCTGCGACTGCCGTGTCTCTGATCCCTTCGGAGGCTGGACAAGACATCTTCAAGCAATCCTCCTTGGCAGTTTAACCGTCGGAAGAGCAAGCGTCAGGAATTTTCCATGCCGCTTTTTACTTGAGGTTAGGCTCATTTTGGTGAGCTCCGATGAGTCATATCCACTCCTCACTGGTGTGGGATAATCTCCGATAGTCTTTCAGGTTTTATGTGAGTTGCCGTCAAGACCCTGAAGCTAGGAATTTGGCCTTTGCTTCGTTTGCTGGCATCACGTCTGCTGTATCGAGACGAATGTCGCGGTGGGAACTAGGGATTTTGCCGTGGCTCCGTTTGTTTGGTTGTCGCGTCTGAACCCTGTTGAAGGAAGAACGCTGGGGTGACATCTCGTCTGCTGTATCGAGACGGACGTCGAGATTGTCTCTAGGTTGCTGGTGAACCGTCGAGGTTTGGAACTAGGGATTTTGCCATGGCTCCATTTGTTTGATTATATTGCATCTGCTGTGTCGAGACGAACGTCAAAGTGGTGACCATTCCGCACTGGTGTGAGACGATCTCCAGTTATCTTTCAGGCTTTATATGACTCGCCGTTAAGACCTTGAAGCTAGGAATTTGGCCTTCGCTTCGTTTGCTTTGTCACGTCCAAACCCTGTTGAGGGAAGAACGCTGTCGTGACATCTCGTCTGCTCTATCGAGACGGACGTCGAGGTTGTCTCTAGGTTGCTGGTGAACCGTCGAGGTTTGGAACTAGGGATTTTGCCGTGGCTCCGTTTATATGATTGTCGCGTCTGAACCCTGTTGAAGGAAGAACCCTGAGGTGACATCTCGTCTGCTGTATCGAGACGAACGTCGCGGTGGTCTCTATGTTGCTCGTGAACCGTCGAGATTTGGCTTCGCTCTCTGGTGGAGCCTGTTGGGAGGGTATGGTCCCCTCTTTGTTTGTGCCCCTGGATTGTATGCAGGGATTGATGTGATCCCACCTGTAGGGCAAAAGTTTCATTCTTTTTTTTAATCATTTTTTTTATTATTATTTTATTTCCGCGATGCTCTATCATTTCAGCTTTTATATCGCGAAGGTCGCGATTGCCCAATCATTTCGGCTATTTTTCGCGGTGCCCAATCATTTCGGCTATTTTTCTTTTTACTCGCTGCTTTTTATTGCGAGTTGACCAATCATTTCGGCTGTTTTTGTATGCATACATTTTTACTTGCTGATTTCGTCGCAAGTTGCCCCATCATTTCGGCTATTTCGTATGCATGTGTGGCTTGCTGTCTTTTCGCCGCAAGCTTGGAATTAGACACCGGTTTCGGCATCAGCACCGCTACAACTGGGATATTGCTAGGAGCGAATCATCATTTGCCTCCGTCGATGTCGAACAAAGGTGGCTTAGCGAACAGGGTTAAGGTCCTGTCGGCTAAGGCTTTTGACTTCATGAGCCGTAAGGGTCTCACAAAGGTATTTCTCCCTACAAGTCGTGAGGATCTCGTAGGTGTATTTTCTCCTCAGGAATCGTGAGGATTCCTAAGTGTATGTTCCTCTGTAAGTCATAAGGATCCTACAAGAGGGTTTTCTCCTTGTAAATCGAGAGAACCTACAAGGGTTGTTCATCATACGTACATATCTCCAGTCACGGATGGAACTTGGTTAGGGAAATGTTTATTCGCGCCCGTGGATTGTATACAAGGGTCAGTATTGAGCCACTTGTAGGGCAATATCGAAGGTTGTGGGAGTTGCTTAAGAACAGGTTAAGGTTTCTGTAACTTAAGACTTTCAAATCTTATGAGCCGTGAGGGTCCCATAAGAGAGTTCTCCTTACGAGTCGTGAGGATCTCGCAAGTGTATTTTCTCCTTAGGAATCGTGAGGATCCCTAAGTGTGTTGCTCCCTTGTGAGTCGTAAGGATCTCACGCGGGTGATTTCTCCTTACAAGGCCAAGAGGACCCTGTAAGTGTCTTTTAACGAGGTTGCGCCCTTTCGGGTTTTCACAAACACTCGCCGGTAGTCCTGCTGTTTTTACTCACGGAGCCCTTTCGGGTTTTCATCCGTGCCCATTTTGCTTATGGACATACCGTTTTTTTTATTCTTTTTATTTTTATATATTTTTTTTTACGAGGTCACGCCCTTTCGGGTTTTCACGAACACTCGCCGGTAGCCCTGCTGTTTTTACTCACGGAGCCCTTTCGGGTTTTCATCCGTGCCCTTTTTGCTTATGGACATACCGTTTTTATATATATATATATATTTTTTATTTTATTTTTATATGTTTTTTTTATTCATCTCGTCAGCCTAAAGATGCTGCGGTAGTAGTTTAAAGACGTTTCGGTCGTTTGCAAGTTTTAGGACATTGCGGTCCATCATTAGTTTAAGGACGTTTCGGTCCGTCATCGCCGTATTTGAGGCGAAGCTCTAGTTTACTGACTTTTTGGTCTATGGGGCTTTCCCTATGAATGAGCATGATGTCCCCGACGTCTCCATCTTTCTCGGCGCGTGCGGTTGTAGCGGGCTTACCTTCCAGTTTTCAGAGATGACGAACTTCCCTTGTTGGTATTGATCTTCAACCCAGTTCTTGAAGACGTAGCAATCCTCGATCAGGTGACCTACCATTTGGTGGTAAGGGCAATAATCGAGATCGTTAACATCGCCTGGCCGCAACAGACGTTTTGGACTCGGCAGATTGATGAGTCTATCGCGCACTGCCAGCTCGAACAGTTTCTTTGTTTTATCTTGATGAAACGAGTAAGGACGTTTCAACTTTTCCTGGAGGGGTTGCCGCTTGTTGTTTCGGCAAACAACCGGTCTAGGGCCACTCGATTGCTGTTGCGTATTGGCTACGAGGGCTGTTTTTCCCTTCTCTTTATCCTTTTTGCTCGATCCTTTGTTTGCGAGGTCGCGATTTTTTTTTCGAGTAGCGTGCGATTGCACGGCTGAACGTTCTCGCAACTCCTCAATTCTTTCATTTTTGAAATGGATTCCTTGAGGAGAGGGTTGAGGGCGGTTTCTTCGTCAGAGTCGCTTCCGAAGGTGATAATTTGTGATCCCTTGGAGTTGGCTATGTGACAGTCGGCGGCGGCTCTTTTGCTCTCATCTATCGCATTTTTCTGATGTCTACGAGCTTCACGCTTTTTCCTCGGCTCCGTCAGGGAGAAAGCAAAACGCATTATCCCTCCTTGTGGAGTTACAAGTTCTACCCCTGATTTGATTATAGGGGTACTTTGTTTGCGCTTCTTCACGGAAGATGCTCCAATGAAATAAAGCTCCCATCGGGTATCACCACCGTCGATCGCCTCAAACGCATGTTCGTCTGGAAGATCGCAATTCAGAGGAGAATCGGCGGGTATCGGATGCTCAGCGAGGAAGTCGGCGATGGCCTGGCCTTTCACCGCCTTGAGAGGCCGATAGGTTATCGAGAACTCCATCAAGAGCAGAGCCCATTTAGCGAGTCGCCCCGTCAATATGGCCTTCGACATCAAATATTTAAGAGGGTCCACCTTCGAAATGAGACGGACTTCATGTGCCAACGCATAGTGTCTGAGCTTTGTTACCGCAAAGATCAACGCCAGGCAGTGTTTTTCAATGGGGGAGTAGTTGCTTTCCGCCCCCAGTAAAACTCGACTCAAATAGTAGAGCGCTCTTTCCTTCCCTTGGTCGTTCTCTTGTGCCCATAATGCGCCTAAGGAACCTTCGAGGGCGGTTGTGTAAAGAATGAGGGGCTTTCTCTTGACCGGAGCAGCCAACACTGGCGGGTTCTGCAGGTATTGCTTGATCTCATCTAGCGCGCTTTGGCATTTTTGGTCCCAGACGAATGGGGTTCCCTTCTTCATCAGGTGGCTGTAAGGACGGCACTTGCCTGAAAGGTTAGCTATAAATCGCCGTATATACGCGAGCTTCCCCTGGAGAGACCGCAGCTGTTTGAGAGTCCTTGGCGAAGGCATTTCCATGATCGCTTTGATCTTTGACGGATCTATCTCGATACCCCGGTGTCGGACGATGAATCCCAGGAATTTGCCCGAGGAAACTCCGAATGCGCACTTGAGAGGGTTCATCTTCAAGTTGTATTGCCGAAGGCGTTGAAATACGGTTTTCAGATGCTCGAGATGTTCCTCGTATGATTTGCTTTTAACCACGAGATCGTCGATATAGCATTCGACGATTTCGTGTATAAGGTCATCGAAGATCTTCGTCATGGCCCTTTGGTAGGTGGCACCGGCATTCTTTAAACCGAAGGGCATCACCTTGTAGCAGAATATACCCAAAGGAGTCCTGAAGGCGGTGTGCTTCTGGTCTTCAGGATGCATCTTTATCTGATTATACCCTGACGAGCCGTCCATAAAGGAGAAAACCTCATGAGTGGACGTGTTGTCTATCATCAGTTCGGTGACTGGCACTGGAAAATCGTCCTTCGGGCAGGCTTTATTGAGATCCCGGAAGTCCACGCATATGCGCACTGTCCCATTTTTCTTCATCACCGGGACGATGTTGGCGATCCATTCAGGGTATTGAACTTCCTGGATGAAGCTAGAGTCGATCAGCTTCTTGACCTCGGCATTGATACTCATCTCACGCTCGAGCCGCATTCTTCTCGGCGTCTGTTTGACCGGCTTGACGTCCGGGGATATTGCCAACCTGTGCACAGCAATTTCTGGATCTAATCCCGGCATTTCGGAATAGTTCCATGCGAAGCAATCTTTGTGCTGCATAAGCAGGTCTTTTAATGAAGCCACATTCTCTTCAGATAGTAGCTCACTAACAAATGTCGGTCGCGGATCGTTCGCCGTTCCCAACTCAATTTTCTTGAGGTTATCTGCAGTGGTATGGATTCCATCTTCCAGCTTTTTTAGCGCTGGTGGGAATTCTGAGATTACCTCGTCGTTGCTGTTTTCGAAGCACCAGGGAAGGTCATTCATGTTCTCGGGCTCTTCTTTTGACATTGTTATCATGTGACAAGTACGAATTCGCTTCCAATCCCAATGTGGAACTGGTTCTTCTTCCATGGCCTTGGGTTCGTGCTTTTGTGGCGGCGCTACCCTCCAGTTGTCGGACAGAGCGAACTTGCCAAGCTGGTACTGATCTTCAACCCAATTCTTGAAGGTGAAGCAGTCCTCGAGAGGGTGCCCTATCACTCGGTGATAAGGGCAATAGTCCGGGTGAGAGACTTCGCCTGCTTGTTCGGGGTGTTTAGACTCCGGCAGTGTAAGCATCTGATGTTTTAAAACGAGGCCAAGTATTTTCTTGGTCTTGTCCTAAGGAAAAGAGTATACTCGACCCATTTTTCTTATAAGGGATAGATCGGAACCGCTCGATTTTCGCTTGAGTGGCCTCTTAGACCCGCTTCGTTGCTGTTGAGCGCCTTTTCGGCGTTTTGACTTGTTTCTGCCTCTGCGTCGAGCCTTCTTTATAACGGGTTGACAAGGAGTGGTATTTTCATTCTTCGCGGCCTGTTGGAGGAGGGGTTGCGTTTTGGCTTTCTTGTAGATGACCATTTCGCGGTTATGTTCGTCTCGGACTTTTTGACCAGCTTCCCTTATAAGTTTGTCCATTTGTTCTTCGAACGACGGACTGGGCTCCTTTGCATCTGGAACTTTCACTGGCTCAGGATTAGCGTCCTCCCATTGAGCATCCGCTTCTTCATCGAAGTCATACACGACGTAGCAGCCGTGTAGTGGCTCTCGTTTCTTTGACCGGATGTATCCAAGCCCGATTGTTTCCATTCTCCCATTAGGCAGTTTGCGTTGAGTCCCGGGAACGTTCCAGACTTTGTCATAGAACTTGGCTTTTCGAACGGTCTTCTTGAAGGATATCCCCTGGCGCTTCAGTAGCCTCTTCAAGCCTTCTGTATAATATCTGGGGAGACGAATGGGTTGAAGCCTGTCAAGCGTAGGATCCGCGCCATACCAGATTTCTTTCTCCACTCTGGTTTCTTCAGAGCGGTAGAATAGAATTGTCTTTTCACCTTCTCGCCTGGGAGGGATATAGAACGTTTGCAGCTCTTCTACATTGTAAATATCAAGTGCATCCAGTTCTTTACGGTGTTTAAGCGGCACCATGGCGACTTGTAGACTTCGTTCTTCGTCAGCAGACGTTTGTATTGAAGGTCGAGCAGGGAATACAACATGGACCTCATCTTCCGAGTCGCTACCAAAGATTAACGTAGGAGCAGATGGCCCTGGCTTATTGTATTGGGGCGGACCCGAATAAACTATCTCCTCTTCCTCCTCGGTATCACTCCCGAAAACAGGGATAGTGGCGTTAGCTTTGTTCTCCGGCTTGTGACACCTTTCCGTGTCTTCGAAATTCGGTAAGAAGTATTTGGCATCTTCATATTTGCGGACTTCGTTCACGAAAAACGGATTCAGTTCTCCTGCCACGGTATACTCGAGACCATCCTTAGCGTATTTCATACACTGATGTTGTGTAGAAGGGATGACGTTGTACTCGTGTAACCACGGTCGGCCGAGCAAAGTGTTGTAGCATGTCTTGGAGTCTATGACGTGGAACTTAATGTCTGTGACGAGTAGCCCAAAGCGTAGTGTCAGTATCACAGACCCAAGAGTCCTTGATGACTGGGAGTCGAACCCGGAAATGGCGATCTTGTCCCGAGCAAGGTGCTGGACGCTCATGCAGATTTCTTTTAACACCCGCACATTGAGGAGATTAACGGAGGATCCATTGTCGATCAGGATTTTCCCTATCTTTATATCGTGGCAGTATCCTGAGACATAAAGGGGGCGATTGTGTTCGCACGTCCCAAGGAGAAGGTCTTCATCACCAAAAACGACATCGGCCGTGTGCACTTCCTCCAGTTCATCCTTCATCTTTTCCTCGGCCAGGAAAGCTTGGAATTGCTCCGGATCCTGTAGTGCCTTGATTAACGAATCTCTCGCATCCTTCGATAGCGAAAGGGCGTCAAGAATGCTGAGCTGCGAGGGTAGTTTCCTCAGATGCGCTAAGACGTTGTAATCGACCTTATTTCTCTTCGGCGGGTCCTTGACACTTAGCTCCTCCAGAACTTGGTCATCTAAGACGATATCTTCAGAGACCTTTTCTTTCCCTTTATCTTTTCTGTTTAAGGGTCCGAGATTCTTTTCAGGCAGCGTCCGATTACGCAGCCGGATATTTTCGCAAACCTTCGGCTCTTCTTCTTTTCCCGAAGTGGAATCTTTAAAGAGAGGGGCAAGTTCCAGCTCCTCATCAGAATCGCTCCCGAATATAGGCACTTGTGACCCGCCGGTGTTAACTATGCGACAATCGCCGGTAGTTCTTTTAAGCCCTTCGGTCGTATTTTCTTGCTCCCGACGAGTTTTGTGCTTCTCCCGCTTAAAGCGTTGTCGATGAGCAACATATCCTTGCCACCATCTATCGAAAGCTTTGCACTCTTTAGTGGGGTGCGAAATCTTCCGATGATACAAGCAATAGGAGGGGTGCATTTCCACTTCACCGGTGATGCTTCCTTCAAAGGATAGTAGCTTCATGCCCATTGATATGGCCTTAGCAAACCTTTTCCTCATCTTGAATTTGCTTCTGTCCGTAGTGGATGTATTTTTCTCCAGCGGAAGTATCTCAACTCTTTCATCAATTCCCCAGCGCTTGGCCCTTTCAAATATAGCCGCCTCGCGTTCCTGATCAGCTTTACTTTTTAAGAGAGCTTCATTGAGGAATGCGTCAATTACTTCATCCGATGGCCCCAGAATTTTTGGTTCAGGATCTACCCCCAGCGTTTCAGTACAAGGAGTCTCCTCATCGTTTATGAAAAAATGGGAGATCACATAGCAGCTCGCCACGTATTCTTCAGATTCATCAGATGAACTTTCTCCCTCATCTTCCTCTTGAAAGACATGATTGAGGAACTCTTGGAATGTAATGGGAATCCGTGCCTTCTAGTTGTATTCCTCCAGCACGTCAATTTGTTTTTGCAAGTCCGTGCGCTTGTCGCCAGGCTTCACGGGCTTCTTTGATTTCTTTTTCTTCTTCTTTGAAGATTTCGACGGCTGGTTGTGAATGCTCGGGCCACCACCATCGGTCTTTGGAGTTGGACGCGGCTTCAACATCCCCTCAATGACTTGCGGTTCCAACGGGTTCTTCCACTTGATCGCTGGGCATGTCTGAAGATCGTTTAGCATTCTCTTTGTCTTGGCTGATAATACAACCTCCTAAGGAGCTTCTTCAACGACGGAGCATGTTACCCCCGGCGTATTCATCCCCTTAGATGTGTGGGGCTGCGGGGGATTCACCTTCCATTTGTCAGATAACGCGAACTTGCCCTATCGGTACTGGTCTTCAAGCCAATTTTTGAAGACGTAGCAATCTTCGATCGGATGACCCAGTACTCGATGATAAGGACAGTAGTTGGGCTCATTGACATCATTTGGTTGCGGCGGACGTTTTGGATCCGGCAGATTTATGAGTCGGTTGCGCAACGCCAGCTCGAATAACCTTCTCGTTTTATCTCGGGGAAATGAGTAAGAACGTCCTAGCCTCTTCTCAAGGGCTACGTACGGACGCATATTATTTTGACGAACAACCGGCTTCGAGTTGCTCGGTTGTTGTTGAGCATTAGCGACAACGATCGCTTTTCCCTTCCCCTTATCATTTCGGGAGTCCGGCTTTGGAAGAGGGGGTCTATGGCCCATCTGATCCATTTGCGCTAGCTTGTCAATCAAGGTCTGGAAGGTAGTCGGCTTGAAAAACATCATAAATTGCGAGATGGTTGCTTGTGGATCAAGGGTTCCCACAAACATACCCACCGCGGGAGCTTCTTCAATGCGCTGCTCGCACTTCGACCATAAGTTCCGCCACCGTATAGCATATTGAACCCATGTCTCGCCTGGCTTTACCCTGACGTTAATCAGTGCCGTCATCGGGGTACGTTCACTGGCGCTTGCAAAACGCTGGGTAAACAACAACTCCATCACCGCAAAGGTCTTGATAGAGTCGTTCGGGAGCTCAGAGTACCACTCGAACGCTGTATCTGATAAACTTCCAACGAACTGGCGAACCAACAACTTGTCATCACCGCCGGTGTTGCCACAGAGTGCCCTGAACTGGGCAACATGCTGGTGAGGATTGCCCGTCCCCTTGTAGACATGGAACTTGGGAATCGTGTAGCCCGGTGGGTACTTAATCTGGTCGTACCAACTCGGATACGGCCGTCCTGTTTTTACGACCTGGCCGGCTGCTTCAGTCGCCTGACGAACCCGTATTTGCTGGGCTATGTACTCGTCTAAGTCAGCTTTGGAGATTGTCTCCTCCTTAGCTGTTGACAGAGCTGGCGGAGGATTTGACGTCTCTCCCCTATCGTCTTCAAGGATGATCGGGGGATCTTCGGCCGGAGAATCTTGTTGGATCATCATCCCCACCATGTCTTGGAACAGGAGGCCCATACGCTTTATGTTGGTTGCTTGTTCAGCAGCCTCTTTATCCTTCTTCTCCAATATTCGACGAAGGAATTCGGCGTCAGTTTCTTTCTCCTGGCGTTCATCCGGAGACGTTTCAAGGTTTTCTTTTGGCCCAGTAAGTGCGGCCATTGCGTTCATCATCTCTTGGAGCTTCTGCTGCTGCTCCTGCGCTTTGGTGACCGATCGCGTGAGCGGTCTATGACCTGTTGATATGCGGCTGTCCTCCTTACCAGACGCCATATAGACGGTATGAACTACCATGCCCCTAGACTTGGGGCGTTTGGGTTCACCACCTTTGACATTCGCCGTCGGCGTGAGGACTTTCTCTGGCCTTCTTCTCTTATGGGCCGTTGAAGTTGAGGGGGCCGTTGCTTTGGGCACCCAAGTGGTCGTCACCTTTCGTTGCTTGACCGGGGGATTCTCTTCTTGACGACCTTTCGACTTCTTCTGTTGGCGAGAGAGGTTAGGATCAATGACAGATTCTCGGACTCGTCGCCATGTCTTATAGATCCTGGAGGACAGCGATTGAGGAGCCTGCTCCGTTTTTTCTGCTTCCACGGTAGTCTCTACTGGTGGAGGAGATCTTTTGAGCACCGCAGTTGGCGAGTTTCTGCGTACTCTATTTAGTAGCTCAAAGCTGTTCCCAGTTGGAACAGCAGCGTTAACTTCTACCGTTGGAGCTGGCGGAGTCATCCCAAAAGGGTAGTTGCCCCCGGTCTTCCTTACCCGGCGCCAGTGGCGTCGTCGGGCGCGACGAGTTTTCGGTATTGGCTCAGAGACAGAAACAGCTTCTTCTTGCCCCCTGTTCAGGTGTGGGGCTGTCGCCGGCGTCAGCCTGTTAAAGACTGACATCTTTTGAGCAGCAGGAGCAGGAGTGGGATTTCGGACGGTCAGTCTTGTAAAGACTGATCTCTTAGCCGGAGAAGCCGCCTTGACGACTTCAGGAACAGGTTTGGCTACTCTTTTTGGAATAACCTTTTCTGGGACCGCAAGCTTTATTGTGGGCCCGCAGGAGTTTTGGCCCAGTCTGGAGAAGACCGAGGCACTGGTGTTGGGCGACCTGTTGAGAGGGGACGTAGTAATTGTAAGTCGATCGAAGACCGACTTCTTAGGAGCTTCTTGTACGGGCACAGGGGTGCTGAAGCTTGTTGGCGGAAGCATGGTTCCGAAAAACAACCATGTGGTGGCTTGAGTAATCTTCTCCATGGGCATGGTGAACAAAAAGGCCGCTTGGGGCCCGTAGGTTATGCCCCCAGTTGAGGCAGGACGCGCGTTGCAGCTGCAGTTGGAGCACTTCGAACAGGTAGAGGCCATCGATGCTTGATTTCTGCGCCAGGCAAAAGACCAAATCTTAGTAACTTAAAATCCAAAGGCAACCATTAACAAACCGCGATTCGTTCGCGAATACGACACGCGAAGTGTGGAGTGGAAAGAGGAAAAGGTCCCACCGGGCGTGCCAGAATCTGTTCCCCTCCGAAAGACGGCGCACAAGACTGCGAAGTCCAGACGCTGAGATTCAGGGCAGATGCTATTTGGTTTTATCCGTCCACCTCTCCGAAGATGCCAAGTTGATTTATGGCACCGTGTATCGGAGGTTCAGACGGATGCAGCCGATGTAGCAGACTTCGTCAGATTCCCCCTCGTTTGAGGGGTTTTTGATTGTGGGGACGCTCTTCCTTGCAGGCGTAAGCCCCTGCAGTTAATTACGCTACCACATCGCGATAATAACTTTCTCCTTCTCTAGAATTTCACTTCGTGTCGTGTGTGTTTGTTTTGTTTGTGGATGCCCGTGGATTGTATACGGAGTCTAAGTGATGCCGTCACCCGTAGGACGTGGATTAGTCCAAATCCGTATTTACTTAGATTTGGGTTTAGTGTTTTAGTTTAAGGATACGTTAGCCATATTTAGGCTAAGATCAACTTAAACGTTTGTTAAGGATACGTTAGTCTGATTTGAGACTAAGGTCAACTTAACGGGATCGTTTGGATCCGACAAAAGAGCATTTGGGGGCTCTATTGTTCCAGTTTAGGGACGTAGTGGTCCATCGCCAGTTTAAGGACATGGTGGTCCATAGGTAGTTTAAGGACATTGCGGTCCATATTCCAGTTTAAGGACGCTTAAGTCCGTGAGTTTAAGGACCCCACAGTCCGTGTTTTAGTTTAAAGACGCGTAAGTCCGTGGGTTTAAGGACCCCACAGTCCATGTTTTGGTTTAAGGACGCATAAGTCCGTGGGTTTAAGGACCCCATAGTCCATGTTTTAGTTTAAGGACGCATAAGTCCGTGGGTTTAAGGACCCCACAGTCCGTGTTTTGGTTTAAGGACGCATAAGTCCGTGGGTTTAAGGACCCCACAGTCCGTGTTTTGGTTTAAGGACGCATAAGTACGTGGGTTTAAGGACCCCACAGTCCATGTTTTAGTTTAAGGACGCATAAGTCCGTGGGTTTAAGGACCCCACAGTCCGTGTTAATGTGTGGTTGTCGAGACCCGTCGCCTCTCTGACGTCGTTGAAGGATTACAACGATAGGTATTAGAGGAGTTCGGAGATGTACCCTCGAACCAGATGTAAATTGATTTAAGAGAGCAGCTGTGCTCAGTCAATTTAATTTGAGGACTTACGGCCATGATTGGGCTAAGTCCAGTTGAAAAATATTCAACGCTTTTATTTATTTTTGGTCTATTAAACCTGTGCTACGGCTTTGCCCATATTTAAATAATGCATTGTATTACTTTTTATTTTTGTTTGGGCTCTGCCCGTAAAGAATGCGGATCATCAATTTGTTTTGGGCTCTGCCCATTTATAAATGATGCAGAGCATCAATTTTACTTGGGCTCTGCCCTTTATGAATGATGCAGAGCATCAATTTTACTTGGGCTCTGCCCTTTTATAAAAAGATGCAGAGCATCAATTTTATCTGGGCTCTACCCATTTATTGCTTTGCAATTTATTTTGGCCTACTAGGTCTTTTTGATTTGGGCCTGGCCCTTTAGCAGAAGAAATGCATTGCATTTGTCAGGCGCTTTGCGCCAATCAAAGAGCGCAAACGCTTGCGGTGATGACACGTGTCACGCAAGCGCAGCGCGCTGCACCAGCGCGCTGCGCTTGCGCTGCTGACACGTGGCGCGCTGTGGTGAGTTGCGCCAGTTTCAGAGCACAAGGCACTATTTTAAAAGCGCATAGCGCAAATGGTTCAGATGCTGACACGTGGCGCTCTCTAGTGGCTTGCGCCAACCCAAGAGCGCAACAGTGCAGTTTTGCAAGTGCAAAGCACTATTAACTTGAGAATCTTTTAGATTCCAGAACCAATGGTTCATAAAAAAGTGCAAAGCACTGTTTGTTTTTTTGATCTAATTTAGATCAAAGAAAACAAGTTTCTCTTGTTTTTCTTATTTCAGGGAACCAATGGTTCATAAAAAAAAGTGCAAAGCACTTATTATTGTTTATTTTTCTTCTTATTGAAGATCATTGATCTTGTTCTCAGATCAATGATCTGTTCATAAGAGAATTTTCTCTTTTTTCTAAAGGTTTTTACCTTTTTTGTTCATGAGGAATTCTCTCCAATTCAGAGTTCTCAATGATGATGTTGATTTCTCACCATGTTCTACCTTTTGATTTGGGGTCTAGGGGCCTTTATATAGTGCCCATAAATTTGTTAAAGAGATCTTTCTCTGAGTGATTTGGGGAATTTTCCCCACCGTTTGATCTTTGATCCAAGGGCTTCTGTTTTACAGAAGACAATCTTCTTGTTTTAACAAGAACAGAAAAATCTTACTCGAATTTAATTCTTTTTGGCGCAAACGCTCCAGTGCATGACGCGTGTGTTCAGTTGATAAAACTGCACATTTAATATGACATTTTTCCTACTATTATTATATAATAAAAGGTGTTTATTATAATATATGATACATATGAGGGTTTATCTGTAAAATACTATTTTCATGTGTTTATATATTATAAATAACATTTTGTAGGAAAAAGTAAGCATATAATATCCATGTAACATTTGGCCCATTTATATATGCTTACCTTATTAATACCTTTGACCAATTCTTAATGGTTAAGTTAATATCTCAATAAAATAAACTCTACTAATATTGTTTGTTGAGTTATTGTGCAGAATTTTCAGGGCTGAAATCAAGGAAATCAAAGTTGGCAAATCAAATCTACCAAAGATATTCAAGAAACTAATTCTGGTAGAAATGTAGAAAAGATTTTCAAAGTCTTGATACTCAAAAGATTACCAAGTGTTACAGATATGAAGCTACAAAAATTAGAGGCCATGATCTCACCAAAAGGGGGCGGATCCGCGACCAAACCTATCCAATGGCCGCGGTTCCGCCGCGGATTTGAAGAGTTGAGATATGGGATTGTGGTGGTTAGGATCCTAACAACTAGTTTCCATATTAGGAAACTAGGGTTCTAGCTCTGTGACTATAAATAAGGACCGAGAGCCTCTTGGAAAAATCATCAAGTCGACGAGATCACGAAGTCCACGACGGCTCACGCATCCAGGCTGATCATCAACGGTTCATCTACCTCCTTAGAAGAGATTGAGAAGCAAGCTAGCATTTTGTAATTATTTTCTAATGGAACAAAGTGTAATTGATTCTGTTGATTAATAAAGGTAGTTTTTCTTATTCTATTTCCTTTGTAGTTTCATTATGAATTCTCTCTCCATCTCTTTTTCTCCCAATATGCACGAGTAATTCTCCGCTTGTTAGGGTTCGTAGAATTAGGGTAGGTTAATGGATGATGAAAATACTTAAACTCTTTTTACGTCCTATAAAGTTTATAAACTTTATCAAAAGAATCATTAACATCCTAATCGGGCGCGCTACCAATTCATTGTTAGTCTCGACCGCGATTAGAGATTAGATTAATGATTGTTTTGGTAAAAGCTAGATATGAACGGAGTTCCGTGTCGAGATAGGGGTTAAGAGTAGGATTCTTTTTCCCTCCAGAAACCCTAATCTACATGCATCACTGTCGTTCTAGTTTTAAATCTATTAAAGGATAGAAAGAGTAATTTTTAATTAATCATCCATAACTACTAAATTCTAATGAACCCTACAAGCCCTCTTCTTATATAAACTTACATCCGTAGTTAATCTAGATCTATATTTTGCATCCGTGTTTAACGTAGATCTAGATCCTACAACCATTCTACAATATTCTTTATCCCTCCTCCTCTCTTTTTCAACACATCTAAAGTAAGATTAAAAGATTCAACGTTTCCCTGAGGACGACCCGTACTCATCTCGGTCTAGCTACACACGACACCGTTCTGATTGCGGTTAAACTACTAAACACACTCTTTCGTAACAATCAAATGGCGTCGTTGCTGGGGATACGTGTGTAATTTTTTTATTCTTACTATTTGTATTGAATTCTTATACGATCTATATCATAAATAAAACAAAACTGCAAATTGTATATTTAACGATTATTGTGTGAATTTTGCGAGAAAATCTGGAGTCACAGACTTGAGGAAACAGAAGACAGAGACATTCATCAAGATCCAGAGGAGTACAGGAGGCCACAGAGCAAACTTTCACCACCCGATCCCTCCACCCAGCGGCGGAACCGCGGCAAAGGAGCTCATTTGGCGGCGGAAGAGCGGCGGGAGAGGAGATTTAGGGCTGCAAACTTCTCTGGTATATTTTCTATATCTTTCTCTCTCCTCTGAAATCCAATAAAATATCTTTTCTGCAGGATTCTTTGCAAAATATCACCGCTCAAAAATCTTTTTGCAAAGTTTTGTTTTGCGGTTTGTTTTTGCATATTTTAATACGGATTTTTAAGGGGCAAGACCAAAATCCAGATTAGGTGGGGATTTCATCACCCTTCCTAAGCCCCACAAATCACAAACCGAGCATCTGCATCAACCCTACATTAATTTAAAAAATATCTAGACCAGACTCTAAGGACTGTCACGCTTAATAAGGACAGAGGAAGGTCGTGGGTAATCTATCGCTTATCCGCATTACTTTTGTAGTGTCTAGGCAAGTGTGTCTAAGGCGAGTGGTTACTTAATTAGGACCACTACTTTCGTAGTGGGGAGCCTCCAACTCACCTGGTACTTACCTGGCTACAAGAGTAGTAAAGAGGCGGTAGAGGATTGATCCTACGGCTTGTCCTTTGGAAGTCTAGGAGCGGTCTAGAGACTTGACCTAGGTAACCTCAGTTCTAGGGCTGTTTGTGCATTTTTGTGTGATTTGTCAAAGTCCGACACACTTTTCAAAACAAGCCAAATTTTTAAATCATACACGCTGCCACCTGCACTAAACCCGCTTAGTGCATGCTCGGCTGGACACGGGATTCTAGTGTCCATCTTGTCCGCGTTCCTGCTATCGACGCCGAAGTCGGTATTTCTTCATCTTCTTTTCCCCCACCACACACCACATCAACCGAGATGGACGGTACTCCATCAAATTATAACACCACGCTACCACCGCCCGTAGGTGAGCAGAATCCACCGCGCATTTCTCTCCAGGAGAGATGCTACCCTACACGTGGTCCCCTTCACACTTGTCTTTCCATTCCACCAGCCAATGGGGATAATTTCGAAATTAAACCTCATTTCATCAAACTTTTACCCAAATTTCACGGGCTCGAGTCTGAAGACGCATACGTTTTTAGCACCAAATTCGAAAACGTATGTGCTTTGATGGGTACTTCACAACTGTCTATAGATGCTCTGCGTTTACGTCTTCTCCCATTCACTTTGTGCGATTTAGCCGAGAAATGGCTTTATAACACACCCGCACATTCTATTTCAACATGGGACGAATTCGTTGCAGCATTCCTGAAGAAATTTTATCCCAATCATAAGACCAGCCGTGTTCGGAGCAAAATCTTCAAATTTACCCAACTTCCAAATGAACCATTTTGGAAATGCTTTGAACGGTTCAAGGATCTTCTTATCCAATGTCCTCATCACGGAATCCCTAGATGGGATCTGTGTCGAATTATCTATGAGGGTATTTATTTCACGACAAAACAGATGCTTGAAACCATGTGTCAATGTCAATTCCTATCTAAAGATGATGGTGAAGCTTGGAAATACCTGGAAGATCTTGCTCAAAACACTTTACAATGGGAAAGTGTTAGTCACTCATCGTCTAGGGAAGGTATCAATCAGCTCGATATTTCCATCATAATGAGAGCCGAAATGGCCGCTATACAAAGAAAACTCGACGCTAAAGAAAACAGAATCTCTTCAACCTCCCTAAACCAATACACACTTCCCAAAACCATGTGTGGATGTTGTTCCGACCCATCACATTTGACAGAAGAATGTCCTTTGAATGTACCGTTTCAAGGTCACACTAATGCTATATTTCAGGAACAACCTAGAAACGATCCTTCTTCTTCCACATATAATCAAGGTAGGAGGAATCATCCTTATTTTGCTTGGAACCAACACCAAACTCAAAACACGGTTCCAAACCAGAATGAATTTCAAAGGGTCCCTCCACAACAGCAACCACCATAACTGAGTCAGCTCCCCTGTCAACCACAAAATTTTCAAAACCTGGCCAACAACTTTGATCCTTCTTTTGCCGGTACTGCTACACCCTCTGCACTCGACATGTTCATTGCACATTCCATGCGAACGAATGATATTTTAACGTCTTTTATCCAAACGTTAGTACAAAATTATGCCTCCCATGGTGAGAGTATTAAATCGGTAGAAGCACAAATCGCACAACTGACTGCTGCAATGAGTGCTAGAGAGAAAGGGAAACTTCCATCTCAACCCTTACCTGATCCTGGACCCTCGCATTATAATCATGTGAGTGCTATTTCCACGTTGAGATCTGGAAGAGTGCTGGATAACCATGTGGGTGAACAGATTAATAATGATGAATTGATCATCAACACCCCGGCTTCCAATTCCACTTCCACTTCTACTTCTTACCCTACTTCGTCTAGTTTACCTTCTTCCGAGCCTATTCTCCGTTTTCCCCAAGGCTCGAACCCTCCACCCACTTCATTCTTTCCACCCCCACAAACTTCTCCACAGATGTTGGACCCAACACTTATTGATAAAGCTCCATTTCCAGATAGATTGAGGCCTAACAAACCTAATGCACAAATGGAGAAGATTGTGGATATGTTCAAGCAGGTTAACGTAAACATCCCTCTCCCAGATGCAATTCAACAGGTTCCGGCTTATGCGAAAATCCTTAAGAATTTGTGCATTAGGAAGAGGAAGACTCAAGTGCTGAAAAAAGTTTTCATGTCGAGTAATGCAAGCACAACTTTTACACAGAATTTACCCAAGAAATGTAAGGATCCTGGCTGTCCTACAATCACTATTTCTATTGGGGGTAAAAATATCAATCGTGCTTTACTAGATCTTGGCGCTAGTGTTAACCTGCTTCCATATTCTGTGTATGAGCAATTGGGTATCGGAGAATTGAAACCATCGCAATGCACCTTACAGATGGCAGATCGATCTATCACCCGCCCAAGGGGTATGCTTGAGAATGTGTTAATAAAAGTTGGGGAGTTTATCTTCCCTGTGGACTTTATTGTTCTAGATACACAGCCTGTAGCAAACCCACGGAACCAAATTCCGGTGATTCTCAGTCGACCCTTTTTGGCTACTTCCAACGCTGTAATCAACTGTCGAAACGGCTCTATGAACCTATCTTTCGGGAATAGGTCAATTGATCTTAACATTTACAAGTTGGGAAGTCAACCCTCCGAACCTCATGCTCATGTATGTTCTGTCGAATTAATGGATGTCGACAGCAGCAAAATTGAACAGCTTCACGATACTGATCTAGATTTCTTTCATACGTTGATATTTGACCCAGATATGTATTATACACATATGGACCCTTCTTTCGAGTTGTCCGGGTCAACATCTAGCGCTGATGATAAAATTTTTATGGAGTCTGACGATCACCCCGCTCTTTCTGATGAGATTATTCTTCGGGGTATCGATGAAAGCTTTGAGGAAATTTTAGCTGATGAACTCGCATTTTTAAAAGACACGGGTGTTGAGATGAATCAACTCCAAGATAAAGAAATTGAACCTCCACCCCTACTTTTTCACACTCACAAGAATGCGAGTTATCCATCACTATCACTGTGTCGTCTCTCCAAATTGAGACGCAATCCTTTTCCATTACACCTCTTATCACCTCCCCACTTCTTCACGTCAAAAGGTGACATGTTCTTTCACCAACCTTGGTGCTTCATCGATAAATTTTTTGAATGGTTGGTGTTGACCTTCGGTCTTTGCAAAGCTTGGCATTGACCAATAACATTACCCCCCTCATGTGATTTTAAAAGATTAACATTGTTTAACTCAAGTTTGGGGGGGATAATTTTTTTGGCTCTTGAAAGAAAATGATTTTTATAAAATTGTGAGCCAAAAATAAGTTTGGGGGAGGATTTCACTTGCATATATTCTTGCCCCCATTAATAATTTCCTCCCAAGTCTACAAGTTTTTGGGCTTAACGGATGACATCAGTGAGGACACTGCTGTAAACAGGTTTGGGGGAGGTTTGTGCTTATTTACACATACTTTGCATTATACTATATATAAGCACAAATTTTTTATGATAATAAAAGAATATAAAGTGAAAAATTATATATGAAATATAGGAATAGTTTAAGAAAACCAAGAAAATTAGAAGTTTTCTTAAACGAACTAGTAATAAGTAGTTATGAGCTGTTGTCCCAAGGGTTAGTAAGATGAAGGAAGTCACTAATCTGAGGATAAAAATAAGTCTGAAAAATAATTTCTATTCTGGAAGCCAAACATTTGAATGTTGATACCCTACTATATGCACTTACACACGTCTAGAAACTCGGGATAGTAGAGGATACCTTGAAATGCTCTTGTCTAAAAGCCAAAGTATGAAGGAAATAAAAAAATGAAGAAAATATAAAAATGGTGAAAAGAAAAAAATGAACACTGGTTTTGTTATCGTCAAGGCAGCAATAAAAAAATATAGCGAGGGTGCTTCATCACCTAGTGCCCTAAGGCCAACTGGTCTGGGAGTCACTGCTAAGCCTTAGGTGGTGCAAGAAGAGGAAAATATTATCACCGAATAGTAAGCACATGAGTAATCGGTCGGTTAGTACCTCAAGAAGTATTAACGGTCGCATGAAAATGTGTGAGCAAATCTAAGTATTCATCAAGTTAAAAAGTACTGAGGTAGATAGACAAGAGTATGATAGCTTGAATTGAATTCTCCGAGTGTAGGGATGTCATTTCACACACGTAGGGGTATATGATCAATGTTTGGACGAAAGGTAGGAATGAAGAATAAAGACGATGTTTTATTGAGGGATAATGTGATTTCTAACATCTTTTCATGACTATTAAGATAGGACTCATGACAACTGAAAAGCTAGTATAGTTGGAAACTCTTATTTTCAAGGTCTTTCTTTTATGGTTCTTATCTTTATATGTAAATTTCACCAACTTTCTTTTATTATAGGATTTTGTGGGTATAATCCGTTGAAAACCCTCAGGAGACAACACTCCTCCTACTAGGGACACCTAGAGGTTTAACGGCTTGTTGCACGTGCTCAGTGCAATCGTGTTTGCCTACGAAAGTGTGCTTAGTTTTCTTTTTCTTCTTCTGCTTCTCTTGAATAAACTAGTTTGCTCGGGACGATCAAAGATAAGTTTGGGGGTATTTGTTCAGTTGATAAAACTGCACATTTAATATGACATTTTTCTTACTATTATTATATAATAAAAGGTGTTTATTATAATATATGATACATATGAGGGTTTGTCTGTAAAATACTATTTTCATGTGTTTATATATTATAAATACCATTTTGTAGGAAAAAGTAAGCATATAATATCCATGTAACATTTGGCCCATTTAAATATGCTTACCTTATTAATACCTTTGACCAATTTTTAATGGTTAAGTTAATATCTCAATAAAACAAACTTTACTAATATTGTTTGTTGAGTTATTGTGCAGAATTTTCAGGGCTGAAATCAAGGAAATCAAAGTTGGCAAATCAAATCTACCAAAGATATTCAAGAAACTAATTCTGGTAGAAATGTAGAAAAGATTTTCAAAGTCTAGATACTCAAAAGATTACCAAGTGTTACAGATATGAAGCTATAAAAATTAGAGGCCATGATCTCACCAAAAGGGGGCGGATCCGCGACCAAACTATGCAATGGCCGCGGTTCCGCCGCGGATTTGAAGAGTTGAGATATGGGATTGTGGTGGTTAGGATCCTAACAACTAGTTTCCATATTAGGAAACTAGGGTTCTAGCTCTGTGACTATAAATAAGAACCGAGAGCCTCTTAGAAAAATCATCAAGTCAACGAGATCACGAAGTCCACGACGGCTCACGCATCCAGGTTGATCATCAACGGTTCATCTACCTCCTTAGAAGAGATTGAGAAGCAAACTAGCATTTTGTAATCATTTTCTAAGGGAACAAAGTGTAATTGATTCTGTTGATTAATAAAGGTAGTTTTTCTTATTCTATTTTCTTTGTAGTTTCATTATGAATTCTCTCTCCATCTCTTTTTCTCCCAACATGCGCGAGTAATTCTCCGCTTGTTAGGGTTCGTAGAATTAGGGTAGGTTAATGGATGATGAAAATACTTAAACTCTTTTTACGTCCTATAAAGTTTATAAACTTTATCAAAAGAATCATTAACATCCTAATCGGGCGCGCTACCAATTCATTGTTAGTCTCGACCGCGATTAGAGATTAGATTAATGATTGTTTTGGTAAAGGTTAGATATGAACGGAGTTCCGTGTCGAGATAGGGGTTAAGAGTAGGATTCTTTTTCCCTCCAGAAACCTTAATCTACATGCATCACTGTCGTTCTAGTTTTAAATCTATTAAAGGATAGAAAGAGTAATTTTTAATTAATCATCCATAACTACTAAATTCTAATGAACCCTACAAGCCCTCTTCCTATATAAACTTACATCCGTAGTTAATCTAGATCTATATTTTGCATCTGTGTTTAACGTAGATCTAGATCCTACAACCATTCTACAATATTCTTTATCCCTCCTTCTCTCTTTTTCAACACATCTAAAGTAAGATTAAAAGATTCAATGTTTTCCTGAGGACGACCCGTACTCATCTCGGTCTAGCTACACGCGACACCGTTCTGATTGTGGTTAAACTACTAAACACACTCTTTCGTAACAATCAGCGAGTCGCGCAGCGCAGAGCGCAGCGCAACTGCGCTGACACGTGTCGCGCAGCGCAACTGCGCTGACACGTGTCGCGCAGCGCACGGCGCAGCGCAACTGCGCTCGTGCATCTGCGCTGATACGTGTCGCGCAGCGCCGTGCTTGCGCAACTGAAGTGTTGCTTCCTTTAATTTTGTTTTAAATAGAGTTTTGCTCTGATTGGGCGCGTTGCCTCGGGCACTGCGCTGACGTATCAGCTTCTGACATGTGGCGCATTGCGCGCAGCGCACGGAATCTGAAGCGTTGCTTCAAAATTTGAATTTTTGAAATTCAAACAGAGCCTTGCTCTGATTGGGGGAAACAATGTCGTCCAAGTTTATTGCTGCACATTCGATTGCTTGCACGACCCTGTCTTGTTGTTGGGACATACACACTGGGAATGGGAAGATCATAGCTAGTAGAGAATGTAAGGATTGTTCAGTTGTTATTTGTGGACGGGAGTTATTTGCAGATTTCTTGGTGATTGATACCGGCAGTTATGAAGTTGTCTTGGGAATAGATTTTCTCGGCATTTTCCACGCTCACATAAATTGTAAAGCAAAGAAAGTGATTTTCTAGATTTCCGAACATCCGGAGTTTGTTTTCACTGAAGGAAGCAGTTCTGTCGGGCTAGTCGAGTTTAGGTCTAGGCCGACAAACAATATTCTTTCGTCGATGGAAGTTGATAAGGAGGAAGCGCCAGTTGTAGTTCGAGAGTTCATGGACGTGTTCGAGAACATCTCTGGTTTACCGCCAAAACGAGATGTGGAGTTCGCGATCGATCTTGTTCCTGGTGCAGCGCCAATCTCAAAAGCGTACTATCCAATGGCTCCAGTGGAGTTGGAAGAAGTCAAGAAACAGGTTACCGAATTGTTTGAGAAGGGTTGGATTCGCAACAACAATTCACCTTGGGGAGTTCCAGTTCTTCTAGTAAAGAAGAAAGATGGCACAAGGACGTGCATCGATTATCGAGAATTAAACCGGTGACTATTAAGAACAAGTACCCGATCCCTCGCATTGGCGAATTGTTCGAGCAACTCAGTGGCGTGAGGGTATTCTCGAAGCTGGATTTGCGGTCCGGATATTATCAGGTCCGAGTTAAATCAGAGGATATTTGCAAGACTGTGTTCCGAACTCGATATGGACATTACGAGTATTTAGTGATGCCATTCGGAGTCACGAATGCACCGGCGACATTTATGGACTTGATGAACCGAATCTTTTCACCGTTCTTGGACCAGTTTATAGTGGTGTTCATCGATGATATTCTGGTCTACTCGAGGAGCATTGAAGAGCATGCAGAACACTTGAAGATCACACTGCAGACGTTGAGACGAGAAAGATTATATGCGAAGATGAGCAAGTGCGAGTTTTGGCTTGAAGAAGTGAAGTTTTTGGGGCATGTCGTATCCGGAGATGGAATCGCCGTTGATCCCGAAAAGATTGCAGCAGTTCAAGATTGGCCGATTCCGAAGAACGTAGCAGAGATCAGAAGTTTTCTTGGACTTGCCAGATATTACAGAAGGTTCGTGGAGAATTTTGCTCGCTTAGCTGAGCCTTTGACCAAGCTTACGCGGAAAGAAGTACCGTTCGAATGGACGGATAGATGTGCGTCAGCTTTTGAGGCGTTGAAGCAAAGGTTGATAACCGCTCCTATTTTGACCGTACCAGACGGTTCCGAAGGATTGGTGATTCACAGCGACGCATCTGGGAAAGGTTTGGGATGTGTTTTGATGCAGCATGGGAAGGTTATAGCTTGCTCATCAAGACAGTTGAAGACCCATAAGAAGAATTACCCAACTCATGATTTGGAGCTTGCAGCAGTGATTTTCGCTTTGAAGATTTGGAGACACTACTTATTGGGCGAAAGGGTCGAAGTATTCTCCGATCACAAAAGCCTAAAGCATGTGTTCACACAGAAAGAGCTTAACATGAGGCAGTGTAGATGGTTGGAGCTGATGACTGACTATGATCTTGATCTCAAGTACCATCCGAGGAAAGTTAATGTAGTGCTGGATGCGCTTAGTCGGTTGCCAGCAATTCGGACGTTAACTGCACAGAAGGAGCTTATCGAAGATTTTCGGAGATTCGAGTTGGAGATTGTACTACCGCATTATTCGGGACAGTTGATGCAGCTACAAGTACAGTCGTCGTTGATCGAGAGTATTAAAGCAGCGCAGTCGCATGACCCAAGATTGCAGAAGTTTCGAGAACAGGTGGTAGCAGGACTGCGAACGGACTTGTTGATTCATGAAGATGGTTCGTTGCGTTATAGTAGTCGTTTGTGTGTGCCAAAAGGAGACATTCGTGAAGAAGTTATGAAGGAGGCACGCAGTTCCGCATATTCCGTACATCCAGGAGGCACGAAGATGTACCGTGATCTATGACAACATTTCTGGTGGGAAGGCATGAAAAGGGAGATTGCCCGCTTTGTAGTGAAGTGCTTGGTGTGTCAGCAAGTTAAGGCTGAACATCAAAGGGTAGCTGGTTTATTGCAACCACTTCCGATTCCTTAATGGAAGTGGGAACATATAACCATGGATTTCGTGACAGCTTTACCGCGAAGTCCAAAGGGCAACAATGCAGTTTGGGTGATTGTTGATCGATTGACCAAGGCAGCTCATTTCATACCATTTCGAGTTGGTCAATCAACGGAAGCGTTAGCAGAACGATGCATGCAGGAGATTGTGAGATTGCATGGAGTACCTGTGAGCATCGTTTCCGATCGTGACACCCGATTCTTATCGCACTTCTGGAGGACTTTACAGGAAACTCTGGGGACGCGATTGAAGTTTAGCACCGCTTATCATCCTCAGACAGATGGCCAGTCAGAGAGAACAATCCAAACTCTTGAAGATATGTTGAGAGCTTGCATGTTGGACTTCAAGGGTTTGTGGGAGGATCATCTACACTTGGTGGAGTTTTCGAACAACAACAGCTTTCAGGCGACTATTCAGATGGCTCCATTCGAAGTATTGAATGCTCGCAAGTGTCGCTCACATGTTTGTTGGGATGATGTTGGAGAACGAAGATTGTTGGGACTGGATTTGATCGTGCAAACCGTGGAGAAAGTTAATACTATCCGGAATTATATGAAGGCAGCACAGGATCGGCAGAAGTGTTGGGCCGATACATCGAGAAGACCTCTAGAGTTTGCTGTTGGTGATCTGGTATTCTTGAAGATATCACCTACTAGAGGAGTGATTCGTTTTAGGAGTCGAGGCAAGCTTAGTCCTCGATTCGTGGGGCCTTTCGATATTTTGGAGCGTGTTGAAGAAGTGGCTTATCGATTGGCGTTACCACAATCTTTGGCGAATGTTCATGACGTGTTTCATGTATCTCAACTCCGTAAGTATGTTCGAGATGAAGCACACGTGCTAGATCATTCGGAGCTGACTGTAAGAGAGGATTTGACCTTTGAGGAATGACCGATGTCGATTGTTGATCGAAGAGAAAAGGTCCTTAATAACAAGGTTATCCCTCTCATACTTGTTTCTTGGGGAAATCACTCGCATGGAGAATCAACTTGGGAACGAGAAGAAGACATTCGACAGAACTTTCGACACCTATTCCTGTAGATTCGTGTTGTTTACCTTTTCTTGTCTTGGGAATTTCGAGGACGAAATTCTTTTTGTAGTTGGGTATAATGTAATACCCTAGTTCATTTATACCAGTTCTAGTTCATGTGTTTCTTTATTTATGGTATTTTCCTGATTTATTGTGTTTTGGGTGTGAATAGTGTATTTGACATTTGTATTTGCATCCGACCCGACCCGCATGCTTGAAACTAGTCTTGATTCATGTTTATGATTTATCCTGACCTGTTACATGGACTCGTTGCACTTTCATTTTAATTTATACATATTGAATACTGGCATTTTATCTGGCATTTGCATTTTTACAATATAACATTTTAAATCACATAAAATATTTTAAAAATACATTGCATGGCCTGTATGATACCCCTAGCCCCGTGGTAGCATCCGCGCATCTTGTTCTCGTCCCGTTCAGTGAAACAGACTTGTTTGGATGGCTACGCGCACGTACGTGCATCCGTTCTTGGGGGTATGCATTTTCGTTACCCGGACATTCATTTTTAATTTTGGTCGTCGCATATATTTTTCGTATTTTAAAACTGAATTTTAGACCCGACCCGAGCATATTTTGGACTATGTTTGTATTTACCAGAATATCAAATTTTATAAGGGTATGGGGAAATCAAAAGTGTAAACTAAAGTGTAGCTTATAAGGGTATTACTTGATTCGTGATCCCGGGGGATAACGGGACAGAATCATTCGTGATTCTTACTTGATCCGTGGTCCCAGGGGATAACGGGACAGAGTCATTCATGACTCCCACTACCTGATCCATGGTCCTGGGGGATAACGGGACATATCCTTTGAGTTATATGGAGGATTACTCTAATTGATTTCAATAATTTTAGAGTAGATAACCCTATGGCACAATTTAGACTACTCACTGCATTTCACCTATTTATATCCTGTTCACTGATCTATATTCATGTTACTGTTACTTGTTATTGATGACTTGTTACTGTTCATACTCATGCTTGTATGACTTGTTACCCCCTGATTATATTATTGTTAATATTATGACGCACTGACGTCTAGGTTTTGCATGGCCCAGATCCTCTACCTTTGTCGCAGGCTGATCAAGAGTATTTCCGCCGTCAGGCCGAGCAGTGAGGATCCTGTTAGTATCCAGTTAGTTATTTCCTTACTTTCCAGATGTTATTGTTACTTGGATTTATTGCTTCCGCATTTTATTTCTTGACTTGTTTATTCTGGCTCATGGACATGTACTAGATAGTTTATTTACTTTCCTGTTCTTGATATCTCTACAGCCATAATGTGACTGTGGAGAGATTTTTCCTATCCACAGGTAGCATGGTTGGCTCTGTCTTGTGCCTATCTTAGCGCACTCTGGGAAATAGGGCGTGACAGGGTACCTCGTTTCCACGACTTTAAAGACATGGCTCACGTAGTAGACCGGCTTCTTTACTCTTTCGACTTTTCGGACGAGCACCGAGCCAGCAGCATGATCGGATACCATAAGGTACAGTAACAGCTCGTCTCTTTCGATTGGCCGGGTGAGCAGTGGGGGAGTTGCCAGGTGCACTTTGAGTTGCTCGAAAGCGTTTTGACACTCATCCGACCATTCGAACCTTGGGATCTTTCTCAAGGCTTTGAAGAATGGGAGGCACTTTTCTCCGGATCTCGACATAAAGCGACTAAGAGCGGCCACTCTCCCCGTGAGTCGCATGATTTCCACGTTGCTTTTTGGCTTGGCCATGTTGAGAATGGCGCTGATCTTCTCCGGGTTAGCTTCGATTCCTTGGTGGGTAACCATGAACCCGAGAAATTTCCCGCCAGTGACCCGGAACGCGCACTTGGCTGGATGCAGCTTCATTTTGTACTTGCAGAGGATGTCGATGTCTCGCCAAGATCCTTGCCGTGCTCGTCCGATGAGGTTGATTTCACGAGCATGTCGTCGACGTAAACCTCCATGTTCCCCCCGATCTGTGGTTTGAACATTTTGTTAACCAGGCGCTGGTATGTAGCCCCGGTGTTTTTGAGGCCGAAGGGCATCACTTTGTAGCAATATACCCCCCGGTCCGTGGTGAACGCGGTTAGTTCTTCATCTGCCGGGTTCATATGAATCTGGTTGTATCCGGAAAAATCGTCCATGAAACTGAGCAATTCGTGACCTGCTGAGCTGTCCACAAGTTGGTCTATCCGAGAGAGGGGATAGTTGTCTTTTGGGTAGACCTTGTTCAAATTTGTGATCTCAACCCACATGCGCCACTTCCCGCTCGCCTTTTTAACCATGACCACATTCGCCAGCCATTCCGAGTAGGCCACATTTCGAATGAAGTTGGCTGCAAGCAACCTATCGACCTCGTCCTCGATCGCCTTTTATTTGATTGGATCGAAACTTCGCTTCTTTTGTCTGACGGGTCGGGCCGTCGGGTCGACCCCGAGCTTGTGCGAGATTACCTTGGGGTCGATCCCGAGCATGTCATCAGGCGACCAGACGAACACGTCCGAGTTTCCTCGGAGAAAGTGGATCAAGTCTTCACGCTGGGCTCCCATTAAAAGGGATTTGATCTGGATAGTTCGTTCCTTGTTCCCCTCGATGAGGGGGACCTCTGTTACCGCCTCCATCGGGGCCCCTCAAATTTCCTTCTGTTCGTCACGAGTATCTAAGGACCCCTGGAAATCATTTGCGCTTCCGAGGTCATCGCTTTGCTCTTCTGTGGTGGATGTCGCCATGAAGCAAATCTTGGCGATTTGCTGATTCCCGTAGGCCCGGCTTATCCTACCTTGATCCAACGGAAACTTGATCACGAGGTGGTAGGTCGAGATCTGAGCCCGAAGAGAGTTTAGCGTCGGGCATCCCGGGAGGATGTTGTAGGACGGAGGGATCCTGGCAACGATGAATTCCACCGGTACGGTCTTCACAGGGCTTGCTTCTCCAATGTTAAGGAGGAAGGTAACCACTCCCTCGGTCGGGATGGAGTGGTTGGCAAACCCTGATAGGATGTGGGAAGTTGGTCGTAAGTTTGATGGGCCGAGCCCCATACGCGAGAAGCAGTCATAGAAAAGGATATCTGCCGAGCTTCTTGAGTCGACCAATATCCTTTGAACCTTGTAGTGGTGTACCCGTGCTGTAATCACGAGGGGGTCGTTGTGAGGTAAGGATATACCATGGAGGTCTTCATCGGTGAAGATGATGGGATCGGCGGCCTTGCATTTCTTCCAGGGTTGGTCGCTTGTTCCTTCGACGGGTAGGAGGCGACGAATCTCGCCAGCCCCATGTGCACACCCCGAAGAAACGACCATGATTTGGCCGATCGTTAATTCGCCGGGAGGGGGATGGTTGTCGTGCTCCATGTCTGCCTGTCGTTTTTCTTGCAGGTATTTCGCCAGGTGGCCCGAGCGGATCAACTCTTCAATATAATCGCGGAGTTGTTTGCAGTTCTCGGCCGGGTGTTCCTGCGACCTATGGAAGGCGCAGTACGGGCTCCGGGTCCGTTTAACCGCTCTATTGGTGACTGGAGGGAGCTTGAAGAATCGCTTGTCCTTCGCCTCCTCTAACAGCTCGGTCTGAGAGATGTTAAGTGGAGTATACTCCTGTAACTTCGGCGAGTATGGCCGGTTGTAATACCCAGCCCCTTTTATACAAAAACCTGTATTTTGTTACTCTAGAATTCTATTTATTTTTATTTATAATTCTATTTATTTTATAATAATTTTATTTATTTTTAAAACCCATTTATTCTTTTATCCATAAAAATCCAAACCCATTCTTTTTAAATTAACTTAAAATTTTCCCTTAAAACCCAACTCCTTCCCAAGCCCAACAGTTTCCCCGGTCCAATCCCCTATATTTTTTCCATTAAATTCTGTAGCCCTTCAGCCCAGCAGCCCGAGCCCACGAAAATTTAATTAAACCATTTTTTCTCTCTTGGCCCGGCCCAGCCACGACGACCCGCTTCAACCCGACCCGTTTCTCTTTCTCCCCCAACGGCTACCTTCTTATTTCCCGCTGGCGACCCATTCCTCCGCCGCAGCCCACGCCGCCTCCTCCGCCCACGATCGCGAGTCGTTACCCCCACGACGTGCACCCTCCATCTTTCTCGTCACTATTCCTCTCTCCCTTACTCCCATTGCTTTCCCTTTCCCGTGTCCCTCTCGAACCCACTAACCACCCCCGACACTCCGTTTCCCTCACCCGCTCCCCTCACCGGAGTTCCGACCCCCACCGTCATCTCCTCCCTACACCAAGCACATCACCGAGCACCTCATCTTTCCCTCCACCTCCTCCCTCGCCGACATACCCTCCATCACCTGAGCTCGAGATGACTTCACTGCACACCCGAGCCCCTGCGCCCTCTCGCCGGCGAGCCCCTCTCTACGTCTCGTCGACTCCCCCGCAGCATCATCATCATCAACATCGTCGTCGTCGTCGTCATCCCTCTCACCATCTCTTCCCTCTGCACTCTCATCTCTCTCTCTCAGTTCTCTCTCTCCCTCTCTCTGTGCCCTCTCTCTCATCTCTCTCTCAGTTCTCTCTCTCTCTCTCATCCCTCTCTCTCTCTCTCCCTCCCTCAGTACTCTCTCTCTCTTTAACACTCTCTCTACCAGCCACCACAGCGAGCAACCCCAAATCAACGACCATCATCACTCACCGTCGAACCCATTGATGCGCAACGCCCAAGCTTCACAGCCTCGCCCGACCACCAAACCTGCGAGCCACTGCTGCCATCATCGGAGCGCCACTGACCGTCGACGATCCCAGCACACCCGGGAGACCCACAGAGCACCTCCCTACTTCCAACATTCACGAGTCGTCCCCGGACAAATCCGACGACGAAACTGAAACTCGAGCCAAAGTCGTGAAAACCAATTCACGCCGTTCGTCGCGCGTTCGTGATATTGCTGTCACCGTACATCCCCGAGACGTGTCCAGGAAAGTTCCATACTTGCTACATGCTACCATTTGTTAATTACAAATCAACATCGTATATATTACATGTTGTACTTTTCCGTTAGATTATTCGACATAACTGTTCGATGCTTGTTCTCATAGGAAATCATTATGTAATTTGACGGAACTCAATTGTGTAAGCTGGCCCGTATGGCTGTGAATCTAATGTGTGAATTTCGTTGGAAAATATGACCGTTAACGACTAAAACGACTACTCCCAAGGTTACTAGAAAAACTGGAATTTTATTGTACCTGAAAACCGTTAAAATCACCATAAATTATATACACATTGGAAGGATGCGTTCGAGGGCTCAAATCGAATCCAACTCGATGAACTTTAACCCTATGCTAGTTTCCAGATATTCCTGTACTTAAACTGTGACGATATTTGGATCGGAGTGCGACTCTGGACTGCAGTCCAGAGGGACTTCAATTATGGCTTGCTGTTCCGTAATGGGTACCACAAGATTTCCTTAACTCGTAGGTTGCGGAACTCCGCTGTTTATTATAGGTGATTCAGTTAGCTAGACAACACTAGTGGTTTCATCCTGTTTCATTATCGTTTGTTATTTAATCTGTAATTTAAGAGATCGGGACGCATAACAGTCCCAACAGAATCAGAACTGACATAATGGTATTGAATAGTGTATATCTCCTACGTATAGATGCGATTGAGCATCCGTATATTGCGTTGAAAACCTTACTGAAAACCCTAGATTTCATCCAACTGTAGCGTTGCTAAAATCTGATCCCAACTGGGATTAAAATGCGTTGCAAAACGGAATTCTGATTCTGAAACCGGATTTCCAGCCGCGAGCGCTTAAAATGAAATGGCTATAATTAATGATCCTGGAACCCGATTGGCATGAACCTAAATTCGATGGATAGATAACTGAACATGCTAATTTTTACCTGTTTATTGTTTAGCTAAACCGTACACGTTTGATTTATGATAATTTATGCAAGTGGTAGATTGCTGATTCATAACATCCTAAACATGCTTTATATACTGTTTACGCATCATATCTTACACCTGTCATTGTATTGATAACCTAGTGATAACGTGCATTTACCCAGTGTTAGATTTTAGTGATGATTGTGGCAAGTACGTCAGTGTTCGTGTATAAGTGATTAAGTGAAAGTGAAACGTACTTGTACACAATCAGTGAACCTTATTATTCTATTGCATTGTCGAAGTCTGTGGGATGCGTGTACGTGCGACTATAAGTGGTATGGGACACTTATGGAAGCTCTTGCACGGGTGTCACAGATAAGGCACCAGACACTGCCATTTATCTTAGGTATTAGTCGGGACGTGCTAGATGGAGGTCCGGCCTCCAGTTCTCGTGCAGACTTGTCACAGACCGATTAGTATTTAGGGTTATGGTTAGCGTTTGATATAGACCACGGGGTGTGGGGTAGTTTAAGTGTGAGTTCAACAGAATCTCGGGAGTCCCATGCCGGCTTATATATTTAGGGAGATATATGGAGATTTACAGGGTATGTGATTATCACCGTGATATACATGTTGGGCCCGTGGTCCCTTGCCCTTGGGTTCTACCCTTGGGTGGAGGACACTCGCGAGTGGTTGACTCTCACACTTGGACTGACGATAGGCTTAGTGACCTGTACAGTGAGACTTAGAGACTGATAGGGATACTGGCATTGATATACCTTATATACTGTATTGACTATACGTGGCATATCGTTCTACTGCTTTTACTGTTCCGCTGCATTGATTACTGCATGTTCATAACCATACTGCCATTGATCTACTGTTATATATATCTAGTATCACTGTTAGAATTGTCACATGATTTTATATATACTATATTGCTATTGTGTCGCTCTGACGACCTGAGTATGCATGCTCAGTGTGAGGAGAAGATTTAGCCTGGACCAGGACTAGACGTATATCACAGACACCTCGTCTTGCTATCCAGAGTTACATCCAATTTGTTTCCCCTCAGGTCAGTTCTTTACATTGTTTCATTCAGTTACTGCATTTCTCATTACCTGCGCATCATTTACGGTTTACCATGAAAAATTAGAAGCCGAAGTGTGACTACGGCAGGACATTTCCTTGACCGTAGGAGCATGGCTGGCCTTGTCTACCCCTCGTATTCCGTATTTTGGGAAGCGGGGCGTGACATGGTTTAGTTGGTATCAGTGCCCAGGTTTTGTTTCGATTGGGATTGCAGTTTTCCGTGCAGAGCTTGACAATCAAAGATATCCCTCAGTCTAGATTGTAAACTTGATATTCTTGATCCATATTCGCATTGAGCGTTCTGCTATCCATTCCCTAGGGTTTTAGGTGACTTGGCAAGTTTCGTGGTTGTAATTGTGAACTACATCACGATTACACCATCATACTCTGTTTAAGTGACTTAAAGTCATACAGTTGATTCTCCACTTGTAATAAATTCATCATCTCTGATATTCTTGAATCTTTGTCCTATCCATATTATATTTTGATTCGTATAGCTTATGACTTATATCATCCTCAAAATTGTTGTTTCAGGATCATGTCTTCCAACGACTCTTCATCTTTATCCGCTCCCCAGAATCAGACCATTGAGATCCTGAGTGTACTGCAAGGTTTAAAGGAAGCCCAGGAGCGGACGAACGACTTACTAACTGAAGGACTGAGAAGGCAGGTGAATCAGGCACCGGCGGGAGTCTCAAATCATAAAGGGATCCCTGTTAGACGAGGAAAAGAGAAGAAGATGAAACGCCAATTTGTTTTCCCGCGACAGAAGCAGCAGAAGACCCCATGTTGTGGGTATTGTAAGAGGCCAGGACATCTTTAGAAGGATTGTCGCCGCGCCCAAGGGAAATGTCTGATTTGCGGATCCAGCGAACATCTCATTAACAGTTGCCCAGAAAGGAAAGAACTACAAGAAGGAGACTCGTCCACACTCCCCACTCCTGCCAAGTGAGGATTACTGCGTAGTTCGTACTTCGAGGATAAAACGGATCCAACACAGGATTCAATTTGCGTGACGAGGATGCAACGGTCTAGTGATCAAAGAAGAATTTTCATGTTTTTCTACTTTCAGTAATAATGTTGTCATCTTATTATAAATATTTCTTTCCGTTTGAAAGCTTGTATCCGTTGAATTTTTTTTTAGTTGAATGCAATAAAACTTTGAATTGTGATATATGTATCATTCTCCTGCTTTCTCCTTATTTATACTATTCATTATCACAGCATTATTATCCTGATAATTTTCAATTCTGGCCACCGTATATCTTTCTATACTTCGTACACTTAACTACTTCCTTGATATGTCCCATTGCCTAATCATAACTCTTTCTTTTCAGACCATGGCCCACCCTGGTGCAGCGCCGCATCTAGATGAGGATGCACAGTCATGCGTATCCTTAGACAACACACTGATGAGTTCCGATGATGAGATCAACGGTCCCCAGGTCAATTTCGAAAACAACGATTCAGAGGACGAAGGAGTAGCCGCCCCAGAGTTTGACATGATAGGCGATTCCGACGAAGAGGACGGAGAACCTGAAGAGAACCCGATAGAGGAAGATCCCGAGGAAGATCCGATAGAAGAAAATCCAGTGGAGGAAAACCCCATGGAAGAGAATGCAGAAGAAGAGAACCACATGGGATCGGACCTCGATGAAGAAGCTCTATCCGAGGATAAAGGACCAGAAGATCAAAACCCTGCCGTGGAAGAACTCCCTTTGGCGGTCCCCGCGAGACGCTATGGAAATGGACGCCCCTACCTGAGCGCGAGAGCCTATCGCAACCTGCTGAATCTCCACAACCGCGACTGACGGGACTCCTTTTAGATGTTGTCTTATCTGGCCAAATAAATCTGTGTATAGTTTAGGGCCATCTTTCGTCTTTAGGAATACTTTGTTTAAAATCTTCTGGAATGAAATAAATTGTTGAGTCCGCAAATCTTTTAATCTTCTTAGTTCACTTGCTGCTCGATTATTTCTTCTATACCATTATTTTTCCTACCGAGATCTGTCCACCCCTACTCCTTACATTGCCTTAATCCTCACTCAGATTAACCAATACCACACCCGATCTTTTAAGAGGTCCACCTTCATCCTTCGTCTGCACCCCGTTTGAGATCCTTCTGGGAGGAGGACCTTTCTTATGAATTTCCGAGTTAGCTAACCCTTCAAATTTTTGATTCATAGGATATACCGACCGTTATCCTCCCCATACTTTCCCTTTGTAGTCCTTTATTGCTCACCCTTACCCCAATCTCATTGACCGCTAGCCTAAAGCCGCCATACTCCAACCGTTGAATGATCCACACTTCCTTGTAATCCTTACCCTAACTAGCCCTATAAATTTTATGTGTTTTCCTATTACCCTAACTATATTTAGGGACATCGTTATTCGAAAATTTGGTTTTCATTATTTTGGTGCGTGTTATTGATTATTCCGTTTTATATATTTTAAGTACACTATTATTATTCTCACTTTCAGTAGCGCAACCTTACACCGCACATATTTTGTCCCATGTTTCTTATTTTCACGATATGGGTTTTCTAAGTTATTTTTAAAACTATTTGATCGATACAATATCTTAAAATGTTTTAAACTACCGACAAATCTTTCACTGCTTTATTGTCGTTACTTGTTTTTCGAGTAGTGTGCCTATGATTACTATGATAGATGGTTGAGCCTTATACTTATTTTACTGCTTGCTTTTGATAGACTTAGATGTGCATATATGTGGGTTTCGACTTTTATCGAACACACTTTGATTATTATTGTTCGTTATTGATACCTATATTCTCGTATACTCGTAGTTGCTCTTATAGTTATTCTTGCCTTATACCTATTTAGACCTACCTTTCCGTATGTTGTTCTTACTTATATATATATTTTCAAATTTCTTCGTCCACGTACTGCTAATAAATCTTTTGTGTTAGTATGCAATCTAATAGCTTTCGCTTATGTTTGTATAACCTATCGTTTATTTTAAATTTCGAGAACGAAATTTTTGTAAGGGTGGTATGATGTAATACCCAGCCCCTTTTATACAAAAACCTGTATTTTGTTACTCTAGAATTCTATTTATTTTTATTTATAATTCTATTTATTTTATAATAATTCTATTTATTTTTAAAACCCATTTATTCTTTTATCCATAAAAATCCAAACCCATTCTTTTTAAATTAACTTAAATTTTCCCCGTAAAACCCAACTCCTTCCCAAGCCCAACAGTTTCTCCGGCCCAATCCCCTATATTTTTTCCATTTGATTTTTCCATTAAATTCTGCAGCCCTTCAGCCCAGCAGCCCGAGCCCACGAAAATTTAATTAAACCATTTTTTTCTCTCTTAGCCCGGCCCAGCCTCGACGACCCGCTTCAACCCGACCCGTTTCTCTTTCTCCCCCAACGGCTACCTCCTTATTTCCCGCTCGCGACCCATTCCTCCGCCGAAGCCCACGCCGCCTCCTCCGCCCACGATCGCGAGCCGTTACCCCCACGACGCGCGCGCTCCATCTTTCTCGTCACTCTTCTTCACTCCCATTGCTTTCCCTTTCCCGTGTCCCTCTCGAACCCACTAACCACCCCCGACACTCCGTTTCCCTCACCCGCTCCCCTCACAGGAGCTCCGACCCCCACCGTCATCTCCTCCCTACACCGAGCACATCACCGAGCACCTCATCTTTCCCTCCACCTCCTCCCTCGCCGACATACCCTCCATCACCTGAGCTCGAGACGACTTCACTGCACACCCGAGCCCCTGCGCCCTCTCGCCGGCGAGCCCCTCTCTACGTCTCGTCGACTCCCCCGCAGCATCATCATCATCAACATCGTCGTCGTCGTCGTCATCCCTCTCACCATCTCTTCCCTCTGCACTCTCATCTCTCTCTCCCTCTCTCTCAGTTCTCTTTCTCTCTCTCATCCCTCTCTCTCTCTCTCTCTTCCTCAGTACTCTCTCTCTCTAACACTCTCTCTACCAGCCACCACAGCGAGCAACCCCACACCAACGACCATCATCACTCACCGTCGAACCCATTGATGCGCAACGTCCAAGCTTCACAGCCTAGCCCGACCACCAAACCTGCGAGCCACTGCTGCCATCATCGGAGCGCCACTGACCGTCGACGATCCCAGCACACCCGGGAGACCCACAGAGCACCTCCCCACTTCCAACATTCACGAGTCGTCCCCGGACAAATCCGACGACGAAACTGAAACTCGAGCCAAAGTCGTGCAAACCAATTCACGCCGTTCGTCGCACGTTCGTGATATTGCTGTCACTGTACATCCCCGAGACGTGTCCAGGCAAGTTCCCTACTTGCTACATGCTACCTTTTGTTAATTACAAATCAACATCGTATATATTACATGCTGTACTTTTCCGTTAGATTATTCGACATAACTGTTCGATACTTGTTCTCATAGGAAATCATTATGTAATTTGACGGAACTCAATTGTATAAGCTGGCCCGTATGGCTTTGAATCTAATGTGTGAATTTCGTTGGAAAATATGACCGTTAACGACTAAAACGACTACCCCCAAGGTTACTAGAAAAACTGGAATTTTATTGTACCTGAAAACCGTTAAAATCACCATAAATTATATACACATTGGAAGGATGCGTTCGAGGGCTCAAATCGAAACCAACTCGACGAACTTTAACCCTATGCTAGTTTCCAGATATTCCTGTACTTAAACTGTGACGATATTTGGATCGGAGTGCGACTCTGGACTGCAGTCCAGAGCGACTTCAATTATGGCTTGCTGTTCCGTAATGGGTACCACAAGATTTCCTTAACTCGTAGGTTGCGGAACTCCGCTGTTTATCATAGGTGATTCAGTTAGCTAGACAACACTAGTGGTTTCATCCTGTTTCATTATCGTTTGTTATTTAATCTATAATTTAATAGATCAGGACGCATAACAGTCCCAACATAATCAGAACTGACATAATGGTATTGAATAGTGTATATCTCCTGACGTATAGATGCGATTGAGCATCCGTCTGTTGCATTGAAAACCTTACTTAAAAACCTAGATTTCATCCAACTGTAGCGTCGCTAAAATCTGATCCCAACTGGGATTAAAATGCGTTACGAAACGGACTTCTGATTCTGAAACCGGATTTCCAGCCGCGAGCGCTTAAAATGAAATGGCTATAATTAATGATCCTGGAACCCGATTGGCATGAACCTAAATTCGATGGATAGATAACTGAACATGCTAATTGTTACCTGTTTATTGTTTAGCTAAACCATACACGTTTTATTTATGATAATTTATGCAAGTGGTAGATTGCTGATTCATAACATCCTAAACATGCTTTATATACTGTTTACGCATCATATCTTACACCTGTCATTGTATTGATAACCTAGTGATAACGTGCATTTATCCAGTGTTAGATTTTAGTGATGATTGTGGTAAGTACGTCAGTGTTCGTGTATAAGTGATTAAGTGAAAGTGAAACGTACTTGTACACAATCAGGAACCTTATTATTCTATTGCATTGTCGACGTCTGTGGGATGCGTGTACGTGCGACTATAAGTGGTATGGGACACTTATGGAAGCTCTTGCACGGGTGTCACAGATAAGGCACCAGACACTGCCATTTATCTTAGGTATTAGTCGGGACGTGCTAGATGGAGGTCCGGCCTCCAGTTCTCGTGCAGACTTGTCACGGACCGATTGGTATTTAGGGTTATGGTTAGCGTTTGATGTAGACCACGGGTGTAGGGTAGTTTAAGTGTGAGTTCAGCAGAATCTCGGGAGTTCCATGCCGGCTTATATATTTAGGGAGATATATGGAGATTTACAGGGTATGTGATTATCACCGTGATATACATGTTGGGCCTGTGGTCCCTTGCCCTTGGGTTCTACCCTTGGGTGGAGGACACTCGCGAGTGGTTGACTCTCATACTTGGACTGATGATAGGCTTAGTGACCTGTACAGTGAGACTTAGAGACTGATAGGGATACTGGCATTGATATACCTTATATACTGTGTTGACTATACGTAGCATATCGTTCTACTGCTTTTACTGTTCCGCCGCATTGATTACTGCATGTTCATAACCATACTGCCATTGATCTACTGTTATATATATCTAGTATCACTGTTAGAATTGTCACATGATTTTATATATACTATATTGCTATTGTGTCGCTCTGACGACCTGAGTATGCATGCTCAGTGTGAGGAGAAGATTTAGCCTGGACCAGGACTAGACGTATATCACAGACACTTCGACTTGCTATCCAGAGTTACATCCAATTTGTTTCCCCTTAGGTCAGTTCTTTACATTGTTTCATTCAGTTACTGCATTTCTCATTACCTGCGCATCATTTACTGTTTACCATGAAAAACTAGAAGCTGAAGTGTGACTACAGCAGGACATTTCCTTGACCGTAGGAGCATGGCTGGCCTTGTCTACCCCTCGTATTCCGTATTTTAGGAAGCGGGGCGTGACACCGATCGAACTTCTTCTTCTCTTCTCTGCCCCTCTTCTTTTGGCCGGCCTCGTCGCTCCAGGGTAGGTTTGCGTTTACCTCAGACTCGAGTTGGATTTCCCGCTCGGTCCAAGCTTTTACCTCGGCCATGGTCTTAGGTTGCTCTAATGCAAAGTAGTGGACCACTCCTTGTGCCTAAGACTCGACCTCAGAACGGTGATGACAGTTTCATCCCGGTGCTCGGAATCTTATAGAAGAGCGTTGTATAAGCGAGTGACGTATCCTTTAAAGGATTCTTTGTCCCCGGTCTTTATGGTGAAGAGGTAATCGATAGTCCGCTTCTGTCGTCTGTTCCCAACGAAATGTCCTAGGAATTGGGCGGCCGGCTCATCAAAGGTAGAGATGGAGCGTGGCGTGAGTCCTCAGAACCAGTTTCATCCAGCCCGGATGAGAGTGGCGGGAAATTCTCGGTATTGGGCAGCGTCAGAGTTATCCTGGAAGCTCATGCCCGCCGTGAATGCGTCCAGATGGTCCTTCGGGTCGGACTTCCCGTCGAAGAGGGCCACCTTGGGAGGTTTGTTTCTGGACAAGACGTGTACGGCGAGAAAATCTTCGGTGAAGGGCTTTGTAAACGAGTCAGTAGCATACCTGGCCCCCTCGCTCGACGGGTGACCCTCCTGATGTATACCCTCGATTTTTTTTCGAGGTCGTCGAGACGATTGTGGTACCCTGAGGATTCGGCGTGGTCGGAGTAGTGGCCATTCCCGCTTATAGCCTGCGCCCTGCTGCGACTCCGGTTCCGTTCTATCAAATTCTCCAGGTCCCCCGGCAAGGTACTTTTTGAGTCCTCGCGGCGAGTGCCGTTTGTGCAATCTCGTCGAGGGAGGGGGTGTCGGTCATGCCTGGGTGCAGGCGAGCTAACCGATACCTCCTCGGGAGGGACGGGAATGCGAAGGGCCTCAGGGCGATGGGCTCTTTCGTGAGACCGCGGCGTGGGGCCATGTGGCGCCCAGCGGGTCATAGAATCGGTTGCTGCGGGAGACCTGTGGTCGCCGGAGTGAGCAAGACATTGTTCAGTGGTGCCAGCATGGGTGGCGTCATCTCCCCCTCTGCGAAGGTCGTGATCCCCGGACGGGGGAATGGCGACCTGGGGGGCTGGGCCCACCGTTTGAACGCGGATAAGGGCATCCACTATGGACGCGAGCCTATCGATCCGAGCCGAGAGGCGTGGATGGCATTCGGTAGGGGTGTAGATCCGTCCGCGCCTCCGTTGTGGGGAGGGCGACGGCTTGTGCTGGGATCGCCACGGTCTTCGCTCGCCATATATCCGAGGGCGGAAGATCAACTTTTGATGGGTGGAAAAAATTCTAGCTTCCCACAGACGGCGCCAACTGATGAAGGTTTGGATCTCTTTCAGATGTTGTCCTCCGTCGATCTGTCGCAAGCGTTGGTGAACGGCTGAAATTGGTGTTGAGGGTTGCCTCCTTAAGCGTGTGGATCTCAGTGGGCTTGTTTTGAGGCGAAGCCGAGCTATCTGCAAAAGAAGTCCTGGGGTGGTTGTACCATCGTGGACCATCTGACGATCAAGTTAGCCAAAGAATTTGGGCAGAGTAGCGACTTATTGGAATAAAATTGCATTACATGAGTCGTCTGAAAGAGGGGTTTTTATAGTGGTCGCTTGGAGCGAGTTGGCGCGAGATCATCGCTGTCGATTACGCCCCTGATGTTACGCCTGCGTGAATGACGGGATCCCCCCATTAATGACAAGATACGCTCGTTAATGGGGGAATACGACGGCGTGGAACGCGAGATATTGGGTGGTGGATATCTCGCTTTTAGCGAGATACGCGGAGCTATGGCGGAGGCGCTTGGGCTCTGCGTCCTTGGTTGCTCGGTAGAACCGGGGAGGCTTAGCTCAGCGGGAGGCTCGGAGACGAGCAGGAGGCCGAGGAAGCTTGGTTCTATGATAGCTCGGAGGCGAGCAGGGAGGGCCGAGGAAGCTCAGAGTGTAGGAGGACGCGGAGGCGAGCCTATAGTTATTTGTAAGGTGAACGTAGGAGTGTTCAGTGATTCATCGAAGGTCGGGTCATACCTCGGGACTATAGCCCAGGGAAGGCCTTCAATACATCGTGTTTGCTCTTGTTCCGTGAGCCCCGGGACACGTCATCTACCACATGTCATGATCTGGAGAGTTCCCACTTATGAGTATCAACATGATCTCAATGGGTTAGTGTTGACGCCGAGCTACCTGCAAGGGAAACCCCGGGGTGGGTGACCACCGTAGGAACCTCCGACGATCAAGTAAGTACTGAGATATAAAGGCAGGATGGCGGCATATTGGAATCGATTTTTCCTTTCCTGGATCGTCTGGAAGAGGGGGTTTATATAACGGTAGTGTGGGAGCGATCCGACACGAGATTCCCGCCGTCCGTTATGCCCTTATGACACGTTCGCGTTGATGGCGGGATATGCCCATTAATGGCAAGGTACGTTCGTTAACGGAAAAACGTGTCAGCGTGGGATGCGAGACGTGGAGCGGCGGGAATCTCGTTCTGGCGAGATACGCGGAGCCGTTACGAGGGCGCTTGGGCTTCATGTCTCGGGTTTGACAGGGAGGCCGAGGAGTCACAGCTCGGCAGATGGCTCGGAGTCGAGCGAGAAGGCTGAGGAGTCTCGGTTGCCTCAACGCATATAGAGGGTACTCCGAGAAGACTTTTCCGAAAGGTCGGGTACCACCTCATCACGGGTCCCGAGAAAGACTCGTAATGTGTCATCCTGATTCCCCGTCGTAGCCCCCAGGGGTTCAGAAGGTATGCGCTGACGACACGTCATTTTCCACGTGTCGCAATCTGGGGTGTCATATGAGCCTCGTCACATGGTGGCTCATGTAAATTTTAACTCTGTTGGTAATTCTTAACCTTATAAATTATGTATTTGTTTTAAATATTCTATTTGCACATGAACTTCAGTTATGAAACTCCCGCTGATTGATATCAAACCAAATCAATCTGAAACGTTATAGCACCATTACAGTCGGCGACACGTGTTTAAATTTATTTCGTTGGATCATTATCCACTCAAATCTTTCTCTGAGAAAGCTAGAATATTCACTGCATATAAATTTTGGAGCCGCTTCATCATCAAGCATCAAGCTTCATGCAGATAAAATATTAGTTCAAGAAAATTTTAATGAAACGCGGATGATTGGATATGAAGATGTATATGTTGCTTTAGAACTCTTGCACTTTCTATCCCATGTTACAACTAATCACCGAGTCTATGGAGTATGTGAAATCTAAAGGGTAGGTAAGTTTAAGAATTTTTCTTTGCATTTTAGATGCCCTCAGATTCCGAGAAATTTTTAAAGTGTTTAAAGCTCAAAGGGCACCTTTTAACCAATTATAGGTTACAAGACAGACCGGCAGTCACACAGAGCTCACAGGCAAAAATAAAAAAAATAAAATTAAAATAAAAGACCAACCATTTGCTCTCCCAAACCCATTAACTAAAAGAGGATCTTTGACTGTTTGGACTGTGATTATTCGACAGGAAATCTTACCATGTTATTAGTTAATTAAAAAGAACTTTTTTTTCTGGATTAAAACCAAAAGTCTAAAAAATTAAACAGATAATTTGGGAAAATGTCTTATATAGTATTGCCCAAATTCTCCTTGTGACTAGCAATTAGAGGGCAATTGGTTACACATAATATAGAAAAGACTGCAACATTAATTAATGATAGGGACAGCCGTCAAGAGGGCAAAATTTTCAATGGTAAATTTCAATAATCATGAATCTCATCCTCTATCTCAAAATCCTAAACTTTCGTTTATAGATAGATTCTATTTCACTTCTATAATAATATTCAACTAAAATAAGATATTATAAATAAGTTCAAATTTATTAAAATATAAAATATTTAAACTAAATCTTCAATCCGGTACCGCATCAACTGTCATTCCGCCCCCCAGGCCTGGAACTCTATATTAATGTCACATATATCTCTAAATTAATTATATATCATATGACTTGAGCCCTATTCTCTCTCCTTTACCATCTCCATCAGCTTTTCTTCCCTCCATCCATCTCTCTCTCTCTCCCCCTCTCCTTTTCTTCTTCCTCTTCAATCTAAAGAGAGAGAAAGCTTGAAGCTTTACAGTGATCGATTCTTGTGAAAATTGAATATATATAGAGAGAGACACACACACACTCCTTAAGTGATAATTAAAATCACGAAGAAGATCATGAGAGTCCACCAAACAGCAACAACCAATTTGGAGACACAACATATCGATATACACCAAGGTGTTTGTTGGTGGGTTGGCTTGAGAGACTCAGAAAGATACCATGAGGAATTACTTTGAGATCAGCAGTTTGGAGATATTAATTTTGGAGGCTGTTGTCATCACTGACAAAAACACTAGCAGATCCAAAGGCTATATATGGATTTGTGACTTGTATCTCTCTCTATCCTCTTTAATTAATTAATTTGATTAATTATCATTTTAAATATGCTCTTTGTTTGATCTTTAGATAGCACCACCTTTTTGAAGCTAGATCTAAAGATATCATATAAATATGTATTAATTAATTTACTTAATAACAATTTGGGTTGGGGGGGGGGGGGGGGAGGCTAAAGATCAAGATTTTGTCAAGTATATATATATTTTCTTAGATAACTTTTTTCTGGATATTAAATTGTAGGTGACCTTCTCTGAGCCGTTTGTAGGTGACCTTCTCTGAGCCGGAGGCGGCGATGAGAGCCTGCGTAGATCCGGCACCCGTGATTGATGGAAGGAGGGCTAATTGCAACCTTGCTTCTTTAGGTGTCCAAAAATCCACACCAACACCACCTCTAAATTAGTGGTATTTATGGATTTTTCCTGTCAATTTTGTTAGCTTCTTATTACATTCAAATCATCTTTTTGTTGCTATTGTATTTGTAATCTAGTTTCCTTCCTTTTATTGAGGGCTTTGACTATAGGATGATCTAAGTGTGTGTGTATATATATACGTCTTCTTTCATTTTATGTGCATGGTACTTCTTGTAATGGCTAAGAATTATCTTAGTACCCATAAATACATCTGCATGCATCATATGCTCAACTCATTCTGATTGTTTGAGTCCACGAGTTTTAGTTTCCCCCCTCCCTCTTCCGTTATTTATTATTGAAAACTGAATATGTGTTGTGTTATGATTATTATCACGCCCCGCTTCTCAAAATACGGAATGCGAGGGGTGACTAGCTCAGTCATTCTCCTACGGTCAAGAAATAATCCGCCGTAGTCATACTCTGGCTTCTAGTATTACATGGTAATCAGTAAACACGGCATTAGAGTAAAAAAAAATCACAGTTCATAACTTTATTACATTAAAATAACAAAATTCAGGATACATTTATTTACATGAAAGAAATAACTAACCAAAGAAATAACAGTGTTCTTATAGCAAAAAAAAAAGATGGCGCTGATGTCGCGGTCTAAACCTCCGCGATCTCGAATGGCTGATCCTACTCCTGAGCTGGGTCCACTTTGTACTCTGAGCATGCACACTCAAGTCGTCAAGACGACACATATAGAAATAAGAAATATAGTGTGTGTAAATGTTATTAAACATGAAATGTGCGACATAATACAGAAGCATGAGAATAATGAATATCAAGTGAATATGAACAGCGTGATATATGTATCATGTCAGCAAACCAGGTAATGTGTATGTCACTACTTATCAGTCACTAAGTTAATAAAATCAATTGGTGGAAAGGATACTCGTGTTTAATAAGGGTCTTATGCATGCATGAGACTACGGTCTACTGTTGTCCGGAACATAACTCTGCAGCCGTGCCGCTAGGCCCACGACCTAATGTATGTATGTATGTGTGTGTGTATCACTAATATCTAATGATCATCTTTTAAATCACTGTACCTTGCTAAATACGAGTTCAATTCCACCTTAATTTCCCCATTCCCTATGTCTCAATAACTATAACTATAGGATTAATTGTATACTAGTACGCGCCAAATCACGGTCTTACTCATTTTCACTGCACTGTTCACTTTCACTATCAATTACTTATCACTGACGGGTTTAATACAACTAATCTAATACCACTCATGTTCGACAATGCAAAGTTCGTGTCACGCCCCGCTTCCTAGTAGACGGAAACGGTGACATGGCAGTCAGAAACGTATTTACTAAGAAATAAATACGTTAAGCATAATTAAGCAATATATATAAAATGCACAAGAATGACAAGAGAATTAAAATAAACGGCAATCTTTATTTACATTCATCTTTACATACAACTGTTTTGAAAATGAAAAATATAATGAATAAAGCAGTGTCTAAACAATGGCATACAAAATAAAGTAAGTATAAGAAGAGTTAGTAGCCCGGCTGAGCGGTGAGCTGATCCAAGTCCTCCTGGTTAGGCTCGATCTCCTGAGAGTCTGGTCCTCCTGACGAGCATTTCAAAGACAGAAATAGAAGGAATGTTGTCAGCGAAATAGCGCTCGGTAAGTCCCAAAAGAAGAAATGGAATATAACAAGTAATGAGGAATGAACTGGTAATTTGCACAAGTATAAGATTGTTATTCTAACGTGGTTGTTTGTAGCTTGATACAGAAGATATTGATGTATACGAGAGGAGTCCATCTTACCCCGTAGACTATGGTAACATGTAGTATAAGGCATCGTCATAACCCACAGGACAACGCCACGAGAATTCATATAAGTGTCTTTTAAGTGACCTCTCGTGCCACGATATACGTTCTGTACCAATCTACCCCTTTATCTTCGCGTAATGTATTGTATAGATTATAATTATCAGACTTGCCAAAACCATGGATACAAGTTGTTCAAGTAATCATGCTCAGGATGTAATCAAGTATGCAAGTAGTCAAGTCAAGTTATAACCATGGTTCAGTCAAGTCAAGTCAAGTATACATGTTTGATATTGATGTTCGGGTCCGAGTATTCATGTTCATGATCAAGTATTCAGGTTCTTGTTTGATATTGGATTCAGATTTGAATTGGATTCAGGTTTGAATTAGACTCAGACCGAGTCAGACACTTGTAAACTGATTTAGATCTTGAATTAGGTTCGGGAGTTATCGGTTACTGCTGCACATGGACGGCAGGATTTGTGTCTTTTTCCAAGACAATTATCATTGATAACCCCGTTAAGTTTTCTACCTTAAATAGGCAAGCACTCACTTTCTCCGGCTTCCTGAGGCTCAAGAGAATTGATCCCGCTTAAACCTATATTTACTAAAGTCCTTAATTTTGTTTTATATCTCGAGGGGTTTTTATGAAAAATATTTTAATATAGTTTAAAAATAAATCTCGATGGGTTATTTATATTATTAGTATTTTCATGAACATGAGTTTTAAGGATTTGAGGTATTTTAGTGATAAACAATTAACTTTGGAAGTTCATTTGATGGTATTTTTAAACTTGATGGTATTTATTTTTTAGTATACACTTGTTGGTATTTCATTGAAACTTGTTAATCTTTCATTATTAGAACAAAAAAATAAGTTTATTATATTTTGAAAATAAGGATTTGTAATTTTTATATAATTATTAAAAATTAAATCTATTTATTTATTTAAATTTTTTTGTTTTTCTTAAAAACCGTATTTAAAACCTTTCGAAACAGAATGCTCCTTGAGAAGATCTGCATCTCGCTCTACTAGCCCAAAGATGTGCGATAATCCGCACCATCCATTAGCAGGTCCCCTAAAGAGGCTTGTAGAGGCATAATCGCAAAGGAATGAAATATTATTTTAAAAGAAAACCAGTTTTTAAAGTAAATGGTATTTTAATGCAATATTTTATTCGTACAAAATGGCATCGTGCTAAGAAACAAGAGTTTACGTAAGGGATAGGTCGTTATCCCGTGAAGTTTTTCCTAAAAGTATAGTTTTAACAAAACTAAAAGAGATGATATTAAAGTTCATGGTATTTTAATGAAAAAGTTAAATTAAAATTATTTTACATGATATTCTAAGCTAAAATTTATTCTAAATATTGGTATTAAGTTTACAAGTATTGTGTAAGAGTTTGGATGGACAATATATAAGAAAAAGTGGAGTTTCTAGAGTTTAGAAAAAGGTATCGGTATTAATTCCATTTTTACCGATTTTGATTAAAAAGAAATTTAGAAAATAGAAAGGGAGTTTTGGAGGGACTCACTATTTGATTATGCTAAGAAAAGGTAGAAGAAGAGGAAAGTGTTGTCGTGGTGTCGCGGGAGTTCCAGATGTTTCGATTCTTTGCCGGAAGTTGACCGCTTACTAACTCCTCTTTACTCCACATGTATTTAGAAAATTGTTGAGAGTTTTGGCTAGAAATTTCAGAATGATGCTGAGCTAAAGTGTGATGTGGTATTTATAGTGGAGAATTAGGGTTTGGGAATTAAAATGGTGAATTAAAATGCATTAAAATTGTGATAAATTGTGAATTGAAGCGTTTCTGTTTGATTGCAGGGAAATTAAACAGTGCAGAGCAGTTAGGGGTAGGGAAAGAGTCAAGCGTGCAGAGCCCGGGGCTCTTTGACCTCATCTCAGCCGTCCCCGCCGGCCTTATTGATGATTTCACCGGTCGATCTCGAGGAAAAGCCTCGAGATTCATGCCACTTGATTAAATTAGGGTTTACTCCATTTTGTACATGTTTGATTTTTTTGACTTTTCATTTTTCTATGTATTGCACGTGCAATCTTTTGGACTTCCAAAAAGTTAAAAATAAAAAAAATCCATAAAAAAATAATGTGTCTGATGGGAATCGAACACAGGGGCTACGTCACAGTAGTGCAAGGCTTTACCAGTGAGCTACAGGTTGTTTCTTGCTGTTATTTAACAAAATTGACTTATAACTCAAACTCAGACTGTAAATTCATTTCTGTACATTAAAAATGGAAAAATTTGTACAATAAATTTAGAGTCGTTACAGTTCGCTATAAGTCACTATGAACGTTCGCTATCACTGAAGGTATCACGGTCGGGTAAAATACAAGAATGATGCAACATAGCGAGTCATGTGCGATGTGAAACACCATACACCTTATGATTTCAGAAAAATGTATTAATCTACACGATCGTATTTAGACAAAAATACTACAAAATGGGTAAAAGTAAACTCCAACAGCGATCTAACAAAATTGGTTCCATATCAAACGGGTTTTAGGTTTGTGAGATGCGGTTGTTTCATTTTAAGTTTTCATCGCTGAAATTTCAGTTCCTGAACTGAAAGTCCAATTCGCGACACACTTTCACCCTGTTGGGATCATAATTAGGCAAAACCACAGTTGAGTGAAATTTAAATCTTTTAATTAAGTTTCCAACGCACCAGACGGATCGACAATATCCGCTGTGTGCTGGGAGACACGTTCTGCTCAAGGTCAAAACATCCGTTCTGTCCCTGCTTGAGACTGCAGTACATTTCGACAGTTTAAATTGCAATTAAAATACCAAATGGTAGTAAAATTAAACGAAACCAAAACCAATAGTTATCTAACAGGATTATATTTACAACGGTATAGGGTTACGCATAATTCCATGTTCGTACAGCACTACACATTCATATAAAGTCAGGAATCACCGTGGAATGCTGCTCTGGACTGCAGTCCAGAGCCGCATTCCCAGTTAGTTCTCGTTGCCGTGATCTATCAATATCGAAGAATAAACTATAGAGGGTTCTATCTTATCGAGTCGGCTTAGATATGAGCCATAGAATATTACATTCCGACATGTATCTAATTTTATATTAAATTTCACATCTCGATATGTACAGTAAAAACATAATTGACGTCGCCCCTTTGGGGCGTCGTTACACGTGCGATACTTCGTCATTTAGAGTTTATTATTCTACGAGGCATTCATAAGCAGCAAACGGAAATATGGATAAAAGGCTTGAGTATGATTGACGGGGTTTAAGTTCAGTTCTCTATCTCGAACTAACAACACAATATCGAGAATTATCGAATTAAATTTGGTTTTGCCTAACCCGTGAAAACATGACGTGTTTAGATCCATTTATGCTCAAAACTAACACTTTAGATTTAATACGATGATGGCATACAAAATATATGTGATAGCATACTACGTAACACGGATTCGCAATAACTAGTATAATATTAACATGAATTTATAGATCTATATACGTAGCATGTTAAAGCAAGTGAGGTTTCACTTGCCTTCGGTCGCTGATATGGGAGCGACACCACGTGTAGGATTTGTCTCGACATAAGAGACGACGCGATACTGGGCACAGAGCGTGGTGCGTGCGCGATGCGCGGTGACCCGGTACTGGACGTGGTGGCGACGCGAGCGTGATACGGTAGTGGGTGTGGTCTTGGCTCGGTGCCTGGTGCGGGTATGACACAGCGTGACACGAACCACGACACGTCAGGACACGCGGGTGACACGGGGCTGGTTACGGCGATGGTGCGGTCGTGGCACGGAGGAAGGCACGAGGGCCTAGCACAACGGGGGCACGAGGGCCTAGGGCCTAGAACAGCAGGGGTACGAGGGCCTAACACAGCAGAGGCACGACGATGCTCGGGTCTGGGGCTGGGATGATGAGTGTTGGAGATGGTTAGCAGCGACGACAGTGAAGACGGAGCGGCGGCGGCGGCGACTAAGTCAGCAATTATAGGCGATGACGGCAGCGATACGGCACGACGCGGTAACAGTGATGAGCAGTTGTGGCAATGGTAAGGGATGAGAAGAAGAGTTCGGTGGGTGATGGTGTGTTGGTGGCGTGGTATTCGACGAGGATGTAGTGGTGTTGGCAAGGAGTCGGCGGCGGTCGAGTTAGGCAGTGGCAGTGGTCGTCGGCGGTGTTGGGTGCAGCGGTGGTGTTGGGTTGCAGTTGAGCTAGTGATCGATGACGGAGGTTGCAGGTGCAAGGAGATAGAGGAGACCTCGACGGCGACGGCGGGAGGCAGTGAAGCTCTGGGGTGCCGACGACGGTCAGGGCAGCAAAAGGAGCTCGGGTGTAGGCCGATGAAGGAGGAGGTCTTAGTTGTTGATGGAGGAAGGAGGAACTAAGGTGGTCATAAGGTCGAGGAGCTCGCCGTTGGTGGCTGTTGGGTGATGGTGATGGTGTAGAGGTCGGGGAAGAGAAGGCGGTGATAGAAATGAATAAGAGAGAGTGAAAGTGAATGATGGAGAGATCAAGAAGAGGGGATGCTCAAGATTCGTTGAAAGAATAGGGAGGTGGCCGAAAGGATCTCGGGAGAACGTTGTGCGAAGACGAAGTCGAGGGGAAGCGGGTCACGCGGGCGATTGGCGAAGGAGAAGGAGCGACGTGGGGGAGCTTAGGGGAAGAAGAAAGAGAAATAAGAGAGGAAGGGAAACGGTTGAGAAGATCATAAGGGTTTGTTGGTGTGGGGGCTTCGTCATGGGGAGCAGGTCTCGCGGGCGCCGTCGCGAGAGAAGAGGACGACGTTGGTGAAAAGAACGAGGGAGGAGAGAGAGAGAGAGAGAGAAGGCGTTGAGGGGATGGAGGAGGTGGCCGCGGAGATCACGGGGGTTATTGGCGCGGCGAGGACGAGATCGGGGCGAGTGCGAGAGAAGGGAGAGGGACGTGGGGAAAAAGGAAGGAAAAGAAAAGGAAGTAGAAGAAGAAGTGGGAGTGGGGAAAATGGGTCGGGTCGGGTTTAGGGGTATTAGATTAGGGGGAAAAAATAAAAATTTAAAAATGTAAAAATATGAAAATAATAGGAAAAATATAGAAAAAAATATATACAAAGAACTGGGGATTTACAATTATATAGGAAGCAAGAAGGGCATTAGGGTTATAAAGTCCTTCCTTCACTGCTGCTGCAGGCCTTCAAGCTTTTAATTTCCAACTGCAGCAGCAACACCTCCAGCTGTTGCTGCAGGTCTACCTCATAATTAGTCCAATTTGAGACTAAGATCTACTTAACGAGGTTTCAGGATCATTTTTATTTAGGATCTAACAAAACAGCGTTTGGGCTCTATTTTTTTAGTTTAAGAACGTTTCGGTCCATTATCGCCATGTTTGAGGCGAAATGTTAATTTAAGGACGTTTCGGTTCTTTATCGCCATTTTTGGAGGCGAATATTAGTTTAAGGACATTTCGGTCCAACATTCCCGTTTTGGGAAAGAATGTTAGTTTAAGGACATTTCGGTCCGTTATTCATCTTGCGCGCACGTGTATTTGTTACGTGACGAAGTGAACAATGGAGATATGGAATGTTTCCAATTTGGGGCACGATCCGATTTGAGGTATGCACGTCAATTTGGAAGTGCATCAGCAAAAGAAGTTGTTGGTCATCGGGACTCGCCACCTCTCCGACGACGCTAAGGGATTACAGCGCCATGTATCGAAGGTGTGGAGGGATGTACCCTTAAACCAAATCCCGAATTTGAGGGAAAAGGGTTTGTTGTGGGCTTAAGAATTTTTGGTCATATTTGAGACCTTGGAAATCGAGAGCATATGGGCTTAATTGATTTCTTTGTTAAGCATGCGTTAGTCCAATTTGAGACTAAAATCTACTTAACAACATTTTAGGATTTTCTTTATTTAAGACCTAACAACAGAGCATTTGAACTCAGTTGCAAGACTCTAGCAAGTTAGCCAATTTGGGCTTTAGTCTGCTTAGTTTTCCCTTTTTTTCTGAAAAAGTGCTAAGCACTTGTTTGGGCTCTGTTTATTCAATCCCTCTTTTTTATGCAAAAAGTGTTGAGCACTTATATGAGTTCTGACACCCATATACAATCATGTGGATCTTTCAGTCATGGGCATTGCCCAATAAGTATTGAACACTTTACTCGTTTTGTCTTTATATGGAGTGCTAAGCACTCTTTATGGCGTCCACGTGGGGAACACGTGAGGCGCTAGGCGCTGCCCAATGAGTGTTGAACACTCAGTCGTCCTGGGCTTCCTGTGGAGTGCTAATCACTCTTTTATTCTCTTTTGCGGCACCTACGTAGGGAGCACGTAAGGCGTTGGGCGCTGCCTAATGAGTGTTGAACACTCAGCCTTTTGGCTCTCTCTTTTTTTATGGAGTGTTGAGCATTTTATGGCGCCCTCGTGATTTTCACGTGCGGCGCTGGGCACCGGGTGCCGAGCGCTGCCTAATGAGTGCTAAGTACTCTTCTTTTTTGTGGCGCCCACGTGCGGAGCACGTAAGGCGCTAGGCGCTTTTAGAGGCGTCCACGCGGGGAGCATGTGGGGTGCTGAATTCTTTTCTCCTCTATTGATAGCATTTTTGCCCATTAATGATCACCAGGATAGGATCAAGCTTCATTTTTAAAAACTAAGTTCTTTTATAAGAACTAGGTTTCTCTTGTATGCTTTTATTTTTTTAGGAATTCAATTTCTGGTTCTTTTCTGAATCATTGATTCTCGAGAAAAAATTCTTCCCGATGAGAATTAAATTCTCAACCTGTGGGAAACTTGCCTCGCGGATCTCAGATCCAGAGAAAGAACTAAATTCTTTTAAAAGGGTTAAACCCTTTAATAGGTAAATGAGAAGTTTTGATCTCTAATTTTTTTTTACCTAGAGGTTTGAGGACGGATCTTCTTCCTTGAGAATTTAATTCTTTGTTCCTTTTAAAGCTTTCTGTATCTTTTTTTAGAAGCTTATGGGTGTGTTCCTCTAAATCAGACTTGAAGTCTTGGGTCCTTTATATAGTATAGGCAATTTGTTGATGAGAAATAATGGAGAAAAGAGGCCATAGGAGGGGATTTCCTCCTAAGACGTCGAAAAAATACAACATCCATCATTTTTTCCGACGATCAGCATCTATCATCATCATCGTTATGTTCTAAGATATGCATACACCAAATTTCATATGATTCCACCACTTTTTCACCGTTGAATTAGCAATGTAAAAAGTTCTATTGTCGGTAAACCATTAATTTTGCACCAACTAAATCAACGGTGCAAAAATTGTATAATCACATGAAATTTGGTGTATCCACATCTTAGATGATAAAGATGGAGATGATGTATGCTGATCGTCGGAAAAAAAAACATGAAGGATGCATTTTTCCGACGCCATAAGAGGAAATTCCTTCCTATGACACATTTCCTCCATTAATCTCTTTGTTAATTAGTTTTGAGAAAATCTCTCATTGAGAGATTCTAATTAATTTAGGGAATTTTACCCACCGTTGGATCTTTTGACCTAATGGTTTCTGTTTTACAGAACATATTTTCTTGTTGTTTTTTTAACAAGATTGGAGAAATATTTTCTCTTATACAGAATTTATTCTGTAAAAACGGTGATTTTTAATCACCGTTGGATTTTTTAATCCACCGGTTCTCTGTTTTACAGAGAGCAATCTTTCTTATTTTGAAAGGTTGAGAGAATATATTCTCAAGAAATAGAATTTTATTCTATTGTTAGATCATTGATCCAACCGAGAATATCCTTCTTATTTAGAAAGATTTGGGAGATATTTTCTTCATTGGATCTTTTGATCTAACAACTCTGTTTAACAGAGAATATCCCAATCTTTATTGGAGAAATATAGAATTTAATTCTACAGATATTAACTTGGGCGCTGGCGCTCGCGTGTTGTGCAAGTGGGCGCCGCTTAAAAATTTAATTCTTAAGATGGAAACTTCTATGCTTTGCACATTGGCACCCGCGTGAGGAGCACGTGAGGCGCCATCATAGGATTTTAATCCTATAAGATTGTTTTTGGTGCTAGCGCTCTCGTGGAGAGCACGTGAGGCGCTGCCTCATTGAGTTCCAATAGAGCTTTGCTCTTTATTAGGTTAGATATTGGGGAAACATTCATGTCATGCACAAGTGTTAAATAGAACATATAAAACGCATAGCAAAAACATAACAATTAAATGGCTGTTTCCCTCTATCAGAGCAAAGCTCTGTTTTGAATTTCAAAATTCAAAAATTGAAGCAACACTTCAGATTCTGCGCGCTGCGCGCCACGTGTCAAAAGCAGACACGCCAGCGTCTGGAACGCTGCGTCCTAGGCAGCGCACCCCATCAGAGCAAAGCTCTGTTTCAAAATTTAAAATTTAAAAAGTTGAAGCAACGCTTCAGATCCGGCGCTCTGCGCTGCGCGCCACGTGTCAGACACAGGTGCGCTAGCGCGGTTGCGCTGCGCGCCACGTGTCAAATATAGACGCGCTAGGGCAGTTGCGCTGCGCTCTGCGCTGCGCGCCACGTGTCTAACACAGGTGCGCTAGCGCGGTTGCGCTGCGCTCTGCGCTGCGCGCCACGTGTTGAACGTAGGTGCGCTAGCGCAAAGTGCGCCAGCGCTAGAATTAAAATTCCCTCACCGTCAGATCTAAAGATCTACTAATAATAAATTATTAATTAATTAGAACTAAAATTCTATTATGGAAATTTTTTTTTCAATCTTATTAAAACAAGAAGATTATCTTCTGTAAAACAGAAGGCTTAGGATCAAAGATCCAACGATGGGAAATATTCCCAAATCAATCAGAGAAAGATCTCTCAAAACTGATTTAACAAATCAATTGGCTCTATATAATGGCCCCTAGACTTCAAGCCTAGAGATATTGAAAGAGAGAGAAAAACCCTCCGCAAACTTGGAGAGAAAGAAGAGCAAGCTCTCAAGAAAAAGAAGATTTTTCTTCATCTTCAAGGTAAAAAAACCCATGTTCTTGAATAATAGAGATGAAACCATCTCGTAAAAAGAAGAATCATCTTCTTCTAAAAAGATCTTAGATCTATAAAAAAGACCAAGGTCTTTGATTTAAAAGCAAAATATCAAAAGATCTAATCATAAAGAAAATAATAATAAAAGAAGTATTTTTACTTCACTCACAGATCTTTGATCTATAAAAGGCAGAGCCTCTTATAAAAAATAAGAGCTTTCGTTCTTGGATCTTGAGGAAACGCCCTCTTTGAAGAACATAAACTCGTTCTTTAATCTTAAAATTGATCAGATGCGCTATTGAAAAGTGTTTTGCACTCATGAACTGCGCTCTTGCGCTCCATAGATCGGCGCTCGGCGCCAAAACATGCCACGTGTCAACCAGAGACACAATCTGCGCTTTGCGCTTCTAAAACAGAGCACTGCGCTCATGGGCTGGCGCTCAGCGCCAAGTGCGCCACGTGTCACACACTGGTGCGCCAACAGACTAGCGCAACACGCTCATAAATTAAAAGCGCAATGCGCTAACAAACTAGCGCTTAGCGCGACACGTGTCCTCTTCGTGTGCGCTACCCGACAGAAGCGCAGTGCGCTCTTCAATTGGAGCAAAGCGCCTGACACGCCACGTGGCGCACTGTCAGAACACAATTTGTTCTGATCAAGACAAAATATGTCAGGGCCCAATGCCTAGCATTATTAAAAGGGATGGGCCCAAATAAAGGCTTAATAGCCATTCTAGCCATAAGTCCTCAACTTATCTTGAATTGAGCACATCTGCTCTATCAATCAACTCACCTTGGTTCAAGGGTACATCTCTTCATTCCTTTGATATTTGTCGTTGTAATTCCTCAACGTCTTCAAAGAGGTGACAGGTCCCGACAACCATACATTTCACGGACTGTGGGGTCCTTAAACTCATGGACTATGATGTTCTTAAGCTCGACCGTGATGTCTTAAAACTAACATCGGACTATGAGGTCCTTAAACTCATGGACTATGATGTCCTTAACCTCGACCGTGATGTCTTAAAACTACAACGGACTATGATGTCCTTAACCTCGACCGCGATGTCATAAAACTAACATCGGACTGTGAGGTCCTTAAACTCACGGACTATGATGTCCTTAACCTCGACCGCGATGTCTTTAAACTAACAATGGACCACCATGTCCTTAAACTGACAATTGACCGCAAAGTCCCTAAACTAGAACAAATGCTCTTTTGTTGGATCTAAATGATCCCGTTAAGTAGATCTTAGTCTAAAATTAGACTAACGTATCCTTAACAAATGGTTAAGTAGATCTTAGTCTAAAATTAGACTAACATATCCTTAACAAACGTTTAAGTTGATCTTAGTCTCAAATGAGACTAACGTATCATTAAACCCAAACCCCAAACCCAAATCTAAGAAGATAAGGATTTGGACTAGTCCACGCCCTACGGACGACAACATTACTTAGTCTCCGTATACAATCCACAGGCAACTAAACATAAAATAAACACCCACGACACGAAGTGACCATCTAGAGAAGGAAAAAGTTGTTACCACGATGCGGTAGCGTAATTAACTGCAGGGGCTTGCGCCTGCAGGGAAGAGCGTCCCCACAATCAAAAACCCCTCAAGCGAGGGGGAATCTGACGAAGTCTGCTACATCGGCCGCATCCGTTTAAACCTTCGATACATGGTGCCATAAATCAACTTGGCATCTTCGGAGAGGTGGACGGATAGCACCAATTAACATCTGCCCCGAATTTCAGGCAAGACGGACCTACGCGGCCGCGTCTCCGTGATTCGGAGGGGAACAATGGCGCCGTTGCCGGGGACTTCATATTCCCCATGGACTTCATAGTCTTAGACACACGGCCTGTGGCTAACCCCCGGAATTTAATTCCGGTGATCCTCGGTCGTCCATTTCTGGCCACCTCAAATGCTGTAATCAATTGTCATAATAGTTCTATGACCCTATCATTTGGAAAAATGACAATTGAGCTCAACATTTTTAGGTTGGGAAATCAGACCTCTAATCCGAGTGCTCATATTCTGGATATTTATTCCATCCAAGAAATCGATCCGGAATCTTGCAAGTTTGAGAAATTTCTTGTTGATCCGGATTATCTCGATGCCACTAGTGCGTATCTTTTCGATCCGATTGCTTCTAGGATGGTAAGTGAATACGACTGTTTCACCTTTTCAGATACTCCTGACATGTCTCCACCCGAGTTGGAATCCTTCGAATTTGTGGATGAGTTAATTGAACCATCCGACTTTGTTGCCTACACTCACTTTGAGCCCCTCTTGGAATCCTTTGAGTTTGAGACATATTCTCTGATCTTACCTTCTGTTGTTTCTTTCCCGACGCTCGAACTCAAGTCTCTACTGTCTTACCTTAAGTATGCTTATTTAGGTGAAAACGAGACTCTTCCGGTAATCATTTCGGCTTCTCTAGTTTTAGAGCAAGAGACAATCTTGCTTTCAGTCTTGCAATCAAATCGACAAGTTTTTGACTGGACTATGGCGGACATCAAGGAGATTAGTCCCCTGATCGTTGAACATTATATTCGCATGATGAATGATGCCAAGCCAGTTAGGGATCTACAGAGACGATTAAATACAGTCATGAAAGAGATTGTGAAGAAGGAAATCATCAAATGTCTGGATAGTGGTATCATTTACTTGATATCCAACACTCAATGGGTCAGTTCAATAAATGTTGTCCCTAAAAAATCAGGCATTACGATCATCACCAACGAGGCGAACGAATTAATCCCCACTCGCACCCAAACCGGATGGTGAGTATGCATTGATTATCGAAAACTCAACGCCGCGACGTGGAAGGATCATTTCCCGCTTCCATTCATTGACCAAATGCTTAAAAGATTAGCTAGACATGAGTTCTACTGTTTTCTGGATGTTTACTCAGGTTACAACCAGATTCCTATCGCCGAAAAAGATCAGGAAAAAACCGCTTTCACTTGTTCTTTCGGCACTGATTGGTGTGATTCAGCGTGCTTGCGCTTTCTAGAAGATAGATCAAAAATATTTGTAACCGCAATCAAGAACGGCGTCGCTTTGCAGCTAGCCGGTGAGTACGGGTCGGTCCACAGGGATGTTGTGAATTTCCGATTCGTTCTTACGAGTTAATTCCGAAAGGTGTTCGGACAGATTATTAAATCTAAAAATCTAAATTATCCTAGGGCAATTAATTAAAAGTTATAACTAGGGCAGGAAAATAAATTTATCTAGGGCAAAGAATTTAAATCTACACTAAGGCAAGAAAATAAATTACTTACAGATGGATCCCTCCAATCTTCCATCCAGGTTTGTCAGATCTGAATTTCTGAATTAAAAAGAGGCACCGATGCTCTCCAAAAGATTTCTAAATTTTATTCATTAAAGGGAGGCATAAGAATTACAATGTTTAGAGTTCTATTTATAGGAAATAGAAACCCTAGGTTACATTTTGATCCGCATGTCTGAAATTACAAAAATAGCCCTAGGTCAACTAGTCAAAGCCGCAAATGAATTTTGGTAAAATAAAATCTTCCTTTTGTCTTCTTAAAAAGGAAGTATTGGGCCTTTCCTTTGTGGGCTCTTCTGTCTTTGGGCTTCCTGGGCTACTTAATTCTTTAATTCTTTTTTTTAAAATAGCTTCTGTTCTCTTTCAGATTTTCCAGTGAATAATTGTGGTGGACTTTTAACCGTGGCTTCGAAATCTTGGACATTGCATTGCCTTGTACTTTGTGAATTTTATCTTTGATGTAGGCTTGATCAAGAGTCTTCTGTTTGTTTGTCAAAAGTCCCTTTTTGTATCATCTTTTGTCTTTTTCACTGTTTTCGCTCCAAGAACCTGTAACCTGTAAAATGTAGCAGACATGCATCAAAAGCACCTGTTTATTTATAAAACGAATAAGAATGGGGAATATAAAATGCAATATTATGATATGAACAAATACCCCCAAACTTATCTTTTGCTCGTCCTCGAGCAAACTTATTTTAATTCACTAAAATCCTAACCGCACTTTCGCAGGAAAACGCGATTGCACTGAGCACGTGCAACAAGCCGTTAAACCTCTAGGTGTCCCTAGTAGGAGGAGTGTTGTCTCCTGAGGGTTTTCAGCGGATTACACCCACAAAATCCTATCAACTCGGCCCATTGACTTTTGTTCTCCAATTAGGTTTTCTAACAAGGAATTCTATTATCTTTTGACTCGCAAATTATCCACCCACATTCTTCACACTTCCTCATTATTTAACTTAAGATTATATATGTTCTATAGACTTACTTAGCTTTCGGCATCTCTTAAGTTTTCCTTCTAGGATTCCATCTCAACTTGGGAATTTCTATCAACTCTATTAAAGATATAAGTTCTATTCTTCATTCCTTTCTCTCCTCTAAACTCTAATCACATATCCCCACGTGTGTATAAATATCACCCCTACACTTGGAAATTCAAATCAAGCAATCGTACTCTCGTCCATTGTCCAAAGCACTTATTAATTAGTGAATTTTTAATTGAATTTCGCTTACACATCCTTCATGCGACCGTTAATACTTCTTGAGGTACCAACGACCGATTAAAAAATGTGTTCGCACATTTAAGCGTAATTCCTAGTCTTGCAACACCCAAGGCTTTAGCAGCGACTCCCAAACCAGTTGGTCTAAGGCACTAGGTGATGAAGCACCCTCGCTAAATATTTTTCTATTTTTGCAGCCTTAAGTGATCAAAAAAACCAGTGTCCATTTTTTATTCTTTATTCACACTTATATATTTTTTTATTTTCATTGTACTAAGGACTTTAGACAAGAGCATTTCAAGGTCTCTTCTACTATTCCAAGTTTCAAGATGCGTGATTGTGCAAATTATAGGGTATACATTTTCAGAATTTAGACTTAAGCTAGGAACTATTTTTCAAACTTATACTCTAATAAGAACATCAATACTCTTCCCTTGTTTCGACTTAGCCCAAGAAGTGAACCCAAAATTTGCCTATTTCTAAATAAACTACAAGGCATATACTTTCTACCGTTAAACTTTAAGGAATGTTATTTTTAGGGTTTTTAATTCAGTAAGTCTAAGATCTAGTTGTTCCTAGACAGTTAACCTATTTGTCAAACTCAAGTCAAATAAGCCAAAATTGAATACAATAATTTTTATAATTTTTGAATTTTTCCAATTTTTATGGTTTTTCAAATGAGTATGCAAATGCAAAAGTATGTACAAATGAATGCGAAGGAAGAAGACGTACCGAGCATGCCCCCAAACTTGAACTTGACAGTGTCCTCACTGTCATGCTAAACCAAGAGGGTCAAAATACCGATACTCCTTTGTTTATTTATTTATAATTTTTTTTATATTTTTAATGTTTTGAAATTTTTATTTTATTTTTTTATAGAAAAAGAAAACAAAAAATATATACATATATACAAAGATTCCCCCAAACTTAAGCTTGGCCTTACACAAGCCAAAAGTTAGCACCAACCATTCAAAAATCTTATCGTGGAAATGGTATAGTTGGTGCAAGAAACTGAGAAGCACGCGAGACCGTGTGGAAAGAAGAATGGTAGAATATGGTCTCGGTGGGGGAGAAGAATGGCGAAAAGAAGAAGGAAGTGGAGTACGATCTTGAGGGTGTAAATTAAGTGAATAAATTAGCGCAATATGTGATGACCGATATGTTATAAGCGATTGCGCTAACCTATCTACTCGTCGAGAAATGGGATCAAATCCCTCAAGATTCGCAAGAAAACATGGGTACGCCGAACTTGGTATTGGAGATGAAAGCGTAACGGTCATTTGTACGGTCGGGACAATAGGAGAGACGAAAGGGAGTGAATTAGGGATAGTATCTTTCTCACCGTAGTAAACTGTTTCGAACTTGAAAGATTCCATTAATGGTTCGAAACTACTATAATCAACCGAGTCTGATGGTTCAACTAACTCATCTGAAAATGTAAATGACTCAAACTCGGGCGGTGAGTCATCAACATCGTCCGAAAAAGTGAAAAACTCATAGGTGTTATCGTCTGTGAGAATTGTGTCAGATTCAAAGGAAAATGTTTCAAGCTCACAGTCTTCAAGCGGGGTCGGAACGATGGAAAGGATGGAGGGTGATTTAGTTAAACGTTCAAGAGGATGAATTGGAAAATCAGACACATCAAACAAAAATGATTCAACCTCAATATTATCCTCAAGACTCTCCTCAATACTATCCTCAATATTCAACTCATCCATGCCTTTATCATCAAAATCAAGACGCATATGAGATTCGGGAGAAACATTTAATAACTCAGGATGGTGATTTGAACATAAAATTTCAAGCAAATCGACAGGTTCATCATCCGAAATATTCCCGGCGTCTATATCCTCAATCAAGTGAAAATCAATTTCTTTAGACACCTCATCAAAAGCATGGATATCTATCGATTTAGGTTCTAGAGTGGAGGTGTAAAGATCAACAGGATTAGGTGCGGTTTCACTCGAAAGGGGTTCCTCACAATCTGGCAAATCAAACACTACAAAATCACGCAACTCATTTTTATTTTCAACAGGTGAACTATTTAGGGCAATCGATGGAAAACAGGAGTTGTGGGCTTTAATTGGGTAAGGGTAGGTTTGATTTGAAAATCCTCTCTCATTCTCACTCTGTCCAACTGCCGCCTTATACATTGAAAAATTTGGAGCTAGCGGGACACTAGCTACCGGTTCACTAGGTTGCATAAGAGCGGCCATGGACGCTTCCACATTCCTCATCATTTTATTTGTTGCTGCAATGTATGCTTCCAACGACTCTTCCAAACTAGACTTAGATGGTGAGGGAGTTTCAGTAAAAGATTCAAAATTGGTTGGATATGTGAAACTCCCTAATGGCTGTGTCGAAACAGTGTCTAGTGAAGGTGGGAAGGTCGGATATGATTTGTAGGAAGTGGGTGGTTGGGCAGGGGTAGGGTCAACATATGGATAAAAAGGTGAATAATCGTGCGGATCCCTAGAACTAGATGAGTGGAGAGGGGTGAAAAATCGATTGCGAGATTGAGAAATATACTCAGCAATGGACATCGGCCTAGGAGTTACAGCAGGACTTGGAAAAGTGGTGTCAACATATGTAGGTGGTAAAGGTTGACTAGGTTGACACAAAGTGGGTTGAAAAGTCAAACTGTTTCTCCTAGACGCCTCTATGTGATCTTTCAAAGATTTTTTTAGGCATGGAGGGATCGTTTTTAAATTGACCGAACAAATTGACATATGACGCAAAATTAAGTTCGGGATACCAAAGTTCGGCTAATGATTTATTATGTGGGGTACCCATGTTGTAAGAAGGGGAAAGAAGGAAAGTTTATTGTTGTGCGAGGATTTATTTGCGGCTAAAAAACTTTGCAAGTTTCTATAAAATTTTCCTTATTCCTTTTTTTTTTATTCTTTTTCTCTTTATTAGGAAAAATTTGTTGCAAAAAGATTTTCAACACAAGATATGCAACAGCAAAATATTTTATAGAAAAGATATGCAACAATAAAATATTTGATAAAAAAAATATGCAACAGCAAAATATTACTTGCAATCTAATTTCATTTCAAGTGGGGCCCAAAAATCCTGCACAAGATTGTTATTTTGGAGAGGAATAAGATTTTTGAGCGCAAAGAAATCCTGCAGGCAAATTTACAGAAGATATATCAAGATTTGCAGAGGAGGAGAGAGAAAACTCACAGAAATTTGCAGTGGCGGAACTGTTTTTTTTTTTTTTTTAAATCTCGCGCTTCAGCCCTTTTTTTTTCAAGCCCTGAATCGACCAGGCCGCGGCGGTTCCGCGGCCGGAATGGGGCTCGCGCGGCGGTTCCGCCGCGGTTTGGTAGCTTCGGAGGTTTTTTTTTTTTTGACCAGATCATCGCGATTCTTCTTGTTGACTCGGTCCTCCAAATTTCTTTTGTTCCTCGGTTATTGTGATCTTCTATTTGTTCGGATTTGATATTTGCCGTTTTGATCTCTGTAGATTTTCAGATCCGAATTTGTGTGCAAATCCTGCAAAATTCAAACAAGAATACCCTTCCAAAAATAACAGATGATATTTTTTTTATATTTTTTTGTGATTTTTCAGATTTTTATGATTTTTTAAATTTTATGATTAACCCGAAATTGCGAAAAGGAAAGTTCTACGCCATCCCCGGCAACGGCGCCATTTAATTGGTGTGATTCAGCGTGCTTGCGCTTTCTAGAAGATAGATCAAAAATATTTGTAACCGCAATCAAGAACGGCGTCGCTTTGCAGCTAGCCGGTGAGTACGGGTCGGTCCACAGGGATGTTGTGAATTTCCGATTCGTTCTTACGAGTTAATTCCGAAAGGTGTTCGGACAGATTATTAAATCTAAAAATCTAAATTATCCTAGGGCAATTAATTAAAAGTTATAATTAGGGCAGGAAAATAAATTTATCTAGGGCAAAGAATTTAAATCTACACTAAGGCAAGAAAATAAATTACTTACAGATGGATCCCTCCAATCTTCCATCCAGGTTTGTCAGATCTGAATTTCTGAATTAAAAAGAGGCACCGATGCTCTCCAAAAGATTTCTAAATTTTATTCATTAAAGGGAGGCATAAGAATTACAATGTTTAGAGTTCTATTTATAGGAAATAGAAACCCTAGGTTACATTTTGATCCGCATGTCTGAAATTACAAAAATAGCCCTAGGTCAACTAGTCAAAGCCGCAAATGAATTTTGGTAAAATAAAATCTTCCTTTTGTCTTCTTAAAAAGGAAGTATTGGGCCTTTCCTTTGTGGGCTCTTCTGTCTTTGGGCTTCCTGGGCTACTTAATTCTTTAATTCTTTTTTTTAAAATAGCTTCTGTTCTCTTTCAGATTTTCCAGTGAATAATTGTGGTGGACTTTTAACCGTGGCTTCGAAATCTTGGACATTGCATTGCCTTGTACTTTGTGAATTTTATCTTTGATGTAGGCTTGATCAAGAGTCTTCTGTTTGTTTGTCAAAAGTCCCTTTTTGTATCATCTTTTGTCTTTTTCACTGTTTTCGCTCCAAGAACCTGTAACCTGTAAAATGTAGCAGACATGCATCAAAAGCACCTGTTTATTTATAAAACGAATAAGAATGGGGAATATAAAATGCAATATTATGATATGAACAAATACCCCCAAACTTATCTTTTGCTCGTCCTCGAGCAAACTTATTTTAATTCACTAAAATCCTAACCGCACTTTCGCAGGAAAACGCGATTGCACTGAGCACGTGCAACAAGCCGTTAAACCTCTAGGTGTCCCTAGTAGGAGGAGTGTTGTCTCCTGAGGGTTTTCAGCGGATTACACCCACAAAATCCTATCAACTCGGCCCATTGACTTTTGTTCTCCAATTAGGTTTTCTAACAAGGAATTCTATTATCTTTTGACTCGCAAATTATCCACCCACATTCTTCACACTTCCTCATTATTTAACTTAAGATTATATATGTTCTATAGACTTACTTAGCTTTCGGCATCTCTTAAGTTTTCCTTCTAGGATTCCATCTCAACTTGGGAATTTCTATCAACTCTATTAAAGATATAAGTTCTATTCTTCATTCCTTTCTCTCCTCTAAACTCTAATCACATATCCCCACGTGTGTATAAATATCACCCCTACACTTGGAAATTCAAATCAAGCAATCGTACTCTCGTCCATTGTCCAAAGCACTTATTAATTAGTGAATTTTTAATTGAATTTCGCTTACACATCCTTCATGCGACCGTTAATACTTCTTGAGGTACCAACGACCGATTAAAAAATGTGTTCGCACATTTAAGCGTAATTCCTAGTCTTGCAACACCCAAGGCTTTAGCAGCGACTCCCAAACCAGTTGGTCTAAGGCACTAGGTGATGAAGCACCCTCGCTAAATATTTTTCTATTTTTGCAGCCTTAAGTGATCAAAAAAACCAGTGTCCATTTTTTATTCTTTATTCACACTTATATATTTTTTTATTTTCATTGTACTAAGGACTTTAGACAAGAGCATTTCAAGGTCTCTTCTACTATTCCAAGTTTCAAGATGCGTGATTGTGCAAATTATAGGGTATACATTTTCAGAATTTAGACTTAAGCTAGGAACTATTTTTCAAACTTATACTCTAATAAGAACATCAATACTCTTCCCTTGTTTCGACTTAGCCCAAGAAGTGAACCCAAAATTTGCCTATTTCTAAATAAACTACAAGGCATATACTTTCTACCGTTAAACTTTAAGGAATGTTATTTTTAGGGTTTTTAATTCAGTAAGTCTAAGATCTAGTTGTTCCTAGACAGTTAACCTATTTGTCAAACTCAAGTCAAATAAGCCAAAATTGAATACAATAATTTTTATAATTTTTGAATTTTTCCAATTTTTATGGTTTTTCAAATGAGTATGCAAATGCAAAAGTATGTACAAATGAATGCGAAGGAAGAAGACGTACCGAGCATGCCCCCAAACTTGAACTTGACAGTGTCCTCACTGTCATGCTAAACCAAGAGGGTCAAAATACCGATACTCCTTTGTTTATTTATTTATAATTTTTTTTATATTTTTAATGTTTTGAAATTTTTATTTTATTTTTTTATAGAAAAAGAAAACAAAAAATATATACATATATACAAAGATTCCCCCAAACTTAAGCTTGGCCTTACACAAGCCAAAAGTTAGCACCAACCATTCAAAAATCTTATCGTGGAAATGGTATAGTTGGTGCAAGAAACTGAGAAGCACGCGAGACCGTGTGGAAAGAAGAATGGTAGAATATGGTCTCGGTGGGGGAGAAGAATGGCGAAAAGAAGAAGGAAGTGGAGTACGATCTTGAGGGTGTAAATTAAGTGAATAAATTAGCGCAATATGTGATGACCGATATGTTATAAGCGATTGCGCTAACCTATCTACTCGTCGAGAAATGGGATCAAATCCCTCAAGATTCGCAAGAAAACATGGGTACGCCGAACTTGGTATTGGAGATGAAAGCGTAACGGTCATTTGTACGGTCGGGACAATAGGAGAGACGAAAGGGAGTGAATTAGGGATAGTATCTTTCTCACCGTAGTAAACTGTTTCGAACTTGAAAGATTCCATTAATGGTTCGAAACTACTATAATCAACCGAGTCTGATGGTTCAACTAACTCATCTGAAAATGTAAATGACTCAAACTCGGGCGGTGAGTCATCAACATCGTCCGAAAAAGTGAAAAACTCGTAGGTGTTATCGTCTGTGAGAATTGTGTCAGATTCAAAGGAAAATGTTTCAAGCTCACAGTCTTCAAGCGGGGTCGGAACGATGGAAAGGATGGAGGGTGATTTAGTTAAACGTTCAAGAGGATGAATTGGAAAATCAGACACATCAAACAAAAATGATTCAACCTCAATATTATCCTCAAGACTCTCCTCAATACTATCCTCAATATTCAACTCATCCATGCCTTTATCATCAAAATCAAGACGCATATGAGATTCGGGAGAAACATTTAATAACTCAGGATGGTGATTTGAACATAAAATTTCAAGCAAATCGACAGGTTCATCATCCGAAATATTCCCGGCGTCTATATCCTCAATCAAGTGAAAATCAATTTCTTTAGACACCTCATCAAAAGCATGGATATCTATCGATTTAGGTTCTAGAGTGGAGGTGTAAAGATCAACAGGATTAGGTGCGGTTTCACTCGAAAGGGGTTCCTCACAATCTGGCAAATCAAACACTACAAAATCACGCAACTCATTTTTATTTTCAACAGGTGAACTATTTAGGGCAATCGATGGAAAACAGGAGTTGTGGGCTTTAATTGGGTAAGGGTAGGTTTGATTTGAAAATCCTCTCTCATTCTCACTCTGTCCAACTGCCGCCTTATACATTGAAAAATTTGGAGCTAGCGGGACACTAGCTACCGGTTCACTAGGTTGCATAAGAGCGGCCATGGACGCTTCCACATTCCTCATCATTTTATTTGTTGCTGCAATGTATGCTTCCAACGACTCTTCCAAACTAGACTTAGATGGTGAGGGAGTTTCAGTAAAAGATTCAAAATTGGTTGGATATGTGAAACTCCCTAATGGCTGTGTCGAAACAGTGTCTAGTGAAGGTGGGAAGGTCGGATATGATTTGTAGGAAGTGGGTGGTTGGGCAGGGGTAGGGTCAACATATGGATAAAAAGGTGAATAATCGTGCGGATCCCTAGAACTAGATGAGTGGAGAGGGGTGAAAAATCGATTGCGAGATTGAGAAATATACTCAGCAATGGACATCGGCCTAGGAGTTACAGCAGGACTTGGAAAAGTGGTGTCAACATATGTAGGTGGTAAAGGTTGACTAGGTTGACACAAAGTGGGTTGAAAAGTCAAACTGTTTCTCCTAGACGCCTCTATGTGATCTTTCAAAGATTTTTTTAGGCATGGAGGGATCGTTTTTAAATTGACCGAACAAATTGACATATGACGCAAAATTAAGTTCGGGATACCAAAGTTCGGCTAATGATTTATTATGTGGGGTACCCATGTTGTAAGAAGGGGAAAGAAGGAAAGTTTATTGTTGTGCGAGGATTTATTTGCGGCTAAAAAACTTTGCAAGTTTCTATAAAATTTTCCTTATTCCTTTTTTTTTTATTCTTTTTCTCTTTATTAGGAAAAATTTGTTGCAAAAAGATTTTCAACACAAGATATGCAACAGCAAAATATTTTATAGAAAAGATATGCAACAATAAAATATTTGATAAAAAAAATATGCAACAGCAAAATATTACTTGCAATCTAATTTCATTTCAAGTGGGGCCCAAAAATCCTGCACAAGATTGTTATTTTGGAGAGGAATAAGATTTTTGAGCGCAAAGAAATCCTGCAGGCAAATTTACAGAAGATATATCAAGATTTGCAGAGGAGGAGAGAGAAAACTCACAGAAATTTGCAGTGGCGGAACTGTTTTTTTTTTTTTTTTAAATCTCGCGCTTCAGCCCTTTTTTTTTCAAGCCCTGAATCGACCAGGCCGCGGCGGTTCCGCGGCCGGAATGGGGCTCGCGCGGCGGTTCCGCCGCGGTTTGGTAGCTTCGGAGGTTTTTTTTTTTTTGACCAGATCATCGCGATTCTTCTTGTTGACTCGGTCCTCCAAATTTCTTTTGTTCCTCGGTTATTGTGATCTTCTATTTGTTCGGATTTGATATTTGCCGTTTTGATCTCTGTAGATTTTCAGATCCGAATTTGTGTGCAAATCCTGCAAAATTCAAACAAGAATACCCTTCCAAAAATAACAGATGATATTTTTTTTATATTTTTTTGTGATTTTTCAGATTTTTATGATTTTTTAAATTTTATGATTAACCCGAAATTGCGAAAAGGAAAGTTCTACGCCATCCCCGGCAACGGCGCCATTTAATTGGTGTGATTCAGCGTGCTTGCGCTTTCTAGAAGATAGATCAAAAATATTTGTAACCGCAATCAAGAACGGCGTCGCTTTGCAGCTAGCCGGTGAGTACGGGTCGGTCCACAGGGATGTTGTGAATTTCCGATTCGTTCTTACGAGTTAATTCCGAAAGGTGTTCGGACAGATTATTAAATCTAAAAATCTAAATTATCCTAGGGCAATTAATTAAAAGTTATAACTAGGGCAGGAAAATAAATTTATCTAGGGCAAAGAATTTAAATCTACACTAAGGCAAGAAAATAAATTACTTACAGATGGATCCCTCCAATCTTCCATCCAGGTTTGTCAGATCTGAATTTCTGAATTAAAAAGAGGCACCGATGCTCTCCAAAAGATTTCTAAATTTTATTCATTAAAGGGAGGCATAAGAATTACAATGTTTAGAGTTCTATTTATAGGAAATAGAAACCCTAGGTTACATTTTGATCCGCATGTCTGAAATTACAAAAATAGCCCTAGGTCAACTAGTCAAAGCCGCAAATGAATTTTGGTAAAATAAAATCTTCCTTTTGTCTTCTTAAAAAGGAAGTATTGGGCCTTTCCTTTGTGGGCTCTTCTGTCTTTGGGCTTCCTGGGCTACTTAATTCTTTAATTCTTTTTTTTAAAATAGCTTCTGTTCTCTTTCAGATTTTCCAGTGAATAATTGTGGTGGACTTTTAACCGTGGCTTCGAAATCTTGGACATTGCATTGCCTTGTACTTTGTGAATTTTATCTTTGATGTAGGCTTGATCAAGAGTCTTCTGTTTGTTTGTCAAAAGTCCCTTTTTGTATCATCTTTTGTCTTTTTCACTGTTTTCGCTCCAAGAACCTGTAACCTGTAAAATGTAGCAGACATGCATCAAAAGCACCTGTTTATTTATAAAACGAATAAGAATGGGGAATATAAAATGCAATATTATGATATGAACAAATACCCCCAAACTTATCTTTTGCTCGTCCTCGAGCAAACTTATTTTAATTCACTAAAATCCTAACCGCACTTTCGCAGGAAAACGCGATTGCACTGAGCACGTGCAACAAGCCGTTAAACCTCTAGGTGTCCCTAGTAGGAGGAGTGTTGTCTCCTGAGGGTTTTCAGCGGATTACACCCACAAAATCCTATCAACTCGGCCCATTGACTTTTGTTCTCCAATTAGGTTTTCTAACAAGGAATTCTATTATCTTTTGACTCGCAAATTATCCACCCACATTCTTCACACTTCCTCATTATTTAACTTAAGATTATATATGTTCTATAGACTTACTTAGCTTTCGGCATCTCTTAAGTTTTCCTTCTAGGATTCCATCTCAACTTGGGAATTTCTATCAACTCTATTAAAGGTATAAGTTCTATTCTTCATTCCTTTCTCTCCTCTAAACTCTAATCACATATCCCCACGTGTGTATAAATATCACCCCTACACTTGGAAATTCAAATCAAGCAATCGTACTCTCGTCCATTGTCCAAAGCACTTATTAATTAGTGAATTTTTAATTGAATTTCGCTTACACATCCTTCATGCGACCGTTAATACTTCTTGAGGTACCAACGACCGATTAAAAAATGTGTTCGCACATTTAAGCGTAATTCCTAGTCTTGCAACACCCAAGGCTTTAGCAGTGACTCCCAAACCAGTTGGTCTAAGGCACTAGGTGATGAAGCACCCTCGCTAAATATTTTTCTATTTTTGCAGCCTTAAGTGATCACAAAAACCAGTGTCCATTTTTTATTCTTTATTCACACTTATATATTTTTTTTATTTTCATTGTACTAAGGACTTTAGACAAGAGCATTTCAAGGTCTCTTCTACTATTCCAAGTTTCAAGGTGCGTGATTGTGCAAATTGTAGGGTATACATTTTCAGAATTTAGACTTAAGCTAGGAACTATTTTTCAAACTTATACTCTAATAAGAACATCAATACTCTTCCCTTGTTTCGACTTAGCCCAAGAAGTGAACCCAAAATTTGCCTATTTCTAAATAAACTACAAGGCATATACTTTCTACCGTTAAACTTTAAGGAATGTTATTTTTAGGGTTTTTAATTCAGTAAGTCTAAGATCTAGTTGTTCCTAGACAGTTAACCTATTTGTCAAACTCAAGTCAAATAAGCCAAAATTGAATACAATAATTTTTATAATTTTTGAATTTTTCCAATTTTTATGGTTTTTCAAATGAGTATGCAAATGCAAAAGTATGTACAAATGAATGCGAAGGAAGAAGACGTACCGAGCATGCCCCCAAACTTGAACTTGACAGTGTCCTCACTGTCATGCTAAACCAAGAGGGTCAAAATACCGATACTCCTTTGTTTATTTATTTATAATTTTTTTTATATTTTTAATGTTTTGAAATTTTTATTTTATTTTTTTATAGAAAAAGAAAACAAAAAATATATACATATATACAAAGATTCCCCCAAACTTAAGCTTGGCCTTACACAAGCCAAAAGTTAGCACCAACCATTCAAAAATCTTATCGTGGAAATGGTATAGTTGGTGCAAGAAACTGAGAAGCACGCGAGACCTTTGGGTTGTGTAATGCTCCCGCTACATTTCAGCGGTATATGATAGAAATGTTCTCCGACATGATCGAGAAGTTTCTGGAAATATTCATGGACAATTTCTCCATTTTTGGAGATTTCTTTGACGAGTGTTTACAACACCTTGACGCTGTCCTTATCCACTGTAAGGAAAAGAACTTGACTTTAAACTGGGAGAAATGTCACTTTATGGTTCGTGAAGGTATTATCTTAGGACATTATTTCACAAATTGGTATTGAAGTCGATAAGGCTAAAATCGACGTCATTTCAAATCTTCCTGCTCCCAACCGCATCAAAGACATCCGTTCCTTCCTTGGCCATGCCGATTTTTATAGGCAGTTCATCAAGGACTTTAGCAAAGTTGCTGAACCCTCGACTCTTTTACTTGCCAAGTACTCGACATTCCATTTCAACTCAGAATGTTTTGCAGCCTTCAACTCGCTGAAACAGTTACTCACTACTGCTCTTATCATGTCATCTTCCGACCGGAACCACCCGTTCGAAATTATGTATGATGCTTCCGACTTCACTTTCGGTGCTGTTTCAGGACAGCATATCGATAAGAAGCCGCATGTAATTTATTACGCAAGTCGTACCCTGAATGACGCCCAATTGAACTATACAATGACTGAGAAGGAGTTCTTAGCTGTTGTATTTGCTTTAGAGAAATTCTGGCCATACCTTATCGGCTCCCCAGTCGTCTGTTACACGAACTATTCAGCTCTGAGGCATCTTTTTGCTAAAAAGGATGCCAAGTCTGGGTTAATACGTTGGATCCTCTTACTCTAAGAATTCGATCTTGTCATTAAGGACAAAAGTGGATGTGAAAACGTTATCGCCGACCATCTTCGTTTCCTGATAAACAACTCTTAACAATATCATGCGAACCTTGGTTCACGGATATTATAAATTACCTTGCTACTAGACTTGTACCAAACGAATGGTCAAGTCAGGACAAATATCATTTTCTTTCCTAAGTAAAACACTTTTACTGGGAAGAACCCTACCTGTTCAAGTATTGTCCTGATCAGATCATTCGCCGGTGCGTGCCCTACACTGAATTTCAGAGTGTTTTATTTTTCTGCCACGATCAAGCATGCGGCGGTCATTTCGGCTCCAAAAAAAATAGTGGAAAAGATCTTGCAATGCGGGTTTTACTGGCTGACGTTGTTCAAGAATTCAAATGAATACAGCAAGACATGGGGAATTGGTTTCATGGGCCCGTTCCCTAACTTATGTGGGAACCTGTACATTCTTCTTGCACTTGATTATGTTTCAAAATGGGTTGAGACCGTCCCAAGCCGAACTAACGACAAAAGGGTTGTCGTTAAGTTTCTCAAAGAAAATATCTTCTCTCGGTTTGAGCACCCTCGAGCTATTATCAGTAATAACGGATCGCACTTCTGCAATCGGTCTTTCGAGACTGTAATGCGGAAATATAAAATCAACCACAAGCTCTCCATGCCCTACCATCCCCAAATGTGTGGGCAAGCCGAGATCTCCAATCGGCAAATCAAGCAGATTCTGGAGAAGACGGTTTCTACAAACTGTAAAGATTGGTCTTCAAAATTGACTGATACCCTTTGGGCAATTCAAACAGCATATAAGAACGATCTCAGCATGTCTCCGTATCGCCTTGTCTTTGGAAATGCTTGTCATCTCCCGGTCGAGATCGAGCATAGAGCTATTTTGGCAATCAAGGAATTTAATACCAATCTTTCTCAAGTTGGTAGCTTTCGAAGGCTATAGATAAACGAGTTGAACTTGCTGCGGGATGAAGCATACGATAATGCGGTTATCGTAAAGAACAGGACGAATGTGTTTCATGATAAACACCTTGTGCGCAAAACGTTCACGCCAGGACAAGAAGTTCTTCTTTACGATACTCGACTGCATTTTCATCCGGGTAAGTTACGATCTTGTTGGATGGGACCTTTCTTGGTGCAGTGTGTGTACCCGCACAGTGCGGTGGATTTGGAAAATCCAAAAGACGGTTCACTATTCTAGATGAACGGACACAGAGTAAAATCGTTCCTTATCGCAGAACCATCGAAGAAGCTCCTGATATTGCAGGAGCCGGTTTACATTGCCCGATCTTCCTCCGTTTACCACCAAACTTCGGTTATCCAGCCATAAACAGTGGAAACACTGTTTAAAATAAATTTGGTGTATGTATATACTATCTTGTATATATAAATGGATATTCTTGTCTGGTGTGTATCTATTTTTTTTATCTTCTGACGAGCATCCCTGTCTTATAAACGCTCGGTATTGTGTGTCGGGATATTTCTTGCTTGGTGAAATTCCCTTTTGTAAAAAGAAAAATAAAAATAAAAACAAAAACAAAAAATAAGGGTTTTTTGGTGTGAACATTCAAAAAAAATACCAAGTTTAGAGGTGTTTTAGTGCAAAAGAGGTCACTTTTCGACCACCTTTTGACTTCCTCTTTTTAAACACATTTTCTCATCTGTTTTTCCCCAACCCGAGACCTCATCATCCTCAACTCGCAAAACCCTAGCAGCCAAACAAAATTCCACCGGCGATCCTCTGGTTCGACCGCGCAACCGCCACTTGAGGCTCCAACGACCGTGCTTCCGCCGCCCATTTTTCTCTGCACCCTCTGAAATTTTCATGGGAGGTTTGCTTTCTCAATCTCTTCTCTCTCGAACTGTTAACACTGTGTTTTCGTTTTAATGGCTCCTAATTTTCAACCTGAGAGAGATTTCTCTTCCATATTCGCCCACGACTTTTATGGTAGTTATTTTGGCAACGAAATCCGGAAACACGGGTGGAATTACTTTTTGTACAACCATCCAAACGCATTCGCGCTTCAGGATCTCGTTGGTCGCTTCTTTGAGAGCATGGAGGAAGGGTGTTTAAGGAGTTATACTTATATCCGCTTGTTTTGGGGGATCGAGAAATTGTTATAGATAGGGACTTGATTCATGAAGTAACTTTGATCTCCCACATTCCCGCTCATGACCAACCCTTCCAATTTGAGGATTATATGCCGTTGATGGACACGAATTATGCTAGGGAGCCGAAGAAAGGAATTTTTGGACGTACGCTGTATGCGAACGTATTGACCACGTGCCATTGGGAAAAAAATAATATCTTTGGTAGTTCACATAACACTACATTTTTTACTCCATTCCTACAAATTGTGCACACACTAATGATGAAAAATCCAAATTATGACATGTGCACAGTGTTGTTACACTCGATTGGCACCAGCAAAGGGACGGCCAATTATCCGTGCCTAATATTAGTGACACAATTGTGTCTCTATTTTCTTCATGTGGAAGAGTTTGACGTTTATATATAGTTGGGTTTCCCATTCGACCCCTAATTGAGGGTACGTTGATGTCATACATTAGACTTCACGAGTTATGGTCGCGCACTGAGCCGGCCGAGAATGTGATGGCGGATACCCCTAGCTCGAGTTCCATAGCGAGCGATGAGGAGCTGACCCCCGCCGAGCAAGCACGCTTGTTGTGGAGCACTAACAAGGGTCGAGTGAGTGTTAGGGATGCTGACTACTTTTGATCAGTGTATTACGAGTCTGAAGCAGGGGATGACTGTCCTGTTAGCACATAATGATAAGGTGAGGTCCAGGGGTCGTGATGCTGACACCAGTGGGGCTGGCACGAGTAGTGCAGACACGAGTGGTACTGCATCTGGTTCTAGGAGACGTAGGAGGCAGCAATGAGAGCACTGCTGTGAGTATGTTTGGGGGTGAGATTTGTTGTAAATAGTTTTCAATGCATTCTGCATTTGCACGTTTATTTTTTGCTTGTAAATATTTGTTCTTTTGTTTGCATTTTTAAATTCCGCATCGTATCATGTTTATATTTCTGCATTGCATTGTTCTCTACAAAAACCTATAAAAATTTGAAAATCCCTAAAACCCATAAAAATTCGAAACCTTCTTTTAAAAAAAACAAAAAAAGTTGGCTATTTAGACTCGAGTTTGACGTGATGGTTGGCCAGTTAGAAATAACTAAATCCTAAACATAGTAATTGAAAACCCTCAAAATAACTCTCCTTGAAGTATAACCGTAGTAAATATACGTCATTGAAGTTTGTTTTGTAAGTAATTTTGAGTTCAGTTCTTGAGTTAAGTTGAAATAAAAGGAAAGTATTGAAAGCTCTATTGAAAAATATGTCTGAAAAATAGTTCTTATTCTTGACTCCAAATTCAGAAAGTATATACCCTACAGACTGCACTTACACACCTTGAAACTTGGGGTAGTAGAGGAAACCTAGAAATACTCTTGTCTGAAAATCTAGTATGAAAGAAAAAATGGTATTTGTAACTAACCACCAAAAGAGCGTCGCTGAAAAATATATCCGGTCTTGAAAAGAAAAAAAATTGTGTATATTAGAAAACATGAAAACTGCTATTTATGTCTTAATAAGCTTACACACTCCGTAATCAGCTGATTAGTATCTCAGAAAGCAGTAGTAGTCACATGAAAGGTGTGCGAGCGAATCCACTCATCATTAATACAAAGAAGTAGTACTAGATATTAGGGTAAGGGTACTATAGCTTGAGTTGAATTCCTAAGTGTAGGGATGAAATTACACACACGTAGGGGTATATGATCGATATTTGGAGAAGAGATAGAAATGAAGAATAAGTCTTACATCTTCCTTAAAGATGATAATTCCGGATTGGAGACTACGCTTTAGAAAGAAAACTCAAGAGAAACTGAGATCTTTATAAGCTAACAAAACGTATAGGATCTTAAGTTAAATGAATAGGATGTGTGAAGAATAAGGATTGGATATTTCTAATTTAGGATGATAGAGTTTCTAATTAAGATACTGAACTGTAGGATTGGAGTCGACGGCTAACTTGACAGGATTTTGTGGGTGTAATCCACTAATAACCTTCAGGAGATAAAACTCCTCCTCTAGGGCAACCTAGGGGTTTAACGACTTGTCGCACACGCTAAGTACAACCGTGACGTCTACGAAAGTGTGCTTAGAATTTTTTTGAAAATAAAGTGGCTTTGCTCGGGACGAACAAAAGATAAATTTAGGGTATTTGTTCATATCAGAATTTTGCACTTTTATACCATCCATTCTTGATCGCAGTGCATGTAGGTAGGTGCTTTTGATCCATGTTTGCTACATAATTGCAGGTTACATGTTCTCAGTCTAAAACAATACAACTCACGAACAGTCACGACAAATTCAGGACAACTACCTCAAACGGATAAAATACGGATTCCGCTCACCATCCGTCAGGTGCCGCCTACCAGTTCAGGAGACGAGATCGAGTGAGAGTCATTCGTGTCTGGGATAAGCACAGAGCACGAGAGGAATAGCACAAAGATCAAGAAGGCAACGCGGAGCTAGAGGAAAATCAAGGCAAAATGTCTACTCATTTTCATTTTTTGGACTATTGAAAATCTGGGAGTAATTTGGAATGATCCTGCAAATACAAGTGTACTAAACAAAAAAACAAAGCAACACGAAGAAGCACAGAGAAAACGGAGCGCCAATTCAACCATACGACTGTGGATCCACGAAGTTTGACCCTTATTGGCGACGGATCCGCGGTCTGACCACCGTATCTCGTGGCTATTTTTCACGGGTAGTTTTGTAATTTTATATGGGCTCAGAATATGGCCCTAAGGTTTCACTCCTCTTTCTATAAATACTCCAGATCAAAACCAAACCAAGGATGTATATTTTTCACCTAGTTTTAGTTAGAATTTAGTGTAACTTCTTCTACTTCATTTTTCCTCCATTAAAAATTGTATAAGGGCTTTTTAAGTGGATGATTGATGAAGTTGAGGGTTTATATGTTCATGTCTTGAACAAGTGTTAACTAGTTCTACTTGCGTGTTTTTATTTTGTTTAGTAGTATAAATTGTTATTTATCGGTTTTTTTATTTCTTATTTTTCTGTTTTTATTTATTATTGCAACCATGATACTCAATTGCGATTCTTACTTAGGTGAGATCCCGAGTAGTTAGTTGCCATCCTCTATCTAATTTCCTTCTATCTTCTCTACTAGTTTTTATTTTATTTTATTTTTTTATATAATGAGTGAGTAGTTTTCTCACTTGTTAGGAGAGGATAAGAGAAGTTTGAGAGAAGGAAATCTTCCTCACTCTTTCTTTTGCCCGACAATTTGAATTGAACTCCCGTCAAGGCATCCATAATTCGCTTCCTACGACCCCCTATCCTCTATGATAGTAGTGACATCCAAGTGAAACCGGTTGTGGTTGGATTGACCGGAGGTTATGGCTAAGAGCCAAGAACGGACGGACAAAAACCAAAAGGAAGAAACTAGGTGTTGGAAAGTCTAGCTTATACTCGCAAGTATCCTTCCTAGTCGTGCTAATCCCCTTTGTTGCCGATTAACGTAACATCAATATCAAGAGAGGCAATTGAATGAAGTGAACAAACTCCTAACTCAAACTAACCTAATCCTAACCCTGGTAAGCTTCCATTCACATAGATATCAAAACACATAGTTAGTATCGGACAAACTCGGACAAAATTTGACTTAACTCGTTAACATATTAAGAAAAAGACTCTCATCTCTCCGTGGATCGACCCGTACTCAACCGGCTAGCTACAAGCGAAACCGACTTAATTGTGGTAAATAGAACATCTAGATCGCATAGCAAAATCATAACAATCAGCGACTTAGTCTAGATATTGTGAATTAGTCTAAGTTTAGCGGTTACGAATTAAAAAGGGTAGAGTTAAAAAGGGTAAAGTTGTGTACCGGAGACTGACGTATATAGAATACGAAGATACAATAGTAATCATACCGACGTCAACCCTACAATCACACAAATTTTTTAATTACAAGCGTCGAGCTTAGTATTTCTCTTCTTTATAAATAATAACAACAATATATATATTCTCCTGGCTATAATTAACTGAAATTAACAATAACCAAACCCTAACCTAAATAACTAAAATTTACAACAAATTAACTAAATTAACCATAACCCTAACTCTAAACCTAACCTTAACCCTAAAATTATCCCTAACACTAAATAAAATTAACCCTAACATTAATCCTAACACTAACTCTAAAATTAATTAAAATTAACAAAATATTAACCCTAACACTAATCCTAAAATTAACCTAACCCTAAACCTAAAATTAACCATAACTCCGAAATTAATCCTGAAATTAATCCCGGGACTAATCCTAAAATTAATTAAATTTAACAAAAAATCAACAAATTAACTAAATTAAAAAAACTACTTACCAATTTGGTGTCGGAGGCGGGAGGCCGGGGCTCGGAGGCGGCTGGAGGCCGGGGCTCGGAGGCGGGAGACCGGAGGTGCTTTGAGAGGAGGGAGCTCGGAGGCGGCCGGGGGATCGGAGGAAGAAGAGAGAAGGGGGGAAATTTGGGGGAGGAAAATTAAATAAAGGGGGAAGATAATGTTTTAGGAGAGAGGAAAAGGGGGATATATCACGGATAGATATTTCGTGTCGAAATACCGAAGTCAACAAATTTTTTTTCATGGGCAATTTATTTCGACGGTGAGAGCGGATCGAAATGAGCCTCCCGTCGAAATAAAGCTCCACTGCTTTTTGGAATTTCGTACTCGACTGCTACAAAACAAGAAGAAAAAAAATAAAATAATATTGGCCGAACGGATTCAAATCCCCAACTGGAATTAGTGGACAGAAAAACGGATTTCCTACAATAGCGTAATTAATGGACGGTTGAGACCTACAGAGGACCGATTCTATCAGTACAGCAGATCCAAATCGGTAGGAGAATATCATCTAATACCGTCCCACTCCCATCCAAGTATATGACCAAACTCAAATCTATATTTGCTATTTCAAATGTAGAGCCCAGAATATAAATGTCCATATTTCCCATCCTAGTTTAAGGTTTATGGTAGCAAGGTCTATCATATCACTTCGGCATCCTCTTCGTGCTACTTGTGCCTTATTTGTCACACATATTTTCCATGTTATCTTGATCATGCATAAATTTACGAACTATTTAACCAAAAGCTTAAAGTTATTGGATTGTAGAATAATAGTACCGTACATAAGTAATTCAATTCGGATCTTTTTGATTCAACATCGATCGCCTTTGTTAGCTTGTTATTTAGAACCATATGTAGCAAGCAAAGATTTAGTTGATCTTTTTAATGAGAATATTATACTACATATATACTACTATTTAGAATATATTATAATATGTTATTTACCATATTTAAGTAAAGGGTTTTTTATTTGCTATCCAAATGTTTCAAATAATGTTATCACTTTAAATCCAAGGCAATCTTCGCTTAATTAGATAATTATAATTAGCCTTGCACAGAGATGCACATGGGCATGGGGCCAGCCCTGCCCTGAGTTCTACCGGTCTACATGATTACCCTTTTAGGGTTTACCTCCACATGGGCTGTTGGGTTTCAACCAAACATCAACCTGCAGCTTATCTTGGCCCACATGAACCAATAAGCATATAGCTAGCTAGCCCTGCATAAAATAAGAGAAATGCTCAACCATGCAGGCTTTAGGGTTTTCGATTCTCCAACACCCTTTAATATGATGCATGTCACTTTCAATGACATCATCCCAGGATCCCTCCTGAGATGACATCATTGAAAATGTCATGAACCCAATAAAAAGGATGGTGGGTTCTGATGGGTGGAGAAATTATTCCATATGTCGGATGTAATACACCTAGATAGGTGGGAGAGGGGACGAACTCCGAGCAGTCTTGGACATCGTATGAGACCCGCACTTCTATTTTCTCTCTCTTGTCGGAATATATACGACCGGCAGAAAAAATAATTTTTCCTGATGGAGGAATAAAAAACCCACCAGCCTTGTAGAAAAATCATTATTCTTAAAATAAAGAGTTACCGATTTGCACCTCTAGTGATGCCCTTCAGCTAAATTTGGATCTGCTGCACTGATTTTTATTACGCAAGCTAGTCCATTCCGACGTCCATGACAACTTAAAACCATGCATGGACCCTTCTTTTCTACATTATCGTAGAACCATCCGATTTTTGTGTACTGATTTTCTTCAATGCTGGAAATACGAGTAGCATTGATTTTTTTCCATACCTAGGGTAGGATTATTTTGGTTGAAATAACCAGAACAATCAAATGATAAGAAACAAGAGCGAAAAATTCAATGGATTATCAAAAGATGCTCAGAATAAGCTCTGAGACTACAAATAACAAGCTAAATCATCCAATTATTTCGAATATGGATAAGCTACAATTATAATTTTCCTGGTGGATTATTGCTTGTGTCAATGTATTTCCTCTTAATTATTGCCTATTATGCACTCATTTATGTTTGCATGATTTCAATGACTAACTACAACAACAATGATCAGAGCTACTGCAATGTGTACAACGGAAGCCTAGCTGGTGCCCAATATGCAATGTATGGAACTGGAGCCTATTATCCATACTTAAAGATTGCGCAGCAGCAGAGCTCATTGGGAAGAACACTGCAAGCCTCCTGTTGTTTGATCAAAAACTAATACATGGCTGTCCCTGAAATCACAACCAAGTTCTGATCTCTTTGTTTATAATGCCTCGACTGATGCTAACGTGCCAAACTAAGTCCTAAGAATTTTTGGCTTACCTGTGCAAATGATGTCATAAGCCTAATTTAACATCAAAACAAATCTGGACTCTGAAATGAAATGTCATATTCTTAAGTTGATTCAAACTGCACGTATCTAATCCAAGTAAAACAAGCATCTGAACCAGCCTAATTATAAACTGATGTAAAAGAAACTATGCTCTGGTGCTATACAAGTTACCTAAGGTTTCATTCTTTTGCTGAAGCAAAGGATAAATCTGAACAATCCAAATATTTGTCATAACAGAAGGAATGCTTGATATGCAATGTTATCAGAGCAGCAGTTAAGGTGCAGCTTGGTTCAAAGTCGATTCTAGGGTTCTAGGAAACATTAATTTGCATACCATTGGAATTATAAGATCCATCATATATATAGCCATAGTTACATGCCTTGGGTAATATATAGAATCATAGTTGCTTCCCAAAATATATATTGCCACATCACAACTTTAGTTTCAGTTTGCATGGAATGCGAGAATTTATACAAAAGATTTGGCCAAAATTGCATACCATGACGCGATGAAGCATGCTTAATCTTTTCTACAAGGCATCCTCATGATAGAGATGAAGCCCCAAGCCAAGTCTTGCACAAGCACGACGGAAAGCCATAGCTTCTGCCTTTTGTACTGGATCACCGAACCTTGTGTCCTCAACAGCAGCAGTTCCACTTGATTCTCTGTATATCTAAATAGGAAAAGGGAAGTAAAAAAAAACTTAGATCAGATCCACATAATATGGAATCTTGTTTTTGTGCAGAAACATGGAACTCGTTCATAATCAACATATTTACATTATATCATGTCGTAGTAGATTCAGAAGTAGAAAAATGCATTCTCTAAAAAGCGAAAACCACTGTTATTACAGGCAAAGATGTGAATATGTGTTTGTACACGGGCGGACATCCACAACTGGGGTGATGAAGACTCCAACTGCCTATAGAGTAAGTTATTTAAGGGATAAGACAAGGTCCCATCATCTTCATAAATAATATTCAGCAAAAGAAAATTTAAAAATAAACTTTAATGGCTTGTGAAATACCAAAGGTCCAGGTCGCCAGAGTAGCACGGATATGAGACACGATAAGGGAAGGATTCACAATATTCCAATATTTCTAGGATACAGTTTGTTGGATACACTATTTCCTTATTTCAAACACACGTGATCACATGCACGTGATAAATATCATTTGTAGCAAATCTAAACTAAGAATACAAATAATCTGCTAGTGTTAATGCATGAAATGTGGGTGTCTTATTTACTGATACATGTTCAATACATCTACAACACAAATATAAATTTTAGGATATGTTAAAAAGCGTTTCATAAGTATCCTACACGAATGCGAAAGAATGCAGTACAGACACACATCCGGTACAAGTCTGATACAGACTCGTCTCTTGGACAACGAATTCATGTAACATAGCAGGTCAGTGATGGTAGAGGGTCTATCCAGGTATCAACAGCTCTACTGCTGTTTCTTCATGTTAGACATCAGAAATGAAAAATAGAAATTTAAAAGATAAGCTGAAAAGGCAGTCTATAAGATAGCTACAGGCGAACCAAGTATAAAAGTTGGGTCCTACCAACGAGATTGTTGCATGAACCCGATGACGTTAAGGATCAAATGTAACAAAAACAAAAGTTAGTAGATAATCTTTACGCTCGATATTGGTAAGGGAAGGAAAAAATGAATGTCAAAGTAAGACAGAGGTTTAATAGATTTAGAAATGAAGTATACCATTGATAGCGAGTTTATCTATGTAATTATAAAACTATAAACTACTAAAATATTCAATGAAAATTTGCATAATCTCACATCAGTTTCCGAGAAGTAGAATATTGCCTACATAATGCCAAGTGATGTCTATAAAAAGATGAAAACCCATCAAAGTAACGGCAAGCTAAATATTGTGAGAAACAGGCATGTGATAATGCATCTTGATCGTAGCACATAAATCAGAGAAACACTTAAACTGAAATAGTACCTCAGCATCAGTCCCAAAAAGTGTGACACGATAAACTACTGTCACAGCCTTGCCATCAGCAGAATATACAATGCTTCGGACTTCACCAGACCATTCTGTAACACAAATAACATTGTTATAATTGTTCCATTTATTTATGGCACGATTCCGAATTACCCATTCAGCTGAGAGAGGAATGATACACATACCTGGAGCATGTAAGTTCAAAATTCGGTTGACAATGTGCCTGTAAGCAGGACACACGAGAAACACAAAGGGGGCGATTGATTACAGATGATCAAGTAACTAATTCTAGATGTCAATCACTAAATACAATCAGGCACATTAGAGAGATAATGAAAGAGGTCTGAAAAATCCATCTTCAATAGTGAATGACAAATAAGAGCTGAAGCTACAAATAGCACATTCTTATTTAGTACAATAAGCAACAAAAATACATTTTAGGTATGCACAACATTAGATTCCGAAATGAAAATCAACGTAAATGTCATTACACGATGTCAACTGGGCTAACATAGAGGTTATAATTAAGAATACAAGAACAACCATTCTTGTTGATTTTGTGATTAATCATGCAATACAAAGAGAATAAGAGAAATGAGGTTGCACTCAAATTTTGTTCTCACCTCTTCAGAATTTAGCTTGTTGTGGGTTCAAAATCTTCCTCACACAACACAAAATGATTTACAACCGAAACAAATGCTCCAGTTGGAATGTCACTTCCTATCTTACATTATACCTTGATTAAGGATCACACTTGATGGTTCATTTCACATGCAAAGGGTGGAACGCAGACTTTATAGCTTGTCAATTTTTTACCAAAATACCGATTGATTGATTAATGAATGGAACCACACATGGAAGTTAAACTTGACCTAATATACTAATCAAAGAAATGTGGGTAAATGAGCATGTGTGCGGGTATATGTTGTCGAATCATTTGACAATAGACCGTTGCTTGTGGAACTCAAAACTTTCTAAAGATTGAGGTCTAAACGCGAAAAGAGGTCACAATAACATTGATTGTTGTGATATCACGGTGAATAACGCGACTGTCTACATGACACTCTTATTGTGAGTGATTCTACGTTATTCAAATGCCCGCAGGAGCAAAAGTAAAATGTTCAAGTTTATCATCTTCGCAGCTGTAAGACCTCAAACGAGATGAAGATGCGGGAGGTGTTGCAATTTCTTAAATACCACTTTTTAGGTTAAGGGATATAGATATAGACGATAGAACCAGATTCATTAAAGGTAAACACCAATAATATAGATGATCGCAGATATGTGCTAAATGAGCAAATCATGCAACTCTATCACTAGCTTACTAGTAAAAGGAGAGATAAAATCGAACTTTTCATATCTTTATGTGCACGGTGCATGTTAACTTGATACTTAACCATTTGATTTGTCTATTAACTTGTTTCAACATCTGAAATATTTTCTTAGAACATAAATTTCATTTTCATGGATTATTTATATGCCAACCCACATATGATATGATATGATATGGGGCGGCGTACCGCATTGTGCGACGTATTTTCCTATTATCGTCTTTCCTCTACTCCAAAGATACCTCCCGATCCATATTCTACACAATTTCTCTCCTAACGACGATACCTTGTTCGATTAAACAATACAGCTGCTAAGAACAAGCTATATATGCAGCAAAAATTTAAAGGGGGATTAGGGCAAACCAACCAAGGGACGTATTTGATGGTGTAATCATTCTCGACACGGAGCTTGATGAACTCTTCGGGGACTTTCTTGCTCAGCTGTTTCAGGATCTCCGACAGCGGCCGGCAGATCCCCGACGTCGGGATCTCTTCTGCTGCCTCCCTTAAGTTATCTTCGATTGGAATTGATGGAGGAGACCTCGATGAGGCCATGGGCTTCGCTGCGAAGGAGCGAGAGGAGAATGGGGATGATCTCAGGAGCATGAGTCTTCTTGCTGCTGAGGCCCTCGTCGCCATCGCTGCTGCTGCCGTCGGAAACAATGAAAAGGGGGTTAGGGTTTTAGTTGGGGTTTTGCTGTTGGGGAAGGGTTTGGGAGTGGGCTGAGTTCTACAGGATCCGTTAAGGAACCTATGACAGGCCTTGTTTGTGTTGGCCCATAAGGCTAGTATTTGTATTTTCAGGTGGGGAAAATGTCTAGAGCCCCTTTAAAGAAACCAAAATATCACAAAACCCCTTGTATGTATGGATGTTAAAAAAGGCTCGAGCCTCGGAAGCTCGAATCGGATTGGCTCGCTCAAGCTTGTTTGGTAGTTATACAAGCCGAGCTTGTTCAAGCTAGGCTCGTTTAGGGTTCGAATAATGAAGTTATATTTTGGTAGTAAAATCAACACTTAGTTACAAAATTCATTGTTTTTCCAGCCGAGGTGAATTAAAATGTGTTTGTTCCTTTTAGTGCTTGCTTTTCAAACTTTTAAACCTTTCCCCCCAAAATTGATGTCGCTCTTTCGAATGCATTGCCTATTATTATATATTAATACCTAGCTGTCTTCCATGCATGCCCACTTTCAGGATAGTGATTGAAAAGAAATATATATGCTAAGGTGTTTGATGGAATGTTCTAAAGGAGAGGTGATTTAAATTGGTTTGATTGATGATGCTAATCTCCACCCATGACACTGCTCTGAATGTGAAAAGGATAAACTTTGATACAAGTCTTATCTCATATACAAAGACACCGGCGCCAGATGCTTCCACATTTCAAGATATATATTCCGAGGGCGATTTTCCGGGGGCAGATATCTTTCGAGTATTGCAGAAGACTGACGCAAAATAATTAAAGAAGAAATCTCGATTCCCCTGGCTTGATGGCCTTTTTGAGTTTTAGGCATTTGTTTGGCTTAGACCTTTTAGATAGATATATGGTCCTGATCATGATATATGCTGGTTCGGAATATAAATATATTTTTTTTTGGTTTTTGGATGAAGAATCGATCGATACTCATCAAACTTTTGCTCGACGCAATCTTGGCACTGATCGAAAGGACTAGATATAGACTATAATGCACTCTCCATAAGCGGCAACACGGTTAGCCTCTCTTCACAAACCCTTCCAACATTGCATTTTGTTACACAAGACTCTGCTATTGTCTTTTTGAACTTTTGAAAAATTCAAGCGGGTACATGACAGCTTTTCAAAATTAACTCCCCAAAATGTCCCTTTGTACTGTTAGGGAAATTCTGTGAAGAGATTTTGCGGCATGGCGGTTTTGATGAAATTTCCCTTTAACCTGTGGATCATGGATCCGACCAGAATTAAGCTAGCACTTTTTGTATACATGGGGTGCCAATGTGACTAAACTGTCTGCCCTTTAAGAACAACGTCCTAATCCCAAAACATTTTAAAACATTTTACCGAAAGCAATCCACTCAAGGGAGAGCACTATTAATATAGAAATGTAAATGATTTGCTTCGTGTCCATGCATGCCACACATTTCGGTTCATGACATAGGCCAATAATGCTTGTCTTTTATATTTCAAGATCCATTGGCTGTATCTTTTTCAGATTTTGTCGCATCTAAGTCAAAGACGTGAATGCATGCGTAGCTTTTGATATTATTATTTTTTCGTCCTAATTAATTCTTTTTTCAATTTAGAAAAAAATCTAAGCAAGATGACGATAAATATCTCACTAAGATTATCTATCGTACTATTAAAATGCCGGCTATTCTCCGGATCACAATAAATATCTCATTTATAAGATCAGCTATCAGTATTAACCTAACGGAGTCCACGTGTCATCTCCGATCCTTTGTCCCCGATAAAAATTAGAGCATCCTCTCTCCCTCTCACACACACCTAAATTTTATTTAGCTTTCATGATTCGCTTAGCCGATGCATTCCACATGCCGAACAACAACAACAGCCCAAAGCCTTTCCTCTAAATTTTTTTGGGATTTTCTACAAGAATATGTTACTAATGTTTATTTTATTTTAAAATATATTTTATATACTAAAACTAATTGAGACACATGTTGTTATTGATGAGAGATTTTTTTTTTTTGAAATAGGGTAATTTTAATTTAAAATTATAAACATAGGGTAGTTTGTTTTATATTTATGATAATAGGGTGGTTTAGTGGACCCCACCACCTCCCCATAATGTAAATTTTTTTTCTATAATAGTCGCCCTCTTCAAAATTGAGGGGAGGGCGGGTTCTAGGAACCCGCTCTCCCCTATAATAGGAATCCGCCCTCTAAACTGGGGAGGAGGTGAGGTCCACCAAACCGTCCTATTATCACAAATAAAAATCAAACTATCTTATTTTTATAATTTTAAATTCAAACCATCTTATTTCAAACAAAAAAAAAAATGGATGAGACGATGATTGGCCATATATGCTTTAAGATAGTAGATACATGCATGAATGCATGATCTAGGCGTATCTATGACAATGTGTCGCCTCACTAATGGTACCAGATGCCATATCAAAAAGAGCCAAGGGCCATAAATCCACTCAAGGGAACAAGGTTGTTATGTGTGTGGTATTAAATATACCTTCTTTCTCTTTAAGCTTGCACCCTAAGTGATCTTCTACCATGCATGTACGATTTGAGATTGATCAAAAGCCAGCAAATTAAAGCAGTGGTATGCCTGAACTTTGGCCCTTTGCCTGTCTTCATCTGAGAGCCATTAGCATGACATTTCAATTCCTCAATGATAAGTCCACTGAGGTTGCGTCTGTTACACGTAATGGAAGATTATCGGAAACTCTCGCATTTCCGGGAACGGCATAATTAGACATCTGATTCCAAGAAATCTTGGATTAACGTGCTTGGTATATTTTAATCATTCCCGCTTATATATTTGTGTGCAACTGTCAATCGGCGGCGAGACCGGAGGAGGGCCGGTGGATGACGGCAAAGCAGGCGACGAACTACGACCGGCCGACGGCGGACTGCCGATCGATGGCAGACCGGCCGATGAACGTCAGCGATGACCGGAGGCCAATCGGTGAACGATCAGTGATGACTGGCGGTGGTGGCCGACAGGCCGGCCGGCGGACGACCGATGACGGACGGCGGTCGGGTCAACCGGCGGGTGGCGAGAGAGGCCGGCGGCGGATGGTCATGGCTCATTTGATGTCAGGCGGGAATATTTCGTGATAATTTAGGATAGACGCATATTTGGAGGGAAATATGATATGAAATAGAGTCATTTAAATTACCATGGTAATTTTATATTTCTGGAAATATCTTTTATACCTAAATAAGTATGGTAATATTTCATGAAAATTTAAAAGTACCATATAGGTTATCCAGCATACCTAAGGGACTTGACAGGAATCATTTATGTACTGCACTTAGAAGCAAATTTTCCCTACTAGCTAAACATTTAGAAATAAACTGGCTTTTATCAGTTTTGAGCAGATCATCCACAAAACTTTCCATGAAAGGTTTCGTAATTTAAAAACACAACCCCGTCTCAGTGGATCTAAACTCTATATCTCTCTTTGTGCATGAGTGTGCATACTTGGGATTGTGCGTGTATCTGCGGTCATGTGTGCGGTTGTGTGTATGTGAGTTAAAGATGTTTGGGTAGGTTTTTTCACTCTTCGTCTTTGTGAAGTGAAGATATCGCGGGAAGTTTTTCCTTGTATTACTCATCATCACGATGGTCGTCGTGAACACGGCTGACATCAACAGGCTGTGAGCATTCGCTCCATACCCGAGGTTAAACCCTAAAGCAATAGGTTTTATGTTTTAGCCGTAGTATCATAACTAGGAATGTTTCGAACCAACTCATGTTTCTCTTCTACGATTATGTGTTATATGTTTAATCTCTGGATGTAATGATGTTGTGTCATGTTTGTTTATCCGACTACATCCTACTGAAAGAGCATATAGAAAATGTAATGTTGGATAAAGGAAGCAAAGTAAATATTCACTTCCATAATTAATCTATTATCAAGGGTTTTGTCTGGTATGCATGTCAATTTTGATTTGACATTAACTTCATCTGAAATTAGAGGCCAGTTCTAAGTTCTAATTCAGTGCAAAAATCTACCTGTCTTTCGTGTGCATGGATCTAATCATAAGAGTAAAAAGGTAAAATATCATAGGTTTCAAAAGGCTGTCCGAAAGATATCAAAATATTCCATATATATTTTGTTAATAGTTCAGATGGAGATATTGAAGATCGGTCCTTGATATCACTTTAATGCCCTTTCTTTATTCTGTGGGCTTACATGGGGTCGTTACGTCATGGTATTGTTATGAGCACTGATCCAATCCGGTGCAAATCTCATTGGACCATAACAAATCTTATTTTATAATTTTAAGGTTACCGTAGAAATCTCATTTGATGTTTTCTAGAATCGGCAGCTTTACACACAAGCGTATTTGTTCATATTAGATTTTTACATTTTTATACTGTCCATTCTTGATCACATTACATATAGGTAGGTACTCTTGATCCGTATTTGTTGAATAATTGCAGGTTACAGGTTCTCAGCTCTAAGCAATGAAATTTATGGAAAAGCGTGACAAAATTCTGGACTACTGCCAACCACAGATACATACGGGTATCAGCTCACCGTCCGTATGATGCAGCACACCAGTTCAAGGGACAAAATGGCAAATCAATGGTCATTCTCATGTACAAAGCACAAGGGCAACACAAAATCCAAGACTTCTACGCGGAGCTCAAGAAAATTAAGGCAAAAAGTCCACATCAATTCACCTTTTTGATCTGCTGAAAACCTGGAAGAAAAATGAAAAGTTTCTGAGAGACCAAGTATACCAAACAGAAGAGAACAACAACATGAGAAAACCCAGAAAAAACGACAAAGCAACTCTACCAAACGGCCGCAGAACCGCGGCCAACATGGCATATATGCGGCGGATCCGCGGCCGGTCAACTCAGTGTTGAATCGGTTTTTGAGGATGGTTTTGTAACTTCGTTTTGGACCAGATTGTATCCCTATGGTTTCAGTTTCCTGCTTATAAATAGCCCAGTGCAAAACCAAATGAAGGGTGATTTTCTTTGTATTAGATTTTAGGATTAGATTTTATAGTTCTTCTTTCTCTTTTCATCTTTCTCCATTAAAACTTGTAGTAAGATTTATGAGTGATGAATAAAAGAAGAGTTCTTTTCTTTAACATGCTTGTCTTGTTATTGTATTTAATTTATTTGCTTGTAATTTTCATTTGCTAATCTAGTTGTTGTTATTTGTTGTTTGCTTTCTTTTTTCTTCTATTTTTCTTTATTCTTACAACAATGATGCTTAAGTATGATCCTTGCCGAAGTAAGGTCTCAAATAGCTAGTTGTGATTTTCTAACCCCTTTCTTTCTATCTTCCTCCTTTGTTTTATTTTCTTTTTCTTATTAATGGGTGAGTAGTTTCTCATTTGTTAGGGTAGGATAAGGAAAGTTTGAGAGAAGGAAATCTCTCTCACTCTTTTCTTACCCAATATCTTAATTCGGACTCCCGTTAATTGAACCACAATCCACTCCCTACAGCATCCTATCTTACATGATAGCGGTGATTCCTTAGCGAAACCGGTTGTGGTTGAATTAACCGGAGGTTAAGACTAAGAGCCAAGAACGGACGGACAAGGACCAAAAGGAAAAAAACTAAGCGTTGGAAAACCTAACTTATACTTGCAAGTTTCCTTCCTAGTCGTGCTAATTCCCGTTGTTGCCGATTACCGTAACACCGATATTAAGAGTGGCAACGAAAGAAGTGAACGACTCCTAACTCAAACTAACCTAATCCCAACCCTAACAAGCTCTCTTTATATATATTTCGGCACATAGTTAATCTCAAACAAATCTGGACATTTGGACTTAACTCATTAAAACACATAGAAAAAGATTCACATCTCTTTGTGGACCGATCCGTACTCAACCGGCTAGCTACCAAATGAAACCGTCTTGATTGCGGTAATTAACTAAGCACGCAAAAACTCTAACAATCAAATGGCGCCGTTACCGGGGAGACTGTAGTTTATTTCTTTATGTAATTTCGGGTTAATTTGTGAATATACATATAACCAAAAACTATATATATATATATATATATATATATATATATATATATATATATATATATATATATATATTGTAAAATTTATCTTGTTATTTTTGATTCATTTTTGTGCAAGTGTGCAGGATAGGAAGAAGGTCAAGTTCAGTGCCAAAGTCGTGGGGGGTTAAACCCATATCTCTCGGCTACACCGCGGCGGATCAAGACGGAACCATGGTCTACTGTAAAATTCTGGAGCAAACTCAATGACCAAATCAAGATTCAGGGGCTTTAAATAAGAAGAGGAGACCCAACTCAGCACAGGGAAGAAGTTTGAAGGTCCAACTCCACTGTATAGCCGCAGTGCCGCGGTATAAGTGCTTGTTTGGCCGCGGAACCATGGTCAACTGCTGACATCAGCAACCAAAAATCATCTGTGAGTATTTCAACCCTCTTCTCCACTCCTCTGAACTCCACCGAACTATTCTTTCTGCAGCATTCTTTGCACAAACTCTCTTCCCCTCTCCAATAAAATTGTTTTTGTGCAGAATTCTTTACGCCGCCGCCAAATAAATTTTTTGCGAGTGTTTTAGATTTTTGTTTGTTACTGTTTTGCATAAATAATACGAACTTTAAGGGGCTATAACACCAATTCAGATTGGGTGGGGATTTCATCACCCTTCCGAAGACCCCAAAAATCACTAAAAGCATACGCATTACCTTTGAGCTTAATAAAAAATATCTAAACTCGGCCAACTAAGGACCGTCGTGCTCAATAAGACAGAGAAAGGTTTGTGCGTATTCGATCATTTATTTAAACTTGATTTTGTGGTGCCTAGGCTAGACAAGTGAGAAAGGTAATTTTAAAAGGCCCGTCTCACGGTGATTCGTGAGCGGAATTCTCCTTTCCTCATTTGTGCTTACTGATTGATAAAGAATTCTTGTTTGTGTAAGTAAATCAAATCAAATAGTCCCCGGCAACGGCGCCATTTGATTGATCGTATCTTTGTGTGTCGGTTTAAGAAGATGTATAGAATCACAATCAAAGAATTATATTTGATCGCAATCAATTACGGTGTCGATTGTAGATCGTAAGCGAGTGCGGATCGTCCACAGGGATTGTGCGATTCGTTTTTATATTTGATTTGTTTGAATCGAAAAGTTAATCGAAAAGAAAAGAAAACATGATTCAAGAATTTATCAATTGATTCAGGTGTCACGATGTTTAATCAAGAATCAAGAAACTGATAAACAATCAAGAATTGGGTTTCGATAATATTTCTAACCAAAATGTCAAGACTCTAAATGAGGCTCGCAGGAATCGATCGGATCTATAGACGTGATGTAATCTAAAGATAACGTGTTCTTGTCCTTCGAAGGATTGATACTGGATCGATGATGATCGACGAGAGTTAGGGCTTTCTCGTGAAACTAGGATTTCATCATTTAACCCTTGTTCTTTCGTCGATATCATTCACATTCTAGCCTCTAGCAATTTCAAGAAACGATCGTAACTTCCCAATTTCGAGCGATATCAATCAAGAAAACATCGCAACGAAATGGGTCGTCAGTTCTTGAACTTGCTAGGGTTTACAAAACTCGTAGGAATCAAGAATCGTTTTCAGATATATTACAACATCATTCTATCGATCGTCTCGACTCCTTGACGAGCGGAGTATTACTCAAACATCACAACAAAAATTAAAACTAGAAATTTAGATTGACTCATGATGCAAGAATTTAAAGAAAACAAGATAAAAGAATATCACCTTTTATTTATATCAACAATTTGATTACAGTCGCTCAAGAACTACAAGAGGAAGAACTAAATTGTTGAATTGGCGTCGCTCGGCTTCGTGAGTCGCGGATCAGCTTGGACCACTTGCTCTGTTGAAGAACGGCTCGGCTCATAAAAGGTTGCACGGCTTCTTGCTTGATGGGTACTCGGGATCTTGGCTTTTGATTGGAATTAGGGTTAGGGTTTCACACAAATCCTCTCACTAGACTTGTGAAAGAAGAAGATGAAGAAAGAGATAGAATGGCTCTAAATGAACTAATGGATTGATTTTTTTTCAAGGTTCCAAGATTGAATTCTAAGTGAGCCTAGGGTCTTATTTATAGAGCACCCAAACCCTAAACCTCTTGAGTTCCCTCCAAAAGTTTGTTGAAAGACTTCTAGAAGTAGTTTGTTAGGCTTAGCTTAGGGTTTAAGCTAGGGTTTAGAAAGAAGTTTCTAGAATGTTAGACTAGTTTAGTGTTGATTCCAAAGCTTGCTGATCTGGCAGAAGTCTCTGGAGTCTTCTGGAATTTGAAGTATATGAGCTGAATGTGGGCCCAGAATGAAGCATTGTACACCAAAGATTTAGGGCTGACGTGGCAATATGGCCGCGGAACCGCGGCGCAAGCAGGCTCCGGCCGCGGTTCCGCGGCCATGTAGGAGGCTTGGAGCTTGGGCTCTTTGCAGTAGTCTTGGGTTGCTATTTGGGGTTTCTTCTGATATGTTGATTTGTATTTTCCCTTTTGGATTGATACCAGATCTCAGGTCTTTGAGTTGGCGTAATGTTTGATCGGTACCATGTACATTTTTGGTCTTACTTCTGGATTTTCCTGCACAGATCTCAAAACAAGTGTTGCGCAAATGTAGGGATGATGCGATGCCATGAAATGCAATCAATTTCCTTTATAGTGTTGGTTTTAGAGCGTAATACATGTAATCTGATATTTTGCGACAGTTTTGCTAATATGTAAAATATGAATGCCGAACACTTCTATATGAATGCAAATGATGAGGAAATTGCTGGCTAAACCATGCAATATTTTCGACTAATCAAATTATCCCAAACTTAATTTCGATCGTCTCGAGCGAACTGTTTTATTAAAAAGAGAAGGAGAAAATAAAGAAAGAGAAAAACTAACTAGCACACTTTCGTAGGCAACACGATTGCACTGAGCATGTGCAACAAGCCTTTAAACCTCTAGGTGTCCCTAGTAGGAGGAGTGTTGTCTCCTGAGGGTTTTCAGCGGATTGCACCCACAAAATCCAATAATAAAAGAAAGATCATGAATATTACATTTAAAGACAAGAATTGTAAAAAAAAAGCCTTGAAAATTAGGGTTTCCAACTAAGCTAGCTTTTTAGTTGTCATGAGCCCTATCTTAATGGTCATGAAAAGATGTTAGAAATCACGTCCTCCCTCAATAAAACATCGTCTTATTCTTCATCTCTATCTTTCTTCCAAACATCGATCATATAACCCTGCGTGTGTGTAAAGACATCCCTACACCCGGAGAATTCAATTCAAGCTATCATACTCTTGCCCATCAGCCTCAGTACTTTTTAATTAATGAATATTTAGATGAGATTGCTCACACACTTTCATGCGACCGTTAATACTTCTTGAGGTACTAACACCGATTACTCCTGTGCTTGCTTACTTGGTGTGTTTTCCTCGTCTTGCACCACCTCAGGCATAGCAGTGACTCCTAGACCAGTTGGCCTTAGGGCACTAGGTGAAGAAGCACCCTCGCTATACATTTTTTTTTATTGCCCTTGGTGATAACAAAACCAGTGTCCATTTTTCTCACCACTTTATATTTTTTTCTATTCACTTTTTTCTTTTTATTTCCTTCATACTTTTGGCTTTAAGACAAGAGCATTTCAAGGTATCCTCTACTATCCCAGGCTTTAAGACGTGTGTAAGTGCGAATAGCAGGATAGCAACGTTCAAAATGTTTGGCTTCCAGAATAGAAACTATTTTTCAGACTTATTTTTATCCTCAGATTAGTGACGTCCTTCATCTTACTAACCCTTGGGACAACGGCTCATAACTACTTATTACTAGTTCGTATAAGAAAACTTCTAATTTTCTTAGTTTTCTTAAATTTTTCTAATCTCATAGATGTAATTGTTCACTATCTAAACTTTCATTATCTTATTTATATACAAAAAAGTGTAAATATTAAAATTATTTTTATACTTGAAAATTTTTACATTTTTATGGGTTTTGAAAATTTTTAAATTTTTATAGATTTTTAGATTTTTAAAAGAAATGTTTTGTGCTTATGCAAATGATATGTAAATGATGCAAAAATAAGCACAAACCTCCCCCAAACTTGTTTTCAACAGTGTCCTCACTGTTGCCAGTAGCTATATCTGAAAAAACTTGTAAGTCTGGGAGGAATTATTAGTGGGGGCAAAATATATAAGTGATGAACTTCCCCCAAACTTATTCTTTTCACTCACCTCCATTCAAAAGATGATGCAATGATATACTGGACATGAAGGTGAGATGGAGGAATTTTAATCCAAATAAACTGGCTCTTGTAAGAACAAGAGCTCCTCCGTGGGGTCAGTGGAAAAGTACGGCTTTAATCTATGTCCATTCACTTTGAAAAAGGTGCCGTTTTTAACATTTTCTACTTCTACTGCCTCGTGCGGGTAAACAGACCGCACAACAAAAGGTCCCTTCCATCGAGATCGGAGCTTACCCGCGTGAAGGTGTAATCGTGAATCATAAAGAAGGACTTGTTGACCGGGTGAAAATGTTTTCCTCAAAATGTTTTTATCGTGAAAAACCTTAGTCCTATTCTTTGTGATTACAGCGTTATCATAAGCTTCATCGCGGAGTTCGCTTAGCTCATTAAGTTGCAGCTTCCGAAAGTTGCAAGCAAGGTTTAGATCAAAATTTATTTCTTTAATAGCCCACAATGCTTTATGCTCTATCTCGACGGGTAAGTGACATGCTTTTCCAAACACTATCCTATATGGAGACATCCCTAGGTCGGTTTTATATGCAGTTCGGAATGCCCAAAGAGCATCCGTCAATTTGGTCGACCAGTCTTTTCTATTTTTAGCAACAGTTTTCTCCAGGATAAGTTTGATTTGTCTGTTTGAGATTTCAGCCTGCCCGCTTGTTTGTGGATGATATGGTGTAGAAAGTCGGTGGTTGATTGAGTATTTCCGCATCAGAGTCTTGAAAGATCTGTTGCAGAAGTGTGTCCCATTATCGCTAATAATAGCGCGTGGGTGTCCAAATCGCGAAAAGATATTCTCTTTCAAGAACTTAATGACAACTTTCTTATCATTAGTGCGACATGGAATGGCTTTTACCCACTTTGAAACATAATCAACCGCCAGCAATATGTACAGATTCCCAAAGGAGTTGGGAAAGGACCCATAAAATCTATGCCCCAAACATCGAATATTTCAACAATCAAGATGGGTTGCTGAGGCATTTCATTCCTCTGGGAGATTCTACCCGTATACTGACATTGTGTACAGGTTTTGCAATGCTCAAATGCGTCCTTGAATAAGGTCGGCCAATAAAATCCACATTGCAAAACCTTCTCCGCTGTCTTTCTAGGACCGAAGTGACCCCCACATGCCTAATCATGACAAAAAGAAAGAACACTCTTGAACTCTTCATTCGGGACACACCGGCGAATGATCTGATCAGGACAATATTTAAACAAATATGGCTCATCCCAGTAAAAGTGTTTTACTTGGGATAGAAAACGGTATTTGTCCTGTTTTGACCAATCGCTGGGTATCAGTCACATGGCATGATAGTTCACAATGTCCCTGAACCATGGTTCATTGGATACGCTCAAGAGTTGTTCGTCAGGGAACGAGTCATTGATCGGCAGGGTCACAGGGGAAGAAATGATGCGTGAAAGGTGGTCAGCTACTACGTTTTCACATCCTTTCTTATCTTTGATAACAAGATCGAATTCTTGTAACAGAAGGATCCAACGTATTAGTCGACCTTTTGCATCTTTCTTCGCCAGAAGATGTTTTAAAGCGGAATGGTCAGTATACACAACTATAGGTGAGCCGATTAAGTAAGGCCTGAATTTTTCTAATGCAAATATAACCGCTAAAAGTTCTTTTTTTGTGGTTGTATAATTGATTTGCACATTATTCAGGGTCTTACTAGCATAGTAAATCACGTGTGGCATCTTTTCGATGTGCTGTCCTAAGACTGCACCTACTGCAAAATCAGATGCGTCACACATCAGCTCAAAGGGGTAGTCCCAGTTTGGTGATGATAACACGGGGGCTGAAGTGAGTGAGTGTTTAAGTGAGTCGAAAGCTGTCTCGCAATCCGAGTCAAAATGGAAGGTCGTATCCTTGGCCAGGAGAAGAGTTAAAGGTCTAGCAATTTTGCTAAATTCCTTAATGAATCTCCAGTAAAAGCCCGCATGGCCAAGGAAAGAGCGAATATCTTTGACGTTTTTAGGATGATGGAGGTTTTGAATGACATCTATCTTAGCTCTGTCAACCTCAATGCCTTTCTGTGAAATGACATGTCCAAGAACAATTCCTTCTTGGACCATAAAATGGCATTTTTCCCAGTTCAAAGTCAAGTTCTTCTCTTTGCAACGAGTAAGAACAGCGTCAAGATTCGCTAGGCAATCGGAAAAAGAGTCTCCAAAAATCGAGAAGTCGTCCATAAAGATCTCCAAAAAATTCTCTACCATATCAGAGAATATCCCCATTATACACCGCTGAAAGGTAGCGGGAGCATTGCATAGCCCGAAGGGCATGCGACTGTAAGCAAAAGTACCAAAAGGACAAGTAAAAGTGGTTTTATCTTGATCCTTTTTGGCGATGGGGACCTGATTATAGCCTGAGTATCCGTCCATAAAACAATAATACTCTCGTCCCGCTAAGCGTTCCAGCATTTGATCAATGAATGGTAGAGGAAAATGGTCTTTCCTCGTAGCAGCGTTGAGTTTTCTATAATCGATACATACACGCCACCCAGTTTGGGTGCGTGTCTGAATCAACTCATTCGCCTCATTGGTTATAACAGTGATGCCGGATTTCTTAGGAACGACATGTATAGGACTCACCCATTGACTATCGGAGATGGGGTGTATAATACCATTATCTAAGCATTTGACGATCTCTTTCATTACAGCTTCCTTCATGACGGGATTCAACCGTCTTTGTGGTTCTCGGGTTGGTCTGGCATCATCCATCACATGTATATGATGTTCAACTATCAAGGGACTAATCCCTTTGATGTCCGCCATACTCCAACCAAACGCCTCTTTGTTAGATCTTAATACATATAAAAGTGCATTCTCTTGCTCTGATGCTAGAGAAGCGGAAATTATAACCGGTAAAGTCTCCTTCTCACCTAAATAAGCATATTTCAGATGAGCAGGTAAAATTTTGAGATCTAATACGGGCGGAGAAATGATAGAAGGAGGGATCATTGAATGATTTTTGGATTTACAAAGAAGCTCAGAGCCTGTGAAAGATACAGACTCGGGTGGAGAAAAGTCAGAAGTGCAGGACTCAAGTGTAGGTAAAGTGTCCTCACTAAGATCTTGTGTGAAATCAAACAGAGATGTGGTAATGTCATCGAGATCAGTAAAGCAAAGTTCCTCAGCTCCACAACTATCGGGAGCGATCTCATGGACAGAGCACACATCTAAAATATGAGCAGAGGGTTCTGATGGCTGACTTCCAACTTTGTAGATATTTAGTTCAATGGTCATATTTCCAAATGATAAGTTCATTGAACCGTTTCTACAGTTTATAACAGCGTTGGAAGTTGCAAGGAAAGGACGACCTAGAATCACCGGAATTTGGCCCCGGGGGTTTGCTACAGGATGTGTGTCGAGTACAATGAAGTCTACAGGGAAAACAAATTCCCCGACCTTTATCAACACATCCTCTAATTCACCCCTTGGTTTGGTGATAGATCGGTCTGCCATCTGGAGAGTGCAGTGAGCAGGTTTCAGCTCTCCAATCCCTAGTTGCTCATAGACAGAATAAGGGAGCAGGTTAACACTCGCGCCAAGGTCTAAAAGAGCACGATTTATGTTTTTACCCCCAATAGAAATCGATATTGTAGGACATCCTGGGTCCTTTCGTTTCTTTGGTAGCTGGGGAATAAAAGCAGTGCTGATATTATTAGACATAAAGACCTTTTTCGGCACTTGAGTCTTTCTCTTCCTAGTGCACAAGTCCTTAAGAATTTTCGCATAAGCGGGGACTTGTTGAATCGCATCTAGGAGAGGGATATTGATGTTAACATGTTTGAACATTTCCAAAATTTTCTCCATATGAGGACTCGTTCTATTACCCCTTAACCGGTTCGGGTAAGGAGCTTTCGCAATAAGCGCTGGGTCCATCATAGGAGAAGGAAGAGGGGGTAGACGAGGTCCCAAAAGAGGTGTGGGGACCGTCTGTGGAGAACTATAAGGGTTGGGAGAAGGTGTCGAGCCTAATGGGAAATGGAGAATAGGCTCACGAGAAAATGGTGTGGTAGAAGAAGAAGGATCAGAAGGAGAAGTGTGTGTGTGTGGAAAGGTCTCAGCCGGGGTGTTGATATGATTTTCAGTATCATCAATACCTTCCCCGACATTATTATTCAGCACTCTTCCCGATCTCAACGTTGTGATGGCATTTACATTGTAATGCCCAGGATTTTGTAGGGGTTGAGAGGGAAGTTTCCCTTTTTCTCTCGCACTCATTTCGGCTTTTAGGTGTGCGATTTCAGCTTCCATCGATCTGATACTCTCAGCTTGGACGCTGAGTTTTTCTTTATCTCACTGACGGAAGATCTAACCTCAGTCGAAACCTCTATGAAATTTGATAAAAGTGATTTCATGGTTTGAGTGAATTGAGAAAACTCGTCAGAACAGGACTGCAGAGGATTAGACTGTGCAGGAGTGTTGCCTTGGTTTTAGAAATTTTGTGACTGGTAGGGGTGCTGAGTGAGTTGAAGGGGTTGTTGTTGTGGTGGAGGAAGAGCCCTTTGAAAATTATTCGTGTTTGGAACCGTGTTATGAGATTGGTTTTGGTTCCAAGCAAAATTCGGGTTTGGAACCGTGTTTTAAAATATATATCATCGTAATATTTTTTATTATTATCTTTAATTAGTTTATAATCTGCATTTTATAATGTTATACATTTAAAAATATTATAGTTTACCCATGCAACATCATTGAAAAGCGGATACGACAAATCTGAAATTTACTGTATATCTTACCTTATAAAATTCATTATAAATCATAGAAAAATTATTAGTATACGTTCTTTAGTTAGTTACGAAGCTAACTCAGAATACTATAACTTTATGAAATATTTACTTGCAAAATAAATTGTTTAAATAACGTAAAATGCAAATGAAAATGTCTCTAAACTGCTGTCCAGGGAAATTCCAGCAGCAAACTTTCAACTTCGAATGTTCATAGATTTTTTTAGGGACAACCTGAGATGCTTATACTTATAAAAATGAAAACCTTATTGAATTATCTTTGTTTTGGTATAAGACACGTCCCTTTTGGAGAACGTTTGCTATTTTTAAGCTATTTTACAAATCAGGGTGACGCTGAATTTCTTAACAGAACTTTCTTGTGCATGGTTAATCAATACCACTTTTATGGTTATTATTCGGTTTGAATACATTATCCATATTAATATTATTATTTCAACATCTATTTAATAAATAATAGTTCTTGTGTTTTAATATTCAGCAAATTTTACCGATTTACAGTTTTATAGTATCCGTCTGTATCCGTACGGTTTATTACATATCTAGTTGCACTCCGAGACCATATTATTTCATGTTACTGTTGTATTAGTGCACCATGCTTGATAATTGTGCATCCTACATAGTCATGATGTAACCCCTGACAAAATATTTGTGCATCCATGCTTTACCGTGCATTCGTACTTGCTACAGTTTTAGTATGAGTATCCGCTTGACACATGTGCACTACCTGTCATGACTTGATATACTACTGCTTGACTTGATACCTGATACACCACTACTTGACATGACTTGATACATGTACACTACTTGACACAACCCGATATATCACTACTTGACATGTTACCTGATCCTGTTTCTAATGCCGACTATCCTGACATGTTGTCCCAATGGACATATCCTGTTGTCTGTACAGACAAACCTGTTCCTGCTTGATCCTGTATTGGCATTAGTCTCAGATTTATAAATACCTGACTTACACACATAACTTGGGGGTATGGGGAAATCAAGAATGTAGCTGAACGTAACTCAAAGGGCTATTATATCATTTTACCGTGGTCCCGTGGGGAATGAACGGGACATAGACTCACAGTCTATTACATCATTTTACCGTGGTCCCGTGGGGAATGAACAGGGCATAGACCGATGGGTTACGATAAGGATTATATTCATTGATTTTGAATAACTTTAGAGTAGATCACCCTATAGCACAGTTTAGACTACTCACTGCACTTCACCTGTTTATATCCTGTTCACTGATTTATATTCATGTTACTGTTACTTGTTATTGATGACTTGTTACTGTTCATACTCATGCCTGCATGACTTGTTACCCCCTGATTATTTTATTGTTGATATTATGACGCACTGACGTCTGGGTTTTGCATGGCCCATATCCTCTACCTTTGTTACAGGCTGATCAAGAGTATTTCCGCCATTAGGCCGAGCAGTGAGGATCCTGTTAGTATCCAGTTAGTTATTTCCTTACTTTCCATATGTTATTGTTACTTGGATTTATTGCTTCCGCATATTATTTCTTGACTCGTTTATTCTGGCTCATGAACATGTATTAGATAGTTTATTTACTTTCCTGTTCTTGATATCTCTACAGCCGTAATGTGACTGTGGAGGGATTTTTCCTATCCACAGGTAGCATGGTTGGCTCTGTCACGTGCCTATCTTAGCGCACTCTGGAAAGCGGGGCGTGACAGTTCTACTCGAATCACAAGTCTGCGAGAATCCGAAACGAGATCAACCAATTTTCCCAGCTTCCTACCGAACCTTTTTGGAAATGTTTTGACCGATACAAAGACCTTCTTGTTCAGTGCCCTCATCACGGTATTGAGAGATGACAACTTTGCCAGACTTTATACGAGGGCCTGAATCCAGCAACTAAGCAATTGTTGGAAACGATTTGTCAAGGCCACTTCCTATCCAAATCTGACGAGGAAGCTTGGCAATTTTTCGACGATCTTGTGGAACAGACGCTTCAGTGGGAAAGCACACGACCGAACACTTCTTCTTCTACTACTTCTTCCGGTCTCTCTAGGGCAGGCGTTCATCAACTCGATATCTCAATTGCAATGAAGGCCGAGATGGCAGCAATCACGCGAAAATTGGAAGAATTTGATAGCAAGTTTTCATCTCCTTCTCCTGCCCCTGCTCTTCCCCCTCGTACCATCTGCGCTTGTTGTTCTGATCCATCCTATTTGACCGAAGAGTGTCCTTACAACCCACCTGCTCAAGAACATGATCACATCAATGCAGCATTTCAGCGAAGACCAAGAAATGATCCATACTCTTCCACTTACAATTCTGGTTGGAGGAACCACCCCAATTTCGCTTGGAATCAGAACCAGCATTAATTCCAAGGCCACAACAACTTCCAGAGGCCTCCTCCTCCTCAACAACAAGCCTAGCAACGAACTCAATATCAATATCAGCAGCCCTTCCAACCCTAACCTTTTCAAAATCCGACGAACAATTTTGCACCCAACAATTCTTTTCCCCAAAACAACTTTGTTTCGTCAAACAACGATAAGGTTTTCTCGCTAGAACGAAGTCTGGAGGCGTTTGTAAAGCAATCGACTCAATCCACTTCCAACATCCAGTCTTCCATTCAGTCTTTAGTGCAACACACTGCTGCACACGGGCAAAGCATCAAGACTATTGATGCCCAGATTGCACAACTGAATGCGGTTTTAAGCGAGCGAAAGAAAGGGAAGCTTCCATCTCAACCACTCTCAAATCCTGGTCACCCACATAATGTACATGTTGCTCTTGAACAACAGAACCATAATGTGAGTGTCGTGACTACGTTGAGATCTGGAAGGATGCTGCACAACAACGTTGGCACAGATAATGACACCTCGGTCGCTTCTTCTTTTTCTTCTTCTTCGTCTTCTGAGCCTGTTCTCCATTCTCCAAAAGGCTCTTCTTCTTCCGCTGCTCTGAACGGACCCACATCTAACTACGAAAACTCCTGCTCTGGGATCCGTTCCAACTCCACAATCTCCTCCACAAGCATTGGACTTGTCACGCCCCGCTTCCCAGAGTACGCTAAATTGGGCACGTGACATAGCCAACCATGCTACCTGTGGGTAGGAAGTACCCATCCACAGTCACATTACGGTTGTAGAGATATCAAGAACAAAAATGTAACAATCTAATACATGTCCATAAGCCAAGATAACATGAGTCAAGAATAATAAAAGTGCGGAAGCAAAAGTTCCAATACAAGTAACTGGAATGTACGTCCCATAATGCGGGCTCACATCAGGAATAGAATGCAGGAAATAAAGAACTAACTACTACCGACACCTCACAGCTCAGCCTGCTGGCTGAAGTACTCCTGCTCGGACTGCAGCAATGGTACAGAATCTGGGCCATGCAAAACCCAGACGTCAGCGCGTCATGTCATCAAGAAATAAAGTGTAACAGGGTAACAAGCAATGCAAATATAATCATAAGTGATAAAGCATGTGTAACAGTGATATAAATCAGGGCGGTGAAAGGTAGTGTGCAGTGAGTAAACTAAACTGGTCTATTGGGTTATCTACTCTAAAGTCTTTGAAATCAAATTGATGAATCATCGATGTAACTCAATAGTATCCCATGCATGCCCGGGACCACGCTCTACAAACTCGACGTACCGCTAGGCAGTAAAAGGTAGCAGGTACAGACAAGTGATGTCAGCATCATCACTCCGGGGCTGGCCTAGCCCGTAAGACTGATCAGAACAGGTATCGAACTGTTGAGTTACAGGTCAGGTTTCACCATTGATTTCCCCATACCCCCAAGTTATAAGTGTTCGAGTCAGGTATTCAGTAATCAAGAACTAATGCCAACACAGGATCAGGTAAGAGCAGGTTTGTCTGGATAGACAACAGGAACGGTCCGTGAGGACTACATGTCAGGTTCGTTGGCACTAGACACAAGATCAGGTAACGGGTCAAGTCATGGTACATCAGGTCCAGTCAAGTAGTGTACGGTACCATGTCGGGTCAATCAATATGTGTGTAGCAAATCATGCCAGGGTGTAAAAGATAACATGTGGGTACTTATAGACAGCTAGCATAATCATGGTTATAATAATCAAGCATGGTTATTAACAACACGATCTAAGTAATAAGTTAAGCAATAAAGCAGATTTAATTAATTAGCTGTACAGTTATCAGTTGTGTTTAACAGACAGTGTCAGCATTATGTGAATACATTATGATAGATGTGAATGCTGAAAAACATGTTAATAAATATTGAGTGATCCATGGATGCGACGACATGTATAATCTGTTTAATGGATGTAGTTGTAATTAGACCGGTTAAAGTTGCACATGGATGTCTGATAGGCTAAACTGGATAAAAGGGTATCATAGCAATAAACAAATGTGATCTATCATGTACAGGTGATTGTTAGATATAAATAATCAGATGTAAGATTAAGTTTCAAGTTCGGAATTATAAAAATGTGTAACAGACTTTATACGGTTAACTTGAAATCCATTTCTTTCGATTCTAATTAGAGATTTAACAGGAAATAAGTAATTTAGCATATGAATAGTTTAAAATAGCATGTAGCAAGTTTCACTTGCCTCGACGGGTCGCGAAACGGAAAACGGAACGTTATGCGTCGGCGGGGAAAAAATCGCGACGCGCGCACGGCTCACGGAATGAACCTAAACGACGAACAGTGAGTCACACGGGTCGGAGGTACTTGCTGGGTCGTCGGGAAATGTCGCCGGCACGGTCGGATTCCGGCCAAACACAAAAACAGTGAACATTAAGGATACAAGAATGCATGAAGAAAAGGAGAGGAGAATAAGAAGAAAGAAGAGAAGGAAGATGGAGAAGAGGGAGCTTACATTGATCTGTAGAGGGGTCGTGCACGTCGCCTGCGTTGACGGAGCTCCGACGAACAGCTACAGAGAACATCGGCAATCAAGAACCGATCTGAAAGAAGAAAAGAAAAGAAAGAAGGAGAAGGAAGGAGGAGGAGAAGAAGAAGAAGTCATGCTCACCGAGGGGGTGCCCGAAGCCAGGGACACGGACCAAGATCACCGGCGGCGATCCCACGGTGCACAGCAGATGCGTGCAGGTACTTGGCTGTGCGTGCAGGGTGCTCGGCGAGAGGAGGAATGAGGAAGGACGGAGAGTAGAGGCTGCTGCGACGAGGGTTGAGGGGCGACGAGGCTCGTGCGGCGTCGTCGGCGCTAGGCAGAGGCGAGGGAGGAAGGCGGCTAGGGTTTTCTGGAGGTGGGTTTTCTCTTTTCTGAGAATGAGGGAGGAAGAATAATATATAAGGGGGAGAGAGAGATACGTGGGCGGGAGATACAGGGAGAGAGAGATTCTCTCTCGCGAGAGGAGAGAGAAAATCTCGCAAGAGGAGTGAGAGAGAGAGGGAGTAACAGTGAGGAAAGATAGGATTGGATTTTAGTGTATGAATAGGGAGGAGAGAGAGAGAGAGAGAAAGAGAAAGGAAGGAAGAGAGAGAGGGATACGGTGGGGCTTACGGAGAAATGAATGGAGCGCTGCGATTGGCTCGTGGTCAAAAGGAAGAAAAGAAAAGGAAAAAAAATGATAAAGATTTAGTGAAACGTGTTGGGTTTGATGAGTTAGGAAAAACTTTAAAAGGATTTTAAAAAGTGGGGAAAATATTTTCTGGTGGTGAATCTTAAATTTCGCTGGTTTAAAAAAAATATTAGAAAAATGGGATTTGGCGTAATTGCAAAATATTTCAGAATTGCGCCCGGGTCGAGTCCAAAAATTTGAATTTGAAATACGAAAATTATTGGCGGGTTCCAAAAATTAAAATGAAGTATTTTATAATTAAAAAGCATACCCCCAAGAACGGACGCACGCACGCGCGTGTAGACGTCCAAACACGTCCGTTTGCTGAACGGGACGAAAACACGATGCAAGGATACTACCACAGGGTTAGGGGTGTCGAGCAGGCCATGACAAGTATTTTTAATTTATTTTAAAAGACTTAAATTGTAATATGCAGAGTATGGCATGTCGGTGCAAACTATAACTGGTAATAGTCAAAGCGGTATAAATGAAATAAATACCACACACTACACATACGGTAACTGAAATTTGTAGAACTGGACTCGGTTGTTACAGGACTCATCCAATTTAAAAAATGTTCCATTTCCAAACCGGTTGAGGTCCAATAAACAAAATCCACAAATGAAGAAGATTATGGAGTTGTTTAAACATGTTAACATTAACATTCCCCTCTTAGATGCAGTCCAACAAGTCCCTTCCTACGCAAAAATCTTGAAGGACTTGTGCACTAAGAAGAGGAAATCTCAGGTACCCAAGAAGGTTTTCTTATCTAGTGCTGTGAGCAATGCTCGTATCCAAGCTTTACCTCAAAAACGGAAGGACCCTGGCTGTCCTACGATTTCAATAACCATTAGGGATAAGAACATCAACCGCGCACTTTTGGATCTTGGTGCCAGTGTTAACCTACTTCCGTATTCTGTATATGAGCAACTAGGTGTAGGAGAGCTGAAACCCACACACTGTACTATCCAAATGGCCGACCGATCTATCACCCATCCTAAGGGTGAGCTAGAGGATGTGTTAATAAAGGTTGGGGACTTCATATTCCCCATTGACTTCATTGTCTTAGACACACAACCTGTAGCTAACCCCTGGAATCAGATTTCGGTGATACTCGGTCGCCCATTCTTTGCAACCTCAAATGCTGTGGTCAATTGTCGAAATGGTTCGATGAACCTATCTTTTGGAAACATGACAATTGAACTCAACATTTTTAGGTTGGGGAATCAGCCCTCTGAACCTAATGCTCATATACTAGAAGTTTGTTCGATCCAGGAGATCACCCCAGAGGACTGTGAATTCAAGGAGTTTTTGTTCGATCACAGCAATCTTGACGCCACTAGTGTGTTCCTCTTTGAACCTGTTGCTGCTTCTGCTCCCGACAATGATTGCGAGTGTTTCACTTTTTCGAACAATCTTAGCCAGTCGCCACCCGAGTTTGAATCTTTTGAATTTCTGGATGCGTTAGCTGAACCATCCAACTCGGTCGCTTACACTCATTTTGAACCTCTGCTGGAATTCTTTGAGTTCGAGACATTTTCGCCGATCTTGCCCTCAATCGTTTCACCTCCAACGCTCGAACTCAAGCCGTTACCGTCTCACCTCAAGTACGCTTACTTAGGTGAGAACGAGACCCACCCTTTCATTATCTTGACTTCTCTAACTCCAGAGCAGGAGAAAGCCCTTCTAACGGTCTTGCACAGCAATCGGCATGCTTTTGGCTGGACAATGGCGGACATCAAGGGGATTAGTCCCCTGATCGTTGAACATTACATTCATATGATGGATGATGCCAAACCAGCCAGGGATCCACAAAGATGACTCAATCCAGTCATGAAGGAGGCTGTGAAAAAAGAGATCGTCAAGTGTCTGGATAGTGGTATCATTTACCTTATCTCTGATAGCCAGTGGGTCAGCCCCATTCACGTTGTCCCCAAGAAGTCGGGTATAACGGTCATCACCAACGAGACGAACGAGTTAATCCCTACTCGCACCCAGATTGGGTAGCGAGTATGCATTGATTATAGAAAACTCAGCGCCGCAACGTGGAAGGACCACTTTCCGCTACCATTCATTGACCAAATGCTAGAACAATTGGCTGGACATGAGTACTACTACTTTCTGGATGGCTACTCCGGCTATAACCAGATTCTTATCGCTGAAAAGACCAGGACAAAACCACGTTCACCTGTCCTTTCGGCATGTTTGCATATCGCTGCATGCCCTTTGGGTTATGCAATGCGCCCGCTACCTTCCAGCGGTGTATGATGGGAATCTTCTCAAACATAATGGAGAAATTCTTAGAGATATTCATGGACGATTTCTCTATCATCGGCGATTCCTTTAACGAGTGTTTGCTGCATCTCGATGCTGTCCTTACCCGGTGTAAGGATAAAAACCTCACTTTGAACTGGGAGAAGTGCCACTTCATGGTACACGAAGGTATTGTCCTAGGACATATCATTTGGCAAAATGGCATTGAGGTAGACAAAGCGAAGATTGAAGTCATTTCCAATCTCCTTCCTCCCAGATGCGTCAGAGACATCCGAACTTTCCTTGGCCATGCCGGTTTCTATAGACGGTTTATCAAGGACTTTAGTAAGATTGCTAGACCCTTGACTCTTCTGCTGGCCAAGGATACCACATTTGACTTCAACTCGAGCTGTGTGACTGCGTTCGAATCACTAAAAAGCTCACTTACTTCTGCTCCCGTTCTTTCTTCTCCTGACTGGACGTATCCCTTTGAGATTATGTGCGATGCATCCGACTTGCTATCGGTGCGGTCCTTAGACAGCATATTGATAAGATGCCGCACGTAATCTACTATGCTAGCCGGACCCTGAACGATGTCCAACTGAATTACACAACAACCGAGAAAGAATTCTTGGCTGTTGTGTTTGCATTAGAAAAATTCAGGCCTTACATGATCGGCTCTCCAGTCATTATCTACACAGACCATTCATCTCCACGCCATCTTTTTGCGAAGAAGGACGCAAAATCTCGGCTGATATGTTGGATCTTCTTACTTCAAAAGTTTGACCTTGTCATCAAGGACAAAAGAGGATGGGAAAACTTAATGGCCGACCATCTTTCATGACTTCCTTCTTCGCCGACGCTTCCACTTCTGATAAACGACGTTTTTCCGGATGAACAACTCTTGACAGTATTGTGCGAACCCTGGTTCGCAGATATTGTGAACTATTTGGCAACAGGATTACTACCGAACGAATGGTCAAGTCAGGACAGATTTCGATTCTTATCCCAAGTAAAACACTTTTACTGGGATGAATCCTATCTGTTCAAGTACCGTCCTGACCAGATTATTCGTCGATGTGTTCCTGATAATGATTTCAAGAGTGTGTTTTCGTTTTGCCACGATCAAGCATGTGGCGGGCATTTTGGCCCAAGAAAGACAACCAAGAAGATCTTGCAGTGTGGTTTCTACTGGCCACAACTCTTCAAAAACACTCATGATTACTGCAAGACTTGCTCCCGGTGCCAACACTTGGGACGGATATCCAGGAAAAACGAGATGCCGCTCCAACCAATCTTCATTGTCGAGATTTTCGATGTTTGGGGAATTGATTTCACGGGGCCGTTTCCCAGCTCTTTTGGAAACCTGTATATTCTTCTCGCTGTTGATTATGTCTCTATGTGGGTCGAGGCTGTACCCAGCCGGACTAGATTCCTTAAGGAAAACATCTTTTCCCGGTTTGGGCACCCCCGCGCGATCATTAACGACAATGGAACGCATTTCTGTAATAGGAGTTTCGAGGCCTTGATGCGGAAATGCTCCATTAATCATAAGCTATCCACGCCCTACCACTCCCAAACATGTGGGCAAGCCGAAATTTCAAATCGGCAAATCAAGCGGATATTGGAGAAGACGGTTTCCAAGAACCATAAGGATTGGTCTTTAAAACTCACTGATGCCCTTTGGGCATTTCGAACTGCTTATAAGACTGATCTTGGCATGTCTCCTTATCGGCTTGTTTACGGAAAGGCTTACCACCTTCCAGTGGAAATCGAGCATCGCGTATTTTGGGCGATCAAGGAGCTGAATCTATCTCTTGAAGATGCGGGCAGCCATCGGAAGCTGCAGATCAATGAACTGAACGAGCTTCGGGATGAAGCTTACGAAAACACGGTTGTCGTTAAGAACCGAACGAAGGTGTTTCACGATAAACACCTTACACGCAAAACTTTCACACCTGGTCAACAGGTATTTCTTTACGACCCCCGGTTACATTTCCATCCCGGTAAGTTCAGATCTTGCTGGAAAGGGCCAATTTTTGTGCGGACTATATATCCGCATGGTGCGGTGGATTTGGAAAATTGAGAGGACGGTTCACTATTCAAAGTGAACGGACACAGGCTAAAATCGTTTCTCACCGCGGACCTATCGGAGGAGCTCCTGATGTTGCAGGAACCGGTTTACATTAACTAATCTTCCTCCGCTTACCACCAAATTTCGGTTATCCAGCCATAAACAGTGGAAACACTGTTTCAAAGAAATTTGGGGGTATGTTTATACTATTTTTTTAAAATTTTCCCACTTGTACTAATTTGTAAAATAAAAAATACAAAAAAATAATTTAAAAAAAATTCGGGGGTGTTTTTGTAAATATTCAGTTCCATTAAATAAATAAATAAAAATAAATACTTTTTTCTTTACAAAATAAATTCCTCTTTTTAAGGGGGCTTTTGTACATATAACCAAACAACCCCTATAAAAACACCCTGACCTTTTTCTGAATTCCCCTGCCTCATTCTAACCCTAAAAATAAACCCTAGCCGTCGCTCTTAAAATTGCAGAGAGAGCGCCTCTAGCCGTCGTCCAACTGCCGCCAATCTCTCCCTTCTGCCGCGCAACCGCCGCCGTCTAGTGTCGTCAGCCTCTGAAAATTTCAGAGGAGGTTTGCAAAATTTTTCTCCTCTCTGAAAATTTCATATTTCTGTATTTTGCTCTCTGTCATGGCCCCTACCCTGCAATTTGAAAGGGATTTCTCCCACTTGTTTGCACATGATTTGTACGGTAGTTATTTCGGTGACGAGATCCGAAAGCGCGGATGAAATTTTTTGTTATTTAACCATCCGAACGCATTCGCGCTTCCGGATCTTATTGCACGTTTCTATGATAGTATAGAGGAGGGTTGTTTGGCACAACACGGGTACCTTAGATTACTGTGGGGGGATCGGGCAATTTTAATCGATAGGGACTTCATTCATGAAGTTACTTTAATACCACGAATCCCTGTCCACGACCAACCCCTCCGTTTTGGGAACTACCTACCATTAATGGGAGACGACTGTTCTAGGGAGCCTAGGAAAGGCATTCAAGCTCGCACGTTTTATGTGAATGTTTTAACTGTGTGCCATTAGGCACAAAACAATATTTTCGGAATTTCGCACAACACAACATTTTTTACACCATCCCTACATATAGTGCACACATTGATGACTCGAACCCTAGCTACGACATGTGCACTGTGTTACTTCACTCGATTGACACCGACAAGAGGGTTGCCAATTATCCATACCCGATGTTGGTGATACAACCGTGTCGCCATTTCCTTCCTGTTGAGGAATTTGAATTTTACATGCATGGTGGGGTTCCCATTCGACCCCTTCTTGAGGGTGTCTCCACATCCTACAAACGACTTCACGCGTTATGGTCGCGCACCGAGCCGGCCGAGGATGTGATGGCCAAGACACCCAGTTTGAGCTTCACAGCGAGCGATGAAGAGCCAACCCCTGCTGCGCAAGCGCGCTTAATACGACGAACTCATAAGGGGGTAGAACGAGTGATAGGGATGCTAACGAACTTTGATCAACGACTGACGAGTCTGGAACATGGAATGTCCACTTTACTGGCCAGAGAGGAACGGGCACGATCGAGGGGACGCGGGATAGATAGGAGTGAGGCAGGGACTAGTGAGGCCGCGTCTTGACGATGCCGCAGGGAGCAGTGAGGACACTGCTGTAAATAGTTTGGAGGTGAAGGTTGATTGTAAATAGTTATCTTTGCATTGCATCTGCACTTTTTTTTTTAAATTTTTGTAAATATTTGTTTTTCTTTGCACATTTAATTCCGTATCTTATTTTTCTGCATTGCATCTTTATAAAAAAAAATTAAAAAAATAATAATAAATAATTAAAAAAATTGAAATATTAAAAAAATTTGAAAATTTCAATATTGGCCATATTTGACTCAAGTTCAACATGACGGTTGACTGGTTAGAAAAAACTAGATTCTAAACTTAGTAAATTAAAAACCCTAAAAATAACCTTTCTTGAAGTATAACGGTAGAAAATATACGTCCTTACAGTTTATTTAGAAATAAACAAATTTTGAGTTTAGTTCTTGGGCTGAGTCGAAACGATAGAAGAGTATTGAAAGCTCTATTTGAAGTATAAGTCTGAACAATAATTCTGAAGCTTAAGTCCAAATTCTGAAAATAGATACCTTACAAATCGCACATATACACACCTTGAAACTTGGGATAGTAGAGTATGCCTAGAAATACTCTTGCCTGAAAACCTAGTATGAAAGAAAAAACGGCATTTAAAGCTAACCACCAAAAGAGTATCACTGAAAAATATATCCGGTCTTTAAAAAAAGAAAAAAAAGAAAAAAAGGGAATAAAATACAAGACCTGGAAACTGCTATTTATGCTTTAAGCTCATACATTCAGTAATCGGATGTTAGTGCCTCAAGAAACATTAATACTCGCAGAAAGATGTACGAGCAAAACCGTCCATCATTAATGAAAAGAAGTAGTACTAGGTATTAAGACAAGGGTATTATAGCTTGAATTGAATTTTCAAGTGTAGGGATGATAAATACACACACGTAGGGGTTTATGATCGGAGTTTGGAGGAGAGCCAGGAATGAAAAATAGGGCTTATATTTTCAGTAGAGATGATAAAAATTCCGGATTTGAGATGATGCTTTAGAAGGAAAACTCAAGAAATGCTGAAAGCTTTATAAACCAGCAAAACGTATATGATCTTAAGTTAAATGAAAAGAAAGTGTGAAAATACGGGTTGATGATTTCTAAGTTAAGGATGATAGAGTTTCTTGCTAGAATGCTGAATTATAGAATTAGAGTCGACGGCCAATTTGATCGGATTTTGTGGGTAATACCCGCTGAAAACTCTCAGGAGACAACATTCCTCCTACTAGAGACACCTAGAAGTTTAACGGCTTGTTGCACGAGCTCAGTGCAATCGCGTTCCCTGCGAAAATGAGCTTAGGACTTTTTGTGAATAAACTGGCTTTGCTCGGGACGAGCAAAAGATAAGTTTGAGGGTATTTGTTCATATCAGATTTTTGCATTTTTATACTACCCATTCTTGGTCACATTGCATCTAGGTAAGTACTCTTGATCCGTGTTTGCTAAATAATTGCAGGTTACATGTTCTCAGCTCTAAGTAATGAAATTCATGGAAAAGCGCGACAAAATTCTGGACTACTGCCAACCACAAATAAATACGGGTCTCCGCTCACTATCCGTATGATGTCGCACACCAGTTCAAGGGATAAAACGGCAAATCAATGGTCATTTTCAAGTACAAAGCACAAGGGCAGCACAATATCCAAGACTTCTACGCGGAGCTCAAGAAAATCAAGGCAAAAAGTCCACATCAATTCACCTTTTTGATCTGCTGAAAATCTGGAAGAAAAATAAAGAGTTTCTGAAAAACCAAGTATACCAAACAGAAGAGAACAACAACATGAGGAAACCCAGAAAAAATGACAAAGCAACTCTACCAAACGGCCGCGGAAACGTGGCCAACATGGCATATATGCGACAGATCCGCGGCCGAGTCAACTCAGTATTGACTCGATTTTTTAGGGTAGTTTTGTAACTTCATTTTGGGCCAGATTGTATCCCTAGGATTTTAGTTTCCTGCTTATAAATAGCCCAGTGCAAAGCCAAGTGAAGGGTGCTTTTCTTTGTATTAGATTTTAGGATTAGATTTTGTAGTTCTTCTTCCTCTTTTCATCTTTCTCCATTAAAACTTGTAGTGAGCTTTATGAGTGATGAATAAAAGAAGAGTTCTTTTCTTTAACATGCTTGTCTTGTTATTGTGTTTAATTATATTTGCTTGTAATTTTCATTTGCTAATCTAGTTTTTGTTATTTGTTGTTTGCTTTCTTTCTTCTTTTATTTTTCTTTATCCTTACAATAATGATGTTCAAGTATGATCCTTGCCAATGTGTGGTCTCAAATAGCTAATTGTGATTTTCTAACCCCTTTCTTTCTATCTTCCTCTTTTGTTTTATTTTCTTTTTCTTGTTAATGGGTGAGTAGTTTCTCATTTGTTAGGGCAGGATAAGGAAAGTTTGAGAGAAGGAAATCTCTCTCACTCTTTTCTTGCCCAACATCTTAATTCGGACTCCCGTTAATTGAACCACAATCCGCTCCCTACGGCACCCTATCCTACATGATAGCGGTAATTCCTTAGCGAGACCGGTTGTGGTTGAATTAACCGAAGGTTAAGGCTAAGAGCCAAGAACGGACGGACAAGGACCAAAAGGAAGAAACTAAGCGTTGGAAAGCCTAGCTTATACTCGCAAGTTTCCTTCCTAGTCGTGCTAATCCCCGTTGTTGCCAATTACCATAACATCGATATTAAGAGTGGCAACGAAAGAAGTGAGCGACTCATAACTCAAACTAACCTAATCCCAACCCTAACAAACTCTCTTTATACATATTTTAGCACATAGTTAATCTCAAGAAACCTGGACATTTGGACTTAACTCGTTAAAACACATAGAAAAAGATTCTTATCTCTCTGTGGACCGATCCGTACTCAACCGGCTAGCTACCAAGCGAAACCGTCTTGATTGTGGTAATTAACTAAGTACGCAAAAACTCTAACAATCAGTATTATACTATGGACAGTTAAATCCCGCTTACATCTGAAAATGTGGAATATGAATTCCGTCTTAATTTAGATGGCATATGACCGGCACTTACATCATGTGACATCTAAAGACGTCGACGCGATCCAAGTCAGCCAAAAACCCGGAATCTAAATATTTTTACGAAAATATTAGAGGTGACGTTTAAAATAGTCATTAGATGGAATCAGTTTAAAATGAACATTTAAGTCTAAACAGGTATATTTGAAAAGCATCTATGACGTTTTAAAAATCGGCCGCATCTCCTTTGTAAATTTTGAATAAAACCCGACACAAGCATAATAATATAAAAAGCATTCCAACGGGAGTTAGCTTCCACGTACAAACAACGGAGCAACCACACAGATAATTTACGACGTCCAATGGAGAAGAAAATAAAAGCGAAACAAGATCAACATGTATAAAAAGTCGACTCCAACGAGTGCGACGCCCACAAACACACAACCTCTAAGTCTCGCTTCTAAGTCCACAATATACAAGTTCTAGGTCGATGGAATTTTAACTAGATATAATAGAATATATAGATACAAGTGTGGGTACGATACAACAGTAGCCCACCTACCAAAGCAATCACCGAACAGAAGTGTGTGCCGCAAGCCGCTGATAATCCGAGCGGTAACCTGCAAGAAACTGGGGCACAACGGGGGTGAGTTGCCCACTCAATGAATAAAAGTATATCACAAGGTAGAAATGGAAATGCACAACGATATCCTAGGTCATAAGTATAGAACTCATAGCCTATATATATATAATGCATAAGTACAATAAATGCATCAATATCGATCACGTGACTGTAACATCTCATATGTAAATGACCTGTATCCAGGTATAAGGCTATAAGGTAGCCGAAAATATGTATGTAAAATCTCTTCTTAAAATGGCCGCGGGATACGTATGTCACGGTATAAAAACAGACGTAATAGTATGAAGTATAATAGGTATCTTATTTAAGATATGCGTCTTGCTGTTTAGTAAAGAGTTTTAACAGGTTCACAGTTTTAAAAATCCCTGTGGTATTCTAGACATGTCAAAATAATGAGATTATAGCTCGTTTTAGAAACCCTTTTTATATGCATCAATCGGTAAAAAGGTATTCAGGTACTGTCCCCCGGATCAGTCCTGGTCGGCTACTATAATGCATAAACTATAACGGTATATCTCGAATTATCGCAACATATCAATATATAGGTGTCCAGTATCGACACCCAAAATCATCAAATCTCTCGTGTCCATCACCGACACGCAAATTCTCAAATCTCTCGTGTCCATCACCGACACGTAAATCCAGATATCGTCGACACCGTCTCAACAGATCGGTCTCCCCTCGATATACCTAGCCCCAGTCAGTATCCCCTGGATATCCACCGTGCTCATCTCTATCTCCGGTATCGAGTGTCCTCGCTAGGCTCTCCGCCTCTAATGCGGCTTTCCTGCCCCTCGGTCTCGACCAGGTCCACCATGTATCCGACTGTATACTCCCTCACTCAGTCTGGATATGTAGCATGTCCATAACCGTATAGATCCCCCACTCGGTTCAGAATAAAACCAAATCAGAAAATATCAAGCTCATGGCGGACGTCAATTCATCGTATCCAGAAATATCAAGTAAGGAAGAAGAAGAATTGCATATATCACTCTGATAATATTATATATATAGCAGCGTTCTATACCACTGATATATATCATTGAAAGTAAAAATATCATAAGCTCATAAGATTCGAATACGAATACCCATGTTACTGGTATTCGCAATAACTTAGCAGGTAATAAAGGCACCGAACGTAAATATAGTCGGGCACGCAAACAAACGTAACAGTTCTACTGTGTCATGACAATACTAATGATGTGTAGTGTAACATACGCGTCTGTGCTCGTGCTGCATGTCAATCATTAGTATTTGTGCAAGTGTTCTATAAGTGTTTACGGCAGAAAGTAATTCTATCCATATCCGTAGCATATAATTACAATCAAATTTCCGGATATAAGGAATTCATAATGCCTCGTATCGGCATTTACATACACATCATGTAGTATAGTGGTCCTACAGTGGCATGGCAGTACCAATGAGGTGTAGTGTAATATATGCGTCCGTGCTCGTGCAACATAGTACTCATTGGTAGTTGTGCAGTGTTCTGTCAGTGTATTCGTATAAAAGATAACGTATACAATTAGTAAGCGTATCGCGCAATTATTAACATAACTAATTACTATGAGCTATACCGTTATCTTTGAAAATGGAACGAAAAGTTATTTTAAAATAAGGAAGCTACATTAAGTTAAAATAGATATTCGTTTTGGAAAAATAGCACCGCATCCTTGTCATTTATTATTTAAAATGGAAAATGAATCGTTGGGTTTTAAAAGAGTATAGCTCACACAAACATAACGTCCCAAGTCGGGATAACGCATGACTCCACGAGTCCAATTGACACTTGGTCGTAATCGGTACACTCTCCATATCATCACAAGTACGGTATGATCCCTCGTACAATGTCCATCCAATACCATATCCATATCGTACGGATCTATCGTCACGTACGTATGTCACTATAACCATATATTAAAATATATACACATGAATAATCTACTACATGCGAAATAACATCAATACCATTAGATAAGTTATATAACATAATCATTAACAACTAACTAAATAGCATAACTATCCTACTTAATTAGTTGCGGGGGTGCTATACGCCATCCACCCGACTTCCCCCGTAGATATAAATCTACTCACACTTGTCGAGCTAGTTGAAGTCCACGTTGCTATGTCCGTCCTCGCCGTCTCGGAAACCTCCGCAATCGTATCTACAATCGTAGTTATAAAATATCGGCGTAAATATCATACCGAAACCGAAACAATGAGCTAAGTACCCATAGGTTAGAACCTATAGTTTACTTACTCCAGAAACGACCAAATACCCTTGAAATTAACGTACGAATGTCAACATTCAGTCGCGGTACAGAAATACGAAAAACCGTATCATAAATGTCGGAAACATAGATAAAACAATACTAGAATACTCCCAGATTTCTCTATATGAAATCTGGGACAAATCAAACAATATAGTAGCTCATATAATTGCCAAATACATCAACTGACCAAAACCCAGAGCACTACTCTACAGGAAAACCGGCGGCGCCGACCATATAGGGAAAACCGCCGGTTGAAGTAGGGAAATATGGGATCGGGCCTTAGGTGTGGTCTCCTAGTGGTCTCATCATACCTTAGTCTTGTTAGTTTTTCTAGTGGGTTTACCTAATAGTTCCAGATTCAATTTTAGCGTCACAAATAACACAATTTTCTAGTTTTTTGATATTTGACACTAAAAACAGATATTAAACAGAATAGAACTTGCAAAGAAAGAAGGAGATTTATCTATGGAGATGGTGCACAAAGAAATCCAGCTCAAGAAGTGCATGGCAGAAGCTCCTAGGGGTTCTAATGGCTCTAGCTTGATGATGTGAACAATATTGGTGAAGCAACCATAACTTTTCTCCTTTTGGTTTGATGAAAGATTGAATTGTTGGGATGAGGGTGTTTGGTTCAGTTTGAGACTTAGAATATAGTGTTAAGAGAAAAAAGAAAGAAAGGAAGATGTGTGAGGATGTATGTAGAGAAAGGAGGAGGTGTAAAAGGAGAAGGAGGAGGTGTAGGTGGGTGAGTGTAAGGGTTTGTTGTTAGTGTTAGTGTTATATGCCCTAGAGGCCATTATTGTATCATACTGGTTTGTATATTATATATTGGAAGCTTGGGATATACACGGATATAGTAACAGTCTTATTCAAAATGGTAGTATGCTACCTGGTTTGTTTCTACCTTAATATGTGTATGTGTTTCTTAGCATATCGCTTATACATATTGGTAGAGCCCTTAAGATCTTTTCTTAATTACCGGCGTTGTGATGGCAGTCATACTAGTGGAGGATGGATAGTCTATAAGCACATCCTATATAGGTCCCTAGTCGTAGGATTATTGAGACAGGGCATTGATACTCCAGAGTAGACTAGTGTATACGCTTCTCATCCCAGCAGGGGAGATGGTCTGTCCCACAGCCATTAGTAAGTCGTATTGGAGATAGTATGCGGGTTCTAATTGGGTTATGAGTACACTGGGCAGGACTCGTTGGAGACTGCTGGTGGGTATTATACCTATCGTTGGGTGGCAGTTACCAGGTGACATGAGTACAGCATAGTCTGTTGACTTGACACTGCTATTTCGTCTCGAGTGTGTTCCCACTGTTCTTAGATTACTAACCTACCATGGCTCAAACGAGTCGTGCAAACAGGTAGTAGTTGGGTGCAGTTTCGAAGCACTTAGAGGCAGTGGCGGTTAGATAGGATTCGTTTCTCCCGGTATTGGGGGTTGATATCACGCTGTGTTCGGAAAGCCATTACACAAAGTTCTTGGCCAAGGTATGCGAGATTTACTGGTAGGTACTCCAGTAGTTTCTCAGGATGTTTTGGGCTACACCCCGGCACGACTTATTACGCTATTAGGGGTCTGTCTCAGGGTGTTCTGTGACAATCTCCGTACAGTCCGGTCTGTTCGTCTAAGAGTATCGCATATTGGGCCTAGGGGACGGTAATCGTTGGCTCAGTAGGAGTTCGGATGAGTTTGCTCATCGACCTTCTTATCGACATATACCTGGGTAGCCGTTACGTGCAGCTAGTACCGCTGACGTGCTTGTAGTTAAACCCACTGCCAGCGTAGTTTCGAGTCTTCAGAGTCCCACACAGAGGGTTTCCCTGCATCGGGCAAAAGATGTAGAAGTCGTATGGTTTTATGACAGGGTTCAACCGCGTACGTGTACTTGTGCATATATGATGATTTGGACAGATAATACTAGTGGGCTTTGGTTTAAGCCGGATCCTAATATTATATTGATGGATTATTTTCGTCTCTTTTGTATTCGTATTCTTTGGAATACAGATACGGGTATGTATATACGGATACTTGTAATTTACTCAAGATTGCTTCTAGAAGAAGACACCTCATTAGGGTTTTTATCTTTGGATTAAAAGATTAATGAGGTGGAGGAATGAGGTGGAAGTTTATATTAAATGAAGCATGGCTCTTGGTGACTCATGGCCATGACTCACTCATTAGATGTTTGTGAACCATGCTAGATATTTGATGAGATATTTATCTCATCAATTATTATATGCTTCATCTATTCATCACAAATGAGCCATCTTTATTCTACATTCATTCTTTACCAGCTTTTCTTCAAGCTCCCCTTCTTCTTCCTCTAACCCTAAATCTCTCATGTGTTGAGAATCATAGGGTACTTAGAGACATATTAATCTATCTACACTCTCTACATCATCTAGGACATCTAGTTTAGCGAACTGGATGCCATAGTTACCTCAGATTTGAGGTTGAAGCTCGGACTATAGACTCTCGGGTGGATCATCTTTGACCTGAGGAGGCCGACGAGAAGGCATCGATCCAAACGATCTTTGGATCTTATGACGAGGAGGATGACAGTGACAAGAAGACCCAAAGGATATGGTAACTTGAGGTATAACTTCCTATCCGAGTAGTTAACCTCATACAGTTTTATTAGCTAAGGTTTAGCATCGATCCTGGAGTTCAAGTCGGTGTTGCGACGCCCATAAAAATTGTTTTTTACGCATTCCGCCTTCCCGTGAACCCGCGGGGTGCGCAACATCGAATTACAGTGGTATCAGAGCCTACTAAACCTTAGCTAACAGTTTGGACAACGTGTAAAACTACGAAACCGAAATAACTCCGAAACATTGAAACATAGATCCAAGTTTCTGTCGATTTTTCTGGAGGCTCTATTTTGTTTTAAACAATTGAAGTGTGCTCTTTTACCTGTTAGATGAACGTAGAACAAAAAAGAGACAATTCTAACTCAATGTGGCCGGCTAAACCCCCCAAAAAACCGGCCTCACTGGTTTTGTTGTGTTGGATTGCGTCGAGTTTTGTTCAGGGTTCTTGTCTCTTGGATTTAGGGTTTCAGATGGTGTTTGATTTTGCCAAGTTTGCATATACTGTTATTTTTCTGCTGTGGCAATACGGAGTATTTCGAAGTCGCAATTTTAACGTAGTTTAACATGTTTCAGTTGTTATATGTGTTTCGAAACGTCCGCTAATTGCTATACGTCGATTAGTGGGGGTTGCACATATCTGTGTTCTATGTTGGTTTGTGTATATGTAATATTGGATCGTCGATAATGAATAGCCGGGGGATGTGAGAAGAGAGTTTTCTTTCTTTCATTCGATGTAAATTGTAAAATGATGTAATATTATTTTACAGGGCACATCCGGGTTGAGGTTGTAGCCATCATTGTATTATTTCTTTTACTGTTTATTGCTTCTAGGATAGACCCAAGGTGGGGTGCATAAACTACCGGGTTTTTTGAAGTGCCGAGTGGCTTACTCATTTTTCTGAGGGATGTTGCTTCACTTCGGGAATTTGGCGGGTAGTTTGCCGCACCCTTAGGGGTCTAGGGTGAGATTTGGCTATTCATCACGACCGTGGATTCCGTATTTCGTTACAGGCTTAAACGAAACACGGAATTCCTAGTATATCCAATATGTTCATCTGTGATCTGGAATGCCTATTACTGCATGAGACGAATGGATATTATATATATGCTATATAGTAGACGTTGCTTATGTTTTGCATCCGCGCTTGTCCAGCTCCCGCTCTGGCGTTAGTTAAGTTACCTAACGGTGTTAGACAAGGCCCAGTGGCGAATGCGGATGGCATAAGCTTACGTGGTATTTTCGTTTTTTTCTGCAATGGTAGATGTAAATGATAGGACTGCATTAGATTAATGCAAAGCAAATAAACCAAAGGTGAATCATTGGAATCGTTTTCAAAACCATTCGGTTTTTTCAAAACAGAAACTTTTAAAATGCGGAGCTTAAACCACTCCTTTAAAAGCTATCACGGTTCCTTTGATTATATCAAGTTCACTACATTCACAGTTTCGCCAAAACCAGCTGTAGCCCTCCGTCATTTCAGTTGAATATTCAGTAGTATTCAAGCTATGTATTTTGACCTTCACCAAGGCATAGTGATTGGTAGCTGTTGGATATTCATCTGTAGTATAGATAGATGCGTTGGTTTGGGACAGTCGTACTACTATTTTGGCCTTCGTCAAGGGTGTGTACGGGTGGGTTCAAATTAACCTTGACAATGACGGGTAGAACTTGACATGTGACTTATGATATGTTGGCCTTCATCAAGGTCATAAGAGCATAGGGCAAAAATCCACATCGGTAGTTTCTAAGGAAACTGAAACTTGCTAGTGCTGCATACCATTTAGAGTGTGATAATTTTGGTAGGATTCTTTCAGGATTATCACACAATGATATTTGGATCCCGATCCTACTGTGAGTATCCGCTGCTCCTCGGGAGATTTTTCACTAAAACAATCAATGCTATAAACCAAGTAGGTGTCTAGAATGGTGTTAGCGAGGCTACGCCTCCAGGAAAAAGAGGTTATTTAATTAAGAAACTTCGCGAAAGCGTTGTAAAACCTCTCTTGAAGTACCGACACTAGCCTGGCTGAAAGGTTAAGTAAGTATTGTAGGGTGAGATTAATCCTCACTAATTCTTCTTTTATGGTTTGAGGAAGGATTCGAGATACAGTGGGAGCCATCTTGTTTATATAAACTAAAAACCAATTTAAACTTGCAAGAGTATCATGCTGAGTGTTTCTTCTCTCTCTCCTAATTGCAGCGACCAGGTGACCAAGATTAGGTTACATCTAGATAATAAATTGACTGGACCAGACTATATTGATTGGCAAAGCTTTGTCCAGATGTCCATTACCTATGACAAGATGGGCCACCTCCTTACTTACTAAAGCCCCCGCCGTCCCAGGTCTAATTTCCACCGTCGCGGATGATGATATCCGTAAGACAAGGAAAAAAACAGTGCGAATGCCAAGTGCCTCATGTTGGCCTCAGTAGATGATGTAAACCAGAGGCAGCACGAGAAGATGGACTTAGTTTCCATCTTCATCCATAATAAGATTTATATGGAGAGCAATCTTGCATCGCAAGATATGAGACCTCGAAGAAATTGTTTCAAGCGAGGTTGGCTGTCGGGTCATCTGTAGGGGACGACGTCCTTATGATGGTTAGCTGTATTAAACAACTCACGGACCTAGAGACCACGTTGGAGAATGAGTCATGTACTGACTTGATTCTACAGTCCCTACCTTCTACTTACACCCTGAAGCAAACCAGGGAGACACCCGCTTTGCTTATTGGGGAATCTTCCTCTTCTAGATCCAAGACGAAAGCCATGGGAGAGAAGAAGAAAGCCTCCACCAAGTCGATAGGCGGTGTCAGTAAGGTAGAAGGAAAGGGCAGGGCAAAAGTTTCGGGACTAACAGTAGGGAAGGAGGGATTTCCTATTGTCACAGGAAAGTGCATTGGCAGAAGGAATACAGGGCTTGGAAAGCCAGAATCCAGGATTCGAAGCACGTTGTGGCTTCGGCTTCAGATGTGTTTGTGATTGAAAACTGTATGTCAATTAACTCTACTTTCTGGGTACAAGATACCGGATCAGGATCTCATATCTGTAATTCATTACAGACTTTGAGAAACCGTAGAGTTATCAGGACAGGTGATATGACTCTCAGGGTTGCTAACGGGATGAGGTAGACGCTGTATCCGTAGGGGAATATCATGTTAGGTCCACGTTACCTCTCCCGGTACTTTCGGGGTTGCGGAAACGGTAAAACAAATTTTTTTCTGGACTTGGCAATATGGACCGTAAAAGCCGGATCTTTACTAAACAACACACTAGTATCCTAACTAGAGATTTTATCTACTCGGTTAGGGGTTATACCTCAACTTGAACTCCTTCTCTTCTTGTTGTTCTTCTCTTTGCTTGCTCCGATGGTTGATCCGGACTTTGGTCACCTCCGCGGCCTCCTTGAGTCGAAGACGATCCACCCGAGAGATGTACACCGAGCTCCACCTCGAGCCGAGGTAACTAGGGCAAGGAGATTGCTAATCTAGAAGCCCTAGGTTGTGTAGAAGTGGTAGATGAATGGTTTTGTCTTTGTGGGATCTTTATCTCTCAACACATAAGATCAAAAGATAAATCAAGAGGAGGAAGAATGAGGAGCTAGCTAACAACCATGGAGCTTCTCATTTCAAGAGAGAGAGTGAGAATGAGCAAATGAAAAACTTAACCAAGAGAAAACACAACCATGGTTGCAATAATGCAAAAACATTATCATTACTAATCCCATCAAGATAAAGTTGATGGCTACAAATGACATGACCATTATCATAACAAAAAGAAAAAGAAAACCAAAGAATACTTTAGATCTTTCAAGAAGATCCTAGTCAATTTTGGTCAAATGGTCAACAAAGTCAAGATGGTCAAATGGTCAATGTAATTAGCCATAACATAATTATCAATGAAAGGATTAGTAAATAATGTCCCCGGCTCATAATGGTTTTGACCAAACGAACTGTCAAAACCCTAATGAGTCCGCCTCAAAATGGTTTTGACCGAATCAACTGTCAAAACCCTAATGAGCCTGCCACATAACGGTTTTGGCCGAACCAACTGCCAAAACCCTAATGAGGCACCTCCTCCTTCATCGCTCCGGAAAACTGTGCATACACACCTGCATCCGCATTCCGTAGAATGCGGATGCGCAGAAGACAAAACAAATCCATCCATGCAATACTAGGATCCGGCTTAAACCAAAGCCCGCTAGTATTGCCTGCCCGAACACCACACGCACACAAGTGTACGTAAGTGATCGCAGCCCTGCCGTAAAACCATACGGCCTCTACACGTTTCGCTCAGTGCAGGGAAACTCTCTGTGTGGGACTCTAAAGACTCGACACTACGCTGGCAGTGGGTTTAACCACAGACCGCAAGCGGCACTAGCTGTACGTAACGGTCCCCAGGTAGATGTCGATAAGAAGGCCGATGAGGTGAACCCATCCGAACTCCTACTGAGCCTGCATGTGACAATCTCCGTACAGTCCGGTCTGTTCGTCTGATACATCGCATGGCGGGCCTAGGGGGGCGGTAAACGTCAGTCCCCTAATAGCGGTACAAGTCGTGTCGGAGTGAAGCCCAATACACCCTGAGATAACACTGGAAACCTACCAGTATATCTCGCTTGCCCTGGCCAGGGACTACTCGTGTAATGGCTCTCCTAGACACAGCGCGATGTCAACCCCCAATACCGGGAGAGACGAATCCTGTCTAACCGTCACTGCCTCCAAGTGCTTCGGGACTGCTCCCAACTACTACCTGTTTGCACGACTCAGTAGAGCCGTGGTAGGGTAGTAATCAAAGAACAGTGGGAACACACTTGAGGTGAAGTGACAGTGTCAAGTCAGCAGACTAAGCTGTACTCATGTCACCTGGAAACTGATAACTGACGATAGGTATAATACCAACCATCAGTTCTCGACGAGTCCTGTCCAGTGTACTTGTAACCTAACGAGCACCCGCATACTATCTCAAGTACGACGTACCGACGGCTGTGGGACAGACCGTCTCCCGTGCTGGGATGAGAAGCGCATACGCTAGTCTACTCCGGAGTATCGATGCCCTATCTCGATACTCCCACGACTATGGACGTGTATAAGGATGTGCTTGTAGATTACCCAGCCCCCACGAGTGTGATCGCCATCACAACGCCGGTAATCAAGCAAAGATCCTAAGGGCTCTACTAATGCGTATAGGTGATATAATAAATAAACACACATGTACACATTAAAGCAGAGACAAACCAAGTAGCATACTACTATATTGAGCAAGATTGTCTGTACAACTGTGAATATCCCAAGCTTCCATCAAGTAATATACATACTAGTATGATACAGTAATGGCCTCTAGGGCATATACACTAACAATCTCCCACTTGCACTAAGGCCATGTACTGGCGTATCGAAGACCTATCATCTCGATCAGCCGCTCGAACTGAGTCTGGGGTAAGGCCTTCGTGAATGGGTCCGCTGTGTTGTCCTTTGTGTCCACTCTTCGCACCTCGATCTCCTGGCGATCAATGATCTCCCTGATCAGGTGATACCGCCTTAAGATGTGCCTGGATTTCTGATGGGACCTTGGTTCCTTCACTAAAGCTATAGCCCCATTGTTATCGCAATAGAAAGGTATTGGATCAACAATGGACGGAACCACCTGAAGTTCACTAATGAACTTCTTTATCCAGACCGCCTCTTTTGCGGCATCGCTTGCAGCAATGTATTCAGCCTCCATCGTCGAGTCTGCGACGGTATCCTGTTTGGAACTCCTCCAACATACCGCCCCTCCGTTGAGGGTAAACACAAAACCCGAGACAGACTTGCTGTCATCTTTGTCACTCTGGAAGCTTGAATCGGTAAAGGACTCGACCCTGAGGTCTCCATTACCGTAAACCAGGAACATCTCCTTAGTCCTTCTCAGGTACTTGAGAATGTTCTTCACTGCTGTCCAGTGGTCCTCCCCTGGGTCTGACTGATACCGGCTTACCGCGCTCAGTGCGTAAGCTACATCTGGTCTTGTACATAGCATCGCATACATTATAGATCCTACCGCCGAAGCGTAGGGTATAGTGCTCATGCGAACCCTCTCCTCGTCAGTCTTAGGAGACATCTTCTTAGAGAGGGTAATTCCGTGCAATGCGGGTATGTTACCGCGCTTGGAACCCTCCATACTAAATCTCTTTAGTACGGTCTCTATGTACCTGGACTGCGAAAGTCCCAGTAGTCTCTTGGATCTATCTCTATAGATCTTGATCCCCAGAATGTACGAGGCATCACCCAGGTCTTTCATGGAGAACCTTTGTGACAAAAATAGCTTGACCGATTGTAGCATAGGAATATCATTTCCTATCAAAAGAATGTCCTCCACGTATAAGACTAGGAATACGACAGTTCGTCGTACAATCTTCTTATAAACACAGGGTTCATCTTCGTTCTTGATGAAATCAAATTCCTTGATTGCCTCATCAAAATAGATGTTCCAGCTCCGCGATGCCTGCTTTAATCCATAAATGGATTTAAGCAACTTGCACACCTTCCCGCTGCTCCCACTGTCTACGAAACCTTCTGGTTGATCCATGTAAACGCACTCTTCCAAACAACCGTTTAGGAAAGCCGTTTTAACATCCATATGCCAGATTTCATAGTCATGGAAGGCAGCAATGGCAAGTAGGATCCGAATGGATTTGAGCATAGCCACCGGAGAAAAAGTTTCATCATAGTCCAAACCAGGTCTTTGACGAAAACCTTTTGCAACGAGTCTAGCTTTATAGGTTTCCACCTGCCCATCTACACCAAGTTTCCTTTTGTAGATCCATTTGCATCCAACGGGTTTTACCCCAGGTGGAGCAATATCCAAGGCCCACACTTTATTGGCGTACATGGACTCCATTTCGGATTGCATTGCTTCCTGCCACTTATCAGAGTCCCTACTGATAATGGCCTGCCTGAAACTGGTAGGGTCATCTTCTTCCAAGATGCAATCCTCTCGATCTCCGTCAATGAGAAAACCGTAGTATCTCTCGGGCGGATGAGAAATCCTACCAGATCTGCGGAGTGGCTGAGGTTCGTTTGGGGTTATTGAATCTAGCGGTTCCTCCAAATTTTCAGTTATATTTTGTGGTCGCTGAATTTCTTCCAGTTCTACCGAACTCCCACTAGTTTCTTTTGCAAGAAACTCTCTTTCTAAGAAGGTAGCGTGGCGAGATACAAACACCTTCTGTTCCTCAGTGTGGTAGAACAGATATCCTAGTGAGTCTTTAGGATATCCCACAAATTTACACAGAACTGACCGTGCCTCTAGCTTGTCCGGTTTCTGTGTTTTCATATAGGCCGGACAACCCCATATCTTAATAAACTTAAGACATGGTTTCTTACTGCTCCATATTTCATACGGAGTTTTAGGCACAGATTTGGACGGAACTTGATTCAAAAGGTATGCCGCTGTCTGAAGCGCATGTCCCCAGAATGAAAGAGGTAACTCAACACTACTCATCATGGAGCGAACCATATCCAATAGGGTACGATTCCTCCGCTCTGATACACCGTTGTGCTGTGGTGTATAAGGAGGAGTAAGCTGGGAGAGAATACCATTCTCTTTTAAGTAATCTAGGAATTCCGTGCTTAAGTACTCCCCTCCTCTATCAGACCGGAGTATCTTGATACTTTTGCCAATCTGGTTCTCTACTTCCTTTCTGAATTCCTTGAATTTCTCAAAAGCTTCAGATTTGTGTTTCATCTGATACACATATCCGAACCTAGAGAGATCGTCAGTGAATGTGATGAAGTAGGAGAACCCACCCCTTGCATGTATAGACATCGGACCACATACATCACTGTGTATGAGTCCCAAGAGCTCTGCTGCTCTTTTTCCATGTCCGGTGAACGGAGATTTGGTCATCTTCCCTTTGAGACAAGACTGACATGTTTCATAAGATGAAAACTCGAACGCATTCAAGAGTCCATCTTTATGCAATTTACTCAGTCTTTTCTCTCCGATATGACCAAGTCTACAATGCCACAAGTAGGATTCATTCGTATCTGAATTCTTCCTCTTGCGTGTGTTTTGTATATTGAGAACTGTATTCTGATTTAGAATGTAGATACCATTACACAGTGTACCCTCTGCAACCAGTACCTTATGAAGGTAAATGTTCATGATATTCTTGTCAAGAACAAAGTTATATCCATCTTTATCGAGTAAAGAAACTGATATGATGTTACAAACCATGGAGGGTACATAGTAGCAATCGTTCAAAATCATAGTCTTGCCATTTGGCAATACTAGGTGATATTCACCAACGGCTGCCGCATTAACTTGTGCTCCGTTCGCTACTCTGAGCGACATATCACCCGGTGCAACTTTCATACTTTTTCTCAGTCCCTGCAATAAATTACAGATATGAGATCCTGATCCGGTATCAAGTACCCAGGAGGTAGGGTTGACCGTAAAACAGTTCTCAATTACAAGAACACCTGAAGTAAATGCAAAACCATGCTTCTTCTTCAACTGGGTATCCCGGGAATCCATACAATCCCCTTTCCCATTCTCATACTCATGACTGTTGTCACAAGTTAGAGCTGAACCAACGTTCCCCAGCCCCGAATAAGAATTCGGATCGGTCAAGCGATACATTTTATTATCTTGATTAGGGCGTGAAAAGGTTGCTACCTGGAGAGAGAGAAAAGAAACACTCAGCGTGCGCTCTAGCAAGATTAGATTGGTTTATTAGTTTATCTAACTAGGATGTCTCCCACTGTTTCCTCAAATTCTTCTTAAAACCTTTTTAAAAGAAGAACTAGTCGGGATTTTAATTCACGTCACAATACTTGCTTAACCTTTCAGCCAGGCTAGTGTCGGTACTTCGAGGGAGGTTTTCCAATGCTTTCGCGAAGTTCCTTAATTTAAGAACCTCTTTTCCCTGGGGGCGTAGCCCCGCTAACACCTTTCTAGACACCTACTAGGTTTATAGCATTGATCGTTAAGTGAAATAATCTCCCGAGAGTAATCCAACTCATCAGTGGGATCGGGATCCAATTGTCATTGTGTGATAACCTAGATGGAATCCACTCTAGTCACCACACTCCAGAAGGTATGCTAAATCTGCAAGTTTCAGTACTTTTGAAACTCCCGATGTGGTTTTTGCCCCTAGGACCCAAGTGACCTTGACGAATAATCAACAAATCAAAATGTCCTAGTCAAGTTCAACCCGTCGTTATCCAGGATTGCATTAGACCCGCCCGCATGATCCTTGATGACTAATCAACAAAATCATGCGACCGTCCAAACCAATCGCATCTATCAGTGCAACAGAGAATTATTACTCAGCTATCGTTCACTGTGTCTTGACGAATAATCAACAAACGCAGCACGAATACTAAGTATTAATTATCTGAAACGACGGAGGGCTACGGCTGGGTTTTTGGCGAAAAAACCCGTTAACGTAATGAACTTGATGTAGTTGAAGGAACATGGTAATCCTTTTTGAAAATATAGTGGCGAAAACTTTTGCTAAAGAGGTCACTCCCTGTGAAGGGATCTCGGCTCTTTCCTCGTCGAATGAGGTGCAGGATATTCCAAACTGAATACCTCGATGGAAAGCAAGAATAATCGACTATAGTGAAGTTATTACCCTGACGCAAACTTTTGTCCAAGGGGTCACTCCCGATGAAAGGATCTCGGCCCTTGCCTTGTCGACTGAGGTGCTGGGCATTCATAACCGAATACCTCGATTCAAAACAAAAGTGAACGTCCTTGTAATAACAGCCTTTTTTTTTGAAAAATTGTTCCAACAACATCTTTTAGGTTTATTTTCTTGCATTAGTTCTTTTAATGCGTCCCATCATTTAAATCCTACCATTGCAGAAAACAACCAAAATATGACGTACGCTTATGCCATTCGCATTCGCCACGGGGCCCCGTCATCACCCGTTAGGTTACTTAACTAACGACAGAGCGGGGGCTGGGCTAGCGCGACTGTAAAACATAAGCAACGCCTAAATAGTTATTATATATAGATACATAGCAATGATAGCCAATCCAGATCACAGATGAACACTTTGGATATACTAGGAACCTGCGATTCGTTCGAGCCTGCAACGAAAAGCGGATTATACGGTCGCGATGAATAGCCAATACCCCACCCAAGACCCCTACGGGTGCGGCAAACTACCCGCCAAGTACCCGAAGCGAAGCAACCTCCCTCAACGCCATGAGTAGGCCGCTCGGCACTTCGAGATACCCGATAGTTTGTGCACCCCCTCCATGGGTCTATCCTAGGAGCAAAAACAGTAAAAAGAATTATACAATGACGGCTACAATCCCGACCCGGTTGTGCGGCCATACAAATAATATTACATCAATTTACAAATTTATTACATGAATGAAAGAAAAAAGAAACTCTCATCTCACATCCATCCCGGCTATTCATCCGCGACAATCCAACGAGTTCATATACACAAACCATCAACAACACAGATCACAGATATGTATAACCCCTACTAATCGACGTATAGCGATTAGTAGACGTTCAATACACATATAACATTACAGATATAACCATTAGCTAAAGTCTACAGAACATCGACCAAAAATACGGATTTTTAAGCCCCAAAAACTAATTTTTCTTTCTGAAAAATCTGGGCAGAAAAGCCATATACCAAAAATCCTAAAAACTCACCAGAAACAAACTGCAACAAAAATGATCCACGGCTGAGTCAACTCGGTCGCGGTTCCGCGGCAGAAGCAAGCTTCTGCCGCGGAACCGCGGTGAGTTGGTCGACTCGTGCGATCATTTTTCTTGCCTGTTCTAAAAAAAGCCTGAGCCGATTTTTAAGACATGATTTATTATCTTTTGAGCAGAAAAAAAATCGGCAGAGAATCAGGGTTTCCGGGGTGTTTTTCGGTTTTTTTTCGTTCAGTCAATGTTCTAAACACTTTGCTAACATGCTAGGGTGTGTTTAGTTAGGCTCTGATACCACTGTTAGGTCCACGTTACCTCTTCCGGTGCTTTCGGGGTTGCGGAAACGGTAAAACAAAATTTTTTCTGGACTTGGCAATATGGACCGTAAAAGCCGGATCTTTACTAAACAACACACTAGCATCCTAACTAGAGATTTTATCTACTCGGTTAGGGGTTATACCTCAACTTGAACTCCTTCTATTCTTGTCGTTCTTCTCTTTGCTTGCTCCGATGGTTGATCCGGACTTTGGTCATCTCCACGGCCTCCTTGAGTCGAAGACGATCCACCCGAGAGATGTACATCGAGCTCCACCTCGAGCCGAGGTAACTAGGGCAAGGAGATTGCTAATCTAGAAGCCCTAGGTTGTGTAGAAGTGGTAGATGAATGGTTTTGTCTTTGTGGGATCTTTATCTCTCAACACATGAGATCAAAAGATAAATCAAGAGGAGGAAGAAGGAGGAGCTAGCTAACAACCATGGAGCTTCTCATTTCAAGAGAGAGAGTGAGAATGAGCAAATGAAAAACTTAACCAAGAGAAAACACAACCATGGTTGCAATAATGCAAAAACATTATCATTACTAATCCCATCAAGATAAAATTGATGGCTACAAATGACATGACCATTATCAAAACAAAAAGAAAAAGAAAACCAAAGAATACTTTAGATCTTTCAAGAAGATCCTAGTCAACTTTGGTCAAATGGTCAACAAAGTCAAGATGGTCAAATGGTCAATGTAATTAGCCATAACATAATTATCAATGAAAGGATTAGTAAATAATGTCCCCGGCTCATAATGGTTTTGACCAAACGAACTGTCAAAACCCTAATGAGTCCGCCTCAAAATGGTTTTGACCGAATCAACTGTCAAAACCCTAATGAGCCTGCCATATAACGGTTTTGGCCGAACCAACTGCCAAAACCCTAATGAGGCACCTCCTCCTTCATCGCTCCGGAAAACTGTGCATACACACCTGCATCCGCATTCCGTAGAATGCGGATGCGCAGAAGACAAAACAAATCCATCCGTGCAATACTAGGATCCGGCTTAAACCAAAGCCCGCTAGTATTGCCTGCCCGAACACCACACGCACACAAGTGTACGTAAGTGATCGCAGCCCTGCCGTAAAACCATACGGCCTCTACACGTTTCGCTCAGTGCAGGGAAACTCTCTGTGTGGGACTCTAAAGACTCGACACTACGCTGGCAGTGGGTTTAACCACAGACCGCAAGCGGCACTAGCTGTACGTAACGGTCCCCAGGTAGATGTCGATAAGAAGGCCGATGAGGTGAACCCATCCGAACTCCTACTGAGCCTGCATGTGACAATCTCCGTACAGTCCGGTCTGTTCATCTGATACATCGCATGGCGGGCCTAGGGGGGCGGTAAACGTCAGTCCCCTAATAGCGGTACAAGTCGTGTCGGAGTGAAGCCCAATACACCCTGAGATAACACTGGAAACCTACCAGTATATCTCGCTTGCCCTAGCCAGGGACTACTCGTGTAATGGCTCTCCTAGACACAGCGCGATGTCAACCCCCAATACCGGGAGAGACGAATCCTGTCTAACCGTCACTGCCTCCAAGTGCTTCGGGACTGCTCCCAACTACTACCTGTTTGCACGACTCAGTAGAGACATGGTAGGGTAGTAATCAAAGAACAGTGGGAACACACTTGAGGTGAAGTGACAGTGTCAAGTCAGCAGACTAAGCTGTACTCATGTCACCTGGGAACTGATAACTGACGATAGGTATAATACCAACCATCAGTTCCCGACGAGCCCTGTCCAGTGTACTCGTAACCTAACGATCACCCGCATATTATCTCAAGTACGACGTACCGACGGCTGTGGGACAGACCGTCTCCCGTGCTGGGATGAGAAGCGCATACGCTAGTCTACTCCGGAGTATCGATGCCCTATCTCGATACTCCCACGACTAGGGACGTGTATAAGGATGTGCTTGTAGAATACCCAGCCCCCACGAGTGTGATCACCATCACAACGCCGGTAATCAAGCAAAGATCCTAAGGGCTCTACTAATGCGTATAGGTGATATAATAAATAAACACACATGTACACATTAAAGCAGAGACAAACCAAGTAGCATCTACTATATTGAGCAAGATTGTTTGTACAACTGTGAATATCCCAAGCTTCCATCAAGTAATATACATACTAGTATGATACAGTAATGGCCTCTAGGGCATATACACTAACATATCACCTAGGATTGAAAAGTGGGTAGATATTGATTTTACGTAACTGTTTGTGTGTACCTAGTCTATCTTGTAACATATATTTGTATCTTTACTTTCTAAAGAAGGATATGATTTTACATTTGTTAGCGATGTGGTCCACATCCACCTTAAACAGAGTTTGATTGGGTCAGGTACACTAGAGGACGGTATATACGTATTAAATCAAGCTCATGTTTTCAACGTCCAGAACACACTTAAAAGAAAGTCTCCAGATTTAAATAAGGCTTTCTTATGGCATTGTAGACTGGGTCATATTAATAAAACACGGTTGTCAAAGTTACATAGAGAGGGATATTTGGATCCTTTCGAATATCAGTCTTATGCAACTTGTCAATATTGTCTTATAGGAAAGATGAAAAAGACTCCGTTCATTGGACACGGAGTAAGAGTGAGCGAGCTCTTTGGACTCATACACAACGATGTGTGTGGTCCAATGTCTACACATGCACGAAGTGGTTATTCCTATTTCATTACATTTACGGATGATTTCTATAGGTATGGACATGTGTTCTTGATGAAGCATAAATCCGAGGCCTTTGAGAAATTCCGAGAATATAAGAATGAAGTGGAAAAACAAACCGGTAAAAGTATTAAGACACTAAGATCTGATCAAGGTGGTGAATACTTAAGTGCCGAGTTCCTGAATTACCTAAAAGAGAATGGAATTTTCTCTCAGCTTACTCCTCCATACACACCACAACACAACGGTGTATCGGAAAGACGGAATAGAATCCTATTGGATATGGTACGTTCCATGATGGGTGACGCTGAGTTACCGCGATTTTTTTGGGGTTATGCACTAGAATCAGCTGCATATCTTTTGAATAAGGAAACTATCAAGACTATGCCTACCACACCATGTCAGATGTGGAGTGGGAAGAAACCCTATCTTCAGCATCTGAAGATATGTGGATGTCTAACTTTTGTCAAAAAGCAGCATGTGGACAAACTCGAGGCACACTCAGTATTGTGTAAGTTTGTGGGATACCCAAAAAACTCCAGGGGGTATCTTTTCTATTACGCAGAGAAACAAAAGGTTTTTGTTTCTCGTCATGCCCACTTTTTGAAAAAACAATTTTTAGAAAAAGGTACTAGTGGGAGCGTAATAGAACTGGAAGAAATTCTAGAACCACAAGCTATTACTGAGAGCATGGTAGAACCAGAAGTTTCAAAAGAACAGGACATCCCCGCGTCACTCCGCAGAACTAGTAAGCAGTCTCATCCGCCCGAGAGATACTACGATTTTCTCATAGACGGGGATAGAGAGGATTGTATCATTGACAATGATGAGCCAACTAGTTTCCAGCAAGCCATTCAGAATGGAGACTCGGTAAAATGGCTGGATGTAATGCGGACCGAGATGGAGTCCATGTAAACTAACAAAGTATGGACTTTGGACATTGCTCCAGAAGGGATAAAACCTGTAGGCTACAAACGGGTCTTCAGAAAGAAGATTGGTATAGATGGACATGTTGAAACCTATAAGGCTAAACTTGTTGCAAAAGGTTTTCGTCTAAGACCTGGTTTAGACTATACAATGAAACCGTTGGGGTAAAAAATTACACTCCGGTTGACCAAGTCAAAGTCAAAGTCAACCCAAGCCAGGTAGGCCTAAGCCTAGGTCATGTGGGCCCATGCCCAAGTCGAACCCCATGGCCGGCCCGCCCCCATGCCAAAATGAAGATTATGCAATAAATAATTTTGATGTTATTTTGTAAGAAAAATGGGCATAAAGCAAAATTTTTGTAAAGCCCATGGCTCATATGCAAAAGAAATGAGCACATGAAGTATGGGATGGGCAAAATGCCATTTTGTAAAGCTCAAGAGGCTATATGTAAATTTGTAAGCCTATAAAAGGCAACATGATAATGAAATAAAAAAAGAACTTTTCATTCCCCTCAAAATTTAGGGTTTCTGTGCCTCCTTCCGCTTCCTCAAGGTTCTAAAACCTTCTCCCCTTTTTGAATTAAATCATGAGTGTAACTCTTCCTTTTCCAAAAATAAACAGTTTTTCACCATCAAATCCTTGAAGAGGAACTCAGATCTTCCATCAGATCTCAAAAATGGAAGATTTTTAAATCTCACCCTCCTTTTCTTCAATATCCGGCTAACCGAGAGGAGGAAGAAGGAGACCCATCTCCAAAAATCCCACCTTGGGAAGATCCAAGACCTAAAAGAAGATCCAGTGCCAAAAGGGAGAAAAAAGGGGGCCCCTTTGATCATTTCCAAATATTTCTAGGAGTTTAACTCCATTCAAGATCTGTTGGAGTTTAACCCCATAAATAAAAGATCCTCTTTCAGAGTTTAACTCATATTTCTGGGGCTAAAATGTTAGTTATGTATATGCCCTAGAGGCCATTGTTGTACATTTGATGTATATTATAATGGATGCTTGGTTATATATAGAGAAGACTTTCTTGCTCGTCATGATAGTATGCTATTTGGTTTCACTTTATCTTAACATGTTGACTTGTATTGGTTTACTGTTTTACTCTCACATGTTGATAAAACCCTTAGGATCTGTACTCGACTACTGGGACTATGATGAGATCATACTAGTGGGGCCGCGGTAGTCGATGAGTACATCCTATAACTGTTCCTAGTCGAGGGTATATCGAGACAGGGCATCGATACACCAGAGTAGACTAGCGTATACGCATCTTGACCCATATGATGGGCGATGGATGATCCCATATCCATCGGTGTTTGACATCAGAGATGGTGTACGGGTGCTCAGTGGAGACTGGGTACACTGGACGGACTCGCCGAGAACTCCCAGATGGTGATATACCACACGTCAGATGGCAGTTCTCCGGTGACACAGGTATAGGGTAGTCTGTAGACCCGAGATCGTCATGGAGTCTTGTGTGATTCCTACTGTGCTTTGATTTCCACCTTACCACGTCCAAGAGGGCGTGCAAAACGGTGGCTTTTGGGCACAGTCCCGAATCACATGGAGGCAATGAGCGATAGGAGGGGATTCGTCTCTCCCGGTATAGGGAGTTGATGTTGTGCTGTGTTCGATTGGCTATAACTGGAAGTCCCTGGCCAGGGCTGATATAGAGATTTACTGGTAAGTGCTACTAGTAGTTTCTCGACCCGTTATGAGCCATACATCGACACGACTTATCGGTTACTGGGGTCTGACGTATACCACCCCTAGACTTGATATGCGACATATCAGACGAACAGACCGGACTGTACGGGAGTGTTACTGATCGGATTCACAGAAGAACGCACAGGCTAGCTTGTTGATCTTCTGATCGCTCAATACCTGGGTGGCTGTTACGTTTAGCTGACCGCTTGCAGCTTGTGGGTGTTTGATATGATCACCACCTGCTACCGGCGTATTGACGATTCTTTAGAGTCCTACACAGAAGTTTCTTGGCTCAGGCGAAACGGAGTAGAGGCACATATGTGATATGTGCAGGACCGAGAATAATGCGATATGGGATACCGTATTATATTCTCGCGATATTTAGATATGAGCCGGGTCATCGGATCAAGTGTTGATTCGATGAATCGGTACATGATATATTAGTCGGTAATATTCGATATAGCCGGATCGTCGGATCGAGTGTTGATTCGATGATTTAATATATAATAATATATATGATATATTATTATATTAACTAATATTGGCTTGCTTTATTATTTCATTTTCTCAGTGGATGATACATTAATATATATGCGATATATGTTAATTGTATTATTTTCTTTTGTTGCAAATATATAATATATATGTGATATATATTATTGTGACATGATATGATTAATTGTTAAACATGTTTAAGGATGATTAATTGAGGTTAGGGTTTGATTAGGTTTAGATGCTTCAAGTTCCTTCTAGAAGCATTTTTCTTTTGTCATTTGTAAAGATATTTTGTGATGACACATTATTAACTTAACCAAACCCTAACTCTAGTTGTTTCTCTACACATTCTCATCCATTCATCCTTGACCATGGTTAAAAGATCAATCATATGTTTTATTTCTATTCATCACAAAAGAAAAGAATTATCATTATTCTTTTTCCATTCTCATCTTCTTGCTTCTTGAAAAGCTTGCTAGATTTTCTTAAGTGATGAAAGATTATGAGAAAATGATATAAAAAGAAAGCAAAATTACTACTCTCTCATCCTCATCTCATCTAGCCCATGGGATTAGTGTGTTCTCTTCTTTAAGAGTGAGAAAGCTTGAGTCGTAGCAACTTCAAGGTAGATCATCGGAGATTTGGAATACGACAAGCTAGAATGGATCGTTCGAGTCGTGGAGCCTCTCATGAGTCCGGGAGATCGTGGATCGCGGCAAAGGGACTTCTACTCGGAGCTTGTGAAGTGAAGGAGCGGACTACAAAGGTTGTAATCCCTCACACTTAGATAAAAGTTATCTTATTGCATGTTTAACCCTAATAATCTAGCAAAGATCCCGGCTTTGGGTTGTTCGGCACGTCTAAAATTTAATCCGGGCATGTTTGATGCCTCATGAACCTTCATAAGAGTGCCTATGAACCCTACAGTGGTATCAGAGCCTAGCTAGAGCATTAGGCGATGTGTTTACGAAGTTAAAACTCCGATCGAACCCGAAATGACAAATTTGGACCCCTCTCTGGAAATTTTTTAAATTTTGGGATTTTTCAGGATTAAAAATATGTAAAAAAATCAGCAGGGAATTCTAAGAATTACCATGAAACACGTGCCCACAATTCCACCAACAGAGCGCGGAACCGCGGCAGGAACATGGTTGTCGCGGCGGTTCCGCGGCGGAACTGTAGGATTGGGACACGTGGCTTCATGGTATAGACCGTAGGCACTTGCTGACTATTCTGGGTATTTTTAATCTGTTTCAGGTGTTTAAAATTCTGGGGTTTGTTTTGTAATAGTAGACTCGATCGAAATATTTAAATTCGTATTTCTTTCCGGATATTTAGAAACTGTTAAACTATTTGAACGGATATCATTAACTTACTGTTTCCCGGTACGGCAAATTTTCAAGTGTTGAAATTTACTTGGGTTTAAATCGTTCGGAACAATTGTACAAGTTAAGCGGTGGACCCTCTAGAAGACAACAAACCTTAACTCGATTATGTGACCGTCTTGAACTGCCTTTTGAACCTTCGGGTTTGGGGCAGTACGGCGTGCCACATGTGAGGCGTTGGCTTGACCCTTCTACGGCTGGATCACCGGTACTGTGACATATTCTGGGATTATTTGAACCCCGCTCAAGTGTTGAGAACTTTAGGAAATTTTGGGTGTTTGATTATCTGTTCGAAAAGTTTAATACTGTCTATTTATCTGGAATGTGATACAATATGTGGAATTCATAGAGTTAGGCATGAAATGCGGAGTATGTGATATTTCGGATTTACGATGTCTAAAGTGATTGTGGATTCCAAATATTGTAGTTTTACACTTTCTTTTCTGTGACCGTAAGTGTAATATGTGATATCGCCGGTTTCGTTGCTATATGTCTACGACAATTGGGATGCGCATATTTACTTACGTTGATGATATGAGATATTATGTGTTGCTGTGATATGTTATATTGGATCGTCGCGATCAGAATAGCCGGGGGTTTTATGTGAGATGAGGGTTTTTATTTTCATTCATGTAAAATTCTTTTGTAATGTAATATTCTTTTATTTGGGGCACTTCCAGGTTGCGGTTGCTGTCACCAGTGTATATTATTTACTTTTCCGCATTAGGTAGACCCAAGGAGGGGAGCACAAGTAACCGGGTTCTAGGGTCCAGTGGGAGGCCATCTCGAGGAGTCGAGACCGGGTCTCCTAACCCTAGAATTGGCAGTGTTACTTGCCGCTCTCGTAGGGGTCTTGGGATGTGGATTTGGCTATTCGTCGCGACTGTGGAATCCGTGTTTTATACAGGCTCGTATTGAAAACACGGACGTCCTAGTATATCCAATATTTCATATATGTTCTTCTGCTGCAATGTTCTGTGATGAGATCATATTACTGCCTGAGACGAATGCTTATACTATATATATATGCTGATATATAAATATTACTGCTTTCGTTTCTTCTGTGATGCTTAGGAAGCATAAGCTGATGGGATTTTTATTAATGAGATTAATAAAAGAAAAGAAACCTAAAGATGTTGTAGAATCAAAACTTAATAAAAAGGGTAGCTACAGTTTTGCTTTGCACAGTGATATATACGATATATCCTGCACCTTATTCGATGAGGAAAGGACCGAGATCCCTTCACCGGGAGTGACTCCTTTAGCAAAACTGGCAGATGCTACAAAACGCGGTTTGTCTTTTGATTGCTTTTAGTGTTTTGCTTTGCACAGCGGTATATATGATATATCCTGCACCTTATTCGATGAGGAAAGGGCCGACGATCCCTTCACCGGGAGTGACCCCTTTAGCGAAACTAAGAAAAGCCTCAAAAACACTCCTTTTCAAAACTTCACTTGATTCTACGACGATATCATGTTCATTACGCTCAGGGTTTTCTGAAAAACCTGCGTAGCCCTCCGTCATTTCAGATACATATTATTTAGTATTCGTGCTACGCTTGTTGGCCTGCGTCAAGGCGTAGTGTGCGGTAGCTAACTAGTATATATCTGTTTATGCATATGATGCAGATTCGATTAGGGTAGTCGTGCGACTTTGTTGGCCTGCGTCAAGGGTCGTGCGGGTGGGTTTAATTGAATCAAGAAATGACGGGTTGAACTTGACTAGCGCACTATGGTTTGTTGGCCTGCGTCAAGGTCATAGGATGCTAGGGGTAAAAGCATTATCGGGAATTTCAAGTGTTGAAATTTGCAATGAGATTGCATACCTCCTATGAGATGGTTGGATCCCGATACCCACTGCGAGTAAGAGTTACTCCTGGGAGAGTTTTACACAAGACAATTAGCCGATCAAGTAGGTGTCTAGAAAAGTGTTAACGAGGTTACGCCTCTGGGAAAACGAGGTTTACTCTAATTAGGTCCGTGCGAAAGCACGGGGAACCTCCCTCAAAGTACCGACACTGATCTGGCTGAAAGATTGACGAAGTTGTAGGGTGTAATTAATCCCGGCTAATCTTACCTTTTAGGGTTTTAAGGTAGATTTGATAAAAACAGTGGGAGACATCCTGATTAGATAAGATAATAACCAATCTAATCTTGCAAGAGCATACGCTAAAAGTGTTTTTCTTCTCTCTCTCTCCAGGTAGCGACCATGTCATGCCATAATCAAGATAATAATATGGATGTATTGACTGAACCTGATTATTGTACTGAGCAAGGGAACGTTAGACCCATTCTTTCTTATAAGAGTTATAAGACTGAACATGAAACAGGAGAATATCTGGATTCTCAAGCCGCCCAAAAGAACATGCATGTTGATGCATCTTCTTCGGGTGTGTTAGTTATTGAGAACTGTTTCTCATTTCACCCTACGTCCTGGGTATTAGATACCGGATCAGGATCCCACATATGTAAACAGTTACATGGGCTACGTAAAGATAGAGAACTGGGAAAAGGTGATCATTCCGTTCAAGTAGGGAACGGTGCAAGTATTGTAGCCAAAGCAGTTGGCGAATATCACCTTGTATTACCAAGTCGTAATACACTGATTCTAAATGAGTGCTATTATATACCGAACATGATGTGCGACATTATATCAGTTTCGTTATTGAGTAAAGAGGGATATTATTCCCGCCAAAAATTTCTGCGCAAAAGAGTCCAAGGTATCAAATGGCAGCGATACGCTTAAGGAAATACGAACCAGTATCTTCCGGGCTGTTTTTTGACAAACTCCCGAAGGAGAAACGGATAAATTCTGATTGTATTGAAAGCGTCTCGAAAAACCCTTCGATTTGATATATTATGGGCTTCATAATTCATCCGGGATCAAAAGTTATGAGCAAATGTCTATGCACATGTGATTTAAGGAAGAAGATGCGAACCAGTATTTTCCGAGCTGTATTTTGACAAACTCCGGAACGAAAAACAGCTAAATTCTGATGATATTGAAAGCATCTCGAAAAGACCTTCGATTTGATATATTATGGGCCTCATAATTCATCCGAGATCAAAAGTTATGAGCAAATGTGTTATACACGTGTAATCTAAAGTAACGCTCTACTACATGGGGAATGCATTTTTTAGTCCCACATCGGGAAAAAGAGAGATGGCTTCTCTACCACTCCCATATAAATAAGAGGGCATACCTCTTGGAAAGGTAGAGTAAAAATCCTCAAAGGATTCAATACTCAAAGGAGCTTAGTTCTCCAAGATAGGAGCATGCTCCTCCATAATGCGCATATGCGCAAGCGCCATGTGCGCTACGTGCAACGCACGTGTGCCTGCCATGCGGCACTACGTGCAACGCACGTGCGCACCACATGAGAATATTTAATAATATTAAAAGGAGCTTGTTCTCCATATATAGAAGCTTTGTTTCTCCTCATAATGCGCATGTGCGCCACGTGCAACGCACGTATGCCCGCCATGCGGCACCACGTGCAACGCACGTGCGCACAACAGATAGTGCCTTGCACTTGCTATGAACCTCTGGTTCTCAGATAAATAAAAATAGTGCCTTGCACTTGCTATGAACCTCTGGTTCTCAGATAAATAAAAATAGTGCCTTGCACTTGTTATGAACCTCTGGTTCTCAGATAAATAAATAAATAAAAATAGTGCCTTGCACTTGCTATGAACCTCTGGTTCTCTGAGACAGAAAGAAAGAAAAGATTTTCTTTTCTCTTCTTTGATCTAAATTTAGATCATTAAAAAGTGCTCTGCACTCATTTTCTTGAATCCAAAAGATTCTTGGTGCTTTGCACTATTTGAAGGGCCAGGCCCAAATCAAAATGACCTGACAGGCCAAAATAAATTGCAAGGCAATAAATAGGCAGAGCCCAAATAAATTGATGCTTTGCATCCTTTATACAAGGGCAGAGCCCAAATAAAATTGATGCCTTGCATCATTCCTAAAAGGGCAGAGCCCAAAACAAATTGATGCTCTGCATCCTTTCTGGGCAAGGCCCAAATAAAAATAAAAAAAAGAAATGTAATGCAAAAGCAAATAAAATGTTGAACATTTCAACTGGACTTAGCCCAATTTTGGCCATAAGTCCTTAAATTAAATTGACTGAGCAAAATTGCTCTTCTAAATCAATTTACATCCGGTTCGAGGGTACATCTCCGAACTCCTTTGACATCCGTCGTTGTAATTCCTCAACGACGTCAAAGAGGTGACGGGTCCCAACGACCACACATCGATATGGACTGCGGGGTCTTTAAACTCGTGGACCGAAATGTCCATAAACTAACATTGGACCGAAATGTCCATAAACTAACATTGGACCGAAATGTCCATAAACTAACAACGGACCGAAATGTCCATAAACTAACATTGGACCGAAACGTTCTTAAACTAATATCGGACCGAAACGTCCCTAAACTAATATCGGACCGAAACGTCCCTAAACTAATAATGGACCACCACGTCCCTAAACTGGAATATGGACCACCACGTCCCTAAACTGGCACAATAGAGCCCAAATGCTCTTTTGTCGGACCTAAACGATCCCCTTAAGTTGATCTTAGTCTCAAACTGGACTAACGTATCCTTAACAAACGTTCGAGTCGATCTTAGCCTCAAAAATGGCTAACGTATCCTCCAAACAGACTTTAGTCCCAAATTGGACTATGAATCTCCCAAACTGGAACAATAGAGCCCAAACGCTCTTTTGTCGGATCTAAACGATCACGTTAAGTTGATCTTAGTCTCAAACAGGACTAACGTATCCTTAACGAATGTTTAAGTTGATCTTAGCCGCAACGCGACTAACGTATCCTTAAACTAAAAACACCAAACCCAAATCTAAGTAAATACGGATTTGGACTAATCCACGTCCTACGGGCGACGGCATTACTCAGTCTCCGTATACAATCCACGGGCAACCACAAACAAAACAAACACACACGACACGAAGTGAAATTCTGGAGAAGGAGAAAGTTGTTACCGCGATGCGGTAGCGTAATTAACTGCAGGGGCTTGCGCCTGCAGGGAAGAGCGTCCCCACAATCAAAAACCCCTCAAGCGAGGGGGAATCTGACGAAGTCTGCTACATCGGCCGCATCCGTCTAAACCTCCGATACACGGTGCCATAAATCAACTTGGCATCTTCGGAGAGGTAGACGGATAAAACCAAATAGCATCTGCCCCGAACCTCAGGCACAGGACGTCCTAACGTCTCGGCCGCCGTTCGGAGGGGAACAGATTCTGGCACGCCCGGTGGGACCTCTTCCTCTTTCCACTCCACACTTCGTGTGTCGTGTTCGCGAACAAATCGCGGTTTGCTGTGATTGCCTGTGGATTCAAGGTACTAAGATTTGGTGTCTTGCTCCGTGCAGAAAACAGAAGATCAATGGCTTCCAACTGCATCGCCTGCAGCAACAACTCTCGTTCCGTCATTGCTGGAGGAGTGACTTATGGGCCCCAAGCGGCCTCCCTTTTCAAAATGCCGGTGGAGCAGGGGGCTCAAGCCACGACTGGACTATTTTTTGGGACAATGCTCCCACCAATGAGCTTCGACGCCCCAATGACATTGCAAGAAGCTCCAAAGAAGTCGGTCTCCGATCGACTTACTACTGCCGCGACCCCTCTCAACGGGTCGTCCAACTCCACTGCTTCAGTTTTTAACGGACTAGGCCAGAGCTCTAACAGGCTCATGAAGAAGCCTGCCATACCAGAAGGCGTTATCCCGAAGCGGATAGCCATTCCAACTCCCGTTCCTGGCAAAATCACCAAGGTTGCTTCCCATGTTCAGAAGTCCGCTTCTGACAAGTTGGCCGTCCCCGTTCAACGGACGTCGATCTTTAGAAAGCTGGTACCGGTATATTCTGACCAACACAGGGGGCATGAGGAGGTCACCCCTATAGCTGAAACAACTCCATCAGCACGACATGCCCGACGTCGCCACTGGCGTCGAGTAAGGAAGGCTGGGGGCAACTCCCCCTCTGGACTTACTCCTCCAACTCTAATGGTGGAGATCGATACTGCTGTTCCAACCAGGAACAGCTTTGAGTTGCTGAACTCGGTGCGCAGAAACTCTCCTGCTGCGGTGCTAAAGCGAACTCCTTCATCTGTGAAGAATACTCCAGAGAAGAAGTTAGAGCAGCCCCCTCAACGGCTGTCCTCTAAAATTTACAAAGTCTGGCGACAGGTCCAAGAGTCGGTGATCGATCGAGACTGCCTCCGACGACAGAAAAAGATGAAGGTTCAGCAGGGGAAGGATTACTCTGTCAAACCACAAGAAACAAAAGCTACTCGGGTGCCCACTACAACGGTTCCCTTAACTCCAATCACTCAAAAAAGGAGGCCGCAAAAAGCCCCTGTGTCTTCGGCAAATCGCAAAGACACCGAACACAAACGCCCCAAGTCTGGGGGCATGGTGGTGCACACTGTTTATATGGCTTCTGGAAAGGAGGAAAGCCGCACTTCTACGGGCCACCGACCGCTCACCCGATCCGTGACGAAAGCCCAGGAGCAACAACAAAAGCTTCAGGAAATGATGAATACAATGGCTGCACTCACTGAGCCAAAAGAAAGCTCTGAAACGTCTTCGGATGAGCGTCAAGAACAAGAAACCGACGCTGACTTTTTACGCAGAGTTCTCGAAAAGAGGGACAAAGAAGCTGCAGAGCAGGCGGCTAACATAAAGCAGATGGCGCTCCTCTTCAAAGATATGGTAGGGATGATGTTACAGCCGGATCCTCCTGCTGAAGATCCTCCGATCGTCCTTGAAGACGATAGGGGAGAAACGTCAAATCCTCCGCCGGCTCTATCAACAGCCAAGGAGGAGGCAATCTCCAAAGTTGACCTAGATGAATATATAGCTCAGCAGATCCGGGTTCATCAGGCAAACGAAGCGGCTGGGCAAATTGTTAGAACCGGACGACCGTATCCGAGCTGGTATGACCAAATCAGTTACCCGCCAGGATATACGATCCCTAAATTCCACGTATATAAAGGGACAGGGAATCCGCATCAGCATGTCACTCAATTCAGGGCCTTATGCGGCAATACTGGAGGCGATGACAAATTGTTGCTACGTCAATTCGTCGGCAGCTTAGCAGAAACAGCCTTTGAATGGTATTCGGAGCTACCTAACGACTCTGTCAAAACATTTGCAGAGATGGAACTGCTGTTTACACAAAGATTCGCGAGTGCTAGTGAACGCACCCCAATAACAGCACTGATAAATGCCAGGATAAGGTCAGGCGAAGCATGGGTCCAATACGCAACACGATGGCGGAACCTATGGTCGAAATGCGAACAACGCATAGAAGAGGCTCCTGCGGTAGACATGTTTGTGGGCACTCTCGATCCGCATGCGACCATCTCGCAATTCATGATGTTCTTCAGGCCGACCACCTTCCAGGCCTTGATCGACAAATTAGCCCAAATGGACCAGATGGGCCATAGACCGTCTCCTCCAAGACCCGATCCCCGAAATGAGAAAGGAAAAGCGATCATCGTCGCCAACGCTCAGCAACAGTCGAGCAACTCAAAGCCGGTCGCTCGCCAAAACAACGTGCGTCCACGCCCATCCCTCGAAGAGAGGCTGGGACGTCCTTACTCGTTTCCGCAGAATAAAACGAGAAGACTGTTCGAGCTGGCCGTGCGCAACAGACTCATTAATCTGCCGAGTCCAAAGCGTCCGTTGCAGCCAGGCGATCTTAATAATCCCAATTATTGCCCTTACCACCAAACGGTAAGTCACCCGATTGAGGATTGTTTCGTCTTTAAGGGATGGATCGAGGATCAATACCTGCAAGGCAAGTTCACGCTGTCTGAAAGCTGGAAGGTAAACCCCCCACAGCCGCACTCTCCAAAGAAGACGGACACGCCGGGGGCAAATTGTTCTTTCGTCGAGGATGAAAACGATGGAGAAAACTTATCGGATGAATCTGAATACTACGTAGCGACTTGTCATGTGATTTCTCATTCACTGACGGATGATGAGGAGGATCCTTGCGCTGAGAAATCAACGGCGGACCCTGAAACAGAAATTCCGCGGCCGTCAGACAAGTTGATCGATGCCTTCCTAAATGAAATTCGTCTGAAAGCGAAAGCCAATCAAGAGCATGAAATGGCCATACTGGAAAGAACCAAGGTATTCCCGTCAAATCAAAAGCCATACACTGCGGGTAAAAACAAATTCAAGACGAGGAAACGGTTCGCCAAAGCTCTATCAGTAGGAATGAAGCTACCGCCCTCTGAAGAAAATTCTTTCTCTGAGGTAGAGTTGCACCCTAACTTCTGTTTATATCATCAGAAGATCATACATCCTACCGAAGACTGCGAATCCTTTAACTGTTGGTGGCAAGGGTATGTCGCTCAAAAGCGACACTTCGACAGGACAAAGTGTGAAGCTTGTGGACATCGGAAAAATGCGATAGATGAGCGCAAAAGAGCCACCGCTGACCGTCATATAGCCGACTTCAAGGGATCACAAATTATCACCTTTGGAAGCGACTCTGACGAAGAAGCTAGCCCCAACTCTTCCCTCGGGGAATCTATTTCAAAAATAAAGGAATTAAGAAGCTGCGAGAACGTTCAGCCATGCAATCGCATGCTACTCGGAAAGAATCCCAGCCCTGCAAACAACGGAGCGAACAAAAAGGATAAAAGAAAAGGAAAAAAGGCCCTCGTCGCCAGCGCTCACCAACAATCAGGTGACCCTAGACCGGTTGCTTGCCAAAGCAACAAGCAGCCATCCCTCCAGGAAAAGTTGAAACGTCCTTACTCGTTTCCGCAAGATCAAACAAGGGGACTGTTCGAGCTAGCAGTGCGCAACAGACTCATTAATCTGCCGAATCCAAAACGTCCGTTGTGGCCAGGCGATATTAATAATCCTAATTATTGCCCTTACCACCAAACGGTAGGTCATCTGATCGAGGATTGCTACGTCTTCAAAAACTGGGTTGAAGACTAATACCAACAGGGCAAGTTCGCGTTGTCCGAAATTTGGAAGGTGAACCCGCCACAACCGCATGCTCCGAAAAATATGGACATGCCGGGGGCATCATGCTCATTCAAAGAGAAAGCCTAACGGACCACTACGTCCTAAAACTGGATAACGGACCAAGATGTCCTTAAACTAACGACGGACCGCAATGTCCTAAAACTTGCAAATGACCGAAACGTCGTTAAACTACTCCCAACCCGCAGCATCTTCAGGCTGACGTGTTAAAAAAAAAAAAAAATACGGTACGTCCACATACAAAATGGGCACGGATGAAAACCCGAAAGGGCTCCGTGAGTAAAAACAGCAGGGCTACCGGCGAGTGTTCGTGAAAACCCGAAAGGGCACGACCTCGTTAAAAAAAAAAAAAGAGAATAAAATAAAAGATAAAAAAAAACGGTACGTCCACAAGCAAAATGGGCACGGATGAAAACCCGAAAGGGCTCCGTGAGTAAAAACAGCAGGGCTACCGGCGAGTGTTCGTGAAAACCCGAAAGGGCACGACCTCGTTAAAAAAAAAAAGAGAATAAAATAAAAGATAAAAAAAACGGTACGTCCACAAGCAAAATGGGCACGGATGAAAACCCGAAAGGCCTCCGTGAGTAAAAACAGCAGGGCTACCGACGAGTGTTTGTGAAAACCCGAAAGGGCGCAACCTCGTTAAAGAAACACTTATAGGATCCTCTGGACCCTGTAAGGAGAAACCACCTGCGTGAGATCCTTACGACTCACAAAGGAGCAACACACTTGGGGATCCCCACGATTCCTAAGGAGAAAATACACTTGCGAGATCCTCACGACTCGTAAGGAGAACTCTCTTATGGGACCCCCACGGCCCGTAAGACTTGAAAGTCTTAAGTTACAGAGACCTAAACCTGTGCTTAAGCAAACCCCCACAAACCTTCGATATTGCCCTACAAGCGGCTCATAATGACCCTTGTATACAATCCACGGGCGCGAATAAACATTTCCCTAACCAAGTCCCATCCGTGACTGGGGATATGTCCACACGGTGAACAACCCTTGTGAGTCCTCTCGACTCATAAGGAGATAACACTCTTGTAAGATCCTTACGACTTATAAGAGAACATACACTTAGGAATCCTCACGATTCCCAAGGAGAAAACACACCTACAAGATCCTCACGACTTGTAGGGAGAAATACCTTTGTGAGACCCTTACGGCTCATGAAGTCAAAAGCCTTAGCCGACAGGACCCTTAACCCTGTTTACTAAGCCACCTTTGTTCAACATCGACAGAGGCAAATGATGATTCGCTCCTGGCAATATCCCAGTTGCAGCGATGCTGATGCCTAGACCGGTATCAAATTCCAAGTCCTTTTACGGCAAATGATGATTCGCTCCTGGCAATATTCCAGTTGCAGCGATGCTGATGCCTAAATCGGTATCAAATTCCAAGTCCTTTCATGGCAGATGATGATTCGCTCCTGGCAATATTCCAGTTGTAGCGATGTTGATGTCTAAATTGGTATCAAATTCCAAGTCCTTTCAAGGCAAATGATGATTCGCTCCTGGCAATATCCCAGTTGCAGCGATACTGATGCCTAAACCGGTATCAAATTCCAAGTCCTTTCACGGCAAATGATGATTCGCTCCTGTCAATATTCCAGTCGCAGCGATGCTGATGCCAAGATTGGTATCAGATCCCAAATCCCCTACTCATAAAAAAATGCATACGAAATAGCCGAAATGATGGGGCAACTTGCAAACAAAATCAGCAAGTAAAAATGTATGCATATGAAATAGCCGAAATGATTGGGCAACTCGCAATAAAAAAACAGCGAGTAAAAATAAAATAAACAGCCGAAATGATTGGGCAACTCGCAATAAAAAGCAGCGAGTAAAAATAAAGTAAACAGCCGAAATGATTGGGCACCGCGAAAAATAGCCGAAATGATTGGGCAATCGCGACCTTCGCGATATAAAAGCTGAAATGATAAAGCATCGCGGAAAGAATAAAAAAAATGAAAGAATGAAATTTTTTGCCCTACAGGTGAAATCACATTGATCCCTGTATACAATTCAGGGGCACAGATAAAGAGGGAACCATACCTTCCTAACAGGCTCCACCAGAAAGCGAAGCCAAATCTCGACGGTTCATAGATAAGCTAGAGACCATCTCGACATTTGTCGCAATATCCCAGACATAATGTCAACAGACAAAGCAAAAGGAAGATCCCGAGCTTCAGGGTCTCAATGACTACATCTACAGCCTGGAGACCAACAACGGCGTGCCTCCTCATTCCAGTAGGACACAGATGTTACACCATCAAGCGGAGCGATGGCAAAATCCCAGCTCCACCTCAGCGTTCGTCTCGTTACAGCAGACGCAATGTCAACAATGGCGTTCCTTCGCAGTCCAACGGGATGCAGAAGCAACATCAACAAAAGACTTCATGGTCGACACAAAGCGGAGTGATGGCAAAATCCCAGCTCCACCTCAGCATTCGTCTCAATACACCAGACGCAGTGTAAGCAAACGAAGCGAAGGCCACATTCTTAGCTTCAACGTCTTTACGGTAACTCACATAAAACCGGAAAGACAATCGGAGACCATCTCACGCGGAGTGGTCACCGCCTCGACGTTCGTCTCGATACAGTAGACGCGATGTCACCCCAGCGTTCTTCCTCCGACAGGATTCGGACGTGACAAAGCAAATGAAGTAAAGGCAAAATTCCTAGCTTCAGGATCTTGACGGCAAGTCATATAAAACCGAAAAGACAATCGGAGATCATCTCGCACCAGTGTGGAGTGGTCACCACTTCGACGTCCGTCTCGATACAGCAGACGAGATGTCACCCCAACGTTCGTCTCGACACAGCAGACGTAACGTCATCAAACAAACGGAGCCACGGCAAAATCCCTAGTTCCAAACCTCGGCGGTTCACCAGTAACCTAGAGACAACCACGACATTCGTCTCGATACAGAGGACGCAATGCCAGCAAACGAAGCGAAGGCTAAATTCCTAGCTTCAGGGTCTTAACGGCAAGTCATATAAAACCGGAAAGACAATCGGAGATCATCTCGCACCAGTGTGGAGTGGTCACCACTTCGACGTCCGTTTCGATACAGCAGACGAGATGTCACCCCAACGTTCGTCTCGACACAGCAGACGTAACGTCATCAAACAAACGGAGCCACGGCAAAATCCCTAGTTCCCACCGCGACATTCGTCTCGATACAGATGACGCAATGCCAGCAAACGAAGCGAAGGCTAAATTCCTAGCTTCAGGGTCTTAACGGCAAGTCATATAAAACCGGAAAGACAATCGGAGATCATCTCGCACCAGTGTGGAGTGGTCACCACTTCGACGTCCGTCTCGATACAGCAGACGAGATGTCACCCCAACGTTCGTCTCGACACAGCAGACGTAACGTCATCAAACAAACGGAGCCACGGCAAAATCCCTAGTTCCCACCGCGACATTCGTCTCGATACAGAGGACGCAATGCCAGCAAACGAAGCGAAGGCTAAATTCCTAGCTTCAGGGTCTTAACGGCAAGTCATATAAAACCGGAAAGACAATCGGAGATCATCTCGCACCAGTGTGGAGTGGTCACCACTTCGACGCCCGTCTCGATACAGCAGACGAGATGTCACCCCAACGTTCGTCTCGACACAGCAGACGTAACGTCATCAAACAAACGGAGCCACGGCAAAATCCCTAGTTCCCACCGCAACATTCGTCCCGATACAGCAGACGCAATGCCAGCAAACGAAGCAAAGGCCAAATTCCTAGCTTCTGGGTCTTAACGGCAACTCATATAAAGCCCGAAAGACTATCGGAGATCATCCCCACACCAGCGCGGAGTGGTTATGACTCATCGGGGCTCTCTAAAATGAGCCTAACCTCAAGTAAAAAGCGGCATGGCAAATTCCTAGCGCTTGCTCTTCTGACGGTCAAACTGCCAAGGAGGATTGCTTGAAGACGTCTTGTCCAGCCCCCGAAGGGATCAGAGACACGGCAGTCGCAGGGCTACTCGAACAGCATGATTGCCTATCGAGGACTATATCAGCTTATGCGACGGTACGATGGCCAAAACCCTAAGTACCACCAACCTTAACGGGCTTCTGTCGTAAAGAGCAGAAGTTAAATGCGACGTTAAGATGTTCTTGCGAGATCTGCTCGATCCGTTTCGACTCGTGAGGAAATTGATGTCTTTGCGAGATTTTCTCGATGCGTCTCGACTCGTGAGATAAAGCCTTAGGCAGTAGGGATTAAAAAACCTGTTTCCTAAGCACTGGGACCCTGCAAGTCAGCCCAAAACGGTCTCTTGCATACTATCCACGGGTCACACTCTCCAAAGTCGAATCTCGATAAGGAGGGAAACAACCGCTTACGGGTCCTCTCGACTCGTAAGAGGGAAAACTCTCTTATAGGGTCCTTACGACTTATAAGAGAAAACACACTTAGGAATCATCACGATTCCCAAGGAGAAAATACACCTACGAGATCCTCACGACTCGTAGGGAGAAAATTCTTTATGAGACGCTCACGGCTCGTAAAGTTGAAAAGCCTTAGGTGGCAGATCCTACCCCTGTCTCCTAAGCCATCACTGTCCTGCAAAGAAGTCAAGATGGGCCGACCATCTATGGGCCACACTTGCCAAAGCTACATGCTACTGAAATGGAGAACTTACTCATAAGCGTATGAACTACTCCACGCCAGAGTGAGACAAAAAAAGGAAATAGAAGGATGCGGCTCATGGAGTTAAGGGTTGGAACTATATCCCTTAAGAGTTGAGATTTGAGTCAATGATAAATGACGACGCTTGTGTCCGCTCGTTATCTTCTCAGATCAAGATTCTGAAAGTGATACATCAACCCAAAATTGGTCATACGCCATGCATAACTCTGCATAACTCTGCACTACTTCACCCACGTACATACTTACGTGGGCAAAGTAGTGGGGGGCATTTGTTCCAGCCAAAAATTTCTGCGCAAAAGAGTCCAAGGTATCAAATGGCAGCGATACGCTTAAGGAAATACGAACCAGTATCTTCCGGGCTGTTTTTTGACAAACTCCCGAAGGAGAAACGGATAAATTCTGATTGTTTTGAAAGCGTCTCGAAAAACCCTTCGATTTGATATATTATGGGCTTCATAATTCATCCGGGATCAAAAGTTATGAGCAAATGTCTATGCACATGTGATTTAAGGAAGAAGATGCGAACCAGTATTTTCCGAGCTGTATTTTGCCAAACTCCGGAACGAAAAACAGCTAAATTCTGATGATATTGAAAGCATCTCGAAAAGACCTTCGATTTGATATATTATGGGCCTCATAATTCATCCGAGATCAAAAGTTATGAGCAAATGTGTTATACACGTGTAATCTAAAGTAACGCTCTACTACATGGGGAATGCATTTTTTAGTCCCACATCGGGAAAAAGAGAGATGGCTTCTCTACCACTCCCATATAAATAAGAGGGCATACCTCTTGGAAAGGTAGAGTAAAAATCCTCAAAGGATTCAATACTCAAAGGAGCTTAGTTCTCCAAGATAGGAGCATGCTCCTCCATAATGCGCATATGCGCAAGCGCCATGTGCGCTACGTGCAACGCACGTGTGCCTGCCATGCGGCACTACGTGCAACGCACGTGCGCACCACATGAGAATATTTAATAATATTAAAAGGAGCTTGTTCTCCATATATAGAAGCTTTGCTTCTCCTCATAATGCGCATGTGCGCCACGTGCAACGCACGTATGCCCGCCATGCGGCACCACGTGCAACGCACGTGCGCACAACAAATAGTGCCTTGCACTTGCTATGAACCTCTGGTTCTCAGATAAATAAAAATAGTGCCTTGCACTTGCTATGAACCTCTGGTTCTCAGATAAATAAAAATAGTGCCTTGCACTTGTTATGAACCTCTGGTTCTCAGATAAATAAATAAATAAAAATAGTGCCTTGCACTTGCTATGAACCTCTGGTTCTCTGAGACAGAAAGAAAGAAAAGATTTTCTTTTCTCTTCTTTGATCTAAATTTAGATCATTAAAAAGTGCTCTGCACTCATTTTCTTGAATCCAAAAGATTCTTGGTGCTTTGCACTATTTGAAGGGCCAGGCCCAAATCAAAATGACCTGACAGGCCAAAATAAATTGCAAGGCAATAAATAGGCAGAGCCCAAATAAATTGATGCTTTGCATCCTTTATACAAGGGCAGAGCCCAAATAAAATTGATGCCTTGCATCATTCCTAAAAGGGCAGAGCCCAAAACAAATTGATGCTCTGCATCCTTTCTGGGCAAGGCCCAAATAAAAATAAAAAAAAGAAATGTAATGCAAAAGCAAATAAAATGTTGAACATTTCAACTGGACTTAGCCCAATTTTGGCCATAAGTCCTTAAATTAAATTGATTGAGCAAAATTGCTCTTCTAAATCAATTTACATCCGGTTCGAGGGTACATCTCCGAACTCCTTTGACATCCGTCGTTGTAATTCCTCAACGACGTCAAAGAGGTGACGGGTCCCAACGACCACACATCGATATGGACTGCGGGGTCTTTAAACTCGTGGACCGAAATGTCCATAAACTAACATTGGACCGAAATGTCCATAAACTAACAACGGACCGAAATGTCCATAAACTAACATTGGACCGAAACGTCCCTAAACTAATATCGGACCGAAACGTCCCTAAACTAATAATGGACCACCACGTCCCTAAACTGGAATATGGACCACCACGTCCCTAAACTGGCACAATAGAGCCCAAATGCTCTTTTGTCGGACCTAAACGATCCCCTTAAGTTGATCTTAGTCTCAAACTGGACTAACGTATCCTTAACAAACGTTCGAGTCGATCTTAGCCTCAAAAATGGCTAACGTATCCTCCAAACAGACTTTAGTCCCAAATTGGACTATGAATCTCCCAAACTGGAACAATAGAGCCCAAACGCTCTTTTGTCGGATCTAAACGATCACGTTAAGTTGATCTTAGTCTCAAACAGGACTAACGTATCCTTAACGAATGTTTAAGTTGATCTTAGCCGCAACGCGACTAACGTATCCTTAAACTAAAAACACCAAACCCAAATCTAAGTAAATACGGATTTGGACTAATCCACGTCCTACGGGCGACGGCATTACTCAGTCTCCGTATACAATCCACGGGCAACCACAAACAAAACAAACACACACGACACGAAGTGAAATTCTGGAGAAGGAGAAAGTTGTTACCGCGATGCGGTAGCGTAATTAACTGCAGGGGCTTGCGCCTGCAGGGAAGAGCGTCCCCACAATCAAAAACCCCTCAAGCGAGGGGGAATCTGACGAAGTCTGCTACATCGGCCGCATCCGTCTAAACCTCCGATACACGGTGCCATAAATCAACTTGGCATCTTCGGAGAGGTAGACGGATAAAACCAAATAGCATCTGCCCCGAACCTCAGGCACAGGACGTCCTAACGTCTCGGCCGCCGTTCGGAGGGGAACAGATATAATTTTGTAGTACAGGATAATGTTATGAACATATTCCTAGATCAAAAGTTGATTGCATCAGGCTCGTTACATAATGGCATATTCATTCTAAATCAGAATACAGTCCTGAATATACAAAACACACACAAGAGGAAAAGTTCAGATATGAACGAATCCTACTTGTGGCATTGTAGACTTGGTCATATCAATGCGACACGACTGGCTAAGTTGCATAAGGATGGTTATTTGAATCCGTTCGAATTATCATCTTATGATACTTGCCATTCATGTCTCAAAGGAAAAATGACCAAAGCTCCGTTTAGTGGACACGGAGAAAGAGTTACCGAACTCTTAGGACTGGTACATAGTGATGTATGCGGTCCAATGTCTACGCATGCCAGGAACGGTTCTTCCTACTTCATTACATTCACTGACGATCTCTCAAGATTCGGATATGTGTTCCTGATGAAACACAAGTCTGAAGCTTTTGAGAAATTCAGGGAATATAAACACGAAGTAGATAACCAAACGGGCAAAAGTATTAAGATTCTTCGATCTGATCGAGGAGGTGAATACTTAAGCGGTGAGTTCCTAGATTATCTAAAAGAGAATGGGATTCTCTCTCAGCGTACTCCTCCTTATACACCACAGCACAACGGTGTATCTGAGCGGAGGAATCGCACCCTATTAGATATGGTGCGCTCTATGATGAGTACAGCTGAGTTACATATTTCCTTCTGGGGGTATGCACTGGAGACAGCTGCAGACCTATTGAATATGGTTCCCACCAAATCTGTGCCAACCACTCCATATGAGATATGGAAAGGAAAGAGACCATATCTTAATTATGTTAGGATATGGGGTTGTCCGACATATGTGAAAACACAAAATCCGGACAAACTCGGCGCAAGGTCTATTCTGTGCAAGTTTATTGGATATCCCAAACATTCACGCGGGTATATCTTCTACCACACCGAAGAACAAAAGGTGTTTGTTTCTCGGCACGCCACCTTTTTAGAAAAGGAATTTCTTGCAAAAGAGATTAGTGGCTCTGAGGTAGAACTGGAAGAAGTTCCAGCAGAACAAACTACAACAGATGATTTAGTGGAACCAGAGGATTCAGGAGTACCCGACGAACCCCAGCCTCTCCGCAGATCTAGTAGGGTTTCTCGTCCACCTGAGAGATACTACGGTTTTCTCATTGATGGTGGAAGCGAGGATTGCATCATGGATGATGATGAACCGACTAGTTTCGAGCAGGCCATCATGAGTGGTGACTCTGTGAAATGGCTGGATGCAATGCGATCTGAGATGGAATCCATGTACACCAACAAAGTATGGACTTTGGAAAATGCTCCTGAAGGGGTAAAACCCATTGGGAGCAAGTGGATCTTTAAAAAGAAATTTGGTGTAGATGGAAAAGTTGAGACTTTCAAAGCTAGACTTGTAGCAAAAGGATTTCGTCAAAGACCAGGTGTGGACTATGACGAAACCTTTTCTCCAGTAGCTATGCTTAAGTCCATCCGGATCTTACTTGCCATTGCTGCATACCATGACTATGAAATCTGGCAAATGGATGTTAAGACCGCCTTTCTAAACGGTGATTTAGAAGAGTGCGTGTACATGACTCAGCCAGAGGGCTTCGTAGATAGTGGGAGCAGCGGGAAGGTGTGCAAGCTGCTTAAATCCATTTATGGGTTAAAGCAAGCATCGCGGAGTTGGAACATCTGTTTTGATGTTGTAGTCAAAGAGTTTGACTTCATCAAAAATATAGATGAACCTTGTATCTATAAGAAGGAAGCAGAGGGTAAGGTTGTCTTCCTCGTATTGTACGTAGATGACATACTCTTGATAGGAAATGATATTCCTATGCTGCAATCAGTCAAGCTCTTCTTATCGCAGAGATTCTCAATGAAAGATCTAGGTGATGCCTCCTGCATATTGGGAATCATGATCTATAGAGATAGATCTAAACGGATACTGGGATTGTCTCAATCCAGGTACATTGACACCATACTAAAGAGGTTTAGTATGGAAGAATCCAAGCGTGGGAATCAGCCCACGATCTCTGGACTCACTCTCTCCAAAGAGATGTCTCCCAAGACTGATTTGGAGAGAGCTCGCATGCAAGGGATACCCTATGCTTCGGCAGTAGGCTCTATCATGTATGCGATGCTATGTACCAGACCCGATGTAGCATACTCACTAAGTGTAGTGAGTCGGTATCAAGCAGATCCAGGAGAGAGTCATTGGACAGCAGTGAAGAACATTCTCAAGTACTTGCGAAGGACTAAAGAGATGTTCTTGGTGTATGGTAACGGAGAACTCCAGGTGGAGTCCTTTACCGATTCCAACTTCCAAAGTGATAAGGACGACTCTAAGTCGCATTCGGGTTTTGTCTTCACCCTCAATGGAGGGGCGGTATGTTGGAAGAGTTCCAAACAGGATACCGTTGCAGACTCGACGATGGAGGCTGAATACATCGCTGCCAACGATGCTGCCAAAGAGTCTGTCTGGATCAAGAAGTTCATTAGTGAACTTGGTGTGGTTCCATCCATTGAGCATCCAATACCTCTGTATTGCGATAACAATGGAGCTGTGGTTTTGGCCAAGGAACCCAGGTCCCATCAGAAGTCCAGACATATTCTGAGGCGGTATCACCTGATCAGGGAGATAGTTGATCGCCGGGAGATCGAGGTCAGGAGAGTAGATACGAAGGACAACACTGCGGATCCATTCACGAAGGCTATTCCCCAGATACAGTTTGAGAGATTATTCGGGATGCTGGGTATGAGATACTACAGCAGCTGGCCTTAGTGCAAGTGGGAGATTGTTAGTTATGTATATGCCCTAGAGGCCATTGTTGTACATTTGATGTATATTATAATGGATGCTTGGTTATATATAGAGAAGACTTTCTTGCTCGTCATGATAGTATGCTATTTGGTTTCACTTTATCTTAACATGTTGACTTGTATTGGTTTACTGTTTTACTCTCACATGTTGATAAAGCCCTTAGGATCTGTACTCGACTACTGGGACTATGATGAGATCATACTAGTGGGGCCGCGGTAGTCGATGAGTACATCCTATAACTGTTCCTAGTCGAGGGTATATCGAGACAGGGCATCGATACACCAGAGTAGACTAGCGTATACGCATCTTGACCCATATGATGGGCGATGGATGATCCCATATCCATCGGTGTTTGACATCAGAGATGGTGTACGGGTGCTCAGTGGAGACTGGGTACACTGGACGGACTCGCCGAGAACTCCCAGATGGTGATATACCACACGTCAGATGGCAGTTCTCCGGTGACACAGGTACAGGGTAGTCTGTAGACCCGAGATCGTCATGGAGTCTTGTGTGATTCCCACTGTACTTTGATTTCCACCTTACCACGTCCAAGAGGGCATGCAAAATGGTGGTTTTTGGGTACAGTCCCGAATCACATGGAGGCAATGAGCGATAGGAGGGGATTCGTCTCTCCCGGTATAGGGAGTTGATGTTGTGCTGTGTTCGATTGGCTATAACTGGAAGTCCCTGGCCAGGGCTGATATAGAGATTTACTGGTAAGTGTTACTAGTAGTTTCTCGACCCGTTATGAGCCATACATCGACACGACTTATCGGTTACTGGGGTCTGACGTATACCACCCCTAGACTTGATATGCGACTTATCAGACGAACAGACCGGACTGTACGGGAGTGTTACTGATCGGATTCACAGGAGAACGCACAGGCTAGCTTGTTGATCTTCTGATCGCTCAATACCTGGGTGGCTGTTACGTTTAGCTGACCGCTTGCAGCTTGTGGGTGTTTGATATGATCATCACCTGCTACCGGCGTATTGACGATTCTTTAGAGTCCTACACAGAAGTTTCTTGGCTCAGGCGAAACAGAGTAGAGGCACATATGTGATATGTGCAGGACCGAGAATAATGCGATATGGGATACCGTATTATATTCTCGCGATATTTAGATATGAACCGGGTCATCGGATCAAGTGTTGATTCGATGAATCGGTACATGATATATTAGTCGGTAATATTCGATATAGCCGGATCGTCGGATCGAGTGTTGATTCGATGATTTAATATATAATAATATATATGATATATTATTATATTAACTAATATTGGCTTGCTTTATTATTTCATTTTCTCAGTGGATGATACATTGATATATATGCGATATATGTTAATTGTATTATTTTCTTTTGTTGCAAATATATAATATATATGTGATATATATTATTGTGACATGATATGATTAATTGTTAAACATGTTTAAGGATGATTAATTGAGGTTAGGGTTTGATTAGGTTTAGATGCTTCAAGTTCCTTCTAGAAGCATTTTTCTTTTGTCATTTGTAAAGATATTTTGTGATGACACATTATTAACTTAACCAAACCCTAACTCTAGTTGTTTCTCTACACATTCTCATCCATTCATCCTTGACCATGGTTAAAAGATCAATCATATGTTTTATTTCTATTCATCACAAAAGAAAAGAATTATCATTATTCTTTTTCCATTCTCATCTTCTTGCTTCTTGAAAAGCTTGCTAGATTTTCTTAAGTGATGAAAGATTATGAGAAAATGATATAAAAAGAAAGCAAAATTACTACTCTCTCATCCTCATCTCATCTAGCCCATGGGATTAGTGTGTTCTCTTCTTTAAGAGTGAGAAAGCTTGAGTCGTAGCAACTTCAAGGTAGATCATCGGAGATTTGGAATACGACAAGCTAGAATGGATCGTTCGAGTCGTGGAGCCTCTCATGAGTCCGGGAGATCGTGGATCGCGGCAAAGGGACTTCTACTCGGAGCTTGTGAAGTGAAGGAGCGGACTACAAAGGTTGTAATCCCTCACACTTAGATAAAAGTTATCTTATTGCATGTTTAACCCTAATAATCTAGCAAAGATCCCGGCTTTGGGTTGTTCGGCACGTCTAAAATTTAATCCGGGCATGTTTGATGCCTCATGAACCTTCATAAGAGTGCCTAGGAACCCTACATAAAAGCCCCTTCTTTCCACCGGCGCCCAAGCGCCCAGCACCCACGTGCCGGGCACGTGAGGCGCGAGCGCCCAAGCGCTCAGCACCAACGCCAGTGCTCAGGCGCCCATGGCCCAAGCACCCACGGCCCTAGTATCTTTAAGACGCTCCTCACCCTACTTTTTTCCACACTCCACAACACTGTCTGCGATATGCCAATACATGGCCTTAGTGCAAGTAGGAGATTGTTAGTGTTATATGCCTTAGAGGCCATTATTGTATCATACTTGTTTGTATATTACATATTGGAAGCTTGGGATATATACGGATATAGTAACAGTCTTGCTCAAAATGGTAGTATGCTACCTGGTTTGTTTCTACCTTAATATGTGTATGTGTTTCTTAGCATATCGCTTATACAAATTGGTAGAGCCCTTAGGATCTTTGCTTGATTACCAGTGTTGTGATGGTAGTCACACTAATGGGGGCTGGGTAGTCTATAAGCACATCCTATACAGGTCTCTAGTCGTAGGATTATCGAGACAGGGTATCGATACTCTAAAGTAGACTAGTGTATACTCTTCTCATCCCAGTAAGGGAGACGGTCTGTCCCACAGCCATTAGTATGCCATACTGGAGATAGTATGCAGGTGCTCATTGGGCTATGAGTACACTGGATAGGACTCGTAGGGGACTGCTGGCAGGTATTATACCTATCGTCGGGTAGAGTTCTTAGGTGACATGAGTATAGCATAGTCTGTTGACTTAACACTGCTACTTCGTCTCGAATGCGTTCCCACTGTTCTTAGATTACTACCCTACCATGACTCAAAGGAGTCGTGCAAACAGATAGTAGTTGGGTGCAGTCCCGAAGCACTTGGAGGTAGTGGCGGTTAGATAGGATTCGTCTCTCCCGGTATTGGGGGTTGATATCGCGCTGTGTTCGGAAAGCCATTACACAAAGTTCTTGGCCAAGGAAAGCGAGGCTTACTGGTAGGTACCCCAGTAGTTTCTCAGGGTGGTTTGGGCTACACTCCGGCACGACTTATTGCGCTATTAGGGGTCTGACGATTACCACCCCTTTAGGCCGATATGCGATACTCTTAGATGAAAATACCGGATTGTACGGAGATTGTCACAGATAGGCTCAGTAGGAGTTCGGATGAGTTTGCTCATCGGCCTTCTTATCGACAGATACCTGGATAGCCATTACGTGCAGCTAGTACCACTGACGTGCTTGTGGTTAAAACCACTGCCAGCGTAGTATCGAGTCTTCAGAGTCCCACACAAAGGGTTTCCCTGCATCGGGCAAAAGATGTAGAGGTCGTATGGTTTTACGACAGGGTTCGGTCACGTACATGTACTTGTGCACGTATGATGATTCAGACAGATAATACTAGTGGGCTTTGGTTTAATCCGGATCCTAATATTATATTGATGGATTATTTTTGTCTCTTTTGTATTCGTATTCTTAAGAATACAGATACGGGTATGTATATACGGATGATGGGCATTCTTGTAATTTACTCAAAATTGCTTCTAAAAGAAGACACCTCATTAGGGTTTTTATCTTTAGATTAAAAGATTAATGAGGTGGAGGAAATGAGGTGGAGGTTTATATTAAATGAAGCATGGCTTTTGGTGACTCATGGCTATAACTCACTCATTAGATATTTGTGAAGCATGCTAGATATTTGATGAGATATTTATCTCATCAATTATTATATGCTTCCTCTATTCATCACAAATGAGCCATCTTTATTTTATATTCACTCTTCACCAGCTTTTCCTCAAGCTCCCATTCTTCTTCCTTTAACCCTAAACCTCTCATGTGTTAAGAATCTTAGGGTACTTAGAGACATATTAATCTATCTACACTCTCTACATCATCTAGAACATCTAGTTTAGCGAACTAGATTACATAGTTACCTCGTATTTGAGGTTGGAGCTCGGACTATAGACTCTCGGGTGGATCGTCTTTGACTCGAGGAGGCCGATGAGGAGGCATCGATCCAAACGATCCTTGGAGCTTATGACGAGGAGAAGGACAGCGACAAGAAGACCCGAAGGACATGGTAACGTGAGGTATAACTTTCAATCTAAGTAGTTAAACTCATACAGTTTTGTTAGCTAGGGTTTAGCATCGATCCTGGAGTTCAAGTCGGTGTTGCGACACCCGTAAAAATCATTTTTTACGTATTCTGCCTCCCCGCAAACCCGCGAGGTGCGCGACATCGACTTACAGTATGTGAGGGTTTAATCCTAGTTTAACATATACCATACCCTCATACAAAATAAAAATAAATCCTTTTTAAATAAGTACCTTCATGATACATTAAATCAAAATTCATGTTTTTAAAAGAAATAAAACACTTATCATAATACTAAAATACCATTATCTTATTATAAAATCTCATGTCATGTTAAAACAATTAAAATATCATTTTTATGATATCACAACCTTTTTTTCCATTTTTACCAAAATAATTACATTTTTGCGGATATAAATCTGATACCAAATTCATATGCGATATCATTTTTGTAAACTCATTATATTCATATTTTAAATTATAAATTAATATTTATAATTTTCCAAAATGTTACAACTTATTTTGCACTTGCAAAGTATAACATTTCAGAAAGTATAAAATAATATTTTGGAAATTAAATAATAAATTTTACGGACATTATATGAATATAGATTTGAGTTTTCGTAGATTGGTAACATCATATACCTATATTTTTGGAAAATAATTGGAATTTAAAATAAATTATTTTCTACGAGAGCATTCATTTGATTTGGGCTTTCTCATAATTAATATATAAAATTATTTCCATGCAAATTAATGTTAAACTTAATTAGTGTTTTTCTATTTATGCATTAAATCTACTTTTATTTTGTTAACCATGCTTACATGGGTTTAAATATTTTCATTTATGCTTTTGAATATGGTTTTATAATTTTAAAAGAAAGAAAATGATAAAAGAAAAGAAAAGAAAAAGAAAATGGAGGGGACAAGAAAACACCAAGATATGGTAGGAGAGAGTGAGAGAGAAAGGGGAGCATGGCAACCATTCTTTAGTTGCTTTCTTCATCTCATTTCCTCACTTTATCATCTTCTCATTTTCCTTTTGCACCTCCATCTCCACCTCCAACCTCCTCTGCCCCCATAGACAACAACCCCAAAATCAACTCAAAACCTCACAAAACCTTCACAAAAAATATTTCTCACCTCATCCTACACTTCATGACATAATTAAGATTTCATTTTGGGAAGTTTTGGCCATCTAGGAATTTTCTTGAGTTGCACCTATGAGGTAAATCACTCACCTTTCATCAAGATATTAAATTTCCTAACCTCACAATAAATTTAGAGCTCAAAAGTTTATATTTAGTGAACTTGGAAAATTCTAGGGAGATTCTTGTTGGATGATATGGGTAGTAGTGGTGTTGTAGAGACTTAGTGACTAAAATCTCTTTAAGCGATAGATAAGGGCCTGTGAGTGCTTGTAATCTGTTCATACCATAATTTTGCATTCATATAGACCCCATTCTTATTCATGTTACAAATAAACAGGTGCTTTTAGAAGGGTCCCGGCAGCGCCCCGGACGTCGAAACGCAGCAAAAATGCAGAACAAAAATTTATCAAACCGGCGCTACCGCTACCCAAATTCCGGATCGACCTTAAACCCTAAACTAGCAAATTAAACTAAGAGTTAGAATTGTTATACCGAGTTGATCCGAGTCCTTCGGTCTTCATTCCAAGCTCCTAGCGGCTCGTTGATGTGGTTTGGTTGCCGGTCTTCCTTCGTCTCCGATGATCCACCCGAGGGAAACGGTGCAAGCTCCAGGTTCGCCAAGCGGACCAACCGACTCTCCAAGATTGCTAGTGGTGGAGAGTTGAGGTGTAGGATTGCGTCACTATTATTTCTCTCTCAACATATGAGCTCAATGTGAAACTCAAGAAAGATGAAGAAGGAGTGAGCTAAACTAGTGGCATGAACAAAGGAAATATGGCTAACTCTTTTTGAAGCATGAGTGAGAGAGAGGGCTAGCATAATCTTTCATGTAATCCCCAAAATGAAATGAACCCCCTTCAAAATGTGGTCGGCCCCCCCATTTTGTCATGCCCAAAAAAAATCATTTTTCTTTTTACAAAGTTAAATTACAATAAACAAATCAAACCATACCCAAGTTCCATGTTCATGCCATGCTTGAAGTCACATCACCTTTTCCACCTCATTAATAAAATACAAATGAATTTCCATAATTGGAAAATCATATAAATGAGGTGGCATCATCTTCTAGAAGCTATTCCATACAAAATACGGAATACTTCCGGTACATGTACCGAAATACATATACGCGTATTCGTACCAAAATACGAATAGCCGAGAGAGAAAACGAATAGTGAACAATAATACTAGGGACTGTTCCCCTCCGAATGGCGGCCGAGACATTAGGATGTCTTGCCTGAGATTCGGGGCAGATGCTATTTGGTTTTATCCGTCCACCTCTCCGAAGATGCCAAGTTGATATATGGCACCGTGTATCGGAGGTTTAGACGGATGCGGCCGATGTAGCAGACTTCGTCAGATTCCCCCTCACTTGAGGGGTTTTTGATTGTGGGGACGCTTTTCCCTGCAAGCGCAAGCCCCTGCAGTTAATTACGCTACCGCATCGCGGTAACAACTTTCTCCTTCTCCAGAATTTCACTTCGTGTCATGTGTGTTTGTTTTGTTTGTGGTTGTCCGTGGATTGTATACGGAGACTAATTTATGTCGTCACCCGTAGGACGTGGATTAGTCCAAATCCGTATTTTCTTAGATTTGGTTTTGGGGTTTTTGTTTAAGGATACGTTAGCCCTATTTAAGGCTAAGATCAACTTAAACTTTTGTTAAGGATACTTTAGCCTAATCTCCAGACTAAGATCAACTTAACGGGATCGTTTGGATCCGACAAGAGAGCAATTGGCTCTATTGTTTAGTTTAATGACATTGCGGTCAATTTCCAGTTTTAGGGACGTGGTGGTCCATTTTCCAGTTTAGGGACGTGGTGGTCCAATGTTAGTTTAAGGACATCTCGGTCCATTGATAGTTTAAGGACGCTTAAGTCCGCGGGTTTAAGGATCCCACAATCCGTCTTTCGGTTTAAGGACGCTTAAGTCCATGAGTTTAAGGACCCCACAGTCCGTGTTGATGGGTGGTTGTCGGGATCCGTCACCTCTCTGACGTCGTTGAAGGATTACAACGATAAAAGTCAAAGGAGTTCGAAGATGTACCCTTGAACCGGATGTAGATTGATTTAAGAGAGCAGTCTTGCTCGGTCAATTTAATTTGAGGACTTACGGCCATGATTGGGCTAAGTCCAGTTTATTTCTTATTTTTGGCCTATTAAACCTGTGTTAGGGCTTTACCCATGTTTAATAATGCATAGCATTATTTATTTGTTTGGGCTCTGCCTATTTATAAATGATGCATAGCATTATTTTTGTTTGGGCTCTGCCCCTTTTTATTGCATTTTCACCTTTGTTTGGGTTCTGCCCTTTTATAAATGATGCAAAGCATCAATGCTGTTTGGGCTCTGCCCTTTTTATTGCATTGCAATTTATTTTGGCCTACTAGGCCTTTTTAATTTGGACCTGGCCCTTTAGTAAATAATGCATTGCATTTGTCAGGCGTTTTGTGCCAATCACTCTGCGCTGCTGCACTGCTGACACGTGGCGCGCTCTGGTAAGTTGCGCTAATTTCAGAGAGCAAGGCTCTATCTTATAAGCGCATAGCGCAAGTGATTCTGATGCTGACACGTGGCGCTCTCTGGTGGCTTGCGCCAACCCAAGAGCGCAACAGTGCAAATTTTACAAGTGCAGGGCACTGTTTAATTCCTCGATCCAATTTAGATCAAATAAAACAAGTTTCTCTTGTTTTCTCTTGTTTTTAGAGAACCAGTGGTTTATAAAAAAGTGCAAAGCACTTATTATATGAAGATCATTGATCTTGTTCTTAGATCAATGATCTATTAGAAGAAATTCTTCTATTTTTGTGAAGGTTTTTACCTTTTTCTTGAGATTTCTTCAAAGTTCTCTATGTTTTGAAGTTCTCAATCTCTCACAAATGTTTTTTTTTATTTTGATTTGGGGTCTAGGGGCTTTTATATAGTGCCCATAAATTTGTTAAAGATATTTTTCTCTGAGTGATTTGGGGAATTTTCCCCACCGTTGGATCTTTGATCTAAGGGCTTCTGTTTTTCAGAAGGCAATCTTCTTGTTTTAACAAGAACAGAAAAATATTTTTAGAATTTAATTCTGTTTGGCGCAAACGCCCCAGCGCATGACACGTGTCAAGCAGCGCACGGCGCAGCGCAACTGCGCTAGCGCATCTGCGCTGACACGTGTCGCGCAGCGCACGGCGCAGCGCATCTGCGCTGACACGTGTCGCGCAGCGCACGGCGCAGCGCATCTGCGCTGACACGTGTCGCGCAGCGCAGCACTTGCGCAACTGAAGCGTTGCTTCCTTTAATTTTGTTTGCAAAGAATTTGAAGCGTTGCTTCGAATTTTGAATTTTGAAATTCAAACAGAGCTTTGCTCTGATTGGGGGAAACAGGGACATTTAAGGATGTGCTTATAGACCCCAGCTCCCACATATATGATCGCCATCATAATACTGACAGTCAAGCAAGAATCATATGGGCTTTATCAATATGATGATAAAGACAAACCAGATAGCATATTATCATCTTGAGTAAGACTGCTTTATCGGTATAGGTCATCACTCAATCATCATAATCACAAGTCCGCGACTATGATAATTGCCTTGAGGGCACTATATCCAACAATCTCCCACTTGCACTTAAGGCCAATTATTGCGATGTCGCATACTCACAGCCCGTGTGATACCGAACACCCAACTTCTCTACTAATCTGTTTCGCAAAGCCCATTTGCGAAAATGATTGCGTTCGAGAAATAGCCTCAGTGAGTGGATCCGCTCCAATGTTTTTTTTTCTGTATCTCTCTTAATCTCAACTTCGCGGAGAAAGCTATCTCCCGAAATGAGCTATACCTGTCTTATAATTTGTCTGGATATCTGATGGGACCCAGTTCTCAAATGAACTCCAAATCCAGCAAACCACTTAGACTGTATCGTCCACTGAATTTAATCAGTATCATGCGCCATGCCTTTCTTCAGTATTCGCTTGGACTACCCGTCCAACATACTGTCCCTCAAAAGAGGAAAAAACTATAACTCTGACAGTCACTCTGTCATCCAGGTCACCTTGGAAGCCTGAAATGATAACCGTCTCCTGAAGGAGGCTGCCGTAATCATTTCCATAGAACATCCATTTATGTTCATAAACTGCTTCCTAATGTTTCTCCAGGATTGGATTAATATATCTGCTTATTGCATCTAGTGCAAAAGCAATATCTGGTGTGGTACTCGTCATTTCATGATTAATTCAATTGCCTAAGCAAGTGATATGCTAATCATGCAGGTCCTTCTCCCATTTAGTCTGTAAGACACCTTTGTAGAGGTTGACTCCATCACCTGCAGGTACACCACCATGCCAGGAGTCGTCCATTTAATGTCAAAGTACCCTGATTTGGGATACTTCCCAAATCTAGATCTAAAACCATAGATCTAGTAACCAGAAAACCTGATATTATATCCATATCCTATGTGGAGAAAACAACTGTGTGACAACCATAGTATAACCGATCGTAGTATAGGAATATCTCTTCCTATCAAGTGCATGTCATCCTAATACCTGGACATCACTCTCTACTACCTTCTTAGCAGATTCATTTCCTATTCTGATGAGGTCAAAGCCTATGACTATCACATCAGAAATAGATGATATTTTTCCGCTATACCTGCTTTAGTCTATAAATAGACATAAGCTACTTGCCTACTATGCTTCCGCTGCTCCCACTGCTCCCACTGACTACAACAACCCTCTGGCAGAGTCATATACACGTTCACTTCTAAAGCAAGTTTAGAACGACGCTATACTCATCCTCCTGCCGGGTCTTATAGTCTAGAACAACAGCAATGGCAAGTCTGGGTAAACAATAACCTCCCTGTCACCATCACTGAGAAAACCGAAGTACCTCTCGGGTGCCTGAGGTTACCCACCAAATCTGCGGAGTGGCTAATGGAACATCAAATCCAATTGAATCCTTAGGTTCTATTAAATTTCCAGTAATCGTTTGAGGTTCTGGAATAACTTCCAGTTCTACCATACTCCCACTTCTGTTTTCTGAAAAAATCCATTTTATTAAAACTGTGGCGAGTCATGAACAATATAAATATTGATCTTCCTGATGGTAGAAAGTTAACCCTCGTCAAAGCCCGGGATAACCCACAAACAGCCATTACTGAAACGTGCCTTGAGTTTATCTGGATTCTGGTTTTAAGCATCAGACGGACAACTCCCTATACCTTAACATCGTTAAGATATAAATTGATTCTATATATATCTGATATAGAAACAAAAGCACTAATTTAATTGGAACCAGATTCAAAATCATGCAGCCGCCTCTAGTGCATGTCAACTAAATGGAGAGATGCCGATCAGCATTACTCAACTTAGGAGTGCATCCAATTATGAGTAACCTGAAAGAGAAGCAAGTTCTCAAAACCATTACTATCAATGGAATACCAAATACAAGTATCTACATCTTCGACTTCTTCAAAGAATCCTGATACTTCTAACAAATGGTTCTCTACTTTATTCTTATACCTATAACTTCTCAATATCTGGACTTTGCATTTCAACGAAATACATGTCCAGAACTGGAGAAGTCATAAGTGAACACAATATAGTACGAGTACTAACCCCTTTATCCTAATGGACACTGGACAACATACAATACTTTGTATAAGTCCCCTGAGTTCAACAACTCAATCCCTGTGCGTCGTGGGTTGAAAAACTGTAGTATGGTTAAGAAGAATTACACCACTGTTGAATGCACCTTACCTAATCATCAACCGATATAGGTAAATGTCACAGACATAATATCAAAAAGATATATCTCACTTTATAAAAATAAACATACAGACATATCAGTTTGAAATTGGTGCATAACAACGGATATTCAAAACCAAATATTTGTCATCCGGCAAAATCCAGATGATTTCCTAAAATATCACCAATTACAACGAATTCCGATATAATGAGGATTTAATCACCCAATTCCCAATATCTTACTCCCACTCACCATCCGTAATAACATAAAGATGTGAGAAACTGATCTGGTAAATACATACCCTGGAGTTAGATTCCAATTGGGAAAATAGATTTCAATTAACATTGCACAGCGAAACCGAAACATGAAAATGTTTCGAAGGGGTTAACTGGGATTCCTAATAACGCCTCTTCCACTATCCTGATTCACGACAGTAACCATATACTTACCTGCCCTCACTCAAATCCCTTTATTATGTCTTTACTTATTACCTCTTGTACACCTTCTTTAGGCTAATTGGTTTTCTCCTTCCCTACCCTTCGGCACCGGCCTAAGGTTTGGAAGAAGACTATCCAATAAGCGTAATAGGTGTACTCTCCTAATCCTAGGAGCCCTCGCAACCTGAGAGAAGATAAAGAGAAAAGACATCTGAATAATCCTATTCTTTTTCTCCTGAACCAGAATCCATCCTCGAAAAAGTTCCTTCGAGTTCGTATGTAACTATACGATGGATTTATCCAATGGAAGTGGATATCCGTAGTGATACGGAGTGTCCTAGAGAAATACAAAGTAGATGTAGGAGTGGCAGGGGTATACCTGGTTTCGTAGTGAATGATGGTGATCGCATTTCCTTTGCCATTATTCTAATCCCTTTATATGTCTTTACTTATTACCTTCTGTACACCACATTTAAGCTTGTTGGTTTTCTTCCTTCCCTACCGTTCGGCACATGCCTATGGTCTGGAGGAAGACTATCCAATAAGCTCAATAGGTGTACCCTCTTCTAATCCTAGGAGCCCTCACAACCTAAGAGAAGGTAAAGAGAAAAGACAACCGAATAATCCTATTCAATCTCTCCAGAACCAGAATCCATCCTCGAATCAGATCCTTCGAGTTCGTATATAACCATACGATGGATTTATCCAATGGAAGTGGACGTTCGTAGTGATACGGGGTGTTCTGGAGAAATGCAAAGGTGATATAGAAGTGGCAACAGTATATGCGACACCGTGACATTCCAAAAGCTAAAGAGTTTTAATAAGGTTCGGTCAAATTGGTTTCATGAGTTTTAGTCAAAAGTCGGGTCATAGTCGTAGCCAGAGAGAGAGAGAAGAAACACTCAGCGTGCACTCTAACCTAGATCAGAATGGTTAATCATTTTATCTAATCTAGATGGCTTCCACTGTTTTCTCAAATTCTCCTCCAAACCGAAAAGGAGAATTAGTCGGAATCACCCGAGGAGTAATCCTACTCATCAATGGGAATCGGGATCCAACTATCATCGCATGATAACTTGATGGAAGCCACTCAAGTCACCACACTCCAGAAGGTATGCGCAAGCCTGGCAAGTTTCCTGTATGTTTGAAACTCCCGATATGTGTTTTTACCCCTAGGACCCAAGTGACCTTGACAATGCCAACATATCAAAGAGTCCTAGTCAAGTTCAACCCGTTATTATCTTGATTGCGTTAAACCCACCCGTACGAGTCTTTGATAATGACAACATAACCGTACGACTGTCCTAACCAATCCGTATATCCATGCGACAGAAAAGCATTACAGAGCTACCGAACACTACGCCTCGGCAATGCACGACATACGTAGTATGAATACTAAGCAATACTGATCTGAAATGACGGAGGGCTGCGGCTGGTTTTTGGCGAAAAACCTTTAACGTAATGAACTTGATATCGTTGAAGGAATCCAAGTGGTTTTTTATAAATATATAGTGGCGAAAACTTTTGCTAAAGAGGTCACTCCCGGTGAAGGGATCTCGGCTCTTTCCCCGTCGAATGGGGTGCAGGATATCCCAAACTGAATACCACAGTGCAAAGCAAAAGAAAATGACTATAATGAAGTTATTACGCTGATGAAAATTTTTACCCAAGGGGTCACTCCCGATGAAGGGATCTCGGCCCTTGCCTCGTCGAATAAGGTGCAGGATATTCCAAATGAATACCACGATGCAAAGAAAAAGAGAACGTCTGTAATGTCAGTTTTTAAAAAACTTGGTTCCAACAACATCATATATAGGTTTGTTTTATCTTTGCATTGATATGAATCAATGCAGTCCCATCAATTAATCACACCAGAAAAGAACGAAAATAAAATGTACGTATATGCCATCCGCATTCGCCACTGGGTCCCGTCATCACCCGTTAGGTTACTTAACTAACGACAGAGCGGGGATTTGGCTAGCGCGGGTGCAAAATATATACAACATCTACTAATATATATAAATATATATAACAATCGTCCCAGGCATGATATAAAGCAACATCACAGAAACATCACAGAATCAACACAGAATGGTAGATAATCTGGAGCCCCGAGTTTCAGTTGAGCCGCAAGTGAGACCCGACGTTCCCTGTCATGTATATAGCATGTGCAATGAAACCTAGACCCCTACGAGCGCGGCAAGTTACCCGCCAAAACCAGAAGTGAGGCAGCCCTCTTCAACAACGTGAATGGGCCACCCGGCACTTCTCGGAATCCAGTAACTTGAGCACCCCTCCTGGGTCAACCTATACCCCCTACGAGTGCGGCGAATAGCCCACCAATTCTAGAGTAAGGTCCCCTCCGTCTCAACGCCATGTGATGCGTACCAGTTGCCCTCTAGAACCCGGCTATTTGTGCACTCCACCTCGGGGTAATCCTAGTACAGAAAAGAAAATAATATACAAGGGTGACATCGACCTCAGCCCGGTCGTGCCCAAAAGAATAATATACAAACTGGCAGTGACGGCAGTCCACATGTCGGACGCTCGCCCCGCAATATCAAATGTACAAATGAGATTAAACTGTACCAACATTGCACCATTGCTATCCACCATGACGATCCAACCAACATCACAACACAATACAGAACATCAACGTGAATGTCACGTTCGCAAACCCGTCTAAAAGACATATAGCAATTAGACGAGTTTACCGATCAAATGACATTCACGGTCGCAGATAGAAATGTAAGTACTGATAAACGCACACTTAAATATCGATCGACAAAATTCCAAATTGGCCCCAATAGCAAAACAACACTTCACTGAAACCTGGGCCAAAACAGAATATTAAAAAAATCACAATTCCAAGTCTCTAGGCTATAGTGAAAAATTTGGAGCCCGTCGCCAATAAATGGCCGCGGAACCGCCGCCAATAGGGGGTTAGTGCGGCGGTTCCGCGGCGTATTAGAGGCAACAAGAGCCCAAATTTTTCCTGTTTCCTTAAAATTGCCTGCACGGATTTTTAAGATGTCTGAAATAATTTTTTGACCATATTTAAAAATCGACAGCAACTGCATAAATGAAATCATGATTTTGGAAACTTTGGTCGATCGATCTTTTAAGCACGTCTAAACAAGCTAGTAAGGGGTTTAAAGGGTGGCTCTGATACCATGAAGGGTCCTGGCAGCGCCCCGGCCGTCGAAACGCGGCCAAAATGCGGAACAAAAATTTATCAAACCGGCGCTACCGCTACCCGAATTCTGGATCAACCTTAAACCCTAAACTAGCAAATTAAACTAAGAGTTAGAATTGTTATACCGAGTTGATCCGAGTCCTTCGGTCTTCATTCCAAGCTCCTAGCGGCTCGTTGATGTGGTTTGGTTGCCGGTCTTCCTTCGTCTCCGATGATCCACCCGAGAGAAACGGTGCAAGCTCCAGGTTCGCCAAGCGGACCAACTTACTCTCCAAGATTGCTAGTGGTGGAGAGTTGAGGTGTAGGATTGCGTCACTATTATTTTTCTCTCAACATATGAGCTCAATGTGAAACTCAAGAAAGATGAAGAAGGAGGGAGCTAAACTAGTGGCATGAACAAAGGAAATATAGCTAACTCTTTTTGAAGCATGAGTGAGAGAGAGGGCTAGCATAATCTTTCATGTAATCTCCAAAATGAAATGACCCCCTTCAAAATGTGGCCGGCCCCCCCCCCCCCCATTTTCTCATGCCCAAAAAAAACATTTTTCTTTTTACAAAGTCAAATTACAATAAACAAATCAAACCATACCCAAGTTCCATGTTCATGCCATGCTTGAAGTCACATCACCTTTTCCACCTCATTAATAAAATACAAATGAATTTCCATAAATGGAAAATCATATAAATGAGGCGGCATCATCTTCTAGAAGCTATTCCGTACAAAATACGAAATACTTCCCGGTACATGTGCCGAAATACATATACGCGTATTCGTACCAAAATATGAATAGCCGAGAGAGAAAACGAATAGTGAACAATAATACTAGAATACGTATATACAAATACATATATCAATTATTAAATCAAAACCCGATTTAATAATCCGGCTTAATCCTAAGCCGCTAGTATTATCAACCGTCCAATTAAAGTCTGCGCAGCAAGTGCACATATTTAATCGGACATCTGTATGTATCAACATACCTCATGTACACCATATCGCCTGAACCGTGAAAACCCTCTGTATGGGACTCTAAAGACTCGTCAATACGCTGGCAGTGGGTTTAACCATAAGCACGTCAGCGGCACTAGCTATACGTAATGGCTACCCAGGTATTGAGCGAAAGGGAGGCCGACGAGCAAACTCATCCTGAACCCCTACTGAGCCTGTCAGTGACAATATCCGTACAGTCCGGTCTGTTCGTCTAAGAGTATTGCATATCGAGTCTAGGGGGGTGGATAAAGTCAGACCCCCAACAATGCGATATTTAGTGTCGGCATGTAACCCATCACCACCTGAGAAACTATCGATCCTGGATCGATAATTCTCGTTCACCATGGCCATGGATTTCTGGTGATGGCCACCCGTACACAATGCGACATCAACCCCCAATACCAGGAGAGACGAATCCCCGACGATCCGATCACTGCCTCCATGTGGCTCGGGACTGTACCCAACTAAAACCTGTTTGCATGACTCCTTTCAGCCGTGGTAGGGTAGTAATCAAAGCACGGTGGGAATTCACAAGAGACAAATGACGATCTCAGGTCGACAGACTAACCTGTACACATGTCACTAGGGAACTGCTATCTGACAATAGGTATAATACCAACTAGCAGATTCCCGGCGAGTCCGTCCAGTGTACTCATAACCCAATGAGCACCTGCATACTATCTTAGGTGAACAAACTAACACCAATGGCTTGTGAGATCTGGCCATCGCCTCTCGTCGGGGTCTCGATCAGTATACACTAGTCTACACTGGAGTATCGATGCCCGGTCTCGATACTCCTACGACTAGAGACATTTAAGGATGTGCTTATAGACCCCAGCTCCCACATATTTGATCGCCATCATAATGCTGGCAGTCAAGCAAGAATCCTATAGGCTTTATCAACATGATGATAAAGACAAACCAGATAGCATACTATCATCTTGAGTAAGACTGATTTATCGGTATAGGTCATCACTCAATCGTCATAATCATAAGTCCGCGACTACGATAATTGCCTTGAGGGCACTATATCCAACACTTTTGATCCATGTCTGCTACATAGTTGCAGGTTACAGGTTCTCGGAATAAAAACAGTGAAATTGACGAAAAGACGATACAAAAGTGAGACTACGTCCAACAAATGGAAAGATCTTGATCATGCCTACAGTTTGAAGACTAAACGAAGATCAATAGACGATTTCACAAAGAACAAAGGCAGCGCAAGGTTCAAGACTTCAACACGAAGCAAGCAGTAAAAGTCCACGACTTTATTCACTGTGGAAATATGGAAGAAATCTAGAAGACAAACTGAGAAACCAAGTAAAGAAACAAGAAGCAGAATGTAACTAGAAGCAACCAGGAAAGATTGAGCCAACAAGACCACTAGATGGCCGTGGATCCACGGCCAAACAGGGGTTTAGGCCGCGGTTCCGCGGCCGTACGTCGCCCGTGTCGGTGGAAAATTCCTATGGTCGCTGGCGGTGCGTTGACTAGTTCTTTTCTTAGGGGGTAAACTTGTAATTGCAGATATGACTCGATTGTAACCCTAGGGTTTCTATGTTCTATAAATAGAAATCCTAAAACCTTTTTTAGAGGATGCCTCTTCTTGTGGCTCATTTCATTTTATCAAAATTCAGATCTGTAAATTTCTGCAATGTATGAAGAGAGCATCAAATAAAAATTAGGAGTAAGTTTTCTTTTTATTGCCCTAGTTAAATTTTATTTCCATACCCTAGGTAATTTCTTATCTGTCCTGGTTAGATTTTTCATTATCTGCCCTAGTTAGATAGTTAGAAAATATTTTTCAATTCTCTAATGAGTGAGTAGTCTCCTCGCTTGTTAGGGTTAGATTTGGGGAAGGCTTGAGAGATGAAGATCTCTCACCCTTTTCTTGCCCATCACACGTTTTTATAGGACTCCATGCATACATGAACACACCGCTTCCTACGGCACCCTATCCCACGAGGTAGCGGTGATACCGTAGTATAAACAACCGGTTGAGCGTGTTTTCCATGGAGGTTAGGGTAAGAATTAAGAAAGGAATGACAAGAACCTAGAGGAAGAAAGAAACAACGTTTCTTCCCGATGGTACTAATCCACTTTATTAATTATTACCATAACACCTCATAGATCTTAAACAGGGCATAGAAAGCGGTGGGGAATATTGACTTTCCAAACCTAACCTAAACCTAACCCTAGCAAGATTTTAGTCTAGATCAACTTAGTTTTTAGATTTAATCAATCCGACACCAATCGGAATTAACTCGTTAGAACAAATAGAGAATACACAAAATCCCTATGGACCGACCCGTACTCACCGGCTAGCTACCAAGCGACGCCGTTCTTGATTGCGGTTAACAAATTCTTTGATAAATCATAATCTCGGCTAGAATGAGTATAGAATTTTCCGATATCGGTTTTGTTGAACTTGTGGTGATCAAATGAAATTTGGAGCTACTTGGGACTCTGCAAATTTAATAAAGGATATTGTGAAATGTGCATACCAATAGGAAGCCATCCTAGAAGCCCAAGCCCAAACTCCCATCATCTGGCCGCAAATAAATTCGATAAGGCCGAAATTTGCAGGTCTACCTTAGAATTAGGGTTTGGTTTTTGTTCTGTAGCTCACTCATTAGATAACTAAGACTACCATATATGCTAAAAAGTCCAATTTCACCTTAAGAAAAATCTGGAATTATTTTACTAAGTTTCTGTCAATATTTTGCAATATTTAAAAACTTGGTTATTGATATTTGAGTTTTGACTCGGTCGTTTCATATTTGTACGTCGACGTCGAGTGTTGTTTTGTTATTTTAGCACGTGTTGACCATAGGTTCTAATCTATGTGCGCTTCGTTCGTCTTATCGGTTTTCGATTTGGATTTTTATACGATACGATATGCTTTGAATTGTAGGTACAAGCGTGTGTACTTTCAGGACGACGAAGGAGAGCAAGACATCCGTCGGGACCGACTAGAGCGAGACGTTGTAGGTGAGTAAATGTATATCTACGGGGGAAGTCGGATGGATGGTGTATACCACCCCCGCAATCGTAGAGTTATGATATCTATAAATATTGTCATGCCCTGCTTCCCAAAAGACGGAAACAGGTACATGACAAGGCCCGCGACGTATTTATTTCGAGAAGGTCATTTCCCAGAATAAATACGCTAAGCGTAATTGAGCAATATAAAATGACAAGAAATTATCATAAGATTTAAACTTCAACAACTTTATTTACATTCAACTTGATCATTTACAATACATGAGTTCAACTGAAAGAAAATACAAGAAAAGAAATGCCTAAACAAGTGGCATACATAAACTGAAAGGAAATGATAACTAGTCTAGGCCTGAGTCACGATCTGATTGTGCTCCTCCTATATGGGGTCTACTTCCTTAGCATCTGACGAATATTCCAAGAAACAAAGATGGGTGGAATGCCCATCAGCGAACTTTCGCTCGGTAAGTCCCCAAGAAAAAATGTGTGAAGTATAAAAGTATAATGATAAAGAAAACTGGATATCATGAAGCAATGGACTATAAGACATGGTGTTTTAAACATGTCATTTAATGTAAACATGGTAATTCTATTTAACAGTCAGTTCTATATGTATCATAGCAAAATAACATGAGCATAGTATAGTATGGCCGTGTAGTGTATGTATAGTGAACATGAAGTGAATGTAAGTGTCATAAAGGTCTCTACATGGGTAAACTAAGTTAACGTAAGTTCAAGGGTGAATGTCAACCAATCTCAAGAGTGTTCTCGAACCCAACAGGCTGTAATCCAGGGGTAAGGAACCACGGGCCCAAATCTAGTGTTAGTAACGGACTTCAACCTAGTGTTGAAGTATTCCAAACTCAACAGGCTATAATCCAGAAGTAAGGAAACACGGGCCCTCATGATAGCTTGCTTGTGTTAGTAGACATGGATTCATGATTTAGGGGGACTCCTGAGATTTCGTTGGATTCACATATGAACTACCCCAACACCCCGTGTGTTCTAGGTTACAGTTAAAATTATCAGTCTTGCTCGAATCCATAAATACATCAAGTTGCTAGATTGAGTTCATGTCAATGTCAAGTATTTGTTTCAAATGTTCATGTATTCATGTCAAATTGTATTCATGGTTCGAGTCAAGTCAGTTTCAATAGCAGTCATTATGTTCTGGTATTCATGTTAAGTTTATGTCAAGTCATAACATTCTAGTATTCAGGTTTTGGGATATTCAAATTCAAGTGTTCTGATTCATGATCAAAAGTTCAAGTTTATGTTCAGATTTAGATTTGAGTTGGGTTATAGTTGGAGTTTGTGTTCGAGTTCGAGTTCAAGTTTAGATTCGAGTTCATATCTTTTCATGTGGATTGTTAAAAATCTTATGTTCGGAAGAAATCGGCAACTGCTGCATATGGACGACAGAATTTATGTCTTTTTCCAAGACAATTGCCATTTGATAACTCCGTTAAGTTGTCTAATCTGAATAGGTAAGCACTCACTTTCTCCGGCTCCCCGAGATTCAAGATAAATGATGCCGCTTAAGCCTATATTAATTCTAGGGTCCTTAGAATATTGTTTGCATATCTCGAGCGGGTTTTATGAAAAATACTTTAATATGGTTTAAAATAAATCTCGAGGGTGATTTATAATATTTAGGGTTTTCATGAACATGTATTTTATTTGTTGTGGTGTTTTGGTGATAAAACCTAGCCTTTTTGAAAACTTATGGTATTTTTGTGAAAACTACTACTTTGGTATTTTATTAAAAGATTCTAATCTTTTGTTTAAAAAAAATAGTTTCCTCATATGTTTTTATTGAAAATATAGATTTATAATTTTTAAATATAATTTTTCAAAAATTAGTTTTGTTTAGAAAAGTCGCGTTTCTTAAAAACCGTATTTTTATTCCTTTCGAGATCGAATACTCTGTAAGGAGTTCTGCATCTCTCTCTACTGTCCCAAGGATGTACGATAATCCGCACCATTCAATAGCGGGTCCCCTAACGAGGTTTGTAGAGACGTAATTGCCAAGGATTTCGAAAAAACCAATCTAAAGAAACCCGTTTTGAAACGGTGGGGTGTGGTATTTTAATGAAAAAATTATTCTTTAAATTAATTATAGCTCTAGAATACTGTGCTATGGAACCATAGTGTGCGTGTGGGGTAGGTCGTTACCCCGTGAAGTTTTTCTAAAGGTATTTAAATTAATTATTGAGAAGTGTTATACAAAAGTTCATGGTATTTTACTGAAAAGGTTCATTATATGTTGGTTTCATATGAAATTTTTGGTTAAATTAAAAACTAAATGATGGAAAATAAGGTTAAGATTATTATAGGATGTTAGTTTGATCTCGTTTGTGTTAGGAATATGTATGCCCTAGAGGCCATTATCATACATTGATGTATATTATTGAGGATGCTTGGACATATATATAGAGGACTTTCTTGCTCGACATGATAGTATGCTATCTGGTTACTCTTTATCTTAACATGTGGACTGGTTTTCTTATACTATCTTTCTCTTACATATTGATAACGCCTTATGATATGTACTTGACTACCAGTACTATGATGCAGATCATACTAGTGGGGCCAGGGGGTCCACAAGTACATCCTTTAACAGTTCATAGTCGAGGGGATATCGAGACAGGGCATCGATATTCCATAGTAGACTAGTGTGTACGTTTCTTGACCCTGTATGGGGCGATGGTTAATCCCACAGCCATTGGTGTTTGACATCAAAGATTGTACACAGGTGCTCATTAGAGAATGGGTACACCGAACAGGACACGCCGAGAACTCCTAGTTGATAATATACTGTTCCCCTCCGAATGGCGACCAAGACATGGACGTCTCGCCTGAGATTCAGGGAAGATGCTAATTGGTGCTATCCGTCTACCTCTCCGAAGATGCCAAGTTGATTTATGACACCATGTATCGAAGGTTTAAACGGATGCGTCCGATGTAGCAGACTTCGTCAGATTCCCCCTCGTTTGAGGGGTTTTTGATTGTGTGGACGCTCTTCCCTGCAGGCGCAAGCCTCTGCAGTTAATTACGCTACCGCATCGCGGTAACAACTTTCTCCTTCTCCAGCTGGTCACTTCGTGTCGTGGGTGTTTATTTTGTGTTTGGTTGCCCGTGGATTGTATACGGAGACTAATTTATGTCGTCGCCCGTAGGACGTGGATTAGCCCAAATCCGTGTTTACTTAGATTTGGGTTTGTGGTTTTGGTTTGAGGATACGTTAGCCGTATTTGAGGCTAAGATCAACTCAAACGTTTGTTAAGGATACGTTAGTCTAATTTGAGACTAAGATCAACTTAACGGGATCGTTTAGATCCGACAAAAGAGCGTTTGGGCTATGTTGTTCCAGTTTAGGGACATAGTGGTCCTTGTTTAATGTATGGCCATCGGGACCCGTCACCTCTCTGACGACGTTGAAGAATTACAACGACAAGTGTCAGAGGAGTTCAGAGATGTACCCTTGAACCAAAGTCGATTGAGGGATCTATAGTCCAATTTGGGATTAAAGTCTGTTTGAGGGTTTAAAGATACGTTAGCCTTATTTGAGGCTAAGATCAACTTAAACATTTGTTAAGGATACGTTAGTCTAATTTGAGACTAGGATCAACTTAACGGGATCGTTTAGATCCAACAAAAGAGCATTTGGGCTCTATTGTTCCAGTTTAGGGACATAGTGGTCCATTGCCCGTTTAGGGACATGGTGGTCCAATACCAGTTTAAGGACGTAGTGGTCCAATACCAGTTTAAGGACATAGTGGTCCATTGAATGTATGGCTGTCGGGACCCATCACCTCTCTGAAGACGTTGAAGGATTACAACGACAAATATCAGAGGAGTTCAGAGATGTACCCTTGAACCAATGAGTTGGTTGAAAGAGCAGATGTGCTCAGTTCAAGATGATTTGAGGACTTATGGCCAGTTTAGGCTAAGTCCAGTTGTGTTTGAAATATTGGCCCTCTGTTGGTCTATTGAAGGAGAGGCTTTGCCTCTAGAAACTTAGCCAATTGGGCTAAAGCTAGTGTTAAATACTAAAGACCAATAGTGTTGAACACTGGGATAAGATTAGTAAGTTAGTGTTAAACACTAAAAGATAATCAGTGTTAAACACTAGCAACAGGGCTTTCAAATTAGTGTTAAACACTAAAGTAAATCAGTGTTAAACACTGGTAATCAGAGATTTCAAATTAGTGTTAAACACTAAAGCAAATCAGTGTTAAACACTGGGAACAAAGTCTTCAGATTAGTGTTAAACACTAAGGAGAGAGGGGTCACGTGTGGACACGTGAGAGCGCCCTGATTTCCCTTATCTTATTCTGCAGATCAGTGTTTAACTCTTTTAATTCTGACGGCCATCACGTGTGAGCACGTGATGGAGGCCCCCACTCTGGTCTGTTAGAATGCTCATTAGGGGTCACGTGGTGACACGTGAGGGCGCCCTAAATGTGGAGCCAGATCTTCTTTGTTTTATCCTCAAATCTGCGAATAAGTGTTAAACACTTTTCATCTTTATTTTAGAGCATCACATGTTTGCACGTGATGGGGATTTATGCATCGATAATTACAACACTTGCTGAGGGGTCACGTGGGGACACGTGAGAGCGCCGAAAACTTCTTTTCTTTTGTTTTTTCTTTCTGCATTTTGGGAGTTACGTGGGAGCACGTGAGGCATTGCCTCAAAGCTTCTTTTCTTCAGGGATCTTTTCAAGGGTCACGTGGGGGCACATGACCCTAGTTCTTTTCATGAACAGAGATCTTTTAAGTCTCCTTATTTTAAGAATTGAATTCTCTGTAGGGTTAAACCCTAATTATGATTTTGGAGGAATTAAATTCCTATTGTGAAAGAATTAAATTCTTTACTAGGGTTAAACCCCAATTATGATTCTGTGGGAGTTAAATTCCAATTAGTTTGGGAGAATTAAATTCTCATAGAGGGTTAAACCCTAGTTTTGTTTTAGGAGAATTAAATTCTCAAAACTCAATTCCCCTTCTAAGTTTAGGATCTGCATGGCAGGATCTCGACCCGGTGAGAATTAAATTCTCAACATATAGGGAGATGTGCTCTGTGCAGATCTTCAACCAGAAGAAGAACTAAGTTCTTTTTTGTATAAGAGTTAAACTCTTGGATTGAGAATTAAATTCTCTTTTTAAAGTTTTGATTCCCTTTCTTTTCTCACCTAGGGTTTTCTTTGCTGAGAATTAAATTCTCCTTTATTTTCTTCCCTCTTGAGAATTAAATTCTCCTCTCTCTGTTTTTTTCTCTCTCCAAAAAGGTTCCCTTCTCTTCTTTTCTTGGCTCCTATTTATAGGAGAAGGAAGAGAATCAATTTGTTTAGCAAATCTCTCATTGAAAGATTTGATTTGATTTCATAATTACTATGATCATTTAGATCATTCAGTGAATTTTATTCACCGTTGGATTTTAAATCCAAAGATATTCTGTTTGTTATTTTCGGTGAGATTTTAGGGAAATCTTTCCTTGTATCAAATCTTTCCATAAATTGGTGATCTTTAATCACCATTGGATTTTTAATCCAACGGTCCCCATAATCCTTTTTCCATTTGGAAAGATTTAGAGAAATTTAGAATTTTAATTCTATTTCGAAAGATTTTAGAGAAATTTAGAATTTTAATTCTATTAAACTGTAAGGCTTTCAAAGCCTGTCACGTGCTGGCACGTGACCCTTGGTCACGTGTGAGCACATGACCCCCAAATTGGTTCCTTTAACAGCCGCTTATTTATGTTGTTGTTTTAACCATCACGTGTCAGCACGTGACCATTGGTCACGTGTGAGCACGTGATACCTCGTTGAGGTATTTCCTTCAGCCATTTGTTTTTATTTATGTTTTAACTATCACGTGTCAACACGTGACCATTGATCACGTGCGAGCACGTGATACCTCATTGAGGTAATTCCTGATTTTTAATCAGGGAACATTGCATAGCATATTTGCTCATAACTTTTGATCCCGGATAAATTATGAAGCCCATAATATATCAAATCGAAAGGTTTTTCGAGATGCTTCCAATACCATCAGAATTTAATAGTTCCTCCTTCGGGAATTTATCAAAATACAGGCCGGAAAATATTGGTTCGTATTTCCTTACGCGTATCGCTGCCATTTGATACCTTGGACTCTTCTGTGCAGAAATTTTTGGCGGGAACATATACCTATCGTCAGATAGCAGTTCTCTGGTGACATTGGTACATGTTAGTCTGTAGACCCGAGATCATCATAAAGTCTTATGTGGCTCCCACTGTGCTTTGATTTCCTCCCTACCATGGCTCAAAAGAGTCGTGCAAACAGGTGGATTTTCGGTACAGTCCCGAGTCACATGAAGGAAATGAGCGATAGGAGGGGTTTTGTCTCTCTCGGTATTGGTGGTTGATATTGCGCTATGCTCGATTGGCTATAAATGGAAGTCCCTGGCCAGAGATGCTACTGAGATTTACTGATAAGAGTTATCAGTAGTTTCTCAAACTGTTATAGGCCAGACATCGGCATGACTTATCACGTTACTGGGGTCTAACGATTCCACCCCTAGACATGATACGCGACATATCAGACGAAGAGACCGAACTGTACGATAAGTGTTACTGATAAACTTTATGGAGATTTTGGACAGGCTTACTTGTTGATCTTCTAATCGCTCAATACCTAGGTAGCCGTTACGTCCAGCCAGTACCGCTGACAGCTTGTGGGTGACTAATGTGATCATCACCTACTGCTGGCGTATTAACGAGTCTTTAGAGTCCCACACAGAAGTTTCCTGATTCAAGCGAAACGAAGTAGGGCACATATGTGATATATGCGGATGCCTGATTAAATACGTGTATATGATACCGTATTCTAATCTGGCAGTTATCTGATATAGGTCAGGTTATATGTGATATAACCGGATTATTGAATCAAGTGTTGATTTCATAATATGATATATATTATATTTGATATAATTATATCTTAACTAATATTATTAGCTCACTAATTATTTTTTTATATATATGTATTAATATATATGATATATATATATATATATATATATATATATATATATATATATATATATATATATATATAATGAAGCATGGCATGAATTTCTATTTTTGGAAAATAGAAAAAGAGGTGGAAAATGAGGAGGAATGGTGAGACATGGCATTTATCATTTATTTATTTATCTTGACTCACTATTCAAGTATGGTTGCAATTTAATATTGATATTTACTCCATGCTTGAATGAGTGAGGGGTCAAGAGAGTTGCTGTAATACCCAGTTTTTCTTATACGCCTAAATCCGTATTTCTTCTTACCTATAAAATTTATTTATAATTATTTATTTAATTTCAAAATCCTACTAAACCCAGATCTTATCTTTCTTTTCCTCTGGCTCAGCCGTTCTCCTTTTATTGAATTTAAACCCAAAACAAATGTTATGTATATTTCTCCGTCTAACCCAAACCCATGATTTAAATCACATTTTCTCTTTAATCCAAAATCTTTCAACCATTTCCAAATTCCAAATTTTTCCCTCCATTCTTTCCCTCAGCCCATTGGTTTTTAATAAAAATCCTTAAACCTAACATTTCATTCCCTACAGCCCAGCCCTCTCCAAATAGCCCAGCCCCCTCCAAATATTTAATCTTTTTCTTAATTTTGCCGAAGCCCACAGAGCCAGCCCACCATCTTAATTCTCCAATTAATTTTTCCCTTTATTCTTCTGGCCCAGCCCACTTCGCTTCAGCCCTCACTCGCTTCACTACCCGACCCGCCACCAATAGTGCCTTCTCCCCCAACGGCTATCTCCTCATTTCTCGAGCGCGTTTCCTTCGCGACCCACACCCTTCGCTTCCGCCGATGCTCGCGCTCGCGCGAACGTTACCCCACGCATTCCCCTCTCCAACCCCGTCGCTCTCATCCTCTCCTCTCAAAACTCTCAATCACTCGCTCCCCTCCTTCGTTTCCTCCTCCTCCCTCGAACCCGCCATCAGCGACCCATTGCAGCTCCGACCACCGGCCACCTCCTCCCCGAGCACCCTCATCTGCACCCCCTTACCACTCCACTTCGTCGACCAAGCAACCCTACCCAACTCCCCTGCACACCCAACCCACTCATACTCGAGCTCGGCCACCGGAGCCCTCTCGTCGGCGAGTCCCACGGCTTACCGTCGACTCCCCGTACCCGCCTCGTCGTCAGCAGCATCACCCTCACTCCATCGACAACACACACCCGAGTCTCTACACCCTTCTCCCAAACTCTCTACCTCCCCCTGTTTCCTCCTTCTCTCTCTCTCCCTCTATCCCTCTCTGTTTCCCTCACTCTAATCTTTGCCTCTTTCTCTCTCTCTCAGTACTCACTCTCTCTCTCTAACACTCTCTCAGCTCTCTCTCCCCCTCAGTCTACTCTCTCTCTCTTTCTCTGCCCACTCTCTTCTCTCTCTCCTTCCCTCTAACTCTCTGTTCTCTCTCTAATTCTCTTTCTCTCTCACTTTCTCTCACTGCTCCTCTCTCTCTAACACTTCTCTCTCTCTGGCTCCTTCGCTCTCGATATCTCCCTCTCTCTGCGATCAAAACCGTCACCTTAGTAATCACCGTCGCACCCACCGAGTCGTCGAATCCAAGAGCCGAGGCCGCGAGCCCTACACGCACCATTCATCACGCGTTCGTACCATTACCACTGCCGTGCATCGCCTAGACGTTCTCAGGCAAGTTTTGTACTTGCTACATGCTATTTGGTATTTGTTACAAACTATAATCTTATAAATTTTATGCTGAACATCCTCGATAAATTACACGATGCAACCGTTCGATGTGTGACCCCAATGAAATTACTTGTCTGATTTGACGGAACTAGATTGTTCTTGTTGGCCCTTGGTGTGATGAATATCTTGTGCAAATTTCGTTTGATAATATGACTGCTAACGACTAAAACAACTACCCCCAAGTTTAATCGTAAAACTGTACTTTTATTGTACCTGAAAACCGTTAAATTCACCATAAATTATTTACATACTGGAATGATGTGCTCGAGGGCTCAAATCGAAGCCAACTCGACGAAATTTAACCCTATGTTAGTTTCCAGACATTCCTGTACTTAAATTGTGATGATATTTGGATCGGAGTGCGACTCTGGACTGCAGTCCAGAGCTACTCCAGTTGTTGCTTGCTGTTCCGTAATGGGTACCACAAGATCTCCTTAACTCGTAGATTGCGGAACTCTGCTGCTTATTATAGGTAAATCTGTTAGCTAGACAACACAATTGGTTTCATTCTGTTTCGTTACCGTTTGATATTTAATCTGTAATTTAATAGATCGGGACGCATAACAGTCCCGACAGAACCAGAACTGACATATTGGTATTGATTAGTGTGTAACTTCTGACGTACAGACGCGATCAAAGATCCGTCTATTGCGTTGAAAACCTTACTGAAAACCCTAGATTTCATCTAACTGTAGCGTCGCTAAAATCTGATCCCAACTGGGATTAAAATGCGTTGCGAAACGGACTTCGGATTCTGAAACCAGATTTCCAGCCGTGAACGCTTAAAATGAAATGGCCATAAATTATGATCCTGAAAACCGATTGGCTTGAAACTAAATTCGATGGATAGATAACTCAACATATTAATTACTACCTGTTTATTGTTTCGCTAAATTATATATGTACGTTTCATGATAAATCGTGCAAGTGATAGAATACTATTTTTTTATGACACCTTAATCGTGCTTATATACTGTTCACGCATCATATCATACCCATATCATTGTAGTGATAACCTAGTGATATCGTGCATTTACCCAGTGTTAGATTCTAGTGATGATTGTGTCAAGTACGTCAGTGTTCGTGTATCCGTGAATAAGTGAAAGCGATACGTACTTGTACACAATCAGTGACCCTATTATTCTATTGCATTGTCGATGTCTGTGGGATGCGTGTACGTGTGACTATAAGTGGTATGGGACACTTATGGAAGCGCTTGCACGGGTGTCACAGATAAGTAACCAGACACTGCCATTTATCTTAGGTATTAGTCGGGACGTGCTTGATGGAGGTCCTGCCTCCAGTTCTCGCGCAGACTTGTCACGGATCGATTAGTATTTAGGGTTATGGTTAGCGTTTGATGTAGACCACAGGGTGTGGGGTAGTTTAAGTGTGAGTTCAACAGAATCTCGGGAGTCCCATGCCGGCTTATATATTTAGGGAGATATATGGAGATTTACAGGGTATGTGATATACACCGTGATATACATGTTACATGTTGGGCCCGTGGTCCCTTGCCCTTGGGTTCTACCCTTGGGTGGAGGACACTCACGAGTGGTTGACTCTCACACTTGGACTGACGATAGGCTTAGTGACCTGTACAGTGAGACTTAGAGACTGATAGGGATACTGGCATTTATATACCATATATACTGTGTTGACATGCGTGACATATCGTTCTACTGCTTTACTGTTCCGCTGCATTGATTACTGCACACTCATATTCATGCTGTCATTGATTTACTGTTATTCATATCTATTACCACTGTTAGAACTGTCACTTGATTTATACATATGATATTGCCATTGTATCGCTCTGACGACCTGAGTATGCATGCTCAGTGTGAGGAGAAGATTTAGCCTGGACCAGGACTAGACGCACATCACGGACATCTTGTTTAGCTATCCAGAGTTATATCTTTTGTTTCCCATCAGGTCAGTTTATATTATTGTTTGTTCCAGTTACTGCATTTCTCATTACCTGCGCATTATTTACTGTTTACCATGAAAAACTAGAAGCCGAAGTGTGACTACGGCAGGACATTTCCTTGACCGTAGGAACATGGCTGGCCTTGTCTACCCCTCGTATTCCGTATTTTGGGAAGCGGGGCGTGACAGTTGCCATACACTCTCTTTCATTTTTGACTTGTGTTTTTCTAGAGCTCCTTCTTGAGTTGCTCTCTAGCTCCTCTTCATCTTCTTCTTCATCTTCATGCCTTCAAGCTAAAACCCCTCACATGTGATGTGAACCATGAAACTTGAACAAAGCTAGTGAGCAAACAAAACCTCTACTTCACCATCCTACACTTGATTAGCAATCAAGTGTAGTGTGTTACCTTCACTAAAGAGTCTAGTGAAGAGATAGCTTGGATTGGCGGACTTCGGGTGGATCATCTTCGGCACGAAGATCATCGGAAGAAGCTTGCACCAACTCGAAGTGGAGCCTAGTGGAGTCGCGTGGACTATAACCCAGAGCTTTAGAAGAGAAGGACACGGTCATCAAAGGTTGTAGCCTCCTTCCCTTCTTGTAGTTGTTCATATCATCATAGATAAAACCCTAATATTCTAGTTAAGATCATGGTTAGTCTAGCATAGCACCCGAAATTTTTTAAATTTGGCATGGTTGATACTACTAGAACCTCATGGTGGTGCTAGGGTAGACTTTCATGGGTCAGAGCCAAGCTAGAACATTAGGGAAGGTCTTTACGATATTAAAGTGTTCGATCAGTTTTCGAAACCTGAATTTTGTGTAGTTTCTGTCGAATTTTTCAAACGTTGAAATTTTTGTGATTAAAAATATGCAAAAAATAGTGCAGGGTTTTTAATGGAGCCTCTAGAAATTTGAGGACCCAAGTCTAACAAACCGCCGCGGAAGCGCGGCCAAACCCCATATTTGGCCGCGGTTCCGCTGCAAGGTAAGGGGCTTGTGTTTCTCGTGCTGCTCCATTTTGGCATCATGCACTCTCTGGGTACTTTTGATGATTCTCAAGTTGTTGAGGTCTCTGGATTTTGTAGGTGTTTGTTAAATCGATTGAAAAGTTTAACGTTGTATAGATCTTGGTGATATGTGATACAATTATTAGAATCCGGAATAATTAGTTTTATGAAAACTAGTTAGTATATTGTAAATCTAGTGTTTTAGTCTCGGTTAATCGGTTGCCATGGAGTTTTGATTCGGATCAAAACTCCGTCGCAATCACGTATTGTACGCGAACACTCGCCAGGTAACTCTAGTAAACAACCACGCTCCTTAGCCCTGACCAAGTGACAGTAGGAGAACCCCGTTGCCAAAAGCACCCACTCGGGTGCTTGCGGCAACGGTGTTCCACCTTAGCGCACTTTGTCGACGGTATCGGGGGTGCGTCCATCTGCTAAAGTTTCCGATGAGTATTCAATAATGTAGTCGGGAATCTTGTTGAATTTCCTGACTAAAGTAATTGAAAAGTGTTTTCAATTTGAGACTAAAGTACAAGGTTTATAGATCAGGCATGAAATCCGGAATACGAGATATTCTGGGTTTATGATGTCTAAGGATATACGGATTCTAATTATTATTGTTTTTTATTTTCTTTTCTGCGACCGTAAGTGTAATATGTGGAGCATCCCGATCTTGTTGCTATATGTCAACGAATTTCGGGATACACATACTTACTTACGTTGATGACATGAGATGTTATGTATTGCTGGTGATATGTTTATTGGATCATCGTGAATGAATAGCCAGGGGGTTTTAAATGAGATGGGAGTTTTTATTTTCATTCATGTAAAATCTGTATGTAATATTCTTTTATTGGGGCACTTCCGGGTTGAGGATGATGTCACTATTGATGTATATTATTTACTTTTCCGCATTATGATAGACCCAAGGAGGGGAGCACAAGTAACCGGGTTCTAGAGTTGTCATACCCCGCTTCCCGGTGTACGGCAAGAGGACGCGACGAGGCTCACTATGTATTTACTCAGAAGTAAATACGCTAAGCGTATCTAAGCAATATAAAGTAAAGTACACAAGAGACATGAATGTAAATGAACAACAACTTTATTTATTAAACATTTTTTTATAGGTACAACTGAAATGTAAATACATGAGTAGAAAGCGATGCCTAAACATTGGCATAACTGAAATGAAATAAATATGTACAAGAGTCTAAAGCTCCGGGTCAAAAGCAAACTGCTCCAAATCCTCAGTCATGGGCTCGGTCTCTAAAGCGTCTGAAACACCTGACAACATTCCAAAGAAAGAATAAAAGGAGTCCCACTATTCCGCGAACAATCGCTCGATAAGTCCCAAAGGTGAGTAGAGATAGAATAGACAGAAAAAGAGTATATCTTATAATGTTTGATTATATTGTTAATGCTGTTGTTTGTAGCTTGGTACAGAAAATGCCAGTGTATACGAGAGGAGTCCCACTATTCCGGAGACTAAGTTATACGGAGCACAAGGAACCGTTCAGCCATGGTACAACGGCAATGGATATTCAGGTTAGGTGTATTATGGTTACAATCTCGTGCCACTTCTAACACCTTCCGTACCAATCTACCCCTTATAAACCCCGCGATGTCTTTTGTATGGATTGTATTGTTTGTTATATAGATGGATGACTTGCCGAAACATGATATCAGTAAATGGAATGGATATAAATGGAGAGTCATGTAGACGGAGTATATCCATGGTTCGGTTCGGTCAATATAGATTGATATAGATTGAATAGAAGGATTCATGTTGAATTGTAGTTTATACTTGAATCGTATTCAAGTCAGATTGATTAGATTGAGACTCAGTCCGAGTCAGAAATTTTGAAAAGAAATTGAAATTCTGAATTAGTTTTGATGTTATCGGTAACTGCTGCATATGGACAGCAGGATTTGTATCTTTTTCCAAGATAATTACCGTGTTGATAACACCGTTTGTTAGATTGTCTACCTTAGATAGGCAATCACCCATATTCTCCGGCTCCCTGAGGCTCAAGAGACTAGTCCCGCTTAAACCTATGTTTACTAGGGTCCTTATTGTAATTTAGTATAACTTGAGGGGGTTTTATGTAAAAATAGTTTTGGTATAATTTCAAAATACACCTCAAGTATTTAATTATCGTCTTTAGGGTTTTCATAGATGTATATTTTATAAAAGTGAAATTTCTAGTGAGTAAAATCTAATTTCATAATATATGGTATTTTATTGAAATATTGGAATTGTGTTGTATTTGGATGGTATTCTCATGAAATGGTGATTCCTTTGATTTAGATAATATATGTCACTTCCATTCTGGGATAGTTAACGGTTGAAATAATCCAGCAGCCCTGTGATGTTCAGTCTTTACTTGCTAACACACCAAGCATTTAGCGACGCTTCTGGCTACTTCACGCTTCATTCCATGCCACCAGTAATTTTGACGTAGATCTTTGTACCTCCAGGGTGTACTGAGTAGGGAGAGCTGTGAGCTTCTTTCATTAACTCGTCCCGCACAGAACCTTTTGGTACACACAATCTGCTGCCGTATCTAAAAGGTCCATCTTCATGGATGATGAAGTCTGTTCTGAGTCCATTCTCCACTTGTTCTTTGATCTTTTGCAACTTAGCATCACCTGCTTTGATCTGATTGACAATGGTAGATTGAACTTGTAAATTCATCAAACTTGAAGCGTTACCTGGCATGATCACTTCGATCTCCATCTGATGCAATTCTTGTTGAAGCTTCCACTGAGCGGTGAGATTCATTGCTAATGGTTGGCGACTAAGGGCATCAGGTACCACATTCACCTTTCCCGGATGATATTGCAGGTTGATGTCAAAGTCCGCCATGAGTTCTAACCATTGTCTCTACCGCATATTAAGCTCCTTCTGAGTAAACACATATTTCAGACTCTTGTGATCTGTGTATATGTTCACTCGCTCACCAAGAAGATAATGGCGCCAAATCTTAAGAGCAAATATTACGGCCGCCAACTCCAAATCATGCGTCGGATAATTGCGCTCATGAATCTTCAGCTGTCTTGAAGCATAAGCCACAACCTTACCGTGCTGATGTAGAACACATCCTAATCCCTTACCGGATGCATCGCAATACACTTCGAAACCTCCAGATTGGTCCGGTATAACGAGAATAGGCGCTGATGTCAACCTTGACTTGAGTTCTACGAAAGGTTGTTTGCATACTTCTGACCATACGAATTCTTCATCTTTACGTATGATCTTGGTCAGGGGTGTTGCTAGCTTAGAAAAGCCTTCAATGAACCTTCTGTAATATCCATCCAGACCCAAGAAACTCCGAATGTTCTTCACTGACTTTGGTGTCGGCCACTCGCTTACTGCTGAAATTTTCGCTGGATCCACAGAGATTCTTTCGCCCGATACAATATGTCCGAAAAAACCAACTTGATCTAGCCAAAACTCATATTTGCTGTATTTGGCATAGCGTTGATGTTGTCGTAGAGTTTCCAGGACAATTCATAGGTGTTCGGCATGCTCTTTTCGACTCTTAGAATACACCAGGATGTCGTCGATGAAAATGACAACAAACCTGTCTAAGTACCCCCGGAAAACTTGATTCATTAGGTTCATGAATATTGCTGGTGCGTTGATCACTCCAAATGGTATCATAAGAAATTCGTAATGTAACACCCTAGAATGCGATTAGGGGTTATTATGCTTTAATATGGGGGTTTTGGTAAAAAGTTTACCAAATCGGTTTTCAAATATTTTATAAGATTTAATGAACATTTTACTAGAATTTAATTTGGACCGCACATACATGTGCATGTAAATTAAGGCTAAGTTTATGGTTAAGCCATGTTTAGGTAGCCATAGTAAACTAAAACATTTCATTAGGTTGATATGATGTAATTAAGTGTATTGGTTTTTTTTAGTATAATTAATTTGTTTTGGGGTTGGCTAGTGAATTGGAGAGAGAGGGGGAATGATGGCATGAGCATGCTTGGTAATTATGAGAGAGAGAGAGAGAGAGAGAGAATGGTTGGCCTCTCACTTTCTTTTCAAAACACTCAATTAACTCACACCCTCTCTCTTAATTTCTTTTCAAACACTCATTCTCACATCTCTCTCCCTCTCATTCCCCCCCCCCCACAGCAGCAGCAGCAAGCAGCAGCAGCAATAGCAACAGCAGTAACAGCAGCAGCAGCAGCATACACACCCCCTTCTTCTCTTCTTCTTCTTCTTCTCCTCTTGCATCCTAGGACTAACTTGAGATATAACGTTAAACTTAATTTCCATTTTCTTCTAGACTTATAGTTATTTAGCTTAAAAATCTTGTTTAAGTAGTGAAATGGGCTAACTTTGTGTTTTGTGTGGAGTTTTGGGTAAAATGGGATTGTTATGACTTAATTAACTTAACTAGGTGTTACTTGTGTTGTGTAAACCAACTAGTATCACTAGACTTCGCTAAAACACCTTAAAGTCCCAAATTTTGTAGTTTTAATACGGTTTGAATCAAGTTTAAGATACAAGTGACCTACTACATCTGTGGTTATTTTCTGGGTTAGCAAACATGTTCAGAATAGTGTGCAGGCTTTTCAGAGTAGTGTATAGGATTTCGAGCCCATTTCCCTCCCAAAAATCCGGCGACCACCCCCTTGATTTTCGGCGTCGCCGGCCCCCCTGATGAGTTGGGTGTTGGTGCTTTGCTGAGTGGTGTCTGTGTGTGTTTTCCAGTGTTTGGTATTGTTTGGTTTTTGGGTTTTTGCAGTGGGCAAAATCTGGGATAGTTTAGTTAGTTTTAGTGTTTTGTTGGCTTTGATGTTAAATTGATGGTTTAGATGGAGAATAGGGTAAGTCAAGGGTTTTAAGGATAGATTAGCTCTAGTATGTGCTGTTGGTATCACTTGATTATTGTAATTTCACCTAATTTCACAAGTGTACCATAATGTTGCAAATTAAGTGTTTTAAATCATTTTTAAAACTAAACTTTAGGATGCTAGAATTTGCTGTATCGGGGATAATAATTTTTGTAAGCAAACATATACATTAGGCTATGCTTTGTGTTACGAATATAGTGTAGAAACCTGGGCCTTTTCCACCTGAATTTGGCAGATATCATACCTATCGTGGCCGGCCCAATTCTGTGGGATCATGTTGAATTTTTGCAGGTAGTTGTCTGTAGGTATTGTAAGAGATTTGGTCTTGTTTGTTTTTCTTGTTTTTTCTCCAGATGAAATCAGGGACCTTTTTCCTATAATTAGCGTAGCGGGACTTGCACGACACGTACGATACGAGTTGAGTTGGTGTGATGTGTGTCACAGCGTGCCGCGGTGGTTTTTGACGTATGCACACACGTTACGTATACACACGTGTTTAGCTTGCAACGCTAGTTTCTCGTATAATCTTGATATCGCGTTTTTGCAGGATTGTGCCTTATGTGTGTTGCTTTGTGTAAATTCTAGGTTCGCGGGCGGGGACTTCGGACGCCGCGAAGAAAGGAAAGCAGGTGGTCGGATACACCTAGCACTAGATCACCGGTGAGTAGATGTACACATCTATGAGGAAAATCATATAGATGGCGCGAGGCGCCCGATAGTTTTAAAACTTCTAGTAGTACATGCATTGCATGTAGTTCCTTGTTATTCATTTTACTGCATTGCATGATCATTATATCCCTATATGTATTAGTTCAATTTATAGAACTATTACAGCATTATCATGAGTTATGCGACACAAGTACTATTTAACTTGCTAAATTAAGAATGTGAAACTATTACACCATTATCGGCACAAGTACTATTTAACTTGCTAAATTGAGAATGTGAAACTATCACACCAGTATCATGAGTTATGCGGCACAAGTACTATTTAACTTGCTAAATTGGGAATGTGAAACTATTGCACCATTAACATGAGTATGCGGCACGAGTACAAATTAACTAGCTAAATTGAGAAATTACAATCATTGTATCATCATTCATGTACAATTTTCTAGCTAAATATTGCAGTTCGTATTGTCAATACCATAGGTTCATTCTAGCTGACATGCGTACTTATGGTGATTTTCTGAGGATTTCTGCACTTGAGAGTTATGAGTTTTGGGGGGAAAACCGCAAGGATTTAATAAACTAGATATCACTTTTAAATATTGCAAGTTGCGGTTTTCTCGTAATTGATATATGTGTCGTCCACCATGGGTTTTCTGTTAGTTTTCGAGACCCGATTCGAGGAGTAGGATGAACCGTATCGGGTACATGGTGGGCCCGGTAAGGTACCCCGGGGCAAGAAGATCGAGTTGTAGATGATGAGCCTGGCAGGGGCAGACTACCCACCGGTGATTGTTGGCACGGCGGATATCCAGAGGATACCGACCGTGGTCGTGAGATATTGAGATATTGATACTTTGAAATGGGCCAACCGGATGGCTGGGGCCCGAGATATTGTGATACCGATACTTGAGATTCTGAGATAGTCGTTTGAGGTGTCGATGCTGGACAGGATTTCTGTTGATTCCATTGATATTATGTTAATATTTTCAAAAGAGTTTTTCTAAGATGAAAATAATGATTTTCTCATATCAACATATTCAGATCACGGGTTAAAATTGATTCATGTTACACACATACCTGCCAGTACATCATGCCAGATTAGTATTATAAAATTGATTCATGTTACACACATACCTGCTGGTACATCATGCCAGATTAGTATTGTAAAATTGATTCATGTTACACACATACCTGCTAGTACATCATGCCAGATTAGTATTGTAAAATTGATTCATGTTATATACATATCTGCTAGTACATCATGCCAGATTAGTATTATAAAATTGATTCATGTTGCATACATATCTGCTAGTATATCATATTATATCAGTATTGTTGAGTTATGAAATCTTGCATGCATGCTTACGATAGCCTCTATAGATGTTACTTATTACTCACGAGTTAGCAACTCACCTCCGTTGTGCCACGGCCTTTTTGCAAGTCCGATCCGTCAGTACTGTAGCGGCGGACGCACTTCATCCTTTTGCTCCTTTTACTTGGATTTGAGACTTTTGCTCGTAGGTGGGTTGTGAGATTATTTTGTTTCCACCTTGTATATTCATTGTATCTAGTGTACTCTATCTACTGTACTTGCTACTTGTATTGATGTACTATGACCTAGAGACGAGACAGTGAGATTTGTGGACATTTATGTTGTTTCTCTGGGTCGAGCTTACTTGAGCCGACGTTATACTTATTACTTGGGTTTTTACATGCTTATTTTTGCACAGTAATTATTGTAACACCTGAGTTCATTTATACCAATTCATGTCTCCGTATTTACTTATCCACGGCCTTTTTTTGATTTATCGTGTTTGGGTACGAATGCTAGTTGTATTTTACATTGCATCCGACCCGACCCGCTTGCTTGAACTTATTTAATTATATTGTTAGGCTACCCTGACTTGTTGCATCACGTGCATCCCATGTTTAGTACCCACTAGCATTTCATCTAGCATCGCAATTTTTTTTACATATAACATTTTTGGTCACATAAAATATTTAAATATTGCATTCTTGGCCTGCTTGTTACCCCAACCCTGTGGTAGCGTCCTTACATTGTGTTCTCGTCCCGTTCGGTGAAACGGACGTGTTTGGACGGCTACGCGCACGTACGTGCGTCCGTTCTTGGGGGCATACATTTCTGTTACAGAATCCTTCATTTTAAATTTTGGAACTTACCAGTAAATTTCATATTTTAAATTTGAGTTGTTAGACCCGACCCGGGTGTATTTTGGACTACATTTGTTTTACCTAAAAACCCAATTCTTTTAATTAATTAATCGACAGGTTAAATTTACTTAACAGGGTAAAATCTTTTTAAATTAAAATCTTTTAAATTCTAAATCTTAATCCTAACAACTAGATAACCAATCAGATTCTTTTCTCCCATTCCTTTTCCTTTTCTCTTTCCTTTCTTTTTCTCTCTCCCCTAAAATTCCTTTCCACCAATCACAATCTTCATTTTTTTAACCCCTGGGCCCCGCGTGCACTCTCTTTCCTCCCTCTCTCTTCTTTTTCTTCTTCTTCTCTCTCTCTCTTCCTCTCTCACCTTCCGCTAACGTCCAAATCTCTTTCTCCTCTTCTCTCTCTCTCCTCTTCTCTCTCTCTCCTCTCGCTCTCTCCCTATCTCTCGCCTCTCGCGATCCTCTCTCTCCTCTCACGATTTCTGTAGCCGCTCCCATCACCGCCCCTGCTACCATCACCTCCCTCTTCCAAAATGTTCTTCTTCTTCATTCTAAAACCCAGCGCCACGAGATAACCCAAGCTTGCCTCGCCGACGCCGCCTCCGCCACCTCGTCGCCGCCGAAACCCCGACCTCATCTCCACCCTCGCAACCATTCTCTTCTCCTCCTCCTTGTTCATCCTCTTCATCTTCCCTTTGAACCCATCAATGCACCCTCTTCATCTCACCTCACCGTCGACTTCCACGCCTTCTTCGTTTCGTCGCCATCACCATCATCGACCCCAACCTTGAATCCATCTCCCTAGACCATCCTCCTCACACCAAGTCATCATTGTCATCATCTTCATCTCGCCTCTGTCCCCCGTCTCCATCTCACCACACCCAACTACTGCGCAAAACACCAGTCGCCATCGCCTAAGCACTCTCCTCGCCGTCGACCAAACACCATCATCATCACCATCGACCTTTCTTCAACTCAACCGACCCAGTTATCCCTCACCATCTTCATCGTCTGCAATCTCGTCGCCGTTTCTTACTGCCAGTCGACCCTATCATCTGCAACCCTAGCCAAGAACACACCCTCAGCTCGATCTTCAACATAACTCTAAAAATAAACTGAACAGAGCCCATCTCACAGATCACCCAACACCGTCATCAACCTATCGCCGCATCGCCTCAAAACTACACCGTGCATCCTCTGACCGAGCGCCGGCCAGCTCTAGTGTCGACATCATCCCTCCTTCTCTCGAACATCGACATGCCCTCTCCGTGTAACCGGGATATCTGAGTCTAGTAAGTCGGAGTTGCATCGTATTTGCCGTCGTCCTGTGTGCGTCGCGTTTGTATCCGTATTCGTCGCGACCAAGGTCCGTCGCACTGATGCCTCCATAGGATGCACATAGGCCCTGCTGATCGGACACTCCTGATGCTACAGCGGCAGCTAGATCAGAGGCTGTTTGGACAGATTACCGGAGCCGTAACGTCGCTGCCATTCCTGATGACCCAGAGGACGTACCTTACAGATCTGTTCGCGTTCCGTCGAGGCAAGTGAAACTTGCTACATGCTATTTTAAACTATTCATATGCTAAATTAATTATTTCCTGTTAAATCCCTAATTAGAATTGATAGAAATGGATTTCAAGTTAACCGTATAAAATTCCGTTATACATTTTATGATTCCGCACGTGAAACTTAAGCTTGCATCTGATTATTCATATCTAACAATCACCTGTACATGATAGATCACATTGTCTACTGCTATGGTATCCTTTTTTTTTTATCCAGTTTAGCCTATCAGACATTCATGTGCGGCTTTAACCGGTCTAATTACAACTGCATTCATTGAACAGATTATACATGTCGTCGCACCCTTAGTACACTCAATATTTATTAACCTATTTCTAGCAGTTACGACTATCATTCTATATTCACATTATGTTGACACTGTCTGTTTAACACAATCGATAACTCTACAGATACATAAACAAATCTGCTTATTGCTTAACCCATTGATTAGATCATGTTGTTGATAACCATGCTTGATTATTTAACCCTGATTATGATAGCTGATTATGAGCACACCCATGATATCGTTTACACCTTGACATGACTTGCTACATACATATCGTTTGACCGACATGGTATCGTACACTACCTGACTTGACTTGTTGTACCATGGATCGACCCGTTACATGATCTTGTGTCTAATGCCAACAAACCTGACATGTAGTCCTCACGGACCGTTCCTGTTGTCTATCCAGACAAACCTGCTTACCTGATCCTGTGTTGGCATTAGTTCTTGATTACTGAATACCTGACTTGACATAGACATATAACTTGGGGGTATGGGGAAATCAATGGTGAAACCTGACTTGTAACTCAACAGTTCGATGCTTGTTCTGATCAGTTTTAGAGGCTAGGCCAGCCTTGGGATGATGCTGCTGACATCATTCATCTGTACATATTCCTGTTTTAGTGCCTAGCGGCATGTCTCGGTTTCAGCCCGAGAATCTGGACCGTGGTCCCGGGTATGCACGGGATACTTTGAGTTACATCGATGATTCACCAAATTGATTTCAAAGACTTGAGAGTAGATAACCCAATAGAACAGTTTAGTTTACTCACTGCACACTACCCTTCACTGCCCCGATTTACATTATTGTTACATCTGCTTTTCATTCATGATTATATTTGCATTGCCTGTTACCCTGTTTATATTTTATTGCTTGATGACATGACACGCTGACGTCTGGGTTTTGCATGGCCCAGATTCTTCTACCTTGTTGCAGACTGATCAGGAGTATTGCCGCTGTTAGACGAGCGGTGAAGTTCCAGTCGGTATGTAGTTTCACTTCCAGGTGTTTCATTTATTGTATCTTTTGGCTTTCGCATATTGTTATTTCTTGACTATTTTACTCTGGCTTATGGACATGTACTAGATAGTTAGTTTACTTTCCTGTTCTTGATATCTCTACAGTCGTAATGTGACTGTGGAAGGATTTTCCTATCCACAGGTAGCATGGTTGGCTATGTCACGTGCCCATCTTAGCGTACTCTGGGAAGCGGTGCGTGACATGGTTCTTTTGGTATCAGAGCCATAGGTTAGTCGGGTTAATTCTTTTGTAGTTGGGTATTGTACCCAATACACGAATCAGAATACCCGTGTTTAGGAAACATGTCCTACCACCTTGCCGTTCCACCGTTTTTGAATCAAGATTCTTCCTGATTATATCTTTTACGATGTGCAAACTTCCTTTGCATATCGACTCGAAAACCTGATTCCTTGTTATCTCTAGGACTTGGGCGACTTGGGTGGAGTTATGTAATTGTGCCCATGAACTGCAGCATGGTTACAATGCGGTACTCTATTTGAGTAACTTGGAGTCCTGGTCTTGATTCACTTCCGTATTCCATGATCGTTATATTACCTTGCTTCTCTCGGTTTCATTACTTACCAGTTCTTGTTTTATCGCCAACTTGAATCATGGTTATCGTGCTTAATCCTCTTCAGTATCTTGACTTCGGATGAAGTCACCTCGGTATCTTACTTGTTCTTGTTTTCCCCGCATTAGGACTATTCAATCCTAGTGCGTTTCTTTGTTTGTTGATGTCTTGGTAATGGATATTTCGTGGCACGTTTCACGCTCATATTGATTGTAAGGAGGTGAGGTGATTCTCCAGATTCCCGGACAAACGGAAGTTGTTTTGCTGGAGGAAGCAGTTCTATCGGGCCAGTCGAGTTAGGGCGAGGCCGACAAACAAGGTTCTTTCGTCAATGGCAGTGGATAAGGAAGAAGCGCCGGCTATATTTGAGAGTTTCATGAAAGTGTTTGAAGACATATCAGGTTTGCCGCCGAAGCGAGACGTGGAGTTCGCGATTTATTTTGTTCCTGGTGCAGCGCCAATCTCAAAGGCGTATTACCCGATGGCACCAGTGGAGTTGGAAGAAGTCATGAAGCGGGTTCTTGAATTGCTTAAGAAGGGTTGGATTCGAAGCCGTAACTCACCTTGGGGAGCTCCAGTTCTTCTAGTAGAGAAGGAAGAGGACACATGGAAGGTGTGTGTTGATTATCGAGGATTAAGCTGAGTGATTATTATGAACTAGTACCCGATCCCTCGCATTAGCGAAGTGTTTGAGTAGCTTAGTGGCGCGAGGGTATTCCCGAAGCTGGATTTGCGGTTCGGACATCATCAGGTTCGAGCTTAGTCCGAAGATATTTGCAAGACAGCGTCCCGAACTCAGTATGGACATTACGAATATTAGTGATGCCCTTCGGAGTAACGAATGCGCCGGCAATATTTATGGACTTGATGAACCGAATCTTTCACCGTTCTTGGACCAGTTTATGGTGGTGTTCATTGATGATAATCTGGTCTACTCGAGGAGCATTGAAGAGCATGCAGAACACTTGAAGATCGCACTGCAGACTTGGAGACAAGAAAGGTTATATGCAAGGATGAGCAAGTGTAAGTTTTGGCTTGAAGAAGTAAAGTTTTGGGACATATCGTAGCTGAAGATGGAATCGGCATTGATCCTGAAAGATCACTGCAGTTCGAGAATGGACGATTCTGAAGAATGTTGCGGAGATAAGAAGTTCCTTGGACTTGCCAGGTATTATAGGAGGATCGTGGAGAATTTTTCTCGTTTGGCTGAGCCTTGACCAAGCTTATATGCAAGGAGGTACCATTTGTGTGGACAAATAAGTGTGCGTCAGCTTTTGGGACGTTGAGCAGAGATTGATAACCGCTCTTATTTTGACCATACCAGACAGTTCCGGAGGATTGGTGATTCACAGCGACGCATCTAGAAAAGGATTGGGATGTGTTTTGTTACAGCATGAGAAGGTTGTAGCTTACGCGTTGAAACAGTTGAAGACCCATGAGAAGAATTACACAACTCATGACTTGGAGCTTGCGGCTGGGATTTTCGCTTGAAGATTTGGAGACGCTACTTATTGGGCGAAAGGGGTCGAAGTATTCACCGATCACAAAAGCCTAAAGTACGTGTTCGCTCAGAAGGAGCAAATTGTGAGACAACGAAGATGGTTGAAGCTGATGGCTGACTACGATCTTGATCTTGAGTACCATCCGGGAAAGTTATTATTGTGCCGGAAGCGCTCAGTCGGTTGCCAGCAATTCTGATGTTGACTGCACCAAGGGAACTTATTGAGGACTTTCGGAAATTCGAGTTGGAGATCATGCTACCGTGTTCTTTGGGATAGATAATGCAACTGCAAGTACAGTCATCGTTGATCGAGGATATCGAAGCAGTGCAATTGCAGGACCCAAGATTGCAGAAGTTTCGAGAACAGGTTGAAGTTGGACTTCGAACGGGCTTGGTGGTTCATGAAGATGTTTCGTTGTGATAGTTGTTTGTGTGTGCCAATGGAGGTATTCGTGAAGAGCTTATGAAGGAGGCACACAGTTCAGCTTATTCCGTACATCCAGGAGGCACGAAGATGCACCGAGATATACAACATCATTTTTAGTGGGAAGGCATGAAACGGGAGATTGCTCGCTTTGTGGCAAAGTGCTTGGTATGTTAGCAAGTTAAGGCTGAACATCAAAGGGATGCTAGTTTATTGCAACCACTTCTGATCAGTGGAAGTGGGAACATATGACCATGGATTTCATGACGGCTCTACCAAGGAGTCCGAAAGGCAACAGTGCAGTTTGGGTAATTTTTGATCGATTGACCAAGGCAGCTCATTTCATACCATTTCGAGTTGGTCAATCAACGGAAGCGTTGGCAGAATGATACATGCTGGAGATTACATGGAGTGTCGGTGAACGAAGTTTGTTGGGACCAGATTTGGTTGTGCAGACGGTTGAGAAAGTTTATACTATCCGGAATCATATGAAAGAGCAGCACAAGACCGACAAAAGAGTTGGACGGTTACATCGAGAAGACCTCTGGAATTCGCTGTTGGTGATTTAGTATTCTTGAAGATGTCACCGACTAGAGGGGTGACCCATTGCAGAAGTCGAGGAAAGTTTAGTCCTCGATTCGTTGTACCTTTCAAGGTTTTGGGGCGTATAGGAGAAGTGGCGCATCGTTTGGTGGTACCGAAATCTTTAGAGAATGTTCATGACGAGTTTCTTGTATCTCAACCCCGTAGGTAAGCTCGAGATGAAATACATGTATTGGATCTTTCGGAGATGACTGTACGAGAAGATTTAACTTTTGAGGAGCGACCGATGTCGATTATGGATGGAAGAGAAAAGGGTCTTAAAAACAAAGTTATCCCTTTATACTTGTTTCTTGGAGTAATCGCTCGTATGGAGGACCAACCTGGGACGAGAAGATGAAATCTGGCAGAAGTTTCCACATCTATTCTTGAAATATCTTGTTTGTTTATCCTATCTTGTTCTTGGAATTTCGAGGACGAAATTCTTTTGTAGTTGGGTATAATGTAACACCCGAGTTCATTTATACCAATTCCTGTCTCCGTATTTACTTATCCACGGTCTTTTTTTGATTTATCGTGTTTGGGTACGAATGCTAGTTGTATTTTACATTGCATCCGAACCGACCCGCTTGCTTGAACTTGTTTGATTATATTGTTAGGCTACCCTGACTTGTTGCCTCACGTACATCCCATGTTTAGTACCCACTAGCATTTCATCTAGCATCGCAATTTTTTTTACATATAACATTTTTGGTCACATAAAATATTTAAATATTGCATTCTTGGCCTGCTTGTTACCCCAACCCTGTGGTAGCGTCCTTACATTGTGTTCTCGTCCCGTTCGGTGAAACGGACGTGTTTGGACGGCTACGCGCACGTACGTGCGTCCGTTCTTGGGGGCATACATTTCTGTTACAGAATCCTTCATTTTAAATTTTGGAACTTGCCAGTAATTTTCATATTTTAAATTTGAGTTGCTAGACCCGACCCGGATGTATTTTGGACTACATTTGTTTTACCTGAAAACCCAATTCTTTTAATTAATTAATCAACAGGTTAAATTTACTTAATAGGGTAAAATCTTTTTAAATTAAAATCTTTTAAATTCTAAATCTTAATCCTAACAACTAGATAACCAATCAGATTCTTTTCTCCCATTCCTCTTCCTTTTCTCTTTCCTTTCTTTTTCTCTCTCCCCTAAAATTCCTTTCCACCAATCACAATCCTCATTTTTTAACCCCTGGGCCCCGCGTGCACTCTCTTTCCTCCCTCTCTCTTCTTTTTCTTCTTCTCTCTCTCTCTCTCTTCCTCTCTCACCTTCCGCTAACGTCCAAATCTCTTTCTCCTCTTCTCTCTCTCTCCTCTCGCTCTCTCCCTATCTCTCTCCTCTCGCGATCCTCTCTCTCTCCTCTCGCGATTTCTGTAGCCGCTCCCATCACCGCCCCTGCTACCGTCACCTCCCTCTTCCATTCTCTTCTTCTTCTTCGTTCTAAAACCCAGCGCCACAAGATAACCCTAGCTTGCCTCGCCTCCGCCGCCTCCGCCACCTCGTCGTCGCCTAAACCCCGACCTCGTCTCCACCCTCGCAACCATTCTCTTCTCCTCCTCTTTGTTCATCCTCTTCATCTTCCCTTTGAACCCATCACTGCACCCTCTTCATCTCAGCTCACCGTCGACTTCCACGCCTTCTTCGTTTCGTCGTTATCACCATCATCGACCCCAACCTTGAATCCATCTCCCTAGACCATTCTCCTCACACCAAGTCATCATTGTCATCATCTTCATCTCGCCTCTGTCCCTCGTCTCCATCTCACCACACCCAACTACTGCGCAAAACGCCAGTCGCCATCGCCTAAGCACTCTCCTCGCCGTCGACCAAACACCATCATCATCACCATCGACCTTTCTTCAACTCATTCGACCCAGTTATCCCTCACCATCTTCATCGTCTGCAATCTCGTCGCCGTTTCTTACTGCCAGTCGACCCTATCATCTGCAACCCTAGCCAAGAACACACCCTCAGCGTCGATCTTCAACCCAACTCTAAAAACAAACTGAACAGAGCCCATCTCACAGATCACCCAACACCGTCATCAACCTATCGCCGCGTCGCCTCAAAACTACACCGAGCATCCTCTGGCCGAGCGCCGGCCAACTCTAGTGTCGACATCATCCCTCCTTCTCTCGAACGACGACATGCCCTCTCCGTGTAACCGGGATATCTGAGTCTAGTAAGTCGGATTTGCATCGTATTTGCCGTCGTCCTGTGTGCGTCGCGTTTGTATCCGTATTCGTCGCGACCAAGGTCCGTCGCACTGATGCCTCCATAGGATGCACACGGGCCCTGCTGATCGGACACTCCTGATGCTACAGCGGCAGCTAGATCAGAGGCTGTTTGGACAGATTACCGGAGCCGTGACGTCGCTGGCATTCCTGATGACCCCAGAGGACGTACCTTACAGATCTGTTCGCGTTCCGTCGAGGCAAGTGAAACTTGCTACATGCTATTTTAAACTATTCATATTCTAAATTAATTATTTCCTGTTAAATCCCTAATTAGAATTGATAGAAATGGATTTCAAGTTAACCGTATAAAGTTCCGTTATACATTTTATGATTCCGCACGTGAAACTTAAGCTTGCATCTGATTATTCATATCTAACAATCACCTGTACATGATAGATCACATTGTCTACTGCTATGGTACCCTTTTTATCCAGTTTAGCCTATCAGACATTCATGTGCGACTTTAACCGGTCTAATTACAACTGCATTCATTGAACAGATTATACATGTCGTCGCACCCTTAGTACACTCAATATTTTTTAACCTATTTCTAGCAGTTACGACTATCATTCTATATTCACATTATGTTGACACTGTCTGTTTAACACAATCGATAACTCTACAGATACATAAACAAATCTGCTTATTGCTTAACCCATTGATTAGATCATGTTGTTGATAACCATGCTTGATTATTTAACCCTGATTATGATAGCTGATTATGAGCACACCCATGATATCGTTTACACCTTGACATGACTTGCTACATACATATCGTTTGACCGACATGGTACCGTACACTACCTGACTCGACTTGTTGTACCATGGATCGACCCGTTACATGATCTTGTGTCTAATGTCAACAAACCTGACATGTAGTTCTCACGGACCGTTCCTGTTGTCTATCCAGACAAACCTGCTTACCTGATCCTGTGTTGGCATTAGTTCTTGATTACTGAATACCTGACTTGACATACACATATAACTTGGGGGTATGGGGAAATCAATGGTGAAAACTGACTTGTAACTCAACAGTTCGATGCTTGTTCTGATCAGTTTTAGAGGCTAGGCCAGCCTTGGGATGATGCTGCTGACATCATTCATCTGTACATATTCCTGTTTTAGTGCCTAGCGGCATGTCTCGGTTTCAGACCGTGGTCCCGGGTATACACGGGATACTTTGAGTTACATCGATGATTCACCAAATTGATTTCAAAGACTTGAGAGTAGATAACCCAATAGAACAGTTTAGTTTACTCACTGCACACTACCCTTCACTGCCCCGATTTACATTACCGTTACATCTGCTTTTCATTCATGATTATATTTGCATTGCCTGTTACCCTGTTTATATTTTATTGCTTGATGACATGACGCGCTGACGTCTGTGTTTTGCATGGCCCAGATTCTTCTACCTTGTTGCAGACTGATTAGGAGTATTGCCGCTGTTAGACGAGCGGTGAAGTTCCTGTCGGTATGTAGTTTCACTTCCAGGTGTTTCATTTATTGTATCTTTTGGCTTCCGCATATTGTTATTTCTTGACTCTTTTACTCTGGCTTATGGACATGTACTAGATAGTTAGTTTACTTTCCTGTTCTTGATATCTCTACAGCCGTAATGTGACTGTGGAAGGATTTTCCTATCCACGGTAGCATGGTTGGCTATGTCACGTGCCCATCTTAGCGTACTCTGGGAAGCGGGGCGTGACAATTATTTTTATTGCATGTGATGTTGAGACTGCTTTTGGCGAAGAGCTAGCTCCCGCTTGGGGATGCCTTATTCATGATTATATGTATATTCTTGTTTTGTACCTATTTGGGGCCAGTTTTTACAAAGGAGACTCTGCCGCAAATTTTGGAAAAAAAAGGAAAGGTGTTTTTAAAAGATTTTGATGTGACTTATTTGGTTTTCCTTCACTTTATTGCTTAAATGGGTTTTGATTTCTGGGCTTTGGTTTACTTAGATTACGTACGCCTTGAGACGTTTCGTAATTTAAGTGCCAGTCACGTTCCGTACTTTTCGGGTCGTGACAAAATTGGTATCAGAGAAATAGGTTTTACCTTTCTGAGTATAAGATGACCCTTGGTAAATGGAGTATGTGACTTAAGCAGGGTAACGTAGCGTGTCTATGTCCGCGGCATACTTGCGATACGGTACTCCGCCTAGGTGACTTTAGGATATACTTGCTTGAAATTCCTTCTTCAATTCCGTGTATCCTTTGATTCTATTGCACTGTTCTTATTATCATGTTTCTTGTACTAGCCACAATGCCGCCGAAGGCTACGAGAGCGCAGAGGGCTGCCGCCCGAGATGAGATCCGAGCAGGCCCGTCTGAGACGAGGATCGATCAGGACGGCATACCTACCCCTTAGGGACAGACTGATCCGCCTTCCCTAGGCCACATGGATAGGCTAGAGTCTGGTATGCAGGAGTTACGACAGATGGCAGGAGTTACGACAGATGGTGGGATCCTTAGTCGAGGCCAATCGTGCACCGAGATTGAAGGACGTACCTACCACAGCACAGACTACGATTATACCTGCTGTCCAGACAGTTGCTCCTACTACTACCGTGGCTATTCCAGTATCACTACAGGATTTCATGAGGCTGAGACCCCCAGTCTTCACCGGCACAGATGCCGCGGAGGATCCGCAGACATTCCTCGACAAATTAGCTAGGATTTGCCGTTCGCTCAGATGTTCCGACGATAGATGGGTGGAGCTTACGAGTTTCCGTTTAGAGGGCCTTGCGCAGACGTGGTGTTAGTCGGTCGAGAGAGGTCGAGCTGCATGTCTACCTCCTATGACTTGGGACGAGTTCACAGTAGTAATTCTAGTCCGTTTCCTTCCAAAAAGCGTTCATGATGCTCGAGCTTGTAGTTTTGAGGCTTTGCGCAAGACTCCAGGGATGACAGTGTCCGAGTATGATATCCAGTTTACGCAGTTATCCAGATATACTCCGTACTTGGTTGATACTGAAGAGAAGAGGGTAAAGAGGTTTATGCAGGGACTCGACACACAGTTATTCCTTGCTATCAGCGCCCAGCACTTCGACACTTATGCAGCTATTATGGACACAACCTTACGGATGGAGGCACGCATTTCTGGGACTTCGGTCGTTTCTGGGCCGAAGAGGATTCGTACCGATGTGCCAGCTCAGAGGCATCGTGACAGATTCTTTCCGAGAGATGGCGGCGGCAGAGGAGTCAGACGGGGTCAGCTATTTGGTTCTTATCCGCAGGGTCAGCAGGCGTCGCCAGGATGTTTTCAGTGCGGGAGTCCGTACGATCATATCAGAGACTGTATAATGAGACGACAGGGAGCGGCGATAGTTCCATACGTGACTTTACCACCTTCACCACCTCCTCAGAGAGCTCTACTTCCTACCCCCGGTGATGCCCCACGTCAGTTAGACGCCCCCAGAGGCCGTGGACGCGGCGGTCCTGTTCAGAGAGGACGAGGAGGCAGAGGCCGCGGTAGAGGACAGCCAGCTATTGGTGGAGGACAGGCTCGAGTTTTCGCTTTGACTCCGCAGGATGTGCAGGCATCCAATGCCGTTGTGACAGGTACCTTGCCAGTATGTTCTTTCGACGCGCGAGTATTATTCGACCCAGGTTCCACACATTCATATGTATCTACACACTTTGCACCAATGTTGGGCCGTGAGTCATCATCGTTAGATCAGCCGCTTGTGGTTATTACTTCGGTAGGCGAGTCGTTTGTCGTTCGTTTTGTTTTTCGTTTGTGTTCCGTTCGTATCAGGGAGAGGGATTCATCGGTTGATTTGATTCTCCTCGATATGTTGGACTTTGATGTGCTTCTGGGCATGGACTGGCTAGCCACTTGTTATGCATCTGTGGACTGCCGTGAGAAGGCGATCAGATTTAGCTCTCCGGGAGAGCCAGTCCTTGTTATTCAGGGAGACCGTAGCGTCACCCTTCCCATCTTGATTTCGTCTCTTCACGCCGGTCAGCTCTTACGGAAGGGATCTCAGGGATTCTTAGCATATGTTTTGTGATACTCGAACTGCAGAGGTTCCTTTGGACTAGGTCTCGATTGTTAGTGAGTTCCCTAATGTTTTCCATGACGAGCTGCCTGGGTTACCGCCTGAGCGCGATATTGCTTTCTGCATTGACATGATTCCCGGCACGGGGCCTATTTCTATACTACCTTATCGGATGGCCCCGGTGGAGCTTAGAGAGCTGAAGGATCAGTTGCAGGATTTGTTAGATAAAGGGCTTATTCGACCTAGTGTATCTCCGTGGGGTGCTCCTGTCCTGTTCGTCAAGAAGAAGGACGGCAGTTTGCGCTTGTACATTGATTACCGCCAGCTGAACAGGGTTACCGTACGAAACAGATATCCCTTACCACGTATCGATGATTTGTTCAACCAGCTTTAGGGTGCGGGATACATTTCGAGGATTGACTTGCGATCGGGTTACCATCAGTTGCGGGTGCGGCAGGAGGATACTCTGAGGACGGTTTTTCGCACACGTTACGGGCACTATGAGTTTTTGGTGATGTCGTTCGGACTCACCAATGCACCAGCCGCGTTTATGGATTTGATGAACCGCATTTTCAGGTCGTATCTAGATCTGTTCATCATCGTGTTTATTGACGACATTTTAGTGTATTCCCGGAGCCAAGAGGAGCACGAGCAGCACCTGCGGATCACATTGCAGACATTGAGGGAGCACCAGCTTTTCGCGAAATTCTCCAAGTGCGCGTTTTGGCTTGACAGCGTCGATTTCTTAGGTCACGTGATTATGAGAGATAGCATATGTATGGACCCGAAGAAGATCGAGGCCGTTCAACATTGGCCCAGACCAGCATCAGTTACAGAGATCCGCAGCTTCCTAGGCCTGGCTGGCTACTACCGACGATTTGTTCAGGGCTTCTCCCATATCGCTGCACCGTTGACCGGGTTGATCCGGAAGGGAGTTCCTTTTGATTGGACCGAGACGTGCGAGCATAGCTTCCAGCAGTTGAAGACTCGTCTGACTACTGCACCAGTGTTGTTATTGCCTTTAGGATCGGGCGGATTCATGGTTTATTGCGACACTTCTCGAGTGGGACTAGGTTGCGTGTTGATGCAGCACGACAGGGTTATCGCGTATGCTTCTCGGCAGCTGAAGACATATGAACAGAACTATCCTACGCACGATTTAGAAATGGCTGCAGTGGTGTTTGCACTCAAGATCTAAAGACATTACCTATACGGAGAGTCGTGCCAGATATTCATGGACCACAAGAGCTTGAAGTACATATTTCAGCAGCGAGACCTGAATCTGAGACAGCGTCGTTGGATGGAGCTGGTGAAAGACTATGATTGCGAAATCCTTTACCATCCGGGCAAGGCGAACGTGGTGGCAGATGCTTTGAGTCGGAGGCCTGGTGGTAGTTTATCTTGTTTGAGCGCCGTGCAGAGGCAGTCATCAGCAGATTGGCAGATTCTATGCGACGGCCGAGTAGAGTTCGAGTTCACTCCGACCGGGGACAGCTTGCGCATATTCGTGCACGTCCGTAGTTGCTTGACCGTATTCGAGAGGCGCAGCCCAGTGATGACCGTCTTTCAGAGATCATGGAGCAGATTAGGCAGGGCATAGATTTCGAGTTCGTGATCGATGATCAGGGGGTACTGCGCTTTGGGGCTCGATTGTGCGTACCAGATTCTGAGGGACTGCGACGAGAGATTCTTGAGGAGGTGCATAGGTCGATTTATAGAGTTCATCCAGGTTCCACCAAGATGTACCATGATCTGAGATATGTTTATTGGTGGGACGGAATGAAGAGGGACGTTACAGACTTCGTGTCGAGATGCCTGACTTGTCAGCAAGTCAAGGCCGAGCACCAGAGGCCCGCGGGAGAGTTGCAGCCTTTGCCCATTCCGGAGTGGAAATGGGAGCAGGTTTCTATGGACTTCATCGTGGGTCTACCCAGGACCAGTCGAGGGTATAACTCCATTTGGGTGATCGTGGATTGATTGACGAAAGCGGCTCACTTCCAGCCAGTGAAGACCACTTTCGGTTTTGTCCAATATGCCCAGATTTACATCGACGAGATCGTACGGTTGCATGGCGTCCTGACTTGTATCGTGTTAGACCGAGGCACCCAGTTTACCAGCCGACTATGGCAGAGACTTCAGGAGGCATTGGGCACCTGTTTGAGTTTCAGCACAGCATTTCATCCGCAGACCGATGGCCAGTCAGAGCGGACTATTCAGACTCTCGAGGACATGCTTCGAGCGTGCGTATTAGACTTCGGTGGTAGCTGGGATCATTATTTACCCTTAATGGAGTTCTCCTACAACAATAGCTTCCAGGATACTATTCAGATGGCACCTTTTGAGGCCTTGTATGGGAGGAGATGTAGATCGCCCGTCTGTTGGACAGAGTTCAGCGAGAGCATTATTTTGGGGCCGCAGTTCATGCAGGAGACGACCGAGAAAGTACAGTTGATTCAAGATCGGATGAGAGCGGCTCAGAGTAGGCAGAAATCGTATGCGGACAGACGCCGCGCAGACTAGAGTTCGCAGTTGGCGATCACGTTTTCCTGAGGGTCTCTCCGATGAAGGACGTGATGAGATTTGGACGAAAAGGAAAGCTTAGTCCCAGATTTGTGGGTCCCTTTGAGATTCTCAAGCGTGTCGGCGCAGTTGCATATCGTTTGGCTTTTCCACCCAGCTTTCCGGATGCTCACCGCATATTCCATGTGTCGATACTTCGCAGATATCTTCATGACCCTTCTCACATAATTCAGCATCAGACCGTTCAGTTTGAGCGCGATCTTTCGTTCACCGAGCAGCCAGTAGTGATATTAGATCGGCAGGTGAAGAAACTTCGATCAAGGGTCTTACCATCCGTGAAGGTTCTTTGGCGTAGCCCGAATGGTGAAAAGATCACTTTGGAGGCCGAGGGCGAGATGCGGAAGAAATTCTCTCATCTCTTTGAAGATACGCGTAGCTATATTTTAAATTCGGGGACGAATTTTCTTTAAGGGGGAAGATTGTAACACCCTAAAATGCGATTATGGGTTATTATGCTTTAATGTGGGGTTTTTGGTAAAAAGTTTACCAAATCGGTTTTCAAATATTTTATAAGATTTAATGAACATTTTACTAGAATTTAATTTGGACTACACACACATGTGCATGTAAATTAAAGCTAAGTTTAGGGTTAAGCCATGTTTAGATAGCCATGGTAAACTAAAACATTTCATTAGGTTAATATGAAGTAATTAAATGTATTAGTTTTTTTTAGTATAATTAATTTGTTTTGGGGTTGACTTGTGAATTGGAGAGAGAGAGAGCGAATGATGGCATGAGCATGCTTGGTAATTATGAGAGAGAGAGAGAGAAAACGGTAGACCTCTCACTTTCTTTTCAAAACACTCAATTAACTCACACACTCTCTCAATTTCTTTTCAAACACTCATTCTCACATCTCACTCCCTTTCATTTCCCTCTCCCCCCCCCCACAGCAGCAGTAATAGCAACAGCAGTAACAGCAGCAGCAGCACACCCCCTTCTTCTCTTCTTCTTCTTCTTCTTCTTTTCTTCTTCTTCTCTTGCATCCTAGGACCAACTTGAGGTATAATGTTAAACTCAATTTCCATTTTCTGCTAGACTTATAGTTATTTAGCTTAAAAATCTTGTTTAAGTAGTGAAATGGGCTAACTTTGTGTTTTGTGTGGAGTTTTGGGTAAAATGGGATTGTTATGGCTTAATTAACTTAACTAGGTGTTACTTGTGCTGTGTAAACCGACTAGTATCACTAGACTTCACTAAAACACCTTAAAGTCCCAAATTTTGTAGTTTTAATACGGTTTGAATCAAGTTTAAGATACAAGTGACCTGCTACATCTGTGGTTATTTTCTAGGTTAGCAAACATGTTCAGAATAGTGTGCAGGCTTTTTAGAGTAGTGTATAGGATTTCGAGCCCATTTCCCTCCCAAAATTCCGGCAACCACCCCCTTGATTTCCAGCGCCGCCGGCCCCTCTGATGAGTTGGGTGTTGGTGCTTTGCTGAGTGGTGTCTGTGTGTGTTTTCCAGTGTTTAGTATTGTTTGGTTTTTGGGTTTTTGCAGTGGGCAAAATCTGGGATAGTTTAGTTAGTTTTAGTGTTTTGTTGGCTTTGATGTTAAATTGATGGTTTAGATGGAGAATAAGGTAAGTCAGGGTTTTTAAGGTTAGATTAGCTCTAGTGTGTGCTGTTGGTATCACTTGATTATTGTAATTTCACCTAATTTCACAAGTGTACCATAATGTTGCAAATTAAGTGTTTTAAATCGTTTTTAAAACTAAACTTTAGGATACTAGAATTTGCTGTATCGAGGATAATAATTTTTGTAAGCAAACATATACATTAGGCTATGCTTTGTGTTAGGAATATAGTGTAGAAAGCTGGGCCTTTTCCACCTGAATTTAGCCGATATCATACCTATCGTGGACGGCCAATTTTGTGGGATCATGTTGAATTTTTGCAGGTAGTTGTCTGTAGGTATTGTAAGAGGTTTGGTCTTGTTTGTTTTTCTTGTTTTTGCTCCAGATAAAATCTGAGACCTTTTTCTTATAATTAGCGTAGCGGGACTTGCGCGACACGTACGATACGAGTTGAGTTGGTGTGCTGTGTGTCACAGCGTGTCGCGGTGGTTTTTGACGTATGCATACACGTTACGTATACACACGCGTTTAGCTTGCGACGCTAGTTTCTCGTATAATCTTGATATCGCGTTTTTGCAGGATTGTGCCTTATGTGTGTTGCTTTGTTTAAATTCTAGGTTCGCAGGCGGGGACTTCAGACGCCGCGAAGAAAGGAAAGAAGGTGGTCGGATACACCAAGCACCAGATCACCGGTGAGTAGATGTACACATCTACAGGGAAAATCGTATGGATGGCGCGAGGCGTCCGATAGTTTTAAAACTTCTAGTAGTACAAGCATTGCGTGTAGTTCCTCGTTATTCATTTTGCTGCATTGCATGATCCTTATATCCCTATATGTGTTAGTTCATTATATAGAACTATTATACCATTATCATGAGTTATGCAGCACAAGTACTATTTAACTTGCTAAATTGAGAATGTGAAACTATTACACCATTATCATGAGTTATGCGGCACAAGTACTATTTAACTTGCTAAATTGAGAATGTGAAACTATCACACCATTATCATGAGTTATGTGGCACAAGTACTATTTAACTTGCTAAATTGAGAATGTGAAACTATCACACCATTATCATGAGTTATGCGGCATAAGTACTATTTAACTTGCTAAATTCGGAATGTGAAACTATTGCACCATTATCATGAGTATCCGGCACGAGTACAAATTAACTTGCTAAATTGAGAAATTACAATCATTGTATCATCATTCATGTACAGTTTTCTAGCTAAATATTGCAGTTCGTATTGTCAATACCATAGGTTCATTCTAGCTGACATGCGTACTTATGGTAATTTTCTGAGAATTTCCGCGCTTGAGATTTATGAGTTTTGGGGGAAAACCGCAAGGATTTAATAAACTAGATATCATTTTTAAATATTGCAAGTTGCGGTTTTCTCGTAATTGATATATGTGTCGTCCACCATGGGTTTTCTGTTAGTTTTCGAGACCCGATTCGAGGAGTAGGATGAACCGTATCAGGTACATGGTGGGCTCGGTAAGGTACCCCGGGGCAAGAAGATCGAGTTGTAGACGATGAGCCTGGCAGGGGCAGACTACCTACCGGTGATTGTTGGCGCGGCGGATATCCAGAGGATACCGACCGTGGTCGTGAGATATTGAGATATTGATATTTTGAGATGGGCTAGCCGGATGGCTGGCGCCCGAGATTTTGTGATACCGATTCTTGAGATTCTGAGATAGTCGTTTGAGGTGTCGATACTGGACACGGATTTCTGTTGATTCCATTGATATTATGTTAATATTTTCAAAAGAGATTTTCTAAGATGAAAATAATGATTTTCTCATATCAACATATTCAGATCACGGGTTAAAATTGATTCATGTCACACACATACCTGCTAGTACATCATGCCAGATTAGTATTGTAAAATTGATTCATGTTACACACATACCTGCTAGTACATCATGCCAGATTAGTATTGTAAAATTGATTCATGTTACACACATGCCTGCTAGTACATCATGCCAGATTAGTATTGTAAAATTGATTCATGTTACACACATACCTGCTAGTACATCATGCCAGATTAGTATTGTAAAATTGATTCATGTTACACACATACCTGCTAGTACATCATGCCAGATTAGTATTGTAAAATTGATTACACACATACCTGCTAGTACATCATGCCAGATTAGTATTATAAAATTGATTCATGTTGCATACATATCTGCTAGTATATCATACTATATCAGTATTGTTGAATTATGAAACCTTGTGTGCATGCTTACAATAGCCTCTATAGATGTTACTTATTACTCACGAGTTGGCAACTCACCCCCGTTGTGCCACATCCTTTTTGCTGGTCCGATCCGTCAGCACTGTAGCGGCGGACGCATTTCATCCTTTTGCTCCTTTTGCTTGGATTTGAGACTTTTGGTCGTAGGTGGGTTATGAGATTATTTTGTTTCCATCTTGTATATTCATTGTATCTAGTGTACTCCATCTACTATACCTGCTACTTGTATTGATGTACTATGACCTAGAAACGAGACAGTGAGATTTGTTGACATTTATGTTGTTTCTCTGGGTCGAGCTCACTTGAGCCGACGCGATGCTTATTACTTGGGTTTTTACATGCTTATTTTTGCACAGTAATTATTTTTATTGCGTGTGATATTGATACCGCTTTTGGCGAAGAGCTAGCTCCCGCTTGGGGATGCCTTATTCATGATTATATGTATATTCTTGTTGTATACCCGTTCGAGGCCAGTTTTTACAAAGGAGACTCTGCCGAAAATTTTGGAAAAAAAAGTAAATTTGTTTTTAAAAGATTTTGATGTGACTTATTTGGTTTTCCTTCACTCTATTGCTTAAATGGATTTTGATTTCTGGGTTTGGCTTACTTAGATTACGTACACCTTGAGATGTTTCGTAATTTAAGTGCCAATCACGTTCCGTACTTTTTGGGTCGTGACACGTAATGACCATAGCGAGTTCTGAATGCCGTTTTATGGATATCAGATTCCTTGACTTTCACTTGATGATAACCCGAACGAAGATCTAACTTGGAGAAAATACAAGATCCACTTAGCTGATCGAACAGATTGTCGATACGCGGGAGTGGATACTTGTTCTTTATCGTTACTTCGTTCAAGGCTCTATAATTAATGCACATTCGATATGAACCTTCCTTCTTCTTCACAAGAAGTACTGGTGATCCCCAACTTGAAGTGCTGTGACGAATCCATCCTTTCGCCAATAATTCGTCCAACTGAGTTCAGACATCCTTCAAACCTTCCGGACTTAATCGATACGGTGCTTTGATCACCGGTTGTGCTCCTGGTATTAAATCAATGCTGAATTCAAGAGCTCGATCGGGAGGCAAACCTGATATATCATCAGGAAAGACATCGTCGAACTCTCGAACTACTTCTGGCTTTGATCTTTCCTCCGCTTGAATTGCCGCAATCACTGCCTTCTTTGGTTTTGCCTTGTAAGTACTTGGCTCCAGGGTATGGTCTCTACTTTTGAAATAGAAAACCGGATGCTTTGGAATCTTGAATATAACCCTCCTTTGATGACAGTCAGTGGTAGTATAGAATGTTCCGAGCCAATCCATACCCAAGACGACGTCGAAATTCGATATATCCAACACCTTGAAGTCAGCATAGAATTCTCTGCTGCAGACGACTACTGGACACAGGCTGTATCCCATTGTTGCCTTTAGAACGCCATTTCCTAAACTAACATTCCAGCTGGATACAAGCGGTGTGACTGGAATCGCATGAGTTCGGACGAACCATTGCGACATAAAGCAATGAGATGCTCCAGTATCGAATAGTGCTAGTGCAGAAAGTAAGGCTACTAAGATTGTACCTAAGTTATATGGGATAGGTTTTAAGTATAGGGAAAAATATACAGGTGGGTGTTAAGACTGAAAGAAAAGCTTGAGAAGAAATGGTTACCGGTGATGACTTGGCCAGTGGCCTCAGCTTCTTCCACGGTTATCATGAAAGCCTGTCGCCGTGGTACATTCCTCCTGGCCGAAGGAGCATTCTTCTGAACGTTCTTTTGAGCTTGATGGAATTGATGAGGAGGAGGTGCAGTCGGTAGTCCTCTAGGTGGTGGAGCAGGGAGAGCGAGTCTTGGAGCAGGTGCCTGAAGGGCTGGTCTCTGCTGGTAAGTGATTGCTGGTCTGGGTGCAGCAATTGGGTTGTGTCTTCGGGGACAAGATCCAATATCATGAGTAGCTGAGCCGCAGACTAAGCAAAGACGATTCGCTCGCCGGCGGTCTTTCGCCAAATGTCCATCTCTCCTACAGTAAGTACAAAAGGCTGGGCTGGGCCGGTTGATTGGTACTCCCGGTCTCCTGGGCACAAATGGTGGCCTTGAAGAGGCTCCTCCTGCCATCTGGGTGGTAGGGCGCTTAACTCTAGCAGATTAAGATCTACCTCTCATCTTTACCACTGCCTCATAACGGCGGACAGCTTTCAGAGCCGATTCATGGGTCAGAAAATCTCTTGTGGCTAATACAGCCTGGATCTCCGGATCTAACCCTTTTTGAAATCGACGGGCTCTGATCTCATCCGTCGGTATCAAGTGTGCCGCAAATCTGTTAAGGTATTGTGTTAGCTATGTAGTATGTGATATTTCAAAATCTAAATATTGAGACGTATCTTACCGCCTGAGCATGGTGAACTCGGCGTCATATTCATCTACTGACTTGGTCCACATTGAACCTTATTGCAGATGGATGAACTGCTGTTCCATATCAAAGCGGGCAGTCTAAGGGAAGTACTTTGCATCGAACATGTCACGGAAAGTCTTCCATTCGATGGGTTGATCAAGTCGTCTTTCTTCCGCCTTCCACCAAACCCGTGCATTGTCCGTGAGCTGCAACTTCGCAACACGAACCCAAGCTATCTCTACCACTTGTGCCGCTACCAGGTCATCTTCAATGTTTTGAGCCCATTCCTCGGCTTCTAGAGGGCTCTCTTTTCCTGAGAATTGCTTGGGGTGCAAGGCCCTGAATTACTTCACCCCAGGTGCTTCCGCCTCTGGACGGTTCATCAAAATAGCAGTTTGCTGCTGTTGTCCTTCCAGGAGGCTGCGGATTGCCTCAAGCAAAACCGTTTGCTCGTTGATCGGAGCAACGACGGCAGGTGTGAGTGGTAGTGGTGGGGGAGTGTTGTTGACATTCGTGCTGGTGTTGTTTGGGGAATCTATAACCTTGAAAGAAAAATTTTGGTTAGGACATATTCAAAGTATATGAAATGATAAGATTCAAGGCATATGAATTGTATAGAATGTTTTCAATTGCTGGTTCCTGTGTTATATTGCTTAGGTTGTCCATACAATGCTGACCTGCATGGTAGGGTTCCATACAGTGCTGACCTGCATGGGCCATCAACAAAACCTATCACGCCCCACTTCCCAGTATACGGGTGGAGGACGCAACGTTGCCGCTGCGTATTTACTCAGAAGTAAACACGCTAAGCGTATCTAAGCAATATAAAATAAAATGTACACAAGAGACAAGATGTAAATAAACAACAATTTTATTTATTAACATTCTTTTTACAATACAACTGAAAAGTAAATACATGGAATGAAAGTAATGCCTAAACAGTGGCATAACAGAAATGTAAAGGAAATGTAATGTACAAGTGAACTAGAGCTCTGGATCTTCAGTAAACTGGTCCAAGTCCTCGCTACTGGGCTCGATCTCCAGTGAGTCCGAATCACCTGACGACATTTCAAAGAAGAAGAAAGAGAATATCGTCAGCGAACAAATCGCTCGGTATGTCCCGTAAATAGACAAGAATGGAATAGACAGAATAGAGAGTATATTGTTATAATGTTGTATTTAGTGTTAACGCTGTTGTTTGTAGCTTGGTACAGAAGAATACCAGTGTATACGAGAGGAGTCCCACTATTCTGGAGACTAAGGTATACGGAGCATAAGGAACCATTCAGCCACGGTACAACGGCAATGGATATTCAGATTATATGTGTTATGGTTACAGTCTTGTGCCACTTTTAACACCTTCCGTACCAATCTACCCCTTATAAACCCCGTGATATCTTAATTGTATTGTATTGTCTTCTATTATAAATTGTATAGATGGATGACTTGCCGAAACCATGATATCAGTAATGGAACGGATATAAAGGATGATCATGTAAATGGAATATATTCATGGTTCGGGTCAGTCAATATAGATTGATTAGATTGAATAGACGGATTCATAGATTCATATTGTATTGTACTTTGATACTTGAATCATATTCAAGTCAGATTGATTATATTGAGACTCAGTCTGAGTCAGACAATTAGAAAAGAAATTGAAGTCCTGAATTATGCATTGGTGCTATCGGTAACTGCTGCACACGGACGACATGATTTGTGTCTTTTTCAAAGACATTTACCATGTTGATAACACCGTTTGTTAAGTTGTCTATCTTAAATAGTCAAGTACCCATATCTCCTGCTCTCTGAGGCTCAAGATACTGGTCCCGCTTAAACCTATGTTTACTAGGGTCCTTATTGTAATTTAATATAACTTGAGGGATTTTATATAAAAATAATTTTGTATAATTTTCAAAATACACCTCAAGCATTAAATTATCGTCTTTAGAGTTTTCATAAATGCATATTTTATATAAGTGAAATTTCTAGTGAGTAAAACATAATTTTCATTGTTTATAGTATTTATTTGAAATATTGGAATTGTATGGTATTTTCTTGTAATTAGGATGTTTTTCTTGAATTTTGGAAATGTGGAATATTATATATATTTCAAATAAGTATTTTGATAATAATTATTTATATATTTAATGAAAATAATTTTATTTATTTTCTTGTAAAAAACCCATTTTCTAAAAAAATGTATAAAATTCCATCGAGACCGAATGCTCCTTGCAGAGGTCTGCATCTCACTCTACTAAGCCCGAGAATGTGCGATAATCTGCACCATCCCGAACGGGGTTCCCCAAAATGGGTTGTAGAGGCGCAATTGCATAGGAGTGTTTTAATACATCTTTTAAAGAAAACGGTTTTATAAGTTAAAGGTATTTATTTGCAAAGTCGTGTTTCCCGTATTCTATTATCCCAAGATTCATCGTGCTATGATAAATTTGTGTGTTGTGATGGGGTAGGTCATTACCTCGTGAGTTTTTCTAAGGTAATACGGTTTAAAAAGTTTAAGCATGTCGAAATGAAACATGAAGGTATTTTAATGTAAAACTGGAATAAAACTTGCTACGGTTATTATTTTGATGTCAAACTTGTAATATTGTCTTTGTTAATGAGTACTAAACAATATATCAAAAGTTGTAGCTTTGTTATTAAGAAAAAGTTGTAATTTTAAATGAAAAGAGAATCGAAAGCCGGATAACTCCGCTTCCGACACATTTTGAGAACGTAAAGTTTGAGAATATCAAAAGAGAGAGAAGGGGGACTTACTATTTTGTTGGACTAGAGGAGAGTGAAGGGGGACTTACTGTTTTGTTGGACTAGAGGAGAGAGAGGGGGTCCTAAAGAAAGTTTCGAGGCGTCGTTTCGTCGCCGGAAATCTCCTCGGATGTTCGTTGGAGCTTCGCCCTTCACTAACTCCACTTGTACACTAAAGACTTGAGAATTTTGTATAGAATTTTCAGTGTGAAGGGATGCAAAATGGAGTGGGTATTTATAGGACAATTTAGGGTTTAGGAGGAATGAATAATGCATTAAAATAGAATTTAAAGGGTTGAATTATTCTCTGTAAATGTGCAGAGTAAATAAGCAATATTGGGGTTAAGGGGGTAGTCCAAGGGTCTAGGGTTTTCAAAAAAAATAGGGTTTGGGCATGGGAAAACTAGCGGCGCCAATCTGAGGGGATCTCTCGCCGGTCCGATCATGGAGGTGGGGGCTCGGATCGGGGTCACGTGTCCCTGACGCTTCAACTAGCCTATTTAACATGTTTGATTATTCTGTAACTTACCCTATTACGTGTGTTGCACGTGTAGACTCTTGGTCTTCTAAAAGATTAAACGAAATTAAAACAAAAAATAATGTGGCTGATGGGATTTGAACTCTGGTGCTATGGTTCAGCAGTGCAAGGTCTTACCAATGAGCTACAACCTCTTTCTTGCTGTTCTAAATCAAAACAAATACTTATAGCCTTCACAGGAATTGTAAATACCCCAATTGTATATTAACTTTAAATGAATTTTATGTACACTAAAATTGGAGTTGTTACAACTGGACACAGATCGTATCCCATTACTGCCTTTAGAACGCCGTTCCCTGAACTGACATTCCAGCTGGATATGAGAGGTTTGACTGGAATCTCATGAGTTCGGACGAACCGTTGCGACATAAAGCAATGAGATGCTCCAGTATCGAAGAGTGCTAGTGCAGGGAGTGAGGCCACTAATATTGTACCTAAGTTATGTGGGATAGTTTTAGGTATAATGAAAATATATGGGTATGTATAGATGGAAAATAAAGCTTGATGGGGAAGTGTTACCAGTAATGATTTGGCCGGTGACTTCAGCCTCTTCCACAGTCATTGTGAAATTCTGTCGCCTCGGCACATTCCTCCTTACTGGAGGAGCATTTCTCTGTCCATTCCTTGGTCCTTGAGGTACGTTCCATTGAGCTTAATGGAACTGACGAGGAGGAGGTGCAGTCGGTCTACGAGGAGGTGGAGCAGGTAGTGCGAGTCGTGGAGCAGGTGCCTGGATGGCTGAGCGCTGCTGATAAGTGATTGCTGGCCTGGGTGCAGCATTTGGGTTGCGTCTGCGAAGACAAGACCCAATGTCATGAGTAGCCGAGCCGCAGACTAAGCAAAGGCGATTTGCACGCTGGCAGTCTTTCGCCAAATGTCCATCTCTCCTGCAGTAGGTGCAAAAGGCTGGGTTGGGCCGGTGGTTCGGTACTCCCGGTCTCTGAGTGGCAGGGTGCTTCATCCCGACAGATTGAGGTCTGCCCCTCATCTTCACTACTGCCTCATATCGGCGGGTAGCTTTTAGAGCTAATTCGTGGATTGGGAAATCCCCTGTAGCTAAGGCAACTTGGATTTCAGAATCTAGCCCTTGCTGAAACCGTCTGGATCGGATCTCAGCAGTTGGCATCAAATGTGCCGCGAACCTGTTAAGGTATTGTGTTAGCTGTGTAGTATATGATATTTGGAAATCGAATATTGAGACATATCTTACCTACTGAGCATGGTAAACTCAGCGTCATATTCATCTACTGACTAGGTCCACATCGAATCCTGTTGTAGATGAATAAACTGTTGCTCCATGTCGAATCGGGCAGTCTCTAGGAAGTATTTCGCATCAAACATATCGTGAAATGTCCTCCATTTGATAGGTTGGTCAAGACGGTTTTCTTCCGCCTTCCACCAAACCCGTGCATTGTCAGTAAGCTGCAGCTTTGTAACTCGAACCCAAGCTATCTCTGGCACTTGTGCTGCTACCAGATCATCTTCAATACTCTGAGCCCATTCCTCAACTTCTAGAGGGCTCTCTTTTCCTGAGAATTGCTTGGGGTGCAAAGCCCGGAATTGCATTACCCCCGGGGCTTCCGCTTCTGGGCGGTTCATCAACATAGCAGTCTGCTGCTGCTGTCGCTCCAGGAGGCTGCGGATCGCCTCAAGCAGTACCATCTGCTCATTAATCGGAGCAGCGACGGTAGGTGTAAGCGGTAGAGATGTTGGAGTGTTATTGAAATTGGTGCTGGTGCTGTTTGGGTAATCCATAACCTTGAAAGAAAAATTTGGGTTAGGACAGATTCAAAATATATGAAATTGGAAGATTCGAGGAATATGTAAAGAATGTTTTTAGTTGTTGATTCTTGTGTTATATTGCTTAGGATTTCATGCAGAATTAACCCGCATGTCCATGCAGAACTGACCTGCATGTCCATACAGAGCTGACCTGCATGGGCCGCCAACAAAACCTGCCACGCCCCGCTTCCCGGTGTACGGCAAGAGGACGCGGCGAGGCCTACTACGTATTTACTCAAAAGTAAATACGCTAAGCGTATCTAAGCAATATAAAGTAAAGTATACAAGAGAAAGGAATGTAAATGAACAACAACTTTATTTATTAAACATTCTTTTACAGGTACAACTAAAATGTAAATGCATGAGTTGAAAGCGATGCCTAAACAATGGCATAACTGAAATGAAATAAATATGTACAAGTGTCTAAAGCTCTAGGTCAAAAGAAAACTGCTCCAAATCCTCGGCGCTGGGCTCGTTCTCTAAAGCATCCGAAACACCTGACAACATTCCAAAGAAAGAAGAAAATGAATGTCGTCAACGATCAATCGCTCGGTAAGTCTTAAAGGTGAGTAGAGATAGAATAGACAGAAAAATAGTATATCTTATAATGTTTGATTATATTGTTAATGCTGTTGTTTGTAGCTTGGTATAGAAAATACCAGTGTATACGAGAGGAGTCCTACTATTCCGGAGACTAAGGTATACAGAGCACAAGGAACCATTCAGCCACGGTACGACAATGAATATTCAGGTTAGGTGTATTATGGTTACAGTCTCGTACCACTTCTAACACCTTCCATACCAATCTACCCTTTATAAACCCCGCGATGTCTTTTGTATGGATTGTATTGTTTTTTATATAGATGGATTGTAAGTCCATGATACACACCCCACGGCTCGCGGGGAGGCGGAATACTTTAAAAACGATTTTCTCACCTCAAAAGAAACATGTTTTAGCTTTGCATCATGAACTTGTTCCACTTTAGGATCTTGTTTAAACCTTAGCTAACATAATACTAGACTAAGAGAGAGAGCTAACTACTAAGTAAAGGAGTTATACCCTCGTTCCTAGTCCTTCGGGTCTTCAAGTTGCTCCTTGTTCCTTGGTTCAAGCTCCTTCTTCTTGATCTCCTTGCTTTGGCTTTTGAACGATCTCGGTTGCCGATCTCCTTTGTGTCGAAGATGGATCCACCTGAGGGCTATAGTCAAGCTCCAACCTCCATGAGATAACTTAGTGATCTAACTTGCTAAGAGAGAAGACTAAGTAGATGTAGAGTGAGTGTATTTGATTATTTGATCTCAAAGCTTATTGTTTTGCAACACATGCAAGTGTATGAGCTTGAGGAAGAAGGAGAGAAGCAAACCTAGGAGAGAGAATGCTTTTGTGATAATAATCATAGAAATGAGAAAAGAGAATGGTTAGGTCTTGAGCCAATAATTCAACCATGGCATTATTAAATCATATAATCTACAACCGTGCATGAATAGTGGCTCCAAATGAAATAAACAAATACTTAGCCATTCTTCAACCCATGCCTCCTAATTTCCACCTCATTAATTCTTTAATGAAAAAGAATAAAACAATAATGAGGTGTCTCCTTCTAGAAAGTCAATCTTGTAAATTTACAAGAATGTCCTTTTCCGTATTTTCATACCCGTATCCGTTTTCCGAAAAATACGGATACACCGAGATCAGTATAATCCAATACTACAATACTAGTATCCGGCTTAAACCAAAGCCTACCAGTATAATCCGTCCGATCATCATTCGAGTAGCCAGTACACGAATGCGATCGAAACCCTGCTGTAAGACCATACGGCGTTTATATCGTCTCGCCTGATCCAGGGAAACCCTCTGTGTGGGACTCTAAAGACTCGACAGTACGCTGGCAGTGGGTTTAACCACAAGTCCGTTAGTGGTACTAGCTGTACGTAACGGCAACCCAGGTACGTGTCGAAAAGGAGCCCGACGAGTGAACTCGTCTGTAACCCCTACTGAGCCTGTCCGTGACAATATTCGTGCAGTCCGGTCTGTTCGTCTGAGAGTATCGCATGTATGGTCTAGGGAGGTGATGAACGTCAGACCCCTAACAACCATACAAGTCGTGCCGGTGTGGCTCAAGACCATCCGAGAATCTACTGTTCAGTCCACCGGTAATTCTCTCAGCCCCGGCCAGGGACTTATGGTAATGACCAACCGATCACAGTGCGATATTGACTCCCTCTACAGGAAGAGACGAATCCCTAACAGTCGCTCACAGCCTCCATGTGGCTCAGGACTGTACCCAACTAAAACCTGTTTGCACGACTCCTTTGAGCCGTGGTAGGGTAGTAATCAAAGTACAGTGGGAACTCACATGAGACAAATGACGACCTCAAGTCGACAGACTATCTGCACACATGTCACCTGAGAACTGCTATCTGACGCTAGGTATAATACCATTCAGTCAGTTCTCGGCGAGTCATGTCCATTGTACTCACACTCAGTGAGCATATGTATACAATCTTAGGTGCACATCACCAATGGCTGCGGGACCAATCCATCGCCCCTCGTCAGGGTCTAGATATGTATACACCAGTCTACTCTGGAGCATCGATGCCTAGTCTCAATACTCCTGCGACCAGGGACATTCAAGGATGTGCCTATTGACTATCCAGCTCCCCCAAGTATGACTGCCATCACAACGCCGGTAGTCAGGCAAACACCCTATGGACTTTATCAACATGTATATAAATACAAAGTAAAATATATCACACGTTAAGATAAAGACAAACCAAATAGCGTACTATCATATCAAGAAAGATTATCATGTACATACATATCCCTAGCATCCTATACAATGAAGCCCTCTAGGGCATATATATCCAACATGGATGACTTGCCAAAACTATGATATTAGTAAATGGAATGGATATAAACGGAGAGTCATGTAGACGGAGTATATCCATGATTCGGTTTAGTAAATATAGATTGAATAGACCGATTCACGTTGAATTGTAGTTTATACTTGAATCACATTCAAGTCAGATTGATTAGATTGGGATTCAGTCTGAGTCAGATATTTTGAAAAGAACTTGAAATTCTAAATTAGTTTTGATGTTAATGGTAACTGCTGCACATGGACGGCAGGATTTGTGTCTTTTTCCAAGACAATTACCGTGTTGATAACACCGTTTGTTAGATTTTATACCTTAGATAGGCAAACACCCATATTCTTCGGCTCCCTAAGGCTCAAGAGACTGGTCCCGCTTAAACCTATGTTTACTAGGGTTCTTATTGTAATTTAGTATAACTTGAGGGGGTTTTATGTAAAAATAGTTTTAATATAATTTCAAAATACACCTTAAGCATTTAATTATCTTCTTTAGGGTTTTCAAAGATGTATATTTTATAAAAGTGAAATTTCTAGTGAGTAAAACCTAATTTCATAATATATGGTATTTTATTGAAATATTGGAATTGTGTTGTATTTGGATGGTATTCTCATGAAATGGTGATTCCTTTGATTTAGAAAACTCGAAATATTTATATAATTAAAATAGATATTTTGATAATAGATATATATATTTAATGAAAATAAATTTTTATTTATTTTCTTGTAGAAATATCATTTTCTAAAGAAAAATGCATAAAAATTCCATCGAGATCGAATGCTCCTTTCGGAGGTCTGCATCTCTTTCTACTGGCCCGAGAATGTATGATAACCCGCACCATCCCGAAAGGGTCCCAAAAATGGGTTGTAAAGGCACAATTGTAAGGAATTGTTTAATACACTTTTTAAGAAAATGGTTTTGTAAGTTGATGGTATTTATTTGTAAAGTCGTGTTATCCAATTAATATATTCCCAAAACTTCATCGTGCTATGTCCAAGATGTGTGTTGTGATGAGGTAGGTCATTACCTCCTGAGTTATCTAAAGGTGATATACGTTTTATGTTGTTTTATGTCGAAAATGAAGTATGTGGTATTTTACCGTAAAAATACAATAAAATTGCATAAAAGAATATTTTGAGATGAAACTTGTTTTAAATTGTTTGTTAATGTTTGTTAATGTTTGTTAAACATTATGTGAGAGTATGGAATTTTATTGGTTAAGAAAAATAGACTTTTTAAAGAAAACCGAATCGGAAGTCGGATTAACTCCGCTTCCGTCGGGTTTTAGAAATGAAAGTTTTTAAAGAAGAAGAAGAGAGGAGGAAGGGGAGTTACAAGCTACAAGGAAAGGGGAAAGGTAGGAGAAGGTTTAGGGATCGTCGGGGTGTCGTTTCGTCGCCGGAATCTTCTCGGAACTTCGCCGGAACTTCGCCCTTTGCTAACTCCACTTGCACAACTAAAAGGACTTGAGAATTTTTGAGAGTTTTGACAAGGAATTTATGAGTAGGGAGGGATGAAATATGGTGCGGTATTTATAGGGTAGGATTAGGGTTTAGAGGGTGAAAGAATGCATTAAAAATTTGATTAAAAGTGATTTATTGTTCTCTGGAAAATGTGCAGAGAAAATAAACAATGTGAGAGAAGTGGGGTAGCTGAAGAGATGCAGTGGCAAAAATTTAGCTCATTCCCGACGGGGGAGAGGGACCGGTGGTACCGGTATTTTCCTTGATCTCGCCGGTCATTTTCCGTCGGTTGATGCTTGGATCGTCGCCACTTGCCCCCGTCACTTCAACTAGCCTCTTGCATATGTTTAAATAATCTGTGACTCTTCATTCTACGTGTAGTGCACGTGCAAACCCTTGGACTTCTAAAAGTTTAAAAGAAATTTAAATAAAAAGTTAATGTAGTGATTGATCTCAAAAACTATCTATTACCGCAATCAAGAACGGCGTCGCTTGCAGCTAGCCGGTGAGTACGGGTCGATCCACAGGGATGTTGTGAATTTCCTAATCGCGCTAACGAGTTAATTCCGAAGGGTGTTCGGATTAATTATTAAATCTAAAAACCTAAATTATCTATACTAAAATTATCTAGATCTAAATCTTGCTAGCGTTAGGTTTAGGAATGGTTTGGAAATGTAAATAAATCTCAACGCTTTCTATACCCAAATTAGGATCTAAGAGGAGTTATGGTAATTATCAATAAAGACGATTAGATCCATTCGGGAAGGTGTTCCTTCCTCTAGGTTCTTGTCCTTCCTTTATCAATCCTTACCCTAACCTCCATGGAAAACATCACAACCGGGCCTTTATACTACGGTATCACCGCTACCTCGAGGGATAGGGTGCCGTAGGGAGCGGTATGTGCATGTATGCATGGAGTCCTATAGATTCTATGTGATGGGTAAGAAAGGGATGAGAGATCTCATCTCTCAAAAGCCTTTCCCAAAGCTAACATCTAAGGCAAGGAATTAAAATCTAAACTAGAGCAATTAAATAAAACTACTTACAGATGTATCCCTCCAATCATCCATGCAGGGTTGTCAGATCTGAATTTCTGAATGGAAAAGAAACACCGATGCTCTCCAAAAGATTTCTAAATTTTATTCATAAAGGGAGGCATAAGAAATTACAAGCTTTAGAGTTCTATTTATAGGAAATAGAAACCCTAGGTTACATTTTGATCCGCATGTCTACAATTACAAAAATAGCCCTAGGTCAACTAGTCAAAGCCGCAAATGAATTTTGGTAAAATAAAATCTTCCTTTTGTCTTCTTAAAATGGAAGTATTGAGCCTTTCCTTTGTGGGCTCTTCTGTCTTTGGGCCTCCTGGGCTACGTAACTCTTTAATTCTTTCTTTAAAATAGCTTCTGTTCTCTTTCAGATTTTCCAGTGAATAATTGTGGTGGACTTTTAACCGTGGCTTCAAAATCTTGGACCTTGCATTGCCTTGTACTTTGTGAATTTTATCTTTGATGTAGGCTTGATTAAGATCCTTCTATTTGTTGGTCAAAGTCCCTTTTTGTATCATCTTTTGTCTTTTTCACTGTTTTCGCTCCAAGAATCTGTAACCTGTAATATGTAGCAGACATGCATCAAAAGCACCTGTTTATTTATAAAACGAATAAGAATGGGGAATATAAAATGCAATATTATGATATGAACAAATACCCCCAAACTTATCTTTTGCTCGTCCTCGAGCAAACTTATTTTTATTCACTACAAAAAACCTAACCGCACTTTCGCAGGGAAACGCGATTGCACTGAGCACGTGCAACAAGCCGTTAAACCTCTAGGTGTCCCTAGTAGGAGGAGTGTTTTCTCCTGAGGGTTTTCAGCGGATTACACCCACAAAATCCTATCAATTCGGCCCATTAACTTTAGTTCTCCATTTAGGTTTTCTAACAAGGAACTCTATTATCTTTGACCTGTAAATTATCCACCCATATTCTTCACACTTCCTCATCATCTAACTTAAGATTATATATGATATGTAGACTTATTTAGCTTTCGGCGTCTCCTAAGTTTTCCTTTTAGGGTTCCATCTCCACTTAGGAATTTCTATCAACTCTATTAAAGATACAAGTTCTATTCTTCATTCCTTTCTCTTATCTAAACTCCAATCACATATCCCCACGTGTGTGTAAATATCACCCCTACACTTGGAAATTCAAATCAAGCAATCGTACTCTCGTCCATTGTCCAAAGCACTTCTTAATAGGTGAATTTTTAATTGAATATTGCTTACACATCCTTCATGCGACTGTTAATACTTCTTGAGGTACCAACAACCGATTACAAGATGCGTTAGCACTTTAAAGCGTAATTCCTAGTCTTGCAACACCCAAGGCTTTTAGCAGTGACTCCCAAACCAGTTGGTCTAAGGCACTAGGTGATGAAGCACCCTTGCTAAATATTTTTTTCTATTTTTTACAGCCTTAAATAATCACAAAAACCAGTGTTCATTTTTTTCTTCTCTTTATTCACTTTTTTTTCTTTTATTTTCATTTTCTTCGTACTAAGGACTTTAGACAAGAGTATTTCAAGGTCTCTTCTACTATTCTAAGTTTCAAGGTGCGTGATTGTGCAAATTGTAGGGTATACATTTTCAGAATCTAGACTTAAGTTAGGAACTATTTTTCAAATTTATACTCTAATAAGAACATCAACACTCTTTCCTTGTTTCGACTTAGCCCAAGAAGTGAACTTAAAATTTGCCTATTTCTAAATAAACTACAAGGCATATACTTTCTACCGCTAAACTTTAAGGAATGTTATCTTTAGGGTTTTTAATTCACTAAGTCTAAGATCTAGTTGTTCCTAGCCAGTTAACCTATTTATCAAACTCGAGTCAATTAGCCTAAATTAAATACAATAATTTTTATAATTTTTTTGAATTTTTCAATTTTTATGGGTTTTCAAATAAGTATGCAAATGCAAAAATATGTACAAATGAATGCGAAGGAAGAAGACATACCGAGTATACCCCCAAACTTAAACTTGACAGTGTCCTCACTGTCATGCTAAACCAAGAGGGTCAAAATGTCGGCACTCCCCTGTTTATTTATTTACAATTTTTATATTTTTAATGTTTTGAATTTTTTTTATTTTTTTATAGAAAAGAAAACAAAAAATATATACATATATACAAAGATTCCCCCAAACTTAAGCTTGGCCTTGCACAAGCCAAAAGTTAGCACCAACCATTCAAAAATCTTATCGTGGAAATGGTATAGTTGGTGCAAGAAAATGAGAAGTACGCGAGACCGTGTGGAAAGAAGAATGGTAGAATATGGTCTCGGTGGGGGAGAAGAATGGCGAAAAGAAGAAGGAAGTGGAGTACGATCTTGAGGGTGTAAATTGAGTGAATAAATTAGCGCAATATGTGATGACCGATATGTTATAAGCGATTGCGCTAACCTATCAACCCGTTGGGAAATGGGGTCAAATCCCTCAAGATTCGCAAGTAAACATGGGTACGCCGAACTTGGTATAGGAGATGAAAGCGTAACGGTCATTTGTTCGGTCGGAACTATGGGAAAGACAAAAGGGAGTGAATTAGGGATAGTATCTTTCTCACCGTAGTAAACTGTTTCGAACTTGAAAGAGTCCATTAATGGTTCGAAACTACTATAATCAACCGAGTCTGATGGCTCATCTGAAAATGTAAAGGACTCAAACTCGGGCGGTGAGTCATCAACATCGTCCGAAAAAGTGAAACACTCATAGGTGTCATCGTCTGTGAGAATTGTGTCAGATTCAAAGGAAAATGTTTCAAGCTCACAGTCTTCAAGCGGGGTCGGAACGATGGGAAGGAGGGAGGGTGATATAACAGTCAAAGGTTCAGGAGGATGAATTGGAAAATCAGACACATCAAACAAAAATGATTCAACCTCAATATTATCCTCAAGACTCTCCTCAATACTATCCTCAATATTTAACTCATCCATGCCATTATCATCAAAATCTAGACGCATATGAGATTCGGGAGAAACATTTAATAACTCAGGATGATGATTTGAACATAAAATTTCAATTAAATCGACAGGTTCATCATCCGAAATATTCCCGGCGTCTATATCCTCAATCAAGTGAAAATCAATTTCTTTAGACACCTCATCAAAAGCATGGATATCTATCGATTTAGGTTCTAGAGTGGAGGTGTAAAGATCGAAAGGATTAGGTGCGGTTTCACTCGAAAGGGGTTCTTCACAATCTGGCAAATCAAGCACTACAAAATCACACAACTCATTTTTATTTTCAACAGGTGAACTATTTAGGGCAATCGATGGAAAACAGGAGTTGTGGGCTTCAATTGGGTAAGGGTAGGTTTGATTTGAAAATCCTCTCTCATTCTCACTCTGTCCAACTGCCGTCTCATACATTGAAAAATTTGGAGCTAGCGGGACACTAGCTGCCGGTTCACTAGCTTGCTTAAGGGCGGCCATGGACGCTTCCACATTCCTCATCATTTTATTTGTTGCAGCAATATATGCCTCCAACGACTCTTCCAAACTAGACTTGGGTGGTGAGGGGGTTTCGGTAAAAGATTCAAAATTGTTTGGATATGTGAAACTCCCAAAAGGCTGTGTAGGAATAGAGTCTAGTGACGGTGGGAAAGTCGGGTAGGACTGATAGGAAGTGGGTGGTTGGACAGGGGTAGGGTCAACATGTGGATAAAAAGGTGAATAGTCGTGCGGATCCCTAGAACTAGATGAGTGGAGCGGGGTGAAAGATCTACTGCGAGATTGAGCAATATGCTCAGCAATGGACATCGGCCTAGGAGTGACAGAAGGAATTGAAGAAGTGGTATCAACTTATGTAGGTGGTAAAGGTTGACTCGGTTGACACAAAGTGGGTTGAAAAGTCAAACTATTTCTCCTAGACGCCTCTATTTGATCTTTCAAAGGTATTTTTGGCAAGGAGGGATCGTTTTTAAATTGACCGAACAAATTAACGTACGACGCAAAATTAGGTTCGGGATACCAAAGTTCGGCAAGTGATTTATTATGTGGGGTACCCATGTTAGAAAAAGAAAGGTGACAAGAAGGAAGGTTGGGTGGTGCAAGGATTTATTTGGGGCTAAAAAATTTTGCAAGTTCTATAAAATATTTGTCCTTTTTATTTTCATTTTTCATTGATTTTTTTTCTTTCTCTTTATTTGGAAAAAGTTTTGTTGCAAAAAGATTTTAGAGAAAAGATATGCAACAGCAAAATATTTTATAGAAAAGATATGCAACAGCAAAATATTACTTGCAATTGGTTATTATTTGAAGCATATCACAAGAATCTTTATTTGGAAAAAATTGTTGCAAAAAGATATTCGAGAAAAGATATGCAACAAAAAAGATTACTTGCAATCAATTTCAATTTTGAGCGGGGCCCAAAAATCCTGCACAAGATCGTTATTTGGAAGGGAATACATTTTTTAATGTGCACAAAATCCTGCAGGCAATTTTCAGAAAATTTATTAAAAATTACAGAAGAGAAATAATAGAGGAACTTACAGTGCAAAGTTGGTCAGATGACGTCACTATTCCACCGCCCTTCCGCGGCAAAACGTGTCTCCCACCGCGATTTCGCGGTCAAATTGACTGAACACTGCCCCAGAATAATTTTGGTGCTTTGATTCAACTTGACGGCCGCGGTTCCGCGGCCTAAGGTGGGTTTTGGCCGCGGAATCGCGGCGGTATGGGGGGGTTCACTGCTCCAAAAAATTTGCACTGTTCCGTTGTTCAAAATCTCTTTTGTTCTGATATTTTATTTCCTGTTTTGCTTTCTGAAAATCTCCAGATCCGAATTTGTATATCCTGCAAAAATTCAACCACAAAGTATCCCTTCCAAAAATAACAAATGATATATATTTTTATATTTTTTTTTTGATTTTTTCAGATTTTTATGATTTTTTAAATTTTATGATTAACCCGAAATTGCGAAAAGAAAATTCTACGCCATCCCCGGCAACGGCGCCATTTGATTAGTCCAAAAATACTAGTTTACCGCAATCAGAAACGGCGTCGCTTTGCAGCTAGCCGGTGAGTATGGGTCGGTCCACAGAGATGTTGTGAATTTCCTAGTCGCGCTAACGAGTTAATTCCGAAGGGTGTTCGGATTAATTATTAAATCTAAAAACCTAAATTATCTATACTAAAATTATCTAGATCTAAATCTTGCTAGCGTTAGGTTTAGGAATGGTTTGGAAATGTAAATAAATCTCAACGCTTTCTATACCCAAATTAGGATCTAAGAGGAGTTATGGTAATTATCAATAAAGGGGATTAGATCCATTCGGGAAGGTGTTCCTTCCTCTAGGTTCTTGTCCATCCTTTATCAATCCTTACCCTAACCTCCATGGAAAACATCACAACCGGGCCTTTATACTACGGTATCACCGCTACCTCGAGGGATAGGGTGCCGTAGGGAGCGGTATGTGCATGTATGTATGGAGTCCTATAGATTCTATGTGATGGGTAAGAAAGGGATGAGAGATCTCATCTCTCAAAAGCCTTTCCCAAAGCTAACATCTAAGGCAAGGAATTAAAATCTAAACTAGAGCAATTAAATAAAACTACTTACAGATGTATCCCTCCAATCATCCATGCAGGGTTGTCAGATCTGAATTTCTGAATGGAAAAGAAACACCGATACTCTCAAAAAGATTTCTAAATTTTATTCATAAAGGGAGGCATAAGAAATTACAAGCTTTACAGTTCTATTTATAGGAAATAGAAACCCTAGGTTACATTTTGATCCGCATGTCTACAATTACAAAAATAGCCCTAGGTCAACTAGTCAAAGCCGCAAATGAATTTTGGTAAAATAAAATCTTCCTTTTGTCTTCTTAAAAAGGAAATATTGAGCCTTTCCTTTGTGGGCTCTTCTGTCTTTGGGCCTCCTGGGCTACGTAACTCTTTAATTCTTTCTTTAAAATAGCTTCTGTTCTCTTTCAGATTTTCCAGTGAATAATTATGGTGGACTTTTAACCGTGGCTTCGAAATCTTGGACCTTGCATTGCCTTGTACTTTGTGAATTTTATCTTTGATGTAGGCTTGATTAAGATCCTTCTATTTGTTGGTCAAAAGTCCCTTTTTGTATCATCTTTTGTCTTTTTCACTGTTTTCGCTCCAGGAACCTGTAACCTGTAATATGTAGCAGACATGCATCAAAAGCACCTGTTTATTTATAAAACGAATAAGAATGGGGAATATAAAATGCAATATTATGATATGAACATGTAGCCGGGGCGATTAACTCACAGGGGCTACGTCACAGTAGTGCAAGGCTCTACCAATGTGCTACAAGTATTTTCTTGTTGTTCTAAACTAAAACAAATACTTATAGTATACACAGGATTGCAAATACTCCAATTGTACATTAACTTTTATACAATTTCTGTACATTGAAATTGGAGTTGTTATAGTCTACCCTCCTTACAAAAATTTCGTCCTCGAAATTTAAAATTTATATTAAGGACTAGTTTACAAATAAATGAGGGTATCTTGTACGCATCTCATCTTCCCTTTCTCATGTCGATTCTCCCGGTGTGTCTTTTCTCCACATCACTCGAACCAAGTTGACTTCCTTATTTCGAAGTGACTTCACCTTTCTATCCAGGATCTCTACAGGTTGTTGCTCACAGAATAAGTCTGGCTGTACAGTGAGTTCGGAGTGATCAAGAATATGGCTGGGGTCATTCACATACCTTCTGAGTTAGGATATATGGAACACATTGTGCACTCCTTCCAATGAAGGTGGAAGTGTCAAGTGATAAACCACTTCACCGACTCGTTCGAGTATGTCGAATGGTCCAAAGTACCTTGGACTTAGCTTACCCCGTCTTCCAAAACGTATCACTCCACTGTTCGGAGATATTTTCAGAAATACATGTTCTCCCGGTTGAAACTCCAAGTGACGGCGCTTTGCATCAGCCTAGTACTTCTGTCGATCTTGGGCTATGCGCATTCTTTCCCTGATAGTACGAACTACGTCAACAGTTGCTACTATCATCTCAGGTCTAAGGAGTTCTTTATCTCTGATGTCGTCCCAACTTAATGGCGATCGACACTTCCTTCCATAATGTGCTGCAAAAGGCGCCATTCCAATACTTGCTTGGTAGCTGTTGTTGTATGAAAAATCCATAAGATGTAGGTGAACTTCCCACGATCCTCCGAAATCTAGCATACACGCTCTTAGCATATCTTCTAAGATCTGAATAGTTCGCTCATATGACCATCTTTTTGTGGATGATAAACTGTGCTGAAGTTCAGACTTGTTCCCAAACTCGCTTGCGGACTTTGCCAAAATTATGATCGGAACGTGGTGTCACGATCGGAGACAATGCAAACCGGTACTCCATGTAATCTCACGATTTCCTGCATGAGTTCATGGGTATCAGAGATAGTACATATTTGAAGATTTTAAATCTTAGGTAGATTCTTAGCTCCATGTACTTCTTTGCTAGCGTTTCAGTAGATTGGCCAACTCGAAAGGGAATAAATTGAGCCGACTTTGTGAGTCGGTCCACGATAACCCATACCGCATTGTTACCCTTCGTGCTGAGAGGAAGTGTATTCACGAAATCCATTGTGATGTGTTGTCACTTCCATTCTGGGATAGGTAACGGTTTACGTAATCCAGCAGTCCTGTGATCTTTAGCCTTTACTTGCTGACACACCAAGCATTTATCGACACTTCTGGCTACTTCACGCTTCATTCCATGCCACCAGTAATTTTGACGTAGATCTTTGTACCTCTTTGTATCTTCAGGGTGTACTGAATAAGGAGAGCTGTGAGCTTCTTTCATCAACTCTTCTCGCATAGAACTTTTTGGTACACACAATTTACTGCCGTATCTCAAAGATCTGTCTTCATGGATGATGAAGTCTGTTCGAAGTCCACTTTCCACTTGTTTTATAATCTTTTGCAACTTAGCATCGCTTGCTTGAGCTGCTTTGATCTGATTGACAATGGTAGATTGAACTTGTAAGTTCATCAAACTTGAAGCGTTACCTGGCATGACCACTTCAATCTCCATTTGATGCAAGTCTTATAGGGTCTAGGGTTGTGGGTTTGGCTATTCATGACGACCGTGGAATCCGTGTTTTACATTACTGGCTAAATTTAAAACACGGATATCCTAGTATATCCAATATTTCATATGTTGCTTCTGCTGCTTGGTTTTGTGATGTGATCATATAACTGCGTGAGACGAATGTTATATTATATATATAATATATAATAAACGTTGCTTATATTTTGCACCCGCGCTAGTCCAGCCCCCGCTCTGCCGATAGTTAAGCAACCTAACGGTGTAGAACGGGGCCCCGTGGCGAATGCGGATGGCATAAGCGTACGTTCTATTTTCGTTTTATTTTTCTGTGATGTTTAGGAAACATTAAATGATGGGACTTCATTAATGAGATTAATGAAAGAAAAGAAACCTAAAAATGTTGTAGAATCAAGATTTTAAAACAGGTAGCTCTAGTTCTTGTTTTGCATAGTGGTATTCCTTGATGAATATCCAGCACCTCATTCGATGAAGAAAGAGCCGAGATCACTTCACTGGGAGTGGCCTCTTTAGCGAAACTAACAAATACTACAACTCACTCGTTTAATTTTGATAGCTGCTCTAGTTCTTGTTTTTCATAGTGGTATTCCTTATAGAATATCCAGCACCTCATTTGATGAGGAAAGAGCCGAGATCCCTTCATCGGGATTGACCTCTTTGGCAAAACTAGCAAATGCTACAAAACTATTTGATTTTTTAAAACGGAGCTTAAAACACTCCAAATCATTAGATTCTACAACGATATCAAGTTCATTACGCTCATGGTTTTCTTAAAAACCTGCGTAGCCCTCCATCATTTCAGATAAGTGCTATTTAGTATTCGTGCTACGTTTGTTGGCCAGAGTCAAGGCGAGGTGCGCGGTAGCTGATTAGTACTTATCTGCAGCATGTGATGCGATTGGATTAGGGTAGTCGTGCGACTTTGTTGGCCAGCGTCAAGGGTCGTGTGGGTGGGTTTAATTCAATCAAGAAATGAATGGGTTGAACTTGACTAGCGGCCTATGATTTGTTGGCCAACATCAAGGTCATAGGAAGCTAGGGGTAAAAACAATTATCGAGAATTTCAAGTGTTGAATTTGCAATGAGATTGCATATCTTCTATATGATAGTTGGATCCTGATATCCACTGCGAGTAAGAGTTACTCCTGAGAGAGTTTTGCACTTTACAATTAGCTAATCCAGTAGGTGTCTAGAAAGATGTCAATGGGGTTATGCATCTAGGGAAACGAGATTTATTTTAATTAGGTCCGTGCGAAAGCACGGGGAACCTCCCTTGGAGTACTGACACTGGCCTGGCTGACCGGTTAGCGAACTTGTAGAATGTAATTAATCCCGGCTAATCTTACCTTTTATGGTTTGAAGGAATATTTGATAAAAACAGTGGGAGCCATCCTGATTAGATAAGATAATAACCAATCTAATCTTGCAAGAGCGCACGCTAAAGTGTTTCCTTCTCTTTCTCTCTCTCTAGGTAGCGACCAATGACACGCCTTAATCAAGATAATAATATGGATGTATTGACCGAACTCGCCTTTCATACTAGGCTGGGGAACGTTGGACCCGCTCTATCTTATGATTGTCATAAGTCTAAGTAAGGAATAAGGGAATATAAAGATTCCCACGCTACCCGCACGAAGAATAAGCATGTTGATGTATCGTCTTCGGGTATGTTTGTAACCGAGAACTGTTTCTCAGTTTGCTCTACGTCCTGGGTAATGGATACCAGATCAGGATCCCACGTATGTAATATGTTACATGTGCTAAAAAAGGTAGAGTACTGGGAAAGGGTAATAAATCTCTAACAGTAGGGAATGGTGTAATTGTTACAGCCAAAGCAGTTAGCAAATATCACCTAGTGTTACCAACAGGTAATACATTAATTCTGAATGACTGTTACTATGTACCAAAGATGATGTACAACATTATATCAGTTTCTTTGCTAACTAAAGAAAGATATAATCTCACATTAGAGGATAATATTATGAACATTTTCCAAAATCAAGTGTTGATTGGATTTGGTACGTTATGTAACGGTATATACGTTCTGAATCAAAGTACAGTTCTGAACATACAGAACACAGACAAGAGAAAAAGTTTAGAAATGAACGAAGCCTTCTTGTGGCACTGTAGACTAGGTCATATCAATGCGACAAGACTAGCTAAGTTACATAAAGATGAATATTTGAATCCGTTCAAATTTACATCTTATGAAACTTGTCAGTCGTGTCTCAAAGGTAAGATGACCAAAACTCCGTTTACTGGACATAGAGAAAGAGCTACTGAATTCTTGGGGCTAATACATAGTGATGTATGCGGTCCTATGTCTACACATGCCAGGAATGGTTACTCGTACTTTATTACCTTCACCGATGATCTCTCAATATACGGACATGTGTTCCTATTGAAACACAAGTCTGAAGCTTTTGAGAAATTCAAGGAATATAAGTGCGAAGTAGAAAACCAAATGGGTAAAGTATTAAAATCCTTCGATCTGATCGGGGAGGAGAATACTTGAGCACAGAATTCCGGAATTATTTAAAAGAGAATGAGATTCTCTCTTAGCTTACTTCTCCGTATACACCACAGCACAATGGAGTTTCAGAGCGGAGGAATCGCACCCTATTAGATATGGTGCGCTCTATGATGGGTAATGCTGAGTTACCCATTTCCTTTTGGGGTTATGCTCTTGAGACAGCCATATACCTATTGAATATGGTTCCCACCAAATCTGTACCTACCACTCCATATGAAATATGGAAAGGGAAGAGACCTAAGATATGGGGTTGTCCGGCTTATGTTAAAAAGCAAAATCCGGACAAGCTCGAAGAAAGGTCAGTTTTGTGCAAGTTTATAGGATATCCCAAAAATTCACTAGGGTATATCTTCTACCACACCGAGACACAAAAAGTAATTGTTTCTCGACATGCCACCTTTTTAGAAATGGAACTTTTTGTGAAAGAAAATAGTGGCAATGAGGTAGAACTGGAAGAAGTTCCAGCTACACAAACTGTTACTGACGATTTGGTAGAACCGGAGGATTCAATAGTCCCCAACGAACCCCAGCCACTCCGTAGATCTAGTAGGGTTTCTCATCCACCTAAGAGATACTACAGTTTTCTCATAGACAGTGGGAGCGAGGATTGCATCATAGAAGATGATGACCCGATTAGTTTCGAGCAGGCCATCACAAGTGGAGACTCTGTGAAATGGCTGGATGCTATGCGATCTGAGATGGAATCCATGTACACCAACAAAGTATGGACATTGGAAGTTGCTCCTGAAGGGGTAAAACCCATTGGGAGCAAGTAGATCTTCAAAAAGAAGATTGGTGTAGATGGAAAAGTTGAGACTTTCAAAACTAGACTTGTAGCAAAAGGTTTCCGTCAATGACTTGGTGTCGACTATGATGAAACCTTTTCTCCTGTCGCTATGCTTAAGTCCATCAGGATCCTACTTGCCATTGCTGCATACCATGACTACGAAATCTGGCATATGGACGTCAAGACTGCTTTTCTAAATAGTGATTTAGAAGAGAGCGTGTACATGACACAGTCAAAAGGCTTCATCGACAGTGGGAGCAATGGAAGCGTGTGCAAGCTGCTTAAATCAATTTACGAATTAAAGCAGGCATCGCGGAGCTGGAACATCTGTTTCGATGAAGCTATCAAAGAGTTTGACTTCATCAAAAACGTAGATGAATCCTGTATATACAAAAAGGTTGTAGAGAGTAAGGTTATCTTCCTTGTATTATACGTGGATGGCATACTCTTGATAGGAAACGATGTTCCTATGCTACACTCGGTCAAGCTCTTCTTATCACAAAAGTTCTTCTTGAAAGATCTAGGTGATGCCTCCTACATTCTGCGGATAAAGATCTATAGAGATAGATCTAAGTGGATGTTGGGATAGTCCCAATCCAGGTACATTGACACCATACTAAAGAGCTTTAGTATGGAAGATTCTAAGCATGGTAATTTACCCGCTTGTTCAGGAATCACTCTCTCTAAAGAGATATCTTCCAAGACTGATTTGGAGAGGGCTCGCATGCAAGGATACCCTATACTTCGGCGGTAGGCTCTATCATGTATGCGATGTTATGTACCAGACCGGATGTAGTTTATTCACTAGGTGTAGTGAGCTGGTATCAATCTGATCCTGGGGAACAACACTGGACAGCTGTGAAGAATATTCTTAAGTACTTGAGAAGGACTAAAGAAATGTTCTTGGTGTATGGTAAAGGTGAACTCTAGGTGGAGTCCTTTACCGATTCGAGCTTCTAGAGTGATAAGGAAGACGGTAAGTCGGTGTCGGGTTTTGTCTTTACCCTCAACGGAAGGGCGGTGTGTTGGAAGAGTTCCAATCAATACACCGTAGCAGACTCGACGATGGAGGATGAATACATCGCTGCCAACGATGCTGCCAAAGAGGCTATCTGGATGAAGAAGTTCATAGATGAACTTGGTGTGGTTCCATCCAATAAGCATCCAATACCTGTGTATTGTGATAACAATGGAGCCGTGGCTTTGGCCAAGGAACCTCGATTCCCATCAGCGATCCAGATATATTCTTAGGCGGTATCACCTGATCAGGGAGATAGTAGATCGCCGGGAGATCAAGGTCAGGAGAGTTGACACGAAGGATAACACAGCGGATCCACTCACGAAGGGCCTCCTCCAAACGCAATTCGAGAGACTATTCGGGATGTTGGGTATGCGATACTACAACAACTGGCCTTAATGCAAGTGGAAGATTGTTAGGAATATGTATGCCCTAGAGGCCATTACTGTACATTGATGTATATTATAGTGCATGCTTGGACATATATATAGAGGACTTTCTTGCTCGACATAATAGTATGCTATCTGGTTACTCTTTATCTTAACATGTGGACTGTTATTTTTATACTGTCTTTCTCTTACATGTTGATGAAGCCCTTAGGATATGTACTTGACTATCAGGACTATGATGCAGATCATACTAGTGGGGTCAGGATGGTCCACATGTACATCCTTTAACAGTTCCCAGTCGAGAGGATATCGAGACAGGGCATTGATATTCCAGAGTAGACTAATGTGTACGTTTCTTGATCCTGTATGAGGCGATGGTTGATCTCACAGCCATTGGTGTTTGACATCTACATAAGTGCTCATTAGAGAATAGGTACACCGAACAGGACTCACCAAGAACTCCTAGTTGGTAGTATACCTATCTTCAGATAGCAGTTCTCTGGTGACACCGGTATATGTTAGTCTGTAGACCCAAGATCGTCATAGAGTCTTATATGGCTCCCACTGTGGTTTGATTTCCTCCCTACCACGGCTCAAAGGAGTCGTTCAAACATGTGGATTTTGGGTACAGTCCTGAGTCACATGGAGGCAATGAGCAATAGGAGGGGTTTCGTCTCTCCCTGTATTGGGGGTTGATGTTGTGCTATGCTCGATTGGCTATAACTGGAAGTCTCTGGCCAGGGCTGCTGCTGAGATTTACTGACAAGAGTTATCAGTAGTTTCTCGAACCGTTATAGGCCAGACATCGGCATGACTTATCACGTTACTGGGGTTTGACGATTCCACCCCTAGACATGATATGCGACATATCAGACGAAGAGACCGGACTGTAAGATAAATGTTACTGATAGACTGCATGGAGATTTTGGACAGGCTTGCTTGTTGATCTTCTAATCACTTAATACCTGGATAGCCGTTACGTCCAGCTAGTACCGCTGACAGCTTGTGGGTGACTGATGTAATCATCACCTACTGCTGGCGTATTGACAAGTCTTTAGAGTCCCACACAGAAGTTTACTGGTTCAAGCGAAATGAAGTAGGGCATATATATGATATGTGCAGGGGCCTGATTAAATACGTGTATGTGATACTGTATTCTAATCTGGCAGTTATCTGATGTCGGTCAGGTTATATGTGATATAACCGAATTATCAAATCAAGTGTTGATTTGATAATATGATATACAGATAAATGATAATAGTAGGTTATATGTGATATAACTGGATTATTAAATCAACTGTTGGTTTAATAATATGATATATATTATATTTGATATAATTATATCTTAACTAATATTATTAGCTCACTAATTATTTTGTTATATATATGTATTAATATATATATATATAATGAAGCATGGCATGAATTTCTATTTTTGGAAAATAGAAAAAAAAAGGTGGAAAATGAGGAGGAATGGCGAGGCATGGCATTTATCATTTATTTATCTCTCTTGACTCACTATTCAAGCATGGTTGCAATTTAATATTGATATTTACTCCATGCTTGAATGAGTGAGGGGTCAAGAGATTTGTCATACACTCTCATTCATTTTTGACTTGTGTTTTTCTAGAGCTCCTTCTTGAGTTGCTCTCTAGTTCCTCTTCATCTTCTTCTTCCTCTTCATGCCTTCAAGCTTCAACCCCTCACATGTGATGTGAACTATGAAGCTTGAACAAAACTAGTGAGCAAACAAAACACCTACTTCACTATCCTACACTTGATTAGCAATCAAGTGTAGTGTGTTTCCTTCACTAAAGAGTTTAGTGAAGAGGTAGCTTGGATTGGCGGACATAGAGTGGATCATCTTCGGCACGAAGATCATCGGAGGAAGCTTGCACCAACTCGAAGTGGAGCTTAGTGGAGTCGCGTGTACTAAAACCCGGAGCTTTAGAATAGAAAGACACAGTTATCAAAGGTTGTAGCCTCCTTCCCTTCTTGTAGTTGTTCATATCATCATAGATATAACCCTAATATTCTAGTTAAGATCTTGGTTAGTCTAGCTTAGCACCCGAATTTTTTTTAATTTGGCATGGTTGATGCTACTAGAACCTCATAGTGGTGCTAGGGTAGACTTTCAGTTTGCTTATCACATGGCTTACAAATATTAAAAAGAAAACTATATCGGAAATAACTCCTCTTTTGTCGGTTTGTTTTAAAAAGTTGTTTTGAGATGGAAAAGAATAGAGATGAAAGGACTTACTATTTTAGGTGGTTAAAAAGAGATTGAAGAAGTTCTCGGGGTCGTGGTTTCATCGGAGATACTCTGGTCGTCGAGTTTGGCTCGCTACTCCACTTGAGGGGCTTAACTCCACTTAGCACTTAAAGAGTTTTAAGAGAATTTTTGCTAGAATTTCAGAATGGGTGGGAGCTATGGCATGTGGTGATATTTATAGTAGAGAATTAGGGTTTGTGAATTAAAAATGTGGATAAAAATGCATTAAAAATGTGTTAAATGGTGAATTGAAGAGTCTCTATTTTATTGCAGGAAAATCAAACAGTGCAAGGGAGTTAAGTGGAGTTGAAGGGGTGTGTGTGAAAAGCACGGAGGTGATTGGGCTTATCTTGACCATCGGGGCCGGCCAAAACGAGAGAATGGGCGGTCGGATCTTTTTGGTCTGTCTCGAGATTTGTGCCACGTGTCAAGTTGGGTGTGTACACCTCATTGCGCCTGTTTGATTTTTCTGATATTTTTTGTTTCTCCGTGTATTACAGGTGCAACTCTTGGGCTTCCAAAAATTAAAAAGAAAAAATCCTAAAAATAATAGGGTCTGATGGGATTCGAACGCACAAGCTATGTTACAGCAGTTTAGTAGTTTTACCAGTTAGCTACAAATTACTTCTTGTTTTTATTAAACAAAAATAACTTATAACTTCACAGCAGGCTAAAATACCCTTTTTCTGTACAATAAATAAGAATTTTTGTACAGGGATTTCAGAGTCGTTACAAATATGTACTAGATATGTATACTTAGCGAATAAGTTTTCTAGAATACCATACCATAGTAGTATACTTAGTAAAATGATATATCCTAGTACTATTTCTTAACCTATGAACTATATCTACTTATGTATTTATGTGTGGGTGTGTGTGTATGAGGATATTTACGATATGATACGATGAGATGAGGATATGATCTAATATGATGACACGAGTCGATATGATTGCAGTGAAGATATGAAGTGATAATATATGATATGATATATGAGGACATGAGATGATATATGATGATATAAGATGAGATGATGTACATGATTATAGATCTGTACTATTGATTGAGGATGTTGTACGATGGATATTCCGTACGTGATATAATGAGGATGGATCGCCGATATTATTTTGACTCGAGAAATATTGCTTTTAAACCACTTAAATAAATATTATGATATGTTTAGAGCCATACCCATTTTCAAAACTAACGAATCGTTACGCGCTTTTAAATGATAGCTTCAAGGGGACGCTATGACTTTTCAAATGGTATTTTTTTCAAAATATAGTAGCCCTCTATTTTCTGAAAACAACGATTCGTACTATTTTAAATTACTACTGTATGGACCATACATAATTGCGTAATTTTTTATATACTGTTCACGTTTACGATTTCTCTATTTTGTTTACGCTTGCATTACGATTTCTTATCTCTACATACGCTCGCATTATTTTCGTTTATGATATATATACTATGCTTCATACCCTTATCTTTACGTGACTTCGTTTGTTAGGGGACACACACCATTACCGATGATGCACATGTTACACGTACACATACTTGCCGGCTCACACACACATCATTGGTAATTGCCATACCACGTACACAGATAGAAATCGTTATGTTACCGTATCACCTTATAACATTTTCGCATTTTAGTTACTGTATAATACCCAGTACCATATACTAGTTCAGTTACTGCACTTTCTTTACCTTACTACACGACACGCTCATATGAACACACTTTCTATGCATTACAGTATTGTTTTGTGCATGTACATATTATTTCATTACTGCTATGCTTTCATGAGATTCTGTTTTTCATGAGATTTCTGGATTTGAGAAACCGCCTTGTGATTGTTTTAAAAACGCAGTTTCTCTTGATATGATATTTCGACATCCACCATAAGATTTCTCGGTGCTGAACTATGTTGATTATCCGAATCGAGGTAGGGGGAGGAACCGATTGCGGATACATGGTGGATCCGGTACGGTACCCTGAGATAAGAAGATCGCATAGAAAGGCGTTGAGCTTAGCAGGAGAACACTACCTACCAGTGACAATATTGGACTCGGCGGATATCTGGAGGATACCGACCGGAGTGATATGAGACAGATGGATATAAGGACCAACCTGATGAGACGGTGCCTGAAATATGAGGGCCGATCCGATGAGACGGCGTTTGAGATATGACGATTTACGTGTTGATACTGGATATGGGATTTATGATGATTTCGAGTGTCGATACTGGGCACTCAGGATTTTATGATGATTTTGATGTGTCATTGATGGACACACGTTGGATGATATATATGTGTATGTGTGTGTGTATGTATGTGTGTGTGTGTATTTATGACACGGATGATATGGTACCACAAATTGATACATGCACGACATTATATACATATGTATAGACGATCACATTTTTATACCACACGGTATGATATTATTATTTTACTGTATGGCCTAGAAGATCGTCATACATTCGATTTCTACCTAATAATATTTTCTACTCACGAATTGGCAATTCACCCCCGCTGTGCCATAGCTTTCTTGCAGGATCGACCGCTCAGATCAGTAGCGGCTTGCTAGCACAGTTCTTCTTTTAGATGGTTTGCTTGGTAGGTGGGTTACACTTCGGATCGTGACCGCCGCTTGCATATATTTATTCAGTTGTAATCTAGTTAAAAGCTCCATCAACCAAACTATGTATATTTGGTAAACTTAGAGACCAGTTTGTATATTCTTTGGATTTAGAGTCGAGACTTGTATATATATTCTTTATATTGGATTAGATGATGTTTTTGGTTTTTCTTTATTCTTTTTGGTGATTGATCTTCACCGTGGGCGTCGTATATTTTACTTGTGTGGTTGTGTTTCAGCCGATTGGTGAAGAGCTAGCTCCCTCTTGAGGATGCCTATATTATTCTTGATTTGTACTGCTTTTGGATCAAAATTTACAAGGGAGGTGCTGCCCAAATTTCAAATGATGAAAACGTTTTCAAACTTTAGTATACTACATGCTTGTATTTTCTATAAACTTGTTTCTACTTTATAAAGAGAACCTGATTTCATTTATTCTTTTCTTTCAAAACTTCACCTCCACTATTTTCTTTAAAAGGTTTAGATTTATGAGTTTTCGGCTTACTTGGGTTATGATGGAGTCCTATAGACTTCACGTGATCCAAGTGCTGGTCATGTGCCATTTCCGGGTCATGACACAAAGTGCGGAATTCGACTTGGTCTCTTCTAGAGAGTGTTGTCTCTATTGGCCAAGAATATTCTGCACTTGAAAAATGCGGAATATACTGGCACACTCACATTAGCGTGGTCCCACCCTCTTTCCCCTTTAATACATTATACTATATCTTTTTCTGAGTCTTTCTCCTCTCGATCTCGATCTCTGTCTCTCTCCTCTCTCCTTCTCTCTCCCCCCTCCTCCTCCTCAACTGAACCCGAACCCCATCTCCGAACCGAGCCCCATCTTCGAAGCCCAGCCCCCTCCTCCAGCGTCGATCTCGAGCCTCCCTCCTCCTCCTCCTCCTCCTCCTTCGAAACACTCAACTGTATCTGATCCCTTCCTCGTCGAGACCGAACCCTCATTCACCCAAGTGAGTTTTAATTTTAAATAAATTTGTTTGAAATTATTGTTAATTTTTGGCTTTTAATTAGTGGGTTTTGAGTTAGGATATTGTTTGTTAGGGTTGGGGTAATTTATGGTATGTTAGTGTTAGGGTTAGGGTATGCTAGTGTTAGGGTTAGGGTAATTTAGTGTATTTTGAGGTTAGGGTTAGGGTAATGTAGGGTATTTAGGGTGTTAGAGTTAGGGTCATTTAGGTTTTTTTAGTGTTAACGTTGGGATATTTTGGGGGATAGGTGTTCAGTCGAAAATATCGCACTTTTAATATAATAATTTCATTACATTTTCTAATCATCTAAAAGCGTTTGTTATAAATATAACACATATTAGAAGTTCATCTGCAAAATATCATTTACCATGTGTTATACATTATAATCAACATTATGAAGGAAATTGTATGTTTAATATTTTACGCATAATATTTTTTTTCTCAACTATAACTAACATTCTTCATTGACTTGTGCAAGATTAAGCTCAGGTCAGATATCGGGAATCAGGAATCTGCCGACAAAATACAAGAAATCGAGGAATTAAATACTGGTAGAGACTCAGAAGTGATAAGAAGATTCCAGAAATCAATTAAAGACCCAGATACCAACAGGAGAAGACACCAGAAATTTGGAACCGTGAACCCACCAAACCGTCGTGGATCTGCGGCCGAATCAGGGACTTGGGGTTCGGGAGTTCTCTGGAAGCTTCTTTGTAACAACCTAGCTTGTCGTGGAAGCTTATTTGTAACAACCTAACTTGTTGTGGAAGTTTCCTTATAACAATCTAGCTTGTTGGGGAAGCTTGATTAGGGGCTATAACAAGGACCGAGGGCTTGAGATGCAAGAATTCCAGAATTTTCCCCCAACTTTATCCCAATTCTTGATCAAATCAAATCAAGAAAAGAGCTAACAAATCCAACAAATCTCAAGATCAAATCCAAGATCAAGAAATCATTGAGAAATTTATCGAGCGACATCATTCAAGACTCCTTTACACGAAGCCGATCATCATCAAGAGCACGTGATCCACGACAGGTCCAAGATTCACGGTGATCGAGCGACGTGAAGATCGACGGAAAAATTACCTCTTTAAGGGAGTGATCAAGAGCAATTCTTCTTGTAACCTCAAATTAAATAAGTTGTAATTTGAAGTTGAATAATAAAGGTGATAATTAGTTTCAATTTCGCTTTCTTTTAATTTCCGCATTATGAATTCTTTCTCTGTTCTTTCTTCGATTTTCATGATGCGCGAGTAAATCTCCGCTTGATAGGATTCGTAGGATTATGGTAGATCAATGGATGAGAAAATTCTATACTGTTTTTAAATCTTATGAAGTTTACAAACTTTCGCAAAAGAATCGTCAACATCCTCATCGGGCGCGATATCAAATTCTTGATAATTTTGACCACGATTTGAGATAAGATTGACGATCTTTTTGTTAAGGGCTAGATAATGAATGGGATCGATGAAAGGACAAGGGTCGATAGTGAAGAAACCCTAGTTTCTTCCAAAAATCCCTAATCTGCATTCATCACCATCAATCTAGTGTTAAACTATCGATAGATAAGATGAGTCATCTTTATTAGTCATCCATGGCTACTAAATCCGATCGAATCTTACAAGCCTTCTTCATATTTTCTTGATAATTAGATCTTGAACATTTTCTTGATAACTCAATCTTGAAACAATTTTCTTGATTTTCTTGAAACTATTATTTCAACTAAATCTTGAACCATTTTCTTGATTTTCTTGAAACTATTATTTCAACTAAATCTTGAACCATTTTCTTGACTTTCTTTACTATTTCTTTCAACCAATCTAAAGCGAGAAATTACGAAATCCTCGGATCCCAGAGGATGACCCGTACTCACTAAAGGTCTAGCTACACACGACACCATTATTGATTGCGATTATTACTACTAAAACATCTCATCTTTACTTTCTTTACTACTTTTTCTTTCACAAAATTATAGATCAATCAAAATGGCGCCGTTGTCGGGAATTCGTGCGTAATTTTTCCTTTCTTACTATTTGAGTTGAAATATTATTATTCCATTGAAATATAAATCAAGAACGCATCGTGTGCTTAACAATTAGTGTGTGATTTTTTTTTTTGCGAGGGAATCTGGAATCACTGTAGCAGGGAGATAAAGATTCAGAGCATTTCATCAAGATCAGAGGAGCAAGGAAAGCAACTGCAGAAAAAATATTTTCAAGATCCATCAAGTTGGACGCGGAACCGTGGCAATAACCCCATTCTCGCGGCGAAACCGCGGTGGCTTTGGTGCATTAGGGTTTCATCTCTCTGTGGTATAATTTCTACCTTCTTATCTCTCCTCTGCAAAGTCCAATAACAATTTCTCTACAGGATTCTTTGCTAAAATTCGCCGCTTAAAAATTCTTGTTGCGTGTCTTGATATTGGTTTTGTTGTTGCATATTGTAATACGGACAATTAAGGGGTAAAGACCAAATTCAGATTAGGTGGGGATTTCATTACCTTTCCTAAGCCCCACAAATCACAAAACTAGCATCCACATCATCCTTCATTAACTAAAAAATATCTAGACCAAGACTCTAAGTACCGTCGCGCTCAATTAGGACAGAGGAAGGTCGTGGGTAATCTACTGCTTATCCGCATTTCTTTTATGGTGTCTAGATAAGTGTGTCTAAGGCAAGTGGTTACTTAATTAGGCCCACTATTTCGGTGATTCGTATAGCAGATACTTCCCACTTACCTGACACTTACCTGGCCACAAGAGAGATAAAGAGGTAGTAGAGGATTGATCCTGCGATTTGTCCCCTGGAAGTCTAGGAGCGGTCTAGTGATTTGACCTAGGTAACCTTAGTTCTAGGGTTGTTTGTGCATTTTTATGATTTTGTGAGTCAACCCTCAAGTCCCACTTTCAAAGCAAAACAAACCAATTAGATCTTAATTTTTTTCTTTTCCCTTTTTACCCTCCCTTCTTTTTCCTTCTTATAACAGGTAACCTAAATAGACGAACTCTTGCCGAACTTTGCTATCCAGAACCAGATATTTCTTATTTTCGTAATCACTTCGGTATACCATCTGACTCTACCATGTATTTAAGAGATCGGATAGACCAAGAGGATAGAAACCACTGGCCACCTCAGTCCAGGTCCTATCAACCGCATCCTAATTCTACATCTTTTTATGTTGATACTCCGAGTGAGAAAACTCCTAAATGCATGTCCATCGCTGAGCATATAGCGAGGGCTAATGGCCAAAGTTTCAATCCAGTCAAACCATTAGGACAGCAACACCACCACTTTCTAAAGAAGATTTTCATACTCGGTTTGTGGCGGATATGATGTCTGTTGAAAATCCCCAACCAACCAATCAATATCAATATTCTTATTATTACAATGTTGATCCTACTCCTATCCAATTTGCACAACCATTCAATTCCTATCAATCCTATCCAACTTTTACACCTTCTCTAGATAGTCCTTCTAATCAGTCATTTGGGAGTTTTATCTATCCACAAGAATTTCAATCTTATGCTGAAACCCCTTCTCGACCCATGTCTAGTCTTGAGCAGACATTAGAAGAATATATGGTAGTTACTAGCCGCATCAGAAAGGAATTGAAGGAGTCCATGGCCGTCTTCAATAAACAAAAAGAACAAGCAACTAGTTTCAAACCAGCTCAAAAATTTTCAATGTATGATACAGCCATCGGACAAATTAAGAATTTGGGTAGTGAGAGAGAACGATACACCCTTCCTAATCAAACCTCCCCATTCCAAATTGAAATCCACAACTCCAGTTTCACTGATCTATCGAGTGCATCAATTGAAGATAGAATGTCTGATAAGTTGTATGACTTTGTAGTGTTTGATTTACTCAATTGTAAAGAGTCCATTCCAAGTGAAACCACACCCAATCCTTGTAATCTCCACACCTCCACTCTAGAGCCGAAATTGATTGAAAACCATATTTTAGATGAGATGTCTGAGACTTCTAACCTTCACTTGAATGTGATTGACGTTAGGGATATATTGGATGATGAACCTGAAATTTTGGATGAATTTGTCCCACCAATTCATTGGGTTCTTTCACTCCCATGTGGTCATCATCTCGAGCCTTTAACTATTCTTCCCGAACCCCGTATGCGTCTTGAAGTTGTTGATAATTGTATCACCGAAAAGCAAAACGAAATTCAGCCTTCATTTCCCACATCTGGTTCAGCGATACTCGACACACCAATTTGTTTACCCATTTCATGTTCCACTTTCTCTGGTTCTTCTATTCTTCATTTAAGTTTAGCGAGTGTTGATGAATCACAATCCGATATTTCGAATTCGATAATTCTAGAAAGCCAACTTGATTTAGATACTTTTGAGAATAAGGTAGATGAATTTTCTGAGTCTCCTACCCCCATAATTTTTTACAAATCAAGTATGATAAATTCTGGCACAACACTTATTAACAGTGAAATGTCCAATCAAACCATCGATGAAAGTTTCGAAGTTATTCTTCGAGATATCGATGAAAGCTTTGATAAAAATTTTGCTGACGAACTCGCATTCCTAAACAACACGGATTTTGTGATTAATCAATCTCCACCTATAGAAGTTGAACCACCACCCTTTTTTCTTATAAAATACGAGAATGCAAATATCCCTAATCATTCACATTCTCGTTTTTATCCATCATCATCATTATTTTATCTCTACAAATTGAGACGCAAACCTGTTCTATACCACCACTTATCTCTTCCTCACTTCTTCACGTCGATAGGTGACGTGTTCTTCTACAAACCAGTGCATTACATTGATAAAATCTTTGAATGGTTGGTATTAACTTTTGGTCTTTTTAAAGCTTTATATTGACCAAATAACTTTAAACCCCTCTTATAATTTTGAAATGCTTAATATTGTTTAACTCAAGTTTGGGGGGGAAAAATATTTTGGCTCTTGAAAATAAAAATTGTACACAAAATTATGAGCCAAAAATAAGTTTGTGGGAGGTTTTCATGTTCATTTATCTTTTATCCCCGTTAATAACTTTTCTTCCCAAGTCTATAGGTTTTGAGATTTAAAAGATGACAACAGTGAGGACACTGCTGTAAACAGATTTGGGGGAGGTTTGTGCTTATTTACGTATTACTTTGCATTACACTTTGTATAAGCACAAAAAAAATTCTTTGATAATGAAAGATTAGAAAGTGAAAAATTACATTTATAAGATTGGAAGATTTTGAGAAAAACAAGAAAGTTAGATGTTTTCTTAAACGAAGCTAGTAATAAGTAGTTATGAGCCGTTGTCTCAAGGGTTAGTAAGATGAAGGAATTCACTAATCTGAAGATAAAAATAAGTCTGAAAAATAGTCCCTATTTTTAAGGCCAAACATTTGAACGTTGATACCCTACTATACGCACTTACATACATCTTGAACTCGGGATAGTAAAGGATACCTTGAAATGCTCTTGTCTAAAATCCAAAGTACGAAGAAAAATGAAGCATAAAAGTATAAAATTATGAAGAAAAATGAACACTGGTTTTGTAATCACCAAGACAGCATAAAAAAATATAGCGAGAATTCTTCATCACCTAGTGCCTTAGACCAACTGGTTTGGGAGTCACTGCTAAGCCTTAGGTGTTGCAAGACAAGAAAATTGCTAATTACGCCTATAAATGAGCACATTTAGTAATCGGTCGGTTAGTACCTTAAGAAGTATTAACGGTCGCATGAAGAATATGTGAGCAATTCCATCCAAAATATTCACCGACTAAAAAGTACTGAGGTAGATGGACAAGAGTATGATAGCTTGAATTGAATTCTCCGAGTATAGGGATGTCTTTTACACACACGTAGGGGTATATGATCGGTGTTTGGAAGAAAGGTAGGGAGGAAGTCTAAAGGCAATATTTTATTGAGGGATGATGTGATTTCTAACATCTTTTCATGACTATTAAGATAGGGCTCATGACAACCGAAAAACTAGTGTAGTTGGAAACTCTTATTTTCAAGTTCTTATCTTTAAATGTAACTTTCACCGTCTTTCTTTTATTATGGGATTTTGTGGGTGTAATCCGCTGAAAACCCTCAGGAGACAACACTCCTCCTACTAGGGACACCTAGAGATTTAACGGCTTGTTGCACGTGCTCAGTGCAATCCTGTTGCCTACGAAAGTGTACTAGTTAGTTTTTCTTTTTCTTCTTCTATTTTTCTCCTTCTCTTGAATAAATAGTTTTCTTGGGACGATCAAAGTCAAGTTTGGGGGAATTTGTTCAGTCGAAAATATCGCACTTTTAATATAATCATTTCATTACATCTAAAGGTGTTTGATATAAATATAACACATATTAGAAGTTCATCTGCAAAATATCATTTACCATGTGTTATACATTATAATCAACATTATGAAGGAAATTATATGTTTAATATTTTACGCATAATATTTTGTATCTCAACTATAACTAACATTCTTCATTGAGATCTTGTGCAAGATTAAGCTCAGGTCAGATATCGGGAATCAGGAATCTGTCGACAAAATACAAGAAATCGAGGAATTAAATACTGATAGAGACTCAGAAGTGATAAAAAGATTCCAGACATCAATTGAAGACCCAGATACCAATAGGAGAAGACACCAAAAATTTGGAACCGTGAACTCACCAAACCGCCGCGGATCCGCGGCCGATTTAGGGACTTGGGGTTCGGGAGTTCTCTGGAAGCTTCTTTCTAACAACCCAGCTTGTTGTGGAAGTTTTTTTGTAACAACCTAGCTTGTTGGGGAAGCTTGATTAGGGGCTATAAAAAGGACTGAGGGCTTAAGATGCAAGAATTCCAGAATTTTTTCCCGACTTTATCCCAATTCTTGATCAAATCAAATCAAGAAAAGAGCTAACAAATCCAACAAATCTCAAGATCAATTCCAGGATCAAGAAATCATTGAGAAATTCATCGAGCGACATCATTCAAGACTCCTTTACACGAAGCCGGTCATCAACAAGAGCACGTGATCCACGACCGGTCCAAGACTCACGGTGATCGAGTGACATGAAGATCGACGGAAAAATTACCTCTTCAAGGGAGTGATCGAGAGCAATTCTTCTTGTAATCTCATATTGATTAAGTTGTAATTTGAAGTTGAATAATAAAGGTGATAATTAGTTTCAATTTCGCTTTCTTTTAATTTCCGCATTATGAATTCTTTCTCTATTCTTTCTTCAATTTTCATGATGCGCGAGTAAATCTCCGCTTGATAGGATTCGTAGGATTAGGGTAGATCAATGGATGAGATTTTATACTCTTTTTAACTCTTATGGAGTTTACAAACTTTCGCAAAAGAATCGTCAACATCCTCATCGGGCGCGATATCAAATTCTTGATAATCTTGACCACGATTTGAGATAAGATTGACGATCTTTTTGTTAAGGGCTAGATAATGAATGGGATCAATGAAAGGACAAGGGTCGATAGTGAAGAAACCCTAGTTTCTTCCAAAAAACCCTAATCCGCACTCATCGCCATCAATCTAGTGTTAATTTATTAATAGATAAGATGAGTCATCTTTATTAGTCATCCATGGCTACTAAATCAGATCGAATTCTACAAGCCTTCTTCATATTTTCTTGATAATTAGATCTTGAACATTTTCTTGATAACTCAATCTCGAAACAATTTTCTTGATTTTCTTGAAACTATTATTACAACTAAATCTTGAACCATTTTCTTGATTTTCTTTACTATTTCTTTCAACCAATCTAAAGCAAGAATTTACGAATTCCTCGGATCTCAGAGGATGACCCGTACTCACTAAAGGTCTAGCTACACACGACCCCGTTATTGATTATGGTTATTACTACTAAAACATCTCATCTTTACTTTCTTTACTACTTTTTCTTTCACAAAATTATAGATCAATCAATAGGGTTAGGGTAATTTAGTGTTTTGTAAGGGTTAGGGTTGGTGTATTTTGGAGGTTAGGTAAAATTCATAAGCACTGAATTTAAATTAAAATAGGGTATTAAATGTTGTTTTGTGAATGTTGTAGAGTGTATAAGTTTATTTCTTGAGTTTTCGATAATTTCACAATTATTATTAATATTAGGTGCAATGGCAAATGAGAATGTTGTATTGATTTGTCATTGTAATGGCACATTAAATATTGAAGCGAGCGGAAGGCCGAATTACGTTGGTGGAAGAAGTAAAATGATGAGAGTTAATTAATCGTGCTCATAAAATGATTTAAAGCGGAAGATTTATGCAACCACGTGGATAAATCTGAAAGATTATATGATCGAATCGGTATGCAAGATTCCGAACATAAGTTATGACTACATAAGCGTTGAAGTAGCCGACGACGCAAATACAAACATGATACTTATCTTGTATCCTGAAAATCCATCAATACAGGTGTTGGTGGTGAAAGAAGCTATACAATCATATCAAGAAGATGTACGATCGTCTCAAGAAGCAACACAGTCACATCAAGCTTATGAACCACAGGGGGAATTTACACGAATGCTCAATATGATTATGTGCAGTTCCGGAGAGTAACCGTGATTGGAATTTGTATGGTCAATCAACATCAAATCCGTACAATACGGATTTCACAATGGGGATGGCTGGAGCGAATAGGTAACATACTATATTAAATAAAACTGACGATATTCATCGTATATTGAATCATGGTTAATTGATAATTGATATTTGTATCCTTATATATTATGTAGGTCTTCGTTTTTTGCACCGGAGCATATGCGAACACAAAGTTCAATGCAAGGGGAGTTTGGTGCCGGTGCATCTTTAGGATTTGGAACACCTTACGCAGGACCATCTTTCTCACATCATGTTGAAAAAAGAGATGACCCCGAGAACGAGAGAGATGGTGATGATGTAGATACCGATCGTGAAGGAGATGGTGGCATGCAAGAAGACAGTATGCAGTACACAAATCAAGATGAAATGGACGATCAGTGGGTGCATCAAGCATATGCTAACAACAAATATGTTGAGTTCGAAAAGACACATCCTGATAAGGCGATTGATGATGCCATGGTAGAAGCTTATGCTACTGAGGATATGATCATCGATGACATACGTTGGGCGACGTGAACGGACGATAATGTCGGATTTCAAGCCGGACGATGTTTGTGACGAAGAAAAAATCGATTGAAGAAGTCAGTGCAAGGTCCATTAAGAGGTGTGTGTCATTGATTGATCTGTTTTATGTGTGTAGTAACCGCAATCAATAATGGGTCGCGTGATACTAGACCGAGATGAGTACGGGTCGTCCTTAGAGATATGTGAAATCTTTTAATCTTACTTTAGACATGTTGAAAAAGAGAAAGGATAGAGGAATAAAGAATAGTGGAGAATGGTTTCTAGTTCTATATCAAAATACGGATGTAGAATATAGATCTAGTTTGAATACGGATATAGATTTTATAAGAAAAATGCTTGTAGGGTTCGTTCGGATTTAGTAGTCATGGATGACTAATAAAGATTACTCCTTTTATCTATTGATAGATTTAATACTAGATAGATAGTGATGAATGAGGATTAGGGTTCTTGGAAGAAACTAGGGTTTCCCCACTATTGACCCTTGTCCATTCATTGTTCTCTATTCATGTCTAGCCCTTAACAAAATAATTGTTAATCTGATCTCAAATCGCGGTCGAGACTACCAATAAATTGGTAGCGTGCCCAATAAGGATGTTAACATTTATTTTTCTAAAGTTTATAAACTTCATAAGACTTAAAAGAAATTAAAATATTTTCTCATCCATTGTTCTACCCTAATCCTATGAACCCTATCAAGCGGAGAATTACTCGCGCATGATGGAGATAAAAGTACGGATAGAGATGAAATTCATAATGTAATTAAATAATTAAACTAACGATCTACCTTTATTAATCAACTTCACAAGTACAAACTTCAAGTTTAGATTACAAGAGGAAGAAGAAGTTGCTCTCGATCTCTGCCTTATGGATGTAGATGTTCCGTCGAATCTCACGTCGCTTTATCACGTCAAATCTTGGACCTGTCTCGGATCACTCGTTCTTTGACGGTGATTAGCTTGTGTAAAAGATTGATGATTTCTAAGTTTAGCCATCGGTCCTTTATATAGCCCCAAAACCAGAAACCATAGATCCCTAGAATTAAGGTTAGTTGTAGCAAATCCAACCTAAATATCCTAACTCCTGATTCGGTGAATCGGCCGCGGATCCGCCGCATATTGCATGGTTTGGCCGCGGATCCGCGGCCGTTTGCTGAGATCTTGGGTGCAAATTTCTGGAGCTTTATTCTTGTAACACATGGAGATTTAGTTGATGTCTGGAACTTGAAAATATTTCCCGAGTCTCTGCCAGTATTGATTCTTCGATTTTCTTTAATATTTCAGCAGATTTTTGATTTCCGACATCTCAATATCTCGATCTCCTGACCTGAGCCAAAGCTTGCACCATATCTCAAAGAATAATGTTAGTAATATTTAGTATTTTTGAGATATTATCCTAACCAATTTGATATGATATTATATTTTAAGAATATTGATTAAGGATATTTGATATGATATGTATATTTAAATTATCAAAATATTATATGCATATATTTTCCTTCATAATGTTAATTATAATATATAAATATATGAAAATAGTATTTTTACAGATAAACATAAATATGTTCTATATTTATAATAAACACATTTAGATATTTAAGAAAAGTAAGGAAAATGTCATATCAAAAGTGCGATATTTTTGACTGAACAAATACCCCCAAATTTAAATTTGATCATCCCGAGCAAACTTATTTATTCAAGGAAGGGAGAAAGAAAAAGAAAAACCTAAGTAGCACACTTTTGTAGACAACACGATTGCACTGAGCACGTGCAACAAGCCGTTAAACCTTTTGGTATCCCTAGTAGGAGGAGTGTTGTCTCCTGAGGGTTTTTAGCGGATTACACCCACAAAATCTTATAATAAAAAGAAGATATTGAAAGTTGCATACAAAGATAAGAACTATAAAAGAAAGAACTTGAAAATAAGAGTTTCCAACTACACCAGTTTTTCGGTTGTCATGAGCCCTATCGTAATGGTCGTGAAAAGATATTAGAAATCATATCATCCCTCAATAAAAAATCGTCTTTAGTTTTCCTTCCTATCTTTCCTCCAAACATTGATCATATACCCCTACGTGTATGTAAAAGATATCTCTACACTTAGAGAATTAAATTCAAGCTATCATACTCTTGTCCATCTTCTTTAGTACCTTTTAGTTGGTGAATATTTTAGATAGAATTGCTCACACATTCTTCATCCGACCGTTAATACTTCTTGAGATACTAACCAACCGATTACAAAATATGCTCGCGTATTAAGGCATAATTCCTCGTCTTGCAACACCTAAGGCTTAGCAGTGACTCCCAAACCAGTTGATCTAAGGCACTAGGTGATAAAGAACTCTCGCTATATTTTTTTTTATGATGCCTTAAGCAATTATAAAACCAGTGTTCATTTTTTTTCTTCACCACTTATATTTTATTTTATTTTCCTTCATACTAAGGCTTTTAGACAAGAGCATTTCAAGATATCCTCTACTATCCCAAGTTTCAAGATGTAAGTGCGTATAGTAGGGTATCAACGTTCAAATGTTTGACCTTAAGAATAGGGACTATTTTTCAGACTTATTTTTATCCTCAGATTAGCAATTTCCTTTATCTTACTAATCCTTAGGACAACATCTCATAACTACTTATTACTAGTTTCGTTTAAGAAAATATCTAACTTTCTTGCTTTTCTCAAACTATTCCTATCTTTCGAATGTAAATTTTCACTTTCAAACTTTCATTATCAATTTTTTTTGTGCTTATATATAATATAATGCAAAGCAATGCGTGCATAAGCACAAACCTCCCCCAAACCTGTTTACAGCAATGTCCTCACTGATGTCATCTATTAAGCTTAAAAAACTGTAGACTCAGGATGAAAAGTTAGTAACGGGGACATGAAATAGTGAAAGTAAAATTCTCCCCCAAACTTATTTTTTGGTTCACAATTTTATAAAAAATTTCTTTCAAGAGCCAAAATATCCCCCCCCCCCCAAACTTAAGTAAAATAGTATTAAGCATTTAAAATTATTGGGGGGGTTTAAAGTTATTGGTCAAAGTAAAGCCTTACAATGACCAAAATTCAACACCAACCATTCAAAAATTTTATCGATGTAACGCACTGGTTGGTGGAAAATCAGAGATTTAAAGAAGTGCGGAGATAGGAAGCGGTATGGTTTATGTCTCGGTTGATAGAGACGAAACAATAATGGTGAACGAAAACGAGAATGTGGATGATTAGGAATGGGGAGAATGGTCACATTCTCGTATGGGATAAGAAGAAGTGGTGGTGGTTCAACTTCTTCAGGTGGAGGTTGATTAATCACAAAATCAGTATCATTTAGAAATGTGAGTTCGTCGGCGAAAATATCTTCGAAACTTTCATCGATGGTCTGATTGAACGTTTCAATGTTAATAAGTGTCGCGCCAGAATTCAACACACTTGATTTGTCAAAAATTATGGAGGTAGGAGACTCGTAAAGCTCATCTACCTCATTCTCAAAAGAGTCTAAATCAAGTTGTCTTTCTAGAATTATCGAACTCGAAATATCGGATTGTGATTTATCAACACTCGCTAAAAGTAAAGGTTGATGAAAAAGAACTGTAACCATCCCAATTTTCCTGTACAACTTTCTGTACAATTTTTTCAAAATGACAGAAATAGGTACTTTTTCCTGAGCACAAGTTATAAGTTTGTTTTGCCTTTTAATAGCAAGAAGAACCTTGTAGCTCATTGGTAATACCTTGCACTGCTGAACCAAGCCACCAGAGTTCAAATCCCATACCCCACATTATTTTTAATATTGTTTTATTTTGAATGTTTAGAATACCAAGGGCTTACACGTGCATAACTCACAAAAATCCCACTACACCCAAAAACCTAACAGTACCAGAGGCTATATGAACCGACGAGGGATTTTCCGGCCACCTGACTCGGCCGGAATCGGCCAACTCGGCCGGCAGACCGGCCGAATCGGGCCGCCTCCGCTGGCCGGACTCGGCCGGACAGCCGAGTCAGTAACAGAAAAGTCCTGCCTTTTCACCTCCCCTGTACACCTGAACACTTTATTTCCTTAGACCAGTACCAGAGACTCTTCAAAACCCTATTTACTCCATTTTTATTACGTTTTTAATACTTTTTAATACATTTTTCAATTCACCCTTTCACCTATCCTAACCCTAGCCTTACCCTATATATACAACCCCTAAACACACCCCCTCACTCCAAAATTCTGAGCAAACTCTCAAAAAATTTTCTAGAACTCTAGTGTGCATTTGAAGTGAGCAAAGGGGCGAAATTCCGGCCATCTTCCGACGACAACCATAGAAGCTCCCGGCGACGAAACGACGCACCGGCGAAGTCTACCGTTCCCTCTTCCTCTCCTATAATGTCTAAAACTGCAAGTCCCACCTCCCTCTCTCTTTTGCTACTCTAAAAACATCTTTTAATAAAACCCGACAGAATCGGAGTCAAACCGATTTCCGATTCGGTTTCTTTCTAAAAATCCCACTTTTCTTAAACACAACCCTATTAAACCATTACATGTTGACTATTAATCATTAACAAACATGTTGAATAAGTTTCATGGCAATTTATTTCAATTTGTAACTTTTACCGTACTTTTCCACTAAAATACCATGTAGTTTTATTTCGACATTAAAACATCACAATCTTGTTATACCTTTAAGTTAGATCAGGAGGTAATGACCTACCTCCTCACAACACTCATATGCAATATAGCACAATACTTTCGGGAACCTAGAATACGGGAAAACGAAACATTTCAAATAAATACCATTTACTAATAAAACCATTTTTACAAGATTTAGTATTCTACACAAATCTTTGCAAAGTGCCGCTACAACCCATTTTGGGGAACCCGACTGGGATGGTGCAGATTATCGCACATCCCTGGGCTTAGTAGTGCGAGATACAAACCTCCGCAAGGAGCATTCGGTCTCGAGAGATTTAAAATACGAAAATCTTAAGAAAATGAGATTTCTAGAAATATAATATATATTAAAATTTATTTTTATATAAATATATATATATATGTATCATTAAAATATCTATTTTGTAATAATATAAATATTCCAACTTTTTCTAAAAATCACAAGAATACTTTACATGAAAATACTATGAAATTCTATACAAGTCCAACACTTTACAATTAAATACCATGTATTATGAAAAATAGGTTATTCTCACTAGAAATGTCACAAATATAAAATCTACATCTATGACAACTCTAAAGACGATAATTAAATACTTGGGGTGTATTTTGAAAATTATACAAAAGTATTTTTACATAAAACCCCCTCAAGTTCTATAAATTACCCTAAGGACCCTAGTAAATATAGATTTAAGCGGGACCAATCTCTTGAGCCTCGGGGAGCCGGAGAAGTGGGCGCTTTCCTATTTAAGGTAGACAACTTAACAATGGTGTTATCAACACGGTAATCGTCTTTGAAAAAGACACAAATCCTGTCGTCCATGTGCAGCGGTTACCGATAATATCAAAACAATCAGGACTTCAATTTCTTTTCTAATTGTTCTGACTCAGGCTGGGTCTCTTCTTAATAATCTGACTTGAATATGATTCAAGTATCCAAACTACAATTCAACATGAATTCATGAATCCATATATTCAAACTATTCAATCTATACAATCTATACAACTTGACCGAACCAAACCATGGATATACTTCCATTTACATGATTCTCTAGTTACATCCATTTACATGATTCTCCAGTTACATTCATTTACTGATATCATGGTTTCGGCAAGTCATCTATACAATTCAATTTACAATACAATATTATCAGTACACGGGGTATTGGGGTAGCTCATTCGTGAATCCAACAGAATCTCAAGAGTCCCCCTAGATCATGAATCTATGTCTACTAACACAAGCAAGCAATCATGAGGGCCCGTGTTTCCATGCTCTTGGATTGTGGCCTGTTGAGTTTGGAATATTTCGACGACGGTCGAAGTCCGGCTACTACCATTTGATTCGGGCCCGTGGTTCCCTACCCCTGGATTACAGCCTGTTGGGTTCGAGAACACTCTTGAGATTGGTTGACACACCCTTGAACTTACGTTAACAACATCATTAACACTAAATACAACAGTATAACAAAATAACACAACTTGAAAAGCTATACTCTCTCCTTCTCTGCCTCTTCTACTTCTTCCTTATCTTTGGGACTTACCGAGCGATTTGTTCGCTGACAACATTCTCTTTCTTTCTTCTTTGAATGTCGTCAGGTGATTCGGATTTTCCAGAGATCGAGCCTACTGGCGAGGACTTGGATCGGCTTGGTTACGACCCAGGGCTTTAGCTTCATTGTACACATTTCATTTCAGTACTTCTCTTTTCTGTTATGCCACTGTTTAGTCATCGCATTTATCCCATGTATTTACTTTTCCATGCATTGTACAGAAAGAATGTGAATAAATAAAGTTGCTGTTTTATTATATCTTGTCTCTTGTGCATTTACTTTTATATTGCTTAGATACGCTTAGCGTATTTACTTCACAGTAAATACGTAGCGGCCTCGTCGCGTTCTCTGCCCGTATACTGGGAAGCGGGGCATGACAAGAACCAGAGAAAGTGAGAGATGAAATGGGCAAACAAATTGGTGTGTTGAGTATTTTTGAACCAGATGTGGAAAATGAAGGCTGAATTTCATTCTGCTTTTCGGTTATACATTTATCATCAACTTCAAGACACATATGGGGCTCGGGAAGAATAGTTAAAGGTTCAAGATGATGACCACATGGGAGTAAAAGGAACTGATGAAATGGTGGGACAAACTCATCCAAAATTTTGGGTTCATCATCCAATATATCCCCAACATCAATATCATCAATCAAGTGAAGGTTACAAGTCTCAGACACCTCATCAAAAGTAGGATTTTCAATCAATTGTGGTTCTAGAGTGGAGGTGTAGAGATCACAAGGGTTGGGTGTGGCTTCACTTGAAATGGACCCTTCACAATCGGGTAAATCAAACACTACAAAGTCACACAACTCATCAGACATTCTATCTTCAATTGGTGAATCATTTGGTGTACTCGATATATCTGTGAAACTGGAGGTGTGGATTTCAATTTGAGATGGGAAGGTTTGATTTGGAAGGGTGTACCTCTCTCTCTCTCTCTCACTACCCAAATTCTCAATTTGTTCTATAGCCGTATCATACGTTGGAAAATTTTGAGATGGTTTGAAACTAGTTGCTCGTTCGTTTTGTTTATTGAAAATGGCCATGCACTCATTCAATTCCTCTCTGGCGCGGCGCGACGCTACCACATATTCTTCCATAGTCCGTTCAAAACTAGACATGGGTCGGTAAGGGGTTTCAGCATAAGATTGAAATTCTTGTTGATAAATAAAACTCCCAAATAACTGATTAGAAGGAATGTCTCGAGAAGGTGTAAAAGTCGGATAGGATTGATAGGAATCGAAAGCTTGTGGAAATTGGGCAGGAGTAGGATCAACATTGTGATAAGAAGAATATTGATATCGGTTGTGTGACTGGCGACTGTCTATAAATATCATATACGCCACAAACCGAATAGTAAAATCTTCTTTAGAAGGTGGTGGCGTTTGTTGTCCTAACGGTTTGACCGGATTGAAACTTTGTCCATTAGTCCTTGCTATAAGCGCTAAAAATAAATAATCAAAAGGAGAAAACTAGCATCACGTGTTAAACACGTGAGCGCTCATATGCAAAGCATATGAGCACTAAATATAAGCAGGTTAAAACCCACACTGGGGTCACGTGTTAAACACGTGAGAACATACTTTTTAAATTACTAGTTTCAGATAGAATTAAATTCTATATAGAATTGAATTCTATTTTGGAAAAAATACTTCCTTGATCTTTCTAAAATGCGAAAGATATTCTCTATTAAACAGAGAGCTGTTGGATCAAAAATTCAATAATAGAATTGAGTTCTAATTTGAAAAATATTCTTTCTAAATAAGAAAGATATTCTCTGTTAAACAGAGAACCGTTGGATTAAAAATCTAGTGATTAAAAATCATCAAATATAGAATTAAATTCTATCAGGGGAAAACATCTCCCTGGGCTTTCTGAATTTGAAAGATATGCTCTGCTGGATCAAAAATCCAATGTTAGAATCAAATTCTAATATGAGAAAATATTTTCCTAATCTTTCTAAACGAGAAAGATATACTCATAACCCTTGGATTAAAATTCCAATGGTGATTAAAAATCACCATTTGATAGAATTAAATTCTATCTATTGGAAAATATATTCCTAATCTTATTAAAAATAAAAAAATATATTCTGTAAAACAGAAATCATGGGATCAAAAATCCAACGGTGGATAAAATTCCCCAACTAATTTTTGAGACCAATTAAATCAATTGGAATCTCTCAATGAGAGATTTTCTCAAAACTAATCAATAATTTGTCTTGCCTATATAAAGGACTTAAGATTTTGGGTCTCACATACATACATATGGAGACATATAGGGAGAACCCTCCATAAGCTTCTGCAAATAAAAAACTGCAACAGAAAATTTAATTCTCTTCAAACAAGAAGATCTTTCTCCTTTCAAATCTTAGGTAAAGAAAAATTAGAGATAAAAATATATCTCATTTTCCTAGTATAAGTAAAAAAACAGGGGTTTAATCCTTCATAAAAAAATTTAGTTCTTTCTCCGGATCTGAGATCCGTAAGACAAATCTCCCCATAAGTTGAGAATTTAATTCTCATCAGGAAGATTCTGTTTTTCAGACTCAAAATTTAGGGGAAAGAACTAGATAAAAAAAGACAGAAAAGAAACATGTTACACGAATTTAATTCCTCTGAAAACAGGGTTTAACCCTATAAAAAACTTAGTTCTTATAATAAAAAAACATAAGAACTTAGTTCTCAAAGAAAAACTTGATCCCGGATCATCAAAACAGAGATCTTGATGATCATCGATGGTCAAAACGCAGATTAAATCTCTAAAAAAAAGAACTCAGCGCCTCACGTGCTTCCTACGTGAGCGCCCAATAAAGAAAAAAGCTCAGCGCCTCACGTACTTCCCATGTGAACGCCCAAAAGATATAAACTCAGCGCCTCACGTGCTTCCCACGTGAGCACCCAGAGGTGAAGACTCGGCGCCTCATGTGAAACATACGTGAGCGTTGTATAAAAGTGCTTAACATTATATATAGTCAAAACGACTAAGTTCTTAGCACTGATTGGGCAACGCCCATATATGGGCTCCTCACGTGCTTCCCACGTGAGCTCCAGAGACACAAGAAAGTGCTTAGCACTTCTGAATAAAAGGAAAAAGCATAAGACCGAGCCCAAATTGGCTAAGTCTTTCTGAAGTTGCTTGCAGCTGAGCCCAAATGCTCTGTTATTGGATCTTAACTAAATTTAATAATTCTGAAAATCTTGCTAAGTTGATTTTAGTCTCAAATAAGACTAGTGTGTCCTTAGTTAAAATAAATTGAGCCCAAATGCTCATATATTTAAGTTGGTAGTAATTAAAAACATATTAACGGTCCTTAAATAAAATAAAAAATTCTTTAAACTAAAAGAACATAAAACCTAAGTTCAAACCCAAATCTAAAATATACGGATTTGGACTAATTCGCGCCCTTCGGACGATGACATAAACTAGTCTCCATATACAATCCATGGGCAACCATAACAAATAAAATAAACGCACGACACGAAGTGAACTACTGGAGCAGGAGAAAGTGGTTATCGCAACGCGATAACTTAATTAACTACGGAGCTTGCGCCTGCAGCGAAGAGCGTCTCAACAATCAAAAAACCCTCACAAATGAGGGGGGTCTGATGAAGTCTTCTATGATGGTCGCATCTATCCAAATCTCCGATAAACGGTACCATAAATCAACTTGGTATTTTCGGAGAGACGGATGGATATGCCCAAATAGTATCTTCCCCAAATTCAGGAAAAACGATCCATCCCAGTTCGTCTCTGTTTTCGGTGGTAAACAACCTTCTACCGTTTCAACGCGTACTTCGTAACTCGTCGTGAAGCGGCGAATAAATGGGACACACTATTCACTCCAAAAAATGAAAGTATATTGGCTAAAAGAAATGCGGATGCGAGACATTGCCAATATCGTCGATTCTTTAAGCATACGTATGACGTCGGTATAGACGATAATGGATGTCGCTATAGTTGTAATATACTTTTACTACAAATTCTTCTACAAAAACATGTGATGGAAGCTTGTTCACGAGCTTCAGGGGATCAAACATATCATACAAGATCTTATGCCGTGGAGAGTATTATGCACAATACTATCGAGAGTCGTATGTCCCTTTGTTTAGCCCAGTTTCAGATCAATGACACTGGGAGGAATATCATGGGCTATGTATATTCCCACCTAGCAATACGAGAAAGAAAGACAGGCCTCCAAACTGTTGTATCAAGGGTGTTATGAATGAAGAGCGTGAAGGGGTGAATGGACAAAACAGGTGCAGCAATTGTAAATCCTATGGTCATAAAAAATCGCGATGTCCTGATCTTCCACATGAACTTCAAAATCAACCGCAATGATTTAGGAGCACCGTTATATATTGTATCGCTTGATGTATCGTGTTCGGTGATGTATTGTATCCTATTGACAGTATTGTATTGCGTCGCCTGATATATTGTATTATTTATCACCAGTTATGTATTGTATTTGTTTGATATATTGTATTTTATCTACAGTTACGTACTGCATTCATTAATGTATAATTAGCACTTATTTTTGAATTATTGCTTTTGGCAGATATTGTATCGATGGATCCAGGACCTGTGGATTCGTCTGTTTTATACCTGACGGACTAATATCGGGCGACGACATACATGACGGTAAGAAAACAATTCAGTTCAATATAATACTTGTACTACTTACTTCTACTTGTATATTTCTAACAAGTTTGTTTGTTTAATGTGCAGGAGAATGTCGTTTGGACATGTACTGCTCACTTACAGCAGGTTAGGACATGGGCGATTAGTGATGGACGTGTGCAGACTGGGTTAGCACGTGCAGGATTTTATCACTACTCAAGGATTGACTATATTCGTCTCAACCATCTTCTTATTACAGCATTGACCGAGCGATAGAGGCCAGAGACCTTCACATTTCATTTGCTTATGGGGGAGATGATGATCACCCTTCAGGATATTGTCGTACTGCTTGGCTTGCGCATTTACGGTCCACAGGTGACAGAGAATACGGATCACGACTGGCGAGAGCTATGCATTGAGCATCTTGGTCGAGCACCCGCACAGATGAAAGGATGTGCTATCAGACTTACATGGCTACACGAGGATTCGATCCCTAAGGAGATGATGCAGATCAGGCGGCGGTCGAGCAGTACGTACATGCTTATATTCTTCATCAGATTGGGACCTCCTTATTTCCCGACACATCGAAGAATATGGTGCATCTCATGTGGCTACAATTATTAGCCGATCTCGACATATGTGGCATATTGTCGTGGGGGAGTGTCGTGCTTGCTTACCTTTACGAGGAGTTGATCTCTGTCGCTCTGCAGGAGCGCAATATTATAGGTGGCGGTCTTTATCTTCTTCAAATAAAAATTTAAAATACATAATAGATTTTGTTATCATGTTAAATATATCGGTATCTAACAAAGTATGATATCTACAGATGTGGTGCTGGACCCGACTATCCACCGGTTGTCCTATATTTATTCAGGAGATCCAGCTAAATAGAGATAAGCCATTATGGTGTAGGTAAAACTATAAGTTATATAATTAAAATCAACCTTTACGAAATTTGAGGCTGTGAATCGTAGGTGTAACTTTTGAATTACAATACTTTATTGTTGCATTACAAGTTTAACGTCGGTCGGACATGAGATAGGACACCTGTCGCTCAAGTTTTAACGAAATGAGTTAGATATGCTTCCAGACCGAGTTGTCCTCTGGATGCTATATACTCTGGATATCTACCAGGCTCTACCGGATTTATGTTTATAGTTTTCAGATATCTGGCGTGCCCGGACACCTATTATCTGTTTCAGCATCATCGCATATCATATCCCCGACCGTGTATTACGACAGTTCGGGCTTGCACAACACATCCCGGATCCGGTAGAGTTTATTGATCGGGTCATACGGAAAGGTAAAGCGGTTGATTGGAGGGCTTTTTGACATATCTATATCGTTCAATGAGATGCATGAGCTCTGCTTGTCATACAGCAGAGAGATCCACCTTTACCGCTAAAAAGTTACCAGGGCTGGTACTCGAGAATTACTCGGCGGTACATTCAGACGGCGTTTCCTCCACGGGTGACGTTTGAGCCGTAGAGACCCGTAGAGCGTAAGATGGTAAACATTTTGCTGTTGCTTTATATTTTTTATTATGTAATTCCTTAATATTATATATTTGAGATATTTACTTATCTATGTTACAGGCGGACGTCTTGTTTCAGGTCCGTGATGTCGTGGACAGCGTCATAGGCGGACATACGTTATCAGCTAGTGGGATTGAGGCCGTTTGGAGATTGGTCAGTTGTTTTTTCCAGCGCCGTCCGATACGACGTCTGGATCCTCCTCCTCCACCCTCTAAAGCACCGGTGACCGTGACTTATCAATATCAACGTCGCCGACACAGAAAGGAAGCTGGTCCTTCTAGAGCTACGGACCAAGCTGAACCCTTACAGCAGCCACACAACCGTAGGATATACCCAGTTCATCTCAGCGCCGTCCCGGCCAATCTAGGATTTTACGGGCTTTTTCTTGCTTGATGTGACACACTCTTTTGTATTTGTTTTTTTAATCGAATTTCATGAGATGTATGTATTTATTTATATATATTGTTTATTACGTTCCGCTTGTTGTTCTTCGCCTTTAGACGTCGTATATTTTGTGTGGATTGTGTCTCTGCCGTGTTTGACGTCGAGTTAGCACCCATGTTGAGTAGCGTTTATTTTATTAATGTTTTAAATGAATTATTCGAAATTTATAAAGGGGGTGCTGCCCGTTTTTTGTTTGAACTTTTAAATCGTGGGTTTTTAGTCTAATGTGCAAACATTGAAGTTCGATTCAGCTTGCCTAGTTGCGAAAATTAACAAATTCAGCATTGGAACCAACGAGAAGACGAAGAGCTTCAGGATTGGTGGCTGGAGATGGCTCCACTCTATTTCGCACTTTGAAAGTGTGAAATAAGACTTGGCCACTGTTTACCCCAATCAGAGCAAAGCTCTGTTCAAATTCCAAGGCGGGAGATGAAGCAACGCTTCTGTTTTCCCCAATCAGAGAAAAGCTATGCTTTGAAATTAAAGTTAAAATTAAAGAAACAACGCTTCAGATTTCTTACGTTGCGCGCAACGCGCCATGTGTCAAAATCAGGCACGCTAGCGCGAGGAGCGCAGCGCCCAAGGCAGCGCATCCAATCAGAGCAAGGCTCTGTTTAAAATTCAAATTTTAATAAAAGAAGTAACGCTTTAGCTGATTTGCGCTCTACGCTGCGCGACACGTGTCAGCGCAGTTGCGTTGCGCTCTGCGCTGTACGACACGTGTCAGCGCAGTTGCGCTGCACGACACGTGTCAAGCGCAGGTGCGCTTGCGCCAACTGTGCCAGCACTAAAACGGAATTAAAATTCCAGAAAGATCTTTCCGATCTTATTAAAACAATAAGATTCTCTTCTGTAAAACAGAGCCCTAGGATCAAAGATCCAACGATGGGGAAAAATCCCTAAATCACTCAGAGAAAGTTTTCTTTAACTGATTTAACAAATCAATTGGCACTATATAAAAGCCCCTAGACTCCAAGTCTAAAATACAGAAACACAGAGAGAAATATAGAGAACTCCTAAAAAGAAAGTTTGAGAAGAATTCAGAAAGGAAAAAAAAGGTAAAACTTTGAAAAGAAGAATTTCTTCTAAAAAGATCAATGATCTAAAAACAAGATCAAGATCTTAAAATTAAAAAAAGAGATCAAATAATAAGAATAAAATAAGAAGTAATATACTTCTTTATTAGATCATTTGATCTACAACAAAGGCATTGCCTTTTGATGAACCACTGGTTCTGGAATCTTAAAAGATTTTTTTCTTGAATCCAAAATTGGATCAAGATATTAAAACAGTGCCTTGCACTTGTAAATCTGCATTGTTGCGCTCTTGGGTTGGCGCAAGCCACCAGAGAGCGCCACGTGTCAGCTCCAGAACAACTTGCGCTATGCGCTTTTAAAATAGAGCATTGCTCTCTGAAATTGGCGCAACTCACCAGAGCGCGCCACGTGTCGGCAGCGCAACAGCGCAGTGCACTGGAGCAGCGCACTGCGCTTGCGCTCACCAGAGCGCCACGTGTCACCTCCACATGCGCTTGCGCTCATTAATTGGCGCAAAGCGCCTGACAAGCCACGTGGCCACTGTCAGATAATTAATGCACTACATTATTGAAAAGAAGGGCCGAGCCCAATTAAAAAAAAGGGCCTAACAGGCCTAATAAAACGCAATGCATTATTTTTAAAAAGGGCAGAGCCCAAACAAGGGTCTGTCAGACCAAAACAAATGCTGTGCATCATTTAAAAGGGGCAAAGCCCAAATAAAGGTCCAACAGAGACCAAGATTAATGCTATGCATTATTAAATAAAAAGGCAGAGCCTAAGCACAGGCCTAATAGGCCAAAGATAAATAGAATGTTGAATATTTTCAACTGGACTTAACCCAATCATGGCCGTAAGTCCTCAAATTAAATTGACTGAGCACGATTTCTTCCTTAAATCAATTTACATCCGGTTCAAGGGTACATCTCTGAACTCCTCTGACATTTGTCGTTGTAATCCTTCAACGTCGTCAGAGAGGTGACGGGTCCCGACAACCACACATCGATACGGACTGTGGGGTCCTTAAACTCATGGACTTATGCGTCCTTAAACCAATAATACGGACTGTGGGGTCCTTAAACTCATGGACTTAAGCGTCCTTAAACCGACATATGGACTTAAGCGTCCTTAAACTCACGGACTGTGGGGTCCTTAAACTCATGGACTTATGCGTCCTTAAAGCAACGTTCGTCCTCAAAATGGGAATGTTGGACCACCATGTCCCTAAACTAGCAATGGACCCCCATGTCCCTAAACTCGCAATGGACCACTATGTCCCTAAACTGGAACAATAGAGCCCCCAAATGCTCTTTTGTCGGATCTAAACGATCCCGTTTAAGTTGATCTTAGCCTCAAATACGGCTAACGTATTCTTAAACCTTCAAACAGACTTTAGTCCCAAATTGGACTATAGATCCCCCAATCAACTTTGGTTCAAAGGTACATCTCTAAACTCCTGTGACATCTGTCGTTGTAATCCTTTAACGTCGTCAGAGAGGTGATGGGTCCCGACGGCCATACATGCAATGGACCACTACGTCCCTAAACTGGAACAATAGAGCCTAATTGCTCTTTTGTCGGATCTAAACGATCATGTTAAGTTGATCGTAGTCTCAAATTAGACTAACGTATCCTTAACGAACGTTTGAGTTGATCTTAGCCTCAAATATGGCTAATGTATCCTCAAACCAAAACCCCAAACCCAAATCTAAGAAAATACAGATTTGGACTAATCCACGTCCTACGGGCGACGACATAAATTAGTCTCCGTATACAATCCACGGGCAACCACAAACAAAACAAACACACACGACACGAAGTGAAATTCTGGAAAAGGAGAAAGTTGTTACCGCGATGCGGTAGCGTAATTAACTGCAGGGGCTTGCGCCTGCAGGGAAGAGCGTCCCCACAATCAAAAACCCCTCAAATGAGGGGAATCTGACTAAGTCTGCTACATCGGCCGCATCCGTCCAAACCTCCGATACACGGTGCCATAAATCAACTTGGCATCTTCGGAGAGGTGGGCGGATAAAACCAAATAGCATCTGCCCCGAATATCAGGCAAGACGTTCAGTCTTGGCCGTCATTCGGAGGGGAACAGATTCTGGCACGCCCGGTGAGACCTTTTCCTCTTTCCACTCCACACTTCGTGTGTCGTCTTCGCGAACAAATCACGGTTTGTTAATGGTTGCCCTCGGGTTTCAAGTTACTAAGATTTGGTCTTTTGCTTGGCGCAGAAATCAAACAGCAATGGCCTCCAACTGCTCAAACTGCTCCAAATGCCAATGCAATCGACGCTCCGCCTCACCTGGAGGTGTAGCCTATGGGCCTCAAGCGGCCTCCATCCTTGCTATGCCGATAGAACAAGTGACTCAAGCTACCACCGGCCTGTTCTTCGGGACTATGCTCCCGCCAGCAAGCTTCACCATTCCAGTGCCCGTACCGGAAGCGCAAAGGAAGTCGGTCTTTGATCGGCTCACTACTACCACGGCCCCACTCAACGGGTCGTCCAATGTCAAGCCGGCAGCCTCGGTCTTCACCAGGCTGAACCTGAACTCTGATGGGCCCGCCAAGAAGCCCATGACCCCTAACATGGCCATTGCAAAGAAGACAGCCATCTCTATTCCTGAAGTCGTCAAGACGGCTTCTCCCGCTAAAGAGTCGGTCTTTTCAAGACTGACTATTCCGACTCCCGTTCCTGCTCGAGGGTCTGTCTTTGACAGATTGGACACCGCCACTCAAAAGACACCAGTCTTCAAGAGGCTGGCACCAGCGGCGTCTCATATGGACAGGGGGCAAGACGAAACTATCCTCATCGCTGGACCAGCCCCAACAGCTCGTCACGCTCGACGTCGCCGAGTAAGGAAGGCCGGGGACAACTCCCCCTCTGGGTTAACTCCACCGGCTCCAATGGTGGAAGTCAATGCTGCTGTTCCGACTGGGAACAGCTTTGAACTGCTCAACAAGGTGAGCAAAAACTCGCCAACTGCCGTATTGAAAAGATCTCCTACACCTGTGGATAATGCCCCTAAGGTGAAGCTGGAGCAACCTCCTCAACAGCTATCCTCTGAAATTTACAAGGTCTGGCGTCAAGTCCAAGACTCCGTAATGGATCAAGACTATCTCCGCCGATAGAAAAAGATGAAGGTTCGGCAGGAGAAGGACTACTCTGTCAAGCCAGAAAAAGCAACAACTGACTGGGTGCCTACTACAACGGCTCTCTCAACATCAATCACTCAAAAGAAAAGGAGGCCGCAAAAAGCCCCTGTGAACAAGGCGAACCGTAAAAGCGCTGAGCACAAACGCCCAAAGTCTGGGGGCATAGTGGTGCATACTGTTTATATGGCTTTCGGAAAGGAGGAAAGCCGTGCTTCAACGGGTCACCGACCGCTCACCCGATCCGTGACAAAAGCCCAAGAGCAGCAACAGAAGCTTCAGGAAATGATGACTGCAATGGCTGCACTTACCGGGCCAAAAGAAACCCCGGAGGCATCATCAAAACAGCGTCACGAACAAGAAACCGATGCTGACTTCTTACGCAGAGTCCTCAAAAAGAAGGACAAAGAAGCCACAGAGCAAGTGGCTAACATAAAACAAATGGAGCTCCTCTTCCAAGATATGGTAAGTATGATGTTACAGCCGGACCCTCCAGCTGAAGACCCTCCGATCATTGTTGGAGACGACGGAGGGGAGACATCTAATCCTCCTCCGGCCCTTTCAGCAGCTAAGGAGGAAACCATTTCCAAAGCTGCACTAGACGACTATATAGCTCAGCAGATACGAGTTCATCAGGCAAATGAAGCGGCTGGGCAAATTGTTAGAACCGGACGACCCTATCCGGGCTGGTATGACCAAATCAGTTACCCGCCGGGATATACGATCCCTAAATTCTACGTGTACAAGGGGACAGGGAATCCCCATCAGTATGTCGCTCAATTCAGGGCCTTATGCGGCAACACTGGAGGCGACGACAGACTGTTGCTTCACCAATTCGTCGGCAGCTTAGCAGAAACGGCGTTTGAATGGTATTCGGAGCTACCTAACGACTCTGTCAAAACATTTGCGGAGATGGAGCTGCTGTTTACACAAAGATTCGCGAGTGCTAGTGAGCGCACCCCGATAACAGCATTGATTAATACCAGGGTGAAGCCAGGCGAGACGTGGGTCCAGTATGCTATCCGATGGCGGAATCTATGGTCGAAATGCGAACAACGCATCGAAGAAGCGCCAGCGGTGGGCATGTTCGTGGGCATTCTTGATCCGCGAGCGACCATCTCGCAGTTCATGATGTTCTTCAAGCCAACTACTTTCCAGGCCTTGATCGACAAGTTGGCCCAAATAGATCATATAGGACATAAACTGTCTCCTCTAAAGCCAGACTCTCGAACTGAGAAAGGGAAAGCGATCGTCGTTGCCAATACTCAACAACAGCCGAGCAACTTAAAGCCGGTTGTCCATCGAAACAATATGCGTCCATGCCCATCCCTTGAAGAAATACTAGGACGTCCTTACTCGTTTCCTCATAATAAAACAAGGAGACTGTTCGAGCTGGCAGTGCGCAACAGACTCATCAATCTGCTGAGTCCAAAACATCCGTTGCAACCAGGCGATGTCAACGATCCCAATTATTGCCCTTACCACCAAACGGTAAGTCACCCGATCGAGGATTGCTTCGTCTTTAAAGGATGGATCGAAGATCAGTACCTACAAGGCAAGTTTGCGCTGTCCGAGAAGTAGAAAATAAACCCACCACAACCGCACACTCCAAAGAAGACGGACACACCGGGGGCAACTTGTTCTTTTGTTGAAGAAGCTCCGTAGGAGGTCGTACTGTCAGCCAAAACCAAAAGGATGCTGAATGATCTCCAGACATGCTCGGCGATCGGGTGGAAGAACTCGCTAGAACCCCAGATCGTCGAAGGGATGCTGAAGCCGCGCCCAACTCCAAAGATCGATGGTGAAGGCCCCAGCACTCACACCCAGCCGTCAAAATCTTCAAAGAAAAACAAGAAGACCCAAAAGCCCGTGAAGTTTGATGACAAGCACACGGATCTGCAAAAACATATTGACGCACTGGAAGAATATAATCAGAAGGCGCGGACCCCAGTCACACTCCAAGAATTCCTCAGCCACATCCTTGAGGACGGAGATGATGACAAAGACTCGTCGGATGAACCTGAGGATTATATGGCAAGCTGCCATGTAATCTCTCACTCGTCGATAGACGATAAAGAAGCCCCTTGCACTGAGAGACGGGGGGGCAGGTCCTAAACCAGAACTTCTATGGCCGTCAGACGAAATGATCGATGCCTTCCTGAGTGAAATTCATCTAAAAAGTAAAGCCGATCGGGAGCGTGAGATGGCCGTATTTGAAAAGGCCAAACGCCGGCGACTGAACAGAAGGGTCGAAACACTCCCACGAGATCAAAGTCCATCCGCTGCGGATAAAAACAAATTCAAGACGAGGAAAAGGTTTGCTAAAGCCATATCAATGGGAATGAAGCTACCACGCTCTAAAGAAAACACTCTCGGTGGAGTAGAGATGCATCCTATTACTGCTTATATCATCATAAGATCGCACATCCCACTGAAGACTGCGACTCCTTTAAGTGTTGGTAGCAAGGGTATGTCGCTCACAAGCAACACATCAACAGGACAAAGCGTGAAGCTCATAGACAGCGGAAGAATGCGACAGATGAGCATAAAAGAATTACTGGCAATTGTCATAGGGTTGATCCCGATGGACCGCAAGTTCTCACCTTCGGGAGCGACTCCGACAAAAAAGTAGCCATCGGCCCTCTCTTCAAAGAATCCATCTCTAAAACAAAAGAATTGAGGAGTTGCGAGAATATTCAGCCTTGCAATTGCACGATACCCGGAAAAAATCTCGGACCCGCAAACAACGGATCGAACAAAAAGGATAAAGGAAAGGGAAAAACGGCCTTCGTCGCCAACACTCAACAACAATCGAGTAGCCCTAGACCGGTTGTTCGCCAAAACAACAAGCGGCAACCCCTCTATGAGAAGTTGAAACGTCCTTACTCATTTTCCCGGGATGAAACTAGGAGGCTGTTCGAAGTGGCAATGCGCAACAGGCTTATCACTTTACCGGAGCCGAAACACCAGTTACAACTGAATGATGTCAACACTCCTAATTACTGCCCTTACCACCAAGTATTGGGCCATCCGATCGAAAATTGCTATGTTTTTGAAAACTGGGTTGAAGACCAATACCAACAGGGCAAGTTCGCGTTGTCCGACAACTGGAAGATGAGCCCGCCACAACCACATGCTCCGAGAAAGATGGATATGCCGGGGACATCATGCTCATTCATAGGGAAAGCCCCATAGACCGAAAAGTCAGTAAACTAGATATTCGCCTCAAATACGGCGACGGCGGACCGCAATGTCCTAAAACTTGCAAATGACCGAAACGTCGTTAAACTACTACCAGCCCGCGGCATCCTCAGGCTGACACGCAAAAAAAAAGAGAATAAATAAATAAATAAAAACAGTATGTCCATAAGCAAAATGGGCATGGATGAAGACCCGAAAGGGCTCCGTGAGTAAAAACAGCAGGGCTACCGGCGAGTGTTTGTGAAAACCCGAAAGGGCGCAACCTCGTTAGAAAAAAATAAAAAGAATAAAAAAAAGGTATGTCCATATGCAAAATGGGCACGGATGAAAACCCGAAAGGGCTCCGTGAGTAAAAACAGCAGGGCTACCGGCGAGTGTTTGTGAAAACCCGAAAGGGCGCAACCTCGTTAAAAGACACTTACAGGGTCCTCTCGACCTTGTAAGGAGAAACCATCTGCGTGAGATCCTTACGACTCACAAAGGAGCAACACACTTAGGGATCCTCATGACCCCTAAGGAGAAATTACACTTACGAGATCCTCACGACTCGTAAGGAGAACTCTCTTATGGGACCCTCACGGCTCATAAGATTTGAAAGTCTTAAGTTACAGAGACCTAAACCTGTGCTTAAGCAACCCCCATAACCTTCGATATTGCCCTATAAGTGGCTCAGTACTGACCCTTGTATACAATCCACAGGCGCGAATAAACATTTCCTTAACAAAGTCCCACCCGTGACTAGGGATATGTCCATATGGTGAACAACCCTTGTAAGTCCTCTCGACTTACAAGGAGAAAACCCTCTTGTAGGATCCTTACGATTTACAGAGGAACATACACTTAGGAATCCTCACGATTCCTAATGAGAAAACACACCTACAAGATCCTCATGACTTGTAGGGAGAAATACCTTTGTGAGACCCTTACGGCTCATGAAGTCAAAAGCCTTAGTAGACAGGACCCTAACCCTGTTCGCTAAGCCACCTATGTTCGACATCGACAGAGGCAAATGATGATTCGCTCCTGGCAACATCCCAGTTGTAGCGGTGCTGATGCCGAAATCGGTGCCTAATTCCAGGCTTACGGCAAAAAGACAGCAAGCCACACATGCATGCAAAATAGCCGAAATGATGGAGCAACTTGCAATAAAAAAAGCAAGTAAAAATGTATGCGTAAAAAATAGCCGAAATAATTGGGCAACTCGCAATAAAAAGCAGCGAGTAAAAATAAAATAAACAGCCGAAATGATTGGGCAATCGCGACCTTCACGATATAAAAGCTGAAATGATAGAGCATCGCGGAAATAAAAAAAAATGATGAATGAAACTTTTGCCCTACAGGCGATATCACAGCAATCCCTGTATACAATCCAGGGGCACAAACAAAGAAGGAATCACATCTTCCCTCCCCATGCTCCATCAGAAAACGGAGCCAAGTCTTGACGGCAACTCATATAAAACCGGAAAGACCATCGGAGATCATCCCACATGGGGTGATCACCTCCTCAACATTCGTCTCGATACAGCAGACGAGATGGCAACAACGGCGTTCCTTCGCAATCCAGCAGGATGTAAATGCAACGTCAGCAAAAGACCCCATGGTCAGTAAAGCGGAGTGACGGAAAAATCCCAGCTCCACCTCAACATTCGTCTCGATACAGCAGACGAGATGTCACAACAATGTCCTTCCTCCAACAGGATTCGGACATGACAAAGCAAACGAAGCGAAGGCCAAATTCCTAGCTTCAAAGTCTTGAAGGCAAGTCATATAAAACCGGAAAGATCATCTGAGATCATCTCGCACCAATCCAGAGTGGTCACCACCTCGACGTTCGTCTCGATGCAGCAGACGCAACATCACCAAAAGGAGCCACGGCAAAATCCCTAGTTCCAAACCTTGACGGTTCACCAACAACCTAGAGACAACCGCGACATTCGTCTCAATACAGCAGATGCAATGCCAGCAAACGAAGCGAAGGCCAAATTCCTAGCTTCAGGGTCTTAACGGCAAGTCATATAAAGCCTAAAAGACAACCGGAGATCATCTCGCACCGACACGGAGTGGTCACCACCTCGACGATCGTCTCGATACAGCAGACGAGATGTCAACAACAGCGTTCTTCCTCCAACAGGATTCAGACACGACAAACAAACAACGGAGCCACGGAAAAATCCCTAGTTCCAAACCTTGACGGTTCACCAGCAACCTAGAGATAACCGCGACATTCGTATCGAAATAGATGACGCAATGCCAGCAAACGAAGCGAAGGCCAAATTCCTAGCTTCAGGGTCTTAACGGCAAGTCATATAAAGCCTGAAAGACTATCGGAGATCATCCCACACCAGCGCGGAGTGGTTACGACTCATCGGGGCTCTCCAAAATGAGCCTAACCTCAAGTAAAAAGTGACATGGAATATCCCTACGCTTGCTCTTCCGACGGTCAAACTGCCTAGGAGGATTGCTTGAAGACGTCTTGTCCAGCCCCCGAAGGGATCAGAGATACGACAATCGCAAGGCTACTCGAACAACAAGATTGCCTATCGAGGAATACATCAGCCAACGCGATGGTACGACGGACAAAACCCTAAGTACCGCAGACCCTAACGGATCTCTGTCATAAAGAGCAGAGGTTAACTGTGACGTTAGGATATTCTTACGAGAAATACTCGATTCGCCTCGACTCGTGAGATAAAGCCTTAGGCAGCGGGGATAAAAAAAAACCTGTTTCCTAAGCACTGGGACCCTGCAAGTCGGTCCAAAGTGGACTCTTGCATGCTATTCACTGGTCACACTCTCCGAAGTCGAATCTCGACAAGGAAGGAAACAACCGCTTACGGGTCCTCTCTTCTCATAAGAGGGAAGATTCTCTTATAGGATCCTTACGACTTATAAGAGAAAACGCACTTAGGAATCCTCACGATTCCTAAGAAGAAAATACACCTACGAGATCCTCTCGATCCGTAGGGAGAAAAGTCTTTGTGAGACCCTCACGGCTCATGAAGTTGAAAAGCCTTAGGTAGCAGACCTGAACCTGCTTCCTAAGCCATCACTGCTCCCCAAGGTGTTCAAGACAGTATGTTCTATATCGATTACAGGCTGCGCTTACTTAAGGAATATGCCAACAGTAACAAAACAGAAAATAAAAGGAAGGAGGCAAAGGATTTGTCATTCATACTCGAAAAATTCTTACATCAATAAAAACAATAAACAAAAACAGCATTATTGAAATGTTTACAACGGTATAACCTCGGACCCAGGACATTGATTGAGAAACTCAAAAGTAACCTTATCTAAGACTTTCCAAGCCTGGCGAACCATCCTAGTGTGCTTTCTTTCGCGAGCACGAGCGTCGGGGTCCCCACTAATGTCCTCCTCCCTCCGATAAGCAGCGAGTATGGCGGACTAGTAGAAGGCCTGGTGCAGGAGATCGACAAGATTGTCTCGCCGTCTCTTCGAGATTAAGTTCATCAGGTACACCGAGTGCACCTTATCCTCGGCGGCATCCAACGCCTTAAGCGGCACACCGGTACAGAATAAGGGAAGCGCTTCCCAGATGGCTCCCACGATAAGCTTCAGGAGAGAGGAACGTCGAGGAAGCAGTTGACCGTTATATGCGTCGAAGCGGCTCATGATTTCGGCACACTCCACGTTTGTGAATTCTCGATTTTGAGAACGACCGAGTCGACGGATGTCCCCGTAAGAGATGATCTCGTCGAGATCGTACATGTGGGCGTCCATCACTCCTATAAAAGAAAATCGACAAAATTAGCAACTCTTAAGAGTTCTACTATATGATTTAAAAGGAACAAAGCTCCATTAATGAATCAAGAAATTATAAATAAAATCCTTTCAGAAGATCAGAACTCTATTAATGGAACTCTAATAGAGTTCTCTTTAGTTCTCTCTAGATCCCTTTAGAGTAAAGCTCTGCTAAGTGAAACCCTAAATGGGTTTTTTTTAGATCAGGGATCTATTGAGAGCAATGCTCTTAAAAATTAATTTAATCTACTTTAATTTTTACCTAAAGATTCTCTAGAATCTGAACTCTTAAAAATGCCTAAACAAGAGAGCAAGGCTCTGAATAAAAATTCTTATGAAGAGATGAAAATCATCTAAGAGACCAAAGGTCCTATTTATAGGCATTGAGAGCCCTTTCAACTTCCAAAAGTTGCCGCAACGGTTGGAATTCTGCCACCGCTGCGCTCACGTTTGGGGTCACGTAAGCGCAACGGTGGGGGGGGGCATTTGTTTACCCCAATCAGAGCAAAACTCTGTTCAAATTCCAAGGCGGGAGATGAAGCAACGCTTCTGTTTCCCCCAATCAGAGCAAAGCTCTGCTTTGAAATTAAAGTTAAAATTAAAGAAGCAACGCTTCAGATTCCTTACGCTGCGCGCAACGCGCCACGTGTCAAAATCAGGCACGCCAGCGCAAGGAGCGCAGCGCCCAAGGCAGCGCACCCAATCAGAGTAAGGCTCTGTTTAAAATTCAAATTTTAATAAAAGAAGCAACGCTTCAGCTGATTTGCGCTCTGCGCTGCGCGACACGTGTCAGCGCAGTTGCGCTGCGCTCCGAGCTGCGCGACACGTGTCAGTGCAGTTGCGCTAGCGCAGTGGCGCTGCGTTCCGCGCTGCGCGACACGTGTCAGCGCAGTTGCGCTGCACGACGAGCTGCGCGACACGTGTCAGCGCAGTTGCGCTAGCGCAGTGGCGCTCTGCGCTCTGCGCTGCGCGACACGTGTCAGCGCAGTTGCGCTGCACGACACGTGTCAAGTGCAGGTGCGTTTGCGCCAACTGTGCCAGCGCTAAAACGGAATTAAAATTCCAGAAAGATCTTTCCAATCTTATTAAAACAATAAGATTCTTTTCTGTAAAACAGAGCCCTAGGATCAAAGATCCAACGGTGGGGAAAAATCCCTAAATCACTTAGAGAAAGATCTCTTTAACTGATTTAACAGATCAATTGGCACTATATAAAAGCCCCTAGACTCCAAGTCAAAAACACAGAAACACAGAGAGAAATACAGAGAACTCCTAAAAAGAAAGTTTGAGAAGAATTCAGAAAGAAAAAAAAGGTAAATCTTTGAAAGAAGAATTTCTTCTAAAAAGATCAATGATCTAAGAACAAGATCAAGATCTTAAAATAAAAAAAGGGATCAAATAATAAGAATAAAATAAGAAGTAATATACTTCTTTATTAGATCATTTGATCTACACAAAGGCATTGCCTTTTGATGAACCACTGGTTCTGGAATCTTAAAAGATTTTTTTCTTGAATCCAAAATTGGATCAAGATATTAAAACAGTGCCTTGCACTTGTAAATCTGCACTGTTGCGCTCTTGGGTTGGCGCAAACCACCAGAGAGCGCCACGTGTCAGCTCCAGAACAACTTGCGCTATGCGCTTTTAAAATAGAGCATTGCTCTCTGAAATTGGCGCAACTCACCAGAGCGCGCCACGTGTCGGCAGCGCAACAGCGCAATGCACTGGAGTAGCGCACTGCGCTTGCGCTCACCAGAGCGCCACGTGTCACCTCCACATGCGCTTGCGCTCATTAATTGGCGCAAAGCGCCTGACAAGCCACGTGGCCACTGTCAGATAATTAATGCACTGCATTATTGAAAAGAAGGGCCGAGCCCAATTAAAAAAAAGGGCCTAACAGGCCTAATAAAACGCAATGCATTATTTTTAAAAAGGGCAGAGCCCAAACAAGGGTCTGTCAGACCAAAACAGATGCTGTGCATCATTTAAAAGGGGCAAAGCCCAAATAAAGGTTCAACAGAGACCAAGATTAATGCTATGCATTATTAAATAAAAAGGCAGAGCCTAAGCACAGGCCTAATAGGCCAAAGATAAATAGAATGTTGAATATTTTCAACTGGACTTAACCCAATCATGGCCGTAAGTCCTCAAATTAAATTGACTGAGCACGATTGCTTCCTTAAATCAATTTACATCCGGTTCAAGGGTACATCTCTGAACTCCTCTGACATTTGTTGTTGTAATCCTTCAACGTCGTCAGAGAGGTGACGGGTCCCGACAACCACACATCAATACGGACTGTGGGTTCCTTAAACTCATGGACTTATGCGTCCTTAAACCAATAATACGGACTGTGGGGTCCTTAAACTCATGGACTTAAGCGTTCTTAAACCGACATACGGACTTAAGTGTCCTTAAACTCACGGACTGTGGGGTCCTTAAACTCATGGACTTATGCGTCCTTAAACCAACGTTCGTCCTCAAAATGGGAATGTTGGACCCCCATGTCCCTAAACTGGAACAATAGAGTCCCCAAATGCTCTTTTGTCGGATCTAAACGATCCCGTTTAAGTTGATCTTAGCCTCAAATACGGCTAACATATCCTTAAACCTTCAAACAGACTTTAGTCCCAAATTGGACTATAGATCCCCCAATCAACTTTGGTTTAAGGATACATCTCTGAACTCCTCTGACATCTGTCGTTGTAATCCTTCAACGTCGTCAGAGAGGTGATGGGTCCCGACGGCCATACATGCAATGGACCACTACGTCCCTAAACTGGAACAATAGAGCCCAAATGCTCTTTTGTCGGATCTAAACGATCATGTTAAGTTGATCTTAGTCTCAAATTGGACTAACGTATCTTTAACGAACGTTTGAGTTGATCTTAGCCTCAAAAATGGCTAACGTATTCTCAAACCAAAACCCCAAACACAAATCTAAGAAAATACGGATTTGGACTAATCCACGTCCTACGGGCGACGATATAAATTAGTCTCCGTATACAATCCACAGGCAACCACAAACAAAACAAACATACACGACACGAAGTGAAATTCTGGAGAAGGAGAAAGTTGTTACCGCGATACGGTAGCGTAATTAACTGCAGGGGCTTGCGCCTGTAGGGAAGAGCGTCCCCACAATCAAAAACCCCTCAAACGAGGGGGGATCTGACGAAGTCTGCTACATCGGCCACATTCGTCCAAACCTCCGATACACGGTGCCATAAATCAACTTGGCATCTTCGGAAAGGTGGACGAATAAAACCAAATAGCATCTGCCCCGAATATCAGGCAAGACGTTCAGTCTTGGCCGCCATTCGAAGGGGAACAGCCCCCAAACCAGACATCCAATTCTGATGTCTTAGCTCTCTAGATGTGTTGGCCTGTCTATTCCGTACTTTGCAAGTGCGGAATATGACTTGGGTCCCAACCAGAGACCCAAGACTTGGCTCTCTAATTGGGGGCCAAGTCTCTGGAGGGGTTTTTTTATTCCGCACTTTCAAAATACGAAATAATCTTTGGATGCTTAGAAAGGCTCACGTATAATCCGTATTTTGCAAGTGCGGCTTAAAACTCGCCTCATCTGCCAACTGCTAATCCTACTTGGCGTCTACTTGTCATTGATTTAACCCAAATATGCTAAATCCTTAAATAGTTTAAAACTAGCCTAAATACCTAATTAATTTATAATTAGTGTTAAATCCCAAATTTTGCCATCCCCGTGTAATTGGGATATGATGATGGTTAACTTCTCTCTAACAATTCTTACAAAGAAAAAGAGATTCAAGGTGAGTTCTTTCAAAATGGTGCATTGTTTCTTGTTTAATTTCCATTGGTAGGGATTCTTATTTTGATTAATTGTGTTAGGGCTATGAGTTGCATGGGGCTGAAAAAGAAGAAAGGGGGACAAAAAAGCTGAAGTAGAAAATTGTCTTGAAACAGCGAGTGTAGTTTCATAAAGTTTCCCCATGGTTTCAAAATGTTTTCAAGTCTTGAAACCTCATTTGTATTAATTCCAAAAGGAGTGGAGTTTCACAAAAGTTTTGCGCCCTTTCTCTGTCTCATACTAAAATAATAAAACAAGTTAAAATAAACGCTTCAAAAACTATGATGTCGACTAACCTTAAAATTTGCGAAACCCCAATTTTATGAAACAGCAGTTTGCACACACATTCAAACCGTGATTTCCAATAACTGCTGTGTGCAAATACCCATTTGAGTATATTTTGTTCTAAAGCTAGTGGCATAATAGTAGAGGTTAACATGAAGATATATACAAGAAAAGGAAAAAGATAGACGATGGATGAAATGGCAAAACTATTTAAATTGCTTTCATTTTTCCTGAAAGTTGCAGTGATGGCAGTCCAGCTGTTGGGTGGCTCCATCTTTCCTTGCCCACTTTCCACAGTACCAAAATCTTGCTATAAATAACATCACCTGGCCTTAAAAAAAATAATGATCTGTTGGAAGTAGAGACCTTTGCATTGTTTACTAAGAGATTCTCCCTCAAAAAGGGAGATCATTGTAGAGTCTAACTAGTAATCAAGAGGAGATATGGAAGTTGAGGCAAAAGAGAGGTTTACAGGGGAAGCTGAGGTTGTTTCCCTTGATTGGAGAGGCAGGCCATGTAACCCCAACAGGCATGGGGGCATGAGAGCTGCTTCTTTTGTTCTAGGTCTCTCTCTCTCTCTCACTCTCATGCTTTTTATTAGTTTATGTACTATGAATCGGTTTATTATTTATATTATGTCTATGATACCCTACACTTGTTATTTAAAATATATGAATGTTCTTAAAGAAATGGTTCTAGTTTAATATTTTTAAGGATGTGTATGATTTGGGCATGCATAATTCCTCCCGCCCAATCTCGAAACTATATACTTATTCGGGTACAATGATATCTTATAGCTACCAGTGCTTGGGTGTATAGCCCCGGTAGAAAAGGATTCTATGAATCCAAATAGAAGGAAAAGAAAATTTTCGCTTTGCAATATTTTTTTATCAGTGGCCAAAATTTTGGGTACAAAGTTGCTTATGGCTAAAATTGCAGGTATAACAGGGCTTGCTAAAGAGGTACACTGAATTAGAAGTTCTGCCTTGATGTCGAAACATAGTTAACAAATTCCAGAGATGGATAGGATGCTAGCAAGGAGAGAGGGGAGATCTTTTTGGTCATTACTCTTGTGGTTCTAACTAATTACCCTTGGATGCCTCAATCACTTATATTTCTGTATGTCAAATTAAGTTGTATCACCAACATTACAATCTAACATAACATTTAGGTTGGCACGCACGTCTCGCCACCTCTCTTACATTATGTTTCCATTACTTTACGAAGCAAAGAAAATTTTGCAGGTCGCATAATTACCAACTAAATAAACTTTTGGATGTTTGGTACTTTGATTGGTAGAAGAAGCCTTTAGTCATGTCTAGGATGATAGTATTTTGAGTGAAGTTAGACTAAGCTAGATTTTAACTATCGACTCATTTTCAATTCAGGTCTTCAAGCGTTTGAGATGATGGCAATTGCTGCAGTTGGCAACAATCTCATCACCTATGTGTTCAATGAGATGCACTTCCCTTTGTCCAAATCAGCAAACGTAGTTACCAATTTTATCGGTACTGTTTTCCTCTTGTCCCTCCTTGGTGGTTTCCTCTCTGATTTATATCTTGGTTGCTTCAAAACAATGCTAATATTTGGTTCGGTGGAGCTTTCTGTAAGCACTTCCTTTTCTAACTCATCATATCTTCAAATTTCATCTCCAAATCTTTTCTTTTTGAGCTAAATTACGAAAAACCTTCCTCACTTTTGTCCGTATAGCAAGAAACTCCGCCTCTTTATAAACCTGCATTTTTGCCTCCTAATTTAACATCCAATTTTTTTCCTTTCATTTTTCCAATTTCCAAAATACCTCTCGCTGAAAGTATATTAATTAGGGAACTGTAATGAAACAGCCTCAGAAAACTCAAAGTTATTTTGGAAATATATACTCTTTTTTTTGTCAAAATAGAAAAAGGCAAATATCGTTTAATTAGAGAGCACTGCGCAAGTTTGTAAAAGAGAAAAGAGATTTCCTGCGCGAAAATGAGGATGGTTTCTTGTAATTAGCCTTTTTATTCTAAAATTTGAGTAATAGGTCGTGTTTCTTTATCAGGGTTTTTGGCTATTATCAATCCAAGCACACTTTCCCCAGCTAAAGCCTCCAAAATGCAACATGATGGTTGAAGGAAACCACTGCACAGAAGCAAATGGCTTTCAGGCTTCCATATTCTTTATTGCTCTCTATTTGATAGCAATAGGGAGTGGGTGCCTAAAGCCTAACATAATATCTCATGGAGCCGATCAATTTATGAAGGATGACCCAAACCAATCTAAGAAGCTCTCTACTTACTTCAACACCGCTTATTTTAGCTTCTGTGCCGGAGAATTGATTGCGCTGACTGTGCTCGTGTGGGTCCAGACACGTTCGGGGATGGATGTTGGGTTTGGTGTGTCGACGGCGGTTATGGTTGTTGGACTTGTTAGTTTGATCAGTGGAATGATGTTGTATAGTAACAAGCCTCCTCAGGGGAGTATTTTCGCTCCAATTGCAAGAGTAAGACTTAGAAACCTTTCACCTTCCTGTTTTCTTATTTTTCAAATAGAGTCCAATGATATATTAAAAAAAAATTGTTGTCACCTTGTCGGAGATGTGTTTTATGCACTTAAATTGTACAATCAATTGTTTACGTCTGCTACCTATCAATTGTCCTAAAATTCATCATAACCCCTCAACTTGTATCTTTATCTAGTCTACTTGATTTAGAGTTCTACTCAATAGATGACACCATTTTTACATAAGAATTGATATTTGATGCATTAGGTATATACTTATATGTTAAACTTAAAAGTCAATATGATATATATTTTGATTTCTTCTTTTCATGAAAGTTATAGAGATCTTTCACTTCTACTCTTCTTTTTTTCTTTTAATGCTTAATTGCTTATGAGGATAGTCTTACTTGTTAGCTAAGTGTGTAGCATGGATTTGGATAGACACATTACAAGTCGGTTTCACGAGCTCAAATTTTTCCAAAATTTTGGAACACGCTGATTCTCTTGTTGTTTAAATATACATAAATGGTACCAAAAAATTATCATTTTAGTAAATCTAATGTAATAATACGAATAATTGGTTGAAGTTGACGCATAGATTGTTGGTCCTAGGCTCCTAGCCATTGATACACGTTCAATACATCTACAATACAATATAAATTTTAGGATGTTCCATGAGTATCTTCAAGGAATTTGAAAGATCCTGATATACAAATCTGATGGGAATACGATACAGATACGTCTCCTCAAGGACAAATCCGCGCAACATAGCTGGTATTGCAGATGATTCCAAAACCAGGTCATCAATGATATACTCCTTGTGCGATGAGGCTAATGCCAATATTTGATGACCTTGTTTTGGATTTTCAAGGCCGCTATGAACCATCTGTATACTACTTTTCAGAATTATGTCTTCAGGCTATTTAAATAAGAAAGAGTCCAGATGTATAATGGAAAGTATCTTGGATTCAATTAAGTTGTATGCCTTTTTTTTATTTATGGAAATCTTGGATTCAATACTGATGTCGCAGAGATCTATCGTGATCCTTACAGATCTATAATGGTATCCTTGAATCTGTGGATTATAAAATGTTAGCTTGAATAAATGTATAATGCTATATATCCTTGAATCTAGATTATAATATGTTAGCTTTAATAGCATAGCGGTATCTTTGATTCTGTATTGTACCATATTAACTTTGAAACCTATTGGTTCATATTGTGCTTCAGTAGAGAGTTGCGATTGGTTGGACCTTTCCAAATAAATAGTCCTTAATTAACACTTTTCAGAAGTACGCGATTAGCGCTCAAGGCCGCGCACTTCATAGAGAAAATTGTCCAAATGTCAAATAAAAACATAACACATCATATATGTACAACAACCAGACTCAATGTAAAAGGACATGATACATCATATATGTACAACAACCATGCTCAATGTAAAAGGACGTAAGGTTAATTGTATCTATTAATTCATTTCGCGGTCTAACTTTGGATGTGACACCTTTGGGAATCGAACGGGCACCCTCTGAGGAAAGTTTTATGAGGAAAGTTTTACCGCAAAAGCTATGGTCCTTTTGTTTCGTTTTGCGATTTCATATAGGCTATTTCAACTATACAACCATCTGCTTAATTTCAGGGGATCTCGCATGATTATATATTCATTTTGACATGAAATTTTATTCAGAATTAAAATCTTCGCAGGCTTTTATCTCTGCAATCACTGGGCAAAATCAAGTGTGCCCATCTCACATAAAGACGCTCCATGATAACCAAAACATTGCAAACAGTCGAGTTACAGTGACCAATGCGGCCAACCTTGCCAATCTCCACACTCACAAATTGAGGTAAATACTATCATCTTCATACGTCAGCACATTAAATTTTTTCCTGGATTAAAAAAAATAAATAAATTAGCCTGACATGCTAATATTTTTTTGAATTTACAATGTCAGCTTCTTGGAAAAGTCCTGCACGGAAACTAAAGTCGCGCAAGCAAAATCGCTCCTCTCTTTAGTACCAATCTTTGCGTGCACCATTGTATTCAACACAATCCTAGCTCAGCTTCAAACCTTCTCAGTTCAACAAGGCCGATCCATGAATGCCCAAATCGCCAACTCATTCCAAATCCCACCAGCTTCACTTCAATCCATCCCTTACCTCATGCTTATCATCTTAGTCCCCTTATATGAAATTGGTTTTGTCCCAATTGCACGCAAAATCACCTCAACCGACTCAGGAATCTCTCCCTTAAACCGAATTGGCATCGGACTCTTCACAGTAACATTTTCGATGGTCTCAGCGGCAATAGTAGAAAAAAGGAGAAGAAATTTATCGGTGAATTCTAACGAGATAATCTCTATATTTTGGATTGCGCCTCAGTTTCTTATCTTTGGGTTGTCTGAAATGTTTACGGCCGTGGGACTAATTGAATTCTTCTACAAGCAGTCTCTGGGAGGAATGCAATCGTTTTTGACGGCAATGACTTATTGCTCGTACTCGTTTGGATTCTTCTTGAGCTCTTTACTTGTTTCTTTGGTAAACAAGATTACTTCTTTCCATGATTCTAATGGTGGCTGGCTCAGTGACAACGACCTGAACAGAGATCGCTTAGATTTGTTCTACTGGATGCTTGCGGGGCTTAGCATGCTTAATTTCTTCAACTATCTTTTCTGGTCCCGACGGTACTATTTCAAGCATGAAGACCGCCACGAGGATGTTGAAAATAGAATGCCTTTATAAGAAGGTTCAATTTCCTTGCTTATATATAGAGAGTCCCCCCCCCCCCCGGTCCTATGTTTTTCTTCTCTTCAAGTAAAGGGTTAAGAAAACAATAGGGACTAATATATTACATATCAGACTGAAAATCTATGTACTTTGGCAAGTTTGCACTCATTTTTCGTCCGTTGCTTGTATATGAGAGATTGGCGCTGTCATATATAGGACCCTTTGAAGGGGAACATTTGGCTTGGACACTTGTTGTAATTAGTTCGGAAAAAGTTTGTTTGAAGAAGATTAGATATATCTAATCAATATTGCTTGGCTTTCTATAAGAATGGATCCATGAAGGCTCTTTTAACAAAGTATTTAAATGGCTGCATATTGCCTTAAAATTCATGTCTGCAATATTCTTTATGTACTCGATTGTTGCGGTATGAGCAAGTTCAATCTAATGACTCGTTCTAAAGACTTCTTTCTGATCATATATTAAGAGCAAAGGATAATTTCAGGATACCCCCTTCACTTTTTCCGATTACCAAGCTACCGCCCAATGAATAAAAAAACCGCGTTTGCCCCTTGATTTTGTTATCGAGGTAACCAACTCCAAATGCTTACCCTCACAGCCTTTGGACCACATGGAAAGGTCTTTGGGTGGAACTCTTGCATATAAAGACATAATTAATAGGGTAAAGAAATATATCTTTTAAGTTAACAATAATAAGGTACCGAATGGTTTAATCTCTTCTTAGGTTGTAGGATAACTATGCATATCAACTTAACATAATGCTTAACACATCCATAACAACTAAAATGTAAAACGTAAACACTAAAATTTATCGTCAAAATAACTGACACACAAATTGAAAATAACAATGAACTAAAAACTAATTTAGCAACATCAATTTATCAACTATATGCATATATGTACACAGAGAAACATTAACTAGATGTATACATTAAACGAGTTACATCTCATTAAAATATGATCATTATACATGTGATACGACAAAGTATATACATGCGTGCGACCTGTATATATGATGTATATGACACGTATACGGAACATGTATGCACACATATGACATACTCATACTTGTATCTGATACCTGTTTGGTAAATGTAGGGCAAGTGTCGGTGCATGCACGATACATGTTGGGCACGGTTATGATACAGTGTTACAAGTGTCCATGCTTCATAGGAGGAGGCCTCCTTCTATTTAGCCACTACACACACATCGATGCATGGGGTAAATATTAGTCAAATTGTCAGTGTACGACATGCTGGGCTCGTTTGCGGTACCTTGCAAGTGTTCATGCTTCATAGAAGGGGTATATGCAATTTAGCCCCACACATATACATGTGATAAAGTTTAACACATCCATAACAACTAAAATGTAAAACGTAAACACTAAAATTTATCGTCAAAATAACTGACACACAAATTGAAAATAACAATGAACTAAAAACTAATTTAGCAACATCAATTTATCAACTATATGCATATATGTACACAGAGAAACATTAACTAGATGTATACATTAAACGAGTTACATCTCATTAAAATATGATCATTATACATGTGATACGACAAAGTATATACATGCGTGCGACCTGTATATATGATGTATATGACACGTATACGGAACATGTATGCACACATATGACATACTCATACTTGTATCTGATACCTGTTTGGTAAATGTAGGGCAAGTGTCGGTGCATGCACGATACATGTTGGGCACGGTTATGATACAGTGTTACAAGTGTCCATGCTTCATAGGAGGAGGCCTCCTTCTATTTAGCCACTACACACACATCGATGCATGGGGTAAATATTAGTCAAATTGTCAGTGTACGACATGCTGGGCTCGTTTGCGGTACCTTGCAAGTGTTCATGCTTCATAGAAGGGGTATATGCAATTTAGCCCCACACATATACATGTGATAAAGTTTAAAACATATATGAAGGTTTGTGTTGTGAACACAAACCTTAAATTTTTGTTGTTTATAAGTTTTATCTTGAGCATTTTGAATTTTTGAAATTTCTGTTCTTATAAATCTATAGTATATTAAGAGTATCTTTCTGGCGACATCATCTACTCTTTTGATAGTAAGAGACCTCTCTCCACACTTTTGCACGTAGATGTAGCTTATCTGGGTAAACCACATTCTTTTCTGTTCGCCATGCTTTGAGCGTGATCACATTCGGAATTTTTGATCTAGCTTTCACATTGTGAATTAAATCATATGCCACAAAGAAGTTGAATAATGAAAATATTAAAGGCGCAAATGTTAATACCTTTGGCACAATTGGTAAGTTCGGCCCAAGTTCTTCTCACACTCCATAAAAGCTAGCAATCATAATCGATTCTCACATTTTTGTTAATAGGAATAGATATCATTTTTTCTGCATTTCCTGACTTAGACGGTCTTTCTAAATCTCTGGCACTAAACAGATGTCCTTCACTTGTAATTCTGCCATGTTGAAATCAAGGATAAAATGAGTAGATATTAGCTTTAAAATGACACATGTGATGCTAGAGCAGTAATTTATAATGACAATGATTGAAACTAAGCCCACATTCACATACAGAACATCAACATCATCAATATAGCAATATATCAGTAGATTTAAGTAGTTGCCTTTTTTATTTCATTGGCTATGGCCTCATCCTAACCTTACCATACTTGATGGGATTTAATAGCAATTTCTGTCTGAACTTTTATTGCACATGCTAATCAAGCTTATTTGTTCTAATTAGGCCCTTAACCACTGTAGCTAGCTGTAATCTCACACACAAAGCATGACCCTAACTCACACCAAGTGCCTTGCCAACTGAATCACTCACCACCATAAGAGCATTGTTTAGAGTGACCATTCTTTTAATGCTGCACTAACTATCGATGCAATTTTAACATCTTACACAAGTTTTCTAGTATAACTAGAAATTTCCTGTTCCTGATAAAAGTTCCTTTCAACAAAACAGGCTCCAACCACCAACCTACACAAAATGGTACCAAATTATTGTTGATTCATGTTCATGGGATTTTGATATAAGTGGACTTCTAACAATAAGACTCAAGTATTGTTAAGTTTTGACCCATCTTATATTTTATACACATGTGTTTCTTTTGTTGTTTCCAATGTGAGACGATCATTAAAGTTTCCTCATTTGGTTTTTACTTTCAACAATTATCATACCTTTTCACCAAAAATATGCACCATAACTTCAAAGTTCAGTGCGGTGCCAGTGACATTTAACAATTAAAATGTGCACATACCATATAAGTAATTGATTGAATAAATTCTCCATTGGCCAATCTAATATAAATTTCGCTATGGGTATAGAAACTTGGAGAAGGCTATCAAAGGGATATCATGGGTGAAGTCACAAAGACACATCAAGTTATTCAGTGAGTGCAATATTTATGATATTATAATTCAAACTGTTTTCTTTTTTGTTTCCTCATGAAATTACGTGTATATATGTTGCAGGTCGTTAGACGAGACTATTTCTTCATTGGAAATGGACTTCCGGTTGCCCGAACAAAACCAAAATGGACGCCCAGGTTCTACCCGTGGGTCAGGTAGAGGGTTGCAGAAGGCGTTTGCAGTGATTGGAATCAACACCACATTCAGCAGCAATAAGAGACGTGATACGCTTCGAGAATCTTGGATGCCAAAAGGTTGTACTTGTGTATGACCTTGTCTTCTTCCCGTAAAATGATCTTGTTTTTTTGGCGTATGGACCACAATTGATGATTTCATATGATCATTGCAAGTACAAAAAGATATTTCTAAAAGTTGATTTAATGCTCAATAGCTACAGCAGTAATAATCATATATGCTTGTTTACATTAATCTGAATGTGCTAATTTTTTTTCCTCATTTCTTGTACAGGATCCAAGCTTATGAGGTTGGAAAGGGGAAAAGGCATCGTCCTTCGGTTCATGATTGGGCACAGTGCCACAGCAGGGGGTGTTCTTGATGGACTTTCTAAGGCTTGATCATGTCGAAGGATACCACGAGCTCTCGACAAAGACAAGGGTGTACTTTGCAACTGCAGTATCCATTTGGGATGCCGATTTCTATGTAAAGCTTGATGATGACGTGCATGTTAATCTTGGTGAGCCATTTCAAATTAAATGGTATTCTGACGAAAATATTAATACCTTATAAAAACCTAGCATTTTATGCAGCAGACTTCTGAATTCAGATTACATGATTATGTGTAGAACATGCCTATTATGTTTATATTGCATTGAATTATTAATATAAATAGTCCTCATGCTGTATATATATAGTATTTGGCTAAATCTCATTGATGTTCACTAAAAATTGCAATATATCACATAATGTCTGTTTCAAATCCCAACAAGATGGCCCTTATATTTTTGGCGCATATGACAAGTTTTTCCCAATTTCACAAATTGTTCTCATATATATATATATATATATATATATATATATATATATATATATAAACCATGCAGTTCCTTATGTCCTTTAAGGAGTCTAGTGGTCTACACACACTGTCGTCGGTCTTTATTTCCATTCCAATTTCGTAGTTATTGCTTCAAATGACGCGTTCTCTCTCTTATTATTTGATGATGTTCGAGTTATATACGTAGGTATGCTTGCAACAACGCTTGCACGATATAAGAGCAAACCACGAATGACATTGGATGCAAGAAGTCTGGACCGGTTCTCTTCCATAAGTATGTAATAAATCTCCCACTTGCCTCTCTTCTGTTCCTCTCTGCATACTAACAATGTAGTACAAGATTTGAAAAACTTACAGATATATTTGCGTTCTTTGGAAAAGAGAAATAAACGTGCCTAAAAAAAATTGAAAAATCATTGAAATGCCAACTAAGACACGATTGATATCTCATAATAGACATAACACATTATTATTATTGTTAGACTGCTACAGTAAATGCGCTTCATTGGATGTGAATTCATTCATTAATGTACATTCAGCACTTTTAACCATAATGTGTGTGTGTGTGTGTGTGTGTGTGTGTGTTCGGTATATTTTGGCATCTAATACACAAATCTGTTGTAATGTTTTCAATTATTATTTTGCAGGGGAGTGAAATACCTTGAGCCAGAGTTTTGGAAATTTGGAGAAGAGGGAAACAAATACTTTGGACATGCCACTGGTCAAATCTATGCCATCTCTAAAGATCTTGCTGCGTATATTTCGATCAATGCGTAAGCATATACGGAAATGTTTTCTTTTTGTTTCTTTTTGGTAGTGTCAAATTACTATGGCAAAACTCATTATGTTTACTTGAAATGATTCTAGAGTAATTAAAGATGATTGAAACTGGATTTTACTTGTTATGATGGCCGATCAAATTAACTGCGCGCCAGTAGCATTTATTGTTGCCATATACATGAGGCGACATCTCAGGAGATGAATAAAATTTACTCAAATTTGTAAAATATATGCAAAGTAATATAAATTTCTTTCATCTTTTTCTAGGCCAATATTGCATGGATAATGTGAATGAAGATGTTTCTTTAGGTTCATGGTTACTTGGCTTGGAAGTCGAGCATATTGATGATCGAACCTTTTTGCTGCGGAACGCCTCCAGGTACAGAATTAAGCTATAAACTATAAGCATGATTTATAGTTTTCATGTAAAGGTCAACTCTGTGGATGATCTGAAAGTTTTAACCAAATATAAATCTAATTGCAACGCCATTAATACAACAAGATAATCATGTAACTTAACAAAAATTAAAACATCTTTACATAACTAATATTTACTTTCCTATACATCCTCGGCCTTGTCGGTCTCATTTTCTAGAAAATTAGTAGTACCAGCAGCATAACCTGCGATCTCAATCAAGAGCTTGTTCAAAGACTGTGGCTTAGAGAAGAAGGGGCAGTGATCGCTGCCCTTTATTTTGTAAACCCCTTGAGGGGGGTTCTCTCGGACGAGCTTCTCTTGGATGTCGGGGGACAGCATGCGGTCGTCTAGCGCTTGGATGTAGAATCTACGGACTGATCCGTAATTTTCTTGGGTGAGGGTCAATTTTTCCATGATCGGGGCGAGCAGGATCGGTCTCATGGATACTGCTGCCAAAGCCATGTCCTGTCATTGAGATGATACTGATTGATATGAAAATATGGAACATATTTTGATTGGTGACTGCAGCATAAGAAAAGGGCAAATTACAGCAAAACACCCTTTAGTATCGCTAATTTCACTTGACTGCCTTTAATTTTTATACAATAAACTCCAAGGGAGTTTTTCTTCAGTAAAATACACTAAACTAAGGGAGCTTAATATAATAAAAAGCTTTATCAGTCAATGAAAAACAACGATAGTTACGGACAGTTTGTTATATTTTATACTTGGAAAAAAAATTAAGATTTGCTTTTGGCCATCCTTCACCAGGAGACATAACCTTCTCCAACTCTAAACTCAATCCTATCAGGTACAGTTCTGATAACATAACATATGCCAGAGTAAACCTAGCTGATTTCCCAAGTGAGAAAGCGAACACCAAAACAAATTGCATTTGCAAACTGCTTATGAAAGTAGAAACGTCGACCAAAATTCTAGCATGTTAACTATAAGTCGGAGAAAGAGGGGCGAGCAAAATTTATAACTCAGATGTTAAGTGCCTCAAATGTGAGAATACATCGTGATTATTCATATTAATTGCCCATATAACCATATTGTCTGGTCATTTGGAATAAAAACAGTTTTTCAGAGGACTTATTTGTGAAGAAAATTGTCCAGTTGACGTTAAATTTATAGATACTTGCATGCAAAAAGAAAAAGAGCATTTTCGTTAACCGTAGATTTCAATTTAAAATAAAATAAAATTATATACTGAAAGAATAAAAGGATATCATTCTTCCATACCTTAGGAGAAGTTTGGTTGAAATAAAGCCCCTTGATATGTTCTTTGCCAAACATGAGTGCAGTAGGCGGCTTGTCTTTGCCATTTCCATACAGTAGAAACTGCGATTCTTTCAGGAATACTTCAGCAGGTCCTAGCTGCAAATTATATCTTATCAACACAAGAACCATCCAAAGAAAGGCAAAGATTCAAGCTTAAGGAATGTAAAAGCTATAAGAACAGGTAAAAATGTCTTCCCGGTTTTAAAGTGTTCGTCTTTTGGATGCTTCACAAGCTGATCCAAGTTTTCAGTTAATGCTGATACAGTAATCATCAATATCCAAGTCCTATCCTATCAAAATAGGACCATTTATATGTAGAAGCCTCTGACAAACGAAGGCCTCGAACTTTTAAGTCATATTATTGCTACTGAAAATTGACACATAATATGGTATATCCATAGCTCTCGATTACCGAATTAAGGCTAAATTACACTAATATACCTTGAACAGCAATTTTTTTCGCTAACTACCTTACCTTTTTTTAAGAGTAAAGTCCTTTAAACTTTTGGTTTTAAGGGAGTACTTACATATTCGGAGAACAGATCGAAAGGTCTCTGTCCATCCAGAACCATAGTAGCACTAACAAAAACAGCTTTTGAGACCTTTTTTGGGCAACGCTCGAGGGCATAAGATATGCTTGCGCCTCCACAACTATGCCCAACCAAAATAACCTGTGAAACACGTTATATTGAAAAATCTGCTCTTATAGAGACCAAAGTGCGTAAAATTGTATTTATCTTTTCTCGATTTTCCAGACCTTTTCATTCTCAGGAAGGCCGTTCAAGAAATCAATTAGAGGCTTCGAGTACTCTGCTAAATTTGTGATGCTGTTTGCATCTGTGTGGTCCATTCCAGACCCCGTGAGATCCAATGCAATGGGATGCAACCCTGCTTCCTCTAATAAAGGGATGATTTTATACCAACACCATGCTCCAAAGCCCTCTCCATGGACAAGAACGATTTTCTTTGTTTCAAGATTGTCAAGATCCAACGGGACCTACAAGTAAAAAATTTCATAGAGGTCACAATATTTTTACTAAATCAATCACAGAGCTTATTGAATCTTGAATGACTCATGAAAGCAAGAATTTAGCTATTACTACCATACATTGAAGCCTTTTTCTCCATCAATATAGTTAGAAGATTTAGACAGATGCAGCAAACAAATGACAACGATAGAGATGATGATCGTTGATGCATTGTGCCTTTTCTCCGAAAGTACTTGCCTGAAAATTCAGTTTTTGAAGGCAGGATCTCATCTTTCTGAGATTAAAGCAAACTTTACTCCTTGAGCGAAAGTAAATCATAATACTAACTTTAAGAAACAAAAACATTATCCACAATAAGAAAAACATTTCAAAACAGAAAAATAGAATAAATTAATAATTTGCTAAAAATCAATACAGTGTATACAGATAAAATGATATTCGAGGAAAAACATTAAAGTTTGAGTTATACCAATTTTCTTTACAAAGTTTTTTAAAAAAACATAGAAAGTGTCAAGATATTAATAACACTTTGATCTCTCTAATATTAACTAATCTCCAGTTGTCCTCAAAGGAAGAGGTGTTAAGTTGTTAACAAACTCTCTATTGTCTGTCATTGGCGAAAAGAATTCAATCTTGTTGCAAACTCTCCCTCAATTATTAACACTAAACTCTATCTAAAATACTCAAAGTTTTGTAACAAAAGAGAGGTCATACTGGGCAATGACATTGTATAAATGGATCAAATATCGGAAATATCGGCTGCTATATTTATCGCGTGCCACTTTCGAAATGTATCGTTTTCAAAGAATATCTTATGGGCTCAATATTAGCCAATATTTGAAATATCAGCCGCCATATCGGATTTATCTTTATTGGCCAAAAATTGGACACTCTGTAACTTATCGACTCATCATGAAGCTTGCATAATATTCGGCCAAACCTGTGTATAGTGTTTTTCATCACCCTATTGAGATAGGAATGCGCATCGCTTGTCAGGCGCGTACAGATTCCCCCGGCTTATGGTAGACTGGGGTTTAATAATGTGGGGATCCAAATCTCCGGCAGCTGCGGACAAAACTGCCGTTAATTAACCCTCGCTTTTGGAGCCAGGGAAACGGGATTCCTATCAAGATTTGGAGATACTTAAAAGAAATAGGTATTAAATGGCCGATAGATTTGTTTAATAAGGTTTGTTGACCAAAAAGATGCCAAATGAATAGAGAAAAAATACCCATGTACCTATCTATAAGAACAAGGATGCCATTCAAAGTTGCTCAAACTACCGAGAAATAAAACTTATGTGTCACGCCATGAAACTTTGGGAGAGAGATTGAACACAGGCCAAGGAAGGATATTAAGATAATAGAGAACCATTTTAGATTCATGCATGGACGATCGACGACTGAGACTATTCATTTGCTTCGTCAACTTGTCGAGCGTTTTCGAAAGAGGAGAAGAGATTTGCATATAATATTTATTGATTTAGTGAAAGTGTACGACAAGGTACATAAAGAGGTATTATGAGAGGACAATGATGAAGAAGGGGGTCCCCGTCAAGTACATTGACATAATCAAGGACATGTACGATAGAGTAGTGGCAAATGACAGAACTTGCGGCATCTTAACGTGTGATTTTCCGATTACAATTGGTTTACATTAAGGATCTACATTAAGTACATTCCTATTTACTATCGTGATGGATGAGCTTACTGGAACTATCCAAAATGAGGTATCTTGGTGTATACTATTAACTGATAATATTGTTCTAGTAAATGAGACGAAAGCAAGGGTCAATGCCAAATTGGAGTTACAGAGGCAAACGTTAGAATCTCGAGAGTTCAGATTGAGCAGGTCCAAAACAACATATATGCATTGCAAATTCAGCAAACAGAGAAGTCGATACCATATTGGTATAACACTGAAAGGACAAGAGATCACCGAATGATCAGTTTAGATATCTAGATTCCATCATCCAAAAGGTGGGGAGATCGATAGCGATATTAATCAAAGAATCCAAGTTGGTTGAAATGGAGAAGTGCAACATGGATTTTATACGATCGTAACTTTCCGTTAAAATTGAAAGGGGGTTATATCGGAGCGCTATTCGGCATGCCTTATTATATGATACAGAATGCTGGGCTCCTAAGAAGCATCATACACAGAAGATGCACGTAGCGGAGATGCGCATGTTTCGTTGGATGTGTGGTAATACTAAAAAGATAAGGTGTGAAATGAGGATATTCGTGCAAAAGTTGATGTAGCACCTGTGGAGGAAAAGACGCGGGAAAACCGGCTAAGATGGTTTGGTCATGTGAGACGCAGACCTATAGAAGCACCAGTTCGACGAATGGATACTCTCGATATAGGCAATGTCAAAAGGGCGAAAGGAAGACTGAAGAAAATATAGATGGAGGTTATTCGAAAAGATATGGTTGCCAAAGGCCTCAATGAAAGTATATTGTTCAATAGGAGTGAGTGAAGGCGGAGAATTCATGTACTGGACCCGGCGTGATTATCATGTTGGTTCATGTAGCCTATCCCATATGCTTGGGATAAAAGGCTCGGTTGTTGTTTTAAAGTGAGAACCTCCGATTAACTGGTTAAACAGATCATGTGAACTCAATGTATAGTATGCGTATGTGTCTTGAGAGTGTTTTGGGCATATCGGGGGCCTCGCAGAGTTTACGGGGGTCCCGCTACCCGAATAGTGAGCTGGGGATTAAGGGGGCCAGCAGCCCCCTTGCGGGATGCAGGGTAGTGCCCCTTTGGAAAATTTTCTGAGAGAAGGCTTTTGAGTGTGGGGCGTGTTTATCTTATTCATTTTTTTGTAAAATATTTACAAGAAAGATAGAAGTGAGGGATACACATGTGCTTCACGCGCATTTGGCAAAGTGAGCATGTGGTAAGGTGCGCACGTGACAAGATGCGTATGTGTCAAGGTGCGCGCCTGGAGAGATGCGACCCCGACAAGGAGCGCGCCTAGCAAAGTGAGCACCTGGTGAGGTGCGAAAGAGTGGGGGCAAAGGGTCTTAAATGGGCCAAAAGGTCCAGTGAGGTGCGCACCAGGGCCGGCGTGTACCTGCCACGATGTGCACCCGACAGGGTGCGCATCTAGCCAAATAGGCACCTAGCGAGATGCGCACCTAGTACGGTGCAAGCAAGGGTCGAAACCCAAAGGATCTACAACTCCGAACTCAAAAAATTTTGATGCAAGAAGATCAAAGAGGGCTCTTTTTCCCTTCTACGAGGCCTTAGGACGTGCGCAAATGGGTCACGACGCGGGTTTTTCGCTCTTCTTCCTCTCCTCTATTGGATCGTAAAAAGAGATGGAGGGCGGTAAAAGTTACTCCTTTGGTGATTTTAACGGGAAATTGATATTCCTCTCAATAGATTAATGGCCAAAATCAATTTTGTTTTTAAAAAAGGAGAGGATTTTCCTTGGATTTAATTGAAAAAGAGAGGAGGAAGAAGGAAGACCTTGAGAGAGAGGAACAAAACCCTAGATCTATTTGAGGAATAGAAGTTCTTATTCATTTCTTGTTATGTTTGCCTCTTATAGGCTGCACATTTTACATATAGCACCCTTGAGTTTAACAAAATGGCACTTGTGCCTTTCCCATGCCATGTGCTAATTTCTTTTTTGTGCACATAAGCCATGGGTTTTTACAAAATTGGCTTCTTACCCATTTAATTACATTTATTTCCTAAAATTTACATTTATATTTAACCATAACATAATTTTGTTCCTTCATGGCTTGGACCGGCCCCCTTCCATACTTGGGATTGACTTTGGCTCGAGCCCGCTTGCTTGGGCTCGGGCCCACTTGACTTGGGATTGACTTTTGACTTTAACTTTGATGGACAAGAGGGGTGTAAATTTTTACCCCAACAATATTTTTATGATAAATGATATTTTAAGATTTTATCATAAATCTTTTTTTTATAAAATTTGAAAATAAATATGTACGGTGTTCGTTGTAAACTATGCTTTATCATAAATCTCTACTCTGCGGGCAACCACCAAACACCTTAGTTGTTAATTATTTAGTTAATAATTAACAGTAACTTAAAATTATTAACAAAATAATTAAGAAATATTTAATTTAATTAATTATATTTATTAAAAGGGCATAATGGCCATTTAACATACGCAATTAACACTATCAAATAGAGTGGCATTGACGGTTAATCATGGTAGTTTTTTTTGGAGATCTTTTGGTATTTTGCCAAACGATGAGACCTTTTGTGAGTTTTATGGAAATAAGCCTATATATAATAACTTGAAAATTAAGATAGAAGAAGATATATTGATAGGGATAAAAAGGAACTGGGCCTTTATAGTGGATATTTGGTTTATATTGTGTTTGGATATTGGGTGGCTATGCTTATTGTTATACACCGATTAAATGGTCATTCGTTTGTATTTTTTGTACAAGACCAATTATGCGGCTACTTACCCTTTTAATACCATTCGATGCGGTTGCTACCAGAAATCTTTCAAGCATGGATTGATCAGTTTTTTAAACCTAGTATTACAACAATGTTCTATTACAAGTTAAAATGGAAAAATCATACAAGCTATACGCTAGAAACTACATGTAGTGTGTACACTTTTTTCAAGAATGCCTCATTCCTTGAGTACATTCTCTAAAGACTATAGCATAGGTGTATCTCTACTCTATGAAGGGCTTTTTTGCTTTAAGGAGCACACCTTTTTCTACATTATCAGGGAATTATAATCACTAACCCAAAAATTGAATGCAAAATCCTTTTTGGTCCATTGTCTCAGCATAGTTCAGTTTAATCATTTTGATTGCATAGAGCAACGTTGGATAACACTGTAAAAAAAACTAAAACATAATGTAAAATAAGAACCCTTTAGAGTTGGGGTAATCTGTTTCAAACTCCACACCAACAGGTGATAAATATTTACATTTAGTTAATAAAATTTTGGAGGTAGACTGCCCCCCCCCCCAAAAAAAAACCGACTCAAACATACACGGAGGAAAAGAGATAATAAGCAATTATTTAACATTCTGTTATTTATCTTATATGATTACCAATTAAGAGAGTGAATCAACATGTTGTGATCTTACTATTTAGGGCAGAAACTTTGTGCCGCTACAAAAAAAATGCAGACAATCTTAATTTCAAATCGACCGAGAGAACTTTAGAATTCATAAGGACATTTATATAGAGCACCATGTGCAATTTACATGAGGACAAGGCTAGTGTTTTACTGTTTCCTCTAAACCCCTATTCTCTATCACCACATCCAACATGCGAGGGTGGAAGGGAGGAAAATGGGGAGCCAAGGCCCCTCAGAGCCACAAAGATTTTATGGTTCACTCTTACACATTTGCAGATTTCTTTGTTAATTTGTTTTGCAGGCCCCACAAGTAGATGATTATTGATTGGAAGTTGGCTATCCTTTCATTTCAAGCTAATCACCTAAACAATGTTTCTATTAAACCACTAAAAACTGTAGCTTTATGAAGGCCTTTCATTGTTAATTCGTTTCATAGGGCCCCTGATTACATTTTTTAAGTGTTTAAATTAAAATGCTATTTAAAATAGAGAGGTGGGTATCAACTAACATAAGAGGGAAATTTCCCTCCTCAAAACTATAAGCTTTTTGGATGATCTTCACCATCCATCTTGATGTCATCTTCATGACTTCAAACATATGCATGCCAAGCGGTTGATTTAATGATGAAAAATATTATATTAGCAGTGGACCGCTAGTATGCATCTATATGATGGAGGTTCAGAGAGTATTGAAATCGCACAATTTTTTGTGTTCTTGTTTTAGATCATGAAGATCAAGATGAACGAGATGCAGAGGATGGTGAATGGTTGACTTTTAACCATGTGTCCTTTAACCCCTACATCTCTTTTTATTATGTGATATGAACTTTGGCTTCCCAAGAAAAAATTCCTGCCCCTGCCCTGCCTACATGGATTAAAGTTTTGGCAGCACAAATAACTTTAAATGAATAAATTGTGTAGACTCAAATGACAAGCACAATCATTCAATAAAAGCTAAAAAAACATTTTAAGCATCAAACGAACACACACTACATGCGAATCGAAAGAGAAGTCTTAAAACAACCACCCTATGGGTAGATACATGAGTGGCTACTTTATATCACCTTCCCGGTATACAGTGAATCGATGACTATGATGCACGAAGACGGTTGTAGACACAGGATATGCCAAATTTGTATAAAGGAGGACACGAGGACATGGCTATATTATTATCGACACATTTAATAATATATATTAAACAAGATATAATAAGCTACGAGAAGAAACATTTACTAGCATCGGTTTAGGAGCACAATATGTAAAACACATAAGTACAATATTCATAAGAGTTAAAACAAACAAAGTATTAACCCTTCTTTAATTGGAGCCAACTTTCATACCCGACTTCATCATTTCGATCAATTTGGACCTTTACTCCTTACTTTAGTCCATCAAGAAAGATATTTGAAATATTTAGTATTCTTATATCCTCGAAGATATCAAAGTTGTCCACACATATATTCCACATTATTATTTCTCAATCTCCTATGCAATGTAAAGGTGTCGGACGCGTCCAACTTGGGAAGACACGGCCCTAGCGTGGCGGACATGATGTTAGACGGAATGTCCAAAATTGCTTTAAGAGCACAACTAAATTAAATTAAACCTATAATTTCATCTACAACAATAAGTTCTCTTGTCTAAAACTAATAGTAAAACACATAAAAAATACAGTTCATAAGAGTTTAAAAAACATATTAACCCTTCTTTAATTGGAGCCGACTTTCATAGCCCGACTTCATCATTTGCATCAGCTTGAATCTTTTCTCCTAGCTTTAGTCGGTCAGGAAAAATATTTGAAATATTCTTGCATCATCAAAGATATCAAAGTCGTCCACACATATGTTCCGTATTCATTTCTCAATCTCCCACGCTATTCAGAATTATCAGACACATCCAATTTGGACGGACATGACCTACGCGTGTTGGACACAGTATCGGGCGGAGTGTCCAAGTCTCCGAGTGTCTGATAGTTGTCGGACATTGACATGGCAAACAAATAGGAGTGTATGTGCTTCCTAGGTTGATGGAAAGTTTTGATACTTGAATATGCATTTATTTCTACTTGGATATAAATTTCACCTATAATTCCACACAGCAAGTGAATTTAAAGAGTAATGCTTATGGTTTCTGTTAAATTTCCTTGTGCTGATCCAAATCATAGCCTAGACTCTGTAGACTTTCATCCAATACGAACCTATCAACAGAAATGTTGTAGTGTCCAAGAATGGTTAAGAATTCATCAGTGAAAAATGTCTACATGGATATAATATACAGTTAAAGCCAAATGAAGCAAAAACAAACAATTGAAAACACGCCTGTTTCCTTAATTCCAAAAGGAAAAGACGAACAAATAAAAGGATAAACGAAACGAGAATATCAAAATTTCATAACTTATACAGTAAGGATTAGCCGTTGACGCTATAATTCAGTGATGTGATGATCAAAGAGTTGCAATAGCCAAATATACTCACCATGAGCCAAACACAAAATGATCAAATGAAGGATCTAAGGAAAATTATGAAATCAATTTCCACTATAGATATATTATTTCTTCATCACCAATTCTTAAAGCTATAATTTATGGAACCAATTAAGCAAAGTCAGCACCTTAATGTTCAATTTGTTCTTATAAGAGGTATGCCAGCCAACCATTGTTACAAAATCAAGAGTATTTGTTTCACTTTTACAATCACATGATCCATCAAGTCTAAATCTTATTAAAGTGTTCAATAATATAGAAGAGCCTAATATAAGGAAAGCATTAGACTCCACTCATATAAGAACACTATGACCTTTACATTAATATTCTAATATAGCAAACCAAAGTAACTTTAAATGATTAGGCTATCATTAACTCCCATATATAGATTCAAGCATTTGAATCAAAGACATCGATTGGCCTAAATACTCAAAAAGTATAGTGTGATTTGGATCTCACCTGCTTTGCAGTGAACCTATCAGAAATATTATGCCTTCTTGAGCTTGTAGACCCAATTCTTCGAGACATCGAGCCCTCGAACCTCTGCGAAAGCTGATGCTGCTGAATTGCCATCGCCAAAGCTTGGTGGTGCAGCAACTCTTGCTCAGATTCCAACTTCCTCTGAGATTTTGCACTCTTCTTGCTTTTTGAACCAATGCCATTCCTCAATTCCTTCTTTGGGATGCAGGCCAAGTTGCCCATCAAAGATTATGGACCAAAAAACTAGAATTCAAAGATTTCCCTTTTTCTTTTTTGAAATTTTTTGAACTATAGGATATAACCCTCAGAATTTATCATTCTGGTAATAAAACCTCAAGATTTTATACATTTATGGAGGAAAAGGAAAGCTTTGAACGGAACCCAGATGGAAATTTATTCTTTAAATTGAGAACAAATCAAAAAGAGGCAAAATTTGGGAAATTATTTCCGTATGAGCCGACAATAAAAAAGAGATTTTGATGCAAACCCAAATGAAATTTCGGTTCAAACTCTAAAAAAATATATATATATATTAAAAAAATTCTAACAAATATTCCCTAAATTTTTTGAGAAATTTCTGGAAAGATGTCACCTTTTATAAAAATCAAAGCAGAAGAATCGAAATCACTAAAACTAAAGGGGAATTTTTTGAGGAAGAGGATGAAGGAGCCATGAGAGAGATCGCGGGGGGTGTTAATGGAATTTTTTGAAGCATTAAATTGAGAATGAAGGTGAGTTATAAAGGGCCCTGCATCTTTTTTTTTAGTAAAAGAAAGTGAGAAAAGACAAAGCAATGGTTCTGTGGTAATTGACTTTTCGTCAGGGTTCACAACATGAAATCTTGTATGTATAAGAAATAAATAATAAAAATTAAGTAATATACTTTCTTATATAAGTTTTTCTAATATCAATATTTAAGTAAATTTAATGATAATGAATGTGGGGGTATATCAAAATAACCCAAAAAATACCAAAGTTTGAATGTGTTATATCAAAATATGAAATTTTTAGATGGGGTAAATCAAAATAACCCAAGAAAATAATGAACGTAAGCGATATACTTTCTTATAAGTTTTTCTAATATCAATATTTAAGCAATTTTAATAATAATGAAGGTGTGGTAAGCTCAAGGTTGGAGAGATTGAGATGGAATATGCGGTTCATTAAAAAAATTGATAAAGAGTAAATTATTTAATCGGTGTTAATGGGAAATTCTTTCACGTATCATATGATACTGATACTCATTTTTCACATTGTATAATTTTACCATATCATAAATGTGGGGAGATATAAGATACGTTCGAGATTCGATGAAAAACATATAATTGACCTTTTTATCTAGGTAATTATGTCATGTATAATTAAAAACGAAAATAGATGGATGAAATAATAAAAAAGTTGACTTTCTTAGCAATCAATTTGGGTTTCGAGGTTCATGCTCTTCTTACAACTCCATTGTTCCTGCTATCAAATCAAACGGTCGAAAATAGAGTAAGATCTTATCGGCGTCCAAATAGCAGGAACATAATAATAGATTAACAAAGTCCGTAGGTTTGAGTCTGATTTGTAAAGAATCTATTAATTACTCTAGCAATTTGTGGTAGAGAAAGATACTCAATGAAGAAACATGTTTAATGTGCGAAGAGATGAAATATCCTGAATAGCCCAAAACAATAATGATAATGACAACTTTTTTCAGCTTGATCTCATTAGTTGCCTTCTCACAAGTCACAATACTTGGCCTAATAAATTGACCAGTACTTGATTTGTCACACGTAGGGTCCGTTCAGGGAGGAGCAATGCTCGACCGCTTCCTGTTTGGGACAACTTTTTTCAACTTGAAAATTGTAGGAAAATTTGACCGAGTATGAGATTTGCTCGTCTAAGTGTTATCACCGACGCTGCGGAAACTATTGATTTAATAATTATTTACTCTTTGATATCCAAATATTTATAATCCTTAAAAAATGCCAGTTGTATTTTCAAAATTTTCTAAATCAATGGAAGAAGATAAAAAAGAAACGAGGTGGTAAAGAATTAGCCTGCCAACATTCTCATCCAATTGCTAATTTTTAATTAAGCAAAATAGTCGTTAGCAATTACCCATAACCATTAATGCTTTCATCATCAACCAAGTTGAGTTTAAACACTGCTAGCATGACTAAATGCATGACATGTGGGCAGGTGAAGCTTCTGCAAAGTCTGAAACATTACTGCTCTAATTAAATAATAATAATGATGCTCCCCATAAAAAAAAATTAGTACTATAATAATAATAATTTTTGGGTCCTAATGACGCGTATGTGTGATGTGTGCATGAATGTGTTTGCTGTGTTGTATACATAGTTTAAAGGCTTACATATCAGCGCAGAAACGCAAAAAAAAGAAGCTAGATTTAGGAGGCTTATCTGTCTTGCATGCTGATTTAACAGTTATGGCATGTGTCGATGCAATCTGCTTCTCTTTTTTTTATCTGGAAAAAGACAACTATTTGATGCATTGTGATCCATGAGGAATAATTTAGTATTCAAACATGGCGTGTATCAAAGGCAGTCACAGCAAAAAAATTAATGTGTGGCCAATGAATCTGACTGTCTTATGCACGTTCTCTGCACATGCAACTTCTTCAGGCTATAATGAACAAGGATGTAAATGAAATCAGATTAACTGAGCCAGCTTGTTCTATAACTGTATCTGAATTTTATGAATGAGATGAGTAATCAATTTTTGTTTCTTTCTGTATCCGCATCCAGTAACAACTGCCGTATTGACAACGTCTCTATCATGATGAAATTGGATTTGATTGGGTATAATTTTTTCAACGTTCATTTCATATCTGTATTTGTATACAACTTTTATCAAACATGAATATTAATCAATTCACATCTCCAATAACCATCCACATACAAATTCAAATTCATCCACAAATGCTGGATATTGATATGCTAACACCTATTACCGCTCCGTATCCAAAGTGTTTCCATTCCTAACAATATGTTTTGCCATAATGAATTTTCTAGGCAAGTCTTTTTTTGGGTTAAATAATTTTTTTTTACAACTAATAGGTGTTGGTGCTTTCAAATTAAAAAAAGAATTAGGGACACAAATTTATAAGGAAAAGGGTTTTCACTTTTTTCTTGGCAACCCAAAACTCCGCTTAAGCTAAGACTTCAACAATGATCCAAACGTTATTACATGAGTCGCTAATGCAAAAATACAAGATGCTTTATTTTGGGTGACTTTATGCTGTAATTTCGTTAAATTTTCGCTTAATGAAACTCAGGTGCATTCCCCATCATTTTGTTCCGAAAAAGAAAAACACAAGATGCTTTATGTCTCACACCTACACCTACAGGTGAGATCACGAGCTGATCAACATGAAATTGCAAATTTATAAATTTCATAAAATAAAAGGATTTGCCAAGCAATCTGATTTTGCGCTCGTGAAGACCGTTATATACTTGAAATAGATATATATTTATTCTTTCCATTCCATTCTAAAAAGAAAAGATAAATATTAGATTTGGAAATTATTAAACAACCCGAACATACATGAGTTTTTGATAGGGTACATCTCAAGTTGTTGATAAAGTTAGCCTTACGATTATTGGAAAAAGAAAAGGTTAACCTACAAATTTATTTCCAATGATAAAAAAATGAAAGTTTGTTTTTTTGACACTGGCCTGTAAGCACTAACCTAACACACAACACATCCATGCACACCACACACAAGCGCGCGCACACAACACACACACATTCAAAAGATCCACGAATTTGTCCCGAAATCATTAATTTGTGCCAACTCCTCCTCTCTTGGATCCCTAGGGTTCGAATACAACACTCTCCATGAAAGGAGAAGTGCCCATACCAGATGTTTTCGGTAAACCAATATACAAAACTTACAAAGGATATCTTATAGACTAGATTCCGAAGACTGCCGTCAACATAATACAAAGGAAAGTTATTTAATGAAATTACCGCATGCATAAATCTATTAATTTCGGTTTTTTTTTGCTGTCATCAAAAAATTATAATACTTTTAAAATGACGAGATTAATGATACAGAGAATACCACAACCCCAAAGATGGTAAAACAAGGGCTTAGGGTCCGCGGAACTTAGACCTTTGTTTGTTTGCACAGAAGTAACATGAAAGCACCGGAACTAAGCTTACTTCATGTACTTCACGTGTTTGTTTTGACGGAAGAAGAACTTGTAAGTTGCTTTATGGTGGTGAGGTGGATCCCATATGGCATAGTTACTTCTAAAATTTTATTCCCCTCCTCTTGGATGAGAAGTAACCATGAAACACAAGAAACAAGAAAAATCATTAACTATTTAATTCTTCTCTTTATTACTTCCATAAAATAATAATGTAATGCTGTTAATTTTTCTTCTTCTTAAATATAGTAAATTACTTAATTTTTTAATTCCTTCTTCCGAGAAACATACAAACAAACACTTGAAGTAAGGTTTAGGTCTACTTTCATGAAAACTTTTTTGGAAGCCATCAGTATTACTTTCAGTTCTTCCGGTACTTCCGGATATCCAAACAGCCCCTTGGGGTCGGGGAATGCATGAGAGCGAGCTTGCTGTGGACCGCAACTCCATATTTCTCTTATATCTATATATATATATATATTAAATCGGCCCTTTTTTGGGAACGAACTTGCAATATCTAATATTGGAGAGAAAATTGATACCAACTGACCGGTTGATTTCTCAAAAATATTTTGTCCCACGTCAAGTAATTTAGGCTTTGGGCCGCACGTTTTAGAGTTTAAGTGGAGACGCATCAATCAAAATAAGTCTAATATAAAGTGGAGACGAAAGAAATAAATATAAATTGTTGGACTTATATGATGGTTATAGTCATATTTAATTAGACCATAGTTTTCTGAAAAAGGGTTTAGTTTTATTTAAACTTGGATAAATTGTCACAAAGCCCCCGACCAATTTATTCGCTGCTAAAACACCCCTGGGCATTTTGCTGGTGTAAAAAATCCATGGGCCTAATTAAAACCCCTTTATACCGGCTGTTTACAATATCAAAACGGTTGGAGGAAATACAAAGCCTAAATAAAATATATACTCCGGTGCATTTTCATAAAGATTTTAAACAGCAAGGCCTTCCCAACGATTTTGAGTTTTTTAGACACAATTTACCCTTTAAACTTTGATGCCTAATCAATATAATAGATAAGATGGTGTTGTAATAAAATTTTATGAAAGCATGGACATGCAATGATTTGGTGAAGAATTGTTATCAGAGACATGAGAGAGAGTTTATTTTCTGTATTGGTCAAATACAACTTTCCACGATCTTATTTGTTATGATCTTCATCGTTCGTCTTGATCTAAAACATTCATACACTAATTACCTTATGATTTTCATATTTTTTGACCATTGATTTGATTATACAAAAAGTTCTATTAGATGCAAGCACAATTAGTTTGTGTCTGAATCATATTAATTTTTTCGCATAGAATATGCTAATCAAGATGAGCAGCACCGATCATTCATAGATTTTTGGCTTCTTAACAATCCATGAGATAATTGTTCTCCTATTATTTTTGAACACTCGTTCCTTTTAATAAAGACATCTATTTATCTATCTATTTATTACTCTAATACAAAATTGGCTTGATCAAGATATCTTTTGCACGTCAAAACACTATTGTTGGAATTTTCCCTTTTGCTCCTCTCTTTATCCACATATATTTCTTTATCTTTTTCCCTTCTTCATTTCCAAAAGTCCCATGGAACCTAAGAACCCAAAAAAGTTTATTTGAAAGCTATCTTTTTTTAATTATTTAGTTTTTATATTTTATTTCATTTCATTAAGCTAAAAAGTTATTTCTTAAAAATTCCCCATAATTAAAACCCAGCAAGTAATTTTTTTTCTTATTTTTTTATTTTAATCTTTGAAAAATGTTCATATGATCGAGTTTGTATTTGTGAATTTTCAATCGCAATAACATTAAAATATGGCATTTATATAGTTGTCATAATTGTTCTTGATATCCACTAACAAATCACGAAGTATATAGTAATTATGTTAAAAAACACCAATTGTTTCTGTGCAATCGTTAAATGCTATTAAGATTTAAGTTGTCATAAAAAATTTCTTATAAAAAAGATAGTTGTATGTTTTTTTATCCTGCATTGCTTACATGATAAGTTGAAGCAACGGTGTCTAGATTCGTTTATAGAAAAATAATATTTGTATCTAAATATCAAAAAAATAACAGCTATTATATATCATTTTTCAAACATAAATGAAAATATATCTATAAAAAAATAATATTTGTCCAATATAACAAAAAACAAAATACAATATTAGATATCTTTAAAAGACAAAAGCATGATTTTTTCATATTCCCAATTTACCCTTGAGAAATTTCTTTATCTCACATGCATAAGTAAAATGAAATCTAAGTTCTCACTGTAAATTGGAGGGCAAATTGGTCTTCTAGTTACTTCTCAGCATCAACTAATTTATGTTAAATGCACTGGAAAGTGTGCGACTCTAGTTTATTTCTTTGGACTGCTTACAAACTATATTAGCATGGGACCCAAACTCTTTATGGGTGAATATGTGATTGAATTCCCTTTTAAGTGGATTTACTAAAATCAAGAGAGAGTAGATGAGAGGGTATTAATGAATAATTCTTTTTTCTTATTTAAGAAATCAATTTAATATGGAAAGGCATATCAAAATTGATAACCAACTTCTAAGTGCATGTTTGGATATACTTTTATCATTGGGTTAAAATCCTAAATTTCATTTTTACTTCGGTTTAGGCTAATCCGGTAGAATTGTTTATTTAGATGGGGTTTTCTATAAGTACATCCATACGGAAAAAGCCTCCAAATGGTCAGTTCCCCCGGATTAAAAAAATCAACTCAAAACTAATTTTTCTAATCCTAAACTTGAATGCTTGCTTTTTTCGGAACTTAAACTATTCATTATCTCTTTCTTTCATTTTTCTTATTTTCTTTAATTATAACAAACAAACCATTCTTTATCTCTTTCTTTCATGTTATTTATAAAGTTCTTATCCTAAATTAACCAAACATTTATTTGACATGGAAACTCTTTAACATTTTTTACTTGAAGGAATATAGGTGCATTCCGGTACATTATTATCCAAAATTCAATCCGTCGGATCCAAACACACACTAAGGTTTTTATTTTGTAGTCTTTGATTTCTGACAAAATCCTAAAGCAAAATTCAAACTTCTTTGACCCTTGGTGAAATAGGTTGAGAATGGAAAAAAGGATTTTGGTGTTGGTGGAACTTTTTCCATCTTATGAAAAGAAATTTATAAATAAAGTGTTTTTCCTTCAATAAATTGTTACCATAAAAAACTGTTTTATAGTTTATATGCATCTTTAATTTAAAATTTTAATTTTACATTCATTATTTTATTATATATTCAGTTAAAGAGACATAAATAAATTAGTTATGGTCATTTTTTTAAATCTTTTCTCTCTGATATATTATATTTTTAATTTTAAGATTTATTTCTTTTCTAAATTAATGAAGTTAACCTATCATTGTGTTTAGAACTAATAAATGTTTTAGCTCTTTTAAAGAAGAAGCTCCTTACAAGAGTCTATATTGTATTTGAGATTTTTTTTTATTTTGTTGAAACTTTAATTGTTTCCATGTAAATTTAATTCTTTGAAAAAGCATGTTTATGATCTTTGGCAATATAAAAATAGGTTAATTGTTTATATGTATTAACATTAACATTAACATTAATATTAATATAAGAAGAGTTGCACCAAGAAAATTCCCTTTTAGCTTTAAATAGATGTCATGAACAACTAATAATAGTTCATATGTTTTGTTATAATTTATTGGTTCTCTTCTTTTGCATAGGGTGGAAGAAAAAGAATCGATGGCAAATATAAATCCAAAAATGTCTTCACATCGCATCTACAAGTTTATATTGATCCCAAAATCCATATATTTTCGTATGTTCTTTCTTTAATAAAATACCGTTTCCTTTCGAACATCGACATATATTTACACTAGTAAAATAGGGGGTTGCCCCTACGGATAGTTTAATCCGTAGGGGCAGAAATAACTCGGACCTACGGATATATCCGTAGGGCTAAAAGGTTGCCCCTACGGGCAAAGACGTCCAAGAATAAAAATATTAATTCTTAATTAGGTGTTTGCCCCTACGGAGACGCAAACAAAAGACCTACGGATATATCCGTAGGGGCAAGTAAATATCGATTTAATAAAATCCCAGATCTCGATCGCCTACGCTCATTTCCCTCTCTCTCTCGATCGGGCGCGAAAATAAGCCCCCAATGCGCCACGCCGTCGCCGCCAAGGTTGTTCTCCTCGTGGCCACCGCCGGTTTCGTCGCCACTGGAGTTCTCGTCGCCACCACGGTTAAGGTCGTCGCCACCGCCGTTCAGATCGTCGCCCCTGCCCCAGCAGCCGTTCAAGTGAGTAAATCTCGAGGTAAGTTAAAGAATTTATTGGATTATTTTGGGCTTAAGTTTCATGGCGCGCGAGTTGGGGTTGGGCTGGGGTCGCGGTCGCAGTCGGGGTCGGGTTAGGGTTGGGGCAGGGGCTGGGCTGCGGGGTCGGGTTCGGGGTAGGGGTAGGGTTAGGGTCGGGGAAGGGGAAGGGGAAGGGTCAATTTATCAATTTTTTTATTGGGGGTGCGGCTGGGGCTGCGGGCTGGGGCTAGGGCTGGGGAAGGGGAAGGTCAATTTATCAAATTTTTAACAAGATTTGTATTAGTTTGCAAGAACACTTAAGTTTATCATAAAATATTGTTTGGGTTTTCCATTTATATCTTTTAGCGGTATGTATCCGTTGTCCCAAATTTTGAATTATCTTATACTAGTATTTATGCATGTGCAGATCTTCTTTATCCTGACAAAAGATCCATATCCATTATCTTAACTTAAAATCCTTTAGAGGGTGCTAATCCTAAATAACAACAAAATGATGTTAAATATTTCATCCGATTTTCACAAGATCATACTTGAAAAAAATGCAACTACTTTCACAATTTCACAATCCTAACCAACTCCCAATTTATTATGGTATTCGATCATAACTTGAGAACAAATTCTCTTTTCTATTGCCATCTCATATCAAACCCTAGAATCGTGGGCCATTTCAAATTACACCAAATTGAGGCAAGAATAGGATGAAACCAACATAACCAACAATAAAGAGCTTTATTTGGTAATATATATTGATGAACAATGGTTGCTGTGTTAAATCCAACCCTCACATCACATGCATATCAATAAAGGAGAGGACTGACCAAAATGCTGAATTTTAACAATTGTGAAAGTTCTTCGGTCAGGATATAACAGAAATAAGGAAAAAAAACCTAAAATATTTCTCACAAAAAAGAAAAAGCAAGCTTCTCTCCCATATCATTAACAAAGCTTATCACTTTTGATTCTCGAAATTATTTTACATTATATTTTCATTCAAAACGTTTTGCTAGTTTGCTCACCAACCGTTTGATAAAATTCCAAAACTATTTTTACTTTCCTTGCTCACAATTGCTCTTGACTACGTACAAATCTTGAAAACCCATTAACGCTCTTGCAATAATATGCAAAATCACATGAGGATTCACATTCATCACCACCACCTAAGGCTAGGGTTTGGGCTGGGGCTGCGGCTAGGGCTGTGCGTCCTCAAGAGGGCGATCATAGGATCGGTGAAGTGAGGTGGCTGGATATGAGATACGATGGATTTCCATGTGTTCAATGGAATGCTGAGGGTCAGAGTCGGTTATTCATATATCTCCCAAAAAAGAATGAGTTTGTTATCAAAGGTGTATTGATTTCTACATCAAGGAATATCACTTATATGTCATTCAGTGACTAAGTCTGTTTCTGGCCCAACCATATTTATGAATCGTTTCTTCTTTTTCCTTCTTACGTATATTTACTAGTTCAGACTGTATGCACCTCTGCAATCAACGCCGAGAACTTATACATTATAGGTTAATAGACATATGCTATGAAATCACGGTGCATATCGAATTCATGATATGTTATAGTCCCTCATTATTTTTACTGTGGTGAGAAAGCGGTCGCTGGTGGCCACAAGCCATAGAATTGGCAGTTGTCCTACCTGCGATAACATCTTACAAATCATCAGTAGACATCTCTGTTATATTAATCTTTTAATGTCAGCTTGCATGCATGTTTATTTGCATATTTCCTCTGCTAATTATATTCTTCTAGATCATGTTTGCCTAATCTATCCGAGGCTTAGCATAATCTAGTGGCGATAAACAATTCCATCTTCTGCTACTATAGTGGCACTGAGAAACTTCCATTTAGAAATGACAACACGTATTTTGTGGAAGTACTGTACATAATAAGAAGGAGAAGACAGTAATGTGGCAGAAGAAGAAGAAGAAGACAGTAATGTGGCAGAAGAAGAAGGAGAAGACAGTATGCATGTATATACATTTGAAATTTAAGTAAAAACAACCCTACACTTAAGCGAAATCATAAATCGAAACACACATATATAGAATACAACTCATACATGGGTATCCTCAAATCTAGCTTTCATTGAATTTGCACGCGCACTTAAAATAACAACCTTTATACTAAAAAATTATGTATGCCATTACTTAGTAGTTTATGGTTTTTAGACGCAAAAGCCATTTGAGAAATACTTTTCCAACCCACTATTAATCCATATTCTCAATATAGTCATTGAATTTGCACGCGCACATAATAAGAAGGAGAAGACAATAATGTGGCAGAAGAAGAAGGAGAAGATAATAATGTGGCAGAAGAAGAAAAAAATGACATTCCTCGTTCTCTGTTTCAGCATCAATCTTCTGATATGAACTAATGATGGCTTTCACATAGGCTTTTCCCTTTAGAGACTTCTTAGTGTCCAATGGAAAGCATACATCAGATTTGTGCAGGTCGGGTTCTTCTATGATTTTCAAGAGTCTCAACCGATTCTGTAAATTACACTCTAGTTGGGTGGTACTTTTACCATTTCTCACTGCAGGTGCGCTCTCTAATATCCATTTTGAATGTAATATTATCGATATTCAAAATGGATATTAGAGAGCGCACCTGCAGTGAGAAGTGGTAAAAGTATCACCCAACTAGGGTGTAATTTACAGAATCAGTTGAGACTCTTAAAAGTCATAGAAGAACCCGACCTGCACAAATCTGATGTATGCTTTCCATTGGACACTAAGAAGTCTCTAAAGGGAAAAGCCTATGTGAAAGCCATCATTAGTTCATATCAGAAGATTGATGCTGAAACAGAGAACGAGGAATGTCATTTTTTTCTTCTTCCGCCACATTACTGTCTTCTCCTTCTGCCACATTACTGTCTTCTCCTTCTTATTATGTGCGCGTGCAAATTCAATGACTATATTGAGAATATGGATTAATAGTGGATAGGAAAAGTATTTCTCAAATGGCTTTTGCGTCTTAAAACCATAAACTACTAAGTAATGGCATACATAATTTTTTTAGTATAAATGTTGTTATTTTAAGTTTTCCCTTATAGAGATATGATCTAACTGCATCTATCAACTATAAGTGTGCAGAAAATTATGATAAGAAATCATAAGAAAGGGTCGTAGCCATGCATAACCTTGAATCTACATACCAAATCATGCAAAAGCATACACTTATTGTCACCTTGCCTTGGAATATAAAATATCTTGGAAGACTATAAGCGAGCATTTAAATCTTGATAGCTTTTGACTTCAACATATATTTTTCTCAAGTACCATGAAATATACTTGCTCCGTATAAACCGTTTTCAGGAAGATGGATTAATAATGACAAATTATCCATTGTGGCTCACTAGGTTAGTATTTTCTCTTCTATTGACCATCTTTCTAATCTGCTTGGTAAATTTATTCGGAACCGGCTGCGAATCATTAAAAGACATGCATAAGAAAGAAAGCTAAAATACAGATATATAGTATACCGATACATCGAAACTTCATAGTTGCGATGGCAATCCAGAGATATTTATTTCTACACACGTGGTGCGCGTGCGAATGCGTCAGGCATCATGGACAAATATTTCAGAACATGGAAAGTATTATTCGTATAAAGTAATTAAAACTTTTAAACACCTTGGGTAGATATTTTCTTAGTTGATGCAATCATATCATGAGGACTAAATTTAAGCTATTATACATATGCTTATGTATTTTTCTAACCTAATATATCACACACAGAGAGAGAGAGAGAGAGAGAGAGAGAGAGAGAGAACACCAGGTAGATAGAGAAATCAGGTAGCAGGATCCTGAAGAAATGGAGTCCATAGCATTGCTCATCATCATCATCCGTGATCCCTTTGAAAAAATATTATCAAGGGGATCATGGATGATGATGATGAGCAATGCTATGGACTCCATTTCTTCAGGATCCTGCTACCTGATTTCTTTACCTACCAGGTGTTCTCTCTCTCTCTCTGTGTGTGTGTGTGTGTGATATATTAGGTTAGAAAAATACATATGCATATGTATAATAGCTTAAATTTAGTCCTCATGATATGATTGCATCAACTAAGAAAATATCTACCCAAGGTGTTTAAAAGTTTTAATTACTTTATACGAATAATACTTTCCATGTTCTGAAATATTTGTCCATGATGCCTGACGCATTCGCACGCGCACCACATGTGTAGAAATAAATATCTCTGGATTGCCATCGCAACTATGAAGTTTCGATGTATCGGTATGCTATATATCTGTATTTTAGCTTTCTTTCTTATGCATGTCTTTTAATGATTCGCAGCCGGTTCCGAATAAATTTACCAAGCAGATTAGAAAGATGGTCAATAGAAGAGAAAATACTAACCTAGTGAGCCACAATGGATAATTTGTCATTATTAATCCATCTTCCTGAAAACGGTTTATACGGAGCAAGTATATTTCATGGTACTTGAGAAAAATATATGTTGAAGTCAAAAGCTATCAAGATTTAAATGCTCGCTTATAGTCTTCCAAGATATTTTATATTCCAAGGCAAGGTGACAATAAGTGTATGCTTTTGCATGATTTGGTATGTAGATTCAAGGTTATGCATGGCTACGACCCTTTCTTATGATTTCTTATCATAATTTTCTGCACACTTATAGTTGATAGATGCAGTTAGATCATATCTCTATAAGGGAAAACTTAAAATAACAACCTTTATACTAAAAAAATTATGTATGTCATTACTTAGTAGTTTATGGTTTTAAGACGCAAAAGCCATTTGAGAAATACTTTTCCTACCCACTATTAATCCATATTCTCAATATAGTCATTGAATTTGCACGCGCACATAATAAGAAGGAGAAGACAGTAATGTGGCAGAAGGAGAAGACAGTAATGTGGCGGAAGAAGAAAAAAATGACATTCCTCGTTCTCTGTTTCAGCATCAATCTTCTGATATGAACTAATGATGGCTTTCACATAGGCTTTTCCCTTTAGAGACTTCTTAGTGTCCAATGGAAAGCATACATCAGATTTGTGCAGGTCGGGTTCTTCTATGACTTTTAAGAGTCTCAACTGATTCTGTAAATTACACTCTTGTTGGGTGATACTTTTATCACTTCTCATTGCAGGTGCGCTCTCTAATATTCATTTTGAATGTAATATTATAGATATCCATGCCTCTTTATGTCAAAATTACTTATATTGTCAATGTTTGATTGTCTAGTTGTTGGTGATGCGTCCATATCAGGGACAGAGGCCACTCCCGTTCATCCAGGTATGTTTATATATTATATAGGGCATGTATATTGATTTAGAATGCTTATCATAAATATACACACATTCCTTTTGCTCTTAGTCGTCCAACTCATTATCATGGGCTGCTTGATGAGATTAGATTTGCGCCTGATGATCTACAAGAGCTTGTTCACTCCCTGTCATATGTGTAAGCAGCGCTATATGCGAGTTTACCTTGTTAGTATGTATGTACTGAAATTAATTAATATTATTCAAATTTTTATACATGCAGATACCAGAGGAGCACATCTTCTATCTCTGTAGGTAAGGCTTTGAATTTGTTGATTTTGGTATTTCTTGTCAATTTTATAGACCAGTATGTGCTAAATATAATGTTCTGACAGTTGCTAGGGGGAAGGCAACATTCGAGGCTGCTGACCCCAGTCCTGGACGCCGCACACGGACGGCACCACGGAGGTTGGGAGAGAGGCCGAGGACTGGGCTCTAGCAGGGCCCATATGAGGTTGGACTCCACCCCGGTGGTTACTTCCTCCGTCTCCAGTTAGCGACGTATCCAGCAGGAACAGGAGAGCTTGAAGGCCACCGTTCAGGAGTTGAATGAGATGCTGGTATGTATACTACTTAATAGTAAAATATAATGTCATATTATAGATATCAACATATCCAATATCAGTACATAGCCTGAGCTTATTTGGTTGTAGACTTATGTTTTATTAATCATACATACATATGTAATTGAAATAAACAACGCTTTTCCAAACTAGATATCCAAACAGGGTTTCGAAATAACTTAATAATGATACGAATTCGAATAATAAACAGTTCTTACACGCTTCTTACACACGTTATATCCAGACGCGACAGGGTAGATCGGCCGAGCCTCCACACGCATCTCCTTCGGCTGCGGCTCCGCAAGCCACTACATCGGCTGCGGTTCCGCAGACAGCTCCTGTAGCTCCACCGCCCACTCAGACTCCCGCTCGCGACGAATTGCAGAGTTTATTGACCGAGGAGCAGGCGCGCGTTATTCTATCGTTATTCAGAGGTGGAGCTGGACCGAGCTAGGGTAGATTTTTGGTTCTTTTTTTTGAAACATATATTTATTTATATCATACACATTGTACTACATTTTGAAACGATATTGATATTGGTTTGTATTTATATCATATTCAGTTTTTGTGTTTCTTTTGTATATTATATATATGCGTGAGATGTGATTATGAATACTGCAATATATGATTTGATTGATGTATACATTATTGTGCACAGGGCGGGAAAAAATGAAGCAGCCCATTTTTAAAAAAAAATTACAGACAATATGTACCTACGGATTAATCCGTAGGCACACATTTTACCCCTATGGATATATCCGTAGGGGCTAAATATCAGCAGTAACTGATATTTCCCCCAGATGTCAGTGCCAGGTGGTTGGGAATGCCCCTACGGATATATCCGTAGGGGCCACTGACTCTCCCCTACGGCGTTATCCGTAGGGGCAAAATATCAGGAATCCTGAATTTGTGCCCCTACGGAAAAGTACCTACGAATATATCCGTAGGGGGTAGTACATGCCCCTACGGCTATATCCGTAGGGCCAAGTAATTTATTAAAATAAACCGTAAATAATATAAAATCTTATACCCTACGGCTTAATCCGTAGGGGAAAATGGACCTACACATATATCCGTAGGGGCAAAAATTTAACCGTAGGGGCAAGTTCAGGGTCTCAACTTGCACCTGCGGCCTTTGCACCTACGGGGTATTTTTTCGTCCCTACGTATATAACCGTAGGGACAGTGGGTTGCCCCTACGGATAAATCCGTAGGGGCAACCCTTCTTTGTAGTAGTGTTAATTCTTATTAAATATGTGTAATAGTAACCTTTTAGCTCATTCGTTAATTTAATGCATTGCTATCCCATTGGCTAACACGTTCAAACCCCCGGTCTTGCAATTAATTTTATCTTTTTTCGTTTAAATCTTTTTTTATAACCTACAAACAACCTTTCAATTTCTTTTTTTTTTAACTCCCAAAATCAATTAGAATAGTTAAGAATATATAATTAATTAGAATTATGATAACCATAACATCACTCTTTATATGGTCATCTTCCTTCTTTTCTCTCTCTCCATAAATTCTAGCTATCTTCTTCCTAAGAATTCTTGAAGTCTTGACATCGTTGAAATCCTCTCCCGTTCACTAGTATCGAGACGAGGTGAACCGGACGTTTTACCACTCACAACACGTCGCCGAGAATCGCCTTATGTCGCTAGAATCGAATCGGTGAGTCGGTTGTTTTATCGACTCACACTACGGGTAAAGTCCTCTCTTCTCCCTCACACTAATTGAAACTCGTCCTCCTTATCATGCCTCATTCATGTCAAACCTTGTGATGTCGATAAATCCCATATTAAAGTGTTTTTATTATAAATGTGTTAGTATAAAAAGTATAGGTGTCTAGTTATAATACTTGTCTGTTATGGTTGATATTTTGTCAAGTGAACATTATGATTATTTCTATTAGATAGTTTGGTTGAATGTTTATGGTTATGGAAAGCGAGAACGATCCAAATGGGTTTAAAATAAAAGGAAAGTGAAGTTGCAAATAAATCCCGTAGTTTTGTCATCTTCAAATACGATTCTAAATACATTTGTCATTAAAATAATTTTTTTTAGAAATTAATTTCGAGTTCTAGAAATTTCAAGAAAATTTCAAAACGTTTTGATATCTAATTTAAGTTTCACGGCTCTCGCGGTTGCGATTTTCGACAGTTCCGAAAATATATTTCAACGTCTATTTTCAAAAATTCATAACTTTGTTTTCAGATATCCAAACTGAATGAAATCAAATTTTTTTGACAAATATATTGAAAGATATAGTTTTTCTTAATTCAACTTGGTCTCTGAAAACCGACGGAGTTAGCCCAATTCTGCCTTTTTAAATTGTGTGTTGAATCTGAACAGAATTTGTCCTGATTTATGCACTGTTTTTCAAAATGACATAACTCGAACTACCAAAATCCGTTTTTGACAAATCTTTGATGTATTAATGCCAAATTGGCATACCTACAACTTTTCTATTTAATCCGAGACTCAAAAATATGTATATCGACTCGATATATGCTCTGCAAGTCACCCCTTCTTTGTGGTCCAGAAAATAAAAATTTGTTTTCAACCCATAGATTAAAATAAATGTAACCAGAGTTTCAGAGATCCAAATCTCGTGAACTCAAGTTGTTTAGATAAATAGACCGAAAGACCTACAAGTATTTAATTATTCTCAAGACCTGAAAACGGCGAAAACACTTTTAAAATGTGCGACGGTGCTGGACAGATTCTAGTCTGTTCTGTGCAACGATATGAAAACGCGTATATCTTTTGAACCAGTAGTCGGAATTAGGAGATATTTAAACCTATGTCTGCATAATACTTAGGACTACGCTTCTTGTTTTATTTCTGAGTTCATATTAGTTGAATAATCAATAGCTTCCCGTATTTCTTTACTATACTGTTTCTGGTATGTGCTTGAACATTACACTTGTCTCATTTCATACCATGTGATTTCCCTCGTTTTATTAAGAACTTACATGAATCATGTGAATAACCTACTACATGCTTGACACAAACTTGACTCGAGCCATAGATACGTAATAATGCGACGTAGGCATGAACTCGGTTTGAACTTGACATGAAACTTGACTTCAACTTACAACTTTAACATATTCATGGATTCGTGTAAGACTTATGTCATTATTTATAATTTAACATACGCCGGGAAATGGGGCAGTGTGGTAGTGAGCGTATGCCGTGGCTTGGGAGTCCACTAAAAATCACCTAACTCGAAACTCATATGTCGGGCTTAACTCTATATGCTGTTGGTCCGTGGGTTTAACGGACTACTCTTGTATACACGCATTCCTTGACTATCCCACTACAACAAACACTTAATCATAGAACTTTCATATTTATATAGAACTACCATGCTCATATAGCTTGTCCTGTCTACTTAACATATTATGATTATTCATCTTAGTATGCTATTTGTCATATCTGCTCATATACTTATAATTGTTGTTGGGTTACTTTAACGCCCTAACCATCGAACTTGGCGGTTTGCGGAACAAAATTTTTCTTACGATTTCAAAAACGACGCTAAGTTAACCCAATATAGACCCGGATCTTTCCATAAACCTATCTAGCAAAACTAAAAGAGATGAGCTAACTACTATAAAAGAAGTCTTACTAAACGGTCCAAGTCCTTCGGTCTTCTTTCCCCATTGTTACCTCCAAGTGACCACCTTGAACATACTTGATCTTCTTTTCTCGCTCCATCGGTTCTCCGGGATCGAGCTTGTTCTCCGGTCCTCCTTTGTCGTAGATGATCCACCTGAGGGATGTGATCCATGGCTTTAGCTCCACACAATATGTCAAGTGGAGCAACTAGAGAACTTATGTTGCTAAACCAAGTAGTCTATGATGTAGTGTGAAGATCTAAGTGTTTACTATCTCTTTCTTGTCTCTTCACTTGTTTCTCAACTCATGAGAAGGGTAGTGAAGAGGAAGATGATGAAGGCGGAGGAAACTCAAGAAGAGGGAGGAGGGTGAAGCAAAAATGGGAGCTCAAAAATAATGAAGCATGCATGTGAGAGAAAATCAACACCAAGGTTTTGTGTATCAATTTCTTTCAATAAACAAGTGTAGCCATACTTCAATAGTAACCACAAATGAATAAAGAATTCATTTGTGAACTATTGAAGCCATGCCACACACCATGCCTCCCTCTCCTTAATTTCCACCTCATTTCCATTTATCAATAAATGGAAAAGTCCATGACGAGGTGTCCACCTTCTAGAAGGTAATCTGTAATAAAATACGGATTACAGTCTGCTGTATATACATACCTGCATTCGGATAAAAACACGAATGCCCAAAAAGATAGAATAACACAAAGAACGTAATACTAGAATATACATATCAAAATACATATACGTAAACTATTAAATCAATACCTGATTTAATAATCCGGCTCAAACTCGAGCCGGCTAGTATTACCAATTGTCTGATCGAAAATCCGAGTACAAAGTACATCAATCGATCGAGACCCTGCACGTATCCAATACGGCTACTACATCATTTCTCCTGAACCAGGGAAACCCTCTGTGTGGGATTCTAAAGACTCGACAGTACGCCGGCAGTGAGTTACTGGATAAATCCATAACCACAAGCACGTCAGCGGCACTAGCTGTACGTAACGGCTATCTGGGTACCTTTCAAAAAGGAAGGCCGACGAGCAAACTCATCCGGATCCCTACTGAGTCTATCTTTGACAATCTCCGTACAGTCCGGTCTTTTCGTCTGAGAGTATCGCATACCGGGTCCAGGGGGTGGTAAACGTCAGACCCTAATAACCTGGTAATTCGTGCAGATGCGGCTCAGGACCAATCCGGAAAATTACTGATCAGCCAGCCTATCAGTAAATCCCAACTGCCTTGGCCAAGGTCTTATGGTCCTGAATAATCGAACACAGTGCGATATCGACTCCCAATACCGGGAGAGACGAATCCCCGACAATCGCTCACTGCCTCCATGTGGCTCGGGACTGTACCCAACCAAAACCTATTTGCAAGACTCAGTAGAGCCGTGGTAGGGTAGTGATCAAAGCACAGTGGGAACTCACACGAGACAAATGACGATCTCAGGTCTAAAGACTAACATGTACTCATGTCACCTGAGAACTTCCATCTGACGATAAGTATAGTACCATCTAGAAGTCCTCGGCGAGTCCGTCCAGTGTACTCACCCCCAGTGAGCACCTGTATACAATCTTAGGTCTAAAGACCAATGGTTGCGGGACCAAACCATGGCCCCTCGTCGGGGTCTAGAAACGTATACACTACTCTACTCCGGAATATCGATGCCCAGTCTCGATACCCCCACGACTAGGAACCATTTAAGGATGAGCGTACCGACTATCCAGCTCCCACAAGTATGATCGCCAGCACAACGCAGGTAGTCTAGCAATGATCCTACGGGCTTTATCAACATGTATAAAAGATATGTAATAGCAAGTAAAACATGAACATGTTAAAATAAAGACAAACCAGATAGCATACTATCATATCGAGCAAGACTATCATGTATATATATATGTCCAAGCATCCATATATATACATATACAATAATGACATCTAGGGCATACATATCCAACAATCTCCCACTTGTACTAAGGTCATATATTGGCGTGCCGAGTATCCAACGTCCGTAGGGCCAGCTGTTGGCGTACCGCATACCCGACATCTCAAAAAGTCTCTCGAATTGTGCTTGAGGAAGGGCATTGGTGAATGGATCCGCAGTGTTGTCTTTTGTATCCACTCTCCGGACCTCGATATTCTGGCGATCTACGATCTCCCTGATCAGGTGATACCGCCTTAAGATGTGCCTGGATTTCTGATGGGACAATACAAAGGTATTGGGTCAACAATGGATGGAACTACCTGGAGTTCACTAATGAATTTCTTCATCCAGACTTCCTCTTTTGCGGCATCGCTCGCAGCAATGTATTCAGCCTCCATCGTCGAGTCTGCAACGGTATCTTGTTTGGAGCTCTTCCAACACACTGCCCCTCCGTTGAGGATAAACACAAAATCCGAGACAGACTTGCTGTCATCCTTGTCACTCTGGAAGCTTGAATCGGTAAAGGACTCGACCTTTAGGTCTCCATTACCGTAAACCAAGAACATCTCCTTAGTCTTTCTCAGGTATTTGAGAATGTTCTTTACTGCTGTCCAGTGGTCCTCACCTGGGTTTTACTGATACCGGCTCACCATGCTTAGAGCATAAGCTACATCTGGCATTGTACATAGCATCGCATACATTATAGATCCTACCGCCGAAGCGTAGGGTATAATGCTTATGCGAACTATCTCATCGTCAGTCTTGGGAGACATCTACTTGGAGAGGGTGATTCCGTGCAATGCGGGTATGTTACCGCGCTTGGAATCTTCCATACTAAATCTCTTTAGTACGGTCTCTATGTACCTGCACTGTGAAAGTCCCAGTAATCTCTTAGATTTATCTCTGTAGATTTTAATCCCCAGAATGTACGATGCATCTCCCAGGTCCTTCATGGAGAACCTTTGTGATAAGAATAGCTTGACCGATTGTAGCATAGGAATGTCATTTCCTATCAAAAGAATGTCGTCCACGTACAAGACTAGGAACACGACAGTTCGACCTACAATCTTCTTATATATACAAGGCACATCCTCATTCTTGATGAAGTCAAATCCCTTGTCTGTTTCATCAAAACAGATGTTACATCTCCGCGATGCCTGCTTTAATCCATAAATGGATTTAAGCAACTTGCACACTTTCCCGCTGCTCCCACTATCTACGAAACCTTCCGGCTGATCCATATAAGTCTACGGTAGCGCCCCGACCGTCAATCCGAGGCCAAACGCGGAACAAAAACTTTTACAACTGGCGCTAGCGCAGACTATAACCCGGATCATGCCATTAACACTAAACTAGCAAACTACAAAATGATAGAATGGCTATACCGATCGATCCGTGTCCTTCGGTCTTTAGCCATCATCCCATGCTTCTCGCGGCATCTCCGATCTCCTCGTCGGAGTGGCACCACGTCAACGAATCTTTATACGGGCTCCCGCTTCAAACTGAAGCAACTCGGACATGAAGTTTGCTAACCGACATGTCCAAGATTGAAGTAAAGAGAGTGTAGAATAGTTTGTCTCAAGGTAAATAAAGTTGCCTTTTGAGTTGTGATGGAAATGAGCTATATGGAATTTTGCAAAGGAAATTTGTGCATGAAAATAAATGAAATCAGCCCACACCAAGAATGGTGCCCGACCACTATGCAGAAATTGTTCATTGGAAAAATCAGGGGGGTGGGGTGAGCACAAACAAAAGCAAGTGGTGACTATAATCCATTCTCATCACAAAATATCCTAAGCAATACAAGAAACTTTAATTGCTTAAGCCACCTCAACAAAAGAAACCATGCTCTCATTAAAGAAACAAGTGACTCACTCAATGACTCACCCTCAAAATTGCCAACTCACAAATGATTTCGGCCATGACTAGAAGATGATGGAAAATGTGGCCAAAAATGAAACACTCACAAGAAACAATAATTAAACATTAAAAGTAATATTTAATCGGGAGGAGAAAAACTGGCAACTTCAAAAGTAATCCCGTAACAAATTACAGGATTACCCCACAACTGTATATACATACCCGCATTTGTATTTCGACCGAATACGAATGCAACGAGACGAAAAGTATTCGTACACAATATAATACTAGGATCCGGTTTAAACCAAAGCCCACCAGTATTATCTGTCCGAACCATGACACATGCACAAGTGCACGTGCATATTCGAACCGTGCCATAAAACCATACGGTCTCTACAACATTTCGTCCGAACTTAGGAAACTATCTGTGGGGGACTCTAAAGACTCGTCAATACCCTGGCAGTGGGTTTAACCACAAGCACGTCAGCGGCACTAGCTGTGCATAACGGCTGCCCATGTATTGACCGAAAGGGAAGCCGATGAGCGAACTCATTCTGGAACTCTACTGAGTCTATCAGTGACAATATCCGTACAGTCCGGTCCATTCGTCTATGAGCATCGCATATCGGGCCTAGGGGGCTGGTAACGTCAGACCCCCAATAGCTGTATAAGTCGTGTCGGAGGGTAGCCCTGAACACCCTGAGAAATTACTGGAATATCTACCAATAATTCTCACCTGCCTTGGCCAAGGACTTGGTGTAATGGCTCTCCTAGACACAGCGCGATCTCACCCCCAATACCGGGAGAGACGAATCCCCTGCCGATCCGCTCACCGCCTCTATGTGGCTCGGGACTGTACCCAACTAAAACCTGTTTGCACGACTCTTTTGAGCCATGGTAGGGTAGCAATCTAAGCACGGTGGGAACTCATACAAGACAAATGACGACCTCAGGTCGATGAACTAATCTGTACATATGTCACCAGGGAACTGCTATCTGACGCTAGGTATAATACCAACTAGCAGGTTCCCGGCGAGTCCTGTCCGGTGCACTCATAACCCAATGAGCACCTGTATACATCTTAGGTGAACCAACTGACACTAATAACTTGTGAGACCGGCCACCACCCTTCGTCGGGGTCTCGACTGTATACACTAGTCTACTCCGGAGTATCGATGCCCTGTCTCGAAACTCCCACGACTAGGGACCACTTTTAAGGATGTGCTTATGGACTACCCAACTCTCACGTATATGATCGCCATCATACTGCTGGTAGTCAAGCAAAAATTCTAAGGGCTCTATCAACGTGTAATAGGGATCATGCCACATAAACCTGTACACGATGATAAAGACAAACCAGATAGCATACTATCATCTCGAGTAAGACTGTCCTACCGGTATAGGTCCTCCTCAATCATTGCAATCACGTGCATGTAATCCAATAATTGACTTTGAGGGCACTACATCCAACAATCTCCCACTTGCACTTAAGGCTGATTATTGCGATATCGCATACTCATAGCCCGTGTGATACCAAACACCCAACTTCTCTACTAATCAGTTTCACAAAGCTCGTTTGTAAAACTCTTGTGTTTGAGAAATAGCCTCAGTGAGTGGATTCGCCCTGATATTTCTTTCTATATCTCTCTTAATCTCAAGTTCGCGGAGAAAGCCATCTCCCGAATTGAGTAATACCTGTCTTAGAATATGTCTGGATATCTGATGGGACCTAGTTCATAAATGAACTCCAAATCCAAACTTCTTAGACTGTATCGTCAACTGAACCTAATCAGTATCCTACATCATGCCTCCCACAGTATCCGCTTGTACCACCTATCCAAACTACTACCCCCTTCGTCAGAGGGAAAACTATAACTCTGACCGTCACTCTGTCATCCATGTCACCTTGGAAGCCTGGAATGATAACCGTCTCCAGAAGGAGGCTGCCGTTATCAAATCCCTAGAACATCCACTTATGTTCTAAAACTGCTTTCGAATGTTTCTCCAGGATTGGATTAATATAAACTTATTGTATCTAGTGCAAAAACAACATCTGCTGTGGTACTTGACATCTCACGATTGACTCAATTGCCTAAGCAAGTGATATGCCAATCATGCACATCCCTCTCCCCTTTAGTCTGTAAGACACCTTTAGAAAGGGAGACTCCATCACCTGTAGGTACACCACCATGCCATGAGTCGTCCATTCTAAAATACCTTTTAGAATACTGTTTAAGTACCCAGATTGGGAAACTACCCAAATCTAGATCTAAAACCATAGATCTAGTAACCAGAATGCCAGATATTATATCCATATCCTTCGTGGAGAAACAACTGTGTGACAACCACAGTATAACCGATCGTAGTATAGGAATTTTACTTCCTACTCTGTGTGTGTCATCCAAATACCAGGATATCACACCCTACTACCTTCTTAACAGATCCATCCCCTATTCTGATGAAGTCAAACCCATGACTGTCACATCAAAAATAGATGATCTATCTCCGCTATATCTGCTTTAGTCTATAAATAGACATAAGCTTCTTGTCCACTATGCTTCCGCTGCTCCCACTGACTACAACAACCCTCTGGCAGAATCATATACACGTGCACTTCTAAAGATAGTTTAGAACGACGCTATACTCGTCCTCCTGACGGGTCTCATAGTCTGGAACAACAGTAATGGCAAGTCTGGGTAAACAAGAACCTCCCTGTCACCGTCCTTGAGGCTACCGATGTACCTCTCGGGTGCCTGAGGTTACCCACCATATCTGCGGAGTGGCTAATGGAATGTCATACCTGATTGAATCTTTAATTCCTATTAAATTTTCAGTTTTCGTTTGCGGTTCTGGAATCACTTCCAGTTCTACCATACTCCCACTACTGTTTTCTGAAAAAATCCATTTTACTAAAACTGTGGCGAGTCAAGAACAATATCACTATTGATCTTTCAGATGGTAGAAAATCAACCCTCGTCATAGCCTGGGTCAACCCACAAACTGCCATTACAGAAACGTGCCTTGAGTTATCCAGAGTCTGGTTTTAAGTATAAGCCGGACAACTCCCCGTACCTTAACATCGTTAAGATACGAACCATTCTATATCCAATATAGAATCCGAGGCACAGATTTAATTGGAACCATATTCAAATCATGCAGCTGTCTCCAATACATGTCAACAAAATGGAGAGAGGCCGATCAGCATTACTCAACTTAGGAATGCATCCAATTATGAGTAACCCGAAAGAGAAAAAAGTTTCTCAAAACTATTACTATCAACTGAATACCATACACAAGTATCTACATCTTCGATCACCTTGAAGAATCCCGATACTTGCAACACCTGGTTCTCTACTTTATTCTTTTACTTATAACTTCTCAAAACCTAGACCTTGTATTTCTATGAAACACTTGTCTAAAAACTAGAGAAGTCACAAGTAAACAGAATATAATACGAGGACCAACTCCTTTGTCCTAATGGACACTGGACAACATACAATACTTTGTATAAGTCCGCTGAGTTAAATAACTCAAACCCTGTGCGTCGTAGGTTGAAAACTGTACCCAGGTGATTTCCTCAAACATCACCAATTATAACGAATTCCGATATAATGAGGATAATCAACTATTCCCAATAATTTACTCCCACTCATCATCTGTAAAACCATACAGATGTGAGAATCATACCTGGTAAATACATACCCTGGAACAAGGGTCTAATTGGGAAATCACTTTATAATTAACAATGCACATTGAAACTGAAACATGAAAATGTTTCAAACGGGTATCCGGGTATTCCTAGTAATGCCTCTTTCATAATCCAATTCATGACTGTAACCGTATATTTCTTTGCCATCTCTCCAAATCCATATATATGTCTTTAGTCGTTAGCTTCTGTACACCATCGTTAGGCTAAGTGGTTTTCTTCCTTCCCTACCGTTCGGCACCAGTCCATGGTTTGGAAGAAGACTATCCAATAAGCATAATAGGTGTACTCTCCTAATCCTAGGAGTACTCGCAACTTGAGAAAAGGTGATGATAAAAGACAACTGGATAAAACCTTATTCTATTTCTCCTGGACTGGAGAAAAGCAAAGGTGAAGTAGGAGTGGCGATGAAATACGTGGTTTGGTCGTGAATGATAGCAGTCGCAATTTACTTTGCCCTCTTTCTAATCCCTTTATTTGTCTTTACTTATTACCTTCTACACACCACACTTAGGCTAATTTATTTTCTTCATTTCCTACCTTTCGGCATCTGCCTATGGTTTGGAAGAAGACCATCCAATAAGCGTAATAGGTGTACTCTCCTAAACCAAGGAGCCCTCGCAACCTGAGAGAAGGTGCTGATAAAAGACAACTGAATAATCATATTCAATCTCTCCAGAACCTGAATCCATCCTCGAAGAAGTCCCTTCGAGTTCGTATATAACCATACGATGGATTTATCTAATGGAAGTGGATATTCGTAGTAATACGAGGTGTTCTGGAGAAATGCAAAAGGTAAAAGAATGAGTGGCAATGATGTATGCAACTCAGACAATCCAAAAGCCAATATTTTAAGAAAGTTCGGTCAACTTGGTCACTGAGTCATAGTCTAGGGTCGGGCCATGGTCGCTGCCAAAGAGAGAGAGAAAAGAAACACTCTGCGTGCGCTCTAATCTAGATCAGAATGGTTATCACTTTATCTAATCAGGAAACCTCCTACTGTACCGTCAAATTCTCCTCCAAACCTGAAAGAAGAATTAGTCGGGATCACCCGAAGAGTAAACCAACTCATCAGTGGGAATCGGGATCCAACTATCATCGCATGATAACGTGAAGGAATCCCCTCACGTTATCACACTCCAGAAGGTATGCACATGCCTGGCAAGTTTCCTGTATGTTTGAAACTCTCGATAAGGATTTTTGCCCCATGCTCTTATGACCTTGACGAAGGCCAACAAATCATAAGTCACTGTTTCCCTCCGAACGGCGGCCCGGACTTCGCGTCCGTGGCCTGAGGTTCGGGGCAGATGCTATTTGGTTTGATCCGTCCACCTCTCCGAAGATGCCAAGTTGATTTATGGCACCTTGTATCGGAGGTTTAGACGGATGCGGCCGATGTAGCAGACTTCGTCAGATTCCCCCTCAGGGTGAGGGGTTTTTGATTGTAGGGACGCTCTTCCCTGCAGGCGCAAGCCCCTGCAGTTAATTACGCTACCGCATCGCGGTAACAACTTTCTCCTTCTCCAGAATTTCACTTCGTGTCGTGTGTGTTTGTTTTGTTCGTGGTTGCCCGTGGATTGTATACGGAGACTGAGTGATGTCGTCACCCGTAGGACGTGGATTAGTCCAAATCCGTATTTACTTAGATTTGGGTTTGGTGTTTTTAGTTTAAGGATGCATTAGTCGCGTTGCGGCTAAGATCGACTTAAACGTTCGTTAAGGATACGTTAGTCCTGTTTTAGACTAAGATCAACTTAACGTAGTGATTAATTTAATGTATGGTCATCGGACTCGTCACCTCTCTGACGTCGTTGAAGAATTACAACGACAGATGTCAGAGGAGCTCTGAGATGTACCTTCGAACCAGAGTTGATTGGGAGTTTTATAATCCATTTGGATGTTTAAGGATACGTCAGCCGTATTTAGGGCTAAGATCAACTTAAACGGGACCGTTTAGATCCGGCAAAAGAGCGTTCGGAGGCTCTATTGTTCCAGTTTAGGGACATAGTGGTCCGTTCGCCAGTTTAGGGACGTGGTGGTCCATCGCCAGTTTAAGGACGTGGTGGTCCATCGCCAGTTTAGGGACGTGGTGGTCCGATATTAGTTTAGGGACGTTTCGGTCCGATATTAGTTTAGGGACGTTTCGGTCCGATATTAGTTTAGGGACGTTTCGGTCCGATATTAATGTGTGGTCGTTGGGACCCGTCACCTCTTTGACGTCGTTGAGGAATTACAACGATGGATGTCAAAGGAGTTCGGAGATGTACCCTCGAACCGGACGTAGATTGATTTAGGAGAGCCATTTTGCTCGGTCAATTTAATTTAAGGACTTACGGCCAGAATTGGGCTAAGTCCAGTTGAAAATGTTCACATTTCGTTTGCATTTGGCCTATTGGGCTTTTGTTTGGGCTTTCTCCTTTTTAGAATAATGCATAGCATTACTTCAGGCCATTGACTGGGCTCTGCTCTTTTTAGAATAACGCAGAGCATTTGTTTTGGGTCTATTGGACCTCTCAGTTGGGCTCTGCCCTTTAAACAATGCATGGCATTATTTTTGGTCTGTTTAGACTTTTTAATTAGGCTCTGCCTTTTTAAAATAATGTGCAGTACTCCTATTTGGTCCATTTGACCTTTGGTTGGGCTCTGCCCCTTAATAATGCATTGCATTTAATACTCTGACAGTGCCCCACACGGCTTGTCAGGTGCTTTGCGCAATTAAAGAGCGCAAACGTTCGTGGAGGTGACACGTGTCGCGCAGTGGAAGGCTTGCGCAACGGGGCTTGCGCAACTGCGCAGACACGTGTCGCGCAGTTGTGCACTTGCGCAACAGTGCTTGCGCAACTGCGCAGACACGTGTCGCGCAGTTGTGCACTTGCGCAACTGCGCAGATATGTTAAGTCCAAAAATTTTTATTTATTTTGGGCTTTGCCCAACTAGAAAATCAATCCAAACAGAGCTCTGCCCCTTTATTATTTTGCAATTTGATTTGGGCTAGGCCCTTTTAAATAATGGGTTGCATTTGTGCAGAAGAATTTTTCAGATTTAAGAACAAAAGTGCATAGCACTTTTGATCTACATTTGGATCAAAGGAAAACAAGTTTTTCTTCTTGTTTTCCCTGATTTCACAGAACCAAGGGTTCACAACAAGTGCAAGGCACTATTTTTTTATTTTTATTGAATTATTTTTATTGAATTATTCACTTTTTAATCCTCTGTTCTTCAGAGGTTTTTCTCTTCTTCCAAAAGAAGTTTTTACCTTCTTTTTTATGATCCTGATTAATCTTCAAGAGTTCTTTTTCTTCTCTTTTTTTTATGCCAGAAGTTGATTCTTCTTGTTGATGATCTTGAATGAGGTCTGGGATCCTATTTATAGTGTTCACAAATTTGTTGAATTTGTTAACAAGATCTTTTCTGAATGATTTTGGGAATTTTCCCACCATTGGATCTTTGATCCAAATGCAGAAGAAAATCTTCTGGTTTTGGAAAGAACAGAAAAGATTCATTAAATTTTCATTCTGTTTCTGCGCAACTCCCCAATGAATGACACGTGTCGCGCAGTGGAAGGCTTGCGCAACAGTGGTTGCGCAACTGCGCAGATATGTGTCGCGCGGCGGTACACTTGCGCAACAGTGGTTGCGCAACTGCGCAGACACGTGTCGCGCGGCGGTGCACTTGCGCAACAGTGCTTGCGCAACTGCGCAGACACGTGTCGCGCAGTGGTGCGCTTGCGCAACTGCGCAGACACGTGTCGCACTGTGGACCGCTTCCGCATTGCGCAACGCACGAAATTTGAAGCGTTACTTCAGAAAATTTGAATTTTCAAAATTCAAATGAGCCTTGCTCAGATTGGGGGAACAAATGCCCCCCCACCGTTGTGCTTACGTGGCGCGACGTAAGCGCAACGGTGGCCAGATCCTAGCCGTTGGATCAGGGGGGGTCAGTTGAAGGGGCGCAGGCGCCTATAAATAAGACCCTTGGTCCTTGGTAATTTTTTCTTACCATCTTCAAGAATCAGAGCCTTGCTCTTGCTTAAAAATTTTCAGAGCCTTGCTCTTGATTTCTCTCAAGAACTTTCAAGTTCAGAACTTAGAATTTCTAGGTAAAAAGTCTGATTAATTCAAATTAAACTTAATTGACAGAGCCTTGCTCTTGTAGATCTTGGATCTAAAGAAAACCCCTTTGGGGTTTCTTCAACAGAGCCTTGCTCTTGGGATCTTTGATCTAAAGAAAACCCCATTGGGGCTTCTTCACCAGAGCCTTGCTCTCAAGATTTACAGAGGTCCTGTTCATGGGTTTTGACCCATGAACAGAGCTTTGCTCTTGAACTGAGAATTTTTTATGAGTTTTCATGGATTTTTCAGGATTTTTAAAAAAAAACTTCAATTCTTCTAAGTGTTGATGGATTTTCGACTATTACCACAGAGCCATGCTCTTTTAAGGAATCTTGTTCCCCTGAGACCAGAGTTTGACAAATGTCACTCTGTGACAGAGCTTTGCTCTAAAAGAGGAGATTTTCTCTTTGTCTCTAGGTATTTCCCCACCAATGGGTGTATCCTATTGGGAACTTTTTATGAATTGACAGTCCCATCTAATGATGGGATTGTCTTATTAAATGATGCACATCATCCAGATTTTGTGGGTCCCCCTTTGGTCCCCTACCCACTGCATCACAGTGTGGAACAAGACTTTTATTATTATTATTATTATTTTTAAAATGCCAAGCGTTAGGCCACTAATGATGTATATTTTTTTGTCTTTCCACAGAAAACATGTCTGACGACTTGTCTTTTCCCTTCGTTCGCTCGGAAGGAGGGTTCCCCCATGCGCCAGTGGATCGGGTGGTGTTCGCTCTTATTAAAGATCACGATCTTGAGTGCAAAAAGCTCCATCTGTGGGGAAGGTGGTATAGCCAGATCATCCAAGGCCGTCGCAGTTTTAGTTCCGCCGCGCCCTCCGAGCCTATTGTTACCATTCCTTATGCGGACGAACCCCCGGTGAAGTATGCCGTGGAGGTTAAGAATTGGAATTCTGATGACCTCCTTCAGCCTGCAATCGGCGCCATCCCCGTGCAGCTGCCGCCGGCGATAGATATTCTGGGGAGGCGAATCTGTCAGGGCGAAGCACGCCCTTGGGGACAGGCTTATAACATTGGAATGATCCCGCGACCCCCCGCCGGATATTTGCAGTGGGCCCGGTACATTTTATCGGCGAAGAGGACCCACCTGACGAAGATTGGTCTATACTCGGCCGTCTTCGTCTCGCTCTTCGAGTACCCCTCTCCTCCAACGTGGTGGATAAAGGCCTTCGTTAAACAATGGAATATCCCCACCCATACCTTCCTGATGGCGGATAAGGAAGTCTCTATCTCTGTGGAGGAATTTGCCGAAATTTCAGGTCTGCCAATGAGGGGAGAGCACTACGAGGAGTTGCTTCCTCCTGACGAGTACGTCTTTGCCACCAAGCAGCTGGTATTTGACTTAACCCCGGAGAATGCCATTCAGCATCAGCATCCGGGTTTGGTGAAGGTGTTGGAGATCTATGAGGAACTCCATTTGGAATCGGGAGACAAGGGCGTCAGTTTCGCAGCTTTCATTGCTCGCTTTATCCGCCCGGAGTTCTTATCAGAGCAGAGCGAGAAGTTCGCTCAGCTTGACGACCCCTTTGGTTTCGGTTTGGATCGCCGACCCGTATCGGAGAATAACCAGAGGGATTTCTATCTCCCCAATGCTGCCATCGTCGCTTTCTCGGAAATCGCCGTCCCCGGCATGGATGAGGAAACCTTCTTTATTGGGTTCTTGGGCTTGTGGTTATGCAACTTTGCGCTCCCTATGCACCCGCGCTTCATGCGGCCCTCTGTCTTTTACCCGGCGCATCGGATGGTGGCCGGTCTGCAGTTGTCGGTAGGAATTGCTGGGTTAGCTTACCTTTATCATGGACTCAGCATAGCGGCGGACGCCAATGATCCTGGGGCACAGCCTGCTAACTTCCCGATGCATTACTTTGTTTCTTGGATGGAGATGCACGTGCGAGGGGTGTTTGGCGCCCACAAGACTCCTCCATTCTTCGAGAAGTACAGACTCCCGAGAGTCATATGGTTAGTCGGGGCTTCAATTGTGTTTGCATCCCCGCGGGATTCTAGGGGACTCCTCCTGCGCCCACATTTGGTCGGAGCGACGACTTCTTTCGTGGATAAGGTTATCACCATAGGCTCGGAGACTACTAAGTCGGTGGTGCCCCTACGTGACGAGTTTAAGGGCGGGGCTTCTGTACTGAAGGCTCGGGAAATCCTCCATCTCTACTCCATTCGGCCGGGCTACCTGGTGTTTCGGCAGAATGAGACGGCTTTGTTTATGAGGTATAATCCGCATCGATTTGCCCAGCAATCAAGCTACAACCAGGGGATCCCGATGGAAGCCTTCTTGGAAACGCCCGTGGTTGGCCCAGCGGGGGTAAAGAATGCGATGCATCACTTTATACGGCTTAACACGGGTTCCTATTTCTTCATTAGTGAACCCAGTTGTGTCCCTAAGATGCTTAACTCATATGTGGCTTGGTATGCGCACGCTATGGGCCCAATCATTTTAATGGAGAACGCCTGCTGGTTGACCGTAGGGGTGCGCCTCTTGGCGGTGATCGCAAGGCTCCCTTGCAGCCAAGGACCCAGGTCACCCTCCCAATAAAAGATGCCGGAGCTGACCGACCACGCGTGTTGGCCCCTCCGCGTGGATTGCCACTGTCTACTACGGTGGATGCACCAACGGCGCCCCGTGCTCCGACAAAGACGGTTAAAGTGGTATCGCCAGAGTCGGGCGCAGGAGCGGATATCGGGACTCGCCGCCCTAAAGAGGCTGCCAAGCGCAAATCCGCTCCGGGTGGATCTAAAGCTGGTGGACAGCAGAAAAAGAAAAAGTCCGCCCTTTCTCTCGATGCGATTCTTAGCCTAGAGCCTGCGGCTCCTCCCAACGAAGGCATAAGTGAATATGGCAGCAACGAGGGCTTCTTGGTAGACCCTGCAGACACTAATTTGGCTGCCGCCATTGCAGCTTCGGAGCGATCGGCGAGGCTCGAAGCGATGTTAAGTAAACTCGCTGAGTCAGGTAATCATCAGCCACTTTCTTCGTCATTTTATTGCACTTTTTATTATTATCTTTAACTGATATTTGCTCCTTTTTCAACAGGTGTTTCTACCGAAGAGGCTATTGCTGCCTCTCTGAAAACCTTCCAGGGAGAAGAGGAGAGGCGTGCCCTGGCAGGTGTTGGTATGCTCCACCCCTTTTCTTTTCTTTTTTTTTTATAGGGAAAGTTTGTTATTTCTTCTGGTGGTCAATTTAACCTTCTTTTGTTTCTTTACAGGGGCTATATCAGTTGATGCGGGGATCCTTCCCGAGCTTGCCACCGAAGCCCCGGCTCCGTCGAAGCTGCCGCAAGAGCCCCGGCTTGACGCAATGACGAGGGATGCTCTGAAAAATCTGGAGGCATCCCTCTATACGGATGAGGATGCTTCACTCAAGGAAGCTCTGATGGCATCCGTCTCAACGGCTCGAGAAGAGCGGAAGCGGTTGAGACGTGAAGCAAAGGCGCGGAAAGCTGCTTTGGCTACGGGAGCGGGCCCTAGCACCATTCCTCACGCTAGTACTCCTTCCGAAGAGCCCCCTGTTGCCCTGTCTACTGCTCGTCGGCAAGTGGCGCGCGCGGTTCGGAGCGCCAATGATAAATCTGCTTCAGGTAGTACTCCTTTCAGAACCATGTTATACGAATTGTAAAGCTATTGGCTCATACGTATCCTATCTTGCAGGGTCAAGTCCAACTGAGGGGGAGGCGGAGACGACCGTCGAACCCAGGGGAGCGGAGGAAGCGGTACTTGCTGAATCCGAACCGACAGTGAGCAACGTTGTCGGGGTCATGGGGCCTGGAGCCGAGATTGAGGGACCTACCGCGGAGAGGGTCATTGATGTCGCACCTGAAGTGGCGGCAGATGAGATGATTGTCTCAACCGAGCCGAAGGCGGTAGAGGGCGAGGTGCTTGAGGCTGGGGACCTCGTGGTGCCGATCGATGAGGCAGCTGTGATCGCCGATCCTGAGGGAGCAGCGGGTGAGGCGGCCATGATTCCTGAAGATGGGCTAGGCGCTCCTTCTCAGGAATCTGGTAATGTTCCTATCATAGCCCTCCCTGCCTATGGTCCCCCGCCGCCTGTAGAGCTTGCGAGCATAACAACGGTTCCCCTCGAGTCGGGTGATGAAGCTACAGGCGGTGGCCTTCCGTCAGTGGAGGAAGGGATTGCCTCCGTTTCTGCTGGCAGCTTGTCGGGTAAATTTTGAATGACCAATGTTCTTCGTTTATATATACCTCACGATCTCTTTTAACCAGTTTGTCTTTGTTTTAAACGCAGGTGCGGCTGGTGCCGATGCTCCATTGCCTGAAGGCACACCGTCAACCACTGCCTTGGCGGTGGTCGCTCCTCAGCCTTCCCTTGTGCCATCGCGGATGTCGGAAGGTATGAATTTACGACTTATGCATTAATCTTTTAACATGTAGCTTATGTACTAACGTTATACCACTATGCTCTTTTCAGGAGTGTTCTTCGATCATCTGTACCAAGTGCTGCTCCCACACTTCTCCTTCCCATCCGAACCCGCTTCTCCCTCTAGTGGTACTGGTAAGTGTTGTCTTGATCTCTTTTGAGGGAATATAGGATCGTATCTGACTTTTCCTCTTCCTGATTGCAGTGCCTCGAATCGAAGGAAGGGACACCAGGCCTGCGCTGCCACCGGCGCCTCCGGCTTTGCCATCCGTTGCGACTGGTACAGCATATTCCTTTCCCCTTTTTATATGATCTTTCACCGACTTTTCGAATCATTGTTTGACCATGTTTCGTTTTACAGCTATTATTCCAGCTCTGATCCCTTTTGAGTCTCACGTTCTCTCACCGGCGGGTCCTTTCTTGAGACGCCCGTCTTCAAAGGGTGCTGTGATGAGCCTGGGTATGCTGAGCGGGTACATCGAAGAGCTCAACATGGATGCCCTCCCTTCTGCCGTAGATTTCGCTGTGGATGTTAACCCAATGTTGGCGGCGCTCGTAACTTTTCATAACGAAGGCGTCGTCGAATCGTGGGTTAACCACTGCAGAGAGATCGAGGCTCGCCTGCATCGGTTGGAGTCGACGTGCCCCTCTCCCGAGGTTTTGGCCGCGAGCGCCCAACGGACAGCTTGGCTTGAGCAAAGCGTTTCTTATCTCCGCCATTTGGAGCAGGAGGCAGCTTTACGTCTAAAGGCTCATCGGGAATCTTCAAACGCGACCGCTTGCCTTCGTGCTGAAGTTAGGACAAATGCTGATGAAGTGAAAGTCGTCTTTGAAGGTCTTCTCAAGCGTATATCTAGTGGGCTAGCGCTGAAGCGGAAGCTTGATGCCGCTGAGCGCGATGCCCGAGGCCAAGAAGCAGCTCAGCAGGTTGTTGGGGAAGAGCTCGCATCCTTCGCGCAGCAGCGGGCTCAAGTAGAGGCTGAACTGGCAGTGGTAGTTGATTAGGAGAAGGCGTGGAAGGAAGTACGCGAGAAATTGATAGAGTTGTTCAAGAAGCTTCCTTCTCCCTGAATATTTTTGTATCGTTTACACACCTGTAATTTGTATATAGCATATACGCATTTTTTATTCTTTATACGATCCGCCTTGTATTTCGATTGAATTTATGAATAAAGACACATTCTTTCTTGCAATGTCTGGTACTATTTCTTCGCTTTTTCCCTTTTTGTTATGGTGTTTTCGATGAACCTGATCGGCGGGCAACTTAACTTTTCCGAGAGGTAGCGATGGCTTAGGTTGCAGGTTCAGGTCTGCCGCCTAAGGCTTTTCAACTCTATGAGCCGTGAGGGTCTCATAGAGACTTTTCTCCCTACGGATCAAGAGGATCTCGTAAGTGGATTTTCTCCTTAGGAATCGTGAGGATTCCCAAGTGTGGTTTTCTCTCATAAGTCGTAAGGATCCTATAAGAGAATTTCTCCTTCTTACCAGTCGAGAGGGCTCGTAAGCGGTTGTTTCCCTCTTTGTCGAGAATCGACTTCAGAGAGTGAGACCCATGAATAGTATGCAAGAGACCATTTAGGATTGACTTGCAGGGTCCCATTGTTCAGGAAGCAAGTTTTTGAATCCTTACTGCCCGAGATGTGAGTCAAAGAGGCTCTCGTCACGGAGTGTTTGTATCCGTGAGTTGAGAAGTTTTGCGAGGGATTATTTGTTTCCCAAGCGCCAAGGATTATCTGTGTCCTTGGGGTTTGAAACGAGTCGATGGTTCCCACGGAGGCACTGGTGGCTCTGCGAGTCGACACGGATCAGAAGGCTCTCGTCAAGGAGTGTTTGTATCCGTGAGTCGATGATTTTGCTAGGGATTATTTGTTTCCCAAGCGCCAAGGATTATTTGTGTCCTTGGGGTTTGAAACGAGTCGAGGGTTCCTACGGAGGCACTGGTGGCTCTGCGGGTCGACACGGATCAGAAGGCTCTCGTCAAGGAGTGTTTGTATCCGTGAGTCGAGGATTTTGCTAGGGATTATTTGTTTCCCAAGCGCCAAGGATTATTTGTGTCCTTGGGGTTTGAAACGAGTCGAGGGTTCCCACGGAGGCGCTGATGGCTCTGCGAGTCGACGCGGATCAGAAGGCTCTCGTCAAGGAGTGTTTGTATCCGTGAGTCGAGGAATTTTTTTTTGTTGAAGTCACTGGCTTCTTCGGTTGAAATGGACCGTTGAGGTTTGGCTTCGTCGTTTGACGGAATCCGCTGGGGAAGTATGGTTCCTTCTTTGTTTACGCCCTTGGATTGTATACAGGGATCGACGTGATCCTAACTGTAGGGCCGAAGTTTTATCATTTCTTCTTTTTATTTTATTTTATTTCCGCGATGCTCTATCATTTCAGCTTTTATATCGCGAAGGTCGCGATTGCCCAATCATTTCGGCTATTTATTTTATCTTTACTCGTTGCTTTTTATTACGAGTTGCCCAATCATTTCGGCTATTTTGCGTGCATACATTATACTTGCTGCTTTTTGTTGCAAGTTGCCCTATCATTTCGGCTATTTCGTATGCATGAGCGGCCTACTGACTTTCGCCGTAAACCTGAAATTGGACACCGATTTCGGCATCAGCACCGCTACAACTGGGATATTACTAGGAGCGAATCATCATTTGCCTCTGTCGTTGTCGAACAAAGGAGGCTTAGCGACCGGGGTTAGGGTCCTGTCGGCTACGGCTTTTGACTTCATGAGCCGTAAGGGTCTCGTGAAGGTATTTCTCCCTACAAGTCATGAGGATCTTGTAGGTGTATTTTCTCCTTAGGAATCGTGAGGGTTCCTAAGTGTTTTGTTCCTCTGTAAGTCGTAAGGATCCTACAGGAGGGTTTCCTCCTCATAAATCGAGAGGAATTACAAGGGTTGTTTACCATGCAAACATATCCCTAGTTTCAGATGGGACTTAGTTAGGGAAATGTTTATTCGCGCCCGTGGATTGTATACAAGGGTCAATATTGAACCACTTGTAGGGCAATATCGGAAGTTTGTGGGGGTTTGCTTAAGCACAGGTTTAGGTCTCTGTGACTTAAGACTTTCAAATCCTATGAGCCGTGAGGGTCCCATAAGAGAGTTCTCCTTACGAGTCGTGAGGATCTCGCAAGTGTATTTTCTCCTTAGGAATCGTAGGGATCCCTAAGTGTGTTGCTCCCTTATGAGTCGTAAGGATCTCACGTGGGTGGTTTCTCCTTATAAGGTCGAGAGGACCCTATAAGTGTCTTTTAACGAGGTTGCGCCCTTTCGGGTTTTCACGAACACTCGCCGGTAGTTCCGCTGTTTTTACTCACGGAGCCCTTTCGGGTTTTCATCCGTGCCCATTTTGCTTATGGACATACCGTTTATTTTATTTTATTTTTATATTTTTTTTTATTTCGTCAGCCTAAAGATGCTGCGGTATTAGTTTAAAGACGTTTCGGTCTGTTGTTAGTTTAAGGACGTTTCGGTCCATCACGGAGAAGGCCAGCTACTGCTTATAAAGTTCTAGCTTAGGAAGATAGCGAGCGGACATAGTCGTCGTCATCTATCATTGACCTAGGCTGTGGCTCATTAAGCGTAATATTTCTTTAGGAAGCGACCGTTTATTGGTCTGAAAGGCCTTTCGCCGTGCATGTCGATGAGTAGATAGGCTCCACCCTGGTAAACTTTATCTATGATGTACGGGCCTTCATAGTTTGGCTCGAATTTTCCCCGCTTGGCGCGATTGGGGATCATGGGCCTTTTGACCACTAGCACGAGTTCGCCTTGGTGGAATGTCCTCGGCCGGCTCAATCTTTCATATGAGCGCGTCATCTTTGCTTTATAGGCTTCCAGATTTTGCTGTGCTATGAGCCGGGTTTCATCAAGGGCGTCAAGCTCCTCAAACCGGAGGTGAGCATTTTCTTCATCCGTCAGCTCGTAGTGGACTGCCACTTGTAGAGAGGGTAATTCTATCTCGAGAGGGAGTACTGCTTCCGTCCCAAATACCAACGCGTATGGCGTTGTGTTTGTGGCCGTTTTAAACATAGTTCGATACGCCCAAAGAGCCTCTTGCAGTCTTTCGTGACAATCTCTCTTATTTCGTGACACTGTTTTCTTCATGATCTTCGTCAAGGTCTTGTTGAAGGCCTCAGCTAGACCGTTAGCTCGCGGATTATAAACTGAGGAATATCTCCAGTCTATATTGTGCTGCTGTGCGAAGCGGGTAATTTTATGACTTCGGTAGGCTGGCCCGTTATCGGAGATGATCCGTCGCGGAGTTCCAAACCGGTATATGACATGCGTTTTGAAGAAATGGAGGATGTTCTCCGTCTTTACTTCCCTCAACGGTACCGCCTCTGCCCATTTGGAGAAGTAATCAGTCGTCGCCAAGATGAAACGGTGTCCCTTTGACGATGCTGGTTCGATGGGGCCGACTATGTCAGTCCCCCACATTTCGAATGGCCAACTAGCCACTGTTGGATGCAATGGATTGGGATGCTGATGGATGAAGTCCCCATGAATTTGGCATGAATGACATTGCTTCGCGTATTCCAGGCAATCCTGCATCATCGTGGGCCAGTAGTAGCCCATCCGTTTTATCTTCAACTTCATCTTAGGGCCTGCTTGGTGGGAACCACAGAGTCCATCGTGAACTTCTTGGACGACCCTTCTCGCTTCGTCAGGTCCTAGGCATCTCAGCCACAGAGAATCGAATGTCCTCTTGTATAGAGTATCGTTAACGAAGGCGAAAGACAGAGCTCGTTTCACGAGCTGATGTCTTATGGACGCTTCTTCAGGCATTCGGTGGAATTTGAAGTAATCTGTGAAAACTTCTCTCCAGTCTTCGGTCTTCTCATGATCTTTTATTTGTAGGGTCTCCTGCTCAGTTGCTCCATTTTCTTTATATGATTCTGGAGGTATTTCTGCTGGGGCGAGCACTTGACGGCTTTGTATCACGATTCTAACGTCATCGAGGTTCTCGTCGGCCAATTCTTTAGCAAGCTTGGCCAGTGCGTCCGTTTTGCTGTTTTCCGCGCGCGGTATACTTTCCAAAGTGTAAGAGGGAATTTGGGTTAGCAGTTGCTGCACTTTTTCACCGTATTTTACCAATTCCGGTTTGCACGTTTGGTAGTCGCCGTTTACTTGACTAACGACCAGTTGAGAATCACCGTATATGAGGAGATCTTCAATTCCCATATCAATGGCGATCTCGAGGCCTGCTATCAGAGCTTCGTATTCGGCTTCATTGTTTGTTCTCGGCTCCGTCAGGGAGAATGCGTAGCGCATTATCCCTCCTTGTGGAGTTACAAAGATGAGTCCTACCCCTGATTTAATCGTTGGCATACTTTGTTTGTGCTTTTTCATAGAAGATGCTCCATCGAAATAAAGCTCCCAACGGGTATCACCACTGTCGATTGCGTCAAACGCATGTCTGTCTGGCAAATCGCAATTTAAAGGAGAATCGGCAGGTATGGGATGCTCAGCCAGGAAGTCGACGATGGCCTGGCCTTTTACTGCCCTCGTGCGCCAACGCATAGTGCCTAAGCTTTGTTATTGCGAAGATCAACGCCAGGCAGTGTTTTTCAATGGGAGAGTAGTTGCTTTCGGCCCCCAGCAGAACTCGACTTAAGTAGTAGAGTGCTCTTTCTTTCCCTTGATCGTTCTCTTGTGCCCATAATGCGCCTAAGGAACCTTCGAGGGCGGTTGTATAAAGAATGAGAGGCTTCCCCTTAACCGGAGCAGCCAACACCGGCGGGTTCTGCAGGTATTGCTTGACCTCGTCCAGTGCGCCTTGGCATTTTTGATCCCAAACGAATGGGGTTCCCTTCTTCATCAGGTGACTATAAGGACGGCACTTTCCTGAAAGGTTGGCTATAAATCGCCGTATGTATGCGAGTTTCCCTTGGAGAGACCGCAGCTGTTTGAGAGTCCTCGGCGGAGGCATTTCCATGATCGCTTTAATCTTTGACGGATCTATTTCAATACCTCGGTGTCGGACAACGAATCCCAGGAATTTGCCCGAGGAAACCCCGAACGCACATTTAAGAGGATTCATCTTCAAGTTGTATTGCCGAAGGCGTTGAAATACAGTCTTCAGATGCTCGAGATGTTCCTCGTATGATTTGCTTTTAACCACGAGATCGTCGATATAGCATTCAACGATTTCGTGTATAAGGTCGTCGAAGATCTTTGTCATGGCCCTCTGATAAGTAGCACCGGCGTTCTTCAAACCGAAGGGCATCACTTTATAACAAAATATACCAAGAGGAGTCCTGAAGGCTGTGTGCTTCTGATCTTCAGGATGCATTTTTATTTGATTATACCCCGATGAGCCATCCATGAAGGAGAAAACCTCATGAGTGGATGTATTGTCTATCATCAGTTCAGTGACTGGCACTGGGAAGTCATCCTTCGGGCAAGCTTTATTAAGATCCCGGAAGTCTACGCATATGCGCACTGTCCCATTTTTCTTCATCACCGGGACGATGTTAGCGATCCATTCAGGATATTGAACTTCCTGGATGAAGCCAGAGTCGATCAGCTTCTTGACCTCAGCATTGATACTCATTTCAAGCTCGAGCCGCATTCTTCTCGGTGCCTGTTTGACTGGCTTGATGTTCGGGGATATCGCCAATTTGTGTACGGCAATTTCTGGATCTAGTCCCGGCATTTCGGAATAGTTCCACGCGAAGCAATCTCTATGCTGTAGAAGCACGTCCTTTAACGCAGCTACCCTTTCTTCAGATAGTAACTCGCTGATGAATGTCGGTCGTGGATCGTTTGCCGTCCCCAACTCAATTTTCTTGAGGTTATCTGCAGTGGTATGGATTCCATCTTCCAGCTCTTTTGGCGCTGGTGGGAATTCTGAGATTATCTCGTCGCTGCTGTTTTCGAAGCACCAAGGAAGGCTGTTCATATCTTCGGACCCTTCTTTTAATATTGTTATCACATGGCAGGTGCGAATTTTCTGCCAATCCCAATGCGGAGTTGGTTCTATCCTTGCGTTTTCGGGTTCGTGCTTTTGCGGCGGCGCTACCCTCCAACTATCAGAAAACGTGAATTTGCCTAGCTGATACTGATCTTCAACCCAATTCTTGAAGGTGAAGCAATCTTCAAGAGGGTGTCCCATTACTCGATGGTAAAAGCAATAATTTGGGTCGAACACCTCGCCTGCGTGCTCAGGATGATTAGACTCTGGCAACGTAAGCATTTGATGTTTTAGAGCGAGATCGAATATCTTCCTCGTTTTGTTCCGAGGAAATGAGTATGCTCGACCCATTTTCTTCCTGAGGGCTAGGTCAATAACGCTCGACTCTCGGATACGTGGCTTCTTAGCTATGCTTTGTGGCTGTCGAGCGCCTCTCTTGCCTTTCGACTTGTTTTTGTTTTCGTGTCGAACCTTTTTTGTAGCAGGTTGACAAGGAGCGACATTTTCTTCCTTCACCGCCTGTTGAAGGAGGCGCTGTGTCTTGGCTTTCTCATAGATTGCCATTTCACGATTGTGATCATCTCGGGCTTTTTGATTCGCATCCCTTATAAGTTTGCTCATCTGGTCTTCAAGCGATGGACTGGGCGGTTTTGTATCAGGAACTTTTGCTGGTTCAGGATTAGCGTCCTCCCATTGAGCGTCCACTTCTTCATCGAAGTCATATATAACATAACAACTGTTTACTAGCTCCCGCTTCTTTGACCGGATGTACCCAAGCCCTTTTGTTTCTACTCTCCCGTTAGGCAGTTTGCATTGAGTCCCGGGAATGTCCCAGACCTTGTCATAGAATTTGGCTTTTCTAATGGTCTGTGTGAAGGACATCCCCTGGCGTTTCAGCAGTTTCTTCAAACCTTCGGTATAATATCTGGGAAGATGGATAGGCTGAAGCCTGTCGAGCGTGGGATCCGCGCCATGCCAAATTTCTTTTTCCACCTTGTTTTCTTCAGAACGGTAGAATAGGATTGCCTTCTCGCCCTTTCGTCCGGGAGGGATATAGAATGTCTGCAATTCTTCTACGCTGTTGGTGTCGAGTGCATCCAGTTCTTTGTAATGTTCAAGCGGCACCATGGTTATCTGCAAACTTCGCTCTTCATCAGCGGAAGCCCGTATTGAAAGCCGAGCAGGGAATACAGCATGAACTTCATCCTCCGAATCACTACCAAATATCAATGAAGGAATGGATGGTCCCGGCTTGGCGGATTGGGATGGACCCGCATAAATTATATCCTCTTCGTCCTCGGTGTCACTGCCGAAGATAGGGATGGTGGTGCTAGTCTTGTTCTCCGGCTTGTGACACCTTTCCGTGTCCTCAAAGCTCGGCAAAAAGTATTTGGCATCTTCATACTTGCGAACTTCATTCACGGAAAACGGATTCAATTCTCCTGCCACAGTGTACTCGAGACCATCCTTACAATATTTCATACACTGATGTTGTGTAGAAGGGATGATATTGTACTCGTGCAACCATGGTCGACCGAGCAGAGCATTGTAGCACGTCTTTGCATCTATGACATGGAATTTAATATCTGTGACGAGTAGCCCGAAGCGTAACGTCAATATCACAGATCCGAGAGTTTTTGATGATTGGGAGTCGAAACCGGAGATGGTGATCTTGTCCCGGGCGAGGTGTTGGACGCTCATGCAAATCTCCTTTAACACTCGCACATTGAGTAAATTAACAGACGATCCGTTATCGACCAAGATTTTACCTATCTTTATGTCATGGCAGTATCCTGAGACATAAAGAGGGCGATTGTGTTCACACGTCCCGAGAAGAAGGTCTTCATCACCAAAAGCAACGTCGGCTGTGTGCACTTCTTCTAATTCGTCTTTCATCTTTTCTTCGGCTAAGAAGGCTTGGAACTGGTCCGGATCTTGTAGCGCCTTAATCAAAGAGTCTCTCGCCTCCTTTGATAGTAACAAGGCATCGAGAATGCTGAGTTGTGATGGTAGCTTCCTCAGATGCGCCAAGACATTGTAATCCACTTTACTCCTCTTTGGCGGGTTTTTGGCGTTTAGCTCTTCCAGAACTTGGTCATCTAAAACGATGTCTTCAGAGACCTTTTCTTTCCCTTTATCTTTTCTATTCGAGGGTCCGAGGTTCTTTTCAGGCAGTGTTCGATTCCGCAGCCGGATATTTTCGCAAACCACTGGCTCCTCTTCTTTTCCCGAAGTTGACTCTTTAAAGAGAGGGGCAAGTTCTAGCTCCTCATCAGAGTCGCTCCCAAATGTAGGCACTTGTGACCCGGTAGTGTTAACCATGTGACAATTGCCGGCAGTTCTTTCAAGCTCTTTGGTCGTGTTTCTTTGCTCCCGACGAATCTTACGCTTTTCCCGTTTAAAGCGTTGTTGATTAGCGACGTATCCTTGCCACCATCCATTGAAAGCTTTGCAATCTTGGGTGGAATGCGAGACCTTCTGATGATATAAGCAATAAGAGGAGTGCATTTCTACCACGCCAGTAACTTTTTCTTCAGAGGGTGGTAGCTTCATGCCCATCGATATTGTAAGTCTACGTTAGCGCCCCGGCCGTCTACAGACGCCAAATGCGGAACAAAAACTTTTAAACTGGCGCTATCGTATACTTTAACCCGGATCTGCCATTATTGCTAAACTAACAAACTGTAAAGAGTGTAGGAATGTTATACCGAACGATCCGAGTCCTTCGTTCTTCAACCATCATCCCACGCTCCGTTGCGGCTGCTCCGATCTCGTCGATCTCCGATGTCCTCGTCGAAGTGGCACCACATGATCGGTTCTTTAAACGGGCTCCCGCCTCTGACTCGAGGCAACTCGATCGTCAAGTTTGCTAAAAGAGACGACCAAGATTGATGTAGAGAATGAGTAGATGACTTTGTCTCACTTCGTCCAAATCCGTGGACGATCGGTTAATGAAGTTGCCGTGGAAATCGGGTGATGGAATGAAATGAACTGTAAAATTCCATACACCCCGAATGCTATCATAATCTTTTCTAACCGAAATAAAACATCAAGTGAGAGTGAGAATGAGGAGAGAGAGAGGGCAAGCCATATATAGCAAGAGGGAGGTGACCGTAGGAGAGGGGGTGACCACAAGAAAATGCTTCTCACTTCAAAAATATCTTAAGCAATCCAAAACCATTAATAACAAAGCATGAATCACTAATAACACCTCATCAAGCATTAATGAACCATTAAATGCAACCAATGAAAACTTAACACCATTTAATCCTAGTCACCTCATCTAGAACCTTCTAGAAGAATCCACACTCATCTCAAGAAAAGACAAATCCGTCTTTAACCGAATGTTAAAAGACGGCTGATAGAAAACTGGAAACTGGCAACTTCCAAAAGTGATCCTGAAACGAATTTCAGGACAACCCCGAAACTGTATAAATATACCCGCATTTGTATTACGACCGAATACAAATGCAACTGAGACAAAGATATTATACCTACTCAATATAATACTCGGATCCGGCTTAAACCAAAGCCGACCAGTATCATTTGTCCGAAAATCGACACGTGCGTAAACGCACGTGCATTTTCCGAACCCTGCCATAAAACCATACGGCCTCTACAACGTTTCGCCCGAACTTGGAAACTGTCTGTGGGGGACTCTAATGACTCGTCAGCACCCTGGCAGTGGGTTTAACCACAAACCGTCAGCGACACTAGCAATGCGTAACGGCTGCCCATGGACTGACCTCAAGGGTGGCCGAGGAGCGAACTCAAGGGAGACCGATGAGCGAACTCCTCCGAAAACCCTACTGAGCCTAACAGTGACAATGTATATACAGTCCGGTCCGTTCGTCAATGAGTATCGCATATCCGCCTAGGGGGCTAGTAACGTCAGACCCCCATTAGCAGTATAAGTCGTGTCGGAGTGTAGCCCAGAACGCCCTGAGATACTACTGGAATACCTACCAGTAAATCTCCTGCCTCGGCCGAGGGCTTTGCGTAATGGCTCTCCTAGACACAGCACGATCTCGCCCCCAATACCGGGAGAGACGAATCCCCTGCCGATCCGCTCACGTGCCTCCATATGGCTCGGGACTGTACCCAAAAGCTACCTGTTTGCACGACTCCTTTGAGCCGTGGTAGGGTAGAAATCAAAGCACAGTGGGAACTCACACGAGACAAATGACGACCTCAGGTCGATGAACTAACCTGTACACATGTCACCAGGGAACTGCTATCTGACGATAGGTATAGTACTAACTAGCAGATTCCCGGCGAGTCCTGTCCGGTGTACTCATAACCCAATGAGCACCTGTATACATCTTAGGTGAACCAACTGACACCAGTGGCTTGTGAGACCGGCCACCACCCCTCGTCGGGGTCTCGACTGTACACACTAGTCTACTCCGGAGTATCGATGCCCTGTCTCGAAACTCCCACGACTAGGGACCACAATTAAGGATATGCATATAAACTACCCAACTCTCACGTATATGATCGCCATCATACAGTTGGTAGTAAAGCAAGATCCTAAGGGCTCTATCAAAGTGTAACATGCAATCAGTCACCTGAACATGTACACGACTGATAAAGGCAAGCCAGATAGCATACTATCATTTCGAGTAAGACTGTCCTACCGGGATAGGTCCTCCGCAATCATTGCAATCACGTACCTGCGATCCAATAATTGACTATGAGGGCACTATCTCCAACAATCTCCCACTTGCACTCAAGGCTAATATTGCGATGTCGACTACTCACAGCCCGTGTGAAAACGAACATCCAACTCCTCTACTAATCAGTTTCACAAAGCCCGTTTGTAAAACTTTTGTGTTCGAGAAATAGCCTCAGTGAGTGGATCCGCCTAGAAGTTTCTTTCTGTATCTCTTTTAATCTCAAGTTCGCAGAGAAAGCCATCTCCCGAATTGAGTAGTACCTGTCTTAGAATATGTCTGGATATCTGATGGGACCTTTGTTCATAAATGAACTCCATATCCAAACTTCTTAGACTGAATCGATCACTGAACCTAATCAGTATCGGGCACCTTGCTTCCCACAGTATCCTATTGGACCACCTGTCCACAATACTGTCCTTCGTCAGAAGGAAAACTAAAACTCTGACAATCACTCTGTCATCCATGTCACCTTTGAAGCCTGGAATGATAACCGTCTCCCGAAAGAGGCTGCCGTTATCAAATCCGTAGAACATGTACCAATGTTCTAAAACTGCTTCCTTATGTTTCTCCAGGATTGGATTAATACAAACTTATTGCATCTAGTGCAAAAAACAACATCTGGTGTGGTACTTGACATCTCATGATTAACTCAATTGCCTAAGCAAGTGATCTGCCAATCATGCACATCCCTCTCCCCTTTAGTCTGTAAAACACCTTTAGAGAGGGTGACTCCATCACCTGCAGGTACACCACCATGCTAGGAGTCAACTATTCTAAAAACCATTAGAATATCTGTCAAAGTACCCACATTGGGAAACCACCCAAATCTAGATCTAAAACCATAGATCCAGAAATCAGAATGTCTAATATTATATCCATGTCCTGTCTGGAGAAACAACTGTGTGACGACCATAGTACAACCGATCGTAGTACAGGAATTTTACTTCCCACTCTGTGTATGTCATCCAGATACCATGACATCACACCCTACTACCTTCTTAACTGATCCATCCCTTATTCTGATTGAAGTCAAACCCATGACTGTCACATCAAAATTAGATGATCTATCTCCGCTATAACTGCTCTAGTCTATAAATAGACATAAGCTACTTGCCCACCATGCTTCCGTTGCTCCCACTGACTACGACAACCCTCCTACCGGGTCTCATATCCTGGAACAACAGTAGTGTCAAGTCTGGGTAGATAAGAACCTCCCTGTCACCGTCCTTGAGCCTACCGAAGTACCTCTCGGGTGTCTGAGGTTACCTACCATACCTGCGGAGTGGCTATTGGAATGTCAAACCTGATTGAATATATAGGTCCTATTAAATTTTCCGTAATCGTTCGCGGTTCTGGAATCACTTCCAGTTCTACCATACTCCCACTACTGTTTTCTGAAAAAGATCCATTTTTACTAAAACTGTGGCGAGTCAAGAACAATATCACTATTGATCTTCCAAATGGTAGAATATCAACCCTCGTCATAGCCAGGGTCAACCCACAAACAGCCATTACAGAAACGTGCCCTGAGTTATCCAGAGTCTGGTTTTAAGCAAAAGCTGGACAACTCCCCGTACCTTAATTTCTTTTAAGGTACGAACTATTCTATATCCAATATAGAAACTTTGGCACTTATTTAATTGGAACCATATTCAAATCATGCAGCTGTCTCCAGTGCATATCAACTTAATGGAAAGAGGCTAATCAGCATTACTCAACTTAGGAATCCATCCAATTATGAGTAACCTGAAAGAGAAACACGTTTCTCAAAACTATCACTATCATCTGAATACCAATCACAAGAATCTACATCTTCGATCTCTTTGAAGAATCCCGATACTTGTGATACCTGGTTCTCTACTTTATTCTTATACCCACAACTTCTCAAAACTTAGACCTTGTATTTCTACGAAACACTCGTCTAAATACTAGAGAAGTTATAAGTAAACAGAACATAGTACGAGGACCTACCCCTTTGTCCTGATGGACACTTGGACAACATACAATACTCTATATAAGTCCGCTGAGTTAAACAACTCAAAACCTGTGCGTTGTAGGTAGAAAACTGTACCCTGGCGATTTCCTCAAATATCACCAATTACAACGAATTCCGATATAATGAGGATGATCACCTAATTCCCAATATCTTACTCCCACTCATCATCTGTAAAACCATACAGATATGAGAATGAAACCTGGTAAATACATACCCTTGGAGTAAGTGTCTAATCGGGAAAACAGTTTTTCCTTTAACAATGCACTGAAACATGAAAATGTTTCGTAGGGGTATCCTGGTATTCATAGCAATGCCTCTTCCATAATCCAATTCATGACTTCAACCGTATACTTTATTGTCGTCTCTCCAAATCCCTTTATTTGTCTTTAGTCGTTACCTTCTGTACACCATCGTTAGGCTAACCGGTTTTCTTCCTTCCCTACCGTTCGGCACCAGCCTATGGTTTGGAAGAAGACTATCCAGTAAGCATAATAGGTGTACCCTCCTAAACCAAGGAGTACTCGCATCTCGAGAGAAGGTGACGATAAAAGACAACTGAATAATACCTTATTCTTTTTAAAGGTGAAATAGGAGCGGCGATGAAGTACGCGGTTTTGGTCGTGAATGATATCAGTCGCAATTTACTTTGCCCTCTTTCTAATCCCTTTATTTTGTCTTTATATATTTCCTTCTGCACACCCTACTTAGGCTAATTGGTTTTCTTCATTCCCTACCTTTCGGCACCAGCCTATGGTTTGGAATAAGACTATCCAATAGGCGTAATAGGTGTACTCTCCTAAACCAAGGAGCTCTCGCAACCTGAGAGAAGGTGATAATAAAAGACAACTGAATAAACCAATTCTATTTCTCCTGAACCTGGATCCATCCCCGAAGAAGTCCCTTCGAGTTCGTATATAACCATACAATGGATCTATCCAATGGAAGTGGATATCCGTAGTAATACGGGTGTTCTGAGAAATTCAAAGGGTAGAAGAAGGAGTGGCAATGACTTATGCAACTCAGACAATCCAAAAAGCCAGTATTTTAAGAAGGTTCGGTCAACCTGGTCACTGAGTCATAGTCTAGGGTCGGTCAAAGGTCGCTGCCAAAGAGAGAGAGAGAAAAGAAACACTCTGCGTGCACTCTAACCTAGATCAGAATGGTCATCATTTTATCTAATCCGGAAACCTCCCACTGTCCTGTCAAATTCTCCTCCAAACCTAAAGAAGAATTAATCGGGATCACCCGAAGAGTAAACCAACTCATCAGTGGGAATCAGGATCCAACTCTCATCGCATGATAACGTGATGGAATGCATCCACGTTACTCATACTCCAGAAGGTATGCGCATACTCGGCAAGTTTCAGTTTCTTTAGAAACTCCTGATATGATTTTTGCCCCATGCTCTTATAACCTTGGCTTTGGTCAAAGTGTCATAAGTCACATGCCAAGTTCTACCCGTCACTATCTTGTCAATTTGAACCCACCCGCACATGCCCCTGACTTTGGCCAATCGGCAGAACGACTGTCCCAAACTAACTCATCTATCTATGCAACAATTGAATACCCAGCAGCTACCAAACACTATGCCTTAACTTTGGCTAAAATGCATAGCTTGAATACTACTAAATACCCAAAAGAAGTGACGGAGGGCTACGACTGGTTTTTGGCGAAAAACCTTTAGCGTAGTGAACTTGATATCGCTGAAGGAACCTGATAGCTTTTTTAAAATATAGTGGCGAAAACCTTTTGCTAAAGAGGTCACTCCCGGTAAAGGGATCTCGGCTCTTTCCTCGTGGAATGAGGTGCAGGATATTCCACTGAATACCGCTATGCAAAGCAACTTGTAATCGACTATAGTAAAGTTATTACCCTGACGCAAACTTCTGTCCAAGGGGTCGGTCCCGGTAAAGGGATATCGGCCCTTGCCCCGTCGAATGAGGTGCAGGATATTCCACTGAATACCGCTATGCATAACAAAAGGAAACGTCTTTGCAATAACACCTTTTTAAATTGTTCCAACAACTGTATATAGGTTTGTTTTACTTTGCATTGATCAGAATCAACGCAGTCCCATCATTCAATCACACCAGAAAAGAACGAAAATAAAATGTACGTATATGCCATCCGCATTCGTCACTGGGTCCCGTCATGACTCGTTAGGTTACTTAACTAACGACAGAGCGGGGACTGGACTAGCGCGGGTGTAAAACATATACAACATCTAATAGTATATAAACCAATATACATAATCGCTCCAGGCGTGATAGTATGCAACATTACAGAAAAGTAATAAGCATCACAGAACAATACAGATATCTGGGATCCCCGAGTTTCACAGAGCCGCTGCTGAAACTCGACGTTCCCCTGTCGTGTGGATAGCCTGTGCAATGAAACCTAGACCCCTACGGGTGCGGCAAGTTACCCGCCAAAACCTGAAGCGAGGTAGTCCCCACAGCATAGTGAATGGAACACCCGGCACTTTACGGAATCCGGTAAATTGAGCACCCCTCCTTGGGTCAACCTGTACCCCCTACGAGTGCGGCGAATAGTCTGCCAATTCTGAAGTGGGGCCCCTCTGCCTCTCAAAGCCATGAGATGCGGACCCGTTGCTTATCCGAACCCGGCTATCCGTGCACTCCGTCGCGGGGTAAAACCTAGTACAGTAATGAAAAATAGTACAATAGGTACATCGACCGCAACCTGGTCGTGCCCCAAAAGAATATTATACAACAGGCAGTGACGGCAGTCCACAAGTTGGACGCTCGCCCCGCAATATCAAATGTACAAATAAACACAAACTGTACTACCATTGCACACTGCTATCCACCACGACAAATCCGCAACATCACAGCACAACACAGAACATCAACGCGAATGTCACGTTCGCAAACCCGTCTAAAAGAACTATAGCAGTTAAACGCGGTTTACCGATCAAATGACATTCCCGGTCGGAGATATAATGTAAGCACTGTAAACTAACGTGTTTAAATTACGATCGACCAAAGACCAATTATCAAAAAGTGGGCCCCACTGCTTACTGGTGAACAGTAATAAAACCTGGGCCAAAATGAAATATACCAAAAACCCCAAAATCCAACACAGAACATCCTGACAAAATTTGGGAGCACGTGCTCCCCACGTGGCCGCGGTTGCGCGGCCAAACCAGGGGTTTGGCCGCCCTTCCGCGGCAGCTTGGAGGGATCACAACCCCAAATTTCGTCGTGGCTCTTAGAATTCCCTGCACAGATTTTTAAGACATCCAGAAATAAATTTTGAGACCGTTTAAAATTAACAGAAACTGTCAGGTAGGATTTTTGCAGTTTTGGTTTTTCGGTTCGATCGAAGTTTTGAACACGTTAGCACAAGTTAGTATAGCAAAATGGTTAGGCTCTGATACCACTGTAAGTCTACGTTAGCGCCCCGGCCGTCTACAGACGCCAAATGCGGAACAAAAACTTTTAAACTGGCGCTATCGTATACTTTAACCCGGATCTGCCATTATTGCTAAACTAACAAACTGTAAAGAGTGTAGGAATGTTATACCGAACGATCCGAGTCCTTCGTTCTTCAACCATCATCCCACGCTCCGTTGCGGCTGCTCCGATCTCGTCGATCTCCGATGTCCTCGTCGAAGTGGCACCACATGATCGGTTCTTTAAACGGGCTCCCGCCTCTGACTCGAGGCAACTCGATCGTCAAGTTTGCTAAAAGAGACGACCAAGATTGATGTAGAGAATGAGTAGATGACTTTGTCTCACTTCGTCCAAATCCGTGGACGATCGGTTAATGAAGTTGCCGTGGAAATCGGGTGATGGAATGAAATGAACTGTAAAATTCCATACACCCCGAATGCTATCATAATCTTTTCTAACCGAAATAAAACATCAAGTGAGAGTGAGAATGAGGAGAGAGAGAGGGCAAGCCATATATAGCAAGAGGGAGGTGACCGTAGGAGAGGGGGTGACCACAAGAAAATGCTTCTCACTTCAAAAATATCTTAAGCAATCCAAAACCATTAATAACAAAGCATGAATCACTAATAACACCTCATCAAGCATTAATGAACCATTAAATGCAACCAATGAAAACTTAACACCATTTAATCCTAGTCACCTCATCTAGAACCTTCTAGAAGAATCCACACTCATCTCAAGAAAAGACAAATCCGTCTTTAACCGAATGTTAAAAGACAGCTGATAGAAAACTGAAAACTGGCAACTTCCAAAAGTGATCCTGAAACGAATTTCAGGACAACCCCGAAACTGTATAAATATACCCGCATTTGTATTACGACCGAATACAAATGCAACTGAGACAAAGATATTATACCTACTCAATATAATACTCGGATCCGGCTTAAACCAAAGCCGACCAGTATCATTTGTCCGAAAATCGACACGTGCGTAAACGCACGTGCATTTTCCGAACCCTGCCATAAAACCATACGGCCTCTACAACGTTTCGCCCGAACTTGGAAACTGTCTGTGGGGGACTCTAATGACTCGTCAGCACCCTGGCAGTGGGTTTAACCACAAACCGTCAGCGACACTAGCAATGCGTAACGGCTGCCCATGGACTGACCTCAAGGGTGGCCGAGGAGCGAACTCAAGGGAGACCGATGAGCGAACTCCTCCGAAAACCCTACTGAGCCTAACAGTGACAATGTATATACAGTCCGGTCCGTTCGTCAATGAGTATCGCATATCCGCCTAGGGGGCTAGTAACGTCAGACCCCCATTAGCAGTATAAGTCGTGTCGGAGTGTAGCCCAGAACGCCCTGAGATACTACTGGAATACCTACCAGTAAATCTCCTGCCTCGGCCGAGGGCTTTGCGTAATGGCTCTCCTAGACACAGCACGATCTCGCCCCCAATACCGGGAGAGACGAATCCCCTGCCGATCCGCTCACGTGCCTCCATATGGCTCGGGACTGTACCCAAAAGCTACCTGTTTGCACGACTCCTTTGAGCCGTGGTAGGGTAGAAATCAAAGCACAGTGGGAACTCACACGAGACAAATGACGACCTCAGGTCGATGAACTAACCTGTACACATGTCACCAGGGAACTGCTATCTGACGATAGGTATAGTACTAACTAGCAGATTCCCGGCGAGTCCTGTCCGGTGTACTCATAACCCAATGAGCACCTGTATACATCTTAGGTGAACCAACTGACACCAGTGGCTTGTGAGACCGGCCACCACCCCTCGTCGGGGTCTCGACTGTACACACTAGTCTACTCCGGAGTATCGATGCCCTGTCTCGAAACTCCCACGACTAGGGACCACAATTAAGGATATGCATATAAACTACCCAACTCTCACGTATATGATCGCCATCATACAGTTGGTAGTAAAGCAAGATCCTAAGGGCTCTATCAAAGTGTAACATGCAATCAGTCACCTGAACATGTACACGACTGATAAAGGCAAGCCAGATAGCATACTATCATTTCGAGTAAGACTGTCCTACCGGGATAGGTCCTCCGCAATCATTGCAATCACGTACCTGCGATCCAATAATTGACTATGAGGGCACTATCTCCAACAGATATGGCCTTAGCAAACTTCTTCTTTATCTTGGATTGGCTTTTGTCAGCGGCGGAGGCATTTTGCTCCAACGGGATCATCTCAGCTCTTCCCTCAAGTCGCTGGCGTTTGGCCCTTTCGAATATAGCCGTCTCGCGTTCTCGATCAGCTTTGCTTTTTAATCGAGCTTTATTAAGAAACGCGCCAATCATTTCAACTGATAACCCTGGGCTCTTGATTCGGCATTTGCCCCCAGCGTTTCAGTGCCAGAAGTCCCTTCATCGTCCGTGGTCGAATGGGAGATCATACGACAGCTCGCCACATATTCCTCGGATTCATCCGATGAACTTTCTCCCTCATCTTCTTTTTGGAAGATGTGATCAAGGAAATCTTGGAGCGTAATGGGAGTCCGCGCTTTTTGGTTGTACTCATCCAGTGCGTCGATTTGCTTCTGTAAGTCCGTGCGCTTGTCGCCAGGCTTCACGGGCTTCTTAGATTTCTTCTTCTTCTTTTTCGAAGATTTTGACGGCTGGTTATGAACGCTTGAACTACCACCATCGGTCTTCAGAGTCGGACGTGGCTTCAACATCCCCTCTATAACCTGCGGTTCCAAGGGGTTCTTCCACTTGACCGCTGGACAGGTCTGAAGATCATTTAGCATTCTCCTCGTTTTGGCCGATAATACAACTTCCCAGGGAGTTTCTTCAATGACGGAGCATGTTGCCCCCGGCGTATTCGTCCCTTTAGAGGTGTGGGGCTGCGGGGGATTCACCTTCCATTTGTCGGATAGCGCAAATTTGCCCTGGCGGTACTGGTTTTCAAGCCAATTTTTGAAAACGTAACAGTCTTCGATCGGATGTCCTAGCATTCGATGATAAGGGCAGTAATTAGGCCCGTTGACGTCACTTGGTTGCGACGGACGTTTTGGATCTGGCAGATTTATGAGCCTGTTGCGCAATGCCAGCTCAAATAGCCTCCTCGTTTTATCACGGGGAAAGGAGTAAGCACGTCCCATCCTGTCCTCAAGGGGTACGTATGGGCGTGTATTGTTTGGACGAGCAACCGGCTTCGAGTCGCTTGGTTGTTGTTGGGCATTGGCGACAATGATCGCTTTTCCCTTCCCTTTATCGTTTCGGGAGTCCGGCTTCGGGAGAGGGGGTTTATGGCCCATCTGGTCCATCTGCGCCAATTTGTCGATCAAAGCCTGGAAGGAAGTCGGCTTGAAGAACATCATAAACTGTGAAATGGTTGCTTGTGGATTGAGGGTTCCAACAAACATTCCCACCGCAGGGGCTTCTTCTATACGTTGTTCACATTTAGACCATAGATTACGCCACCGTATAGCGTACTGGACCCATGTCTCGCCGGGTTTTACCCTGGCATTGATCAGTGCCGTCATCGGAGTACGCTCGCTGGCACTTGCAAAACGTTGGGTGAAGAGCAGCTCCATCTCCGCGAAGGTTTTAATAGAGTCATTGGGGAGCTCAGAATACCATTCGAAGGCCGTATCTGATAGGCTTCCAACGAACTGGCGAAGCAGAAGCTTGTCGTCGCCGCCGGTGTTACCGCAAAGCGCCCTGAACTGGGCGACATGTTGATGGGGATTGCCGGTCCCTTTGTAAACATGAAACTTGGGAATTGTGTAGCCCGGCGGGTACTTGATTTGGTCATACCAGCCCGGATACGGTCGCCCCGTTTTTACGACGTGGCCGGCTGCTTCGGCCGCATGATGAACCTTTATTTGCTGGGCTATATATTCGTCCAGATCAGTTTTAGAGATTGTGTCTTCTTTAGCCGTCGATAGAACGGGATGAGGGTTTGATGTTTCTCCCCTATCATCCCCAAGGACGATCGGGGGTTCTTCAGTCGGGGGCTCTGGTTGTATCATCATCCCTATCATGTCCTGGAAGAGGAGGCCCATACGCTGTATATTGGCTGCTTGTTCAGCAGCCTCTTTGTCTCTCTTTTCCAGTACTCGGCGGAGGAACTCGGCATCGGTCTCTTCCTCTTGGCGTTCATCTAAGGACGTCCCAGGGTTCTCCTTTGGCTTCGTGAGTGCAGCCATTGTGGTCATCATCTCCTGGAGCTTTTGTTGCTGCTCCTGAGCCTTGGTCACTGACCGGGTAAGCGGTCGGTGACCCGTAGAAGTACGACTTTCTTCCTTTCCAGAAGCCATATAGACCGTATGAACTGTTATGCCCCCTGACTTGGGGCGTTTAGGTTCACCGCTTTTAAACTTTGTCAGTGTCAAGGGAGCTTTCTCTGGCCTTTTCCTTTTGTGGACCATTGAGGTTGAAGGAGCCGTTGAAGTGGGCATCCTAGCATTTGTTGCCCCCTGCTGTTTAATGGGGCGGTTCTTGTCCTTTTCTACCTTTGCCCTTTTCTGGCGACGAAAGTGGTCTGGGTCAATCACGGAGTCTTGAACCCTTCGCCAAACTCTATAAATTTTTGACGACAGCCGTTGAGGGGGCTGTTCCTGTTTTGTCTCCGGAGCTTTTTCCATAAGCGGAGGAGATCTTTTCAATGTAGCAACCGAAGAGTTCTTTTTCACCTTCCTCAGCAATTCAAAGCTGTTCCCAGTTGGAACAGCAGCGTTGACCTCCACCATTGGAGCAGGTGGGGTTAGCCCTGAGGGGGAGTTGCCCCCTGCTTTCCTTACTCGTTGCCAATGGCGACGTCGCGCACGACGGGCCGTTGGGATTAGCTCGGAAATCGAGATGGTTTCTTGCTGCCCCTTGTTTGAGTGTGGGGTAACTGCCGATGTCAGCCTATCGAAGACTGATGCCTTCTGACCAGCTGGGGGAGGAGTGGGAACCGTCAATCTTGTGAAGACCGACTCTCTGATGGGAGAAGCCGCCTTAACGACTTCCAAAGCAGCGGCCGTTGCCCTCTTTGGAACGGCCACTTTATAGTTCTGACCTAGCCTGGTGAAAACGGAGGCTGTTGGTTCAGTAGCAGGCGACCCGTTGACAGGGGTCGTGGTAGCAGTGAGCCGGTCGAACACCGACTTCTTGTTCGCTTCCGGCACGGATATCGGCATAGAGAAGCTTGTAGGTGGGACCATGGTCCCGAAAAACAGGCCGGTGGTAGCTTGGGTCACCTGGTCTACTGGCAGAGTCAGGAAGGAAGCCGCTTGGGGCCCATATGTTACACCTCCTGGTGAAGTGGAGCGTCCATTGCAGTGGCATTTCGAGCAGTTGATGCAGTTGGTGGCCATTGAATCTTGAATTCTGCGCCAGGTAAAAGACCAAATCTTAGCAACTTGAAATCCAAAGGCAACCATTTAACAAACCGCGATTGGTTCGCGAAGACGACACACGAAGTGTGGAGTGGAAAGAGGAAAAGGTCCCACCGGGCGTGCCAGAATCTGTTCCCCTCCGAACGGCGGCCCGGACTTCGCGTCCGTGGCCTGAGGTTCGGGGCAGATGCTATTTGGTTTGATCCGTCCACCTCTCCGAAGATGCCAAGTTGATTTATGGCACCTTGTATCGGAGGTTTAGACGGATGCGGCCGATGTAGCAGACTTCGTCAGATTCCCCCTCAGGGTGAGGGATTTTTGATTGTGGGGACGCTCTTCCCTGCAGGCGCAAGCCCCTGCAGTTAATTACGCTACCGCATCGCGGTAACAACTTTCTCCTTCTCCGGAATTTCACTTCGTGTCGTGTGTGTTTGTTTTGTTCGTGGTTTCCCGTGGATTGTATACGGAGACTGAGTGATGACGTCACCCGTAGGACGTGGATTAGTCCAAATCCGTATTTACTTAGATTTGGGTTTGGTGTTTTTAGTTTAAGGATGCATTAGTCGCGTTGCGGCTAAGATCGACTTAAACGTTCGTTAAGGATACGTTAGTCCTGTTTTAGACTAAGATCAACTTAACATAGTGATTAATTTAATGTATGGTCATCGGGACTCGTCACCTCTCTGACGTCGTTGAAGGATTACAACGACAGATGTCAGAGGAGCTCTGAGATGTACCTTCGAACCAGAGTTGATTGGGAGTTTTATAATCCATTTGGATGTTTAAGGATACGTCAGCCGTATTTAGGGCTAAGATCAACTTAAACGGGACCGTTTAGATCCGGCAAAAGAGCGTTCGGAGGCTCTATTGTTCCAGTTTAGGGACATAGTGGTCCGTTCGCCAGTTTAGGGACGTGGTGGTCCATCGCCAGTTTAAGGACGTGGTGGTCCATCGCCAGTTTAGGGACGTGGTGGTCCGATATTAGTTTAGGGACGTCTCGGTCCGATATTAGTTTTGGGACGTTTCGGTCCGATATTAGTTTAGGGACGTTTCGGTCCGATATTAGTTTAGGGACGTTTCGGTCCGATATTAATGTGTGGTCGTTGGGACCCGTCACCTCTTTGACGTCGTTGAGGAATTACAACGATGGATGTCAAAGGAGTTCGGAGATGTACCCTCGAACCGGACGTAGATTGATTTAGGAGAGCCATTTTGCTCGGTCAATTTAATTTAAGGACTTACGGCCAGAATTGGGCTAAGTCCAGTTGAAAATGTTCACATTTCGTTTGCATTTGGCCTATTGGGCTTTTGTTTGGGCTTTCTCCTTTTTAGAATAATGCATAGCATTACTTCAGGCCATTGACTGGGCTCTGCACTTTTTAGAATAATGCAGAGCATTTGTTTTGGGTCTATTGGACCTCTCAGTTGGGCTCTGCCCTTTAAACAATGCATGGCATTATTTTTGGTCTGTTTAGACTTTTTAATTAGGCTTTGCCTTTTTAAAATAATGTGCAGTACTCCTATTTGGTCCATTTGACCTTTGGTTGGGCTCTGCCCTTTAATAATGCATTGCATTTAATACTCTGACAGTGCCCCACACGGCTTGTCAGGTGCTTTGCGCAATTAAAGAGCGCAAACGTTCGTGGAGGTGACACGTGTCGCGCAGTGGAAGGCTTGCGCAACGGGGCTTGCGCAACTGCGCAGACACGTGTCGCGCAGTTGTGCACTTGCGCAACTGCGCAGACACGTGTCGCGCAGTTGTGCACTTGCGCAACAGTGCTTGCGCAACTGCGCAGACACGTGTCGCGCAGTTGTGCACTTGCGCAACTGCGCAGATACGTTAAGTCCAAAAAATTTTATTTATTTTGGGCTTTGCCCAACTAGAAAATCAATCCAAACAGAGCTCTGCCCCTTTATTATTTTGCAATTTGATTTGGGCTAGGCCCTTTTAAATAATGGGTTGCATTTGTGCAGAAGAATTTTTCAGATTTAAGAACAAAAGTGCATAGCACTTTTGATCTACATTTGGATCAAAGGAAAACAAGTTTTTCTTCTTGTTTTCCCTGATTTCACAGAACCAAGGGTTCACAACAAGTGCAAGGCACTATTTTTTTATTTTTATTGAATTATTTTTATTGAATTATTCACTTTTTAATCCTCTGTTCTTCAGAGGTTTTTCTCTTCTTCCAAAAGAAGTTTTTACCTTCTTTTTTATGATCCTGATTAATCTTCAAGAGTTCTTTTTCTTCTCTTTTTTTATGCCAGAAGTTGATTCTTCTTGTTGATGATCTTGAATGAGGTCTGGGATCCTATTTATAGTGTTCACAAATTTGTTGAATTTGTTAACAAGATCTTTTCTGAATGATTTTGGGAATTTTCCCACCATTGGATCTTTGATCCAAAGGCAGAAGAAAATCTTCTGGTTTTGGAAAGAACAGAAAAGATTCATTAAATTTTCATTCTGTTTCTGCGCAACTCCCCAATGAATGACACGTGTCGCGCAGGGGAAGGCTTTCGCAACAGTGCTTGCGCAACTGCGCAGACACGTGTCGCGCGGCGGTGCGCTTGCGCAACAGTGCTTGCGCAACTGCGCAGACACGTGTCGCGCGGCGGTGCGCTTGCGCAACAGTTCTTGCGCAACTGCGCAGACACGTGTCGCACTGTGGACCGCTTGCGCATTGCGCAACGCACGGAATTTGAAGCGTTACTTCAGAAAATTTGAATTTTCAAAATTTAAATGAGCCTTGCTCAGATTGGGGGAACATTCACATGTCAAGTTCTACCCGTCATTGTACAGGTTAATTTGAACCCACCCGTACATACCCTTGACGAAGGCCAACAAGGTAATACGACTGTCCCAAACCAACGCATCTATCTATGCAACAGAAAGGTAACAAGCAGCTACCATACACTATGCATTGAAGAAGGCCAACAAACATAGCATGAATACTAAGTGCTACCCGTTTGAAACGACGGAGGGCTACGACTGGTTTTTGGCGAAAAACCTTTAACGTAATGAACTTGATCTCGTTGAAGGAACCTGATAGCTTTTTACAAAAAATATAGTGGCGAAAACCTTTGCTAAAGAGGTCACTCCCGGTGAAGGGATCTCGGCTCTTTCCTCGTGGAATGAGGTGCAGGATATTCCAAACTGAATATCACGATGCAAAGCAAAAAGTAATCGGCTATAGTGAAGTTATTACCCTGACGCAAACCTCTGCCCAAGGGGTTACTCCCGATCAAGAGATCTCGGCCCTTGCCTCGTCGAATGAGATACTGGATATTCATAACCGAATACCACTGTGCAAAACAAAAGAAAACGTCCTTGCAATAACAGCTTTTTGAAAATTGTTCCAACAACATCGAAACATGTTTGTTTTCCTTTGCATTGATCAGAATCAACGCAGTCCCATCAATTAATCACACCAGAAAAGAACGAAAATAAAATGTACGTATATGCCATCGCATTCGTCACTGGGTCCCGTCATCACCCGTTAGGTTACTTAACTAACGACATAGCGGGGACTGGACTAGCATGGGTGCAAAACATATACAACATCTACTAATATATATACCAATATACAATAATCGCTTCAGGCGTGATTGTAGGGTGTTTTTCGTCACCCCATTGAGATGGGAATACGCTCGCGCTTGTCAGGCGTACTACAGATTCCCCCTGCCTAGGGTAGGCGGGGGTTTAATGATTGTGGGGATCCGAATCTCCGGCAGCCGCGGACTAAGCAGCCGTTAATTACCCCTCGCCTTTGGGGCGAGGGAACCTCCGATTAACGGGTTAAAATGGTCATGCGAACTCAATGTACAATGTACGTGTGTTGTGTTTTGAAAGGGAGGTTTGGATATATCGGGAGCCACGCAGAGTTTTTACGGGGGTCCTGCTACCCGGATAGCGGGCTGGGGGTCAAGGGGGCTAGCAGCCCCCTTGCGGGGTGCGGGGCAGCGTCCCGTTAGAAATTTTTTTCTAACAGGGACAGTGTCGCGGAGTATGTGTGTGTGTAAATGTGTATACACATGTATATATATATATATGTATGTACATAAAAATAGGGGGAAAAGACATCCAAAGGATGCGTGGGGCAGCACCTTGGGCGCTGTGCGCCTAGGTGCTGTGCGCTTAGGCGCTAGAGTGCCACGTGTCGGCACGTGGGCGCTCTGCGCTTGAGCGCTGGGCGCTTGAGCGCAAGTGCGCCACGTGTCAGCACGGGGGCGATTTGGGGTTGAGCGCAAGCGCGCCACGTATCGACACGGGGGCGACTTGCGCTCGAGCGCTTGCGCTGGGGCGCAAGCGCGCCACGTGTCGGCACGGGAGAGACTTGCGCTCGAGCGCTTGCGCTTAAGCGCAAGCGCGCCACTTGTCGACACCGGGGCGACTTGCGCTCGAGCGCTTGCGCTTGAGCGCAAGCGCGCCACGTGGGCGCTCTGCGCTCGAGCGCTGAGCGCTGGAGCGCAAGCGCGCCACGTGTCGGCACGCGGGGGCTCTGCGCTCGAGCGCCGGCGAGAAAAAGAGGCTTTTAGCCTAAAAAAGATTTCTCGAAAGAGAAATCAGAAAGGGGTTGGACTCCTGAGTGTGTTTTTGGGGTTAATGGAAGGGGTTCTTCTTCTTCCTCCTGTTGTTTGCTGGATCTTGAAGATCAAGAGATGTGAGATCTCAAAATCTCTCCTTTTTGAGATCTGATGACAGATCCAAATTTCCCTTTGTGGGTTTCGTGGTGAAAAACTATTTTGTTTTTGAAAAGGAAGAGTAAAACTCTTGATTTAATTCAAAAGAAAGAAGAAGGTTTGAGACCTTCAGAAAAGAGAAAGAGATACAAACCCTAGGTTTTTTGTGAGAATGAAAAGTTCTTTTTTTTATTCATCATGTTGCCTTTTATAGGCTTACATATTTACATATAGCCCCTTGGGCTTTACAAAAATGGCATTTTAGCCATCCCATGGCTCATGTGCCATTTCATTTTTGCACATAAGCCATGGGCTTACAAAATATTGGCTTTATGCCCATTTTGCATACATTCATGTATAAAAAATTACATAAAAATTATTTATTACATGATCTATATTTTAGCATGGAGGAGGCTGGCCGCGGGCTCGACTTGGGCCTGGGCCCGCTTGACCTGGGCTTGGGCCCACCTGGCTTGGGGTTGACCTTGACTTTGACTCGGTCAACGGGGGTGTAAATTTTTACCCCAACAGTGATAAATGCAACATTACAGAAAAGTAATAAGCATCACAGAACAATACAGATAATCTGGAAGCCCCGGGTTTCACAGAGCCGCAACTGAAACCCGACGTTCCCCTGGTCGTGTGGATAGCCTGTGTAATAAAAACCTAGACCCCTACGGGTGCGGCAAGTTACCCGCCAAAACCTGAAGCGAGGCAGCCCCCTTCAACAAAGTGAATGGACCACCCAGCACTTCACGGAATCCGGTAACTTGAGCACCCCTCCTTAGGTCAAACTGTACCCCCTACGAGTGCGGCGAATAGCCTACCAATCCTAGAGTAAGGCCCCTTCCTTCTCAAAGCCATGAGATGCGGGCCCGTTGCCCTCCAGAACCCGGCTATCCGTGCACTCCGTCGTGGGGTAAACCTATTACAGAAATGAAAATATGTACAACGAATACATCGACCTCAACCCAGTCGTGCCCCAAAAGAATAATATACAAACAGGCAGTGACGGCAGTCCACATGTCAGACGCTCGCCCCGCGATATCAAAAGTACAAATAAATCCAAACTGCACTAACATTGCACCAAGATATCCACCACGACAAATCCGCAACATCACAGCACAACACAGAACATCAGCGTGAATGTCACGTTTGCAAACCCGTCTAAAAGGACTATGGCAATTAGACGAATTATACCGCTCAAATGACATTCACGGTCGCAGATATAATGTAAGTACTGTAAACTAACATATTTAAAATTCCGATCGACAAAACTTCCCGAAGTGGGACCCAAGTACAAATCCAGTACTTAAACAAAATCTGGCCCCAAACAAAATATTCCAGAAACCATAATTCCACATGAAAGACACCCAGAAGAAAAATGGTTCCGCGGCGGCGGAACCGCGGCAAACCAATAGGTTCCGCGGCGGTTCCGCGACGGTTTTGTGGGATCGGTCTACCAAATTTCTTCTGCAGTCTTAGAAAAGCCTGCTCGATTTTCTGACATACTCAAAATAATTTTTAGACGACAAAAAAAATTCGACAGAAACTTTAAATTTGGAATTGCAGTTTTGGAAATTTCGTTCGATCGATATTTTAAACATGTTAGAACTAGCTAGTAAAGGTTAATGGCGTGGCTCTGATACCATGTAAGTCTATGGTAGCGTCCCGGCCGTCAATCCGAGGCCAAATGTGGAACAAAAACTTTTACAACTGGCGCTAGCGCAGACTATAACCCGGATCATGCCATTAACACTAAACTAGCAAACTACAAAATGATAGAATGGCTATACAGATCGATCTATGTCCTTCGGTCTTTAGCCATCATCCCATGCTCCTCGCGGCATCTCCGATCTCGCTCGATCTCCGATCTCCTCGTCGGAGTGGCACCACGTCAATGAATCTTTATACGGGCTCCCGCTTCAAACTGAAGCAACTCGAACATGAAGTTTGCTAACCGACATGTCCAAGATTGAAGTAGAGAGAGTGTAGAATAGTTTGTCTCAAGGTAAATGAAGTTGCCTTTTGAGTTGTGATGGAAATGAGCTATATGGAATTTTGCAAAGGAAATTTGTGCATGAAAATAAATGAAATCAGCCCACACCAAGAATGGTGCCCGGCCACTATGCAGAAATTGTTCACTGGAAAAATCATGGGGGGGGGGGGGTGAGCATAAACAAAAGCAAGTGGTGACTATAATCCATTCTCATCACAAAATATCCTAAGCAATACACGAAACTTTAATTGCTTAAGCCACCTCAACAAAAGAAACCATGCTCTCATTAAAAAAACAAGTGACTCACTCAATGACTCACCCTCAAAATTGCCAACTCACAAATGATTTCGGCCATGACTAGAAGATGATGGAAAATGTGGCCAAAAATGATACACTCACAAGAAACAATAATTAAACATTAAAACTAATATTTAATCGGGCGGAGAAAAACTGGCAACTTCAAAAATAATCCCGTAACAAATTACAGGATTACCCCACAACTGTATATACATACCCGCATTTGTATTTCGACCGAATACGAATGCAACGAGACGAAAAGTATTCCTACACAATATAATAGTAGGATCCAACTTAAACCAAAGCCCACCGGTATTATCTGTCCGAACCATGACACGTGCACAAGTGCACGTGCATATTCGAACCCTGCCATAAAACCATACGGCCTCTACAACATTTCGTCCGAACTTGGGAAACTATCTGTGGGGGACTCTAAAGACTCGTCAATACTCTGGCAGTGGGTTTAACCACAAGCACGTCAGCGGCACTAGCTGTGCATAACGGCTGCCCATGTATTGACCGAAAGGGAAGCCGATGAGCGAACTCATTCTGGAACTCTACTGAGCCTATCAGTGACAATATCCGTACAGTCCGGTCCGTTCGTCTATGAGCATCGCATATCGGGCCTAGGGGGCTGGTAACGTCAGACCCCCAATAGTTGTATAAGTCGTGTCGGAGGGTAGCCCTGAACACCCTGAGAAACTACTGGAATACCTACCAATAATTCTCACCTGCCTTGGCCAAGGACTTGGTGTAATGGCTCTCCTAGACACTGCGCGATCTCATCCCCAATACCGGGAGAGACGAATCCCCTGCCGATCCGCTCACCGCCTCTATGTGGCTCGGGACTGTACCCAACTAAAACCTGTTTGCACGACTCTTTTGAGCCATGGTAGGGTAGCAATCTAAGCACAGTGAGAACTCATACAAGACAAATGACGACCTCAGGTCGATGAACTAATCTGTACATATGTCACCAGGGAACTGCTATCTGACGCTAGGTATAATACCAACTAGCAGGTTCCCGGCAAGTCCTGTCCGGTGCACTCATAACCCAATGAGCACCTGTATACATCTTAGGTGAACCAACGGACACTAATGGCTTATGAGACCGGCCACCGCCCCTCTTCGGGGTCTCGACTGTATACACTAGTCTACTCCGGAGTATCGATGCCCCGTCTCGAAACTCCCATGACTGGGGACCACTTTTAAGGATGTGCTTATGGACTACCCAACTCTCACGTATATGATCGCCATCATACTGCTGGTAGTCAAGCAAGAATCCTAAGGGCTCTATCAACGTGTAATAGCGATCATGTCACCTAAACCTGTACACGATGATAAAGACAAACCAGATAGCATACTATCATCTCGAGTAAGATTGTCCTACCGGTATAGGTCCTCCTCAATCGTTGCAATCACGTGCCTGCGATCCAATAATTGACTTTGAGGGCACTACATCCAACAATCCATATAAACGGACTCTTCTAAACTTCCGTTTAGAAAAGCCGTTTTTACGTCCATCTGCCAGATCTCATAGTCATGGAAGGCAGCAATGGCAAGTAGGATCTGAATAGATTTGAGCATAGCCACTGGAGAAAAGGTTTTGTCATAGTCCACACCCAGTCTTTGACGAAAACCTTTTGCAACGAGTCTAGCCTTATAGGTTTCCACATGCCCATCTACACCAAATTTCCTTTTGTTGATCCATTTGCATCCAACGGGTTTTACCCCAGGTGGAGCAATATCCAAGGTCCACGCTTTATTGGTGTACATGGACTCCATTACGGACTTCATACCATCCAGCCATTTATCAGAGTCCCTACTGATAATGGCCTGCTTGAAACTAGTAGGATCATCTTCTTCCAAAATACAATCTTCTCGATCACCGTCTATGAGAAAACCGTAGTATCTCTCGGATGGATGAGAAATCCTACCAGATCCGCGGAGTGGCTGGTGTTCTTCTGGGATCACTGAATCTAGCGGTTCCACCAAATCTTCAGTTATATTTTGTGGTTCAGAAGTTTCTTCCAGTTCTACCGTACTCCCACTAGCTTTTTTTGCAAGCAACCCCCTTTCCAAAAGGTAGCGTTGCGAGATACAAATACCTTCTGTTCCTCAGTGTGGTAGAACATATATCCATAACCATTCTTTGGATATCCCACAAATTTACATAGAACTGACCATGCCTCAAGTTTGTCCGGATTATTCTTTATAACGTAAACCGGACAACCCCATATCTTAAATTTTTTATGATATGGTTTCTTACCATTCTACATCTCAAATGGTGTTTTAGGCACGGACATGGATGAAACATGATTCAACAGATGTGCCGCTGTTTGAAGCGCATATCCCCAAAATGAAAGAGGCAACTCGGCGTTACTCGTCATGGAGCGAACCATATCCAATAGGGTACGGTTCCTCTGCTCCGATACACCGTTGTGCTGTGGTGTATACCGAGGAGTAAGCTGAGAGAGAATTCCATTCTCTTTTAGGTATTCTAGGAATTCCGTGCTTAAGTACTCCCCTCCTTTATCTGATCGGAGGATCTTGATACTTTTTCCAGTCTGGTTCTCTACTTCGTTTCTGAATTCTTTGAATTTCTCAAAAGTTTCAGATTTGTGTTTCATGAGATACACATATTCAAATCTAGAGAGATCGTCAGTGAATGTGATGAAGTACGAGAACCCATCCCTTGCATGTATAGACATTGGACCACATATATCACTGTGTATGAGTCCCAAGAGCTCTGTTGCTCTTTCTCCGTGTCTGGTGAACGGAGATTTGGTCATTTTTTTCCTTTGAGACAAGATTGACAAGTTTCATAAGATGAAAATTCGAACGTATCCAAAAGTCCATCTTTATGCAACTTACTCAGTCTTTTCTCTCCGATATGACCAAGTCTACAATGCCACAAGTAGGATTCGTTCACTTCTGAATTCTTCCTCTTGCGTGTGTTTTGTATGTTGAGAACTGTGTTTTGATTAAGAACATAGATACCATTACACAGTGTACCTTCTGCAACCAATGCCTGATTAAGAAAAATGTTCATGATATTTCTATCAAGAACAAACTTATATCCATCTTTATCAAGTAAAGAAACTGATATGATGTTGCAAACCATGGAAGGTACATAGTAGCAATTGTTCAAAATCATAGTATTGCCATTTGGTAATGCTAGGTGTTATTCACCGATGGCAGAAACATCAACTTGTACTCCGTTCCCTACTCTGAGGGACATATCACCAGGTCCGACTATCCTACTTTTTCTCAGTCCCCGTAATAAATTAGAGATATGAGATCCTGATCCGGTATCGAGTACCCAGGAGGTAGGATTGACCGAAAAACAGTTCTCAATAACAAGAACACCTGAAGAAGACGCAATAATGTGGTTCTTCTTCGATAAGGTCATCAAGGAATTCATACAATCCTCTTTTCTCTGCTCATACTCATGACGGTTGTCATAAGTTAGAGCCAAATTGACGTTCCCCAGCCCCGAATAAGAATTCGGATCGGTCAAGCGATACATTTTATTATTTTGATTAGAGCATGAAGTGGTTGCTACCTGGAGAGAGAGAAAAGAAACACTCAGCGTGCGCTCTTGCAAGACTAGATTGGTTATTAGTTTATCTAATCAGGATGGCTCCCACTGTTTCCTCGAATTCTTTTTCAAAGCTTAAAAGAAGAATTAGTTATGATTAATCGCATGTCACAATACTTGCTTAACCTTTCGGCCAGGCTGGTGTCGGTACTTCGAGGGAGGTTTTCCAACGCTTTCGCGAAGTTCCTTAATTATATAACCTCTTTTCCCTGGAGGCGTCGCCTCGCTAACACCGTTCTAGACACCTACTTGGTTTATAGCATTGATTGTTAAGTGAAAAAAATTCCAAGAGTAATCCTACTCATCAGTGGGATCGGGATCCAACTATCATTGCGTGATAACCTAGATGGAAGCCACTGTAGTTACCACACTCCAGAAGGTATGCAACGCTAGCAAGTTTCCTATATATTTGAAACTCCCGATGTGGTTTTTACCCCTAACAACCTATGATCTTGACAAGGTCAACAAATCATAAATTGCTAGTCAAGTTCAACCTGTCATTATCTTGATTACCCTAGACCCACCCGCATAAGCCCTTGACAAGGTCAACAAGGCTATATGACTGTCCTAATTAATCGCATCATGTGCTACAAACAAACACCACCCAGCTACCGTTCATTACGCTCTAGCCATCGAACGTGGCGGTTTGCGGAACAAAATTTTCTTACGATTTCAAAAACGACGCTAAGTTAACCCAATGTAGACCCGGATCTTTCCATAAACCTATCTACAAAAACTAAAAGAGATGAGCTACCTACTATGAAAGAAATCTCACCAAACGATTCAAGTCCTTCGGTCTTCTTTCCTCGTCGTTAGCTCCAAGTGACCACCTTGAACATGCTTGATTTTCTTTTCCCGTTCCATCGGTTCTCCGGGATCGAGCTTGTTCTCCAGTCCTCATTTTTCGTAGATGATCCACCTGAGAGATGTGATCCATGACTCTAGCTCACACAATATGTCAAGTGGAGCAACTAAAGAACATGGGTTGTTAAACCAAGTAGTCTAGGATGTAGTGTGAAGATCTAAATGTTTACTATCTCTTTCTTGCCTCTTCATTTGTTTCTCAACTCATGAGAAGGGTAGTGAAGAGTAAGATGATGAAGGTGGAGGAAACTCAAGAGGATGGAGGAGGGTGAAGCAAAAATGGGAGCTCAAAAATAATGAAGCATGCATGTGAGAGAAAATCAACACCAAGGTTTTGTGTATCAATTTCTTTCAATAAACAAGTGTAGCCATGTTTCAATAGTAACCACAAATGAATAAAGAATTCATTTGTGAACTATTGAAGCCATGACACACACCATGCCTCCCTCTCTTTAATTTCCACCACATTTTCATTTATCAATAAATGAAAAAGTCCATGATGAGGTGTCAATCTTCTAGAAGGTAATCTGTAATAAAATACGGATTACAGTTTGCTATATATACATACCTGCATTCGGATAAAAACACGAATGCCCAAAGAGATAGAATAACACGAAGAACGTAATACTAAAATATACATATCGAAATACATATATGTAAACTATTAAATCAATACCTGATTTAATAATCCGGCTCAAACCCGAGCCGGCTAGTATTACCAACTGTCTGATCAAAAATCCGAGTACAAAGTACATCAATCGATCGAGACCCTGCACGTATCCAATACGTCTACTACATCATTTCGCCTGAACCAGGAAAACCCTCTGTGTGGGATTCTAAAGACTCGACAGTACGCCGACAGTGAGTTACTGGATAAATCCATAACCACAAGCACGTCAGCGGCACTAGCTATACGTAACGGCTACCCGGGTACTTGTCTAAAAGGAAGGCCGACGAGCAAAATCATCCGGATCCCTACTGAACCTATCTGTGACAATCTTCGTACAGTCCGGTCTCTTCGTCTGAGAGTATCTCATACCGGGTCCAGGGGGTGGTAAACGTCAGACCTTAATAACCTGGTAATTCGTGCTGATGCGGCTCGGGACCAATCCGGAAAACTACTGATCAGCCTATCAGTAAATCCCAACTGCCTTGACCAAGGTCTTATGGTCTTGACTAATCGAACACAGTGCGATATCGACTCCCAATACTGGGAGAGACGAATCCCCGACAATCGCTCACTGCCTCCATGTGGCTCAGGACTGTACCCAACCAAAACCTGTTTGCACGACAGAGTAGAGCCGTGGTAGGGTAGTGATCAAAGCACAGTGGGAACTCACACGAGAAAAATGACGATCTCAGGTCTAATGACTAACCTGTACTCATGTCACCTGAGAACTTCCATCTGACGATAGGTATAGTATCATCTGGAAGTTCTCGGCGAGTCCGTCCGGTGTACTCACCTCTAGTGAGCACCTGTATACGATCTTAGGTATAAAGACCAATAGTTGCGGGACTAAACCATCGCCCCTCGTCGGGGTCTAGAAACGTATACACTAGTCTACTCCGGAATATCGATGCCCAGTCTCGATACTCCCACGACTAAGGACCATTTAAGGATGTGCGTACCGACTACCCAGCTCCCACAAGTATGATCACCATCACAATGCAGGTAGTCTAGCAATGTTCCTACGGGCTTTATCAACATGTATAAAAGATATGTAATAGCAAGTAAAACATGCACATGTTAAGATAAAGACAAACCAGATAGCATACTATCATATCGAGCAAGACTGTCATGTACATATATATGTCCAAGCATCCATATGTATACATATACAATAATGGCCTCTAAGGCATACATATCCAACAATTGTATGACCTTATTTTATTATCATACCTTTATTGGGAACTTATCGAGTATAAGATCACTGACGGACATTCCGTCGTTTTTCTGTTTTACTTGGAAATATTCGTCTGGTGAATTAGGGACAGGTGGAGTGATAGGAGTAGAGCTTGAGCCGACAGTGGATGACTATTCACATCTAACTTCACAGGCTGACTATTAGTCAACGCCAGTCTTTTTTTCGTATGCCTGCTTGTTAAGGCTTTACTTCATTTCCTGTTTATTTCTTGAATCGGATATTTGACTTTATTTCGACTCTTGTTTATTTGTGGAATTTGAAATGTAATAATGTAGTTGGATTTATGCTCTCGTCTAATTCTTGTTTATTATATATTTCTTATGATACGCTTAACGTATTTATTTCAAGAATAACCCTTCTCGGTATAAATATATTACGGATCTCATCATGTGCCTGCTACTATCTTTTGGGAAGCGGGACGCGACAAATTGATACTTATAATGTCTGGCTTGACATATCTTGAATTAATCATGAACCCATGCGTTACGTATGGGTCCACCACTAGTATTAATATAAAGATGAGTTGATCAAAAGAATGTTTTGCAAGTCAAAACATCTTTTTACCAAAACACTATTTTTCTACTTCCCACTTTTGCCCTTGGTTATTTTTGCATTCCCATAATCTATTCCTGGATTTTATGACTAAGAATAATTGATAGGAATTTGGAACAATAAAAAGAAGAAGAAACAATAATATTTGTAATTTTTTTTATTGAAAAATCAAAAATAACTAAAAATATCATATTTCTTTTTTCAAACATAATGGAAAAAAGAATATTTCAAACAACAATAATTGCTTTACATTTGCTTATAGTAACTATAATTACTTTAAAGTTTATATTAAAAGTCCATGATTCGAATAATTATCATTGCTCTAAAATAAACTAGGTAATGAATTCATGGAAAGAGAATTTTTTTAGACATATTTCTCTTTTATTTAACTATCTTTCGATCTTATGACCAATGTTTGATACTTGATAGTAATTTATAAAGAAAATTATAGCAGTTTAATTTTTTTTTCAAGAGAACCAATTTTGTTTTTATCTTAACACAAATTATTTTTCAAAATTCAAGTATAATAAAATAAAAAATCTGTACTGGAAATCCATTGTTTAGATTTTCTTATAAACACTATACTTTCTCCAAAGTTAATACTCAAATTTCATGATTTAAATAATTATCATTGTTTAAAAATTTATTGCATGGTTTATTTAGAAAAAATGAGCTAAAATATTAACATTGTCACTTCCCGTTTCCCAAAATACTGGAACGAAGACACGACGAGACCCACGACGTAGATATATCGAGAGAGAGAACTCAACTCGATACAGTTATGCAAAGCGTAAAGTAATACAGAAGTATACAAAAGCAAGTAAAGAAAAGTATCTTTATTCATTGACTAACATTTATTACAAACGATAATACAGGAGTAACACCATACAATAGGATCCAAGGGTACAAATATAAGTTATGATTGAATGATATGATAATACAATAGTAATACGACATGAAACATACCGAAATGGAAACTCTACGAGTCTTGGGCCCATCACAGTTCTGCTGTATACTCTGATGACTGAGTCTGGTCTTACAAAACTTGCTATCCAACTGAGAACACAATTCCTATGGTGTCAGAACATCCACAAGCATAAATTATATGCAAGGGAGTATGATGCACGTAATAACAGTAAATCATGGTAATATATGAAAACGGGTAAATCGAAAATACGGGAAATCATGCATATAAGGTAATATGAAAATACGTGTTGTAAATAAATAAGAATGCAGAAGGGTAATGTCACGCCCCGCTTTTCAAAAAAACGATAACGACACGTGACCAGGCCCGCGAAGTATTTATTTAGAGAATGTCATTTCCCATAATAAATACGCTAAGTGTTTATAAGAAAAATAAAGTAACAAGAATAAACAAAAAATGAAATCCAATTTTGATTTATTACATTCAAGATTTACAGTTGACAAAACATCTGAATGAAATGAAATGAAATGAAAAGCTGAATAGAACTAGACGTCCAGTTGTGATACAAACCGGTTGTACTGCTTTTCGACCATTTCTATCTTCTCTGTCTCAATTCCACCTAACGAACATTCCAAAGATAGAAAGAAGTGGGTGGAATGCCCGTCGACGAACTAGCGCACGATAAGCCCCCAAAAAGGATAATTGTAGAAATTGAGAACTACTATCATTAAACTGTGAACGAGTAACACTAATAATTAAGTATGGTAATTCTATGCAACATGACAGTTCTATATAACATACAGTGTAATATGAGCTTGAAAAACAAGTATATAAGCATGGCAATTCTATGGCTATGGTTATTCTATTCTAATGTGGTTGTTTGTGGTTTGATAAGAAAGATAAGCGTGTATACGAGAGTGGTCCGTCAAACCCACGAACCCACAACACAAGAGAGTACAAGGTCCCGTCAAATCCACGGGACAACGATACAAGAATATTTAAGAGGTGTCTTTTAGTTAACTCTCGTGCCACGTCAAACATTCTTTACCAACCCACCCCTTATCCCCGCGTAGTTTATTGTATAGATCAAGTTTACAGGTCTTGACCGAATTCATGAATATAGAGAGTACAAGTTCAGGTTCAAGTATTCATGTCAAGTTCAAGAATTCGTGTTAAGTTGTATTCATGATTCGGATCAAGTCAAGTCTATGATGTGATGGGTTTAAATTAAATATATAATATCTAATTATGTCTTCTTGTACATGCAACAATTCAGAGATCAAGAAAAAGAAGGTATACATGTTCGAACAACATGAAATGTGGCAAGTATATTATTCAAGCAACGACCATAAACAATGCCGTAAAGAAATATTATGCACGACTAATTACTTAAGTCAATTGAATGCAGAATATAAACATAAATATAGCTCTAAGTCTTGTGCATGCGTCAGTTCCAATCGCTCCTAAATACGACTACCGGTTTAGGAGATATACTCGTTTTCGTTTTATCGCGCAGAACATATCAGAATCTGTCCAGTACCATCGTATATTTTTAAAACAAGGTTTCTGTTAATTTCTGTCGGTTTTCGGGTTTCAAAAATTATTAGAAACTTCTAGTTATTTAGATATAGTTATCTAAAACACTAAGATCCGCGTGATTTGGATTTCTAAAGCTCTAGTTATGATCATTTTAATATCAGGGTTTAAAACTGAAATTCGGATTTCTGGAAAGCAACTGTGTTGTATTGTCGAGCTTAGATCAGGTTATTCTATGCATTTCTGGGGCACCTGGTATATAGTAAATTCTAGGTCTGTCAATTGCGCATCTACACATATAAAGTTTTTCATGAACGAATATCAGAAATTCAAGCTATGTTGTATTTAAAAACAGTGTGCGAATCAGGACAGATTCTGTCAAGATTCATCACTTAATTGTATAACGCATTTTTCTATATTTTACGTCGATTTTCAGAAAATCTATATAAATACGAAAATCTAGATCTTTCGATGTCTAAAACACCTGAAGTTTACTTAATTTGGATATCGGTAAACTAAGTTATGTGTCCTTAAAATTGATCGATAAAAACAGTTTTCAGATTTCAGAAAAACAGTGACTAAAAGTGTCATAAGTCCCAAACCAATATTCGGTTCGATATAAATTTTTTACTATAGACCTGAAATTCTATCTAGCGTTTATCCTAATTTTCCTAGGATTTCCAGAAATGAAAATTAATTTATAAAAATTATTTTAAGGACAAAACTTCTGTAGGATCGTATTTAAATGTGACAAAATTACTGGATTTATTTGCAGTTTCATTTTTCTTTTATAAAAAAAAAATAAACAATTATAAAATAAACTGTACATAAAAGATATTATTTAAATGGATCTTCTAATGTCAATATATGGATAATGAATTTCGACAAGGTCCTACACCAAGAAAATCCTAATTTTAAGAGAGTTTATGTAAATTTATGTTATCGCGCGCTGTTTATTTATATTTTGTAAATATTTATTTTCCGTATTTTTTTCAGATTTTCCTAGGATTTTTACCCATTTTAAAAATATTTTTATTATTTTATTTATTAAATTATTACCTAAACTCTAAAACAAATCCTAAATTCTAAACCCAAATCCTAACCTATCCCAACCCAACCCGGCACACCACACCACACCCGCTTCCCTCTTCTTCTTCCTCGTTCTTTCCTCCTTTCCCGCTCTTTTCCTCCAACGTCCCCCTCTTCTCATGCTCGCCGCTTCTCGCGCCCACTTCTTGTGCTCGCCCACTTCTCGCGCCCACGTCCCCATGACTTGCGCTCGCCCCACGACCCACGCTCCTCAAACGGCTCCCCTCTTCTCGCGCCCGTCGCAGCGAGACCCGCTCCCCCACGCCTCGACCGAGTCTCTCCTCTACTTCACTCTCTCCCGTCTCTCTCTCGTTTTCCGCTCTCTCTCGTTCTCCCTCTCCCTCACTCAGCGTCACCGACAACCCATCTTCCCCTCATCGACCCACCGACGCCTTCGATCTCCCAAGCTAACCCCAGCTCCTCCTCCTTCAACACGAGCGCACCGCCACCACGAACCCACTGTCAACCTGCCTCACCCCCGTCCACCAACACCCGCAAGACCCAAAAACTCCAGCACCACCCTCTGCGTGCCGAGCTTCCTCGCACACGAGCGCGATCACCTCTGCTTCCACCATCGTCGGAGTTCCCCAACTCACCATCTCCGAGCTCCAAGCTCCAAGTATCTCCATCACCGACGACCACAAGCAGCTCCACCATCGTTGGAGCTCCCCAACTCCTCCACTACGACTAAAACCTGCCCCCTATACACCATTCCGTCGCTGACGAGCCGAGCTCTCTGCAACCGCAGCACCCGAACGCCTCATCGGAGTCACTGGGAACCCACTGCCCGTGGCCGCCTCCACGCCAGTGCTGAGCCCCAAGTACCCCCCCAGCCAGCCGAATCGCACGTGTATCGTGACGCCACCTTCGCCACACGCAATAGAAAACCCATCTCTTGTTATTCATGCTATTTTAATACCTATGCTAGACAATAATGTTAGATTATTTTGTTATAAAGTAGTATAAATATGTGCTTTCGACCGATTACTAAACACTGGCTTAGTGTTCGATACAAACGACGAACCAAAATATAATTTGTGAAGGCGGAATTTGCGATAGTTCGATTCCGTTACTGGTTGTGAATATCGTGTAATAATTTGGATGTAAAATATCGTGTGCACAACTATGTAGAGTCGCCCCCTAAAGGCAACACAAAATCTGAGCCTTACCGCGCATGTTACCCTGATAAAATCATTGTAAATTAAATACAGTTTGGAACACAACGTTCTATGGCTTATATCGAAGCCGACTCGATAACATAAAATCATCCATAGTTTTTTTCTCGACAATTTTAGATTACTGTAACGATACTTGGTTGCGAACGCGGCACTGGACTACAGTCCGGGGCAGCGTATCATTTTGGATACCAGACTTTGAACACCTGTGCATCCCCGCTTTAGACTGAAAATGTGCGTAGCCCCATATGAATACATAGATAATCTAATTAGCTAACACCTGAATCTAGTCCCTTGCCGTTTCACCGTCGTTTGATATTTAATTTGCATTTTAGCGTACCGATGTGTTCTGCAGTTTCTGCAGTGACCTCTCTTACACTGCTACACTAAACTAGACATAACTTCTAATACAGAAATTCTATTGATAATCCGTTTGATGCGTTGGAAACTTAACAGATAGAACTAGATTTTATTCAACTAGGGAAACACCTGAATCTGAACATAATCACTGATAAAACGCGCGTGAAGTTGGGCTTCCAGTTCTGAAATCGGAATTCCAGCAATCGATCGCTACCTTAAAATGATGATAATTCCCTAACCTGAATTCCGATTGATATGAAATTAATTTTACTGTTTAGATGATCAAGTGTGCTTAGTACATATTTTATATTATTTTGGTCGATTCTATGCGTGTGATTTATCGTAAATTTTGCAAGTTATATGGTATTGGCCGACATAAAATAGTGAATATCTGTTCAGTGCATTTTTGCCTATTTTCGTGCTTGCTTTATACCTGCTGTATAGTGATCGTTCACATTGAGACCTAGCGACTGTTTTGCATTGTCGATATATTAGTATGAGTGATTGGGTTGTGGTAAATACGACAGTGATATTGATAAGTGGAAAAATGATTGAAACTGACAGCGATACGTATTTGTTCACAACCTATCTAATACCTGAATGCATACTATAACCTGGGGAATGGGGAAATCAAGATAGAATTAAACTCGTATTTAGTAAGGTACAGTGACTTAGAGGATGATCATTCGCTATTAGTGACACACACACACACACACACACACACACACATACATTAGGTCGTGGGCCTAGCGGCACGGCTGACAGGACTATGTCCCGGACACAGCGGACCGTAGTCTCGGGCATACACGAGACCCTTGTTAAACACGAGTATCCTTTCCACCATTTGATTTCATTGACATAGTGAACGATAAGTAGTGACATACGCATTACCTAGTTTACTGACATGATACCTATATTGCACTATTCATATTCAGTTGATTATTATTATACTCATGTTTTGCATTCTGTTGCACTTCCCATGTTTAATAACATTGCACGCCCTTTGTATAATTATTGTTATATATGTCGTCCCGACGACCTGAGTGTGCATGCTCAGAGGATGAAGTGGACCCAGCCTAGGAGCAGGACATGTCATTCGAGATCGCGGAGATCTAGACTGCATCATCAGCGCCATTTCTTTTGCTTTTAGCACTTTGTATTTCAGGTTAGTTTTTATTCTGCAAAATAATGTATTTCGAACTCTTTTATTGCAATGTAATAAAGATGTGAACTGTGATTTTCCTTTACTCTAGTACTGTTTACTGACTACCATGTAATGTTAGAAGCCGAAGTGTGACTACGGCGGGATTATTCCCTGACCGTAGGAGCATGGCTGGCCTAGTCATCCCTCGTATTCCATATTTTCTGGAAGCGGGGCATGACATATTTAGTTCATGGTGTTCCTAATTCTCGTAAAAGTAAATCTAATATGGAGGCGTGTTATTCTAAAAGGAAAGTAATGAATAAACATGAAGATTAACCATAGAAAAACGATATGTTTAAACAAAAACATATATACTATATCCATTTATATATATATATATATATATATATATATATATATATATATATATATTTATTTATTTATTTTCTCGACTAAGGACTATGGCGTGACAAGGCAGTAAAGTCATGGAGAAGACACAACAACGGAGTAAAAGAGATGGAGGGGGAGAGAAGGGAGTTACATACACAAACCGGTATTGTCAATGGGCTTGTCTATTCGCCGATAGCCTCGCGTTACTAGCGATGCTTTCTTAAAAATTTCTCCGTGTTCTTCTTCTAGGACTCTAGGTGAAGAGGGAGAAGGGATGTGTAGAAAAATGTGAGGGAGAAAAAGAAAGAGGAGGACAAATAAAGATGGTGTAATAGTGAATTATCTCTAATAATATGTGCATTCAACATGGGAGTTAAAGGAAATGAAAAGTCTTATGTGTAAAAAATAAATAAAAATAATTACAAGAATGTGGGTTTGAACATATAGTCAATAGGATAGCAATGCAATTACTTAACGAATAGGCTACAAGCTTGTTCATGCACATATTTAATAAGAATTAAATATATGTCGTTGCTTGAAAAGAAAGTGGCTTTGGAAAAAGAAATGAAAGAAAAGAAAATAGAATTGTTTTGGCTTGGGTTTTGGGTTTTCAAAAATTCAAAAATAGGAGGGATAAAACAATATATTTAATAGAGAAGAAATATACGGAGATACCAAAAAACAAATAACAAGAGTATTTCATAAAAAGAAGGATGATATGAAAACATATGAATTTTAAGGTCATTACAGGTAAACATGCAGGAAGTACCAATGCAGGAAAACAAGATGTCAAACTGGATGTCAATAATAGAGCCAGGACAATGTCAATCTGAAGGTCAATTTGGAAGTCAAGTTATTCGGGTATTAGTCTAAGGGTCGAATCATATCAAACATAGTGTGTATTGATAGAATTGACTGATAAACGTACTCGTATTATTGGAGTATCGTATGACTAGCTAGAAGTAGTATGGGCAGGATGCTTGTGTCTGGGACGACAACAATAACATGAATCAATGCAGTAGCGTGAGCATCCCCGAAAGGTGTATGACACGACCAGGATCATCCCGAGATGTTACCTTCCGTTGATCTGCTGATGGCGGAGATGGACGACTGAGATTGGATCTGGAGGCAGGTTCCTGAAGCGTGTGGATCTCAATAGGTTTGAGGTTGTTTGGGCCGAGCTACCTGCAAGGATGTCCCGGGGTGGTTGTACCACTGAGGACCCTCCGACGGTCAAGTTAGAAAGGAAATCCGAGCAGAGTAACGGCTTAGTGGAGTAAAAATGGCTTACTTGAACCGTCTGAAGGAGGGGTTTATATAGCGGTGGTAGCAGGCAGGCAGGCGCGAGAATCACGCCGGCCGTTACGCTCCCGACGTCATGCCCGCGTGATGGGCGGGATCCCGCATTAATGGCGAGACATGCTCGTTAATGGGGGATCGCGGTGGCATGGAACGTGGGATGTGGCCGGCGGATATCTCGCGCATGGCGAGATTCGTGAGATGGCGGTTGCGCCTGTGAGCGGTGCCGTCGGTCGGTCGATGAGACCGAGGAAGATGACCTCGGCGGGAGAGCTCACGGACGAGCGGGAGAGCCGAGGTATCTCGGTTCTGCGGTAGCCCGGAGACGAGCTGGGAGGCCGAGGAGGCCAATTGTGCAGGGGGCTCGGAGGTGAGCCATCGTTTGTAGGACGGGCATAAGAGTGGTCTGGTCGGCCACTGTAGGTCATTTCTTATGAGCTTCGGGACACGTCATCTGCCACGTATCGCCATCTGAAGAGATCACCGATATCGAGCATCATTATTAGCCCCCCACTCTCATTCGGATCTATTTGTGGGTCGGGTCGAGAGTGGACTACTTGGTTCTTTCTGTGCGGCTTGGCGCTGGTAATTCCTCGTGGTGGATTGTTCGGGGACGACACCTCGTTCTTATTGTCGCGCATCGAGTATGAGTTGAACGAAGGATGAGTGTGGGAAGGTCGGTATCCTCCCTTTGCCGGAGTTGAGGCGCTGATCGCGCGTTGAGTATGAGTTTATTCGGCGGGTCTTGAATCCATGTCTTTGTAGGGTAGGAAGCTACCCGCTGAGGATGCGCCAAGCAGGAAGCTACTCAGCGGCCTCGTGAGGAGGGCTTTGGACCCACCGCGTTGATGGACAAGAGAATGCCCGCTGGGGATGCGCCGAGCAGGAAGAAATTCGGTGGCCTCGCGATGAGGGCTTCAGATCCTCAGTGTCTGATGGGCAGGAGGCTGCCCGCTGGGAATGCGCCGAGTAGGGAGAAACTCGGCGGCCTCGCGATGAGGGCTTCAGATCTGCAGCGTCTGATTGGCATGAGGATGCCCGCTGGGGATGCGCCGAGTGGGAAGAAACTCGGCGGCCTCGTGAGGTGGGCTTCAGATCCTCAGCGTATTGGCAGGAGGCTGCCCGCTGGGGATGCGCCGAGCAGGAAGAAACTCGGCGGCCTCGCGAGGAGGGCTTCAGATCCTCAGTGTCGGTGGGTAAGAAGTTACTCGCTAAGGATTGGCCGAGTAGAGTAGCAGCTCGGTGGCCTCGTGGCGAGGGCTTTTGATCCTTGTCGTCGGTGGGTAGTGAACTACTAGGAGGGGATAACTGAGTAAGGGCGAGCCCGGTTGCCTCTTGGTGAGGGCTTCGATCCCTGGCGTTGCGGGGCAGCGAATACCAGCCAGGGGTGGCCAAGCAGGTGATCATCACTGAAAACTGCATTTTAATACCGCTCATTCGTTATCTCTTTTGTCATATATCGGTACTATTAATCAGTGTCTGCTCTGTAATTACAGTTTACAGGTATTCGTGATAAAATACTGGAAGCACATTCAAAATCATGGATATATCGTCTGTAAGTCGACACTGCAACCGGAACTGAAAACCGACCGATATCCCAAGAGTTCGTTTGCAATAAATTGATGTGTGCACACAATTTTTGGTCCAACACAATACATGTTGCACACAACTCTTAGGCAAAGACCATGTGGGGGCAGCCATGGCATGATAGGTTATGCAAGTGGGCATGTGTTGGTGTGATGTGCATTAATGGGCATTGAATGCATAAAGATATGATGTGATTTGAAGCATCTAGTTTCCCTTCAAACCTCTGCATACAAATCTGGTTACAATTGTTAAAGAAAACAGAGCCAGAGTGTTATTTGAGAACACACTAGCACTCCACTGCAACTCGAGCCTCCCTCCTCGGTTTCAGGCCGGCGAGCTTCCCCACAATTCCGGCGACCTCGGCCGTACTACCTCCTGTAGGCCCCATCTTTCTTCTGTACCTCCCTTGCTGCCACGTAGGATTATTTTTATTGTTTATTTATTTCTCTTTTGAGCATATAAATACAGATCAGTGGGCAAGGGAGAGAGGGACCATGTATATACCATTTCATAATTTTGTTTTGCTTTGTTTTTGTTTAGCTTGAGGGTGAGTGTGCTTCTTCTTGGTTTCTTCTTCTTCTTCCCTCTTGAAGCTCTTTTTGGAGAGCTTCATTAAGGAGGCTGAACAAGTTACCAAATCTTGTATCTTGTTCTCAAGTGATTAATACATTGTTGTTTCTTTTATTTACTTGCTCTCTTTTCTTGCTTTCTTTTTATTACCATGCTTAGCTAATTCTTTTATTTGGTTGTGGTGTGGGTGAGGAAGTGAGATGAAAGGCTTTGCCTCCTCCACCTCTTGTTTATGTTTCATGCGCTTAAATTCCATTTTGTGTTAAGGTTGCTAAGTTAGGATATGGTATGTTGTGATAAAGAGCTTGACAAACTTTTTGTTTCATATACTATATACCTTCACAAACCCTTAGCAACCTCAACACCAATATCATTTGCTCTCACTAACCTCTTTGTGTTTTCATTGTTGCGGTATGCTTGCAAAACCTCGTGTTTAGTGTTGATACCCCAAGCGCGGACATACAAACGGTAAGTGACCAAAACGGACTCGTTTCGTGCTTTGCGGCGAATGTTGGACTTTGACGGTTTGTGCTCCGCAACCACGTTGACAAGTCGTACTTCATACCGGAATCAAGGTAAGGCTGGACAACTCATAACCAAGGGAGCGTAGAGGTAAACGTCGCGATTCAAGCTTCGAACCAAGCCACAACCATTCTTTCCTTACACTTGTTTTCTTGCTTTTCTTGCTTTCGTATTCTTTTATATTTTTGTGACAAAACCCCAATTCTTTGATTTGTTAACCTTAAACAACGATACCTAATACTCAATTCCCTGCGGATCTACCCGTGCTTGCCGGCTCACTACAACGCGTCGTGCACTTACGGTTATAAATATTTAAAACGAGAACGATCTCGTGCGCGCATTCCGTTTTCCATAAAAACGCATCCACTTCCAAAACATACGCATTTATGCGCGCGTGGGAGGATTCCCAACAGCAGGGTAGCTGCTCGGCTGCCTGTTGATGAGGGCTTCGATCCTTAGCGCGGGAGGAGCCGTAAGGGGCCTGCTAAGGACGGGCCGAGCAGGGTTGCTGCCCGGTGCCTCTTGGCGAGGGCTTTGAACTCTGGCGTTGTGGGTAGGGAGCTACCAGCCAGGGATAACCTAGCAAGGGCGGGCCCGGTTGCCTCTTGGCGAGGGCTTTTGATCATTGGCGTAGGAGGGGTCGTAAGAGGCCTATTAAGAACGGGCCGAGCAGGGTTGCTGCCCGGTACCTCTTAGCGAGGGCTTTGATCCCCGGCGTTGTGGGGTAGGAGCTACCAGCCAGGGATAACCAAGCAAGGGCGGGCCCGGTTGCCTCTTGCGAGGGCTTTTAATCCTTAAGGATGGCCAGGCAGGGTTGCTACCCGGTGCCTCATGGCGAGGGCTTTGATCCCTGGAGTTGTGGGGTAGGGAGCTACCACCCTGGGATAACCGAGCAAGGGTGGGCCTGGTTGCCTCTTGCGAGGGCTTTTGATCCTTAGAGCGGGAGGGGCCGTAAGAGGCTTACTAAGGACGGGCCGAGCAGGGTTGCTTCCCGTTGCCTCTTGGCAAGGGCTTTGATCCCCGGCGTTGTGGGGTAGGGAGCTACCAGCCAGGGATAACCGAGCAAGGGCGGGCCCGGTTGCCTCTTGCGAGAGTTTTTGATTCTTAAGGATGGGCCAAGCAGGGTTGCTGCCCGGTGCCTCTTGGCGAGAGCTTAGATCACTGGTGCTGTAGGGTATGGAACTACCAGCCAGAGGTAGCCGAACAGGGTAGCTGCTGGGCTGCCTCTTGGCAAAGGCTTATATCTTTGGCGTTGTGGGGTAGGGAACTACCAGCCATGGATAGCCGAGCAGGGTAGCTGCTGGGCTGCCTCTTGGTAAGGGCTTAGATCCCTGGCGTCGTGGGGTAGTGAACTACCAGGCAGGGATAGCCGAGCAGGGTAGCTGCTGGGCTGCCTCTTGGTGAGGGCTTCGATCCTTAGCGCGGGAGGGGCCGTGCATGGCCTGCTAAGGATGGACCGAGCAGGGTAGCTGCTCGGTTGCCTCTTGGCGAGGGCTTAGATCCCTGGCGTCGTGGGGTAGAGAACTACCAGGAAGGGATGGCCGAGCAGGGTAGCTGCTGGGCTGCCTCTTGGTGAGGGCTTAGATCCCTGGCATCGTGGGGTTGTGAACTACCAGCCAGGGATAGCCGAACAGGGTAGCTGCTGGGCTGCCTCTTGGTGAGGGCTTAGATCTCTGGCGTTGTGGGGTAGGGAACTACCAGTCAGGGATAGCCGAGCAAGGTAGCTGTCGGGCTGCCTCTTGGTGAGGGCTTCGATCCCTGGCATTGCGGGGTATGGAATTACCAACTAGGGATAGCCGAGCAGGGTAGCTGCTGGGCTGCCTCTTGGTGAGGGCTTCGATCCTTAGGGCGGGAGGGGCCGTGTGTGGCCTGCTAAGGATGGACCGAGCAGGGTAGCTGCTCGGTTGCCTCTTGGCGAGGGCTTAGATCCCTGGCGTCGCAGGGTGGTGAACTACCAGCCAGGGATAGCCGAGCAGGGTAGCCGCTCGGCTGCTTCTTGGTGAGGGCTTCGATCCTTAGCGCGGGAGGGGCCGTGCATGGCCTGCTACGGATGGACCGATCAGGGTAGCTGCTCGGTTGCCTCTTGGCGATGGCTTAGATCCCTGGCGTCGTGGGGTAGTGAACTACCAGCCAGGGATAGCCGAGCAGGGTAGCTGCTGGGCTGCCTCTTGGTGAGGGCTTAGATCCCTGGCGTCGCGGGGTAGTGAACTACCAGCCAGGGATAGCCGAGCAGGGTAGCTGCTGGGCTGCCTCTTTGTGAGTGCTTCGATCCTTAGCGCAAAAGGGGCAATGCGTGGCCTGCTAAAGATGAACCGAGCAGGGTATCTGCTCGAGTTCCTCTTGGCGAGGGCTTTGATCCTTAAGGATGGCCGAGCAGGGTTGCTGCCCGATGCCTCTTGGCGAGAGCTTCGATCCCTGGCGTTATGGGGTAGAGAAGCTATCAGCCAGGGATAGCCGAGCGGGGTAGCCGCTCGGCTGCCTCTTAGTGAGGGCTTTGATCCCTGGCGTTATGGGGTAGGGGAGCTACCGGCCAGGGATAGCCGAGCGGGGTAGCCGCTCGGCTGTCTCTTGGCGAGGGCTTCGATCCTTAGCGCTGGAGGGGCCGTGCAAGGCCTGCTAAGGATGGACCGAGCAATGAAGATGCTCAGTTGCCTCTTGGCGAGGGCTTTGATCCCTGGCGTTGTGGGGTAGGGAGCTACCAGCTAGGGATAGTCGAGCAGGGTAGCCGCTCGGCTGCCTCTTGGTGAGGGCTTCGATCCTTAGCGCTGGAGGGGCCGTGCAAGGCCTTCTAAGGATGGAACGAGCAGTGAAGCTGCTCAGTTTCCTCTTGGCGAGGGCTTTGATCTTTGGCGTTGTGGGGTAAGGAGCTACCGGCCAGGGGTAGACGAGCCAGGGATAGCCGAGCTTCCCGAGTCTATCAGGATCCTGTGCACCTCGTATTGATGGACCCGAGCCGTAATCACTAGGGGGTCGTTGTGGGGCAGGGATATGCCGTGAAAGTCCCCGTCGTCAAAATTGATCAGCTCGGTCTCCCTGGCCTTCTTCCTCGGACGGCTGGCGTGGGGTGCAGAGTCTCGTAGGTACTCGACGTACCCCCCGCCATCATGACCATGATTTTTGACGAGCCTCGGTTCCTTTTAGTGAGGTTCTTTACGCCCCCCGGTGGGGTTGTTTTTGATCTTCCGTGGAGAGTCTCGTGTGCACGACCCCGTCGAGGGAGGGGGTGCCGGTCATGCCTGCGAATAGGCGAGCTGACCGCCACCGCCTCGGGAGGGACATGGGCGTGACAAGACTCGGGGCGAAACTATCTGGCGTGAGACCTCGGAGCCAAACGAAGCGGTGCCCACCGAGTTATTGAATATGTCGGCCCAGGGGACCTGCGGCTGTTGGAAACAGTAAGGCAACGATCGGCCATGCCTGCACGAGCGGAGCCTTCTCTCCCTCTGTAGAGGTCCTGGTCCCGCGGAGGGGGACCGGCGGTCTGGGGATCTTTCCCTGCCGTTTGGACGCGGATGAGCGCCTCCACGACGGACGCAAGTCAGTCTATCTGGCCGGCAAGGCCGTTGATGACATTCGGCGGAGGAGGTTTGTCCGCGCCTCCGTTGAGGGGGAGGCGGCGGCTAGTGCTTGTATCGTCGTGATGATCGCTCGCCATTAGATTGAGATCGGAAGATGAACTTTTGTTTTTGTGGAATCAAGATTGTTCCCACAGACGGCGCCAGCTGACGCGACCAGGATCACGCCGAGATGTTACCTTCCGTTGATCTGCTGATGGCGGCGATGGACGGCTGAGATTGGATCTGGAGGCAGGCTCCTGAAGCGTGTGGATCTCAATGGGTTTGAGGTTGTTTGGGCTGAGCTACCTGCAAGGAAGTCCCGGGGTGGTTGTACCACCGAGGACCCTCCGACGGTCAAGTTAGAGAGGAAATACGAGCAGAGTAACGGCTTAGTGGAGTAAAAATGGCTTACTTGAACCGTTTGAAGGAGGGGTTTATATAGCGGTGGTAGCAGGCAGGCAGGCACGAGAATCACGCCGGCCGTTACGCTCCCGACGTCACGCCCGCGTGATGGGCGGGATCCTGCATTAATGGCGAGACATGCTCGTTAATGGGGGATCGCGATGGCGTGGAACGTGGGATGTGGCCGGCGGATATCTCGCACATGGCGAGATTCGCGAGATGGCGGTTGCACCTGTGAGCGGTGCCGTTGGTCGGTCGATGAGACCGAGGAAGATGACCTCGGCGGGAGAGCTCGCGGACGAGCAGGAGAGCCGAGATATCTTGGTTCTGCGGTAGCCCGGAGACGAGCTGGGAGGCCGAGGAGGCCAATTGTGTAGAGGGCTCGGAGGTGAGCCGGCATTTGTTTGTAAGACGGGCATAGGAGTGGTCTGGTCGGCCATTATAGATCCTTTCTTATGAGCTTAGGGACACGTCATCTGCCACGTGTCGCCATCTAAAGAGATCACCGATATCGAGCATCATCAGTGTCCAATGACTACGATGGAGCTGTGTTTAGCACGAATATCACCCGAGTGTACATGTATTTCCATCATTCAGTTCTCCAATAAACAACAAGTCTAAACTGATAAAATATTCCAATCCAAGATACTGACCAATCCATTCATAACTCGTGTCAAAATAAAATCACGATAATCTGACCAAATACATGTCAATGGTAATCCAATATAAATCATGAATAATCAGAGATGCACGTAGCATGTCACATCACGAATCACTCAGTATCCACTATGAAATCGGGTCTAGTATCAAGGTCTCAATAGTAATTAGGTGACAGGGAATCAAGACTCAAGGTAATTTAAGTGTCAGGTCGTAGGTGAAACAGGTGTCAGGATGTCGGATAAAGTCAGACGGATATTAAAGGAGAGATGCACGCACCAATGTACAGTAAACTAATCATGAGATGGAATACTATATTATGCAATTCCAGAGTGAAGTGCTAAATAATTTAAGTGTGACGATATGTTATACTAAACTAAGCTTGAAACGAAACGAATAAATATGACATCATATTATTTATATGTAAATATATGCAGCAAAAAGCATAAACGTTTGTAATTTGTTATTTCATCCAGAATAGTGTAGGGTGCCAGCATCTCATTGGCTGTTACATAGGAAATAAAATTATGTGGCATAAGGTAAAACCAATATTTAATGTGAGAGGGATTTCTTATCTTTTTCAAATAATAGGTAACATCAAAATGCCAAGCTAGCCAACATCAGAGGGGTCCTTCACACTATAGGCTCTCTCTCTCCTTTCTCCTAGAAAAGAACCGGTCTTATTTAGAATAAAATTCTCTTCTCTTCTCTTCTCGGAATCATAAGAATTCATCCTCTATTCATAAAGACTAATTCCATTTATATAGCGCGGACGGGGAGGGGATGAACTTAATGTAGATATTCATAAATAAGAAAATATATAATTCTATTCATGATTTTATTCTTAAACATAGATCCAAATACATTGCAGAATCCTAATCAAAGTTGTATGCATAATAGTATAATACCAAAGGTCATGTGTTTCATTTAGTAACATTATATAGTAGCTTTATGTAATTAGCTATACTATGTTAAGTATTGTATATTCAGACAAGTTAATTCATCATTTATTATACAACATATTTTGTGATATCATCCGAAATCATAACGTGTCAGTCGTCCGACTTATGCGAGCGGGTGATAAACACTTGCCTCGGGGATCCACGGTTGCACGGCCGTGGTAAGAACGCAAGAAATGACGGAAATCTTCTTTGGGGCATTTCGTCGAACCCCTTCACGCGCAAAACTGAAACGACGTCGGAATGGATGAGTGGGAGGAGGCTCGGTTCTTGGAGTTGCAGGGGTGAGGTCAGCCATGGATGAGAGGGAGGAGGCTCGGGTTGAGGAGCAGCCATGGGAGGGGAGCTCGGGCCTTTATTTTTGTGGAGAGGTGGTGAGAGAGACTATATTAGGGTTATTGTTTTCTTTAAGTGGAGAGATAGAGGGAGTGGTCAGGTTTTCATGGATTTTAATAAAGGTTTTGAAAACGATTTTAAAAACTTCCCAATTACTCACAGTTAATTAATGACAATTAATAAGATTTAATAACAAAAATTAATAACAATTAATACAAATTAATAACAATTACTAAAAATTAATAACAATCATTAAGAATGCCTTCAAATTTAGAGGGATTAAAAAGAAATAATAAATTAATATACTTAATAGAGAACAAAAATATGCGAAAAAATACATAAACAAATAAATATAGTATAATCATATGCACACAATCGAATAGCAAATAAATATCCAGCACGGCAAATATCAATTAGTCAACTAGCTATATATGTAATAATGTAAAGACGAAAAAATACTGAAGGAAAATATGAAAGTTTTTATTAAGTATAGACAAAACACAGACGTTTGTATAATTTGCTTTGGTCCATAACCGCAACACAAGATGTAAACTAGATGTTTGTATGTGTAAATTTTAAATTGAAAAATTCTAAAACAAGATATCTATTTAGGTATCATTAAATTCTTAGTATCAACTTATAGCTTATAAAATATATGGTATTTATCTTGGAAAATACCAAAATATTTTGATATTTTAGTGAAATTTAGCTTATATACAATGTTAAATTAAGATCTAATTTTAGTATATAATTATTATAAAGGTACAAATAAAATACAACTCTTGATCTTTAAATTAAAAGATAGACTATGAAGGAAATTAAAAATTAATGCACAAAACAACCATGTCTAAATTAGAGTTTAATTAGGAAAAGTTAATGGGATTTGAAAAAAATAATAAAATATTTTCTTTTAGGGTTATTTATTGTTTACCTCCTCCCAATTTATTACTATTTAGGCCATACCCATCCCCTCCCAAATTTTGATATTTACTCCATGCCCCACAATTTTTAGGAGTCTTACTATTTACCCTCTCCCAAATCTCCAAATCAACCCCAAAATGAAAACTAGAGTTTGCTCTAGAGCTCCAAAGTGAAAATTAGGGTTTTCCACTTGTTCGAAACTTACAAATTAGACCACATTAGCACTCAACTTCGTTAAATTGACATAGAAGATCCCGACTCCATGACCAAATTTGAGATTTTTGGAGCTCTAACCCTAACCTTCACTTCGGAGTCAGTTTGAAGATATGAGGCAGAAGAAAGAGCTGTGGGGTTTTTGTTAAAACCCTAACTCGGTAGTCTCCATTAATTTCTTAATGAAGTCGCCGAAAATACCAACTTGGGAGAGCCGGAGGTAAACAGTAAAACTTTAAAAAATTGGAGGGTACGGAGTAAATATAAAAATTTGGGAGGGAGGAGGGTATGGTGTAAATAGTAATAAATTGGGAGGGTAAACAGTAAATAACCCTTTCGTTTAATATTAATAATTCTTCATGCCTTGCTTTACATACATATAAGGCTATGTTTTGTTATTTTCTTTTCCTTTTACTTCACAAAGTTATTAAATATTCCATTTCTGATGAATTGTTAAATATTGATGTCCCGAAAGATAAGAAAATATTGATTTTAATTTTAAAGTAAGTAATTATTTTATTTTGCCACACGTTAGAAATCAAGTTTACTTAAATAAAAGGAAACTTTTTTCTTTATGTTCGATTGTTGGGAACTTTCCAGAAGCAATGGACGAAGATCTTGGGGTTTGTAGTTACAGAAATTAAGCATCAAGTCAAGTATTAAGAAAATGGCAATCCAATGGAAAAATTATACTTTATTCTTTTCCGTACAATACTATCCTTTTTTGCTCATTATCTTTTTCTTAAATTATTTGTTCTTTTACATTATCAAGAAGCATACTTCTATTACTACATTTTGCACGATACGTTATGTATCTTTTGGACATCATATATACATCACACTGAAGCCGTGTGTAAATTTTTTTATCCTGTACATGACATGAAAATTTCAAAGATATGTATAGTTTTTCTAAATTTAAATTAAATGAATACAGTTAATGGTAATATTAGAATTGAGACATTTATGAGTTATACAAAGTAACAAAGATATAAGAGCTTATATATAAATTTACAAGGGATATTTCTTTTTGAGTTTTGGAGCAAGAAAGAGAATGTGTAATGAATGAAAGAGAGAAAGAGTATTGTTGACTTTTCATTTTATTATTTTTGTCTTTTCTGGTTGATGGGTTGGACATCTTCAACTCTTAATTTTGGCTATTGGAATCTTTTTCATTTTTTTTCCATTTTTTTATTTTGTTGAACAACTTGTAGTAAAAATACTAATATTATAAAGTTTAACCATACATTGGAAATAAATTTAAAGTCTCAAGAAATTTTTTTCATGCATGTTTAACTAAGACTCTGTAGGGTTACTAGTCACTCTCACAAGGGTCCATAAGGTATCAACCATACCCGATTTAAAATTTAGACGTGCCGAACAACCCTAACCAAGATCTTAGACTAGAGATTAGACGAAACAAAGCAAGTAAACAACTTTACTTCTAAGAGTTTGGGATTACAACATTTGTAGTCCGGTCATTCGCTTCATAAGCTCCGAATAGAAGTCCCTTCGCTGCGATCATCAAGTTCCCGGACTCTTGAGAGGCTCCACGAAAAGAAAGATGCAAGCTTACTTCCGATTTTCGATAACAAAGATGATCTACCTTGAAGTTTCTTTAACACAAGCTCTCACTTACTAATGAAGTGAACACCCTAATCTAATTGGCAAGAATAGATTAGGATGATGAAATAGGAATTTAGCTCTCATTTATTTTCTTAATCTCACTCATTTTCATCACTTCATAAAAAACTAGAAAGCTTTTCATGCAAAGAAGAAGAAGGAAGAAGATCAATTTCTTTAGTGATGAATAATGAATAACTCAAGTGTGAGGTTAAAAATGCAATCATGGGTTAAGTATGAAGACTTAACCCATGTAGAGAAACAACTATGGTTAAAGAGTTGGGTTGGGTTAAGGAAATATCTATGCAAAATATCAAGATCAAAATCAAAGCTTCAAGAAACTTCTTGAAAGCTTCATGAAAGCTTAACCCTAATCCAAACCCTAACCACATTTATTCCCCACAAAACATGTTGCATTTATAACCCTAACATGTTACAATATTATATATCACATATACAATATTTATTGTAACAAAATAAAATAATACAATTAACATATATCACATATATATCAATATATTACCCGAGTGAGAAAAATAATCTTTAAGTGAGTTTATACTAGTTAATGTAATTTAATATATCAAATATATAATTATACATTAAATTATCGAATCAACACTTGATCCGATAATCCGGCTATTTCACAAATAACCGACTAATATAATCTGTATCAGTTCATCGAATCAACACTTGATCCGATGACCCGGCTATATCACATATACCCGGCCGATATCTCATATCGCGAGAATCTAATACGGTATCACATACACGTATTGTTATCGGTCCCGCACATATCATATATGTGCTCCTACTCCGTTTTGCCTGAGCCAGGAAACCTCTGTGTAGGACTCTAAATAATCGTCAATACGCCGGCAGTAGGTGATGATCATATCAAACACCCACAAACTGCAAGCGGTCAGCTAAACGTAACAGCCACTCAGGTATTGAGCAATCAGAAGATCAACAAGCAAGCCTGTACATTCTCCCGTGAATCCAACCAGTAACACTCCCGTACAGTCCGGTCTTTTCGTCTGATATATCGCATATCTTGCCTAGGGGTGGTAAACGTCAGACCCCAGTAACTTGATAAGTCGTGTCGATATGAGGTCCATAACAGTTCGAGAAACTACTGATAACACTTACCAGTAAATCTCAGCAACCCTGGCAAGGGATTTCCAGTTATAGCCAATCGAACACAGTACAACATCAACTCCCTATACCGGGAGAGACGAAACCCCTCCTATCGCTCATTATTTCCATGTGATTCGGGACTGTACCCAAAATCCACCTTTTTGTACGCCCTCTTGGACGTGGTATGATGGAAATCAAAGCGCAGTGGGAATCACAGAAGACTCTATGACGATCTCAGGTCTACAGATTAACCTGTACCAGTGTCACCAGAGAACCGCCATCTGACGTGAGGTATAATACCATCTGGGAGTTCTCGGCGAGTCCGTCCAGTGTACCCAGTCTCCACTGAGCATCCGTATACCTTCTTTGATGTCAAACATCAATGGATATGGGATCATCCATCGCCCATCATATGGGTCAAGAAGCGCATACGCTAGTCTACTCTGGTATATCGATGCCCTGTCTCGATACACCTACGACTAGGAACATTTGAAGGATGTACTTGATGACTACTCTGTCCCCACTAGTATGATCCGCATCATAGTCCTGGTAATCAAGTACTCATCCTAAGGGCTTTATCAACATGTGACATAGAGACAATCAGAGTATATGTTAAGATAAAGAGTAACCAGATAGCATACTATTATGTCGAGCAAGAAAGTCCTCCCTATATATGTCCAAGCATCCACTACAATATACAACGCATGTATAGTAATGGCCTGTAGGGTATACATATAACTAACAGACTCAAGAAACGAAGTAAAGAATCCTAAGGTTGATTAAATCTAACATCTATAGAATTTTAGAGTTCAAAAAAGTCAACCTTTATCAATTAAATAGATGCGCAAAAGCGGGTAAAAAAGACTATTATTGTAAAACAGAGTGAGTGACATCCTACAAATATGTTGTGATTATGTTGAAGAAACAGACTGTGATATTCAGGGACGGATCTACATAGATCTCAGATTAGACAGCGGCCCTATATGGATTGGGAGTTTCAATACAAAATATATGATAAATGCTAATATATGCAACATTCAATAACCAAAATTGTAGATTGAGTGTAGCTAATTGGTTGTGACCTAATTTTTGGCGCAGAAGGAAGGATTGGGTTCGACTCTTGTGTTCCTTTATTTTCCTCTGAATTTTTTGTCTTTTTCTATTTTCTTTCTGCAAGTGACAAGCTTACATTAAATTACAATTTGCACAATCCACAACAAAATCAAAAAGAAAAAAGGGTAGGCCTCACAATTAGATAGCCTTGTGCAACTTAAAAGATAGAAGTTAAAAGAAAGTGACCTTATTTTGTTTAATGTAAAAAATATATCACAAAATTATAAATTCGTTCCATCAGAAAAATTAACTTGTTGTGTTTCTCTAATGTGTTTATTCGTATACTATATATAAAGCACTTTAATATTCCTTTATATGTTTACTCATCCAAAAAAATGTCTTATGCTCAACATGTAAGTCGTAAGACTCGTGACCCAGTATATATCAAAGCATATGATCCGCAATTATATAAGAATGACAATTATTTGGAATTCTGTTCTTTCATGACTTTTACTTCAAATTATTTATAGAAAATTACAAAAATAATTACTTTGTAAAAAATAAATTTACAGAATTGTAACAATAACGAAACATAGTCGGGGAAGTATAATAGTGTTGTCCAAATTTTGATTTATATTATTGAATCTTTTTGAAGTACAAAACTTCTCTATAACATTTTGTGACCGTTTAAAATTTTCGTCTGACTTAAATTCCTAGCTCCTCCACCGGTGATATTTGTATCATAATAAAATAATGTTGAGATATGCGGATAATATGGTCTCACATTGGAGAGAGATGCATAAGTATAAGATATGAGATGAGACGACTCACAATAAAACTTGAGTATTATTGATGGAACTCGTTTATGTTGAAAGGCCGTGTGCGCCCTCATATAAATAAATATATAACATGCCCTCGTTCGTGCATTTAAAATTTAATATAGGAGGGTTTGTACCATTTTAAAACTCTATTCTATCAATGGGTGATCAAATTCCACTACTTCAACTCAAAACTCATGTCTTGATGAACCTGTGACCTTTTTTTTTTTAACCAAGAGGTCCGACTCAATAATGCATTAAAATAAAAAAATTACAAGAACAAAGTCCAAAAAAATATATACATAACATCTGAAAAAAGGCAAAAAGATCATGATTTTTGCAAATTATCTAAGGCCACCTGCATCCCTTTTCATCACCTTAAATCTTTTGTCATGAAAACTCAGGCACCAGTTTTGTTTTTCAACCTCTGATTTGTAAAGCTAGCCTCTTCAATGAAACTTAAAATTTAGCTTCTAAAGAATTTTTTTGAGATTATTAATGCTTCACGCATAACACAATATAATGCAGATGCACATAATTTACTAATAGCCCAATCTTACAATACTATGTATGATTCAAATCAGACACGTACACAAATGCATCCAAATTGATTACACTGTATCTGAATCACAACTTATTAATCTTTCACAGTACCACATTAATTTGTTACATTCAAACATAGGTCTCATTTACTAATTACATTTTTTTCTAACTGGCCTGAAAGCCTGACACATGCACAGAACACATACAATACAACATGTATCCAAAGGACTCACGAATTTGCCTCGAATTCGTTAAATTGTGGTCATTTCTCCTCCCGAGAAAGTGTCATACCAATTGAGCTATTGGTCATTGGTTTTATTATTTACATTCAAACACTTAATTGGTTTTATTATTTACATTCAAACACATAATGATAAGAAAGATATCGGATTATAATCCTAGGCATTAATAATATATCGGTGCATATTGAACTAGATCATACCTAAATATCCATCTCGTGGTAATTTGGTTCTAGCCAAGAGCAAAATGTCTAAAAGCGTTGCCGTCGCTCACCCTGCCTAATTTCCAATCACTCAGGTCGTCAGGACGGCACATATAGCAATAAATATATATGATGGGTATGCAATATTATTAAACATGAAAAGTGCAACAAAATGCAGAATATGAGGATAGTAACATCAACTGAATATGAATAGCGCAATATATGTATCATGTCAGTAAATTAGGCAGTGCGTATGTCACCACTTATCAGTCGCTAAGTCAATGAAATCAATTGGTGGAAAGGATGCTCGTGTTTAACAAGGGTCTCGTGCATGCCCGAGACTATGGTCCGCTGTGTCCGGGACATAACCCTGTGAGCCGTGCCGCTAGGCCTACGACCTAATATATGTATATGTATATATATCACTAATAGCGAATGATCATCCTCTAAATCACTGTACCTTGCTAAATACGAGTTCAATTCCAACTTGATTTCCTCATTCCCCAGGTTATAGTATGCATTCAGGTATTAGATAGGTTATGGACATATACGTATCGCTGTCACTTTCAATCACTTTTCCACTTATCAATATCACAGTCATATTTGCCACAACCCAATCACTAACACTAATATATCGACAATGCAAAACAGTTGCTAGGTCTCAATGTGAACGATCACTATGCAGCAAGTATTGGAATTCCAGTTTCAGAACTGGAAGCCTAACTTCACTCGCGTTTTACCAGTGATTTTGTTCATATTCAGGTGTTGCCCCAGTTGAATAAAACTAGTTCTATCTGTTAAGTTTCCAACGCATCAAACGGATTATCAATAGCATTTCTGTATTAGAAGTTATGTCCGGATTAGTGTAACGGTGTAAGAAAGGTCACTGCAGAAACTGCAGAACACATCGGTACTCTAAAATGCAAATTAAATATCAAACGACGGTGAAATGGAAAGGGACCAGGTTCATGTGTTAGCGAATTAAATTATCTATGTATTCATATGGTTCTCCGCGCATTTTCAGTCTAAAGCGGGGATGTACAGGTGTTCAAAGTCTGGTATCCAAAACGAAACGCTGCCCCGGACTGCAGTCCGGTGCCGCGTTCACAACCAAGTATCGTTATAGCGATCTAAAATTATCGCGAAACAAACTATGGGTGGTTATAGGTAATCGAGTCGGCTTCGATATGAGCCATATAATATTACGTTCCAAACTGTGTTTAATTTACAATGATTTTAACAGGGTAACATGCGCGGTAAGGTTCAGATTTTGTGTCGCCTTTAGGAGCGACTCTACATAGTTATGCACACGATATTTTGCATCCAATTTGTTACATGATTTTCGCGACCAGTAATGGAATCGAACTATCGCAATTTACGCCATCACAAAAGTATATTTTGGTTTATATTTCGCATCAAACACTCGGGTAGCATTTGGTTATCGGTCGAAAACACAAGATTCTCCTAACCAACGAGCGATAATTTATTCCTAAGATTCTAAATGGAATCAATATGGCTAACTAATCGGGTTGGGCTCGATTCATTACCACCAACATAATGGCTCACGTACGAATGTTAACACTATGTTGATGTCTATATTTATATTCGCATACACCCAGATAACTTATATAAAAAATAAATTAACATTGTTATTAACCTAGATTTGTAATAGCAAGAGCAACAAGAGATAGGTTTTCTCTTGCCTGGAGACGGCAACGGCACTACGACGGCGACGATGGCGGTGGCAACGGTCACGACGACAGTGACGAGCTCGAGTGCGGCCGGGCTCGTCGGCGACGTGGTCGGGCAGTGGCCTGCAGTGGTGGCGCGGGTGCTGTGGCACGGAGGCGTCGGGTGCTGCGGTTTGCAGAGAGCTCGGCTCATCGGTGACGGGGTCGGGTGCAGGGGTGGCGGGTTTTAGTCATAGCGGAGGAAAGGGGTGGCTCCGACGATGCTGGAGCTGCTGGTGGTCGTCGGTGATGGAGTTACTCGAAGCTTAGAGCTCAGAGAATCGGGGAGCTCCGACGATCGTGGACACCGAGGGTCGCGCTTGGGGGAAGGAGGAGGAGCTGGGGTCGGCTTGGGAACCCGAGGGCGTCGGTGGTCGCCTGGTGGGGAGTCGACGGTGGAGGAGAGGAGGTGATGGAGATGGGTTGATGGTGGAAGTGATGAGGGGGTCGACGATGGTGAGGTGGTCGGGGCTCGTCGGCGAGGTGTAGGGGTGCAGTGGGTAGTGGGTCGTGGGTTCGGAGGTGTCGCCGGCGATGGGTCTCCGGGGGTTGATGGCTATGGTAAGGTAGGGAAGTCGAGGGTGAAAGGGAAGGAGTGGGAATGAGAGAGAAGTAGAGCGAGACGAGGGCTCGTCGGGGAGTTAGGTGAGTGGAGTCGTGGTCGTCGCGGCTGTTGGGGTGAGACGTTGGAGGAGCGCGGGTCGTAGGGCGAGCACGGGTCATGGGGAAGTAGGCGCGGTCATCGCGGCGTGAGCGCGAGGAACGGAGAGATGTTGGGAAAAGAGGCGGGAAGAAAAGAAGGGAGGGAGAAGAAGAAGAGGGGGTGAGCGGGTCGGGTCGGGTAGGTTAGGTTAGGATTTTGGCTTTAGAATTTTAGGTTTAGGAAAACAATTATAATTATAATCTATATATATATATATATATATATATATATATATATATATATATATATATATATATATGAATGAAAAAATGGAATAAAATCTGGAAAATACGGAAAAATTATATACGGAAACTGGGGATTTACATCATACCCTCCTTACAAAAATTTCGTCCTCGAAATTAAAATGAAAATAACGGAACAACAATACTATACAAACAGATGCGGAAAACGTGCGCGGATCTCCTCCTCGCGTTCCCAGGTAAACTCTCCTGGAGAACGACCACCCCAATAAACTCGAACTAAAAAAATGACTTTGTTCTTCAGCAGTTTTTCCCGACGATCGAGGATGGTGGTAGGCTGCTCCTCGTAGGATAGATCAGTGCCCAAAGCTAACTTCGAATGGTCCAGAATATGGCTGTCATCCTGAAAGTAGTGCCTTAACTGAGAAACATGGAAGGTATTGTGCACACCAGCTAGCGATGGAGGCAAGGCTAGTCGATAAGCCACCTCTCCTATTTGCTCTAGCACTTCAAAAGGTCCGATGAATCGGGGACTGAGTTTCCCGCGACTACCAAACCTGATCACTCCCCGAGTTGGCGATATCTTCAGAAACACGTGGTCACCAATACCAAACTCCAACGATCTTCTGTCGGCATCTGCCCAACGCATCTGTCGGTTCTGAGTCGCCTTGATCCGTTGCCTGATCATCTGAACCTTGCTCACTGTCTGCACTATTAGCTCAGGGCCCAACAACCTTCGTTCACCCATGCCGTCCCAACATACAGGGGATCGACACTTCCGTCCATACAGAGCCTCGAACGGTGCCATCTGGATGCTAGCCTGGTAGCTGTTGTTATACGAAAACTCCACCAGATGGAGGTGATCCTCCCAAGAACCCTGAAAGTCAAGCATGCATGCCCTCAGATATCCTCGAGCGTTTGGATAGTACGCTTGGATTGCCCATCTGTCTGTGGATGATAGGTCGTGCTGAACTTGAGATGCATGCCCAAACTCTCCTGCATTCTTTTCCAGAAATGGGAGATGAACCTGGTCTCTCGATCACACACGATACTAACGGGCACCCCATGCAATCTCACAATCTCCTGCATATACCTCTCTGCAAGCGACTCCGTCGATTGTCCGACTCGGAAGGGTAAAAAATGCGCTACCTTCATAAGACGATCAACAATAACCCAGATGGCATTGTTGCCCCTTGGACTTCGAGGTAGTGCCGTCACAAAATCCATGGTGGTGTGCTCCCATTTCCACTCTGGTACTGGAAGCGGCTACAACAACCCAGTGATTCTCTGATGCTCGGCTTTCACATGTTGGCATACCAAACACTTAGAGACAAAGAGAGCAATTTCCCTCTTCATCCCGTTCCACCAGAAGTGCCGCCTCAGGTCCCTGTACATCTTGGTGCCACCTGGGTGCACCGAGTAAGCAGAATTATGTGCTTCAGCTAGGACTTCATCTCGAATACCCCCCATTGGAACACACAGCCGGCTGCCAAATCTCAGAGAACCATCTTCGTGAATCTGCAAATCTGTCCTCAAACCAGCCTCGACTAACCCTTTGAATTTCTGCAACTGAGGGTATCCAGCCTGTGCAGCTTTGATGCGATCTATAAGCGATGATTGAACTTGCAACTGCCAGAGCTGTCTGGGCACACCCGGAGCAACTACTTACAACTTGAGTCTCTGAAGGTCATCGAGAATCCCCTTCTGACAAGTCAGCAACGCAGCTGACGGCCTGCGACTGAGAGCATCAGGAACGACGCTCACCTTCCCCGGGTGATACTGCAGATCAATATCGTAGTCTGCCATTAACTCCAGCCATCTGTGCTGCCTCATATTCAGCTCCTTCTGAGTGAACATGTATTTCAAACATTTGTGATCCGTGTACACCTCCACCCTTTCGCCTAGGAAGTAATGTCTCCAAATCTTTAAGGCGAACACAACGGCCGCTAACTCTAGGTCATGCGTGGGGTAGTTCTTCTCATGAGTTCTCAGCCGACGAAAGGCGTAAGCCACCTGTTCCCCTCCGAACGGCGGCCGAGACGTGAGGACGTCTTGCCTGAGATTCGGGGTAGATGCTATTTGGTTTTATCCGTCTACCTCTCCGAAGACGCCAAGTTGATTTATGGCACCGTGTATCGGAGGTTTAGACGGATGCGGCCGATGTAGCAGACTTCGTCAGATTCCCCCTCGCTAGAGGGGTTTTTGATTGTGGGGACACTTTTCCCTGCAGGCGCAAGCCCCTGCAGTTAATTACGCTACCGCGTCGCAGTAACAACTTTCTCCTTCTCCAGAATTTCACTTCGTGTCGTGTGTGTTTGTTTTGTTTGTGATTGCCCGTGGATTGTATACGGAGACTAAGTGATGCCGTCGCCCGTAGGACGTGGATTAGTCCAAATCCGTATTTACTTAGATTTGGGTTTGGTATTTTAGTTTAAGGATACGTTAGCCATATTTAGGCTAAGATCGATTTAAACGTTTGTTAAGGATACGTTAGTCTGATTTGAGACTAAGATCGACTTAACGGGATCGTCTAGATCTATTTCCAGTTTAGGGACATGGTGGTCCATTTAATATATGGCCGTCCGGACCCGTCACCTCCCTAACGACGTTGAAGGATTACAACGACAGGTGTCAGAGGAGTTCGGAGATGTACCCTTGAACCAAAGTTGATTGGGGGTCTTATAGTCCAATTTGGGACTAAAGTCAGTTTGAATGTTTAAGGATACGTTAGCCATATTTGAGGCTAAGATCAACTTAACAGGACCGTTTAGATCCGACAAAAGAACGTTTGGGCTCTATTGTTCTAGTTTAGGGACGTAGTGGTCCATCGCCAGTTTAGGGACATAGTGGTCCATATTCCAGTTTAGGGACATGGTGGTCCATATTCCAGTTTAGGGACATGGTGGTCCATATTCAGTTTAAGGACGCTTAAGTCCGTGAGTTTAAGGACCTCACAGTCCGTATTAATGTGTGGTTGTCGGGACCCGTCACCTCTCTGACGTCGTTGAGGGATTACAACGATAGGAGTCAGAGGAGTTTGGAGATGTACCCTCGAACCGGATGTAAATTGATTTAAGAGAGCAGCTGTGCTCAGTCAATTTAATTTGAGGACTTACGGCCATGATTGGGCTAAGTCCAGTTGAAGAATGTTCAACATTTTTTATTTGTTTTTGACCTATTAGGCCTGTGCTAGGGCTTGGCCCCTTTTAAAATAATGCACTGCATCAATCTTGGTCTTTGTTGGGCCTTTATTTGGGCTCTGGCCCTTTTAAAATAATGCACTGCATTATTTATTATTTTGTTTGGGCTCTGCCCATTTACAAATGATGCAGAGCATCAATTTTATTTGGGCTCTGCCCTTTTTATTGCATTGCAATTTAATTTGGCCTACTAGGCCTTTCTGATTTGGGCCTGGCCCCTTTAGTAAAAGAAATGCACTGCATTTGTCAGGCGCTTTGCGCCAATCACTGAGCGCAAGTGCTTGTAGTGACGACACGTGTCACGCAAGCACAGTGCGCTGCGCTTGCGCTGCTGACACGTGGCGCGCTCTGGTGAGTTGCGCCAATTTCAGAGAGCAAGGCTCTATTTCAAAAGCGCATAGCGCAAGTTGTTCTGGAGCTGACACGTGGCGCTCTCTGGTGGCTTGCGCCCACCCAAGAGCGCAACAGTGCAGTTTTGCAAGTGCAAGGCACTATTAACTTGAGAATCTTCTAAATTCCAGAACCAATGGTTCATAAAAGAAGTGCAAAACACTGTTTGATTTCTTGGTCCAATTTAGATCAAAGAAAACAAGTGTTTCTTGTTTTTTCTTGATCTCAGAGAACCAATGGTTCATAAGTGCAAAGCACTATTATTTTTTGTTTTTTATTGAAGATCATTGATCTTGTTCTTAGATCAATGATCTATTAGAAGAAATTCTTCTATCTTAAAGTTTTTTTTTTACCTTTTTTGTTCTTGAAATTTCTTCAGAATTCTCTCTGTTTGAAGCTCTTGATTTCTCCCAATGTTGATCCCTTTGATTTGGGGTCTAGGGGCCTTTATATAGTTCCCATAAATTTGTTAAAATTTGTTAGGGAGATCTTTCTCTGAGTGATTTGGGGAATTTTACCCACCGTTGGATCTTCGATCCAAGGGCTTCTGTTTTACAGAAGGCAATCTTCTTATTTTAACAAGAACAGAAAAATCTTGCTAGAATTTAATTCTGTTTGGCGCAAACGCCCCAGAGCGTGACACGTGTCAAGCAGCGCAAAGCGCAGCGCAACTGCGCTGACACGTGTCGCGCAGCGCACGGCGCAGCGCAACTGCGCTGACACGTGTCGCGCAGCGCAGTGCTTGCGCAACTGAAGCGTTGCTTCCTTTAATTTTGTTTTAAATAGAGCTTTGCTTTGATTGGGTATGCTGCCTTGGGCGCTGCGCTCTCCGTGCCAGATTTTGACACGTGGCATCCTGCGCGCAGCGCAAAGAATTTGAAGCGTTGCTTCATTTATTAAAATTTAAATTTTCAAAGTAGAGTTTTGCTCTGATTGGGGGAATCGGAAGCGTTGCTTCACTTAAGATGTCCTTTCATCTTTCCAGAATTTTCATTTTCCGGGTCTTGGAAATAATTCCACCGTGCACAGAATTTTCTATGCTTGGTCTATATAACTCAAAGCCGAGCCTTTTCTTCTCTCATCTTCAGAGAACTTTTCCGATCATGGCTTGCAACCGTCCTCATGCCCGCCGACAACCATGGGAAGTGCCAATTCGAGACATCGTTCCCCGTTTTGTTGCGCGTTTGGTGGACTCTTCTCTTACGGACGAGCAGTGCGATGCTGCAATGTACGAGCTTTTGACTCGTGTGGGGTCTCCTCTCCCTCGGCACTCCATTTGGCTTCAGATGATTCTTACCTCGGTGCTCGCCGATCTTCCCCCTCCTCCAGTAGAGATGTCCTTGGCAATGATTGACGCTGCCGAGCATAAGATCGAGTGCTTCTTTGAAGCGCACTTGATCACCAAAGCCCTGAGGGACTGCTCTTTCCACTCGCTGAGCTAGATACGGGCTCGCCGGGTTGTCATCGCCACCTTTTCTGACGAATGTGGCGATGATCGTTGGGCGTCTACCTCTCGGTAGGACCGCCGCTTCAACGTGGTGGAGAAGACAAAAAGGGAACTGGAGAATCTTCTTCTTATCTTTGCGAACCCTTGTCTTTCCGATCCCATATTTGGTGATCTTTTTTAAATGTAATAATAATAATAATGAACAAGTATTTTTCTTTTTAATCAAGTATTTCATTATCTGTTAAGGGTTCTTTTATTTTAGTTCTCTGTTATGCTTGTGCATTGTATGATTTAATTTGCTATTATTAGGTGCATGTGATTCTTGCAAGGATAAATTGCCTTTGGTGTTTAGCCTCTTTTATGAAGCAGTGCTTTACTTTTCAGTCTTAGAAATAGAGTTTCGTTCTGATTGGGGGAAACAAATGCCCCCCCACCGTTGTACTTGCGTGGTTCCAAATGCGGGCGCAACGGTGGCAGAATTCCAACCGTTGTGGCAACCTTTGGAAATTGAAAGGGCACTTGATGCCTATAAATAGGACCTTTGGTCCTTCACAGATGATTATCATCTTTTAAGATTTTTACTTTCAAAACTTCAGAGCCTTGCTCTTGCCTTCAAGAACTCCAAGAGTTAGAATTTCTTTAGAAAGCACCTTTTAGGTAAATTTTTTAATTAAATTAGATCAATTTTTATTGACAGAGCCTTGCTCTCAATAGATCCCTGATCTAAAGAAAACCCATTTTAGGGTTTCACTCATCAGAGCTTTGCTCTAAAAGGATCTAAAGGGAACTAAAGAGAACCTTGTTAGGATTCCATCAATAGGGTTTCGCTCTCTAAAAAATTTCATTTATAATTTCTTGATTCATTAATGGAGCTATGCTCCTTTTGAATCATATAGCAGAACTTTTAAGAGTTGCTGATTTTTGTCAATCTTCTTTTATAGGAGTGATGGACGCCTATATATATGATCTTAACGAGATCATTTCTTACGGGGACATTCGTCGACTCGGCCATTCTCAGAACCGATAATTTACCAATGCCGAGCGTGCCGAAATCATGAACCGCTTCGATGCATACAACGGCCGACTGCTTCCTCGGCGCTCCTTTCTCCTGAAGCTTATTGTGGGAGCAATTTGGGAAGCGCTTCCTCTATTCTACGTTGGTGTGCCACTTGGGGCATTGGACGCCGCCGAGGATAAGGTGCACTCGGTGTATCTGATGAGCCTAATCTCAAAGAGGAGGCGAGATAATCTTATCGATCTTCTGCACCAAGCTTTTCAACAATCTGCAATACTTGTTGCTTATCGGAGGGAGGAGGACATCAGTGGGGATCCCGATGCTCGTGCTCGCGAAAGGAAGCATACTAGGATGGTTCGCCAGGCTTGGAAAGTTTTGGATAAGGTTACTTTTGAGTTCCTCAATCCCTGTCCAGGATTTGAGGTCTTGCCATTGTAATCTTTTGGACAATATCTTTGCTTAGTTTCTTTATGATTGTAAGAACCCTTTGCAATATGAATGGAAAATTTCTATTTCAGCTTTTCTAATTTCTCGTTCTGAGTCTTTCACATATGCATGAATGAATGTGTCTCAAATGCTTGATCAAATATACATCGGATGTCCTTTTTTGTCGCTTTATTCTTTCTTTTATTCTCAGCATGCTGTCTTGATAAACAGATAATAGAGTAAGCATCTAGATTTTTCTAAGAGATAGCGATGGCTTAGGCCGCAGGTTCAGATCTGCTGCCTAAGACTTTTCAACTTTATGAGCCGTGAGGGTCTCATAGAGACTTTTCTCCCTACGGATCGAGAGGATCTCATAGGTGGATTTTCTCCTTGGGAATCGTGAGGATTCCCAAGTGCGTTTCCTCTTATAAGTCGTAAGGATCCTATAAGAGAATTTTCCCTCCTACGAGTCGAAAGGACCCGTGAGCGGTTGTTTCCCTCCTTGTCGAAACTCGACTTTGGAGAGTGAAACCCGTGGATAGTATGCAAGAGACCGTTTTAGACCAACTTGCAGGGTCCCAGTGCTTAGGAAACAAGCTTTTTAATCCTTGCTGCCTAAGGCTTTATCTTGCAAGTTGAGACAAATCGGGAATTTCCCGCGGAGACACTGGTTTCTATGCGAGCCGACGCGAATCAGGAGGCTCTCATCAAGGACGCTAGTTTCCCTGAATTGGGGTACTTACCAAGGATATTTGTTTCCCTGGTGTTGAAACGAATCGAGAATTTCCCGCGGAGACACTGGTTTCTCTGCGAGTCGACGCGGATCAGGAGGCTCTTATCAAGGACGCTAGTTTCCCTGAATTGAGGTACTTGCCAAGGATATTTGTTTCCCTGGTGTTGAAACGAATCGAGAATTTCCCGCGGAGACACTGGTTTCTCTGCGAGTCGACGCGGATCAGGAGGCTCTCATCAAGGATGCTTGTTTCCGTGAATTGAGGTATTTGCCAGGGATATTTGTTTCCATGGTGTTGAAACGAATCAAGAATTTCCCGCGGAGACACTGGATTCTCTGCGAGTCGACGCGGATCAGGAGGCTCTCATCAAGGACGCTAGTTTCCCTGAATTGAGGTATTTGCCAAGGATATTTGTTTCCCTGGTGTTGAAACGAATCGAGAATTTCCCGTGGAGACACTGGTTTCTCTGCGAGTCGACGCGAATCAGGAGGCTCTCATCAAGGATGCTAGTTTCCCTGAATTGAGGTACTTGCCAAGGATATTTGTTTCCCTGGTGTTGAAACGAATCGAGAATTTCCCACGGAGACACTGGTTTCTCTGCGAGTCGACGCGAATCAGGAGGCTCTCATCAAGGACGCTTGTTTCCCTGAATTGAGGTATTTGCCAAGGATATTTGTTTCCCTGGTGTTGAAACGAATCGAGAATTTCCCACGGAGACACTGGTTTCTCTGCGAGTCGACGCGAATCAGGAGGCTCTCATCAAGGACGCTTGTTTCCCTGAATTGAGGTATTTGCCAAGGATATTTGTTTCCTTGGTGTTGAAACGAATCGAGAATTTCCCACGGAGACACTGGTTTCTCTGCGAGTCGACGCGAATCAGGAGGCTCTCATCAAGGACGCTTGTTTCCCTGAATTGAGGTATTTGCCAAGGATATTTGTTTCCCTGGTGTTGAAACGAATCGAGAATTTCCCGCGGAGACACTGGTTTCTCTGCGAGTCGAGGCGAATCAGGATTTTCTTTGTCAGGGACACTTGTTTCCTCGAGTCGAAGGATTTGCCGAAGACAATGGTTTCTTCGGGGTTGGGGTGAACCGTCGAGATTCGGCTTCGTTTTCTGGCGGAGCCTGTTGGGAAAGTATGGTTCTCTCTTTGTTTGTGCCCTTGAATTGTATACAGGGATCGATGTGATCTCAACTGTAGGGCAAAAGTTTCATTTATTTTTATTGTTTTATTTCTACGATGCTCTATCATTTCAGCTTTTATATCGCGAAGGTCGCGATTGCCCAATCATTTCGGCTATTTTTCCCGGTGCCCAATTATTTCGGCTATTTGTTTTATTTTTACTCGCTACTTTTTATTGCGAGTTGCCCAATCATTTCGGCTGTTTTATATGCATACGTTTTTACTTGCTGCTTTTTATTGCGTGTTGCCCCATCATTTCGGCCATTTTCGTATGCATGTGCGGCTTGCTGGCTTTTCACCGTAAACTTTGAAATTAGACACCGATTTCGGCATCAGCACCGCTACAACTGGGATATTGCCAGGAGCGAATCATCATTTGCCTCTGTCGATGTTGAACAAGGGTGGCTTAGTGACCAGGGTTAAGGTCCTGTCGACTAAGGCTCTTGACTTCATGAGCCGTAAGGGTCTCACAAAGTTATTTCTCTCTACAAGTCGTGATGATCTTGTAGGTGTATTTTCTCCTTAAGAATCGTGAGGATTCCTAAGTGTATGTTCCTCTGTAAGTCGTAAGGATCCTACAGGAGGGTTTTCTCCTTGTAAATCGAGAGGACCTACAAGGGTTGTTCATCATGCGCACATATCCCCAATCACGGATAAAATTTGGTTAGGGAAATGTTTATTTGCGCCCGTGGATTGTATACAAGGGCCAGTATTGAACCACTTGTAGGGCAATATCGAAGGTTGTGGGGGTTGCTTAAGCACAAGTTTAGGTCTCTGTAACTTAAGACTTTCAAATCTTATGAGCCGTGAGGGTCCCATAAGAGAGTTCTCCTTACGAGTCGTGAGGATCTCGCAAGTGTATTTTCTCCTCAGGAATCGTGGGGATCCCTAAGTGTGTTGCTCCCTTGTGAGTCGTAAGGATCTCACGCGGGTGGTTTCTCCCTACAAGGTCGAGAGGACCCTGTAAGTGTCCTTTAACGAGGTTGCGCCCTTTCGGGTTTTCACAAACACTCGCCGGTAGTCCTGCCGTTTTTACTCACGGAGACCTTTCGGGTTTTCATCCGTGCCCATTTTGCTTATGGACATACCGTTTTTTTTCTTTTTATTCTCTCTTTTTTTACGAGGTCGCGCCCTTTCGGGTTTTCACGAATACTCGCCGGTAGCCCTGCTGTTTTTACTCACGGAGCCCTTTCGGGTTTTCATCCGTGCCTATTTTGCTTATGGACATATATTTTTTTATATATTTTTTTATTATTCATCTCGTCAGCCTAAGAATGCTGCGGTGGTAGTTTAAAGACGTTTCGGTCCATCGTTAGTTTAAGGACGTTTCGGTCCGTCATTAGTTTAAGGACGTTTCGGTCCGTCTAGGAGGAGGCTGGCTACTGCTTATAAAGTTTGAGCTTAGGAAGATAGCGAGCGGACATAGTCGTCGTCATCTATCATTGACCTAGGCGGTAACTCGCTAAGCGTAGTATTTCTTTAGGAATCGACCGTTTATTGGCCTGTAAGGCCTTTCACCGTGCATGTCCATGAGTAGATAGGCTCCACCCTGGTAGACTTTGTCTATGATGTACGGGCCTTCATAGTTTGGCTCGAACTTTCCCCGCTTGGCGCGGTTGGGGATCATAGGCCCTTTGACCACTAGCACGAGTTCGCCTTGGCGGAATGTCCTCGGCCGGGTCAATCTTTCATATGAGCGCGTCATCTTTGCTTTATAAGCCTCCAGGTTTTGTTGTGCTATGAGCCGGGTCTCATCAAGGGCATCAAACTCTTCAAGCCGAAGGTGAGCATTTTCTTCGTCCGTCAGCTCGTAGTGGACTGCCACTCGTAGAGAGGGTAACTCTATCTCGAGGGGGAGTACTGCTTCTGTACCGAATACCAACGCATATGGCGTTGTGTTCGTGGCTGTCTTGAACGTAGTTCGATACGCCCAAAGAGTTTCTTGCAGCCTCTCATGCCAGTCCTTCTTATTTCGGGACACCGTTTTCTTCATGATCTTTGTCGGGACCCGGTTCTTGCTCACGGAGCAAAGTGTCACACGGAGCAAAGTGCCACACGGAACAAAGTGCCACGCCAAGTGTCGTGTTAAGTGGGCGGGGGCCACCTCTTGAATCCGTGGGGGCCACCTCTTGAGTCCGTGGGACCCACTGTAGAACAATGGGGACTCTTCGGAATACATTCCGAAAGGGGGTAGATCTATACTATAAATGAAATGATACCACTCTTCAATACAGAGGCGCCTTTTAAGTGAACCGGAACTACAGGAGCTTGAGAACTCCGTAGTTAAGCGTGCTCGGGCCAGGGAAGTCTAGGGATGGGTGACCTCCTGGGAAGTGGCCCCTGGTCGGGTCCGGTTCGCTCTAAAGGGAAAAACCGTGCGGTTTCGGCCAAAGCAGACAATACTCTCTGTATTGGAGGTGGGGCGTGACATAATGGTATCAGAGCTGGTTCCTCAATAGTAGTAGGTCTGTGGTTCGAGGATGAACCATTGTTCAAAGGTGGGGAGAATGTCGGGACCCGGTTCTTGCTCACGGAGCAAAGTGCCACGCCAAGTGTCGTGTTAAGTGGGCGGGGGCCACCTCTTGAGTCCGTGGGACCCACTGTAGAACAATGGGGACTCTTCGGAATACATTCCGAAAGGGGGTAGATCTGTACTATAAATGAAATGATACCACTCTTCAATACAGAGACGCCTTTTAAGTGAACCGGAACTACAGGAGCTTGAGAACTCCGTAGTTAAGCGTGCTCGGGCCAGGGAAGTCTAGGGATGGGTGACCTCCTGGGAAGTGGCCCCTGGTCGGGTCCGGTTCGCTCTAAAGGAAAAAACCGTGCGGTTTCGGCCAAAGCGGACAATACTCTCTGTATTGGAGGTGGGGCGTGACAATCTTTGTCAAGGTCTTGTTGAAGGCCTCGGCTAGACCATTAGCTCGCGGATTATAAACCGAGGAATATCTCCAGTCAATATTATGTTGTTGCGCGAAGAGACGATCTTGTGGCTTCTATAGGCTGGCCCGTTATCGGAGATGATCCGTCGCGGAGTTCCAAACCGATATATGACGTGCGTCTTGAAGAAATGGAGGATATTCTCCATCTTCACTTCTTTTAACGGTACTGCTTCTGCCCATTTGGTGAAGTAGTCGGTCTTCGCCAGGATGAAACGATGTCCTCTAGACGATGATGGATCGATGGGGCCGACTATGTCAGTTCCCACATTTCAAATGGCCAGCTAGCCACCATTGGATGTAGTGGATTTGGATGTTGGTGGATGAAGTCCCCACGAATTTGGCAAGAGTGGCACTGTTTCGCATACTCAAGGCAGTCTTGGATCATCGTGGGCCAGTAGTAGCCCATCCGTTTGATCTTCAACTTCATCTTTGGGCCCGCTTAGTGAGAACCGCAGAGTCCGTCATGAACTTCCTGAACGACTCTTTTCGCTTCGTCAGGTCCCAGGCATCTCAACCACAAAGAATCAAACGACCTCTTGTATAGAGTATCATTGACGAAGGCGAAAGACAGAGCTCGTTTCATAAGCTGATGTCTTGAGGACGCATTTTCGGGTGTTCGACGGTATTTGAAGTAGTCTATAAAGACTTCTCTCCAATCCTCGGTATTTTCTCGATCTTTTATTTGCAGATCTGTTTGCTCAGTCGCTCCCTTCTCTTCGGATGATTCCGGAGATATTTCCGCTGGGGCAAGTACTCGACGGCTTTGTACCACGACTCTTACGTCATCGAGGTTCTCATCAGCCAGTTCCTTAGCGAGCTTGGCCAATGCGTCTGCTTTGCTGTTTTCCGCGCGCGGTATGTTTTCCAAAGTATAGGAGGGAATTTGGGTCAGCAGTTGCTGCACCTTCTCGCCGTACTTCACCAACTCCGGTTTGCATGTTTGATAGTCGCCGTTTACTTGACTAATGACCAGCTGGGAGTCTCCGTATATGAGGAGGTTTTCAATTCCCATGTCGATGGCGATCTCGAGGCCTGCTAGCAGAGCTTCGTATTCGGCTTCATTGTTTGTCCTCGGCTCTGTTAAGGAGAAAGCAAAGCGCATTATCCCTCCTTGTGGAGTTACAAAGATGAGTCCTACCCCCGATTTGATTATAGGGGTACTTTGTTTGCGCTTTTTCACGGAAGATGCTCCATCGAAATAAAGCTCCCATCGGGTATCACCACCATCGATCGTATCAAACGCATGTTCGTCTGGAAGATCGCAATTCAGAGGAGAATCGGCGGGTATCGGATGCTCAGCGAGGAAATCGGCGATGGCCTAGCCTTTTACTGCCTTGAGAGGCTGATAGGTTATCGAGAACTCCATCAAGAGCAGGGCCCATTTAGCGAGTCGTCCCGTCAATATGGCCTTCGACATCAAATATTTAAGGGGGTCCACCTTTGAAATGAGACGGACCTCATGCGCCAACGCATAGTGCCTGAGCTTTGTTATCGCGAAGAACAACGCCAGGCAGTGTTTTTCAATGGGGGAGTAGTTGCTTTCTGCCCCCAGTAGAACTCGACTTAAATAGTAGAGTGCTCTTTCTTTCCTTTGATCGTTCTCTTGTGCCCATAATGCACCTAAGGAACCTTCGAGGGCGGTTGTATAGAGAATGAGAGGTTTTCCCTTGACCGGAGCAGCCAATACCGGCGGATTCTGGAGGTACTTCTTGATCTCGTCTAGTGCGCTTTGCCATTTTTGGTCCCAGACGAACGGGGTTCCCTTCTTCATCAGATGGCTGTAAGGACGGCACTTGCCTGAAAGGTTAGCTATAAATCGCCATATATACGCGAGCTTCCCTTGGAGAGATCGCAGCTGCTTGAGAGTCCTTGGCGGAGACATTTCCATGATCGCCTTGATCTTTGACGGATCTATCTCAATACCTCGGTGTCGGACGATGAATCCCAGGAATTTGCCCGAGGAAACTCCGAATGCACACTTGAGCGGGTTCTGCTTCAAGTTGTATTGTCGAAGGCGTTGAAACACGGTCTTCAAATGCTCGAGATGTTCTTTGTATGATTTGCTTTTAACCACGAGATCGTCGATATAGCATTCGACGATTTCGTGTATAAGGCCATCAAAGATCTGCGTCATGGCTCTCTGATAAGTAGCACCGGCGTTCTTTAAACCGAAGGGCATCACCTTGTAGCAGAATATACCCAAAGGAGTCCTAAAGGCGGTGTGCTTCTGGTCTTCGGGATGCATCTTTATTTGATTATACCCTGATGAGCCGTCCATGAAGGAGAAAACCTCATGAGTGGACGTATTGTCTATCATCAGTTCGGTGACTGGCACTGGGAAATCGTCTTTCGGGCAAGCTTTATTGAGATCCCGGAAGTCTACGCATATGCGCACTGTCCCATTTTTCTTCATCACTGGGACGATGTTGGCGATCCATTCAGGGTATTGAACTTCCTGGATGAAGCCAGAGTCGATCAGCTTCTTGATCTCGGTGTTGATACTCATCTCAAGCTCGAGCCGCATTCTTCTTGGTGCCTGTTTGACTGGCTTGACGTCCGAGGATATTGCCAATTTATGCACAGTAATTTCTGGATCTAATCCCGGCATTTCGGAATAGTTCCATGCGAAGCAATCTTTGTGCTGCATAAGCAGGTCTTTTAATGAAGCCACCTTTTCTTCAGACAACAGCTCACTAATAAATGTCGGTCGCGGGTCGCTCGCCGTTCCCAACTCAATTTTCTTGAGGTTATCTGCAGTGGTATGGATTCCATCTTCCAACTCTTTCGGCGCTGGTGGAAATTCCGAGATTACCTCATCGTCGCTGTTTTCAAAGCATCAGGGATGGTCATCCATGTTCTCGGGCTCTTCTTTTAATATTGTTATCATGTGACAAGTACGAATTCGCTTCCAAGCCCAATGTGGAACTGGTTCTTCTTTCGTGGCCTTGGGTTCGTGCTTCTGTGGCGGCGTTACCCTCCAGTTGTCAGACAAAGCGAACTTGCCAAGCTGATACTGATCTTCGACCCAATTCTTGAAGGTGAAGCGGTCTTCGAGAGGGTGCCCTATCACTCGGTGATAAGGGCAATAGTCCGGGTGAGAGACTTCACTTGCTTGTTCGGGGTGTTTAGACTCTGGCAGTGTGAGCATCTGATGTTTTAGAGTGAGGTCGAGTATTTTCTTCTTCTTGTCTCGAGGGAAGGAGTACGCTCGACCCATTTTTCTTATGAGGGATAGATCGGAACCGCTCGATTCCCACTTGCGTGACTTCTTAGCCCCGCTTCGTTGCTGTTGAGCGCCTTTTTCGCGCTTCGGCTTGTTTCTGCCTCTGCGTCGAGCCTTTCTTACAACAGGTTGACATGGAGCGGCATATTTATCCTTCACAGCTTGTCGGAGGAGATGTTGCATTTTGGCTTTCTCGTAGATGGCCATTTCGCGGTAATGGTCGTCTCGGACTTTTTGACCAGCTTCCCTTATAAGTTTGTCCATTTGTTCTTCGAACGACGGACTGGGCACTTTTGCATCTGGAACTTTCACTGGTTCAGGATTAGCGTCTTCCCACTGAGCGTCCGCTTCTTCATCGAAGTCATAAATGACGTAGCAACCGTGGAGTAGCTCTCTTTTCTTGGACCGAATGTATCCAAGCCCGACCGTTTCCATTCTCCCATTAGGTAACTTGTGCTGAGTCCCGGGAACGTTCCAGACTTTATCGTAGAATTTGGCTTTCCGAACGGTCTGCTTGAAGGATATCCCTGGCGCTTTAGCAGCCTCTTCAAGCCTTCTGTATAATATCTGGGGAGACGAATGGGCTGAAGCCTGTCAAGCGTAGGATCCGCGCCATGCCAGATTTCTTTCTCCACTCTGGTTTCTTCAGAGCGGTAGAATAGAATTGCTTTTCCGCCTTCTCGCCTGGGAGGGATATAGAATGTCTGCAGCTCTTCTATATTGTAAATATCAAGTGCATCCAGTTCTTTACGGTGTTTAAGCGGCACCATGGCGACTTATAGACTTTGCTCTTCATCAGCGGACGTTTGTATTGAAGGCCGAGCAGAGAATATAGCATGGACCTCATCTTTCGAGTCACTACCAAATATCAACGTAGGAGCAGATGGTCCCGGCTTGTTGTATTGGGGCGGACCCGAATAAACTATCTCCTATTCCTCCTCGGTATCACTGCCGAAGACAGGGATGGTGGCATTAGCTTTATTCTCCGGCTTGTGACACCTCTCCGTGTCTTCGAAATCCGGTAAGAAGTATTTGGCATCTTCATATTTGCGGACCTCATTCACGGAGAATGGGTTCAGTTCTCCCGCCACGGTATACTCGAGACCATCCTTAGAATACTTCATACACTGATGTTGTGTAGAAGGGATGACGTTGTACTCGTGTAACCATGGTCGGCCGAGCAAAGCGTTGTAGCATGTCTTGGAGTCTATGACGTGGAACTTAATGTTCGTGACGAGTAGCCCAAAGCGTAGTGTCAGTATCACAGACCCAAGAGTTCTTGATGATTGGGAGTCAAACCCGGAGGTGGTGATCTTGTCCCGAGCAAGGTGCTGGACGCTCATGCAGATTTCTTTTAACACTCACACATTGAGGAGATTAACGGAGGATCCATTGTCGATCAGGATCTTGCCTATCTTTATATCGTGGCAGTATCCTGAGACGTAGAGGGGGCGATTGTGTTCGCACGTCCCAAGGAGAAGGTCCTCGTCACCGAAAGCGACATCGGCCGTGTGCACTTCCTCCAATTCATCCTTCATCTTCTCCTCGGCCAGGAAAGCTTGGAATTGCTCCGGATCCTGTAGAGCCTTGATTAACGAATCTTTCGCCTCCTTTGATAGCAAAAGGGCGTCAAGAATGCTGAGCTGCGAGGGTAGTTTCCTCAGATGCGCTAAGACGTTGTAATCCACCTTATTTCTCTTCGGTGGGTCCTTGGTAATTAGCTCCTCTACAACTTGGTCATCTAAGACGATATCTTCAGAGACCTTTTCTTTCCCTTTATCTTTTTTATTTGAAGGCCCGAGATTCTTTTCAGGTAGCGTGCGATTACGCAGCCGGATATTTTCACAGACCTTCTGCCCTTTTTCTTTTCCCGGAGTGGACTCTTTAAAGAGAGGGCCAAGCTCCAGCTCTTCATCAGAATCACTCCCGAATGTAAGCACTTGTGACCCGCCGGTGTTAACCATGCGATAATCGCCGGTAGTTCTGTTAAACCCTTGGGTCATATTTTTCCGCTCCCAACGAGTTTTACGTTTCTCCCGCTTAAAATGTTGTCGATGAGCAACGTATCCTTGCCACCATCTATCGAAAGCTTTGCACTCTTGAGTGGGGTGCGAAACCTTCTGATGATATAAGCAATAGGAGGGGTGCATTTCCATTTCACCAGTAATTTTTCCTTCGGAGGATGGTAGCTTCATGCCCATTGATATGGCCTTAGCAAACCTTTTCCTCATCTTGAATTTGCTTTTGTCAGTAGTGGAGGTATTTTGCTCCAGCGGGAGCGTCTCGGCTCTTTCATCCAGTCGCTGGCGCTTGGCCCTTTCAAATATGACCGCCTCGCGCTCTCGATCAGCTTTACTTTTCAACCGAGCTTCATTAAGGAATGCGTCAATTACTTCATCTGATCTGCCCCTAGCTTTTCAGTGCAAGGAGTCTCCTCATCGTCCATGAACGAATGGGAAATCACATGACAGCTCGTCACGTATTCTTCAGATTCATCAGATGAACTTTCTCCCTTATCTTCTTCTTGAAAGACGTGATTGAGGAACTCTTGGAATGTAATGGGAGTCCGTGCCTTCTGGTTATATTCCTCCAGCGCGTCAATTTATTTTTGCAAGTCCGTGCGCTTGTCGCCAGGCGTTATGGGCTTCTTTGATTTCTTTTTCTTCTTCTTCGAAGATTTTGAAGGCTGGTTGCGAGTGGTTGAGCCACCACCATCGGTCTTTGGAGTTGGATGTGGCTTCAGCATCCCTTCAATGACCTGCGGTTCCAACGGATTCTTCCACTTGATCGCTGGGCATGCCTGAAGGTCGTTCAGCATTCTCTTTGTCTTAGCTGATAATACAACCTCCCAAGGAGCTTCTTCAACGACAGAGCATGTTGCCCCCGGCGTGTTCATCCTCTTAGAGGTGTGGGGCTACGGGGGATTCACCTTCTATTTGTCAGATAACACAAACTTGCCCTGTTGGTACTGGTCTTCAAGCCAATTTTTGAAGACGTAGCAATCTTCGATTGGATGACCCAGTACTCGATGATAAGGACAATAGTTGGGCTCATTGACATCATTTGGTTGCGACGGACGTTTTGGATCTGGCAGATTTATGAGTCGGTTGCGCAACGCCAGCTCGAATAACCTTCTCATTTTATCTCGGGGAAAAGAGTAAGAACGTCCTAGCCTCTCCTCAAGGTCTACGTACGGGCGCATATTATTTTGAAGAACAACCGGCTTCGAGTTACTCGGTTATTGTTGAGCATTAGCGACAACGATCGCTTTTCCCTTCCCCTTGTCATTTCGGGAGTCCGGCTTAGGAAGAGGGGGTTTATGGCCCATCTGATCCATTTGCGCTAGCTTGTCAATCAAGGCCTGGAAGGTAGTCGGCTTGAAAAACATCATAAATTGTGATATGGTTGCTTGCGGATCAAGGGTTCCCACAAACATACCCACCGCGGGAGCTTCTTCAATGCGCTGCTCGCACTTCGACCATAAGTTCCGCCACCGTATAGCATATCGAACCCATGTCTTGCCTGGCTTTACCCTGGTGTTAATCAGTGCCGTCATCGGGGTCCGTTCACTGGCGCTTGCGAAACGCTGAGTAAACAACAGCTCCATCTCCGCGAAGGTCTTGATAGAGTCGTTCGGGAGCTCAGAGTACCATTCGAACGCTGTATCTGATAAACTTCCAACAAACTGGCGAAGCAACGGCTTGTCATCACCGCCGATGTTGCCGCAGAGTGCTCTGAACTGGGCAACATGCTGGTGAGGATTGCCCGTCCCCTTGTAGACATGGAACTTGGCAATTGTGTAGCCCGGCGGGTACTTGATCTGGTCGTACCAACTCGGATACGGCCGTCCTGTTTTTACGACCTGGCCGGCTGCTTCAGTCGCATGATGAACCCGCATTTGCTGGGCTATGTACTCGTCTAAGTCAGCCTTGGAGATTGTCTCCTCCTTAGCTGTTGACAGAGCTGGCGGAGGATTTGACGACTCTCCCCTATCGTCTTCAAGGACAATCGGGGGATCTTCGGCTGGAGGATCTTGTTGGATCATCATCCCCACCATGTCTTTGAACAGGAGGCCCATACGCTTTATGTTGGCTGCTTGTTCAGCAGCCTCTTTATCCTTCTTCTCAAATATTCGACGAAGGAATTCGGCGTCGGTTTCTTGCTCCTGGCGTTCGTCCGAGGACGTTTCAGGGTTTTCTTTTGGCCCAGTAAGTGCGGCCATCGCGTTCATCATCTCCTGGAGCTTTTGTTGTTGCTCCTGCGCTTTGGTCACCGATCGCGTGAGCGGTCTATGACCTGTTGATATGCGGCTGTCCTCTTTACCAGACGCCATGTAGACGGTATGAACTACTATGCTCCCAGACTTAGGGCGTTTGGGTTCACCACCTTTGATATTCGCCATAGGTGTAGGGACTTTTTCTGGCCTTCTTCTCTTATGGGCCGTAGAAGTTGAGGGGGCCGTTGCTTTAGGCACCCAAGCGGTCGTCGTCTTTCGTTGCTTGACCGGGGGATTTTCTTCTTACCGACCTTTCGACTTTTTATGTTGGCGAGAGAAATTAGGATCAATCACAGATTCTCGGACTCGTCGCCATGTCTTGTAGATCTTGGAGGACAGCGATCGAGGAGACTGCTGTGGTTTTTCTGCTTCCACGGTAGTCTCTACTGGTGGAGGAGATCTTTTGAGCACCGCAGTTGGCGAGTTTCTGCGTACTCTATTCAACAGCTCAAAGCTGTTCCCGGTTGGAACAGCAGCGTTAACTTCCACCGTCGGAGCTGGCGGAGTTATCCCAGAAGGGGAGTTGCCCCCAGTCTTCCTTATCCGGCGCCAGTGGCGTCGTCGGGCGCGACGAGTCGTCGGTATTGGTTCAGAGACAGAAACAATTTCTTCTTGCCCCCTGTTCAGGTGTGGGGCTGTTGCCGGCGTCAGCCTATTGAAGACTGATGTCTTTTGAGCCGCAAGAGCAGGAATGGGAGTTGGGACGGTCAATCTTGTAAAGACCGACCTCTTAGCAGGAGAAGCTGCCTTGACGACTTCAGGAGCAGGTTTGGATACTCTTTTTGGAATAACCTTTTCCGGGACTGCAAGCTTCATTGTGGGCCCGCAGGAGGTTCGGAAAGCCGTCTTGCATACATCCTCTGCCTTGACCCTGATTTGGTGGTACCCTGATCGAAGGTCTAATTTAGAGAATACTCGAGCACCGCCAAGCTGGTCAAACAAGTCGTCGATGCGGGGAATGGGATACTTGTTCTTCACGGTCACTCGGTTCAAATCCAGGTAGTCGATGCACATACGCAAGGAACCGTCTTTCTTCTTCACTAGTAACACATGAGCACCCCAAGGGGAAACACTTGGACGGATAAATCCCTTGTCCAAAAGATCCTATATCTGCTTCTTTAGTTCTGCTAATTCAACTGGCGCCATCCTGTAAGGAGCTTTGGAAACTGGCGTTGTCCCTGGAATCAGGTCAATAGAGAAACCCAAGACACGGGGAGGTGGTAGACCTGGTAAATCTTCAAGGAACACATCAAGAAAATCCCGAACGATCTCTGGGGCTGGACTCTCATCAATCTCCATAGCCGTCAATGCTTTTGGCTTAGCTCTAAACTAAGCGTTCTCCAAGGACTCGCTTCCGTCTTCGAAAACAAACTCAAGATGATTAGGAATACGGAAAGTCACTTCTCTAGCTCGGCAATCGATGATCGCATGGAAGGTGCTCATCCAATCCATTCCGAGAATCGCGTTATAACTGCCCGTCCCGATTAAAAGGAAATTCGCATAGAATTCCCTGCCGCAAACAACCACTGGACAAAACCTACACTATCAGTTGGACACAATAATACCGTTACCCGTATGTATCTCCTAACTCTTGGTCAAAGGCTTGTGTGGTATAGAGTGTGTGTCAACAAACCGCGTAGAAGTGAAACAATGCGAAGCACCCGAATCAAAAAGAAATCTAACTGGTACAGAATAAACAAGGATGGTACCTGTAACTACTTCTCCAGAAGCCTCTGCCTGCTCTGTGGACAGGGTGAAAGCCCGTCCCTGATTCCGACCTGTACCAGTCTACCTCTGATTGAAAGACCGCTGCTGGGATGCCCAAGGCGGACCCCTCTGAGCTGAAGTGCCATACGATGGTTGCTGCTGCTCGAACCCTCCCTGTAGCTCAGATCTCTAGGGACGCCCGCTGACCCTGTGCTCGCTAGATCCGCAAATCAGACACTGCCCCTTAGCTCTGCGACAATCTCTCTGCATGTGTCTTGACCTCTGGCAATAATCGCAAAACAGGGCCCTCCACTGCGGTTGCTGAGGTGAGAAAGTGCGCTTCATCTGCGTAACACCCAGCCTGTGAACTGTGATCGCTCCATAGGGGGAGATGGTAGTCCGTGCTGGAACCACATGGGGTCTCCTGTCCATCGATCGTTGGCCTTTGGCCTTCTCCGCCAATCTTTCCTGCCCTCGGGCAGCGTTCAACACTTGGGCAAAGGTTGGTAGATCGAGAGACGCGATAAGTTGTTGCAGTTCAATATCGAGCCCCTGCTGAAACCGTCTTGCCCTGACGGCTTCGGTGGCTACCATGTACGGTGCGAAGCGACTCAGCCGGTTGAACTCTGCGGCGTAGACATCCATTGAGCGTCCATTCTGCTTCAACATAATGAATTTCTCCTCTATATCGGCCTTGGCAGTAGCCGGAAAATAGTGATCTAGGAAGCATGCGGAGAACGTTTCCCGTCCAATAGGTTTCTCGAGCCGACTTTCCTCTACGGACCACCACGTGCGGGCCTCGTTTTCCAGCTGGATCTTCACTACGTTCACTCTATCATCGTCAGGAACTCGAGCGGCTGTCAGGAGGTTCTCTACGTTGATGAGCCATTGCTTGGCCTCAAGTTGATTTTCTGATCCCGTGAACACCGCTGGTTGAAGCCTCCTAAAGTTCGAAACCGTACCAACCCTAGCCTGGGTAGTCTGTACAAGGGTTCCCTCGGGGAGGGGAGGGGGGCAGGAACAACCGTGGATCTCTCCAGGGAGGTAATTGCGGTCTCTTGTACCGCCTTTAATCCCTCGTTCAGGAGATCGGTCTTCCTCTCTTGAGCCTGGGCCAGGGCCGTCAGTGTGCTGAGGATCTTCTCGGTACGATCATGGGAACCGGCACCTGAGGAGTTGCCCGAGGAGTCCATATCTCTGAAAAGATCAAAAGAAATTAGATTCAAACAAGGCTACACAATGATTCAACAAGGATTAGAAAGTGAACAGAAATATAGTAAAGCACACGTCAAGGGTGTAACTCAATCTAAGGATCCCTCGACGGAACTGTAATTTCATCCAAAACCCGGTGCTCTGATACCAACAAAACCATGTCATGCCCCGCTTCCCGAAAATACGGAATACAAGGGGTGACTAGGCCGGCCATGCTCCTACGGTCAGGGAATAATCCCGCCGTAGTCACACTTCGGCTTCTAACATTACATGGTAGTCAGTAAATAGTACTAGAGTAAAGGAAAATCACAGTTCACAACTTTATTACATTGCAATATAAAGAGTTCAAAATACACTTATTTTGTAGAATAAAACTAACCCATGAAATACAAAGTGCTGAAAGGAAAAAAGATGGCGTCGATGAAGCAGTCTATACCTCCGCGATCTCGAATGGAAGGTCCTGCTCCTGGGCTGGATCCACTTCGTCCTCTGAGCATGCACACTCAAGTCGTCAGGGCGACACATATGGCAATAAATATATATGATGGGTATGCAATATTATTAAACATGAGAAGTGCAACAAAATGCAGAACATGAGTATAGTAACATCAACCGAATATGAATAGTGCAATATAGGTATCATGTCAGTAAACTAGGCAGTGTGTATGTCACCACTTATCAGTCACTAAGTCAATGAAATCAATTGGTGGAAAGGATGCTCGTGTTTAACAGGGGTCTCGTGCTTGCACGAGACTACGGTCCGTTGTTCCCGGGACATAACCCTGTCAGCCGTGCCGCTAGGCCCACGACCTAATATATGTATATGTATATATATATCACTAATAGCGAATGATCATCTTCTAAATCACTGTACCTTGCTAAATACGAGTTCAATTCCACCTTGATTTCCCCATTCCCCAGGTTATAGTATGCATTCAGGTATAAGATAGGTTGTGAACAAATACGTATCGCTGTCACTTTCAATCACTTTTCCACTTATCAATATCACAGTCGTATTTGCTATAACCCAATCACTAACACTAATATATCGACAATGCAAAACAGTCGCTAGGTCTCAATGTGAACGATCACTATGCAGCAGCTATAAAGCAAACACGAAAATAGGCAGAAATGCACTGAACAAATATTCACTATTTTATGACGACCAATACCATATAACTTGCAAAATTTACGATAAATCACATGCATAGAATCGACCAAAATAATATAAAATACGTATGAAGCACACTTGATCATATAAACAATAAAATTAATTTCATGTCAACCGGAATTCAGGTTAGGGAATTATCATCATTTTATGGTAGCGATCGATTACTGGAATTCCAGTTTCAGAACTGGAATCACAACTTCACGCGTGTTTTACCAGTGATTATGTTCAGATTCGGGTGTTTCCCCAGTTGAATAAAACTATTTCTATCTGTTAAGTTTCCAACGCATCAAATGGATTATCAATAGCATTTCTGTATTAGAAGTTATGTCTGGATTAGTGTAACGGTGTAAGAAAGGTCACTGTAGAAACCGCAGAACACATCGGTACTCTAAAATGCAAATTAAATATCAAACGACGGTGAAACGGCAAGGGACCAGGTTCATGTGTTATATAATTAAATTATATATGTATTCATATGGGGCTCCGTGCATTTTCAGTCTAAAGCGGGGATACACATGTGTTCAAAGTCTGGTATCCAAAACGAAACGCTGCCCCGGACTGCACTCCGGTGCCGCGTTCGCAACCAAGTATCGTTACAGTGATCTAAAATTGTCGCGAAACAAACTATGGGTGATTATAGGTTATCGAGTCGGCTTCGATATGAGACATATAACATTACGTTCCAAACCGTGTTTAATTTACAATGATTTTAACAGGGTAACATGCGCGGTAAGGTTCAGATTTTGTGTCGCCTTTATGGGCGACTCTACATAGTTATGCACACGATATTTTGCATCCAATTTATTACACGAAATTTGCGACCAGTAACGGAATCGAACTATCGCAATTTTCGCCATCACAAAAATATATTTTGTTTTATAGTTCGCATCAAACACTCAGGTAGCATTTGGTTATCGGTCGAAAACACAAGATTCTCCTAACCAACGAGCGATAATTTATTCCTAAGATTCTAAATGGAATCAATACGACTAACTAACCGGGTTGGGCTCGATTCATTACCACCAACATCATGGCTCACGTACGAATGTTAACACTATGTCGATGTCTATATTTATATTCGCATAAACCCATATAACTTATATAAAAAATAAATTAACATTGTTATTAACCTAGATTTGTAATAGCATGAGCAACAAGAGATGGGTTTTCTCTTGCCTGGAGACGGCGGCGGCACTTCGACGGCGACGATGGCGGTGGCAACGGTCACGACGACAGTGATGAGCTCGAGTGCGGCCGGGCTCGTTGGCGACGAGGTCGGGCAGTGGCCTGCAGTGGTGGCGCGGGTGCTGTGGCACGGAGGCGTTGTGTAACAAGCCTAAACTTTCTGTACAATTTTTTAAAAAATACAGAAAGGGGTACTTGAGTTTGAGCATAAGTTATAAGTTTGATTTGCTTTTGAAGAGCAAGAAAACACTTGTAGCTCATTGGTAAGACCTTACACTGCTGAACCAAAGCAACAGAGTTCAAATCCCATCAGCCACATATTCTTTTTATTTTGAATTCTTTTAATCTTTTTAAAAGCTCAAAAGACTACACGTGCACCACGCGTAAACTGAAGAGACACAAGATAATCAAACACGTGCACTGTAGAATACCAAACGACACCGACCCAATACCCCAACACCAACCCAGACCGTCGGTATTGGACCGGCGACAAGCCTAGAAAATCTGGCGAGGTTGGTCATATCCGTCCCAAATGCCTACAAACTTCACCCCCTGCACCTCTTCAGCTACCCCACTACTCCCTTATTGCTTGTTTACTCTGAATTAATCCAGAGAGCAATAAAATGCCCATTTAACCTCATTTTAATGCATATTTCAATGCATTCTTTAAACACCCTAAACCCTAATTTTCCCTATAAATACCACCCTCATTTCACACCTCCTCACTCACAATTCCCTGCCAAAACTCTCAAGAAATTTCCAAGTTCCCATAGTGTACAAGTGGAGTTAACGAAGTGCGAAGCTCCGACGAAGTTCCGGCGACGATACAAGGAGTTTCCGGCAACGAAACGAAGCACCGACGAATCCTAGACCACCTCCTACCTCTCCCCTCTCATCAAAGCCAGTAAGTCCCCCTTCTCTTTCTCTCTTTTGGTATTCCCAAACTCTTCATTCTTAAAACGTGTCGGAAGCGGAGTTATCCGGCTTCCGATTATCTTTTCTTTTAAAAATACAACTTTTTCTTAATAACAAACCTACAACTTTTGATATATTGTTTAGTAATCATTAACAAAGACAATAGAATAAGTTTGACATCAAAATGATAACCATAGCAAGTTGTATTTCACTTTTACATTAAAATACCTTCATATTTCATATCGACATGTTTATACCTTTTAACCTTGTTATCTTTAGAAAACTCAAGAGGTAATGACCCACCTCCTCACAACACACATATCTAATATAGCACGATGGAATTTGGGAACATAGATTCGGGAAAATACGACTATACATATAACTAGTTTCAACTTATAAAACCTTTTTCTATAAGAAGTATATTTAACAAATCTTTGCAATTGCGCCTCTACAACCCACTATTGGGGACTTCGTTCGGTATGGTGCGGATTATCATACATCCTCGGGTCTAGTAGAGCGAGATGCAGACCTCCTCACGGAGCATACGATCTCGAAAGATTTTTAATACATTTTTCTTTAAGAAAATGTGATTTCTATTATAAATAAAACTTATATTTTTAATAAATAAATATATATGTAATCAATATCAAAATATCTATTTTTAATATTTATAATATTCCACATTTCCAAAATTCAAGAAAAACATTTCATTTACAAGAAAATACCATACAATTCCAATATTTCAAATAAATACTTTATACTTTAAAAACTAGGTCATATTCACTAGAAATTTCACATTGAATTAAAGAAACATCTATAAAAACTTTAAAAACGATAATTAAATACTTGAGATATATTTTGAAAGTATAACAAAAACTATTTTATATAAACCCCCCTCAAGTTGTACTAAATTACAATAAGGACCCTAGTAAACATAGGTTTAAGAGGAACCAGTCTCTTGAGCCTCAGGGAGCCGGAGATATGGTTGCTTGCCTATTTAAGGTAGACAATATAACAAACGGTGTTATCAACACGGTAATTGTCTTGGAAAAAGACATAAATCCTGCCGTCCATGTGCAGCAGTTACCGATAACACCAAAACTAATTCAGGACTTCAATGTCGTTTCTAAATGTCTGACTCAGACCGAGTCTCAATATAATCAATCTGACTTGAATATGATTCAAGTATCAAACTACAATATAACATGGATCTATGAATCCATCTTTTCAATCTAATCAATCTATATTGACTGACCCGAACCATGGATATATTCCATTTACATGATCATCCATTATATCCGTTCCATTACTGATATCATGGTTTCGGAAAGTCTTCCATCTATATACAATATACAATTCAAACAATACAATCAAGATATCGTGGGGTTTATAAGGGATAGATTGGTACGGAAGGTGTTAGAAGTGGCACGAGACTGTAACCATAATACACCTAACCTGAATATCCATTGCCGTTGTACCGTGGCTGAACGGTTCCTTATGCTCCGTATACCTTAGTTTCCGGAATAGTAGGGCTCCTCTCGTATACACTGGCATTTTTCTGTACCAAGCTACAAACAACAGCGTTAACACTAATTACAATACTATAACAATATACTCTCTTTTCTGTCTATTCCATTCTTGTCTATTTACGGGACTTACCGAGCGATTTGTTCGCTGACGACATTCTCTTTCTTCTTCTTTGGAATGTCGTCAGGTGATTCAGACTCACTGGAGATTGAGCCCAGCAGTGAAGACTTGGATCAGTTTACTGAAGACCCGGAATTTTAGATTCACTTATACATTACATTTCCTTTATATTTCTGTTATGCCATTGTTTAGGCATTGCTTGCATTCCATGTATTTTCATTTCGGTTGTATTGTAAAAAGAATGTTTAATAAATAAAGTTGTTGTTTATTTATATCTTGTCTCTTGTGTACTTTTCTTTTACATTGCTTAGATACGCTTAGCGTGTTTACTTCTGAGTAAATACGTAGCGGCCTCGTTGCATCCTCTGCCCGTACACTGGGAAGCGGGGCGTGATAGGTTTTGTTGGTGGCCCATGCAGGTCAGCTCTGTATGGAGATGCATGTCAGTTCTGCATGGACATACAAGTCAGTTCTGCGTGGACAACCTAAGCAACATAACACAAGAACCAGCAACTAAAAACATTCTTTACAATTCATATTCTTTAAATCTTACAATTTCATATACTTTGAATCCGTCCTAACCCAAATTTTTCTTTCAAGGTTATGGATTCCCCAAACAACACTAGCACGAATGTCAACAACACTCCCCCCACCTCTACCACTCACACTTGCCGTCGCTGCTTCGATCAATGAGCAGAAGGTTCTGCTTGAGGCAATCCGCAACCTCCTGGAAGGACAGCAGCAGCAGACTGCTATTCTAATGAACTGACCAGAAGCGGAAGCCCTAGGGGTAAAGCAATTCCGAGCTTTACACCCCAACCAGTTCACAGGAAAGGAGAGCCCTCTAGAAGCAGAGGAATGGGCTCAGAGCGTCGAAGATGACCTGGCAGCAGCACAAGTGCCAGAGATAGGTTGGGTTCGAGTTGCAAAGCTACAGCTCACTAATAATGTACGGGTCTGGTGGAAGGCGGAAGAAAGCCATCTTGACCAACCTATCGAATGGAAGACCTTTCGCGACATGTTCGACGCGAAATACTTCCCTGAGATTGCCAGATTCGACATGGAACAACAGTTCATCCATCTACAACAGGGTTCGATGTGGACCAAATCCGTGGATGAGTATGATGCTGAGTTTACCATGCTCAGTCGACTCGCGGCACACTTGATACTGACGGATGAGATCAGAGCCCGTCGATTCCAACAAGGGTTAGATCCGGAGATCCAAGACGCCTTAGCTACAGGGGATTTCCCAACCCATGATTTGGCTTTGAAGGCTGCCCGAAGATACGAGGCAGTGGTGAAGAGGAAGGGCAGACCTCAATCTGCCGAAGTGAAGCACCCTGCCACTCAGATGGTAGGGGGAGCCTCTTCAAAGCCAACTGTTGAACCCAGGAGACCGGAAGAACCCAATAACCAGCTAAGTCTAGATTTTTGCTTCTATTGCAAGAGGGAAGGACACTTGTGGAAGGACTGTAGGAGCGCAAAAGGCCTGTGCTTAGTTTGTGGCATATCCAATCACGGAATTGGAAAATGTCCTTATAGACGCAACCCAACTCACACACCTAGCAACTACCCGCAGCGGCCAACTATCCAGACTTCTGCACCTCATCTAGCACTCCCAGCTCCACTTCCTGCACCGCCTACTCGCCAATTCCATCAGGCAATGAGGAATATGCCTCGAGGGCAGAGAAACATGCCCCAAAGATAAAGGAATGTACCTCCAGCTAGGAGGAATGTACCACAGCATTAGGCTTTCTTTTTAGCAGCCAAAGAAGTAGAGGCTGTAGACCAGGATAACACTGGTAATTCTCTTCAAACCTTTTAAAACCTTTATACCACTTTGTTATTTTTCATACACTATCAGTTTGCTATCACTAAACTTTTCTTGAATCTGTTACACATTCCTTTTACAAATTTCGAGGACAAAATTTTTATAAGGAAGGTAGATTTTAACAACCCTAAACTTTCTGTACAATTTTTTAAAAAATACAGAAAAAGGTACTTGAGCCTGAGCACAAGTTATAAGTTTTATTTGCTTTTGAACAGCAAGAAAACACTTGTAGCTCATTGGTAAGACCTTACACTGCTGAACCAAAGCAACAGAGTTCAAATCCCATCAGCCACATATTCTTTTTATTTTGAATTCTTTTAATCTTTTTAGAAGCCCAAAAGACTACATGTGCACTAAGCATAAACTGAAGAGACACAAGATAATCAAACATGTGCACTGTAGAATACCAAACGACCCCGACCCAAAACCCCAACACTAACCCAGACCGTCGGCATTAGGCCGGCGACAAGCCTAGAAAATCCGGCGAGGTCGGTCATATCCGTCTCAAATGCCTACAAACTTCACCCCCTGCACCTCTTCAGCTACCCCACTACTCTCTTATTGCTTGTTTACTCTGAAATAATCCAGAGAGTAATAAAATGCCCATTTAACCTCATTTTAATGCATATTTCAATGCATTCTTTAAACACCCTAAACCCTAATTTTCCCTATAAATACCACCCTCATTTCACACCTCCTCACTCTTAATTCCCTGCCAAAACTCTCAAGAAATTTCCAAGTTCCCATAATGTACAAGCGGAGTTAACGAAGGGCGAAGCTCCGACGAAGCTCCGGCGACGATACAAGGAGTTTCCGGCAACGAAATGAAGCACCGACGAATCCTAGACCTCCTCCTTCCTCTTCCCTCTCATCAAAGCCAGTAAGTCCCCCTTCTCTCTCTCTTTTACTATTCCCAAACTCTTCATTTTTAAAACGTGTCGGAAGCGGAGTTATCCGGCTTCCGATTCTCTTTTCTTTTAAAAATACAACTTTTTCTTAATAACAAACTTACAACTTTTGATATATTGTTTAGTAATCATTAACAAAGACAATAGAATAAGTTTGACATCAAAATGATAACCATAGCAAGTTGTATTTCAATTTTACATTAAAATACCTTCATGTTTCATATCGACATGTTTATACCTTTTAACTGTGTTATCTTTAGAAAACTCACGAGGTAATGACCTACCTCCTCACAACACACATATCTAACGTAGCACGATGGAATTTGGGAATATAGATTCGGGAAAATACGATTTTACATATAACTACCTTCAACTTATAACTCAAGAAAGGAATCCCAATATTACATGAAACTACCATGATAATTCAAACAATATTCATATTACAAATAAATACCATATATTATGAAATTATATTTTATTCACTAGAAATGTCACATTTATAAAAGATACATCAATGAAAACCCTAAAGACGATAATTAAATGCTTGAGGTGTATTTTAAAATTATACCAAAACTATTTTTACATAAACCCCCCTCAAGTTATACTAAATTACAATAAGGACCCTAGTAAACATAGGTTTAAGCGGGACCAGTCTCTTGAGCCTCAGGGAGCCGGAGATATGGGTTCTTGCGGTTCGAAACCCACGATGACGCGCTTTTGGAGAATAAGGTCAATATCGGATATGTCTGTTTTTGTAGGAAAAAATAGTGCACGCGTATCGAGTTTAAAAATACCGCAAGTGCACGGTGCGTTGAAGCAAGCCGGCAAGTACGGGTCGAACCACAAGGAGTGGATATCACGACATTAAATTGAGTTATGGATCAATAGGTTGGAAAATGGTGTTTTGTCACGTTTTAGTATAATACTTAAAAGAGGCAAAGTTTTGGAATACGAAAACTTAGGCTAAGGTTCAGTAAGAGTGAAATACGACATTTACCCCCAACTCTTTGTTTTGATTCAAGATTCATTCCTTTTAGTTTCCATTTGAATAGCGAAAGTATGCCGAATTTATCCGAAAACATGTATCGGGATAAAATACGATATCAAGATTAAGAAAAATGGAAACTAACAAGAATGAGATAGAAAATGGAGTGAATATGGAATTAGTTAAGTGGAGTAGCAAGTATAGAATATATGCAAGAATGCTATATATCCTATCTAGCTAGTTGCGACACGTAACGTAATTCCGTATTCACGCCTACTTCAAATCGTAACATAACAACGATAAAATGTAAAGAAGGAATAAGATATATGTTAAAGGTTGATTTGCAACCATTCAAAACGATATATCCTATCAAGCAAAACATAATAAAATTGCAATATTAATAAAAGAAGTGAAAAAGTGCAAGAATCAAAAGGAAAGGGTTGGAAGTAAAGTTATTCCACAACCTACCTCACCATAGCCCAAGAACAACTACTCACACATCATCATTTGAATAACACAACTGAATAATGAAAAGAAATGACAAAATAAAAAAGAGATACAAGAATCAAACTTGAATGTAATGAAGATTTATTGCAATGGTTCAAAATACATGTAAATGAGTTCAACTACCAAAATCTAATCTTGCAAGCTCACAAAGAGAAGTTGCAAGACCAGAGGAAGGCAAAGAACTCAACTCAATCCCAAGAGCTACAAGAATTTTAACAAGAGTTTACAAGTATGCAAAAAGTTCTCTCTTGGCCTCATGCCTTGATCTGGTATTTATAGAGAATCCAAAGCAAAAGTTGTAGGTGACAATAGACTAACATGACCACCAGGGACCCACACAAAGAAAACGAACCAATTTGCCACCATCTTGGCCGCATTTGCGGCCAGATTGAAAATATTTGCAGCCGGATTGAAGAGTTTGGGGCCCACCTTGCTTCAGTAGTCTTCTGGTATTATGGGTATATCTCTATAATTGCAACTTTGTTTAATCAGCACATATGTGTAATCTGGAGCAATATCACAGAAAAGAGATCAAGTGCAAAAGCTTCATATCACATCACTACTTTATGCATTTAATGCACATCAAGACCACTTGCACAACACATCATTGTTGTGTGCCATGGCAGCACACAAGGTACATGCATCTCCAAAAGTGTTTACACATGTATGTGTTGGACCATTTCACAATTAAACTTTGTACACACACAAATTTGTTGCAAACTCTTTTCAAATCTTGATCTATATAATGTCCTGTTTGCGGTTCCAACTAAAAATCCGTCTTCTTGTGCTTGTTGTGTACAAAAATCCATATTTCCGTTTGCGTACCTGTACTCTGTATAAATGAGCAGACATGGATTAAATAGCACTGTTTATTGACAAAATGATATAAAATGGGCGGTATTAAAATGTAACAAATCGTGCCAAACACTTGCCTATTTAAGCTAGACAACTAAACAAACGGTATTTTCAACACGGTAATTGTTTTGGAAAAAGACACAAATCCTTCCGTCCATATGCAGCAGTTACCGATAACACCAAAACAATCAGGATTTCAAGTTCTTTTAAAAGAGTCTGACCCAGACTGAGTCTCAACCTAATCAATCTGACTTCAATGTGATTCAAGTACAAACTATAATACAACATGATTCAAATGAACCTATTTATTCAATCCATATCAATATGTATTGACTAAACCGAACCATGGATATATTCCATTTACATGTTTCTCTATTATATCTGTTCCATTACTGATATCATGGATTCGTCAAGTCATCCATCTATACAATTTATAATACAAGACAATACAATACAATCCATACAATCAATGCAATCAATACATAAACACTACGGGGTTATAAAGGGGTAGACTGGTACGGAACATGTTAAAGGTGGCATGAGGTGGTCACTTAAGACGTAATTACATCCATACCGTTGTTCCGTAGTATTATCGACGGCGCCTTGTACTACGGGTTACCAAAGTCTCCGGTGTAAGTGGGACTCCTCTCGTATACACTGGCATTTTCTGTACCAAGCTACAAACAACTGCGTTAACATTATAATAAAACATTATAAAACTATACTCTCTTTCTCTCTGTCTATTCTACTTCTCCCTCATCTTTGGGACTTACCGAGCGATTGTTTGCTGACGAAATTCCTATTTCTCTTCTTCTTTGGAATGTTGTCAGGAGGACCCGACACTGAGGAGTACGAGACCAGTCGGGAGCATTTGGAGCAGGCCCCTGAGCAGTACCCCGAAGATCCAGAGCTGTAGCTACTTGTACTTATTCCATTTTCATTTCTGTTATGCCATTGTTTAGGCATTACTTTCATTCCATGTATTTACTTTTCAGTTGTATTGTAAAAAGAATATAAATAAATAAAATTGATGTTCATTTACATTCTTGTCTCTTGTGTACTTTTCTTTTACATTGATTAGATACACTTAGCGCGTTTACTTCAGAGTAAATACGTAGCGGCCTCGTTGCGTCCTCTGCCCGTACACTGGGAAGCGGGGCGTGACAGGTTTTGTTGGTGGCCCATGCAGGCCAGCTCTGTGTAGAGATGCAGGTTAGTTCTGCATGGACATACAGGTCAGTTCTGCGTGGACAAACTAAGCAATAAAACAAAAGAACCAGCAACTAAAAACATTCTTTACAATTCATATTCCTTGAATCTTACAATTTCATATACTTTGAATCCGTCCTAACCCAAAATTTTCTTTCAAGATTATGGATTCCCCAAACAACACCAGCACGAATGTCAACAACACTCCCCCACCTCTACCACTCACACCTGCCGTCGCTGCTCTGATCAACTAGCAGACAGTTCTGCTTGAGGCAATCTGTAGCCTCCTGGAAGGACAGCAGTAGCAGCAGACTGCTATTCTAATGAACTGACCAGAAGCGGAAGCCCTAAGGGTAAAGCAATTCCGAGCTTTACACCCCAACCAGTTCACAGGAAAGGAAAGCCCTCTAGAAGCAGAGGAATGGGCTCAGAGCGTCGAAGATGACCTGGCAGCAGCACAAGTGCCAGAGATAGCTTGGGTTCGAGTTGCAAAACTGCAGCTCACTGATAATGCACGGGTCTGGTGGAAGGCGGAAGAAAGCCGTCTTGACCAACCTATCGAATGGAAGACCTTTCGCGACATGTTCGACGCGAAATACTTCCCTGAGACTTCCAGATTCGACATGGAACAACAGTTCATCCATCTACAACAAGGTTCGATGTGGACAAAATCCGTAGATGAGTATGATGCTGAGTTTACCATGCTCAGTCGATTCGCGGTATACTTGATACCGACGGATGAGATCAGAGCCCGTCGATTCCAACAAGGGTTAGATCCGGAGATCCAAGCCGCCTTAGTTACAGGGGATTTCTCAACCCATGATTTGGCTTTGAAAGCTGCCCGAAGATACGAGGCAGTGGTGAAGAGGAAGGGCAGACCTCAATCTGCCGGAGTGAAGCACCCTGCCACTCAGATGGCAGGAGGAGCCTCTTCAAGGCCAACTGTTGAACCCAGGAGACCGGAAGAACCCAATAACCAGCTAAGTCCAGATTTTTGCTTCTATTGCAAGAGGGAAGGAAACTTGTTGAAGGACAGTAGGCGCGCAAAAGGCCTGTGCTTAGTTTGTGGCGTATCCAATCACGGAATTGGAAACTGTCCTTATAGACGCAACCCAACTCATACACCCACCAACTACCCGCAGCGGCCAACTATCCAGACTCATGCACCTCGTCTGGCACTTCCTGCTCCACCTCCTGCACAACCTACTCGCCAATTTCATCAGGCAATGAGGAACATGCCTCGAGGGCAGAGAAATATGCCCCAAAGACAAAGGAATGTACCTCCAGCTAGGAGGAATGTACCACAGCATCATGATTTCCTTTTAGCAGCCGAAGAAGCAGAAGCTGTAGACCAGGGTAACACTGGTAATTCTCTTCAACCTTTTCAAACCCTTGTACCGCCTTGTTATTTTTCATACACTATCAGTACTTCTATCACCAAACTTTCCTTAAATCTGTTACACTTTCCTTTTACAAATTTCGAGGAAGAAATTTTTATAAGGAGGGTAGACTGTAACATCTCCAATTCTTGTGTACATAAAATTGATTAAAAGTTAATGTACAATTGGGGTATTTACAATTCTTGTGAAAGCTATAAGTATTTGTTTTGCTTTAGAACAGCAAGAAAGAGCTTGTAGCTTATTGGTAATACCTTGCATTGCTGAACCATAGCACCGGAGTTCAAATCCCATCAGCCACACATTCTTTTTATTTAAAATTCTTTTAATCCTTTAGAAGCCCAAGAGTCTTCACGTGCACAACACATAAAACCAAGAGTTACACTTAAAACAAACAGATACAAATTGGTATTTAGACCATCAAGGACACGTGGCCCTAATCCAAGACCCCACCTCCAAGATCGGACCGATGAGAGGACTCCATAGGCCGCCGCCGCCGGATTTTCTAATCCCAAATCCCATTTTTTTTGTAAACCCTAGATCCTTGGACTCCACTCTTTAACCCTTATCTGTTTGTTTTCCCTGTATTTTCCAGAGAATTAAAAACCCCTTTAAATCCCATTTTTAATGCAAATTTAAATGCATTTTTTTCATCACCCCTAAAGCTTAAATTGTCCTATAAATACTCACTCCATTTTGCATCCCTTCAAACTGAAAATTCTATACCAAAACTCTCAAGAAATTTCCAAGTTCCCATAGTGTGCAAGTGGAGTTAACGAAGGGCGAAGCTCCGACGAAGTTCCGGCGACGATACAAGGAGTTTCCGGCAACGAAACGAAGCACCGACGAATCCTAGACCTCCTCCTACCTTTCCCCTCTAATCAAAGCCAGTAAGTCCCCCTTCTCTCTTTATTTTGCTATTCCCAAACTCTTCATTCTTAAAACGTGTCGGAAGCGGAGTTATCCGGCTTCCGATTATCTTTTCTTTTAAAAATATAATTTTTTCTTAATAACAAACCTACAACTTTTGATATCTTGTTTAGTAATCATTAACTAAAACAGTAGAACAAGCTTTACATTAAAATGATAACCATAGCAAGTTGTATTTCAATTTTACATTAAAATACCTTTATGTTTCAATTCGACATGTTTATTCCTTTTAACCGTATTACCTTAGAAGAACTCACGAGGTAATGACCTACCTCATCACAACACACATATCTATCATAGTACGATGAATCTTGGGATAATAGACTACGGGAAATACGACCTTACAAATAAATCCCTTTAACTTATAAAACCGTTTTCTTTAAAAAATGTATTAAAATATTTCCATGCAATTGAGCCTTTACAACCCATTTTGGGGACCCCGTTTGGGATGGTGCAGATTATCGCACATTCTTGGGCTTAGTAGAGTGAGATGCAGACCTCCACAAGGAGCATTCGATCTCGATGGAATTTTTATACATTTTTCTTTAGAAAATGAGATTGTTACAAGAAAATAAATAAATTTATTTTCATTAAATATGTATATATAAATATTACCAAAATACTTATTTTAAATATATATATTATTCCATATTTCCAAAACTCAAGAAAGGAATTCCAATATTACATGAAACTACTATGATAATTCAAACAATATTCATATTACAAATAAATACCACATATTATGAAATTAGGTTTTATTCACTAGAAATGTCATATTTATAAAAGATACATCAATGAAAACCCTAAAGACGATAATTAAATGCTTGAGGTGTATTTTGAAATTATACCAAAACTATTTTTACATAAAACCCCCTCAAGTTATACTAAATTACAATAAGGACCCTAGTAAACATAGGTTTAAGCGGGACCAGTCTCTTGAGCCTCAGGGAGCCAGAGATATGGGTGCTTGCCTATTTAAGGTAGACAACTAAACAAACGGTGTTTTCAACACTGTAATTATCTTGGAAAAAGACACAAATCCTGCCGTCCATGTGCAGCAGTTACCGATAACACCAAAACAATCAGGATTTCAAGTTCTTTTAAAAGAGTCTGACTCAGACCGAGTCTCAACCAAATCAATTTTACTTGAATGTGATTCAAGTACAAACTACAATACAACATGATTCAATATGAACCTATCTATTCAATCCATATCAATCTGTATTGACAAAACCGAACTATGGATATATTCCATTTACATGTTCCTCCATTATATCCGTTCCATTACTGATATCATGGTTTCGGCAAGTCATCCACCTATACAATTTATAATACAAGACAATACAATTCAATCCATACAATCAATACATAAACATTACGGGCTTATAAAGGGGCAGACTGGTACGGAACATGTTAAAAGTGGCATGAGGTGGTCACTTAAGACGTAATTACATCCATACCGTTGTTCCGTGATATTATCGATGGAGCCTTGTACTACGGGTTACCAAAGTCTCCGGTGTAAGTGGGTCTCCTCTCATATACACTGGTATTTTCTGTACCAAACTACAAAAAACTGCGCTAAAATTATAATAAAACATTATAAAACTATACTCTCTCTCTCTCTCTGTCTATTCTACTTCTCCCTCATCTTTGGGACTTACCGAGCGATTGTTCGCCGACGACATTCCTATTTCTCTTCTTTTTTGGAATGTTGTCAGGAGGACCTGACACTGAGGAGTACGAGACCAGTCAGGAGCATTTGGAGCAGGCCCCTAAGCAGTACACCGAAGATCCAGAGTTGTAGCCACTTGTACTTATTCCATTTTCATTTCTGTTATGCCATTATTTAGACATTGCTTTCATTCCATGTATTTACTTTTCAGTTGTATTGTAAAAAGAATGTTAATAAATAAAGTTGTTGTTCATTTACATTCTTGTCTATTGTGTACTTTTCTTTTATATTGCTTAGATACGCTTAGCGTGTTTACTTCAGAGTAAATACGTAGCTGCCTCGTCGCGTTCTCTACCCGTACACTGGGAAGCGGGGCGTAGACCAGGGTAACACTGGTAATTCTCTTCAAACCTTTTCAAACCCTTGTACCACTTTGTTGTTTTTCATACACTATCAGTTTGCTATTACTAAACTTTCCTTGAATCTGTTTCACTTTCCTTTTATAAATTTCGAGGACGAAATTTGTATAAGCAGGGTAGAGTGTAACAACCATAAACTTTCTGTACAATTTTTTAAAAAATACAGAAAGGGGTACTTGAGCCCGAGCATAAGTTATAAGTTTGATTTGCTTTTGAACAGCAAGAAAACACTTATAACTCATTGGTAAGACCTTACACTGCTGAACCAAAGCAACAGAGTTCAAATCCTATTAGCCACATATTCTTTTTATTTTGAATTCTTTTAATCTTTTTAGAAACCCAAAAGACTACACGTGAACTACGCGTAAACTGAAGAGATACAAGATAATCAAACACGTGCACTATAGAATACCAAATGATCCCAACCCAATACCCCAACACCAACCCAGACCGTCGGCACTGGGCCGGCGACAACCCTAGAAAATCCGGCGAGGTCGGTCATATCCATCCCAAATGCCTCCAAACTTCATCCCCTGCACCTCTTCAGCTACCCCCACTGCTCCCTTATTGCTTGTTTACTCTGAATTAATCCAGAGAGCAATAAAATGCCTATTTAACCTCATTTTAATGCATATTTCAATGCATTCTTTAAACACCCTTGTTTACTGCCGAAAGCTGGGAAGATAAACGTCTTGCCTGAATTTGGGGGCAGATGCTATTTGAGGTTATCCGTCCACCTTTCCGAAGATGCCAAGTTGATTTATAGCACCGTGTGTCGGAGGTTTGGATGGATGCGGCCGTTGTAGTAGATTTCGTCAGATTCATCCTCGTTGTGAAGGGTTTTTTGATTGTGGGGACGCTCTTCTCTGCAGGCGCAAGCCCTTGCAGTTAATTTCGTTATCGTATCGCGGTAACCATTTTCTCCTGCTCCAGAAGGTCACTTTATATCGTGTATGTTTGTTTTATTTTTGGTTGCCCGTGGATTGTATACAGAGACTAATTTATGTTGCCACCCGTAGGACGTGGATTAGTCCAAGTCCGTATATTCTTAGATTTGGGTTTGGGTTGATTTAAGGATAGTTAATCTCGTTTGAGATTAAGATCAACTTAAATGGTTGTTGAGGATACGTTAGTCTAATTTTAGACTAAGATCTACTCAACAGTTTTTTGGGATCAATCAGATCCAACAAAAAAGCATTTAGGCCCTATTGCTTTAGTTTAAGGACGTTACGGTCCGTTGTTAGTTTAAGGACGTTTCAGTCCATTGTTAGTTTAAGGACGTTGTGGTCCATAGATCACCATTTTTTGTGTGAGAGTTTAGTTTAAGGACGTTGCAGTCCACAGCTAGTTTAAGGATATTGCGGTCCACAGATCACCATTTTTGGTGTGAGGGTTTAGTTTAAGGACGTTGCGGTCTACAGCTAATTTAAGGACGTTGCAGTCCATTGTAGTTTAAGGACGTTACGGTCCATAGCTAGTTAAAGAATGTTGCGGTCCGTAGCTAGTTTAAGGACGTTGCGGTCCGTAGCTAGTTTAAGGACGTTGAGATCCATAGATCACCATTTAGCGGTGAGGTCGTAGTGTAAGGACGTTGCGGTCCATAGCTAATTTAAGGACGTTGTGGTCCATAGGGATGTGCTCATGGGTTTTGGGTTTCACCAAAGAGCTGTTGGTTTTCGGGACCCTTCACCTCTCTGAAAACGTTGAAAAATTACTACGACATGTATCAGAGGTATGGAGAGTGTACCCTTAAACTAAATTCCATATTTGAGGGGAAAGATCATAGTGGCCCGTCCAAGAATCATTAGTCGTTTTTTTGAGAGAATAAGATTAACTTAGGAGATGGAGGAATCATCAGTTTGGGAAGTCATGAGTATAGTGGCTCGGTCTATTAGGAAATCCAAGATGTTTTAATCCTCAGGGAGACTTAGCCAATTTAGAGTTGGAGTTGGCTTCCTATAGTGTTAAACACTAATGTATACTCAGTGCTTATGTGCTCCCACGTGAGACTCCAAGGCAGTGTTAAACACTGAAATTTGGGGGAGGCTCACGTGTGGCACGTGAGGCTCTTGAAAGTTGGCGCTGTTCACTTGGGTTTATTACCTTGTTCTTTTATAAGTGCTAAGCACTATTGGGGGTCAAGTGGGATCATGTGAGGCGCCCCAAAAATGGGAACTATTTTGATTTATTCTCCTTTCCTTTTACAAGTGCTAAGCACTATTAGGGGGTCACGTGGGTTCACGTGAGGCGCCCCAAAATGGGAACTGTCTTTGATTTATTCCCCTTTTCCTTTTGAAAGTGCTAAGCACTATTAGGAGGTCATGTGGGATCACATGAGGCACCCCAAAATGGGAACTGTCTTTGATTTATTCCCCTTTTCCTTTTAAAAGTGCTAAGAACTATCAGGGGGTCACGTGGGATCACGTGACTCGATGTCAGTTGTTCCTTTTTGTTCCTCATAGGTGCTCATGTGGGAACACGTGATCTGTTACGTAGTGTTTGAACGCTAATGAATTATCAGGCTGTTTTTCTATGGTTCTCAGGAATCAAGTTCTCCTTTTGTTCTTTGCAGAGATTAAATTCTTTTTAAAGAGTTAAACCCTAGTTTCAGAGGAATTAAATTCCTATATGTTTTGTAAGAGTTAAACTCTTTTGAACTCAGTTCTTTCCCCTAAGTTTTGAATCTGCATGACAGAATATCCACGATGAGAATTAAATTCTCAACTTGTGGGAAGATCTGCTTCTGCAGATCTTATTCAGAAGAAGAACTAAGTTCTTTGAGAAGAGTTAAACTCTTGGTTTGAGAATTAAATTCTCCTTTTGTTTTGTGGGAGCTTTTGGGAGGCTTCTGTATATATTTTTTTTTGGAAGCTTATGGGGTGCTTTCCTCCTCCTCAGACTTAACCTCCTTGCTCCTATTTATAGGAGAAGAGAAAAAATCAATTTGTTGAGAAAATCTCTCTTTGAGAGATTTTGATTGATTTCATGATCTTTTAGATCAATCGGTGAATTTTATTCACCGTTAGATTTTTAATCCAAAGACTCACTGTTTAACAGAGAAGATTTCTTGTTTGTTTAACAAGATTATGAATATCTTGTTAGTTTTAACAAGATTAGAATTTTATTCTATCAAATCCTTTTAGTTTAACAAGTTCAGGAAAATATTTCCCAAATAGAATTTAATTCTAGAATTTGATAGGAGCGTTTTAAATTGGGGCGCTCACATGCTTTGCATGTGAGAGGCAAGAGAACTCACGTGTTTAACACGTGACCCCTGGTGGGGGGTTTTAGCCTGTTTATATTCAGCGTTCATATGCTTTTCATATGAGCGCTTACGTGTTTAGCATGTGAGGTATGTTTAGTCATTTAGATTTATTTATGTTCAGCGTTCATATGCTTTGCATATGAGCGCTCACGTGTTTTACATGCGAGGCCCATTCAGCCCTTTAGATTTATTTATATTCAGCGTTCATATGCTTTGCATATGAGCGCTCACGTGTTTTACACGTGAGGTCCATTTGGCTCTTGGTTATTTATGTTCAGCGCTCATATGCTTTGCATATGATCGCCCACGTGTTTTACACGTGAGGCCTTTTTGGCCCTTAGTTATTTTCTTTCAGCGCTTATAGCTCTTGGTCGAAAATTTCGGCGGGAACAAATGCCCCCCACTACTTTGCCCACGTATGTATGTACGTGGGTGAAGTAGTGAAAAGTAATGTGTGACCATAGAATTGATGGCCTAGGAGACAAGTTTAGGGTCCTTGTAGCCTAAGACTTTCTAACTTTATGAGCTGTGAGTCGAGACGAGTCGAGAAGTTCTTGTAGGAACATTATTTTCCTTACGAGCGAGACGAATCGAGAAGTTCTCGCAGGGTCATTATTTTCCCTACGAGTTGAGACGAATTGAGAAGTTCTCGCAGGGACATTATTTTCCCTGGGAGTCGAGATGAATCGAGAAGTTCCCGCAAGGACATTATTTTTCCCTGCGAGTCGAGACGAATCGAGAAGTTCTCGTAAGGACATTATTTTCCTTACGAGTCGAGACGAATCGAGAATTTCTCGCAAGGACACTAATTTCCTTACGAGTCGAGACGAATCGAGAATTTCTCGCAAGGAGAACACTAATCTCCTTACGAGTCGAGACGAATCGAGAATTTCTCGTAAGGACACTAATTTCCTTACGAGTCGAAACGATATGAGTCGAGACGAATCGAGAAGTTCTTGTACGAACACTAATTTCCTTACGAGTCGAGACGAATCGAGAATTTCTCGCAAGGACACTAATTTCCTTATGAGTCGAGACGAGTTGAGAAGTTCTCGCAGGAACATTATTTTCCCCACGAGTCGAGACGAATCGAGAAGTTCTCACAAGGATGTCCTAACGTCACAGTTAACTCCTGCTAATAGAAGTCCGTTAGGGTCTGTGGTACTAGGATTTTTTACCCATCGTACCGCCGCGTTGGTCGGTGTATTCCTCGATAAGCAATCTTGCTGTTCGAGTAGCCCCGCGACTGTCATGACCTGATCCCTTCGGGGGCTCGACAAGACGTCTTCAAGTAATCTTCCGGGTGATATTACCGTCGAAAGAGCAAGCGTTAGGGATATTCCATGTCGCTTTTTACTTGAGATTAGGCTCAGTTTAGGAGCCCCGATGAGTCATGACCACTCCGCGATGGAGTGGGATGATCTCCGATAGTCTTTCAGGTCTCATTTGAGTTGCCGTTAAGACCCTGAAGCTAAGGATCTTCCTTTTCTTCATTTGTTGACATTGTGTCTGCAATATTGCGACGAACGTCGAGGTTGTCTCTGGGTTATCGAGATTTGGAACTAGGGGACTTTGCCGTGGCTCCGAGGTAGTCTCTAGGCTGTCTGTGAACGGTCGAGATTTGGAACTAGGGACTTTGCCGTGGCTCCGAGATAGTCTCTAGGATGTCTGTGAACCGTCGAGATTTGGAACTAGGGGACTTTGACATGGCTCTGAGGTAGTCTCTAGGTTGTCTGTGAACCATCGAGATTTGGAACTAGGGGACTTTGCCGTGGCTCCGAGGTAGTCTCTAGGTTGTCTGTGAACCGTCGAGATTTGGAACTAGGGGACTTTGCCGTGGCTCTGTTTTGTTGACGTCGTATCTGCCTCTGGTTGGATTGAGAAGAAATGCCGTTGTTGATTTCTAGGCTGTAGATGTAGCCATCGAGATCTGGCTTCCCTTTGACGAAGCCTGGTGGGGTGATATGGTTCCCTTTCCGTTTGTGCCCATGGATTGTATACAGGGGTCAATGTGATCTCACCTGCAGGGCAAAAGTTTCATTTTATTTTATTTCCACGATGCTCTATCCTTTCAGCTTTTTATATCGCGAAAGTCATGATTGCCCAATCATTTCGGCTATTTTTCGCGGTGCCCAATCATTTCGGCTATTTTTCTTTTTCTTTACTCGCTGCTTTTTATTGCGAGTTACCCAATCATTTCGGTTCTTTTTATATGCATATATTTTACTCGCTGATTTTTGTTGCGAGTTGCCATATCATTTCGGCTATTTCATATACATTTTTGGCTCGCAGATTTTTTGTTGCGAGTATGGAACTTTGAGATCTGATACCAATCTTAGCATCAGCATCGCTGCGACTGGAATACGGCCAGGAGCGAATCATCATTTGCCATGAAAGGGCTTGGAATTTGATACCGATTTAGGCATCAGCGTCGCTACTACTGGCATATTTTCATGAGCGAATCATCATTTGCCTTTGTCGATTTGAACAAAGGTGGCTTAGAAAACAGGGTTAGGATCCTGTTGACTAAGGCTTTTCGATTTTACGAGCCGTAAGGGTCTCATAAAGGTGTTTCTCCCTACGAATCGTGAGAATCTCGTAGGTGTGTTTTCTCCTTAGGAATCGTGAGGATTCCTAAGTGTGTGTTCTCTTATAAGTCGTAAGGATCTTACAAGAGTGTTTTCTCCTTATAAGTCGAGAGGACATACAAGTGTCGTTCACCAAATGGGGAAATTTCGTGCTATTGGTGGAACTAGATGAAGGGAACGTTTATTTGTGCCTGTGGATTGTATACAAGGGCCGATATCGGACCGCCTGTAGGGTAACTTGGGGAATGTGATGGCCTAAGAACAGGTTCAGATCCATGTAACTTAAGGCTTTCAAATCCTATGAGCCTTGAGGGTCCCATAAGGGGGATTCTCCTTACGAGTCTTAAGGATCTCGTAAGCGTAATTCCTCCCTAGGAATCGTGGGGATCCTTAAGTGCGTTGCTCCCTTTTGTGAGTCTTAAGGATCTCACGCAGGTGTTTTCTCCTCACAAGGTCGAGAGGACCTTGCAAGTGTGTATGAATTTTTTTTGCGAGTCTGCGCCCTTTTGGGTTTTCACGTACTCGCCGGCAGTCCTGCTGTTTTTACTCACGGAGCCCTTTCGGGTTTTCATCCATGCCCATTTTTCTTGTAGGCGTACCGTTTTTTTTGTTTTTTTATCACAGTGAGACTTCGCCGACTGGGGTAGCTGTGTAGCCAGAGGGACTTAAGTTGCAATCCTCGCTGCTAGGACTTGTGGACCTGTATTCCTCTGTCGCCATGTTTTGAAGTGGCGTATTTAGTTTAAGGACATCTCGGTCCATTGTTAGTTTAAAAACATCTCGTTCCATTGTTCGTTTAAGGACATCTCGGTCCAATATTAGTTTAGGGACATTTAGGTCCGTTGTTAGTTTAGGGACATTTCGGTCCGATGTTAGTTTAAGGACATCTCGGTCTAATGTTAGTTTAAGGACATCTCGGTCCACAGCTAGTTTAAGGACGTTGCGGTCCGTCGGGATTTTGAGGCGACGTTTCGTCGGGTACTACTTATAGAGTTTGGACTTAGGAAGACAATGAGCGGACACGAGTGTCATCATCCCTCATTAACCTGAGCCGTGACTTGTCAAGTGTAGTATTTCTTGAGGAACCGGCCGTTTATTGGTTGGAAGGGTCTTTCGCCATGCATATCCATGAGCAAGTAGGCCCTGCCTTGGTAGACCTTGTCTATGATGTACGGGCCCTCATAGTTCGGCTCAAATTTTCCCCGTTTAGCATGATTGGGATCATAGGTATTTTTACGACTAGCACGAGTTCGCCTTGGCAGAATGTTCTCGGCCTAGTCAATCTTTCGTATGAGAGCGTCATCCTTGCTTTGTAAGCTTCTAGCTTTTGCTGCGCCATGAGACGAGTTTTATCGAGGGCATCGAGCTCCTCAAGCCGAAGATGGGCATTTTCTTCATTCGTCAGCTCGTATCGAACTGCTATTCGTAGAGAGGGTAGCTTTATCTCCAAGGGAAGTACTGATTCCGTGCCGAATACCAATGTGAATGGCGTTGTATTCGTGGCCGTCTTGAATGTGGTCCGATAAGCCCAGAGAGCTTCATGCAATCTCTCGTGCCAGTCCTTTTTATTTTTGGACACCGTTTTTTTATGATCTTCGTCAAGGTCTTGTTGAAAGCCTCAGCTAGACCGTTAGCTCGGGGATTATAGACCGTAGAGTATCTCCAATCTATTTTATGCTGCTGTGCGAAGCGGCTGATCTTATGGCTTCTGTAGGCCTGCTCATTATCCGAGATGATCTGTCGCGGAGTGCCGAACCGGTAGATGACATGTGTCTTGAAGAAATGGAGGACGTTCTCCGTCTTCACCTCTCTTAACGGTATTGTTTCTGCCCACTTAGAGAAGTAATCGGTTGTTGCTAGTATGAACTGATGTCCCTTGGATGATGCTGGTTCGATGGGCCCGATTATATCGGTTCCCCACATTTCAAATGGCCAGCTAGCCAATGTTGGGTGTAGCAGATTCGGATGCTGGTGGATGAAGTCCTTGTGAATCTGGCATGAGTGACACTGCTTTGCATATTCAAGGCAGTCCTGAATCATTATGGGCCAATAGTAACCCATTCTTTTGATCTTCAGCTTCATCTTTGGCCCGACTTGGTGGGAATCGCAGAGTCCGTCATGAGTTTCTTGGATGACCCTATTTGCTTCTTTCGGTTCCAGGCATCTCTACCATAGACAGTCGAATGATCTCTTATAAAGAGTATCATTGACGAAGGCGAAAGACATGGCTCGTTTCATGAGCTGATGTCTTGATGATGCATTTTCGATCGTTCGATGGCATTTGAAGTAGTCTATGAAGACTTCTCTCCAATCCTTAGCCTTTTCTTCATCCTCTATTTGGAAGGCCGCTTGTTCGGTCGCTCCCTTTCTTTCAGACGACTTCGGAGATATTTCTGCTGGCGCGAGAATCTAGCAGCTTTGCACAATGATCTTTACGTCATCGAGGTTTTCATCGGCCAGTTCTTTAGCGGGCTTGGCTAACGCATCCGCCTTGCTATTTTCCGTCTGCGGTATGCTTTTCAGGACGTAAGAGGGGATTTGAGTCAGTAATTGCTGCACTCTTTTGCCATATTTTATCAGCTCTGGCTTACACGTCTGATAGTCGCCATTTACTTGGCTAACGATCAGCTGGGAGTTTCCATATATGAGGAGGTTTTTGATTCCCATGTCGACAACAATCTCAAGACCCGCTATCAAAGCTTCATTGTAACGACCCCAATATTACTATACCTTCGTGTTTTCTTTCTTTAGTAAAATATTGTATTTATTTATTCTTAGTATTTTTCCGTATATTTTGTTTTCTATTAAATATATTATTTTATCTATTTTTCCCAAACCCATTTCTTTAAACTAAATCTTAACCTGTTCAAAATTAAATGCAAGACCTGACCCAACCCATAACCCAAATCCAATATCATTTTCATTTTCTTTTATAAAACTATGAGCCCAAAAGCACACTTTCTTTTCAAGCAACAACATATATTTAATTCTAATTAAATATGTGCATGAACAACCTTGTAGCACATTGGTTAAGTCCTTACATTGTTATTCCATAAGTCACATGTTCAAATCTCCATTCTTGCAATTATTTTTTATCAATTTTTATTCTTCTCATAACCTACAAATGAGACCTTTCATTTCATCTTCTTTTTAACTCCCAAAATAATTAGAATGGTTATGAGCCATAATTCATTAGAATTATGGTAGCCATAAACTTTTTTATATCTCACTCCTCTTCCTTTTCATCATCACACCTTTCTATCATTTCACATATCTCTCTTCATCTAATTTTCTCGAAGTAGAACATGAAGAAATTCTCAAGGAAGTCTCGCTAGAAACGCTAGGCTATCGGTGGATAGACAAGTCCGGTGACAATACCGGCTTGTGTATGTATGTCTCTTCTCTCTTTCCCTTCCTCCATCTACTTCTCTCTATCTTTCTCTTGTCATATTGCCATGAAAAACTTCCCTTATTATATAATAGTCCCTAAATAATTAATTAAATGGATACATATATAAATAATGAACACACACAAACATACACGCATATATAGTTTGTAAAGTCTTTTTCATTACTCTCAATCCATATGTTAAGATTTCATAGTAACCAATTAGGATCGCATCGTTTGTTGTAGTATTTTAAATTACTTTATTTAAATTTTGTAAAAAAAAAAATGAAGTTACGAATAAATACCATGGTTTCCTCATTCTCACATATCACATATCAATACCTTTACTTTTAAAATAATTTTAGAAATTAATTTTTACTTCTGAAAATTTCAATAAATTTATCTTGTATAGAATATATTTTTGTGTACACGCCGTAAAAATTTTAGATCGAATCACTTAACAGTTTAGGAATTACATCGTTTTTATTCACTGTTCGTAAAACAGAAAACTGCAGTTATCAGTCAACTTCTAGGACACATAACTTGGTATAACGATATCCAAATTGAGCAAACTCAGGTGTTTTGGATATATACATCGAATAATATAGATTTTCTTAGTTTTAAGTTTTTACTGAAAATTGACGTAAAATATAGAAAACCGCGTTACAATATTTAGTAACGAATCTGAACAGAATCTGTCCTGATTCGCACACTATTTTTCACTAGGACATAACTCGAACTCCCGATGTCCGTTCGTGACAAAATTTAGATGTGTAGATGCATAATTGATAGAACTATAATTTCCTGTATATTATATTACTTAGAAACGCATGAAACAACCCGATATAGGCTTTGCAATATAACATATAGTTGCTGTCCAGAAATCTGAATTTTGGTTTTAAACATTGATATTAAAATGATCATAACTAGAGCTTCAGAAATCCAAATCGTGCGAATCTTAGAGATGGCTGCTCCGCAGGCGATATCACCTCAACGCATCGTCCTCTCTTCCGGGCAGGGATAGTGTTATTTGCCTTCTCTTCACGGCATTATTATTATTTCATATAATGATACTGATGTCTTCTGCAGTTCTGGAGGCCAATGACGAAGTTGAGATTCTTAACAGGCCTGGGGATCCTTCGGACCCTTCTTGCATGACCGTGGGTAAGTAAAGTTTCAATGTTGTTCCACCCGCTCTTTACTTGCGAGTCTCGCTGATTGTTTTCTATGAATCTTAACCACTTTGCAACTTCTTACCACGCTGGAATCTCGCATCGTGATGCCGCCCGGCCCTTATGCTCTACATGCCTCGGAACGGATGGCAAAGCTAAGCCTTCACTCTTTGTCAGCTCTGATTGAAGACCTTCGTGCTCGTAGTTTGATCACAGCCGAAGAATTTGCCGCCGAAGCCAACAGTTCTCTTCCCTTTCTTGCTGCTTACCATAGCGAAACATTGGTGCAAGTCTGGGTTGAGTTTTGTCGTCGGGTGGAGGCTTGCTTTCGTAGCCTTGAGTGCTCGTGTCTTTCTTCAGAGGTTGTGGCCGCAAAGGTGAGCTTGCGGGGGCTAATCGAACGGTGCGCTGCTAATATGTTGTCATGCGAGAAGAGGCTCAGCCGAAAATTTTTAGAGAGGAAGCTGGCTTCAACCGCGTTAGGGGAACTTCAAGCTAACCTTACGGCCAAGACCACTCGGGCGTACGAACTTTGTCGGGTGCTTCAAGAAGCTATCAGATAGGTGGTAGCCATTGATAAAGCCGTCATTTTCACTTGCGAAATGGTCGAAGCTCATAAGATTACCGAAAAAGAGCTTGAAAGTCGGCTTGCCTCATACCAGGCTCAGCAGTCTCAAGCGGAGGCCCATCTCTTAGCGATAATGAATCATGAGGATGAGGCCCAGCGGAAAAATGATGAATTGGCAAATCTATTGAATCGTCCGCCGGCTTGAAGAATTGTATATTTTTTATTCTTCTTTTGTACATACTCTTGAATGAGAGTATTTCTTTTTTCTTTCATAAATTGTAATTTGTATTCATTTTGATTCATGAATAAAAGACATTTTATTTCACGATGGTGTGTCCCTTTTAGTAAATGCATTTTGTGGATAATCTATTTTGATCTCCTTGTAGGACAGCAATGGCTTTGGGGACATGGTTAGGATCTGCCCCCTAAGACTTTTCAACTTTATGAGCCGTGAGGGTCTCATAAAGAATTTTCTCCCTACCGGTCGAGAGGATCCCGTAGGTGTAACTTCTTCTTAAGAATCGTGAGGATTCCTAAGTGTGTTTTCTCTTGAGGGTTGTAAGGATCTCACAAGAGAATTTTTCTTGCTTATGAGTCGAGAGGACTTGTAAGTGATCGTTTCCTTTCTTGTCGGAGAGTGTGGCTTGTAGAAAATCTACCTTGACCTCTCTGCGAGGTAATGATGGCTTAGGAGACAGGGTTAGGATCTGCCACTTAAGACTTTTCAACTTTATGAGCCGTGAGGGTCTCATAAAGAATTTTCTCCCTACCGGTCGAGAGGATCCCGTAGGTGTATCTTCTCCTTAGGAATCGTGAGGATTCCTATGTGTGTTTTCTCTTGAGAGTCGTAAGGATCTCACAAGAGAACTTTCTCCTTATAAGTCGAGAGGACCCGTAAGTGATGGATGAGGTTAACATTATCCGCATTTCACGGAGTCTGGGGTTGACTTTATCCGCATTTCACGGAGTCAGGAGGTTGCTCTGGCCATTTCCCACGGGGTCAAGATTGACTTTAACCATGTTCTATAGGACTAGGGTTTGCTTTGGATGCTTCCTACGGGGTCAGGATTGACATTAGCTATGTTCTGCAAGGACCAGGATCCGCTCTGGACGCTTCCCACGGGGTCAGGATTGACATAAACCGTGTTCCACGAAACCAGGATTTGCTCTGGATGTTTCCCACGGGGTCAGGATTGACATAAGCCGTGTTCCACAAGGACCAGGATCTTCTCTGGACGCTTCCTACGGGGTCAGGATTGACATAAGCCGTGTTTTGCTCTGGACGCTTCCTACGGGGTCAGGATTGACATAAGCCGTGTTCTGCAAGGACCAGGATCCGCTTTGGACGCTTCCCACGGGGTCAGGAATGACATAAGCTGTGTTCCACGAAACCAGGATTTGCTCTGGGCGCTTCCCACGGGGTCAAGATTGACATAATCCGTGTTCCGCAAGGACCAGGATCCGCCCTGGATGCTTCCCACGGGGTCAGGATTGACATAAGCCGTGTTCCACGAAACCAGGATTTGCTCTGGATGTTTCCCACGGGGTCAGGATTGACATAAGCCGTGTTCCATAAAGACCAGGAGCAGCTCTGGACGCTTCCCACGGGGTCAGGATTGATATAAGCCGTGTTCCATGAAACCAGGATTTGCTCTGGGCGCTTCCTACGGGGTCAGGATTGACATAAGCCGTGTTCCGTAAAGACCAGGATCCACTCTGGATGCTTCCCATGGGGTTAGGATTGACATAAACCATATTCCACAAGACCAGGATTTGCTCTGGGAGATTCCCACGGGGTCAGGATTGACATTAGCCGTGTTCCACAGGACCAGGATCCGCTCTGGACGCTTCCCACGGGATCAGGATTGACATTAGCCGTGTTCCACGGGACCAGGATTTGCTCTGGGCGCTTCCCACGGGGCCAGAATTGACATTAGCCGTGTTCCACGAGACCAGGATTGGTTGACTCTCGGTTGTCTGTGCATCGCCGAGTCATGGAACTGGGAACTTTGCCGCGGCTCCATTTGCTGATGTTGCGTCTGTTGTAATGAGACGAATGTTGAGATGATCTCCAGGCTGTCTGTGAACCATCGAGATTTGGAACAGGGACTTTTCCATGGCTCCAAGGTTGATTGTCGCGTCTGAACCCTGCTGGAATGAGGAGGAACGCTGTTGGTGATCTCTAGGCTGTAGATGCGGCCGTCGAGATTTGGAACAAGGGACTCTGCCGTGGCTCCTTTTTGCTGACGTCGTATATTCCTGCAGAGACACTGATTTCTCTGCGGGTCGACGCGAATCGAGATGCTCTCGTCAAGGACGCTGATTTTCCTGAATCGAGGTTTTTGCCAAGGACACTGATTTCCCTGGGGTTGAGACGAATCGAGGTATTCCTGCAAAGACGCTGATTTCTCTGCGGGTCGACGCAAATCGAGATGCTCTCGTCAAGGACGCTGATTTCTCTGAATCGAGGAGGTTGCCAAGGACACTGATTTCCCTGGGGTTGAGACGAATCGAGATATTCCTGCAAAGACACCGATTTCTCTGCGGGTCGATGCGAATCGAGATGCTCTCGTCAAGGACACTGATTTCTCTTAATCGAGGAGGTTGCCAAGGACACTGATTTCCCTGGGGTTGAGACGAATCGAGGTATTCCTGCAAAGACGCTGATTTCTTTGCGGGACGCGAAAAAGATGCTCTCGTCAAGGACGCTGATTTCCCTAAATCGAGGAGGTTGCCAAGGCCACTGATTTCCCTGGGGTTGAGACGAATCGAGGTATTCCTGCAAAGACGTTGATTTCTCTGTGGGTCGACGCGAATCGAGATGCTCTCGTCAAGGACGCTGATTTCCCTGAATCGAGGAGGTTGCCAAGGACACTGATTTCCCTAGGGTTGAGACGAATCGAGATATTCCTGCAAAGACGCTGATTTCTCTACTGGTCGACGCGAATTGAGATGCTCTTGTCAAGGACGCTGATTTCCCTGAATCGAGGAGGTTGCCAAGGACACTGATTTCCCTGGGGTTGAGACGAATCGAGATATTCCTGCAAAGACGCTGATTTCTCTGCTGGTCGATGCGAATCGAGATGCTCTCGTCAAGGACGCTGATTTCCCTGAATCGAGGAGGTTGCCAAGGACACTGATTTCCCTGGGGTTGAGACGAATCATGGTATTCCTGCAAAAACGCTGATTTCTCTGCGGGTCGATGCGAATCGAGATGCTCTCGTCAAGGATGCTGATTTCCCTGAATCGAGGAGCTTTCCAAGGACACTGATTTCCTTGGGGTTGGTTGACTTGTTTCCGAGACAGAGTCATTAGATAACGTATTTCTGAGACGGGGTCATTTAATGATGTGTTTCCGCGGTGGGGTCATTTGATGACGTGTTTCCGTGACGGGGTCATTTGCTGACGTGTATCCGAGACGGGGTCATTTGATGACGTATTTCCGCGGCGGGGTCATTTGATGACGTGTTTCCGCGACGAGGCCATTTGCTGACATGTATCCGAGACGGGGTCATTTGATGACGCTGGGTCGCCTGTGAACCGTAGAGTCGTGGAATTGGGGACTTTGCCATGGTTCCGATTGATGGTGTAAAATCTGTGTCCTGCTGGAATGAGGAGGCACACCATTGTTGGTCTCCAGGCTGTAGATGTGGCCATTGAGATTTGAAACTAGGGACTTTGCCATGGCTCCGTTTCGTTGCGACTCTGAGGTCGGTTGTTGACGTCACGTTTGCATTTGGTTGGAGTGAGGAGAAACGCCGTTGGTGATCTCTAAGTTGTCGATGTTGATGTCGAGACCCTGAAGCTAGGGATCTTCTTTTGCTTCGTTTATTGATATTGTGTCTGCAATATTGCGACAAATGTCGAGGTTGTCTCTAGGTTGTCTATGAACCGTCGAGATTTGGCTTCGCTTTCTGATGGAGCCTGAAGGGAAGGTATGGTTCTCTCTTTGTTTGTTCCCCTAGATTGTATACAGGGATCAATGTGATCTCACCTGTTGGGCAAAAAGTTTCATTCTTTCATTTTTTTTATTTCTTTCCGCGATGCTATCATTTCAGCTTTTTATATCGCGAAAGTCATGATTGCCCAATCATTTCGGCTATTTTTCGCGGTGCCCAATCATTTCGGCTATTTTTTCTTTTTACTCGCTTTTTTTTATTGCGAGTTGCCCAACCATTTCGGCTATTTTGTATGCATATATTTTTACTTGCTGATTTTGTTGCAAGTTGCCCTATCATTTCGACTATTTCATATGCATTTTTGGCTCGTTGACTTTTCGCTACGAGTATGGAACTTGGGATCTGGTGCCAATCTTAGCATCAGCATCGCTGCGAATGGAATATTGCCAGGAGCGAATGGAATTTGCCGTGAAAGGGATTGGAATTTGATACCGATTTAGGCATCAGCATCGCTACCACTGGGACATTGCCAGGACCGAATCATCATTTTCCATGAAAGGACTTGGAATTTGATACCGATTTAGGCATCAACATCACTACCACTGGGACATTCCCAGGAGCGAATCATCATTTGCCGTTGTCGGTTCGAACAAAGGTGGCTTAGACAACAGGGTTAAGATCCTGTCGACTAAGGCTTTTGACTTTATGAGCCGTAAGGGTCTCATAAAGATGTTTCTCCCTATGAGTCATGAGGATCTCGTAGGTACGTTTTCTCCTTAAAAATCGTGAGGATTCTTAAGTGTATGTTATCTTATAAGTCGTAAGGATCTTACAAGAGTGTTTTATCCTTATAAGTCGAGAGGACTTACAAGGGTCGTTCACCGTGTGAGCATATCCCTAGTCGCAGGTGGGACTCTGTTAGGGAAGTGTTTATTCGTGCCCGTGGATTGTATATAAGGGTCAACATTGAACTGCTTGTAGGGCAGTCTGTGGGTTGTGATGGCTTAAGAACAGGTTCAGATCCCTGTAACTTAAGGCTTTTGAATTCTACGAGTCATGAGGGTCTCATAAGAGAGTTCTCCTTACGAGTCGTGAGGATCTTGTAAGTGTAATTTCTCCTTAGGAATCATGGGGATCCCTAAGTGTGTTGCTCTCTTGTGAGTCGTAAGGATCTCACTTAGGTATTTTCTCCTCACAAGGTCGAGAGGACCTTGCAAGTGTCTTTTAACGAGATTGTGCCCTTTCAGGTTTTCACAAAACTCACCGGTAGCCCTGTTGTTTTTACTTAAGGAGCCCTTTCGGGTTTTCATCCGTGCCCATCTCGCTTATGGACATACCGTTTTTTACCACGTCAGCTGGGAACGCCGTGGGTTTGTATTAGTTTAACGACGTTTCGGTCATTTGTTCATAGGTTCGAGATTTTTCTGGCAACGTACGATTACGCAGCTAGATTTTCTCGCAAATCTTCGCATCTTTTGTGTCGGAGGTGGATTCCTTGAAGAGAGGGCTGAGGGCGATTTCTTTGTCAGAGTCGCTTCCAAAGGTGATAACTTGCGATTCCTTGGTGTCGACTATGTGACAGTTTCCAGCAGCTCTTTTGCGCTCATCTGTCGTGCTTTTCTGTTCCCGGCGAGCCTTGCGCTTCACTCATTGAACGTGTTGTCGGTGGACAACATATCCCTGCCACCAGTTTTTAAAGGCTATGCACTCCTTGGTAGGGTGTGCAATCCTCTTATGGTAAAAGCAGAAGTTAGGATGTATGTCCGCTTCATCAAGATGTATACTGCAAGGAGAATTTCCTCTGAAAGAGTGTAACTTCATTCCTATTGACAGGGCTCCAGCGAATCGTTTCCTTACTTTAAGCTTGCTTTTGCTGACGATAGGGATGCTTCGATTCGGTTAGGGTGCCTCGACCTTTTCATTCAGTCGTCGGCGTTTGGGTTTTTCGAATATATCCAGTTCGAGCTCTCGATTGACTTTGCTTTTCTGACGGGCTTCGTTCAGTAGCAAGTCGATTATCTCGTCAGACGGTTCCAAGGGTTTTGGCTTCGATCCTGCCCCCAGCTCTTTTATGCTATCTTCTATCGCCGAGTGAGCTTCATCGTTAGTTAACGCCGAATGAGAGACCATGTAGCAACTTGCCACATAGTCCTCAGATTCTTCTGACGAGTCATCCCCATCGTTATTGTCGTTATCTCCGCTCTCAAGGATATTGTTGAGAAATTCTTGGAGTGTGACCGGGGTCCGCGCCTTCTGGTTATATTCCTCCAGCGCGTCAATATGCTTTTGCAGATCCGTGCACTTGTCATCGGGCTTCACGGGCCTTTTCTTCTTCTTTGAAGACTTTGACGGTTGGGCCTGAGCGTTTTGACTATCGCTACCAATTCTCGGCATCGGGCGCGGTTTTAGCACTCCCTCAATGATCTCAGGCTCTAGCGGGCTTTTCCACCTGATTGCCGGGCATGTGTGAAGATCCTTCAGCATTCTTTTCGTCTTTGCTGAAAGAGCGACCTCCCATGGAGCTTCTACTATAAAAGAGCACGATGCCCCCAATGTGTTTACCCTTTTAGGAGTGTGCTGTTGTAGCGGATTCACCTTCCAGTTTTCGGATAGCGTGAACTTACCCTGTTGGTATTGGTCTTCAACCCAGTTTTTGAAGACGTAGCAGTCTTCGATCGGATGGCCTAATACTCGGTGGTAGGATCAGTAATTAGGATCGTTGACGTCATTCGGTCGCGCTGGGTGTCTCGACTCCGGTAGAGTGATGAGCTCATTGCGCACTGCCAGTTCAAACAGTTTCCTTGTTTTATCCCGGGGAAACGAGTAAGGACGTCTCAACTTCTCATCGAGGGATTGCCGCTTGTTGCTTTGGCGAACAACCGGTCTCGGGCCACTCGTTTGTTGTTGAGCGTTGGCGACGAAGGTTGCTTTCCCTTTGCCCTTTTCATTCCAAGGCTCCGTCTTCGAAGAGGAAAGCCTATGGCCCATCTGGTCCATTTGGGCCAGCTTGTCTATCAAGTCCTGGAAGGTGGTCGGCTTGAAGAACATCATGAATTGGGATATGGTTGCCTACGGATCGAGGGTTCCTATGAACATGCCTACTACAGGCCCTTCTTCGATGCGCTGTTCGCACTTCGACCATAGATTCCGCCACCGTATCGCGTACTGGACCCATGTTTCGCCTGGCTTCACCCTGGCGTTGATCAGTGCCGTGATTGGGGTACGTTCACTAGCGTTCGCGAAACGTTGGGTAAATAGCAGCTCCAGCTCTGCAAATGTTTTGACAGAGTCATTCGGGAGTTCAGAATACCACTCGAATGCTGTCTCCGACAAGCTGCTAACGAATTGGCGAAGCAGTATCTTATCGTCACCTCCAGTATTACCGCACAAGGCTCTGAATTGAGCAACGTGCTGGTGTGGATTTCCCGTCCCCTTATATACATGGAATTTAAGGATCGTGTATCCTGGCGGGTACTTTATTTGGTCGTACCAACTTGGATAGGGTCGTCAAGTCTTAACAATTTGGCCGGCCGCTTCGCTCGCCTGATGAGCTCGTATCTGTTGAGCAATACAGTCATCTAAGGCGGTTTTAGAAATGGTCTCTTCCTTGGCTGCTGAACAAGCCGGAAGAGGGTTCGATGTCTCCCTTCTGTTATCTTCAAGGATAATCGGGGGGTCTTCAGCTGGAGGATCCGGCTGTAACATCATCCCGACCATGTCTTGGAATAAAAGCGTCATTCGTTTTATTTTGGCCGCTTGTTCCGCTGCCTCTTTGTCCTTCTTCTCGAGAATTCTGCGGAGGAACTCAACATCAGTTTCTTGTTCATGACGCTGCTCTGACGATGTCTCCGGGCTTTCTTTTAGCCCAGTGAGTGTGGCCATCTGTGTTAACATTTCCTGGAGCTTCTGTTGTTGCTCCTGGGCCTTTGTTACGGATCTGGTGAGTGGTCGATGGCCCGTAGAGATACGGCTATCCTCTTTTCCGGATGCCATATAAACAGTGTGCACCACCATGCCCCCAGACTTAGGGCGTTTAGATTCAGTGCCCTTGAGGTTCGTTGCGGATGCGGGGACTTTCTCCTGCCTCCTTCTTTTGTGAGAGGTCGAAGTTGAGGAGGCCGTTGCAGCGGGCACCCAAGTAGACGACACCTTCTGTGGTGCGACAGAGTGGTCCTTCTTTTGCCGAACTTTCATCTTCTTCGTCGGCGGGAGTGGTCTTGGTCGATCACCGAGTTTTGGACCTGTCGCCAAACTTTATGAATTTTAGAGGACAACCGTTGAGGGGGCTGCTCTGGCTTCACCTTTGTAACATTCTCCATAGGTGGAGAAGATCTTTTCAGCACGGCTGTCGGAGAGTTCTTGCGCACCCTCCTGAGTGGTTCAAAGCTGTTCCCGGTTGGAACAGCAGCGTCGACTTCCACCATGGGAGCAGGCGGAGTCAATCCAGAAGGGGAATTGCCCCCAGCCTTCCTCACTCGGCGTCAGTGGCAACGTCGAGCATGCCTTGCAGACGGTATTGGTTCAGCTATGGGGGTGGCTTCATCATGCCCCATGTTCTGGCTGAGGGTTGCTGTTGGTGCCAGCCTATTGAAAACTGACGTCCGTTGAGTTGGGATAGACAACCTGTCGAAGGCGGACTTTCGGACAGGGGTAGCAGCCTTGGAGACTTTGCCCAAAACGGGAGTTGGAGCGGACAGTCGAGTGAAGACTGATCCTGTAACAACTCTAATTTTCCTATACAAATTTTTGTATAATTTTTTTTTCCAAAATTGTTTAAAGGGGTATTTATTTCCTGAGCACAAGATAAGTAATTAATTAGTAATTTAATTACAAGAAGGAGCCTGTGGCTCATTGGTAATACCTTGCACTGCTGAACCAAGCCACCAGAGTTTAAATCACATACCCCACATTATTTTTAATATTGATTTTTTTTAAACCTTTAGAATACCAAGGGTTTACACGTGCATATCTCACAAAAAGCCCATTACACCCAAAAATATAACATTTCCAGAGGATAGATGAACCGTCGGGGGGGGGGATTCCGGCCGCTTGACTCGGCCGGAAATCGTCCAACTCGGCCTCGACTCGGCCGACTCAGGCCTCCGACGAGTCACGTCCGAGTCGGCCGATTCCGGCGACGACCCCAACATGAAAATTATGTCTTTTCACATTACCTACACACCTGTATAATTTATTTCCCCAGACCATTTCCAGAGCTCTTTTAAAACCACAATTACTCCACTTTTAATACATTTTAATACATTTATCATATTTTTTCATTTTAACTCTTCATCTACCCTAACCCTAGCCTAACCCTATAAATACAACCCCTAAACACTACCCCCTCACCCCAAAATTCTGAGCCAACTTTCAAGAAATTCCTAGAAACTCTAGTGTGCAATCGAAGTGAGCGAAAGGCGAAGCTCCGGCGAATTTTCCGGCCATCTTCCGACGATCACTCTAGGAGTTCCCGGCGACGAAACGACGCACCAGAAACTACGTCCACTCCCTCTCCTTCTCCTCTTTAAGCTAAACCCGTAAGTCCCATATTCCCTCTTCTCTACTTTTTCTGAAAATACGAAATTCTAAAACCCGACGGAATCGGAGCAAATCCGATTTTCGATTCGGTTCTTCCTAAAATCTCACTTTTCCTTTAATACAATCTTGTTAAAATATTACATGTTAACTATTAAATACTAACTAATCATATTGAACAAGTTCTATATCAAAAGTAATTGCTATTTCCATTTTACCTAATTTTTTCATTAAAATACCATATACTTTCTTTTCTACATTTAAACCATCAAAACCTTGCTATACCTTTAAGTAGATCACGAGGTAATGACATACCTCCTCACACACTCATATGAAACATAGTACAATACCCTCGAGAACATAGAATACGGAAAAACGACACCTTTTCATTTAAATACCTTTTAATAATAAAACCATTTTCTAAACGATTTAGTATTTATACAAATCTTTGCAAAGCGCAGCTACAACCCATTTAGGGAATCTGTTCAGGATTGTGCGGATTATCGCACATCCTCGGGCTTATTGGTGCGAGATGCAGACCTCCGCAAGGAGCATTCGGTCTCGAAAGATTTAAAATACGAAAATCTAAAGAAAATGAGATTTCTAGAAATATTATATACATTAAAAATTATTTTCATATAAATATATATATATATATATATCCTTAAAATATCTATTTTGTAATAATATAAATATTCCACCTTTTTCTAAAAAAATCACAAGAATCATTTTACACTAAAATACCATGAATTCCCTACAAATCAATATTACAAATAAATACTTTTATTTATAAAATTAGGATATTTTCACTAGAAATATCACAATATAAAATCTACATTCATTACAACTCTAAAGACGATAACTAAATACTTGAGGAGTATTTTGAAAAGTATATAATAGTATTTTTACATAAAACCCTCAAGTTCTATAAATTACCCTAAGGACCCTAGTAAACATAGGTTTAAGCGGGACCAATCTCTTGAGCCTCAGGGAGCTGGAAAAGTGGGTGCTTGCCAATTTAAGATAGACAACTTAACAACGGTGTTATCAATACGGTAATCGTTTTTGAAAAAGACGTAAATTCTTCCGCCCATGTGAAGCGGTTATCGATAACATCAAAATAATTCGGACTTCAATTTACTTTCCTAATTGTCTGACTCAGAGTGAGTCTCATTATAATCTGACTTGAATATGATTCAAGTACAATCTACAATATTACAATTTAATATGAATTCATGAATCCATATATTCAATCTATCAATTTATACAACTTAACCGAACCGAACCATGGATATACATTCCATTTACATGATTCTCCAGTTACATCCATTTACATGATTATACAGTTACATCCGTTTACTGATATCATGGTTTCGGCAAGTCATCCAATTATACAATCTATATTACAAGACAATTCAAGTTGCAATACAACATAACAATACAATCAAGATAACATGGGGTTTAAGGGGTAGACTGGTACGGAAGGTGTTAAAAGTGGCACGAGACTGCAAGATTTAAGACACCTAACCGTATCCAATTGCCATTGTTCCGAGATTTCTAACGGAGCCTTGTACTCTATATTCCGTTTTTCCTGGTCTCTAGCATATAGATACCCCTCTCGTATACACTGGTATCGTACCAACCTACAAACAACAGCGTTAACACAATATTATAACAACATAATACAACTTTAAAAGCTACCTTCTTATTCTGTCTATTCTACTTCTCTCTTATCTTTGGGACTTACCGAGCGATCTGTTCGCTGACGATATTCTCTTTCTTTCTTCTTTGAATGTCGTCAGGTGATCTGGACACGTCAGAGATCGAGCCCACTAGTGAAGACTTGGACTAATTCAGTGAAGACCCCGAGCTCTAGTTCATTGTACACTTTCTATTTCAGTACTTTTCATTTCTGCCATTGTTTAGGCATTGCTTTATTTCAGTTGTATTTACTTTCCATGTATTGTACAGAAAGAATGTGAATAAATAAAGTTGTTGTTTTATTATATCTTGTCTCTTATGATTTTACCTTTATATTGCTTAGATACGCTTAGCGTATTTACTTCACAGTAAATACGTAGCGGCTTCGTCGCATCCTCTGCCCGTATACTGGGAAGCGGGGCGTGACAGATCCCTTAACTGGGGAAGCCTCTCTGATGGCTTCGTTCACTGGAGCAGGGATGGCTATCTGTTTCGGGATAACCCCCTTAGGTATCTCGGGCTTCTTCAAGGGCCCATTAGAGTTTTGGCCCAGTCTGTCAAAAACTGAGGCGTTGGATTTGGGCGACCCATTGAGAGGGGTCGCGGTAGTCGTAAGCCGATCAAAGACCGACTTTTTCGGAGCTTCTTGTGACGGCAGTGGGGCATTGAAGCTCATGGGTGGGAGCATGGTCTCAAAGAACAGCCCAGTGGTGGCTTGCATCACCTGTTCCCCTGGAATCTTGAAAACGGAGGCCGCTTGAGGCCCATAAGTCACTCCTCCAACAAGGACAGAGTGGGAGTTGTTGCAGTTTGTGCAGTTGAAAGCCATTGATTTTCTATTTTCTGCACGGAGCAAGACACCAAATCTTAGTATCTCGAATCCAGGGGCAACTATAGCAAATTACGATTCGTTTGCGAAACACGACACACGAAGTGTGGAGTGGAAAGAGGAAAAGGTCCCACCGGGCGTGCCAGAATCTGTTTTCCACCGAAACACAGAGAAGGAACCGCGTAGGTTCGTCTTGCATGAATTTGGGGGCAGATGTTATTTGGTGCTATCCATCCACCTCTCCGAAGATGCCAAGTTGATTTATGACACTATGTATCGAAGGTTTAAACGGATGCGACCGATGTAGCAGACTTCGTCAGATTCACCCTCATTTGAGGGGGTTTTGATTGTCGGGACGCTCTTCCCTGCAGCCGCAAGCCCCTGCAGTTAATTACGCTACCGCGTCGTGGTAACCACTTTCTCCTTCTCCAGATGGTCGCTTCGTGTCGTGTGTGTTTGTTTTGTTTTTGGTTGCCCGTGGATTGTATACGAAGACTAATTTATGTTGTCGCCCGTAGGGTGTGGATTAGTCCAAATCCGTATTTTCTTAGATTTGGGCTTTGGTTTGGGTTTAAGGATCATTAATCTCATTTGAGACTAAGATCAACTTAAACGTTTGTTAAGGATACGTTAGTCTAATTTTAGACTAAGATCAACTTAACGGGATGATTTAGATCCAACAAAAGAGCATTTGGGCTCTATTGTTTAGTTTAGGGACATTGCGGTCGATTACCGGTTTAAGGACATGGTGGTCCAAGGTTAAGGACATCATAGTCCATGGGCTTAAAGACCCCACAGTCCGAGGTTAAGGACATCATAGTCCATGGGCTTAAGGACCCCACAGTCCGTAGTTTAAAGATGTCATAGTCTATAAAGTTTAAGGACATCATAGTCCATGAGTTTAAGGACCCCACAGTCCATGGAATGATTGGCTATCGGGACCCGTCACCTCTCTGAATACGTTGAAGGATTACAACGACAAATATCAAAGGAGTGAAAAGATGTACCCTTGAACCAAAGTTGATTGGGAAATCTGTAGTCCAATTTGGGACTAAGATCAATTAATTGGATTATGAGCACATGGGCCCAGTTAAATCTGAATTGAGGACTTATGGCCAACTTGGGCTAAGTCCAATTAGATTTGAAATGTTGGCCCTTTGTTGGACTGTTGAACATTTGTCTGGGGTCAACCCCTTATTATTTAGCAATGCTAAACAGGGGTTTAAGGTTCTGACAAAATTTTGTCTTTTATCGAGTGCTGAGCACTCATATATCATATGAGATGATCAATCTTGGAAGACAAGGGTGTATTTGAGGCTCAGTCAAAAGGGGAGCCTTGCCTCTGGAAGATTTAGTCAATTTAGGCTAAGACTGGTTTAAAAATAGTGTTAAACACTAGCACATATCTGGTGGTCACGTGTTCCCACGTGATGCATTTAAAATAGTGTTAGACACTAGGGATGAAATGCTCAAAATAGTGTTAAACACTAGAAAAATGAGGCGCTCATGTGAGGACACGTGAGGCGCTCTAGGATTGGGCCAAGATTCCTTTATTTTATTCTCAGAATGAGTGTTAAACACTTTTAGTCTTTCAGGCCATCACGTGTGGGCACGTGATGGGCATCCATGCATTGGATATTAAAAGGATTTGCTAGGGGTCACGTGGGGACACGTGAGGGCGCCCAAAGTCTGTTCTGTCTTTACTTTGTTCTCTCTTTTTTGAGGAATTTATCCAAGGGTCACGTGAGAGCACATGACCCCTTCTTATTCATTCTTTTCTGACCATTGAAGGGATGGTCACGTGTTGTCACGTGATCAGGTTGGATACCGACTTCTTTATATGCATGGAGAGTTTTTAAGTCCATTGTTTAAGAATTAAATTCTTATATAGGGTTAAACCCTAATTTTATTTAAAGGAATTAGATTCCTTTGTATATGGAAGAATTAAATTTTTTTAACCCAACTCTCCCTCTAAGTTTTGGATCTGTATGGCAGAATCTGCCCGATGAGAATTAAATTCTCAACTTATGGGGAGATCTGCTTCTGCAGATCTTCAACCATGAAGAAGAACTAAGTTCTTGTTTTAAGGGTTAAATCCTGTTTCTGTTGGAGGAATTAAATTCCTAAGCATTTGGAAGAATTTAATTCTTTAAACTCAATTCTCCTTCTAGGTTTTGGATCTGCATGGCAGAATCTCCCCGATGAGAATTAAATTCTCAACTTATGGAGAGATCTGCTTCTGCAGATCTTCAACCAAAGGAAGAACTAAGTTCTTATTCAGAAGAGTTAAACTCTTAATTTGAGAATTAAATTCTCTTTTTGTTTTGGCGAGCCTATGATCTCTTTTTCTTTCTCACCTAGGGTTTCCTTCTCTTTTGAGGAAATCTTCTTTTCTCTCTGTAGAATTAAATTCTCTTCTTTTTTCTCTCTGTTGTTGTTGTATCCTTTTTTTTGTTCTCTCTCTTTAGGCTCTTATTTATAGGAGAAAGAAAAAAATCAGTTTGTTTAGTCAATCTTTCATTGAAAGATTTTGTTTGTTTTTGTAACCAACATGATCTTTTAGACCACTCAGTGAATTTTATTTACCATTGGATTTTTAATCCAAAATATCTTTTATCTGTTATTCTTGGAAAATTTCAAGGAAATCTTTCCTTGTATAGAATCTTTCTATAAATTGGTGATTTTTAATCACCATTGGATTTTTAATCCAAAGGTGCTCCACTTTACAGAGCACAATCTTTTTGTTTGGAAAGATCTAGGGAAATATTTTTCCAACTAGGGTTTTTGATTCCCTCTTAATTAGAATTTAATTCTATTAGTTCAGAATGCTTAAGCCTATCACGTGTTGGCACGTGATCCCACTGTTTGATCATTTATGTAGAATTTAATTCTATTAATTAAAGAGCTTAGGCACCTATCACGTGTTGACACGTGACCCCCTTGATTAACATTTTAACCAGAATTTAATTCTGCTGTTTTAAAGAACTAAGGAATCATCACGTGTCAACACATGACCCTTGGTCACGTGTAGACACGTGATACCCCATTGGGATCTTTCCTTGCTGTTTTATTATGCCTTTTAATTCCTTCAGTGGGTTTTTATAGGCCCATCACGTGTGGGCACGTGACTCCACTAATTGCTTGCTTGATTAGAATTTAATTCTATTGCAGCAGAATCCCCTGGAAACCATCACATGTCAGCACGTGACCCGTGGTCACGTGTGGGCACGTGATGCCCCATTGGGTTTTTTTCCCGATATTTTATGAGGGAACAATCCTATCACCTAAGGGCAACCACAAACATATACATCACGATTATCTGATCGCGGAAAAACACGAAACACGAAACACGGAGTGGAAAGAGGAAAAGGTCCCACCAGGCGTGCCAGAATCTGTTTACCGCCGAAAGCCGGGAAGACAAACGTCTTGCCTGAATTTGGGGGCAGCTGCTATTTGGGTTTATCCATCCACCTCTTCGAAAATGCCAAGTTGGTTTATGGCACCGTGTGTCGGAGGTTTAGACGGATGCAGCCGTTATAGCAGACTTCGTCAGATTCCCCCTCGTTGTGAGGGGTTTTTTGATTGTGGGGATGCCCTTCCCTGCAGGCGCATGCCTCTGCAGTTAATTACGTTATCGTATTGCGGTAACCACTTTCTCCTGCTTCAGAAGGTCACTTCATGTCGTGTGTGTTTGTTTTATTTTTGTTTGCGCATGGATTGTATACGGAGACTAATTTATGTTGGCGCCCGTCGGGCGTGGATTAGACCAAATCCGTATATTCTTAGATTTGGGTTTGGGTTGATTTAAGGATCGTTAATCTCGTTTGAGATTAATATCAACTTAAATGGTTGTTGAGGATATGTTAGTCTAATTTTAGACTAAGGCCTACTCAACAGGATTTTGGGATCATTCAGATCCAACAAAAGAGCATTTGGGCTCTACTGCTTTAGTTTAAGGACGTTATGGCCCGTTGTTAGTTTAAGGACGTTTCAGTCCATTATTAGTTTATGGACGTTACGGTCCATAGATCACCATTTTTGGTGTGAGGGTTCAGTTTAAGGACGTTGCGGTCCACAGCTAGTTTAAGGACAATGCGGTCCATGGCTAGTTTAAGGACGTTGCGGTCCATTGTAGTTTAAGGACGTTGCGGTCCGTAGCTAGTTTAAGGACGTTGCGGTCCATTGGTAGTTTAAGGATGTTGCGGTCCGTAGCTAGTTTAAGGACGTTGCGGTCCATAGATCACCATTAGGCGGTAAGGTCGTAGTTTAAGAACGTTGCGGTTCATAGCTAGTTTAAGGACGTTGCGGTCCATAGGGATGTGCTCATGGGTTTTGGGTTGCACCAAAGAGTTATTGGTTGTCGGGACCCTCCACCTCTCTGAAGACGTTGAAGAATTACAATGACATGTATCAGAGGTATGGAGAGATGTACTCTTGAACCGAATTCCAGATTTGAGGGAAAAGATCATAGTGGCCCATCCAAGAATCATTAGTCGTTTTTTTGAGAGACTAAGATTAACTTAGGAGATGGAGGAATCATCAGTTTGGGAAGTCATGAGCATAGTGGCTCATTCAATTAGCAAATCCAAGATGTTTTAATCCTCAGGGAGACTTAGCCAATTTGGAGTTGGAGTTGGCTTCCTATAGTGTTAAACACTAATGTATACTCAGTGCTCACGTGCTCCCACGTGAGACTCCAAGGCAGTGTTAAACACTGAAATTTGGGAGAGGCTCACGTGTGGCACGTGAGGCTCTTAAAAGTTGGCGCTGTTCACTTGGGTTTATTCCCTTGTTCTTTATAAGTGATAAGCACTATTGGGGGTCAAGTGGGATCATGTGAGGCCGTTTTTCTATGGTTCTGAAGAATCAAGTTCTCCTTTTTTTCTTTGCAGAGATTAAATTCTTTTTAAAAGGTTAAACCCTGGTTTCAGAGGAATTAAATTCCCATATGTTTTGTAAGAGTTAAACTCTTTTGAACTCAGTTCTTTCCCCTAGGTATTGAATATGCATGACAGAATCTCCCCGATGAGAATTAAATTCTCAACTTGTGGGGAGATCTGCTTCTGTAGATCTTAACTAGAGGAAGAACTAAGTTCTTTGAGAAGAGTTAAACTCTTAGTTTGAGAATTAAATTCTCTTTTTGTTTTGTGGGAGCTTTTGGAAGGCTTCTGTATATATATTTTTTTGGAAGCTTATGGGGTGCTCTCCTCCTCCTCAGACTTAACCTCCTTGCTTCTATTTATAGGAGAAGAGAAAAAATCAATTTGTTGAGAAAATCTCTCTTTGAGAGATCTTGATTGATTTCATGATCTTTTAGATCAATCGGTGAATTTTATTCACCATTGGATTTTTAATCCAAAGGCTCTCTGTTTAACAGAGAAGATTTCTTGTTTGTTTAACAAGATTATGAATATCTTGTTAGTTTTAACAAAATTAGAATTTTATTATATCAAATCTTTTTAGTTTAACAAGATCAGGAAAATATTTCCCAAATAGAATTTAATTCTAGAATTTGATAGGAGCGTTTTAAATTGGGGCGCTCATATGCTTTGCATATGAGAGGCAAGAGAACTTACGAGTTTAACACGTGACCCCTGGTGGGGTTTTTAGCCTGTTTATGTTCAGCGTTCATATGCTTTTCATATGAGCGCTCACGTGTTTAGCACGTGAGGCATGTTTAGCCCTTTAGATTTATCTATGTTCAGCGTTCAAATGCTTTGCATATGAGCGCTCACGTGTTTTACACACGATGCTCATTTAGCCTTTTAAATTTATTTATATTCAGCGTTCATATGCTTTGCATATGAGCGCTCACGTGTTTTACACGTGAGGTCCATTTGGCTGTTGGTTATTTATGTTCAGCGCTCATATGCTTTGCATATGATCGCTCATGTGTTTTACACGTGAGGCATGTTTGGCCCTTAGTTATTTTCTTTCAGCGCTTATAGCTCTTGGCCGAAAGTTTTGGCGGGAACAACCCTAATCCCTAATTTTTTCAATAAATACCACCCTCATTTCACATCTCCTCACTCACAATTCCCTGCCAAAACTCTCAAGAAATTTCCAAGTTCCCATAGTGTACAAGTGGAGTTAACGAAGGGCGAAGCTCCGATGAAGTTTCGGCGACGATACAAGGAGTTTTCGGCAACGAAATAAAACACCAACGAATTCTAGACCTCCTCCTACCTCTGCCCTCTCTTCAAAGCCAGTAAGTCCCCCTTCTCTCTCTCTTTTGCTATTCCCAAACTCTTCATTCTTAAAACGTGTCGGAAGCGGAGTTATTCGGCTTCCGATTATCTTTTCTTTTAAGAATACAATTTTTTCTTAATAACAAACCTACAACTTTTGGTATATTGTTTAGTAATCATTAACAAAAATAATAGAACAAGTTTGACATCAAAATGATAACCGTAGCAAGTTGTATTTCAATTTTACATTAAAATACTTTCATGTTTCATATCGACATGTTTATACCTTTTAACCGTGTTATCTTTAGAAAACTCACGAGGTAATGACCTACCTCCTCACAACACACATATCTAATATAGTACGATGGAATTTGGGAACATAGATTCGGGAAAATACGACTTTACATATAACTAGCTTCAACTTATAAAACATTTTTCTATAAGAAGTGTATTTAACAAATCTTTGCAATTGCGCCTCTACAACCCACTATTGGGGACCCCGTTTGGTATGGTGCGGATTATCGCACATCCTCGGGCCTAGTAGAGCGAGATGCAGACCTCCTCACGAAGCATACGATCTCAAAAGATTTTTAATACATTTTTCTTTAAGAAAATGTGATTTCTATTATAAATAAAACTTATATTTTTAATAAATAAATATATATGTAATTAATATCAAAATATCTATTTTTAATATGTATAATATTCCACATTTCCAAAATTCAAGAAAAACATTCCATTTACAAGAAAATACCATACAATTCCAATATTTCAAATAAATACCTTATACTTTAAAAACTAGGTCATATTCTCTAGAAATTTCATATTGAATAAAAAAACATCTATGAAAACTCTAAAAACGATAATTAAATACTTGAGGTATATTTTGAAAGTATAACAAAAACTATTTTACATAAAACCCCCCTCAAGTTATACTAAATTACAATAAGGACCCTAGTCAACATAGGTTTAAGCGGAACCAGTCTCTTGAGCCTCAGGGAGCCGGAGATATGGGTGCTTGCCTATTTATGGTAGACAATATAACAAACGGTGTTATCAATACGGTAATTGTCTTGGAAAAAGACACAAATGCTGCCGTCCATGTGCAGCAGTTACCGATAACATCGAAACTAATTCTGCACTTCAATGTCTTTTCTAAATGTCTGACTCAAACCGAGTCTCAATATAATCAATCTGACTTGAATATGATTCGAGTATCAAATTACAATATAACATGGATCTATGAATCCGTCTTTCAATCTAATCAATCTATATTGACTGACCCGAACCATGGATATATTCCATTTACATGATCATCCATTATATCCGTTTCATTACTGATATCATGGTTTCGGCAAGTCATCCATCTATATACAATATACAATTCAAACAATACAATCAAGATATCGCGGGGTTTATAAGGGGTAGATTGGTACGGAAGGTGTTAGAAGTGGCACGAGACTGTAACCATAATACACCTAACCTGAATATCCATTGCCGTTGTACCATGGCTGAACGGTTCCTTGTGCTCCGTATACCTTAGTCTCCGGAATAGTAGGACTCCTCTCGTATACACTGGTATTTTTCTGTACCAAGCTACAAACAACAGCGTTAACACTAATTACACATTATAACAATATACACTCTTTTCTGTCTATTCCATTCTTGTCTATTTACGGGACTTACCGAGCGATTTGTTCGCTGAGGACATTCTCTTTCTTCTTCTTTGGAATATCTTCAGGTGATTCAGACTCACTGGAGATCGAGCCCAGCAGCGAAGACTTGGATTAGTTTAGTGAAGACCCGGAATTTTAGATTCACTTGTACATTACATTTCCTTTACATTTTTGTAATGCCATTGTTTAGGCATTGTTTTCATTCCATGTATTTTCATTTCAGTTGTATTGTAAAAAGAATGTTTAATAAATAAAGATGATGTCTATTTACATCTTGTCTCTTGTGTACTTTTCTTTTACATTTCTTAGATACGTTTAGCGTGTTTAGTTTTGAGTAAATATGTAGCGGTCGCATCCTCTTCCCGTACACTGGGAAGCGAGACGTGACAGGTTTTGTTGGTGGCCCATGCAGGTCAGTTCTGTGTAGAGATGTAGGTCAGTTCTGCATGGACCTACAGGTCAGTTCTGCATGGACAACCTAAGCAATATAACACAAGAACCAGCAACTAAAAACATTCTTTACAATTTATATTCCTTGAATCTTACAATTTTATATACTTTGAATCTGTCCTAACCCAAATTTTTCTTTCAAGGTTATGGATTCCCCAAACAACACCAGCACGAATGTCAACAACACTCCCCCACCTCTACCACTCATACCTGCCATCGCTGCTCCGATCAACGAGCAGACGGTTCTGCTTGAGGCAATCCTCAGTCTCCTGGAAGGACAGCAACAGCAGACTGCTATTCTAATGAACCGACCAGAAGCGGAAGCCCCAGGGGTAAAGCAATTCCGAGCTTTACACCCCAAGCAGTTCACAGGAAAGGAAAGCCCTATAGAAGCAGTTCATCCATCTACAATAGGGTGCCGTCGCTGCTTCGATATGGAACAACAGTTCATCCATCTACAATAGGGTTCGATATGAAAGGGTGGGGTAGGAACTAGAGAGAAGTAGAGCGAGATGAGGGCTCGTCGGGGAGTTAGGTGAGTGGAGTCGTGGCTGTCGCGGCCGTTGGGGAGAGACGTTGGAGGAGCACGGGTCGTGGGGCGAGCGCGGGTCGTGAGGAAGTGGGCGCGGTCGTCGCGGCGTGGGCGCGAGTCTCGCGGGTGTGGCCGCGAGGAGCGGGGAGACGTTGGGAAAAGAGGCGGGAAAAAAGAAGAGAGGGAGAAGAAGAAGAGGGGGTGAGCGGGTCGGGTGGGTCGGATCAAGTCGGGCGAGTCGGGTAAGTTAGGATTTGGGCTTTAGAATTTTAGGTTTAGGAAAACAATTATAATTATAATATAAATATGTATGTATATATATAAATGAAAAAAATGAAATAAAATATGGAAAATACGGAAAAAATTTATATGGAAACTGTGGATTTACACAGATGTTGTCTTCCCTCGATCTGTCGCGAGCGTTGATGAACAGCTGGGATTGATGTTGAGAGTCGTTTCCCTGAGCGTGTGGATCTCAGTGGGCTTGATTTGAGGTGAAGCCGAGCTACCTGCAAAGAAGTCCCGGGGTGGTTGTACCACCGTGGACCCTCCGACGATCAAGTTAGCCGAGGTATTTGGGCAGAGTAGCGGCTTATTGGAGTAAAATTGTGTTACCTGAGTCGTTTGGGAGAGGGGTTTTTATAGTGGTCGCCATGAGCTAGTTGGCGCGAGATCTCCGCCGGCTGTTACGCCTGCGAGAATGATGGGATCCCTCCATTAATGACTAGATACGCTCGTTAATGGGGGATACGGTGGCGTGGAACGCGGGATCGTGGGGCGGCGGGTATCTCGTGTCTGGAGAGATACGTGGAGCAGTGGCGGAAGCGGCTGTGATCTGTGTTCTAGGTTGCTCGGTGGAACCGGGGAGGCTTAGCTCGGGGGGAGGCCCAAACAGGCGGGAGGCCGAGGAAGCTCGGTTCTGTGATAGCTTGGGGACGAGCAGGGAGGGATGAGGAAGCTCAGCATGTAGGAGGGCTCGGAGGCGAGCAGATGGTTCTTTGCAGGGGGATCAAAGGAGTGTTCAGGGACCCGCCGATGGTCGGGTCATGCCTCGGGACGGTACCCCGAGGAATGCCTCCAATCTAAGATGCTTGCCCTGCTCGCATGAGACCCGGGATACGTCATCTGCCACTCGTCATAATCTGGGGAGTTCCCGGTTATGAGTATCATCATCAACCCCCCACTCTCGTCTCGACCTATTTATGGGTCAGGTCGAGAGTGGTCTGGATCGGTTTCCCGGGCTCAGCCTGTTGTCAAGAATTTGTCAGCGCGGATTTCCGGGGCGACTCGGCGTAGGTCAGTTGCGTCATTTCAGATCTTTGAGCCCGCCTGTCGTAACCCGGGCGCTTGGATCTCTGCGTGTATCTTGGATGACGTCAGCGGATCAGGGGAAAGGACCGTACATTTAAAGAGGGGGCGTCAGTTCGTTCTCACGTCTGTTGAGGTACAGGCCACGTGCCTGTCATGGATTGGTGGAGGCGATAGGTTGTCGCTTTCACCTACGGCTGAAGGGACGTCTCCAATGGTCGTTCGACACGTGGAGAACCGATGGATGGCAGACGCGACACTTGCTTTTGGAGGGAATAGATCAGGACTGTTGGATGCTGCCCTTCGAGTGGTATAAATAGGAGGGGACCACCCTAGGGCTAACACTTTCGCCATTATTTTCCATCGCTGCGAAAGATAGCTCCGTGTTCCATCCCTTAGGTAGGATCCACTTCGCTTTTTTCTCGGAGAGCTCATTCCTTAGAATCAGGTTAGATGTATTCTTTTGAGGAGTCTATTTAGATAGTTTGGGTAGAGTCTAGGGAGACTTCCACCTTTTCCCGAGAGGGTTCCCTTGCTGCCTCCTCATCGTCGGGCCTCTCCCGTAGAGTCAGGGTCACCCGCGCCGCTCGTTGCCAGGCATGGCAAGGGCCCCCAAGGTGCGCATCGGGAACGTCCGCGTCGTGCCCTCCTTCTTGAGAAACATGGACGAGCTTACTGGGATTCGGGATCGCTTCCGAATTCCCCCTAACTATTCGCTACATTTAGAAAGGGCGGACGAGAGGGCGGATCAGGTGCAGGGCAAGGAGATTGCTCTGTACTTGGACGAATTCTGGGCTGGGATGCGTCTGCCTTTTTATCATCACTAACCTTCTTATGCACTCTTTGTTTGCAGGGCAAATGGACCGTGCTAAGATCCTTGCTGCCATTAGCGCTACGGCCCAGAAGAAGGCTGGGGGCGTGACCTTGTCCCGAGCAAGCTCGATCCCCTGAAACCGTCCCCACCGGTGAAGTCCTCGACAGCGCACCGGGCCCCCGATGACCGTCGTAGGGGCGTCCAGAAGCACGCCCGAAACTCGGAACCCCGGGCGAGAGAGGAAGAGGAGGAGGTTACCGAGGTCAGCCTCAAGAGGAAAAGGACGGTCTCTCGCACGCCATTAACTGACATCCTCGAGGGGATTCCTGTGCAGGAGGGGGACGTCTGCTTCGTGGTCCCCTCAGGGCTTTCCTTCACCGATGGCTTGCTCACGGACATGGAGCAATCAGCCGGGGGAAAGATTCCGCGAGGGACCCTGAAGGCCCAAGTGGCCGCCATCGCTCAGGAGGCTGTTCAAGTAGGTATCCATTGAGTTGTCTTGATTTTTTTCTTTTTAGCTCGGACATTTCTAAACCCATTGGTTGCTTTTCTTATGTCCTCCAGCACTGCGCCCTCATCGTCAACATGGAAGCCGAGGAGATCTCCCCGGCCATGAAGGAGGTGGGGGAGTCATCTTCGGAGGCAGAGGATCTACGCCTCCAGCTGCTACGGGAGAAGGAGAAGACGACCGCCTTTGAGATCCGGTTGGCCTCTGGGGAGCTCATGCTCTCCAAGAGCCATGAGTCCTACCGGCTCCTGAGCGAGTCTCACCGAGCTATGGAGGGCAAGTTGGAGGAGCTGGGTAAACGCCATTCCTCGATGAAGAAGGAGAAAGACGCCAGCAAGAGGGAGACAGAGGCTGCGCTTGAGGCGGCGAAGATCGCCGAGCTTCGGGCCTACAAGTCGGTGGGCGCGTACAAAGCATCAGACCAGTACTACACCGACCTCGGCGAAGCTTCCGCCATCGTTTGGCATGCAGCCCTTGATGCCGTCAAGGAGTTGATGCCGGAGTTTGCGGACGGTGAGCTCCGTGCTCGGGTCCGGGTGGAAACGCCGCAGGCCGCTGGCGCCGGAGGCTGGGCGGCTATAGAAGCAGAATCCCTGGCCCCAGAGGGCAGTGTCAAACAAGGTAAGTGTTCCCCTCCGAAACAAACGCGCAGGTCCGTCTTGCCTGAATTTAGGGGCAGATGCTAATTGGTGCTATTCGTCCACCTCTCCGAAAATGCCAAGTTGATTTATGGCACCGTATATCTAAAGTTTAGACGGATGCGGCCGATGTAGCAGACTTTGTCAGATTCCCCCTCCTTGAGGGGTTTTTGATTGTGGGGACGCTCTTCCCTGCAGACGCAAGCCCCTGCAGTTAATTACGCTACCGCATCGCGGTAACCACTTTCTCCTTCTCTAGATGGTCACTTCGTGTCGTGGGTGTTTGTTTTGTTTTTGGTTGCCCGTAGATTGTATACGGAGACTAATTTATGTTGTCGCCCGTAGGGCGTGGATTAGTCCAAATCCGTATCTTCTTAGATTTGGGTTTGGGGTTGGGTTTAAGGATACGTTAGTCTTATTTGAGACTAAGATCAACTTAAACGTATGTTAAGGATACGTTAGTCTAATTTCAGACTAAGATCAACTTAACGGGATCGTTTAGATCCAACAAGAGAGCATTTAGACTATACTGTTTAGTTTAGGGACATTGCGGTCAATTACCAGTTTAAGGACATGGTGGTCCAAGGTTAAGGACATCATAGTCCGTGGGTTTAAAGAGACCCCACAGTCCGAGGTTAAGGACATCATAGTCCGTGGGTTTAAAAAGGACCCCACAGTCCATGGAATGATTGGTTATCGGGACCCGTCACCTCTCTGAAGACGTTGAAGGATTACAATGACAAATATCAGAGGGGTTCAGAGATGTACCCTTGAACCAGTTTTGGTTGAGATCTATAGTCCAATTTGGGGCTAAAATCTATTAAAATATTTATGAGCATATGGGCTCAATTAATCTGAGTTGAGGACTTATGGCAAAATCTTGGGCTAAGTCCAATCAGGTTAAAATGTTTAACATTAATTTTGGGCTGTTGAGCCTTTATTTGGGCTTGAACCTGACAGTGTTTTTGTCTTTTACTGAATGCTGAGCATTCCTCATAGCTCTGGGCTTTATTAAAGAACAATTTATGTTCTATCAGCGCAACACATGGTGCGCTTGGCGCTTTGCGCCAGTCAAAGAGCGCAACACGTTTCTGCCGAGTAGTGCACACGTGAGGGACACGTGTTGCGCTTGGCGCTAAGCGCCAAATGATGGGCACATTGCGCCAGTTTATGAGCGCAGAGCACTAGTTTATGAGAGCATTGCACTATTAGTTTAGTGGCGCACACGTGAGGAGCACGTGGTGCGCTTGGCGATGAGCGCCAGTCCATGAGCGCAAAGCGCTATTTCAAGACCGCATAGCGCTAACTTTTAGGTGGCGCCTACGTGAGGGACACGTGTCACACTTGGCGCTGAGCGCCAGTCCATGAGCGCAAAGCGCTAACTGTTAAGTGGCGCCTACGTGAGGGACACGTGCCGCGCTTGGCGCTGAGCGCCAGTCAATGAGCGCAGTGCGCTATGTTTGGAGTGCTGAGGATCTTTAAAATTAAGAGCGCCAAGGCTCTGCAGCGCTTTGCGCTAGATGTGGAGCGCTGAAGTGCTTCTTTTATGCAACTTAGATCAATTTGCGTCCTGAAAATTAAATTCTCTTTTTATAAGAGACTTTGTCTCAAGGTTCTAAGAACATAGTTCTTATTTTTTAGGAGATATTTCAATCTCTTATTTTGGTGAAAGGCTTTGCCTTTATGGATCTGTGATCCTAAGAGAATTGAATTATTCTCCCCCCTTTTTATGATGAGATATTCATGATCTCTGAAAGATAATTTGTCTTATATATCTATGATCTGTGAGAAGAATTATGTTCTTCTTCTTATTTCATGATGAGATCTTTTGATCTCTTTGTAAAAGACCTTGGTCTTGTAGATCTATGATCTTTAAGGAAGTGAATTCTTCTTCTTTTTTTTAATCATGAGATGATTTCATCTCTCTGTTCATCGTCATTTTTTTACCTTGAAGAAGATCTTCTTTCTCTGAGAGCTTGGCTCTTTTTTCTGAGATCTCCCAAAGCTTATAGGGGGTTCCTCTATTTGTTTCTCTCTTTTTGAGACTTGAAGTCTTGGGGCCTTTATATAGGGCAAGCTGGTTTGTTCAATCAATTAAGGAGATCTTTTTTCCAATTGATTTGGGGATTTTCCTATTGTTGGATTTTTGATCCAAGGGCTTCTGATTTACAGAAGGCAATCTTCTTGTTATTAACAAGATTGGGAAATATTTTCATACAGAATTTATTCTGTATTTTGGTGATTTTTAATCACCATTGGATCATTGATCCAACGGTGCTCTGATTTACAGAGCACAATCTTGTTGTTTGGAAAGATTTTGAGAAATCTTTCCTTTACAGAATTTAATTCTGATTAATTAATGATTTATCATTATTATTGGATCTTTGATCTGACGGTGGGGAGCTTTTAGTTCCAGCGCTAGCGCACCCGTGCTTTGCACGTGGTGCGCTGCTTAGAGGGCAACGCACCTAGCGCTAGCGCACACGTGCTTTGCACGTGGTGCGCTGCTTAGGGCGCAGCGCACCTAGCGCTAGGGCACACGTGCTTTGCACGTGGTGCGCTGCTTAGGGCACAGCGCACCTAGCGCTAGCGCACACGTACTTTGGGCGCAGCGCACTTAGCGCTGCTTCTGAAGCGTTGCTTCATTTCAAAATTTGAATTTTGAACAGAGCTTTGCTCTGATTGGGGGAAACAAATGCCCCTCCACCGTTGCGCTCATGTGGCCCACATGTGAGTACAGCGGTGGCAACATCTGTGCCCTTGGATCAACTCAGAAGTTGAAACGGCATCTTAGTGCCTATAAATAGGACCCTTGGCCCTTGAGATGATTTCTATTCATCTTCTTCCTTCTGAGAATTTTATTTTCTTGCAGAGCATAGCTCTTTGACTTAAGAACTCTCTTAAGGACAGAACTTTGTCAAAATCTTAGGTAAAGATCAAATCTTTGAGTAGATCATTTAACAATCTAGGGTTTCACCCATTAACAGAGTTTTGCTCTTCATAGATCTTTGATCTAAAGAAAACCCTTTTAGGGTTTCATCAACAGAGCTTTGCTCTCTTGGAATCATAGATCTAAAGAGATCTTTCTTGGGGTTTCTTAACCCATTACCAGAGCTCTGCTCTTTTTAGATCTTAGATCCTAAGAGATCCTTTTCAGGGTTTCTTAACCTATTAACAGAGCTTTGCTCTTTTCAAATCACATAGATTTATTAATCTTTCATAAAGAACTCTGAAGAGTTTGTTCATGGATCTTAAAGATCATGAAATTTTATTCCATTAAAAAAATTTATTTTAAATTTTTCTGATGGTTATTCCATCATTTCTTCAGAGCAAGGCTCTTCAGGAATTTTTATTCCTTCATCATTAGAGTTTGACAGATGTCACTCTGTCACAGAGCACTGCTCTCAATGGGAGATTTACTCCTTAGCTCGAGAGGTTCTCATTAAATGAGAATCAATGGAGGATTTCCTCATTTAACTGACAGTCTCATCAAATGATGATGTTGTTTTATTAATGATGAACTGTCATCTAGATTTTATGGGTCCCCTTTTTACTGCATTGCAGTGTGGTACAAATTTAAAGTACCCAGTGACAGCATTTAAACTGTAGCATTGGCGGCTGACAATTTGTTCTTTTCCCGCGCAGGTACTATGTCTTTCGACACTTCTTTCCCGTTCGTCTGCTCAGAAGGCAGGTTCCCCGAAGCGCCCGTAGACCGAGAGGTTATTGCGCTGATAAAAAACCATGACCCGGAGCAAAAGAGTCTTCATCTATAAGGTAGATGGTACGATCATATTATCAGAGGCCACCGGAGCTTTTCTTGTGCGACACCCTCGGAGCCTATCTCCGCAATCCCTTATGCAGATGCACCCCCGATAAGCTATACTGTGGAGGAGGTAAATTGGACTTCATAAGGTCTTCTTCGGCCTTCTATGGCCGCAATACCCGTGCAGCAGCCGGTAGCTTTGGATACTTTAGGACGGCGCATATGGCAGGGTGAATCGCGCCCTTAGGGACAGTCATACAACATAGGACTAACCCCCCGTCACCCGGCCGGATACCTGCAGTGGGCCCGATAAATTTTATCGGCGAAGAAGTCGCGGCTGGTGAAGCTCGGATTGTACCCTGCGATCTACGCTTCCTTATTCTAGTATTCTGCACCTCCCACATGGTGGATCAAGGCGTTTCTAGAGCAATGGAACATTCCGACCCACACCTTCCTCTTATTGGATCGAGAAGTCTCCATTTCCTTAGAGGAATATGCTGAGGTCTCTGGTTTACCTGTTAGGGGAGAGCACTACGAGGAGTTGCTTCCTCCGGATGAGTATATTTTTGCCACCAAATCAGTGGTAATGGGTCTTACCCCAGAGAACGCCATTCAACACCAGTTCCCAAGTTTCATAAAGGTGTTGAATATGTATGAGAGTCTCTTTCTCAAATCCGGAGGCCGTGGGTTACTTTTACGGATTTTATCGCTCGTTTTCTCCGTGCGGAAGTTTTATCGCGATAAGGTGAAAAGTTTTCCAAACTTGATGATCCTTTCGGCTTTGGCTTGGATCGTCGGCCAATATTGGAAGCTGATCAAAAGGATTTTTTTCTTCCAAACGTCGCGATTGTCCCTTTTCAGCAATTGCCGCTCCGGGCATCGATGAGGAAGTGTTCTTTCTAGGGTTCCTCGGTTTATGGTTAAGCTGGTTCGCACTTCCCATCCACCCTCGCTACACGAGGCCTTCTATCTTCTACCCCGTGCATCGAATGGTTGCCGGGATACAAGTGGCCATCGGGATTGCTGGGTTAGCCCACCTATATCACGGCCTCAGCTTGGCAGCGGATAACACTGAACCAGGGGTGCAGCCTGCCAACTTCTCAATGCATTATTTCACCTCATGGCTCGAGTTGCACGTGCTTGGGGTCTTCGGTATCCACAGAAGACCTTCCTTTTATGACAGATGTAAGTCCCCTCGGATAATGCGGCTGGTTGATGCCTCCATCGTAAGTCCAACACCGTGGGAAGTTAGGGGTTTGCTCCTTCGTCCACGCACGGTTAGAGATGGTATGTCCTTCACCGACAAAATTTTGACCGTCGGCCAGGAATCCGCGAAGACAGTGCTGCCATTGCAAGACATCTTTAGAGACGTGGCCTCTGTGTTGAAAGCTTGGGAGATTCTTCATCTGTACTCCCTCAGGCCGGGATTTCTCGTATTTAGGCAGAATGATGCGGCGCTGTTCATGAGATACAACCCCCATCGTTTTGCCCAGCAGCTAAGCTATAATCAGGGCGTCCCGCTTGAGGATTTCTTGGTAGAACATGCTGCTACTGAAGAGGGTATACGAAGCGCGCTGCATCATTTTATGCGCCTGAACACGGGGTCCAACTTCTTCATTAGTGAACCGGGCTGTGTTCCGAAGGCCTTGAATGTGTATGTGGCGTGGTATCAACATTCGATGGGCCCCGTTATTAGAGAGGAGAAGCGACTGCTGCTTGATCGCAAGGGCACCGCTCCGGCTGGTAATCCAAACGTCCCTCTGAAGCGACGGACCATTGTCCGTCCTCCCTTAAGAGAAGTTGCTGCGGTCAAGGTCCCGCATGATAGGCCTAGCTTATTAATCAAGCTCCGTTTCCGAACAGATTAAGGGCCAACAGACCTAACCCACAAATAGAGAAGATTGTGGAAATGTTTAAGCAAGTTAACGTAAATATTCCTCTCCTAGATGCTATTCAACAAGTCCCATCTTATACAAGAATCCTTAAAGACTTGTGCACCAGGAAGAGAAAAACTCAAGTGCCTAAGAAGGTTTTCATGACGAGTAATGTTAGCACAGCTTTTACCCAGCAAATACCAAAGAAACGTAAGGACCCTGGCTGTCCTACCATCTCTATTTCTATTGGGGGTAAAAATAATAATCGTGCTTTACTCTACCTTGGTGCTAGCGTTAACTTGCTTCCTTATTTAGTATACGAGCAATTAGGGATTGGAGAGTTGAAACCCGCCCATTGTACTCTCCAGATGGCTGACCGATCAATTACCAAACCACGGGGTGAACTAGAGGATGTGTTAATTAAAGTCGGGGAATTCATATTCCCTGTGGACTTTATTGTTTTAGATACACAGCCTGTGGCAAACCCACGCAATCAAATCCCGGTGATACTCGGTCGACCCTTCCTGGTAACTTCTAACGCTGTAATTAATTGTCGTAACGGTTCTATGAACTTATCCTTCGGGAAAATGACAATTGAGCTTAATATTTACAAGCTAGGAAGTCAACCATCGGAACCTTCTGCTCATTTGCTGGATGTTTGTTCCATCCACGAGATAGCTCCTGAAAGCTGCATGGATGAGGAACTTTGCTTTGATGATCTCGACAACACTAATGAGACATCAGTTGATCTTGCACTACTTCATAGTGAGGATATGTTCAATGAGTCTGTCCCTGAGTTTGAATCCGTTGACTCGTCGCAAAAGTCAGTAGCACTTTCCGAGTCAATATCTTATGCAAGTTTTGAACCTCTCAGGGAGTCCGAATATCATTCCCTTACCCCACCTTATATTGTCTCTCCACCGATACTTGATCTCAAACCACTACCTTATCATCTTAAATATGCATATTTAGGTGAGAATGAGACTTTGCCAATGATTATATCCGCTTCTCTAGCCTTAGAGCAAGAGAACGCACTTTTGGCAGTGTTGAGATCGAATCGGCAAGCATTTGGTTGGACAATGGCTGACATCAAATGGATTAGTCCCTTAATTGTTAAATATTATATACATCTGATGGATGAAGCCAAACCAACCCGAGACCCACAAAGACGGTTGAATCCCATTATGAAGAAGGAGGTAAAGAAAGAAATCATCAAGTGCCTTGATAGTGGTATAATTTACCCTATATCTAATAGCCAATGGGTAAGTCCTATTCATGTGGTCCCTAAAAAGTCTTGCATCACTGTCATAACTAATGAGGCTAATGAGTTAATCCAAACATGCACCCAAACTGGGTGGCGTGTATGTATTGATTACAGAAAACTCAATGCCGCGACGAGAAAAGATCACTTCCCTCTACCTTTCATTGACCAGATGTTAGAACGATTAGCTGGACACGAATACTATTGTTTCTTGGACGGATACTCTGGCTATAACCAGGTTCCCATCGCCAAAAAGGATCAAGATAAAACCACATTTACTTGTCCTTTCGGGACTTTTGCTTATAGACGCATGCCCTTTGGGTTATTCAACGCTCCCGCTACATTTCAGCGAAGTATGATGGGGATATTCTCAGATATGGTGGAGAATTTTCTGGAAATTCTTATGGACGATTTCTCCATTTTTGGGGACTCCTTTGAGGACTGCCTTCGTAATCTTGACACAGTTCTTACCCGCTGTAAGGATAAGAACTTGACTTTAAATTGGGGAAAATGCCACTTTATGGTGCAAGAAGGTATTGTCCTTGGACATATAATTTCACGAAAAGGCATTGAGGTTGACAGAGCTAAAATAGATGTCATTCATAACCTCCCTTGTCCCAAATGCGTCAAAGATATACGATCCTTCCTTGGTCATGCAGGATTTTATAGGAGATTTATTAAGGACTTTAGCAAAATTGCTAGACCCTTAACCCTTCTATTGGCCAAGAATACTACATTTCACTTCGATCCGGATTGTGAGGATGCTTTTGAATCGCTTAAAGGATCGCTCACTACAGCCCCGTTCTATCATCTCCGGATTGGAACCACCCGTTCGAGCTTATGTGTGATACATCAGATTTTGCTATTGGTGCAGTCTTAGGACAGCACATTGACAAGATGCCACATGTAATTTACTATGCAAGTAGAACCTTGAATGATGCACAAATAAATTACACAACTACCGAGAAAGAACTCTTGGCAGTTGTATTTGCATTGGAGAAATTCAGGCCCTACTTGATTGGCTCGCCAATTGTAGTCTACACTGATCACTCCGCCTTACGACATCTTTTATCGAAGAAGGATGCTAAGGCCAGGCTAATACGTTGGATCCTATTGTTACAAGAATTTGATCTTGTCATCCGAGACAAGAGTGGATGTGAAAACGTTGTAACCGACCATCTTTCACGCATCACTTCTTCGCCTACTTTGATCGTGCCGATAAATGACTCATTTCCTGACGAACAGCTCTTGACTGTATCCTACGAATCTTGGTTCTTGGATATTGTGAACTATCTTGCGATGAGACTTATTCCCAGCGATTGGTCGAAACAAGGCAAACTTCGATTTTTATCCCAAGTAAAATATTTTTACTGGGATGAACCTTATCTGTTTAAGTATTGTTCCGATCAAATCATTCGCAGGTGTGTCCCTAACGATGAATTCAAGAGTGTGTTATCATTTTGTCATGATCAGGCATGCGGCGTTCATTTTGGTCCTTGAAAAACGGCGGAGAAAGTTTTGCAATGTGGCTTTTATTGGCCAACATTATTTAAAGAATCATATGAACATTGCAAAACTTGTCCGCGATGTCAGCATTTGGGTCGGATTTCACGAAGAAACGAGATGCCGCTCCAACCTATATTGGTTGTGGAAATATTCGATGTTTGGGGTATTGATTTTATGGGCCCTTTTCCCAACTCTTTTGGGAATTTATCTATCTTATTAGCGGTTGATTATGTCTCGAAATGGGTGGAAGCAATACCGTGTCGCACTAATGACAACAAAGTTGTCATTAAGTTCCTTAAAGAAAATATCTTTTCGCGATTAGGACACCCTCGCGCTATAATTAGCGACAACGGGACACATTTCTGTAATCGGTCTTTCGAGACTTTGATGCGGAAATATTCAATCACTCACTTTCTACGCCCTATCCCCAAACAAGCGGGCAGGCTGAGATCTCAAATAGGCAGATCAAACAAATTTTGGAGAAGACGGTTTCTAAAAACCGTAAAGATTGGTCAACCAAACTGACGGATGCTCTTTGAGCATTTCGCACCGCTTATAAGACCAATCTTTGTATGTCTCCATACCGTCTTGTGTTTGGGAAGGTATGCCACCTTCCTGTCAAGATCGAACATAAAGCAATGTGGGCTATTAAAGAGCATAACTTCGATTTTGATCATGCGGGCAGCTATCGGAAGCTGCAATTGAATGAGCTAAGCGAACTCCGCGATGAAGCTTATGATAATGCGGTGATAGTAAAGAACCGGACTAAAGTGATCCAAGATAAAAACCTTTTTAGAAAAACTTTCACATCGGGACAACAGGTCCTTCTTTACGATTCGCGTCTCCAACTTCATCCGGGTAAGCTTAAATCTCGTTGGAAAGGACCTTTTGGGGTACGGTATGTACACCCGCACGGGGCAGTAGAAGTTGAAAATTTGAAAAACGGTTCAATTTTTAAAGTAAATGGGCATAGATTAAAACCGTATTTCTCTGCTAACGCAGTGGAGGAGCTCCTGTTTTTACAAGAGCCGCTTTAACAGAACTGGATTTCCTCCGCCTCGCCTCCATGTTTTGGTAACATTTTCTCATTTTAAGAATGGAGGTGATTGAAAATGGACTTAACTGAATATCTGTGCGTGCCAAAGAACAAGTTTGGGGGTAGTTTTCATTTGACTATTATTTTACCCTTTTTATCCCTCCCCAAGTATACAGGTCCATGCTCTCAAAAGACAACATCAGTGAGGACACTGCTGAAAACATGTTTGGGGGGAGGTTTGTATTCACTGAATTATCTTTGACACTGGGCATTCAAAAAAAATTTATAACAAAGGAGTAGAAAGTGAAAAATTATATTTAAAAGATAGGAATAGTTCAAGAAAACCAAGAAAATTAGAAGTTTTCTTAAACGAACTAGTAATAAGTAGTTATGAGCTGTTGTCCCAAGGGTTAGTAAGATGAAAGAAGCCACTAATCTGAGAATAAAAATAAGTCTGAAAAATAGTTCCTATTCTGGAAGCCAAACATTTGAATGTTGATACCATACTATACGCACTTACACACGTCTTGAAACTCGGGATAGTAGAGGATACCTTGAAATGCTCTTGTCTAAAAGCCAAAGTATGAAGGAAGTAAAAAAAATGAATAAAAGATAAAATGGTGGAGAAAAATGAACACTGGTTTTATTATCACCAAGGCAGCAATAAAAAAATATAGCGAGGGTGCTTCATCACCTAGTGCCTTGGACCAACTGGTCTGGGAGTCACTGCTAAACCTTAGGTGGTGCAAGACGAGGAAAATACTAATACTCCTAATCAGCAAGCACATGAGTAATCGGTCGGTTAGTACCTCAAGAAGTATTTACGGTCGCATGAAAAATGTGCGAGCAAATCCAACCAAATATTCATCAAAGTAAAAAGTACTGAGGTAGATGGACAAGAGTATGATAGCTTGAATTAAATTCTCCGAGTGTAGGGATGTTCTATACACACACGTAGGGGTATATGATCGATGTTTTGATGAAAGGTAGGAATGAAGAATAAAGTCGATGTTTTATTGAGAGATGATGTGATTTCTAACATCTTTTCATGACTATTAAGATAGGGCTCATGACAACTGAAAAGCTAGTGTAGTTGGAAACTCTAAATTTTCAAAGTATTTCTTTTATGGTTCTTATCTTTATATGTAAATTTCACCATCTCTCTTTTATTATAGGATTTTATGGGTGTAATCCGCTGAAAACCCTCAGGAGACAACACTCCTCATACTAGGGACACCTAGAGGTTTAACGGCTTGTTGCACGTGCTCAGTACAATCGTGTTGCCTACGAAAGTGTGCTTAGTTTTCTCATTTCTTTTTCTTCTTCTCTTGAATAAACTAGTTTGTTCGGGACGATCAAAGATAAGTTTGGGGGTATTTGTTCAGTTGATAAAACTGCACATTTAATATGACATTTTTCCTGGTATTTCTATATTAGAAAATGTGTTTATTATAATATATGATACATATGAGGGTTTATCTGTAAAAATACTATTTTCATGTGTTTATATATTATAATTAACAATTGGCAGGAAAATGTATCCATAAATACCATTGACCAAATCTTAATGGTGAAATTAATATCTCAATAAAACAAACTCTACTAATATTATTTGTTGAGTTGTTGTGCAGAATTTTCAGGGCTAAAATCAAGGGAATCAAAGTTGTTAGTGCAAACCTGCCTAATTAAGAAAGCAAACTAAGAAATCAAGTCTGGCAGTAACAACGAGAAGATTTTCAGTTTCCTGAGATTCAAAAGATCGCCACATGTCATGAAAATGAAAGCCCAGAAGACCAAATCAAAAGATCCCTCCACAAGGCCGTGGATCCGCAGCTAAACCCACCTATTGGCCGCGGATCCGCCGCATTACAGAAGAGTTGTGAGCTGTAATTTTGTTGTTAGGATCATAACTATTTGCTTCCAAATTAGGAAGCTAGGGTTCTGGCTCTGGGACTATAAATAAGGACCGAGAGTCTCTTGGAAAAATCGTCAAGTGGACACGATCACGAAGTCCAAGAGGGCTCACGCATCCAGGCTGATCATCAACGTTTCATCTACCTCCTTCGAAGAGATCGAGAAGCAAACTAGTATTTGTAATCATTTTCTAAGGGAACAAAGTGTAAATGAGTTTTGTTGATTAATAAAGATAGTTCTTTTTCTTATTCTATTTCTTTGTAGTTTTAATATGATTTCTCTTTCCATCTCTTCTTCTCCCAACATGCGCGAGTAATTCTCCGCTTGTTAGGGTTCGTAGGATTAGGGTAGGGTAATGGATGATGAAGATCCTTAAACTCTTTTTACGTCCTATAAAGTTTATGAACTTTATCAAAAGAATCTTTAACATCCTAATCGGGCGCGCTACCAATTTATTGTTAGTCTCGACCGCGATTAGAGATTAGATTAATAATTGTTTTGGTAAAGGCTAGATATGAACGGAGTTCCATGTCAAGATATGGGTTAAGAGTGGGAACCCTTTTTCCTCCAGAAACCCTAATCTACATCCATCACTGTCGTTCTAGTTTTAAATCTATTAAAGGATAAAAAGAGTAATCTTTAATTAATCATCCATAACTACTAAATCCTAATGAACCCTACAAGCCCCCTTTTTATATAAACTTACCTCCGTAGTTAATCTAGATCTATATTTTGCATCCGTGTTTAACGTAGATCTTGATCCTACAACCATTCTTCAATATTCTTTATTCCTCCTCTCTTTTTCAACACATCTAAAGTAAGATTAAAATATTCAACATTTCCCTGAGGACGACCCGTACTCATCTCGGTCTAGCTACGCGCGACACCGTTCTGATTGCGGTTACAACACACTTTTTCATACCAATCAAATGGCGCCGTTACCGGGGATCCGTGCGTAATTTTTTATTCTTATTATTTGTGTTGAATTCTTATTCGATTCATATCATAAAAAAAACAAAACTACAAATTATATATTTAACGATTGTCGTGCGAATTTTGCGAGGGGATCTGGAGTTACAGAATTGAGGAAACAGAAAGCCAAAGACATTCATCAAGATCCAAAGGAGTGCAGGAGGCCACGTAGCAAAATTCATTACCTGATCCCTCTACTCCGCGGCGGAAGCGCGGTCAAAGTAGCATTTTAGCGGCGTAAACGCGGCAGTAGAGGGGAATTAGGTCTCCAAACTTCTCTGGTATATTTTCTATATCTTTCTCTCTCCTCTGAAATCCAATAAAATATCTTTTCTTCAGGATTTTTTGCAAAATATTGCCGCTCAAAAATCTTTTTGCAAAGTTTTGTGATTGGTTTGTTTTGCATATTTTAATACGGATTTTAAGGGGCAAAGACCAAATCCAGATTAGGTGGGGATTTCATCACCCTTCCTAAGCCCCACAAATCACAAACCTAGCATCTGCATCAACCCTACATTAATTTAAAAAAATGTCTAGACCAGACTCTAAGGACTGTCGTGCTCAATAAGGACAGAGGAAGGTCGTGGGTAATCTATCTCTTATTCGCATTACTTTTATGGTGCCTAGGCAAGTGTGTCTAAGGCAAGTGGATACTTAATTAGGCCCACTACTTACGTAGTGGATACCTCCCACTTACCTGGCACTTACCTGGCTATAAGAGTAGTAAAGAGGTGGTAGAGAATTGATCCTGCGGCTTGTCCTTTGGAAGTCTAGGAGCGGTCTAGAGACTTGACCTAGGTAACCTTAGTTCTAGGGTTGTTTGTGTATTTTTGTGTGATTTGTCTAAGTCCGACACACTTTTCAAAATAGACCATTTTTAAAAGTACACACGCTGCCACTTGCGCTAAACCCGCTTAGTGCATGCTCAGCTGGACACGGGATTCTAGTGCCCGTCTTGTCCGCGTTCCTGCTATCGACTCCGAAGTCGGTGCTTTTTAATCTTCTTTTTCCCCACCATCCTCCACATCGACCGAGATGGACGGTACTCCATCAAATTATAACACCACACCGCCACCGCCTGTAGGTGAGCAGAATCCACCGCGCATTTCTCTCCAAGAGAGATGCTATCTTATCCGTGGTCCACTTCCCACTTGCTTATCTATTCCACCAGCCAACAGGGATAATTTTGAAATTAAACCCCACTATATCAATCTGCTGCCCAAATTTCACGGGCTTGAGTCTGAAGACACGTACGTTTTCATCATTAAATTCGAAAACGTATGCGCAATGATGGGTACTTCACAACTGACTGTGGATGCTATGCACTTGCATTTTCTCCCATTCACTTTGTGCGACTTGGCAGAAAAATGGCTTTATAATACTGCCGCACACTCTATCACAAATTGGGATGAATTCGTAATAGCATTTCTTAAGAAGTTTTACCCAAACCATAAGACCGCCCGTGTTAGGAGAGAGATCAACCAGTTCACCCAGCTTCCTAATGAACCATTTTGGAAGTGCTTTGAACGTTTCAAGGATCTGCTTGTCCAATGTCCTCATCATGGAATACAAAGATGGGATTTGTGCCGAATTATATATGAAGGCATTAATTCAGCGACAAAGCATATGCTTGAAACAATGTGTCAATGCAATTTCATGTCTAAAGATGACGGTGAAGCTTGGAAGTATTTGGAAGACCTCGCTGAAAACACTTTGCAGTGGGAAAGCGTAAGACCACCTTCATCTAGGGGAGGTATTCATCAGCTCGATGTTTCCATCGCAGTAAAAGCCGAAATGGCAGCGATGCAGAAGAAACTCGATGCTATTGAGAACAAATTTTCATTAGTCTCCCTAAATTAGGTTACGTTTCGCAAAACCGTGTGTGGTTGCTGTTCAGATCCTTCACACTTGACGGAAGAATGTCCTATGAATAAATCGTTTCAAGGTCACGAGCAAACTAATGCTGCTTTTCAGCAGCGACCGAGAAACGATCCTTATTCTTCCATGTACAATCAAGGATGGAGGAATCATCCTAACTTTGCTTGGAACCAAAACCAACCCCAAAATTAAAACCAGTTCCAAAACAATTATCAAAGACCTCCTCCACAGCAAGCACAACCACAAAGTCAGCACCCTTTTCAGTCACAAAATTTTCAAAATCCGGCCAACACTTCCACACCGCAATTGGCCGGTACTGATAACTCTTCACTCGCACAAACTTTGGATTTGTTTATGAAACATTCCATGCAAATGTCCGCTGATATGAAGTCTTCTATTGATACCATAAAGAAAGACTCCGCCACCCACGGTGAGAGTATTAAATCAATAGAAAACTAACTTGCACAGTTGAACGCCGCGATGAGTGCGAGAGAAAAAGGGAAACTCCCATCTCAACCCCTACCGAATCCTGGTCACTCACAAAATCATAATGTGAATGCCGTTACTACGTTGAGATCGGGAAAAGTGCTGAATAACCAAATGGGTGAGCAATTTGATGATGTTAGTGATACCAATGATACCCCAGCTTCTACTTCTTCCCCTAATTCGTCTAGTCTCCCACCTTCATCCGAGCCTATTCTTCGTTTTCCCCAAGGATCGAAAACTTCGCCCAATCTATCTAAGACGATTCCCACTCCAATTTTGGGATCGAATCCGTCCCCACAATCTTCTCCACAAATGTTGGACCCAAAACTTATTGATCAAGCTCCATTTCCAAACAGATTAAGGACCAGCAGACCTAACCCACAAATAAAGAAGATTATGGAAATGTTTAAGCAAGTTAACGTAAATATTCCTCTCCTAGATGCTATTCAACAAGTCCCATCTTATGCAAGAATCCTTAAAGACTTGTGCACTAGGAAGAGAAAAACTCAAGTTCCTAAGAAGGTTTTCATGACGAGTAATGTTAGCACAGCTTTTACCCAGCAAATACCAAAGAAACGTAAGGACCCTGGCTGTCCTACCATCTCTATTTCTATTGGGGGTAAAAATAATAATCGTGCTTTACTCGACCTTGGTGCTAGCGTTAACTTGCTTCCTTATTCAGTATACGAGCAGTTAGGGATTGAAGAGTTGAAACCCGCCCATTGTACTCTCCAGATGGCAGACCGATCAATCACCAAACCACGGGGTGAACTAGAGGATGCGTTAATTAAAGTCGGGGAATTCATATTCCCTGTGGACTTTGTTGTTTTAGATACAAAGCCTGTGGCAAACCCACGCAATCAAATCCCGGCGATACTCGGTCGACCCTTCCTAGCAACTTCTAACGCTGTAATTAATTGTCGTAACGGTTCTATGAACTTATCCTTCGGGAAAATGACAATTGAGCTTAATATTTACAAGCTAGGAAGTCAACCATCGGAACCTTCTGCTCATTTGCTGGATGTTTGTTCCATCCACGAGATAGCTCCCGAAAGCTGCATGGATGAGGAACTTTGCTTTGATGATCTCAACAACACTAATGAGACATCGGTTGATCTTGCACTACTTCATAGTGAGGATATGTTCAATGAGTCTGTCCCTGAGTTTGAATCCGTTGACTCGTCGCAAAAGTCAGTAGCACTTTCCGAGTCAATATCTTATGCAAGTTTTGAACCTCTCAGGGAGTCCGAATATCATTCCCTTACCCCACCTTCTATTGTCTCTCCACCGATACTTGATCTCAAACCACTACCTTATCATCTTAAATATGCATATTTAGGTGAGAATGAGACTTTGCCAATGATTATATCCGCTTCTCTAGCCTTAGAGCAAGAGAACGCACTTTTGGCAGTGTTGAGATCGAATCGGCAAGCATTTGGTTGGACAATGGCTGACATCAAATGGATTAGTCCCTTAATTGTTAAATATTATATACATCTGATGGATGAAGCCAAACCAACCCGAGACCCACAAAGACGGTTGAATCCCATTATGAAGAAGGAGGTTTAGAAAGAAATCATCAAGTGCCTTGATAGTGGTATAATTTACCCTATATCTAATAGCCAATGGGTAAGTCCTATTCATGTGGTCCCTAAAAAGTCTGGCATCACTGTCATAACTAATGAGGCTAATGAGTTAATCCGAACAAGCACCCAAAATGGGTGGCGTGTATGTATTGATTACAGAAAACTCAATGCCGCGGCGAGGAAAAATCACTTCCCTCTACCTTTCATTGACCAGATGTTAGAACCATTAACTGGATACGAATACTATTGTTTCTTGGACAGATACTCTGGCTATAACCCGGTCCCCATCGCCGAAAAGGATCAAGATAAAACCACATTTACTTGTCCTTTCGGTACTTTTGCTTATAGACGCATGCCCTTTGGGTTATTCAACGCTCCCGCCACATTTCAGCGAAGTATGATGGGGATATTCTCAGATATGGTGGAGAATTTTCTGGAAATTCTTATGGACGATTTCTCCATTTTTGGGGACTCCTTTGAGGATTGCCTTCGTAATCTTGACGCAGTTCTTACCCGCTGTAAGGATAAGAACTTGACTTTAAATTGGGGAAAATGCCACTTTATGGTGCAAGAAGGTATTGTCCTTGGACATATAATTTCACGAAAAGGCATTGAGGTTGACAGAGCTAAAATAGATGTCATTCATAACCTCCCTTGTCCTAAATACGTCAAAGATATACGATCCTTCCTTGGTTATGCAGGATTTTATAGGAGATTTATTAAGGACTTTAGCAAAATTTCTAGACCCTAAACCCTTCTATTGGCCAAGGATACTACATTTCACTTCGATCCGGATTGTGAGTCTGCTTTTGAATCGCTTAAAGGATCGCTCACTACAGCCCCCGTTCTATCATCTCCGGATTGGAACCACCCGTTCGAGCTTATGTGTGATGCATCAGATTTTGCTATTGGTGCAGTCTTAGGACAGTACATTGACAAGATGCCACATGTAATTTACTATGCAAGTAGAACCTTGAATGATGCACAAATAAATTACACAACTACCGAGAAAGAACTCTTGGCAGTTGTATTTGCATTGGAGAAATTCAGGCCCTACTTTATTGGCTCGCCAATTGTGGTTTACACTGATCATTCCTCCTTACGACATCTTTTATCGAAGAAGGATGCTATGGCCAGGCTAATACGTTGGATCCTATTGTTACAAGAATTTGATCTTGTCATCCGAGACAAGAGTGGATGTGAAAACGTTGTAGCCGACCATCTTTCACGCATCACTTCTTCGCCTACTTTGACCGTGCCGATAAATGACTCATTTCCTGACGAACAGCTCTTCACTGTATCCTACGAACCTTGGTTCGTGGATATTGTGAACTATCTTGCGACGGGACTTATTCCTAGCGATTGGTCGAAACAAGACAAACCTCGATTTCTATCCCAAGTAAAATACTTTTACTGGGATGAACCTTATCTGTTAAAGTATTGTTCCGATCAAATCATTCGCAGGTATGTCCCTAACGATGAATTCAAGAGTGTGTTATCATTTTGTCATGATCAGGCATGCGGCGGTCATTTTGGTGCTCGAAAAACAGCGGAGAAAGTTTTGCAATGTGGTTTTTATTGGCCAACATTATTTAAAGATGCATATGAACATTGCAAAACTTGTCCGCGATGTCAGCATTTGGGTCGGATTTCACGAAGAAACGAGATGCCGCTCCAACCTATATTGGTTGTGGAAATATTCGATGTTTGGGGTATGGATTTTATGGGCCCTTTTCCCAACTCTTTTGGGAATTTATATATCTTATTAGCGGTTGATTATGTCTCGAAATGGGTGGAAGTAATACCGTGTTGCACTAATGACAACAAAGTTGTCATTAAGTTCCTTAAAGAAAATATCTTTTCGCGATTCGGACACCCTCGCGCTATAATTAGCGACAACGGGACACATTTCTGTAATCGATCTTTCGAGATTTTGATGCGGAAATATTCAATCACTCACTTTCTACGCCCTATCATCTCCAAACAAGCGGGCATGCTGAGATCTCAAATAGGCAGATCAAACAAATTTTGGAGAAGACGGTTTCTAAAAACCGTAAAGATTGGTCAACCAAACTGACGGATGCTTTTTGGGCATTTCGCACCGCTTATAAGACCGATCTTGGTATGTCTCCATACCGCCTTGTGTTTGGGAAGGCATGCCACTTTCCTGTCGAGATCGAACATAAAGCAATGTGGGCTATTAAAGAGCTTAACTTCGATTTTGATCATGCAGGCAGCTATCGGAAGCAGCAATTGAATGAGCTAAGCGAACTCCGCGATGAAGCTTACGATAATGCGGTGATAGTAAAGAACCAGACTAAAGTGTTCCACGATAAAAACCTTTTTAGAAAAACTTTAACATCGGGGCAACAAGTCCTTCTTTACGATTCCCGTCTCCATCTTCATCCGGGTAAGCTTAAATCTCGTTAGAAAGGACCTTTTGTGGTGCGGTATGTACACCCGCACGGGGCAGTAGAAGTTGAAAATTTGAAAAACGGTTCAATTTTTAAAGTAAATGGGCATAGATTAAAACCGTATTTCTCTGCTGACCCAGCGGAGGAGCTCCTGTTTTTACAGGAGCCGCTTTATCAGAACTGGATTTCCTCCGCCTCACCTCCATGTTTTGGTAACATTTTCTCATTTTAAGAATGGAGGTGACTGAAAATGGACTTAACTGAATATCTGTGTGTGCCAAAGAACAAGTTTGGGGGTAGTTTTCATTTGACAATTATTTTACCCTTTTTATCCCTCCCCAAGTATACAGGTTCATGCTCTCAAAAGACAACATCAGTGAGGACACTGCTGAAAACAGGTTTGGGGGGGAGGTTTGTATTCACTGAATTATCTTTGACACTGGGCATTCAAAAAAAAATTTATAACAAAAGTGTAGAAAGTGAAAAATTATATTTAAAAGATAGGAATAGTTCAAGAAAACCAAGAAAATTAGAAGTTTTCTTAAACGAACTAGTAATAAGTAGTTATGAGCTGTTGTCCCAAGGGTTAGTAAGATGAAAGAAGTCACTAATCTGAGGATAAAAATAAATCTGAAAAATAGTTCCTATTCTGGAAGCCAAACATTTGAATGTTGATACCCTACTATACGCACTTACACACGTCTTGAAACTCGGGATAGTAGATGATACCCTGAAATGCTCTTCTCTAAAAGCCAAAGTATGAAGGAAGTAAAAAAAAATGAATAAAAGATAAAATGGTGGAGAAAAATGAACACTGGTTTTGTTATCACCAAGGCAGCAATAAAAAAATATAGCGAGGGTGCTTCATCACCTAGTGCCTTGGACCAACTGGTCTGGGAGTCACTGCTAAACCTTAGGTGGTGCAAGACGAGGAAAATACTAATACTCCTAATCAGCAAGCACATGAGTAATCGATCGGTTAGTACCTCAAGAAGTATTAACGGACGCATGGAAAATGTGCGAGCAAATCCAACCAAATATTCATCAAAGTAAAAAGTACTGAGGTAGATGGACAAGAGTATAATAGCTTGAATTGAATTCTCCGAGTGTAGAGATGTTCTATACACACACGTAGGGGTATATGATTGATGTTTTGATGAAAGGTAGGAATGAAGAATAAAGACGATGTTATATTGAGAGATGATGTGATTTCTAACATCTTTTCATGACTATTAAGATAGGGCTCATGACAACCGAAAAGCTAGTGTAGTTGGAAACTCTAAATTTTCAAAGTATTTCTTTTATGGTTCTTATCTTTATATGTAAATTTCACCATATCTCTTTTATTATAGGATTTTATGGGTGTAATCCGCTGAAAACCCTCAGGAGACAACACTCCTCCTACTAGGGACACCTAGAGGTTTAACGGCTTGTTGTACGTGCTCAGTGCAATCGTGTTGCCTACGAAAGTGTGCATAGTTTTCTCCTTTCTTTTTCTTCTTCTCTTGAATAAACTAGTTTGTTCGGGACGATCAAAGATAAGTTTGGGGGTATTTGTTCAGTTGATAAAACTGCACATTTAATATGACATTTTTCCTGGTATTTCGATATTAGAAAATGTGTTTATTATAATATATGATACATATGAGGGTTTATCTGTAAAAATACTATTTTCATGTGTTTATATATTATAATTAACATTTGGGAGGAAAATGTATGCATAAATACCATTGACCAAATTTTAATGGTGAAATTAATATCTCAATAAAACAAACTCTACTAATATTATTTGTTGAGTTGTTGTGCAGAATTTTCAGGGCTAAAATCAAGGGAATCAAAGTTGTTAGTGCAAACCTGCCTAATTAAGAAAGCAAACTAAGAAATCAAGTCTGGCAGTAACTACGAGAAGATTTTCAGTTTCCTGAGATTCAAAAGATCGCCACATGTCATGAAAATGAAAGCCCAGAAGACCAAATCAAAAGATCCCTCCACAAGGCCGTGGATCCGCTGCCAAACCCACTTATTGGCCGCGGATCCGCCGCGTTACAGAAGAGTTGTGAGCTGTAATTTTTTTGTTAGGATCATAACTATTTGCTTCCAAATTAGGAAGTTAGGGTTCTGGCTCTGGGACTATAAATAAGGACCGAGAGTCTCTTGGAAAAATCATCAAGTGGACACGATCACGAAGTCCAAGACGACTCACGCATCCAGGCTGATCATCAACGTTTCATCTACCTCCTTAGAAGAAATCGAGAAGCAAACTAGTATTTGTAATCATTTTCTAAGGGAACAAAGTGTAAATGAGTTTTGTTGATTAATAAAGATAGTTCTTTTTCTTATTCTATTTCTTTGTAGTTTTAATATGATTTCTCTTTCCATCTCTTCTTCTCCCAACATGCGCGAGTAATTCTCCGCTTGTTAGGGTTCGTAGGATTAGGGTAGGGTAATGGATGATTAAGATCCTTAAACTCTTTTTACGTCCTATAAAGTTTATAAACTTTATCAAAAGAATCTTTAACATCCTAATCGGGCGCGCTACCAATTTATTGTTAGTCTCGACCGCGATTAGAGATTAGATTAATAATTGTTTTGGTAAAGGCTAGATATGAACGGAGTTCCATGTCGAGATATGGGTTAAGAGTGGGAACCCTTTTTCCTCCAGAAACCCTAATCTACATCTATCACTGTCGTTCTAGTTTTAAATCTATTAAAGGATAAAAAGAGTAATCTTTAATTAATCATCCATAACTACTAAATCCTAATGAACCCTACAAGCCCCCTTTTTATATAAACTTACCTCCGCAGTTAATCTAGATCTATATTTTGCATCCGTATTTAACGTAGATCTAGATCCTACAACCATTCTTCAATATTCTTTATTCCTCCTCTCTTTTTCAACACATCTAAACTAAGATTAAAATATTCAACGTTTCCCTAAGTACGACCCGTACTCACCTCGATCTAGCTACGCGCGACACCGTTCTGATTGCGGTTATTCTAAAACACTTTTTCATACCAATCAGGTTCTCATACGTCATTCCTTGTAGGGCCGAGTCCTGATGAGGAAGTGGTAGGCGAGACTGCGGCAACCACTGAGCCTGAAGTGGCCACTCTTTCTCAAGAGTCTTGAACTGCCCCAATTGCCACTCTTTCCCCTTGCGGTTTCTTGCCGTTGCCGGGCGATGTGAGTATCACGACGGTTCTCGTGGAGTCGGGGGATGAAGCTACGGGTGGCGAAACCATTCCGATGGAGGAGGGTGAAGCAGTCGCTGCATCAAGTGACGCCCTTGTCGCGGTTCCGACCGGCGACTCACCAGGTAGATTTTGGGTCATTGCTTTCCTTTTAATTCTGCAATCCCTTTCAATATCTTCTGACAATACTTCTCTTGTTTCTGATGCAGGTGTGGTGAGCGTTGAGGTTGTGCCACCCGAGGAAGCATCACCAGTTGCTGCTTTGACGGTGGCCGCCCCTTTGCCTTCTCTCGTATCCTCCCAAATTCTGGAAGGTACGGATTTATGACCCATCGGTTTCATTGTAGGCAATATACTTTATGTACTGACATTGCATTATTACATCCTTGCAGGAGTCCTTTTTGATCACCTGTATCAGGTGCTGTGATTGAAGTGGAATTTTGCATTTTTTTAAAATCAAAGTTAAGAATTAACCGCAATCAAGACAGTGCCGCTTGGTAGCTAGCCGGTTGAGTATGGGTCGGTCCACAGGAAAAACGTGTTTTTTCTAGTTGTTCTAACGAGTCAATTCCTATTTGTGGTGGTTTTGATTTTTATAAAAACTGAATTTGAATTTGATTTGGATTAAAATCTTGCTAGGGTTAGGATTAGATTTAGTTTGGAAAGTTAATTTTCTCATCGCTTTCTTTGCCCTAATTAAGATCTTAGGTGTTAAGTAATAGTTAACAAAGGGGATTAGTACGACTAGGAAGAAACTAAGTTTCTTCCCTTTGGTCCTTTTCCGTCCTTTCTTAACTCTTATCCTTAATCTCTATGGAAATCAACCACAACCGGTCTAACTAGGGAATCACCGCTATCTTGTGGGATAGGGTGCCGTAGTGAGCGGTGTGTGTTTGATTTGCATAGAGTCCTACTTTAAAATATTGAACGGGCAAGAAAGGAGTGAGAGATTAACAATGGAATTCATTTTTGTGATTTTCTTTTAATAGCCTAATTAACTTGCGGAAAATAACTACGGCAGATAAAAAATTGCAGAGAAATAAAATTGCAGATAAGAAATTCAAGATAAAAAAATCTTACTTTTTATTGATGCACTCATTGACAATTACAATGGAATGAAAATTTAAATTCTAGAAATTAAAAGAGGCATGCCCCAAAAAGAGCTGAAGGCTTCCTATTTATAGATAATAGAAACCCTAGGGTTTATATCTGATCCATATCTAGAATTACAAAACTACCCTAAGAAAACCGGGTCAATGCAGCGACTCCACCGACACGTGTGATGCACGGCCGCGGATCCGCGACCATAAGCCTTGTTTGGCTGCGGATCCGCGGCCAAATGGTGGGGTCTCTGTCTCAAATTTTTAGGGCTGCTTCATGTTGCATTTTGCTTCTGGTTTCTTCACTTGGTTCTTCATAATCTTTTCTATTTTCTTCCAGATTTCCACAGTGCAGAATGTTGTGAACTTTTACCGTTCGCTTCATGTTGAAGTCTTGAATCTTGTGCTTCCTTCATACTTTGTGCAATCGGACTGTTCATTGATCTTCACTTTTACCTTAAACTGTAGGCGGCATCATAAAGATTTTTCTATTTGTTGGTCGTTGTCTCACTTTTGTAGCGTTTTTTTACCATTTTCACTGTATTGTTCCGAGAACCTATAACCTGCAACTATTTAACAGACATGGATCAAAAGCACCTATTTATTTGCAATATGATTAAGAATGGGGAATATAATAATGCAAAATTCTTATATGAACAAATACCCCAAACTTATCTTTTGCTCGTCCCGAGCAAAACCAATTTATTCTCGAAAAAACCTAACCTCACTTTCGTAGGGAACCGCGATTGCACTGAGCTCGTGCAACAAGCCGTTAAACCTCTAGGTGTCCCTAGTAGGAGGAGTGTTGTCTCCTGAGGGTTTTCAGCGGATACTACCCACAAAATCTGATCAATTTGGCCTATTGACTTTCATTTTTCAATTCGGTGTTCTAGCAAGAAATCTATTATCTTCAACTTAGAAATTATCAACTCGTATGTTTCACACTCATTTATTATTTAACTTAAGATTGTATATGTTCTGTAAATTTATTTAGCTTTCAGCATCTTTTGAATTTTCCTTCTAAGGTTCCATCTCAACTTAGGAATTTTTATCATCTCTACTGAAAATATAAGTCCTATTTTTCATTCCTATCTCTCATCCAAACCCCAATCATATACCCCTACGTGTGTGTATGTATCACCCCTACACTTGGAAATTCAGTTCAAGCTATTATACTCTTGTCCATCGTCCAAAGTATTTTTAGTTGGTGAATTTTAGATGAAATTGCTCACACATTCTTCATGCGACCGTTAATATTTCTTGAGGTACTAACGACCGATTACAAAATGTGTTTGCGCATTAATACGTAATTCCTCGTCTTGTAATACATAAGGCTTTAGCAGTGACTTCCAAACCAGTTGGTCTAAGGCACTAGGTGATAAAGCACTCTCGCTATATATTTTTTTTATTTTACGCAGCCTTAAGTAATTACAAAACCAGTGTTCATTTTTTTTATATATCTCTATCCACACTTATAATTTTATTTTTCTTCATACTAAGAATTTTAGATAAGTGCATTTCACGGTATGCTCTACTAGTCCAAGTTTCAAGGTGTGTGTTTGTGCAAGATGTAGGGTATATATTTTCATAATTTAGACTTAAGGTTTGGAATTATTTTTCAGACTTACACTTCAAATAAAAATTTCAATACTCTTCCCTTATTTTGACTTAGCCCAAGAACTGAACTCAAAATTTGCCTATTTCTAAATAAACTATAAGGACATATTTTTTCTACCGTTAAACTTTAAGAAAGGTTATTTTTAGGGTTTTCAATTTACTAAGTTTAGGATCTAGTTTTTCCTAGCTAGTTAACCGTCTTGTCAAACTTAAGTCAATTATGGCCAAAATTGAATTTTTATAATTTTTCAATTTTTTTATTTGATTTTTTTTTCTTTTATATTTTTTTTATTTTCATTTTTTCAATTTTTATAATTTTTTATAAAGATGCAATGCAGAATTAAACATGCAAAAGAAAAAGAAAAAATATGTACAAAAATTTAAAAATATGCAATGCAATGATAACTATTTACAACCACCTCCTCCCCCAAACTTACCAAAAGCAATGCGCTCACTGCTCAGGCCCTCGGCGTCCCCTAGAACGTGAGCGGGAACGCTCCTCTCACGCCAGCAGGGTTCTGATCCCCTGTTCTACTTCTGTTAGGCGTTGATCATGCTGCCTCATCATCACCATCAAATTTTCAATCCCCCTAATGTCTCTTCTCATTAAACGCGCATGTTTTATGGGGGTGAGCTCCTCCTTGCTCGCGGTCGAGCTGGAGCTGGGTGTTCTGGCGGGCACGTATTCAGCCGGTTCTGTTCGTGAACAAACATCAGTCAAGCGGGTATAGGACGTAGATACGCCCTCAATGAGAGGCCTGATGGATATACCTCAATGCATGTAAAATTCAAATTCCTCCACAGGGAGGAAATAGCGACACAGTTGTGTTACTAACATGGGGCATGGGTAATTTGCGGCCCTTTTGCCAGCACCAATGGAATAAAGCAAAACCGTGCACATATCAAATTTAGGGTTCCTAGTCATTAGGGTGTGTACGATATGAAGTGACGGGGTGAAAAATGTGGTATTATGAGAACTCCCAAAAATATTGTTTTGTGCCCACCAGCACACAGTTAAAACATTAGCAAAAAGGGTTCTAGCTTGTATTCCCTTCCTCGGTTCCCTCGAGCAGTCATTACCCATTAAGGGCATGTAATCTTTAAACTGAAGGGGTTGGTCGTGAACAGGTAATCTAAGGATTAAAGTGACTTCATGGATGAAGTCTCTATCAATGATAATTTCCCTATCGCCCCACAGTAATCTAATAAAACAATATTGTGCAAGGCAGCCTTCTTCCATGCACTCGTAAAAATGAGTAACTAGATCTGGAAGGGCGTAAGATTTGGGATGATTATAAATTAAAAAATTCCACCCCCTCCGTATGATCTCATCACGAAAATAACTCCCATATATCGTGTGTGAAAAGATTTGTGAGAAATCACTTTCTAACTGCATGTTCAGAGCCATCACAGAAAATTTACAGATCTAAAAAAAAATTAACAGAGAAGAAGAAGAAGAGGCAAAGCTCCTCTGAGAAAATCAGAGGGTGACGCAGCAGGGGCACGGCGGTTGCGCGGCGGAAACGGGCTTCTTACGGGGGTTGCGCGGCAGCTCAGCGAGATCGTTCTGGAAAATTTTGAGCGGCGGCTAGAGTTTGAGGAGAGGTGAAAAAAATTAGGGTTAAGAAAACAGAGAGGGGTCGGGGTTTATTTATAGTGGGGGAATGTGTTAGCTATTTGTAAAAAACCCCTCTCAAAAAGAGGAAATTATTTGAAAATAAAATTTTTATTTTTATTAAATCTGGAAATTTACAAAAATACCCCAATTTTTTTTTCTCAAATTTTTATTTTTTTTATGTTGTTTTGTTTTTATATAATTACAAATGATACATACCCCCAAACTTATTTGAAACAGTGTTTTTGGCTAGATAATCGAAATTTAGGGGTAAATGGAGGAAGATTAGTCAGTGTAGATCGGCTCCTGCAAAAACAGGAGCTCCTCCGAAGGGTCCGCAGTGAGCAACGGTTTAAGTCGATGTCCGTTCACTTTAAACAGTGAACCGTCCTCCGGATTTTCTAGATCGACCGCACCGTGTGGATATACGGTGCGTATCATAAATGGCCCTTTCCATCGAGATCTGAGCTTGCCGGGATGGAAATGTAACAGAGTGTCGTAAAGTAAAACCTGTTGACCAGGTTTGAAAGTCTTGCGCATAAGTTGTTTATCATGGAACACCTTCGTTCGGTTTTTAACAACTACTGCGTTCTCATAGGCTTCATCCCGCAGCTCGTTTAATTCGTTCAACTGCAGCTTTCTATTGCTGCCCGTATCTCCCAAAGATATATTCAACTTTTTTATTGCCCAAAATGCCTTATGCTCTATTTCAACTGGAAGGTGGCAAGCCTTTCCATAAACAAGCCTATATGGAGACATGCCAAGATCGGTCTTATAGGCAGTACAGAATGCCCAAAGGGCAACAATCAGTTTTGATGACCAATCTTTACGGTTTTTGGAAACCGTTTTCTCCAATATCTGTTTAATCTGCCGATTCGAGATCTTGGCTTGCCCATAAATTTGGGGATGATAGGGCGTTGACAGTTTGTAAGTAATGGAGTATTTTCGCATTACGGACTCGAAAGTCCTATTACAAAAGTGAGATCCATTATCACTGATAATCGCGCGAGGATGCCCAAACCGAGAAAAAATGTTTTCTTTGTGAAATCTAACGACAACCTTGTTGCCATTAGTTCGGCTGGGCACAGCCTCAACCCATTTTGAAACATAGTCAACAGCAATTAGAATATACATGTTCCAAAAAGAGTTGGGAAATGGTCCCATAAAGTCTATCCCCCAAACATCAAAAATTTCAACAACCAAAATTGGTTGGAGAGGCATTTCATTTCTCCGAGATATCCGGCCCAAGTATTGGCACCGGGAGCATGTCTTACAGTATTCGTATGCGTTTTTAAAAAGTCGTGGCCAGTAGAAACCACACTGCAAGATTTTTTCTGCTGTCTTTTTTGGGCCAAAATGCCCGCCACACGCTTGATCGTGGCAGAATGACAGCACGCTCTTAAACTCGTTGTCGGGGACACACCGACGAATGATTTGTTCGGAACAGTATTTGAAGAGATACGGTTCATCCCAGTAAAAATGTTTTACTTGGGACAGGAATCAGAGTCTGTCCTGATTCGACCAATCGTTTGGTATTAGTCCGGTGGCCAAATAATTTACGATATCCACGAACCAAGGTTTGCATGACACGGTTAAGAGCTGCTCATCTGGAAAAACGTCTTTAATAGGAATTTGAAGTGTATGCGAAGAAGGGAGTCGTGAAAGGTGGTCGGCGACTACGTTTCTGCATCCTCTCTTGTCTCTTATGACAAGGTCAAACTCTTGTAGCAAGAGGATCCAACGTATCAGCCGAGATTTGGCATCCTTCTTCGCAAAAAGATGGCGAAGAGCTGAGTGGGCCGTGTAAACGATGACTGGAGAGCCGATTAAATAGAGCCTGAATTTTTCTAGTGCAAACACAACAGCTAAGAATTCTTTTTCAGTTGTTGTGTAATTTAATTGGGCCTCATTTAATGTTCGGCTAGCGTAATAAATTACATGCGGTATCTTATTAATGTGCTGTCCAAGGATAGCACCAATGGCAAAATCTGATGCATCGCACATAATCTCAAATAGATGCGACCAGTCATGAGATGAAAGAATGGGTGCGGAAATGAGTGAGTTTTTCAATGACTCGAACGCCTTCATGCAGGTTGAGTCAAAATCAAAAGTGGTGTTCTTGGCCAACAAAAGAGTCAAGGGTCTAGCTATCTTGCTAAAATCCTTGATGAACCGTCTATAGAAACCGGCATGGCCAAGGAAGGCTCGGATGTCTTTGACGCACTTAGGAGGAGGAAGATTAGAAATAACTTCAAGTTTGGCCTTATCTACCTCGATGCCATTTTGCGAGATGATATGTCCTAAGACAATACCTTCTTGCACCATAAAGTGGCATTTCTCCCAATTTAAAGTGAGGTTCTTATCCCTACATCGGGTAAGAACTGCGTCTAAATGTAGCAAACACTCGTCAAAGGAGTTGCCTAAAATGGAGAAATCATCCATAAAAATCTCCAAGAATTTTTCAACCATGTCTGAAAAAATTCCCATCATACATCGCTGGAAAGTAGCGGGTGCATTGCATAACCTAAAGGGCATGTGACGGTAAGCGAATGTACCGAAAGGACAAGTAAATGTGGTCTTGTCTTGGTCCTTTTCGGCGATGGGAACTTGATTATAGCCGGAATAGCCATCCAAAAAGCAGTAAAATTCGTGCCCAGCCAATCGTTCTAGCATTTGGTCAATGAAAGGTAATGGAAAGTGATCTTTCCGTGTCGCGGCGTTGAGTTTTCTATAATCGATGCATACTCGCCACCCAGTTTGGGTGCGAGTAGGTATTAACTCATTTGCCTCATTAGTTATGACCGTTATGCCCGATTTCTTTAGGACAACATGAATGGGGCTAACCCACTGGCTATCAGAGAGAGGGTAAATGATACCACTATCTAGACATTTTACAATCTCCTTTTTAACGGCCTCCTTCATTATAGGGTTGAGACGTCTCTGTGGATCCCTTACTGGCTTGGCATCATCCATCATATGTATATGATGTTCAACAATGAGGGGACTAATCCCCTTAATGTCCGCCATAATCCAGCCAAAAGCTTGCCGATTATTTTGTAAGACCGTAAAAAGGGCTTTCTCTTGCTCGGGGGCTAGAGATGCCGATATGATAACAGGAAGGGTCTCATTCTCACCTAAGTAAGCGTATTTAAGGTGAGACGGCAATAGCTTTAGTTCGAGTTTTGGAGGCGAAACAATTGAAGGTAAAATTGGTGATACTGTTTCAAACTCGAAGGATTCCAATAGAGGTTCGAAGCGAGTGTAAGCAACCGAGTCGGATGGTTCAGCTAACTCATCTGAAAAATCAGAGGACTCAAACTCGGGCGGTGATTCTTCAAAATCGTTCGAAAAGGTGAAACACTCGTAATCGTTATCGGGTGTGAAAGCTGTGTCAGATTCAAGGAGGAACGCACTAGTGGCATCAAAATCGTTATGATCGAACAGAAATTTTTCAAGCTCACAATCCTCCTGGGTGATCTCTTGGATCGAGCAAACATCAAGTATATTCGCATTAGGTTCGGAGGGCTGATTCCTCAATTTAAAAATGTTGAGTTCAATTGTCATATTTCCAAAAGATAGGTTCATCGAACTATTTCGACAATTGATCACCGCATTAGAAGTTGCAAGGAATGGTCGACCAAGTATCACTGGAATTTGACTCCGGGGATTAGTTACAGGTTGTGTGTCCGTAACAATGAAATCAACGGGGAAAATGAAATCCCCTACTTTAATCAACACATCCTCTAACTCACCCCTATGATGGGTGATAGATCGGTCGGCCATTTGGAGAGTACAATGTGTGGGTTTCAACTCTCCAACGCCTAATTACTCATATACTGAATAAGGAAGAAAATTAACACTAGCACCAAGGTCTAAAAGTGCGCGATTGATGTTCTTATCCCCAATAGTTATTGAAATTGTAGGACAGCCGGGGTCCTTTCGCTTTTGAGGTAACGGTTGGGTAAGAGCATCACATACAGCACTAGCCACAAAAACTTTCTTAGGTACTTGCGACTTCCTCTTCTTGGTGCATAAGTCCTTTAAGGTTTTAGCGTAAGAAGGGACTTGTTGGATTGCATCCAAGAGAGATATGTTAATGCTAACTTGTTTGAATAACTCCACAATCTTCTCCATTTGTGGAGTTTGTTTATTGGGTCTCAACCTGTTTGGAAATGGAATATTTTGAAAGTTTGTTGAGTCCAATATTTGTGGAGTAGATTGCGGGGTTGGAACGGATCCCAGTGTTGGTGTTTTCGTGGAGTGAGATGTGGGTCCGTTCGAATTAGTAGAAGAAGTAGAGCCTTGTGAAGAATAAAGAACAGGCTCTGAAGAAGATGAAGAAGAAGAAGAAGAAGAAGCGGCGGCCGGGGTGTCATCATTATTACCCACGTTGTTGTGCAATACCTCTCCAGATCTCAACGTAGTCACAACACTTACATTATGATTTTGTTGTTCATAAGCAACATATGCATTTTGTGTGTGAACGGGATTTGGCAGTGGTTGAGACGGAAGTTTTCCCCTTTCTCGCTCGCTTAACGTAGCATTCAACTGTGTAATTTGTGCTTCAATTGTTTTAATGCTCTGATCATGTGAAGCAGTGTGTTGCACAAAAGACTGAATGGAAGATTGGATGCTTGCTGTTGATTGTGTATATTGTTTTAAAAATGCATTCAGACTTCGTTCTAGCGACGAAACCTTATCATTATTTGGCTGAACAAAATTGTTTTGAGGATAAGAGTTGTTTGGTACAAAATTGTTCATTTGGTTTTGGTAAGGTTGGGGTTTGAAAAGTTGCTGATATTGAGTTTGTTGAGGGGCTTGTTGTTGTGGAGGAAGCCTTTGAAAATTGTTATTGTCTTGGAATTGTTGTTGATTTTGATTCCAAGCAAAATTTCGGTGGCTCCTCCAACCAGGATTATAAGTTGAAGAGTATGGATCATTTCTTTGTCTTTGCTGAAAGACAGCATTGACTTGATCTTGTCCTTGAGCAGGTGGATTGTAAGGACACTCTTCAGTCAAGTGGGACGGATCCGAACAACAAGCGCAAATAGTGCGTGGGGGTAAAGCAGGAGCAGGAGAAGGCGATGAGAATTTGTTCTCAATTGCCTCTAGCTTTCTCGTGAGTGCAGCCATTTCGGCCTTCATTGCAATCGACATATCAAGTTGATGTATGCCTTCCCTAGACTGACCTGATGAAGTAAATGAAGTGGTCTTAGTGCTTTCCTACTGAAGTGTTTGTTCAACAAGATCGTCGAGAAATTGCCAAGCTTCCTCGCTTGATTTTGTAAGAAAGTGACCTTGACAAATGGTTTCCAACAACTGCTTAGTTGCTGGATTCAGTCCTTCGTATAAAGTTTGGCAAAGTTGCCAATTCTCGATACCGTAGTGAGGGCACTGAACAAGAAGGTCCTTAAATCTTTCGAAACACTTCCAAAAAGGTTCCAAAGGAAGCTGGGAAAATTGAATAATTTCATTGCGAATTCTCGCGGTCTTATGGTGTGGATAAAACTTTTTTAGAAAAGCCTTGACAAACTCTTCCCAATTTTTTATGGAGTGTGATGCTGTGCTATATAACCATTTTTCAACTAGGTCACATAAAGTGAATGGAATGACACGTAGCCTTATAGCATCATCAGAAAGTTGTGTGGTCTTCATCATTGCGCAAACATTCTGGAATTTGTTAATGATGTTAGTTGTATGTATGCCCTAGAGGCCAGTATTGTACAGATGATGTATATTATATTGGATGCTTGGACATATATAGAGATGACTTTCTTGCTCGATATGATAGTATGCTATCTGGTTGCACTTTATCTTAACATGTATATTAGTCTCTTTATACTGTCTTATAGTTACATGTTGGTAAAGCCCTTAGGATGTGTACTTGACTGCCTGGACTATGATGCAGATCATACTAGTGGGGACATGGTAGTCCATAAGTACATCCTTCAAGGTCCCTAGTCGTGGGTGTATCGAGACGGGGCATCGATATACCAGAGTAGACTAGCGTATACGCTTCTCGACCCATGAGATGGGCGATGGATGATCCCATATCCATTGGTGTTTGACATCAGAGATGGTATACGGGTGCTCAGTGGAGACTGGGTACACTGGACGGACTCGCCGAGAACTCCCAGATGGTATTATACCTCACGTCAGATGGCAGTTCTCAGGTGACACTTGTGCAGGTTAGTCTGTAGACCCAAGATCGTCATAGAGTCTTGTGTGATTCCCACTGTGCTTTGATCTCCATCTTACCACGTCCATGAGGGCTTGCAAAACGGTGGTCTTTGGGTACAGTCCCGAGTCACATGGAGGCAATGAGCGATAGGAGGGGTTTCGTCTCTCCCGGTATTGGGGGTTGATGTTGCGCAGTGCTCGATTGGCCGTAACAGGGAAGTCCCTGGCCAGGGCTGATCAGAGATTTGATGGTAAGTGTTACCAGTAGTTTCTCGACCCGTTATGAGCCTCATATCGACACGACTTATCGGTTATTGGGGTCTGACGTTTACCACCCCTAGACTTGATATGCGACATATCAGACGAACAGACCGGACTGTACGGTAAGTGTTACTGGTTGGATTCACAGAAGTGTGAGCGGGCTAGCTCGTCGATCTTCTGATCGCTCAATACCCGGATGGCCGTTACGTTTAGCAGACCGCTTGCGGCTTGTGGGTGCTTGATATGATCATCATCTGCTACCGGCGTATTGACGAGTCTTTAGAGTCCTACACAGAGGTTTCCTGGCTCAAGCGAAACGAAGTAGGAGCGCATATGAGATATGTGTGGGACCGAGAATAATGCGTGTATGTGATACCGTATTTCATTCTCGCGATAAATGTTTCGATTAGTTGTATGCGATATAACCTAGTTATCGAATCATTGATTCGATAAATCGATACATTGTATACTAGTCGGTTATGTGCGACATGACCGGATCATTGAATCAAGTGTTGAAATAATGATTTAATGTATAATTATATATATATGATATATTACTTTGCATTAACTAGTATTGGTTCACTTTAAATGGATTTTCTCACTTGATGTGCAAGAAGTATATGTGATATACTTTTGTGCACATATTTGTATCATGTTTAATGATACTTGATCACATGGTTAAGTGAAAAGAATTAAACCATGGTTAAGAGATGATTAGGGTTTTGCTTTTTCATTTATTTATTTGTTTATTTATTTGGAAAAGATTTAGATAAGAATGGTGGCTATGTTTGTTTCTAGTTGAAGCTTCATGAAGCTTTGACTTCTTAACCATTCTTGTCTTCATGCTTAACCCTAACCCATCCAAGTAACCATGGTCTATTCTCTACACTTAACCTTAGTTAGCTTATGATAAGTATTGATTTATTTTCATTTTAAAGAAAGACTTATCATATTCTTTCTTCTTCTAGATCATCTTCTTCTTCAAGAAAAGCTTAAGCCCATCAATGGCAACTTGAGCAAAAGTGAGTGAAATCCAATTCTAAAGTGAACCCACCTCCTATTTCTTCACCCTCTACCTCTTGCCAAGTTGTTTTGGGTGTTTTCTTCACAAGTTTCACAACTTGGTGAAGTTGGAGCTTGAACTTGTGATGCCTCGACGTAGATCATCTTCGGCACGAAGCCGACGACCTAGTCCGCCCAATTCTCCGATGAAGCCGACGTTTGAGTTCGGGATTCAAGATGGACAGCGAGAGGACGACTACATGGAGCTAAGCAAGTGGATAACCGGATCTACAAAGGTTGTAGCCTCTCACTTATAGTTAAGTCGTTAACTAGTTTACGGTTTCACCTAAACTTCTAGTCAACGATCCGTATTAGGGTTTCTCGGCACCCGTAAAATTTGAAATTGGCATGGTTAATGCCTTGTGAGACTTCATTACCGTGCCTAGGAACCCTACAATGGTATCAGAGCCTAGCTAGAGCCTTAGGCGATGCGTAGACGACGTTTGAAATCCGAACGAACCGAAACCCTAGAATTTTCATGCTCTCTGGACTTTTTTCAAATTCTGGGATTTTCCTGAATTAAAAATATGCAGAAAACTCAGCAGGGAATTGTAAGAATTACTGTGAAGCCCGTACCCATAATTCCTCCAAAGTGCGGCGGAACCGCGGCAGAAGCATGGCTTCTGCGGCGGTTCCGCGTCCAATTGATGACGTCACCTTCCCATTTTTCTACAGTAATTCCTCTTTCACAGTGCTGAATTTTCTGGGAATTTTTAATTTGACTCAAGACTTGAGTGTTCTGGGGTTGTATTGGGAATCGACGATTCGATCGGATTATTAAACTTCGTCTATATGTTTTTCCGGATAATTTTTTGATATGTTAAAAAGTTCGACCGGATATAAATACCCAACTTTTCCCCTGCCGGAAAATATCCAAGTGTTGGATTTTTGTGTGGTTTAAGGACGTTCTGAGTAGTGCAAGTAACGCGATGGTCCCTCTAGAAGACAACAAACCTTAACTCGATTATATGACCGTCTTGAACAGCCCTTTGAACCTTCGGGTTTGGGGCAGTACGGCGTGCCACATGTGAGGCGTTGGCTTGACCCTTCTACGGCTGGACCGTTGGTACTGAGGCATGAAGTGAATGTCTTTGAACTTATTTCATGTGTTGGACGGTTTCGGGAAAACTTGGGTGTTCGAATGTTCGATCGGAAAGTTTAATATTTTCTATTTATCCGGAATGGGATACAATAATTGGAATTCACAAACAGTTATGAGATAACTGAATGAATGTTATAAATCTAGCGGTTTAGTTTCATTTGATATTGAAAAGAGTTTTCGATAATGAGTCTAAAATGCGGGATTTGTAACTGTTAGGCATGTGATGTCTAAGTATTTCATTTGATTAGGCATGTGATGTCTAAATAGGTTGCGGATTCCAACTGTTGTAGTTTTACACTTTCTTTTCTGTGACCGTAAGTGTAATATGTGATATCGCCGGTTTCGTTGCTATATGTCAACGACAATTGGGATGCACATATTTACTTACGTTGATGACATGTGATGTTATGTGTTGCTGGATATGTTATATTGGATTGTCATGTTTGAATAGCCGGGGGTTTTTATGTGAGATGAGTGTTTTTCATTTTCATTCATGTAAAAACTTGTATGTAATATTCTTTTATTTGGGGCACTTCCAGGTAGCGGAAGTTGTCACCTTTTGTATATTATTTACTTTTCCGCATTAGGATAGACCCAAGGAGGGGAGCACAAGTCACCGGGTTCTAGGGTCCAGTGGGAGACCATCTCGAGGAGTCGAGTCCGGGTCTCCTAACCCTAGAATTGGCAGGGTTGCTTGCCGCTTTCGTAGGGGTCTAGGGGTGTGGGATTGGCTATTCATCACGACCGTGGAATCCGTGTTTTATACTGGCTCTATTGAAAACACGGACGTCCTAGTATATCCAATGTTTCATATGTTTCTTCTGCTGCGATATCTGTGATGCGATCATGTGATGTTCTTTGATAGATACTTTATATAGTATATATGATATATTATATAGACGTTACTTATGTTTTGCACCCGCGCTAGCCCTGCCCCGCTCTGCCGTTAGTTACCTAACTTAAGGTGCACGAGGGGACATCGAGGCGAATTCGGATGGCATAAGTGTACGTCGTATTTATCTGTGATGTTTAGGTGACTTAAATGATGGGACTTCATTAATGTGATTAATGAAAGAAAAGAAACCTAAGATGTTGTAGAATCAAATTTTAAACAAAACAGGTAGCTACAGTTCTTGCTTTGCATAGCGGTATATATGATATACCCTGCACCTTATTCGATGAGGAAAGGACCGAGATCCCTTCACCGGGAGTGACTCCTTTAGCAATAACTGGCAGATGCTACAAACTCGGTTTGACTTTTGATTGCTTCTATAGTTACTGCTTTGCACAGTGATATATATGATATATCCCGCACCTCATTCGACGAGGAAAGGGCCGACGATCCCTTCACCGGGAGTGACCCCTTTAGCAAAACTAGATAAGCCTCAAAATCACTCCATTTCAGAACTTCATTTGATTCTACAACAATATCAAGTTCATTGCGCTTATGGTTTTTAGAAAAACCTGCGTAGCCCTCCGTCATTTCAGATAAGTTACATATAGTATTCGTGCTACATTTGTTGGCTTTCGTCAAGGTGTAGTGTGCGGTAGCTATGTGCTGCGTATCTGTTGCATATGATGCGACTGGATTAGGGTAGTCGTACGGCTTTGTTGGCTTTCGTCAAGGGTCGTGCGGGTGGGTTTAATTCAGTCAAGAAATGTACGGGTTGAACTTGACTAGCGGGCTGTGGTTTGTTGGCTTTCGTCAAGGTCATAGCACGCTAGGGGCAAAAGCATTATTGGGAGTTTCAAGTGTTGAAATTTGCAATGAGATTGCATACCTTCTATGAGATAGTTGGATCCCGATACCCACTGCGAGTAAGAGTTACTCCTGGGAGAGTTTTACACATTACAATTAGCCGATCAAGTAAGTGTCTAGAAAGGTGTCAACGGGGTTACGCCTCTGGGAAAACGAGGTTTACATTAATTAGGTCCGTGCGAAAGCACGGGGAACCTCCCTCAAAGTACCGACACTGGCCTGGCTGAAAGATCGACGAAGTTGTAGGGTGTAATTAATCCCGGCTAGTCTTCCTTTAAGGTTTGAAGGAAGATTTGATAAAAACCAGTGGGAGCCATCCTGATTAGATAAGATAATAACCAATCTGATCTTGCACGAGCATACGCTAAAGTGTTTTCTTCTCTCTCTCTCCGGGCAGCGACCATTTCATGCCTTAATCAAGATAATAATATGGATGTATTGACCGAACCCGCATGTTATACTGTGCTGGGGAACGTTGGTTCCGTTCTTTCTTATAAGAGTTATAGGAATGAACAGGACATAGGGGAATACCAGGATTCCCATGCCACCCGAATGAAGAAAGTACATGATGATGCATTTTCTTCGGGTGTGTTCGTTACAGAGAACTGTTTCTCCATTTGCTCCACGTCCTGGGTATTAGATACCGGGTCAGGATCCCATATATGTGATCAGTTACATGGGCTCAAGAAAGGTAGAGAACTTGGAGAAGGTGATAAAGACATTAGAGTTGGAAATGGTGCAATTGTTGCAGCTAAGACTGTCGGGGAATATCACCTTGTATTACCTACTGGTAATACATTGGTTCTGAACGAATGCTATTACATGCCGAACCTGATATGCAACATTATATCGGTTTCTTTATTGAGTAAAGAGGGATATAATTTTGTATTACAGGACAATGTTATGAACATTTTCCGTAACCAAAAGTTGGTTGGATCAGGCACGTTGTGCAATGGCATTTATGTTCTAAATCAATCAACAGTTCTGAGCATAACAAACACACACAAGAGGAAGAGTTCTGAACTGAACGAATCCTTCTTGTGGCATTGTAGACTGGGTCACATCAATGCGACACGACTGGCTAAGTTGCATAAGGATGGATATTTGAAACCATTCGAATTTTCATCTTATGACACTTGCCAGTCATGTCTCAAAGGCAAGATGACCAAAACTCCGTTTACGGGACACGGAGAAAGAGTTGATGAACTCTTGGGACTGATACATAGTGATGTATGCGGTCCCATATCTACACATGCCAGGGATGGTTCTTCGTACTTCATTACATTCACTGACGATCTCTCAAGATACGGACATGTGTACTTGATAAGACACAAGTCTGAAGCTTTTGAGAAATTTAGAGAATATAAACAAGAAGTCGAGAACCAAACCGGAAAAAGTATTAAAATCCTTCGATCTGATCGAGGAGGTGAATACTTGAGCAATGAATTCCTGGACTTCCTAAAAGAGAATGGGATTCTCTCTCAGCTGACTCCTCCATATACACCACAGCACAACGGTATATCAGAACGGAGGAACCGCACCCTATTAGATATGGTGCGCTCTATGATGAGCACAGCTGAGTTACCTATTTCCTTCTGGGGGTATGCGCTTAAGACAGCCATACATCTATTGAATATGGTCCCCACCAAATCTGTGCCTACCACTCCATATGAGATATGGAAAGGAAAGAGACCATGTCTTAACTATGTTAAGATATGGGGTTGTCCAGCCTATGTCAAACGACAAAATCCGGACAAACTCGAGGCACGGTCTGTTCTATGCAAATTTATAGAATATCCCAAGAATTCACAACGGTATATCTTCTACCACCCTGAGGAACAAAGAGTGTTTTTTTCTCGGCATGCCACCTTTTTAGAAAAGGAATTTCTTGAAAAAGAGATTTGTGGTCATGAGGTAGAACTGGAAGAGGTTCCAGCTACAAAAGCTACAACAGAAGATCTGGTGGAACCAGAGGATTCCGTAGTTCCCAATGAACCCCAGCCACTCCGCCGATCTAGTAGGGTTCCTCACCCACCTGAGAGATACTACGGTTTTCTCATGGATGGTGGGAGCGAGGATTGCATCATGGAGGATGATGACCCAACTAGTTTCGAGCAGGCCATCATGAGTAGGGACTCAGTGAAATGGCTGGATGCTATGGGTCCGAGATGGAATCCATGTACACCAACAAAGTATGGACTTTGGAAGTTGCTCCTGAAGGGGTAAAACCCATTGGGAGCAAGTGGATCTTCAAGAAAAAAAATTGGTGTAGATGGGAAAGTGGAGACTTTCAAAGCTAGACTTGTTGCAAAAGGTTTTCGTCAAAGACCAGGTGTGGACTATGACGAAACCTTTTCTCCAGTGGCTATGCTTAAATCCATCCGGATCATGCTTGCCATCGCTGCATATCATGATTACGAAATCTGGCAAATGGATGTTAAGACCGCCTTTCTAAATGGTGATTTAGAAGAGTGCGTGTATATGACTCAGCCAGAGGGCTTCGTAGACAGTGGGAGCAGCGGGAAGGTGTGCAAGCTGCTTAAATCCATTTATGGATTAAAGCAAGCATCGCGGAGTTGGAACATCTGCTTTGACGTCGTTATCAAAGAGTTTGATTTCGTCAAAAACCCAGATGAACCTTGTATTTACAAGAAGGTGGCAGAGAGTAAGGTTGTCTTCCTCGTATTGTACGTGGACGACATACTCTTGATAGGAAATGATATTCCTATGTTGCAATCGGTCAAGCTCTTCTTATCATAAAGATTCTCAATGAAAGATCTTGGTGATGCCTCCTGCATATTGGGAATAAGGATCTATAGAGATAGATCCAAACGGATATTGGGATTGTCCCAATCCAGGTACATTGACACCATACTAAAGAGGTTTAGTATGGAAGAATCCAAGCGTGGGAATTTGCCCACGATCTTTGGAGTCACTCTCTCCAAACAGATGTATCCCAAGACTGATTTGGAGAGAGCTCGCATGCAAAGGATACCCTATGCTTCGGCTGTAGGCTCTATCATGTACGCGATGCTATGTACCAGACCCGATGTAGCATACTCACTAAGTGTGGTGAGCAGGTATCAAGCTGATCCTGGAGAGAGTCACTGGACAGCTGTGAAGAGCATTCTCAAGTACTTGCGAAGGACTAAAGAGATGCTCTTGGTGTATGGTAACGGAGAACTCCAAGTGGAGTCCTTTACCGATTCGAGCTTCCAGAGTGATAAGGACGACTCTAAGTCGCAGTCGGGCTTTGTCTTTACCCTTTACGGAGGGGCGATTAGCTGGAAGAGTTCCAAGCAGGAAACCGTGGCAGACTCGACGATGGAGGCTGAATACATCACTGCCAACGATGCTGCTAAAGAAGCTGTCCGGATCAAGAAGTTCATTACTGAACTTGGAGTGGTTCCATCCATTGAGCATCCAATACCTTTGTATTGCGATAACAATGGAGCGGTGGCTTTGGCCAAGGAACCCAGGTCCCATCAGCGATCCAGGCATATTCTGAGGCGGTATCACCTGATCCGGGAGATAGTTGATCGCCGGGAGATCAAGGTCAGGAGAGTTGACACGAAGAACAACACGGCGGATCCACTCACGAAGGCCATTCCCCAGATACAGTTTGAGAGACTCTTCGGGATGCTCGGTATGCGATACTACAGCAGCTGGCCCTAGTGCAAGTGGGAGATTGTTAGTTGTATGTATGCCCTAGAGGCCAGTATTGTACAGATGATGTATATTATATTGGATGCTTGGACATATATAGAGATGACTTTCTTGCTCGATATGATAGTATGCTATCTGGTTGCACTTTACATGTATACTAGTCTCTTTATACTGTCTTATAGTTACATGTTGGTAAAGCCCTTAGGATGTGTACTTGACTGCCTGGACTATGATGCAGATCATACTAGTGGGGACATGGTAGTCCATAAGTACATCCTTCAAGGTCCCTAGTCGTGGGTGTATCGAGACGGGGCATCGATATACCAGAGTAGACTAGCGTATACGCTTCTCGACCCATGAGATGGGCGATGGATGATCCCATATCCATTGGTGTTTGACATCAGAGATGGTATACGGGTGCTCAGTGGAGACTGGGTATACTGGACGGACTCGCCGAGAACTCCCAGATGGTATTATACCTCACGTCAGATGGCAGTTCTCAGGTGACACTTGTGCAGGTTAGTCTGTAGACCCGAGATCGTCATAGAGTCTTGTATGATTCCCACTGTGCTTTGATCTCCACCTTACCACGTCCATGAGGGCGTGCAAAACGGTGGTCTTTGGGTACAGTCCCGAGTCACATGGAGGCAATGAGCGATAGGAGGGGTTTCGTCTCTCCCGGTATTGGGGGTTGATGTTGCGTAGTGCTCGATTGGCCGTAACAGGGAAGTCCCTGGCCAGGGCTGATCAGAGATTTGCTGGTAAGTGTTACCAGTAGTTTCTCGACCCGTTATGAGCCTCATATCGGCATGACTTATCGGTTATTGGGGTCTGACGTTTACCACCCCTAGACTTGATATGCGACATATCAGACGAACAGACCGGACTGTACGGTAAGTGTTACTGGTTGGATTCACAGGAGTGTGAGCGGGCTAGCTCGTCGATCTTCTGATCGCTCAATACCCGGATGGCCGTTACGTTTAGCAGACCGCTTGCGGCTTGTGGGTGCTTGATATGATCATCATCTGCTACCGGCGTATTGACGAGTCTTTAGAGTCCTACACAGAGGTTTCCTGGCTCAAGCGAAACGAAATAGGAGCGCATATGAGATATGTGCGGGACCGAGAATAATGCGTGTATGTGATACCGTATTTCATTCTCGCGATAAATGTTTCGATTGGTTGTATGCGATATAACCTAGTTATCGAATCATTGATTCGATAAATCGATACATTGTATACTAGTCGGTTATGTGCGACATGACCGGATCATTGAATCAAGTGTTGATTTAATGATTTAATGTATAATTATATATATATGATATATTACTTTGCATTAACTAGTATTGGTTCACTTTAAATGGATTTTCTCACTTGATGTGCAAGAAGTATATGTGATATACTTTTGTGCACATATTTGTATCATGTTTGATGATACTTGATCACATGGTTAAGTGAAAAGAATTAAACCATGGTTAAGAGATGATTAGGGTTTTGCTTTTTCATTTATTTATTTGTTTATTTATTTGGAAAAGATTTAGATAAGAATGGTGGCTATGTTTGTTTCTAGTCGAAGCTTCATGAAGCTTTGACTTCTTAACCATTCTTGTCTTCATGCTTAACCCTAACCCATCCAAGTAACCATGGTCTATTCTCTACACTTAACCTTAGTTAGCTTATGATAAGTATTGATTTATTTTAATTTTAAAGCAAGACTTATCATATTCTTTCTTCTTCTAGATCATCTTCTTCTTCAAGAAAAGCTTAAGCCCATCAATGGCAACTTGAGCAAAAGTGAGTGAAATCCAATTCTAAAGTGAACCCACCTCCTATTTCTTCACCCTCCACCTCTTGCCAAGTTGTTTTGGGTGTTTTCTTCACAAGTTTCACAACTTGGTGAAGTTGGAGCTTGAACTTGTGATGCCTCGACGTAGATCATCTTCGGCACGAAGCCGACGACCTAGTCCGCCCAATTCTCCGATGAAGCCGACGTTTGAGTTCGGGATTCAAGATGGACAGCGAGAGGACGACTACATGGAGCTAAGCAAGTGGATAACCGGATCTACAAAGGTTGTAGCCTCTCACTTATAGTTAAGTCGTTAACTAGTTTACGGTTTCACCTAAACTTCTAGTCAACGATCCTTATTAGGGTTTCTCGGCACCCGTAAAATTTGAAATTGGCATGGTTAATACCTTGTGAGACTTCATTAGCGTGCCTAGGAACCCTACAAATGAAGATATAGGCATCTTCGGATTCCAGCCCGTGAAATTTGGGCAACATATTGATGAGGTGGGGTTTAATTTCTAAGTTATCCCTATTAGCCGGTGGAAGTGAAAGACTAGTGGGAAGTGCGGTGCGGATGGGATAGAAAAGATCCTGGAGCGCGATTCGTTGGGGCGCTTCGACAGGAGGGTGTGGTGGGTTATTCGCACCCAGTGGAGGTGGAATCAGTCCTGTAGGTAAGGGGTTGTTAGAATTGAATCCCGACATCTCCTTAGAAGATGATGAATTTGAAGATGAAGGTAGAGAAATGGAGAGAATTTCGAATTCGGAGTCGAAAGCGTCGTCAGTAGGCACTAATGAGACACGGACTAAACAGACGCTAGTGTCCCTGGTCTAACTGGACATACACTAACGAGGTGTAGTGTAGTCAAAAGGTAAAAATAGAAGGTGGGGGTAAGAAAACGTCAATGAGAGAAAGTGGGGTGCATTTGGATTTCTAGCGACAAAATGGCAAGTTTTTGTATAAAAAAAATAAAATTTGTTTGTGTGTTTTTTTTATGAAGAGTTTTGCAAAAGATTTTTATAAGGAGCTTAGACACACTTTCAAGCAATCATAATATGCACAATCAAGCCTAGAGCTAGGGTCTCCTAAGTCAACTAAACTGCTCCTAACTGTTCCAAAGGGCAAGTTGTGAGATCCTCGAATCGTCTCTTCACCGTCAATTGTGGCCAGGTAAGCACAAGTAAAGAAAGGAGAGATCCGCTCACGAATCACCGTGAGACGGGTCTTTTAAAATTACCTTTCCTACTTGTCTAGCCTAGACACCACAAAGTCAGGTTTAGATAAACGACCGATGCCTACAACCTTTCCTTTGTCCTAATGAGCACGACAGTCCCTATTGGCTGAGTCTAATATTTTTTTAATTAACTCGAGGGTTGATGCAAAATGCTTTTTGTGATTTTTGGGGTCCTAGGAAGGGTAATGAAATCCCCACCCAATCTGGATTGGTGTTATAGCCCCTTAAAAGTCCGTTTTTAAAAATGCAAAGCAATAAACACACAAAAATCCAAAACACTTGCCAAATTTTTTTTATTGCGGTGCAATGAATCCTGTACAAAATCAATTTATTGGAGAAAGGGTAAGAAGTTTTGCACAAAGAACCCTACAGGAAAATTTTTCAGAGGATTTCAGAGGACAGAAGAGAGGAAAAAAACTTACAGAGAATTTTTCAGCTGTTGACTTTTATAAAAAGTTGGTTCAATCCTCCAAAATTCTTCTGTTGTCTGCTGTGGCTCTCCTCTGTATGTTCAGATCTGCTGTTTGTTGTTTGTTCGTCTTTCTGATCCTGCAAAATTCGCACGAAAACCCTTCAAAAAATAACAGGATGATATTTTTTTCTTTTGTTTTTATATTTTTCAGTTTTTATTATTTTTAATTTTTTAATTAACCCGAAATTACAAAAAGAAAATAACTACCGTTATCCCCGGCAACGGCGCCATTTGATTGAAGTGGAATTTTGCGTTTTTTTAAAATCAAAGTTAAGAATTAACCGCAATCAAGACGGTGTCGCTTGGTAGCTAGCCGGTTGAGTACGGGTCGGTCCACAGGGAAAACATGTCTTTTCTAGTTGTTCTAACGAGTCAATTCCTATTTGTGGTAGGTTTTGATTTTTATAAAAACTGAATTTGAATTTTATTTGGATTAAAATCTTGCTAGGGTTAGGATTAGGTTTAGTTTGGAAAGTTAATTTTCTCACCGCTTCCTTTGCCCTAATTAAGATCTTAGGTGTTAAGATAATAGTTAACAAAGGGGATTAGTACGACTAGGAAGAAACTAAGTTTCTTCCCTTTGGTCCTTGTCCGTCCTTTCTTTACTCTTATCCCTAATCTCTATGGAAATCAAACACAACCGGTCTAACTAGGGAATCATCGCTATCTCATGGGATAGGGTGCCGTAGTGAGCGGCGTGTGTTTGATTTGTATAGAGTCTTACTTTAAAATATTGAACGGGTAAGAAAGGAGTGAGAGATTTCCATCTCTTAAACCAACCCAATCCTAACCCTAACAAGTGAGGAACTACTCACTCATTAGGGAATTAACAATGGAATTCATTTTTGTGATTTTCTTTTAATAGCCTAATTAACTTGCGGAAAATAACTACGGCAGATAAAAAATTGCAGAGAAATAAAATTGCAGATAAGAAATTCAAAATAAAAAAACTTACTTTTTATTGATGCACTCTTTGACAATTACAATGGAATGAAAATTTAAATTCTAGAAATTAAAAAAGGCATGCCCCAAAAAGAGCTGTAGGCTTCCTATTTATAGATAATAGAAACCCTAGGGTTTACATCTGATCCATATCTAGAATTACAAAACTACCCTAAGAAAACCGGGTCAATGTACCGACTCCACCGACACGCACCGACACGTGAGATGCACGGCCGCGGATCCGCGGCCATAAGCCTGGTTTGGCCGTGGATCCGCCGCCAAATGGTGGGGTCTCTGTCTCAAATTTTTAGGGCTGCTTCATGTTGCATTTTGCTTCTGGTTTCTTCACTTGGTTCTTCAGAATCTTTTCTATTTTCTTCCAGATTTCCACAGTGCAGAATGTTGTGGACTTTTACCGTTCTCTTCGTGTTGAAGTCTTGAATCTTGTGCTGCTTTCGTACTTTGTGCAATTGAACTGTTCATTGATCTTCACTTGTACCTTAAATTGTAGGCGGCATCATAAAGATTAATCTATTTGTTGGTCGTAGTCTCACTTTTGTAGCGTTTTTTTACCATTTTCATTTTATTGTTCTGAGAACCTGTAACCTGCAACTATTTAACAGACATGGATCAAAAGCACCTATTTATTTGCAATATGATTAAGAATGGGGAATATAATAATGCAAAATTCTGATATGAACATGCTGCACCCACATTTCTCCTTCCAGTCAGAGATTGCCTCATCTGGTGGCGCTGGTGAGTACAGCCTTTAGCTAATGTCTTTTCTTTTCTTTTACGGGCAGCCAAGTCGTTGCTAATCCTTCTTTGTTTTGACTGCATCACTACAGATTGAAGAAGGAGACGAAAGAATAGTTGCAGCACCGGTACTCCCGGCCTTGCCACCTGCCGCAGCCGTTATAGTAAACTCCATTGTTCATGTACCTTCTCTATTTCTTGAACCGTCATTTGACTGTGATTTGTTTTGTAGCGGTGACACCGACTTCAGCTCCGTTCGAGTCTCGAATCATAATGCCAGCAGGCCCCTTTTCCAGACGTCCATCTTCAAAAGGCGCTGTGACTAGTCTGCGCATGTTGAGCGATTACATCGAGGATCTTGACGCGGGGGCTCCTACATTCGCTGCAGATTTTGCTGCGAAGGTTAATCCTATGCTGGCGATGCTCGTGAACTTTCATAGTGAGGGCGTCGTTGAGTCTTGGGTTAATCACTGCAGGAAAATTGAGGCATGTCTGCATGAGCTCGAGTTCAGACGTCCTACTCCCGAGCTCCTGGCTGTGAACTCCCAACGGGCTGCGTGGGTCGAGCAGAGCACTCCCTATTTCCGCCATCTTGAACAAGAAGCGGCCTTAAAGCGTAAGGAGTGTGAAGAGACTTCAAGCGAATCTACTCTACTGCATGCTCAGGTTGACGCAAATGCTGTACAGTTGAAAGCTATCTTTGAGGGCCTTCTACGATGTATTTCTGACGGGCTAACGCTGAGGCAGAAGCTCGACCTTATCGAGCGAGATGCGCAAAATCGTGGGGAAGCTCAGCGGGTCATTGATGAGCAACTTTTATCTTATTTGCAGCAACGGGCTCAGGTTGAAGCGGAGTTGGCCGCGACAGCTGATCGTGAAAAGGGGATGAAAGGAGTGCGCGAGCATCTGACTGGTTTTTTGAAAATGCCTCCCTCCCAATAGTTGTTTTTGTATCAATTAACATTTGTAATTTCTGAATAAAATGTATCCATTTTTTATCCTTTCATATGATGTAAAAAATACTCAATTTGAACTTATAAATAAAAGTTACATTTCTTTCGCGTTGTCTTGTGTTATCTCCTGCTTTCTTCTCTTTTTTGTGTTGCCGGCATGTTACTTTAGTAAGTATAGCCTGTGGATGATAGAGAGCATTCCATCTTGGACTCTTCGAGAGGTAGTGATGGCTTAGGAAGCAGATTCAGATCTGCTGCCTAAGACTTTTCAACTTTATGAGCCATGAGGGTCTCATAAAGACTATTCTCCCTACGAGTCGAAAGGATCTCGTAGGTGTATTTTCTCCTTTGGAATCGTGAGGATTCCTAAGCATGTTTTCTCTTGGGAGTCTTAAGGATCTCACAAGAGTGTTTTCTTCCTTACGAGTCGAGAGGACCCGTAAGTGATTGATGAGATTGACATTATCCGCATTTCACGGAATCAAAAGTTGCTCTGGGCATTTCCCATGGGGTCAAGATTGACTTCAGCCGTGTTCTACGGAACCAGGACTCGCTCTGGCTGTTTCCCACGGGGTCCGGAATGACTTTAGCCATGTTCCACAGGACCGGGATTTGCTCTGGACGCTTCCCACGGGGTCAGGATTGACATTAGCCGTGTTCCGCAAGGACCAGGATCCACTCTGGACGCTTCCCACGGGGTCAGAATTGACATTAGCCGTGTTCCACTAGACCAGGATTTGCTCTGGACGCATCCCACGGGGTCAGGATTGACATTAGCCGTGTTCCGCAAGGACCAGGATCCACTCTGGATGCTTCCCACGGGGTCAGGATTGACATTAGCCGTGTTCCACTAGATCGGGATTTGCTCTGGACGCTTCCCACGGGGTCAGTGTTGACATTAGCCGTGTTCCACTAGATCGGGATTTGCTCTGGACGCTTCCCACGGGTTCAGTATTGACATTAGCCGTGTTCCACTAGACCAGGATTTGCTCTGGACGCTTCCCACGGGGTCATGATTGACATTAGCCGTGTTCCGCAAGGATCAGGATCCGCTCTGGACGCTTCCCACGGGGTCAGGATTGACATTAGTCGTGTTCCACTAGACCAGGAATTGCTCTGGATGCTTCCCACGGGGTCAGGATTGACATTAGCAGTGTTCCACTAGACCAGGATTTGCTCTGGACGCTTCTACGGGGTCAGGATTGACATTAGCCGTGTTCCACAGGATCAGGATTCGCTCTTGACGCTTCCCATGGGGTCAGGATTGATATTAACCGTGTTCCACTGGACCAGGATTCGCTCTGGACGCTTCGCACGGGGTCAGGATTGACATTAGCCGTGTTCCACTGGACCTGGATTCGCTCTGGACGCTTCCCACGGGGTCAGGATTGACACTGGCCGTGTTTCACTAGACCAGGATTCGCTCTGGATGCTTCCCACGGGGTCAGGATTGACATTAGCTGTGTTCCACGAGACCAGGAGGGGTTGACTTTATCCGCATTCCACGGAGTCGGGGGTTGACTCTCAGTTGTCTGTGCACCGCCGAGTCATGGAACTGGGAACTTTGCCGCGGCTCCAATTTGCTGATGTTGCGTCTGTTGTAATGAGACGAATGTTGAGATGATCTCCAGGCTGTCTGCGAACCGTCGAGATTTGGCTTCTTTTTCTGATGGAGCCTGGTGGGAAGGTATAGTTCCCTCTTTGTTTGTGCCCCTAGATTGTATACAGGGATTGATGTGATCTCACCTGTAGGGCAAAAAGTTTTATTTTATATATTTTTCTTTCCGCGATGCTCTATCATTTCAGCTTTTATATCGCGAAAGTCGTGATTGCCCAATCATTTCGGCTATTTTTCGCGGTGCCCAATCATTTCGGCTATTTGTTTTATTTACTCGCTACTTTTTATTGCGAGTTGCCCAACCATTTCGGCTATTTTGTATGCATACATTTTTACTTGCTGATTTTGTTGCAAGTTGCCCCATCATTTCGGCTATTTCATATGCATTTATGGCTCGCTGGCTTTTCGCTGCGAGTTTTGGGATTTGACACCGATTTCGGCATGTCACGCCCCGCTTCCCGGTATACGGCGAAGGGGACGGGACCGGTCCGCTACGTATTTACTGTGAAGTAAATACGCTAAGCGTATCTAAGCAATATAAAGGTAAATCATAAGAGACAAGAGATATAAAAATAACAGCAACTTTATTTCTTAACATTCTTTTGTACAATGCATGAAAAATAAATACATCTGGAATAAAAGCGATGCCTAAACAATTGCATAACAGAAAATGAAAAATACTAAATAGAAAAAGGTACAATGTCTAGAGCTCGGGGTCTTCGAGGAACTGATCCAAGTCTTCACTGGTGGGCTCGATCTCTGCTGTGTCCAGATTACCTGACGACAATCAAAGAAGGAAGAAATAGAATGTCGTCAGCGAACAGGTCGCTCGGTAAGTCCCAAAGATAAAGGAGAATTAGAAAAAACAGAATAAGAGGTATCTTCTAAAGTTGTATAATATTATAGACTATTGTGTTTACGCTGTTATTTGTAGCTTGGTACGGAAGGATGCCAGTGTATACGAGAGGGGTCTCAGTATGCTAGAGACCAGGGCAAACGGAAAGTACAAGGAACCGTTAAGCCACAGTACAACAGCAATGGAATATAGGTTAGGTGTCTTAATCTTACTGTCTCGTGCCACTTTTAACACCTTCCGTACCAATCTACCCCTTAAACCCCGTAGTGTTTTGATTGTATTGTTGTATTGTATTGTATAGTTGGATGACTGACCAAAACCATGATATCAGTAAACAAATTGTAACTGCATAATCATGTAAATGGAATAACTGGATAATGGATGTATATCCATGGTTTGATTTAGTCAAGTTGTATAGATTGATAACTGGATTCATGGATTCATGTGTTCATATTGAATTGGAATATTATAGATTGTAGATTGTACTTGAATCATATTCAAATCAGATATAATCAGACTCAAACCCAAGTCAGACAATTAGAATGTAAATCGAAGTCCTATATTTACTAGGGTCATTAGGGTAATTTATAAAACTTGAGGGGGTTTTATGTAAAAATATTTTTATATACTTTTCAAAATATACCCCAAGTATTTATTATTCGTCTTTAGGGTTGTAATGAATGTGGATTTTATATTGTAATATTTCTAATGAAAATATCCTAATTTCAGAAATAAAGGTATTTATTTGTAATATTGGTTTTGTATGGAATTCATGGTATTTTAGTGTAAAATTTATTCTTGTGATTTTTAGAAGAAGTGGAATATTTATATCATAACAAAATAGGTATTTTAATGATAAATATACATATATTTATACAAAAATAATTTTAATATATTATTATATTCTAAAAATCTCATTTTCTTAAGATGTCGTACTTTAAATCTTTCGAGACCGAATGCTCCTTGCGGAGGTCTGAATCTCGCACTACTAAGCCCGATGATGTGCGATAAACCACACCATCCCGAACGGGTTCCCCACAATGGGTTGTAGCGGCACTTTGCAATGATTATATAAATACTAAATCCTTTAGAAAACGGTTTTATGAAGTATATGGTATTTATTAGTAAAGATGTCGATTTTTCCGTATTCTATGTTCTAGTGACAAGTTCAAATTGCCTCTTCACAACCAATTGTGGCCAGGTAACTACAAGTGAAGAAAGGAGGGATCCGCTCACGAATCACCGTGAGACGGGCCTTTTAAAGTTACCTTTCTCGCTTGCCTAGCCTAGACACCACAAAATCAGGTTTAGATAAACGACTGAAAGTTCACGACTTTCCTAATGAATGCGACAGTCCTTAATTGGATGAGTCTAGATATATTTTATTATTTCAAAAGTTATGTATTTATAAAAATGTATCAATACTAAAAGTTTTATTAAGTAAAGGGTATTTTAATGAAAAGGTTTGTTTTCTAGTATTCTAAATTTCCAAGATTATAGTACTATGTTTAGATGGGAGTGTGTGAGGAGGTAGGTCATTACCTCGTGCTCTACTTATAGTTATAGCAAGTTTAATGGAGTTCAATGTGAAATTGAAACAATGTGGTATTTAAGTGAAAAAATATGATAAATGGAAAAGTTATCATTTCATAAATTGAAACTTGATCAATCTATTTGATTAGTGTTTAATAGTCAACATGAGGAAGTTTAATCATGATTGTATTAGTGAGAAGTGAAGTTTATAAGAAAACCGAATCGGAAATCGGTTTTGTTCCAATTCCGTCGGGTTTGTAAATTCGTATTTTAGAAAAAGAAAGAGAGGTTAGAATGGGACTTACGGGTTTTCGATTACACTAGAGAGTGAGAGGGAACTAGTGGGGTCACCGATGTTGCGTCGTCGCCGGTAGTTCCTAGGACGTTCGCCGGAAGTTCAGCCGGAATTTCGTCGTAGCTTCGCCTCGAGCTTGTTTTCAAAGTACACAAGTTCTCTTGGAATTTTGAGAGAGTGGGCTCAGAAATTTGGGATGAGAGGGTAGAGGGTAGAGATGTATTTATAGGGTTAGGCTAGGGTTAGGGTAGGTGTAGGGTTTTTAATTAAAAAATGTAAAAATTTATTTTAAAAATCATTAAAAATGGAGTAAATGGGGGTTAACGGGCTCTCTGTAACCGATCTCTCTAAATGAAGCATGCAGGGGGTTTCAGAAGGAAAAGATACCCAACTTCGATGTTGGGGACTCGGCCGTCCGGCGGCGCCGGCCCGAGTCAGGTGGTCGAGGGGTGTGGGGTCGTCAAGTGTGGCTTCTGGTGTATTTAACTTTTCATATGTAGTGGGAAATTTGTGATAAATGCATGTGTAACTGTTGGTATTCTAAAGAATCAAAAACAAAATAATATTAAAAATAATGTAGGGCATGGGATTTGAACTCTGGTGGCTTGGTTCAGCAGTGCAAGGTATTACCAATGAGCTACAAGCACCTTATTGTGATTATGGAGTGAAATAAATACTTAAAGAGATATCAACAACATTAAATACTCCAAGTATACTTTGAATTTAAATCAATTCTTTGTACATTAAAAATGGAGTTGTTACACGGCATCATCATCGCTACAACTGGGATATTGCCATGAGTGAATCATCATTTGCCTTCGTCGATGTCGAATAAAGGTTGCTTTGCAAACAGGGTTAAGATCCTGTCGACTAATGCTTTTGACTTCATGAGCCGTAAAGGTCTCATAAAGGTATTTCTCCCTACAAGTCGTGAGGATCTCCTAGGTGCGTTTTCTCTTTAGGAATCGTGAAGATTCCTAAGTGTATGGCTTCTCGTAAGTCGTAAGGATCTTACAAGAGTGTTTTCTCCTTTTAAGTCGAGAGGACTTACAAGGGTTGTTCACCGTGTAAACATATCCCTAGTCACGGGTAGGACTTTGTTAGGGAAATGTTTATTCGCGCCCGTGGATTGTATACAAGGGTCAATACTGAACCACTTGTAGGGCAACATTGAAGATTGCGATGGCTTAAGAACAGGTTCAGATCCCTGTAGCTTAAGGCTTTTGAACCCTATGAGCCGTGATGGTCTCAAAGGGGAATTCTCCTTACAAGTCGTGAGGATCTCGTAAGTGTAATTTCTCCTTAGGAATCGTGAGGATCCCTAAGTGTGTTGCTCCTTTGTGAGTCGTAAGGATCTCACGCAGGTGGTTTCTCCATACAGGGTCGAAAGGACCTTGCAAGTGTCTTTTAACGAGATTGCGCCCTTTCGGGTTTTCACAAAACTCGCCGGTAGCCCTGCTGTTTTTACTCACGGAGCCCTTTCAGGTTTTCATCCGTGCCCATTTTGCTTATGGACATACCATTTTCTTTTTTTTCTTTTTTTTTATGTCAGCCTTGGGATGCTGCGGTTCGTAGTAGTTTATCGACGTTTCGGTCAACAGCCAGTTTTAGGACACAGTGGTCCATCGTTAGTTTGAGGACGTTTCGGTCCTTCATTAGTTTTAGGACTTTTCGTTCCGTCGTTAGTTTTAGAACATTTCGGTCCGTCGTTAGTTTTTAGGACATTTCGGTCCGTTGTTAGTTTAAGGACGTTTCGATCCGTTGCCAGTTACTACTTATAATGTTTGGCCTTAGGAAGATAGCGAGCGGACATAGGTGTCGTCATCTATCGTTGACCTAAGCCACGACTCGTCAGGCGTGGTATTTTTTTAGGAAACGACCGTTTATTGGCCTAAAAGGTCTTTCACCATGCATGTCCATGAGTAGAAAAGCCCCATCCTGGTAAACTTTGTCTATGATATACGGGCCTTCATAGTTCGGCTCGAATTTCCCCCGCTTGGCACGATTGGGGATCATAGGTCTTTTGACCACTAACACGAGTTCGCCTTGGCAGAATGTTCTCGGCCTAGTCAACCTCTCGTATGAGCGCGTCATTTTCGCTTTGTAAGCCTCCAGATTTTGTTGTGCCATGAGCCGAGTTTCATCGAGGGCATCAAGTTCCTCAAGCCGAAAATGAGCATTTTCTTCGTCTGTTAGCTCGTAGTGAACCGCCACTTGTAGAGAGGGTAACTCTATCTCGAGGGGGAGTACCTCTTCTGTGCCGAATATCAATGCATACGGCGTTGTGTTCGTGGCCGTTTTGAACGTAGTTCGATACGCCCAGAGAGCTTCATGCAGTCTCTCATGCCAGTCCTTCTTATTTCGAGACACCGTCTTTTTCACGATCTTCGTCAAGGTCTTGTTGAAAGCCTCAGCTAGACCGTTAGCTCGGGGATTATAGACCGAAGAGTATCTCCAGTCTATGTTATGTTGTTGTGCGAAGCGGCTGATCTTGTGGCTTCTATACTAGCCCGTTATCGGAGATAATTTGTCGCGGAGTGCCGAACCGATAAATGACGCGTGTCTTAAAAAAATGGAGAATATTCTTTGTCTTCACTTCCCTTAGCGGTACTACTTCTGCCCACTTGGAGAAGTAATCAGTTGTCGCCAAAATGAATCGATGTCCTCTGGACGATGCTGGTTCGATGGGGCCGATTATATCAGTTCCCCACATTTCGAACGGCCAGCTAGCTACCGTTGGATGTAGCGGATTTGGATGTTGGTGGATAAAATCCCCGTGAATTTGGCACGAGTGGCACTGCTTCACGTATTCGAGACGGTCTTGGATCATCGTGGGCCAATAGTAGCCCATCCTTTTAATCTTCAGTTTCATTTTCGGCCCGGCTTAGTGAGAACCACAGAGTCCGTCGTAAGTTTCTTGAACAACTCTCCTGGCCTCTTCAGGTTCCAGGCATCTTAGCCACAGAGAATCAAATGATCTCTTATACAGAGTATCATTGACGAAGGCAAAAGATAGAGCTCGTTTCATGAGCTGATGTCTTGACGACGCATCTTCAGGTGCTTGACGGGATTTGAAGTAATCTATAAAGATTTCTCTTCCATCCTTAACCTTTTCCTGATCTTTACTTGTAGGGTCGTCTATTCGGTAGCTCCCTTTTCTTCTGACGACTCCGGAGATATTTCTTCCGGTGCAAGAACCCGATGACTTTGCACAATGATCCTCACGTTATCGAGGTTCTCGTCGGCCAGTTCTTTAGCGAGCTTGGCTAATGCATCCGCCTTGCTATTTTCCGCATGCGGTATACTTTCCAGGGCATAGGCAGGGATTTGAGTCAGCAGTTTCTGCACTCTCTCGCCATATTTTACCAACTCTGGTTTGCATGTTTGATAGTCGTCGTTTACTTGACTAACGATCAGTTGGGAGTCTCCGTATATGAGGAGGTTTTCAATTCCCATGTCGACAGCGATCTCAAGACCTGCTATCAAAGCTTCGTATTCGGCTTTGTTATTTGTCCTCGGTTCTGTTAAGGAGAAGGTGAAGCACAGTATCCCTCCTTGTGGAGTCACGAAGATGAGGCCCACCCCGGATTTGATTATGGGGGTGCTTTATTTGCGCTTCTTCATGGAAGATGCCCCAACGAAGTAGAGTTCCCATCGGGTGTCACTCTCTCTTCTCTCACCGTCGATCGTGTCAAACGCGTACTCGTCGGGTAATTCGCAGTTCAAAGGAGAGTCGGCGGGTATCGGATGTTCAGCGAGGAAATCGGCAATAGCCTGTCCTTTCACTTCCTTGAAGGGTCTATATATCACCGAGAATTCCATTAAGAGCAGGGCCCATTTAACGAGCCGTCCCGTTAATATAGCCTTTGACATCAAATATTTGAGAGGATCCACCTTCGATATGAGACGGACCTCATGTGTCAACGCGTGGTGTCTGAGCTTCATTATTGCGAAGATCAACGCTATGCAATGTTTTTCAATGGGGGAGTAGTTGCTTTCTGCCCCTAGGAGAACTCGACTCAAATAGTAGAGAGCTCTCTCCTTCCCTTGATCGTTCTCTTGTGCCCATAGCGCGCCTAAAGAACCCTCAAGGGTGGTTGTATACAGAATGAGGGGTTTTCCCTTGACCGGAGCAGTCAGCACCGGTGGATTCTGCAGGTATTGCTTAATTCCGTCCAGTGCACTTTGGCATTTGTGATCCCAGACGAACGGAGTTCCCTTCTTCATTAGGTGACTGTAAGGACGGCACTTGCCGGAAAGATTGGATATAAATCGCCGGATATACGCGAGCTTTTCTTGGAGAGACCGCAGTTGCTTGAGAGTCCTTGGCGGAGGCATTTCCATGATCGCCTTGATCTTCGACGGGTCTATCTCGATGCCTCGGTGTCGGACGACGAATCCTAGAAACTTGCCCGAGGAAACTCCGAATGCGCATTTGAGAGGGTTCATCTTCAAGTTGTATTTCCGAAGGCGCTGAAACACGATCTTCAGAAGCTCTAAATGCTCCTCGCATGATTTGCTTTTAACTATAAGGTCGTCGATATAGCATTCGACGATTTCATGTATGAGGTCATCGAAAATCTTCGTCATAGCCCTCTGATAGGTGGCACTGGCGTTCTTTAGACCGAAGGGCATCACCTTGTAGAAGAATATGCCCAAAGGGGTCCGGAAAGCGGTATGCTTCTGGTCCTCGGGATGCATCTTTATCTGATTGTATCCTGATGAGCAGTCCATGAAGGAGAAAACTTCGAGAGTGGACGTATTATCTATCATCAGCTCGGTGACCGGTACTGGAAAGTCGTCCTTCGGGCAAACTTTGTTGAGATCCGAAAGTCCACACATATGCGCACCGTCCCATTTTTCTTCATCACTGGGACAATGTTGGTGATCCAATCAGGGTACTGAACCTCCTGGATAAAGCCGGAGTCGATTAGCTTCTTGACCTCGACGTTGATGTTCATCTCAAGCTCAAGACGCATCCTTCTCGGTGCTTGTTTAATTGGCTTGACGTCCGGAGATATTGCCAATTTGTGCACAGCAATTCCTGGATCTAGTCCCGGCAACTCGAAATAGTTCCATGCGAAGCAATCATTATACTGCATGAGCACGTCTTTAAGTGTAGCCTCCTTTTCTTCAGACAACAGTTCACTGACGAATGTCGGCCGCGGGTCACTTGCCGTCCCCAAGTCAATTTTCTTGAGGTTATCTGCAGTAGTATGTATTCCATCTTCCAGCTCTTTTGGCGCCGGTGGAAACTCTGAGATCGCCTCGTCATCATCGTTTTCAAAGCACCAAGGGAGATCAGCCATATCTTCGCATATTCCTTCTCCTGACATCGTTATCATGTGATAGGTGCGAGATCACTTCCAAGACCGATGTTGATCCGGCTCTACTCTCATGGCTTTGGGTTCATGCTTCTGCGGCGGGGTTACCCTCCAACTGCTGGATAGAGCGAACCTACCTTGCTGATACTGGTCTTCTACCCAATCTTTGAATGTGAAGCTGTCTTCGAAAGAATGTCCTATCGCTCGGTGATAGGAGCAATAGTCTGGATGATGAACCTCACCTGCTTGCTCGGGGTGCTTGGACTCCGGGAGCGTCATCATCTGATGTTTTATGACAAGATCGAATATCTTCCTTGTCTTGTCTTGGGGAAAAGAGTATCCTCGGTTCATCTTCTTTACAAGGGACGAATCTAGGCTGCTCGATTCTCAATCGCGTGGCTTCTCGGTCCCGCTTTGTCGCTGTCGAACGCTTTTTCCGTTCTTGGGTTTATTTCTGCCTCTGCGTCGGGTCTTTTGTATGACGGGCTGGCGACGAAGGGCATCGTCACTTTCTGCAGCCTGCTAAAGGAGGCGCTGCGTTCTAGCTTTCTCGTAGATGGTCATTTCGCGATTATGGTCATCTCGAACCTTTTGACCTGCTTCCCTTATAAGCTTGTCCATTTGTTCTTCGAACGACAGGCTTGGCATTTTCACGATGGGAGCTCGTTTTGGTTCAGGGTTAGTATCTTCCCACAGAGCATCTCCTTCTTCATCGAAGTCATGTATGATGTAGCAGCCGCGGAATCACTCCCGTTTCTTGGATTGAACATATCTAAGCCTAATCGTTTCCATCCTCCCGTTGGGCAATTTTCGCTGAGTTCCAGGGACGTTCTAGATCCTGTTATAGAACTGGGCTTGTCAAGCAGTCTGTTTGAAGGGTACGCCTTGACGCCTCAACAGTCTTTTTAATCCGTCCGTGTAGTATCTGGGTAAACGGATGGGCTGGAGCCTGTCAAGTGTAGAATCCGCACCATGCCAAATTTTTTTCTCCACTTTGGTCTCCCCGGACCGGTAGAATAGGATCGCCTTTTCAGCCTTTCGCCTGGGGGGACATAGAATGTCTGCAGTTCTTGCACATTATAAGTTTTAAGTGCATCGAGCTCTTTGTAATGCTCTTACGGAACCATGCCAACCTGCAAGCTTGGATCATCATCAGCGAAGGCTTGTATCGACGGCCGAGCAGAGAATACGGCATTGACCTCATCTTCTGAATCGCTGCCGAAGACCAGAATAGGGGTGGACGGTCCCGGCTTGTTGCATTGGGGCGGCCCTGAATAAACTGTTTCTTCTTCCTCCTCGGTATCACTCCCGAAGACCAGAATAGTAGTGATAGCTTTGTTCTCGTCCTCCGGTTTGCGACATCTTTCTGTGTATTCGAAGTCTGGCTGGAAGTACTTGGCATCCTCATATTTGCGGACTTCGTTGAAGTACTCGAGACCATCTTTGAAGTACTTCATACACTGATGTTGTGTGGAAGGGATAATATTGCACTCTTGTAACCAAGGCCGGCCGAGCAAAGCGTTATAGCAGGTCTTAGCGTAAATGACGTGAAATTTGATGTCAGTGACTAGCAGCCCAAAGCGCAGCGTCAGTATCACAGACCCGAGAGTCCGTGATGACTGGGAGTCAAACCCGGAGATAGTGATCTTATCCCGAGCGAGGTGTTGAACGCTCATGCATATCTCCTTCAACACTCTTACATTAAGAAGGTTGACGGAAGACCCATTGTCGACCAGGATTTTGCCTATCTTGATATCATGACTGTATTCGGAGACATAAAGGGGACGGTTATGTTCGCACGTCCCGAGGAGGAGATCTTCATCGTCGAAGGTGATATCGGCTGTGTGCACTTCTTCCAGCTCATCCTTCATCTTTACTTCGGCTAGGAAAGCTTGAAATTGGTCAGGCTCTTGCAATGTCTTGATCAAAGAATCTCTCGCCTCCTTAGATAGCAGAAGGGCGTCGAGAATGCTTAGCTGTGAGGGTATCTTCCTCAGGTGTGCCAGAACGTTGTAATCCACTTTGTTTTTCTTGGGTGGATCCTTGGTTGTCAGCTCTTCGACGGATTGGTCATCGAGTGTGATATCCTCAGGGACCTTTTCTTTTCCCTTGTCCTTTTTGTTCGACCCCTTGTTTACGGGTCTAAGATTCTTTTCAGGTAATGTGCGATTGCGCAGCTGAATGTTCTCACAGCTCTCCGGTTCTTCCTCTTTTTCTGAGGTGGATTCTTTGAAGAAAGGGCCGAGGGCTATTTCTTCGTCAGAGTCGCTCCCAAAGGTAAGAACTTGCGATCGCCTGCTATCAACCATGTGACAGTTGTCGGCAGCTCTTCCACGTTCGTCTGTCGCATTTTTCCGCTGTCGACGAGCTTCACGCTTCATCCTCTTGAAGTGCCGCCTGTGAGCGACATATCCTTGCCACCATTCTTTAAAGGCGTTGCATTCTTCAGTAGGGTGTGAGATCTTCTGATTATATAAGCAGAAGTTAGGATGTTTATCCGCTTCATCAGGAGTGTTTCCTTCGGAGGGTGGCAGCTTCATTCCCATCGATATGGCTTTGGCGAACCTTTTCCTCGTTTTGAACCTACTTTTATTTGCGGCGGATGTACTTTGATTTGGTGGAAGTGTTTCGACCCTTTCGTCCAGTCACCGGCGTCTGGCCTTTTCAAATACGGCCATCTCGCGCTCTCGATCAGCTTTGCTTTTAAGAAGAGCTTCATTCAGGAATGCATCAATCATTTCATCTGATGGTCCTAGAAGTTCCGGCTCAGGATCTGCCCCTAGTTTCTCTGCATCCAGAGCTTCTTCACCGTTTATTAACGAGTGAGAGATCACATGACAGCTTGCCACATAATCATCAGGCTCATCCGACGAGTCTTCTCCATTGTCATCATCTCCGTCCTCAAGGACGTGGCTGAGAAATTCTTGGAGTGTGACTGGAGTTCGCGCCTTCTGGTTATATTCTTCCAGCGCGTCGATATGTTTTTGCAGGTCCGTGCGCTTGTCATCATGCTTCACGGGCTTTTTAGTCTTCTTCTTCTTCTTCTTCTTCTTCTTCTTCTTCTTCGAAGACTTTGACGGCTGGGTGTGAGCGGTTTGACTATCACCACCAATTTTTGGAGTTGGGCGCGGTTTCAACATTCCCTCAATGATTTCGGGTTCCAGTGGATTTTTCCATTTGATCGCCGGGCATGCTTGGAGATCCTTCGGCATTCTTTTCGTCTTGGCTGAAAGAACGACCTCCCATGGAGCTTCTTCTATAAAAGAGCATGATGCCCCCGGTGTGTCCCCCCTTTTAAGAGCGTGCGGCTCCGGCGGGCTTACTTTCCAATTCTCGGACAGTGCGAACTTGCCTTGTTGGTATTGGTCTTCAATCCAGCCTTTAAAGACGAAGCAATCTTCAATTGGATGGCATGTCGTTTGGTGAAGGGGAAATAATTGGGATTATTAACCTCACCGGGTTGCAATGGGCATTTTGGATTCGGCAAATTAATGAGCCTGTTGCGCACCGCCAGCTCGAACAATCACCTCGTTTTGTCCCGGGGAAACGAATAAGGGCGCTTTATTTTCTCATTATAGAATCGCCGTCTCTCGTCTAGGTGATCAGTTAATTTTAGACCACTGGGCTGCTGTTGAGCATTGGCGATGAAGGTCGCTTTCCCTTTCTCTTTTTCATTCCGCGGCTCCGGCTTCGAAGAGGAAGGCCTGTGGCCCATCTGGTCCATTTGGGCCAGCTTATCAATCAAGGACTGGAAAGTGGTTGGCTTGAAAAACATCATGAATTGGGAGATGGTCGCTTGAGGATCAAGAGTGCTCACGAACATGCCCACCGCAGGCGCTTCCTCGATGCGCTGCTCGCACTTCGACCATAGATTCCGCCATCGTATTGCGTATTGCACCCACGTTTCGCCTGGCTTCACCCTGGCGTTAATTAGTGCGGTAATCGGAGTACGCTCGCTGGCGCTTGCGAATCTCTGTGTAAATAGAAGCTCTATCTCCGCAAATGTCTTGACAGAGTCATTCGGGAGTTCAGAGTACCATTCGAACGCTGTCTCCGACAAGCTGCCGAAGAACTGGCGAAGTAGCAGTTTATCGTCACCTCCAGTGTTTCCACATAGAGCCCTAAACTGGGCGACATGCTGGTGGGGATTGCCCGTCCCTTTATATACATGGAATTTAGGGATCGTATATCCCGGCGGGTACCTTATTTGGTCATACCAGCCCGGATAGGGTCGTCTAGTCTTAACAATCTGTCGGCCGCTTCATTCGCCTGGTGAACTCGTATTTGTTGAGCGATGTAGTCATCCAGAGCGGCCTTGGAGATGGTCTCCTCCTTGGCCGCTGAAAGAGCCGGAGGAGGGTTCGATGTCTCCCCTCTGTCGTCTTCAATGATAATCGGGGGTCTTCAGCTGGAGATTCCGGCTGTAACATCATCCCGGCCATGTCTTGGAACAAAAGAGCCATTCGTTTTATGTTGGCCGCCTGCTCAGTGGCCTCTTTTTCTTTCCTCTCAAGCATTCTTCGGAGGAATTCAGCATCAGTTTCTTGTTCCTGACGCTGCTCTGAGGTCTCTGGATTTTCTTTCGGCCCAATGAGTGTGGCCATTGCAGTCAGCATCTCCTGATGTTTTTTCTACTGTTGCTCCTGAGCCTTTGCTATCGATCGGGTAAGCGGTCGATGACCTGTAGAAGCACGGCTTTCCACTTTTCCGAAAGCCATATAAATGGTATGTGTTACCATGCCCCCAGACTTGGGGCGTTTAGATTCAGCGTCCTTGCGGTTCGCCGCGGTCACAGGGGCTTTCTCCGGCCTCTTTCTCTTGTGAGCGGTTGAAGTTGAGGGAGCCGTTGCAGCGAGCACCCAGACGGATGACATCTTCTGTGGTACCACGGGATGGCTCTTTTCTTGCCGAGCTTTAATCTTCTTTGGTCGGCGAGAGTAGTCCTGGTCAATCACCGATTCCTGGACCTGTCGCCAGACTTTGTAAATTTTGGAGGACAGCCACTGAGGGGGCTGCTCCGGCTTCTTTTCCGTAGCATTCTCCAGAGGTGGAGGATATTTTTTCAGCATAGCAGTTGGAGACTTCTTGCGAACCCTCCTAAGCGGAACCCTCCTAAGCGGTTCAAAGTTGTTCCCAGTCGGAACAGCGGCATCGATTTCCACTATGGGAGCTGACGGAGTCAGTCCAGAAGGGGAGCTGCCCCCAGCCTTCCTTAATCGGCGCTAGTAACGACGGCGAGCATGTCGTGCGGATGGAGTTGGTTCAGCTATAGGGGTGACTTCCTTGTGCCCCCTATGTTGGTCAAAAGTTGTCGTTGTCAGCCTCTTGAAGACCGATGTCCGTTGAGAAGTAATGTCCAATCTGTCAAAGACAGACCTCTGGGTAGGGGAAGCAGCTTTGAGGACTCGCCTGGAGCGGGAGCCGGAACAGTCAGTCTTGTGAAGACAAACCCTTTGGCAGGAGAAGCTGCCTTGACGACTTCACGAGCAGAAATGGATATCCGTTTAGGGATAACCCTTTCTGGTATCGTGGGCTTCTTCACGGGCCCGTTGGAGCTTTGGTCCAGTCTGTCAAATACTGAGGCGTTGGAGCTGGACGACCCGTTGAGAGGGGACGCAGTAGTTGTGAGTCGATCAAAGACCGACTTTTTTGGGGCTTCTTGCGACAGCAGCGGGGCATTGAAGCTCATCGGGGGGAGCATGGTTCCGAAAAATAGCCCAGTGGTGGCCTGAGTTACTCGCTCCACCGGCATCTTGAACAGGGAGGCCGCTTGGGGCCCGTAGGTTACACCTCCAGATGAGGCGGAACAGAAGTTGCAGTTGCAGTTAGAGCAATTGGAGGCCATTGATATTCTTTTTTCTGCACGGGAGCAAAACCAAATCTTAGTACCTCGAACCTAAGGGCAGTCATATTAAACCGCGATTCGTTCGCGAACACGACACACGAAGTGTGGAGTGGAAAGAGGAAGATGTCCCACCGGGCGTGCCAGAATCTGTTCCTCTCTGAAACACAGAGACGCGACCGCGCAGATCCGTCTTGCCTGAATTTAGGGGCAGATGCTAATTGGTGCTATCCGTCCACCTCTCCGAAAATGCCAAGTTGATTTATGGCACCGTATATCGAAGGTTTAGACGGATGCGGCCGATGTAGCAGACTTCGTCAGATTCCCCCTCGTTGAGGGGTTTTTGATTGTGGGGACGCTCTTTCCTGCAGGCGCAAGCCCCTGCAGTTAATTACGCTACCGCATCGCGGTAACCACTTTCTCTTTTCCAGATGGTCACTTCGTGTCGTGGGTGTTTGTTTGTTTTTTGTTTCCCGTGGATTGTATACTGAGACTAATTTATGTTGTCGTCCGTAGGACGTGGATTAGTCCAAATCCGTATCTTCTTAGATTTGGGTTTGGGGTTGGGTTTAAGAATACGTTAGTCTCATTTGAGACTAAGATCAACTTAAACGTATGCTAAGGATACGTTAGTCTAATTTCAGACTAAGATCAACTTAACGGGATCGTTTAGATCCAACAAGAGAGCATTTAGGCTCTACTGTTTAGTTTAGGGACATTACGGTCAATTACCAGTTTAAGGACATGGTGGTCCAAGGTTAAGGACATCATAGTCCGTGGGTTTAAAGGGACCCCACAGCCGAGGTTAAGGACATCATAGTGTGTGGGTTTAAAGGGACCCCACAGTCCGAGTTTAAGGACATCATAGTCCATGGGTTTAAAGGGACCCCATAGGCCATGGAATGATTGGTTATCGGGACCCGTCACATCTCTGAAGACGTTAAAGGATTGCAACGACAAATATCAGAGGGGTTTAGAGATGTACCCTTGAACCAATTTTGGTTGAGATCTGTAGTCCAATTTGGGGTTAAGATCTGTTAAAAGATTTATGAGCATATGGGCTCAATTTATCTGAGTTGAGGACTTATGGCCGAGCTTGGGCTAAGTCCAATCAGGTTAAAATGTTTAACATTAATTTTGGGTTGTTGAGCCTTTATTTGGGCTTGGCCCTGACAGTGTTTTTGTCTTTTACTGAATGCTGAGCATTCTTCATAGCTCTGGGCTTTATTAAAGAACAATTTATGTTCTATCAGCGCAACACATGGTGCGCTTGGCGCTTTGCGCCAGTCAAAGAGAGCGGTGTGCTTCTGCCGAGTAGCGCACACGTGAGGGACACGTGTTGCGCTTAGCGCCAAGCGCCAGATGATGGGCGCATTGCGCCAGTTTATGAGCGCAGAGCGCTAGTTTATGAGCGCATTGCGCTATTAGTTAGTAGTGCACACGTGAGGAGCACGTGGTGTGCTTGGCGCTGAGCGCCAGTCCATTAGCGCAAAGCGCTAACTGTTAAGTGGTGCCTACGTGAGGGACACGTGTCGCACTTGGCGCAGAGCGCCAGTCCATGAGCGCAAAGCGCTATTTCAAGAGCGCAAAGCGCTAAATGTTAAGTGGCGCCTACGTGAGGAACACGTGTCGCGCTTGGCGCTGAGCGCCAATCAATGAGCGCAGTGCACTATGTTTGGAGCGCTGAGGCTCTTTAAAATTAAGAGCGCCAAGGCTGTGCAGCGCTTTGCGGTAGATGTGAAGAGCTGGAGTGCTTCTTTTATGCAACTTAGATCAGTTTGCGCCCTGAGAATTAAATTCTCTTTTTATAAGAGACTTTGTCTCAAGGTTCTAAGAACAAAGTTCTTATTTTATAGGAGATGTTTCAATCTCTTATTTTGGTGAAAGGCTTTGCCTTTATGGATCTGTGATCCTAAGAGAATTGAATTATTCTCCCCTCTTTTTATGATGAGATGTTCATGATCTCTGAAAGACAATTTGTCTTATAGATCAATGATCTGTGAGAAGAATTATGTTCTTCTTCTTATTTCAAGATGAGATCTTTTGATCTCTTTGTAAAAGACCTTGGTCTTGTAGATCTATGATCTTTAAGGAAGTGAATTCTTCTTCTTCTTTTTAATCATGAGATGATTTCATCTCTGTTCCCTGATTAAAAATCAGGGATTTCCTCAAAGAGGAATCATGTGTTCACACGTGACCAAGGGTCGTGTGTTGACACGTGATCTATTTATAAGGTTAAAATCTAAGCAAACAGAATCATAAACAAGCGGCTGAAGGAGGACCCAACTGGGGGTCACGTGCTCACACGTGACCAATGGTCACGTGTCAACACGTGATAGTTAAAAACAGAAATAAAAGCGAGCGGCTGAAGGAGGACCCAACTTGGGGTCACGTGCTCACACGTGACCAATGGTCACATGTCAACACGTGATAATTAAAGCAGAAATAAAAACGAATGGCTGAAGGAGGACCCAACTGGGGGGTCACGTTCTCACACGTGACCAATGGTCACGTATCAACACGTGATGGTTAAAACAGAAGCATAAATAAGCTGTTGAGAAAAGGACTCAATTGGGGATCACGTGCTCACACGTGACCAAGGGTCACGTGCCAGCACGTGACAGGCTTTGAAAGCCTTACAGTTTAATAGAATTAAAGTTTTAAATTTCTCTAAATTCTTTCCAAATGGGAAAGGATTAGGGAGAACCGTTGGATTAAAAATCCAGGGGTGATTAAATATCACCAATTTATGGAAAAATCTTAGACAAGGAAATATTTCCCTAAATCTCACAGAAAATAACAAACAGAATATCTTTGGACTGAAAATCCAACGGTGAATAAAATTCACTGAATGATCTAAAGGCTCATATTAATTATGAAAACAAACAAAATCTTTCAATGAAAGATTCATTAAATAAATTGATTCTTTTCCTTCTCCTATAAATATGAGCCGAGAAGAAAAGAAAGGGAGGAATTTTTTATTTTGGAGATATAGAGTTTTGGAATCTTGAAATTTCAGAGAGAAAAGAGAGGAGAATTTAATTCTCAACAAAGAAAACCCTAGGTGAGGAAAGAAAGGGAATCAAAACTTCAAACAGAGAATTCAATTCTCAAAATCTAAGAGTTTAACTCTTCTGCAAAAGAACTTAGTTCTTCCTCTAGTTGAAGATCTGCAGAAGCACATCTCCCCATAGGTTGAGAATTTAATTCTCATCGGGTTGAGATCCTGCCATGCAGATCCAAAACTTAGAGGGGGAATTGAGTTTAGAGAATTTAATTCTCTCAAAACAAAACTAGGGTTTAACCCTAATCGAGAATTCAATTCTCCTAAAATTACAGGAATTTAATTCCTTCAAGATAGACAGAACTAGGGTTTAACCCTAATTGAGAATTTAATTCTCTCAAATTCACAGGAATTTAATTCCTCTTAAAATGAAATTAGGGTTTCACCCTATACAAGAATTTAATTTTTTTTTACATATATGGGAATTTAATTCCTCTAAAAGTAATTAGGGTTCAACCCTACATAAGAATTTTATTCTTCATATATAGGAATTTAATTCCTCCAAAATCATGATTAAGGTTTAACCCTATAAAAGAATTCAATTCTTAAAAATAAAGAGACTTAAGAGATCTCTGTGCATGAAAAGAATCAAGGTTACGTGGCCCCACGTGACCCCTGAAGAGATCCCCAAAAATGAGAAGGAAAAAGCTCTGAGGCAACGCCTCACGTGCTCCCACGTGACTTCCAAAACACAGAAAGAAAAAGAGAATGAAATGAAGGCTTTGAGCACTCTCACGTGTTACCACGTGACCCCTTAGCAAACGCTTTAACAGTCAGCGCATAAATCCCCATCACGTGTCAACACGTGATGCTCAAAATAAAAAATAAAAAGTGTTTACCACTTAATTGCAGAACGAGGTAAAGGGATCTGGTCCCACCTTTGGGCGCCCTCACGTGTCCACACGTGACCCCTCTTTCTTTAGTGTTTAACACTAAATTGAAGATTATATTTCCAGTGTTTAACACTGATTGTTTTTTAGTGTTTGACACTAAATTGAAGATTATATTTTCAGTGTTTAACACTGATTGTCTTTTAGTGTTGAACACTAATCTGAGAGTTCTATCTCCAGTGTTTAACACTGCTGTTCTCTAGTGTTTAACAATACTTTTAGCCGAATTAGCTAATTTTCCAGAGGCAAAAGACTCCCCCTTAAATGAATCTCAAAATTGAAGAAATCAAAGATGAAAATGTTTAGCATTGCTGAATAATATGGGCTTAAACCCAGACAATTGTCTAATGGACCAACAGAGGGCCAACACTTCAAACTTAATTGTACTTAGCCCAAGTCGGCCATAAGTCCTTAATTCAGACTTAACTGAGCCAATGTGCTCATAATATAATTAATTGGTCTTAGTTCCAAACTGGGCTATAGATCATTTAATCCACCTTGGTTCAAGGGTACATCTCTTCACTCCTTTGATATTTGTCGTTGTAATTCCTCAACGTCTTCAAAGAGGTGACGGGTCCCGACAACCATACATTTCACGGACTGTGGGGTCCTTAAACTCACGGACTATGATGTCATTAACCTCGACCATGATGTCTTAAAACTAACAACGGACTGTGGGATTGATCGCACGCTTTTGGCGTGTCGGATGTTCAAAGTTCTAAAGTTTACCACGATCAGGACGGTGTCGCTATGCAGCTAGCCGGTTGAGCACGGGTCGATCCACAGGGAGATGGTTGTATTTCCGTTCTTGTCTTAGACGAGTCAATAAAGAATGAGTATATGTTTGTTCAAGTCTAACCTATGTGTTTTATTTGCAAGTATAAAGTTGTTAAGAAAAAGATACGAGATTGTAAGCTAAAGAAATCCGTACTTAAAACCTTTGAGCCGAGTCTTGACCAATTGAAGCTAGAGCAATCGGCAACAACGTGGATTAGGGGATTTAAGCTCGGTATTCGTGGAATACGGCTTATTTACCCTTGTCCTTCCGTTCTTGTCTCTTGCTTTCGCCTCCGGCCAAAACGAACGCAATCGGTCGCAGTTAGGAATCACCGTTACCTTGTTAGGGTAGGGTGCCTAACGGAGCGCTTGCATATCGTTTGGGCGGAGTTCAATGGAAAATAACGGGAAAAGGAAATGAGCAAAGAAACGTTAACTTACAATATCGTATTGATTCTTAACAACAACAATAATTACAACCATTCACAAAAAGAACAAAAAAGAGCAAAAGAAAAGAAAAGATTACAAGTAAGTAAGGGCATGGAATTTAAGTGCATGAAAGTAAAGCAAGGTAATAAAAAGCAAGAAATAAATAAGCAAGAAAAAGAACTAGAAACTAGAACTCAAGACAAGCATGGGATCAATAGCCAACCCTTAAACTTGCAAGCTCAATCAAGAGGGTGCAAGATCAAGAGAAGGGTAAAGAACTCATGTGAAATGAAGCACTAATTCCATAACAAGATACAACCCTTGAAATCAATAACAAACCCTTAAACTTTCAAGCTCAATGAAGAGGTTGAAAGATCAAGAGAAAGTAAGGATCTCAAGGGGAAGCTAAAACAAAAGAATGATACAAAAAACCTCATCTTCATTTCATCATCCACTCAAAAAGCTCTCACTACAATTTTCATGGAGGAAAGAATGAAGAAGAAGAAGAAGAAAACTAAAACTAGCAAAAAGAGACTTAAGAATTTAACACCTCTGGTTTGGCTCAGATCTGGGGTATTTATAGGAGGAGAAATGGAAACCTAGGGCAAGAATCTGGCACAATATGAAAGTACCAAACTACCCCCAGAAAACGACAGAGAGAGGAGACTAAATGGCCGTGGTTCCGCGGCCTAGACCCCCTATTGGCCGCGGAACCGCGGCCGTATAGTGGACTTGGGTCGTAGGGTTTTGTAGTAATCCCTGGTTTGATGTTTCCTCATGTTTGCCAACTTTAAATTGCACAAAATCTTCCAGAATATCTTCAGATTTCTTAGTCCAAGATTGCATTATTTTCTTCACTTTTGACTTCTATCTCCCTCGAGCTCCGCGCACCCATTGATTCTTGTGCAGCCCCCCTCGTGCTCTGTGCTTGTCCGAGACACGAATGACCACTGTCATATGTCATGTCTCTGGAACTGGTACTCGGCACTGGACGGATATAGATGAACGGAACCCGGCTTTTATCTGCTGTCAACAGATGTTCTGCTTTTGGCGTAACTGTGGAGATTTTGTCTTGATTTGCAATATTTGTACTGGAAACCTGTAATCTGTAAATATGTAAATATGTAACAAATAAGGATTAAAAGCACCTACCTATAAACACACGAGCGTAAGAATGGGCGGTATAAAATGCAATATTCTGTTATGAACAAATACCCCCAAACTTAACTTTTGTTCGTCCCGAGCAAAACCAATTATTTACAAAAATAAAATCCTAACCGCACTTTCGCAGGGAACGCGATTGCACTGAGCACGTGCAACAAGCCGTTAAACCTCTAGGTGTCCCCAGTAGGAAGAGTGCTGTCTCCTGAAGGTTTTCAGCGGATTACACCCACAAAATCCCGTCAAGCTAGTGTCATAAGTTAACGTTGATTTTACTCTTACAGTTTAGTTAGAAACTCTATCATCCTAAGGTAGAAATATCCAACCCTTATTTTCACACCTCCTATCTATTTAACCTTGGTTCTCCTGAGTTTTCCTTCTAAAGTGCGGCCTCAAATCAGGGATTTTTATCAACTTTACAGAAAACACAAGTCTTATTCTTTATTTCTATCTTTTATCCAAACATCGATTGTATACCCCTACGTGTGTGTATATTTGCACCCCTACACTCAAGAATTCAATTCAAGCTATAATACCCTTGCCCTAATACCTAATACTACTTCTTTTCACTAAGGATGGACGGATTTGCTCACACACCTTTCATGCGACTATTAATGCTTCTTGAGGCACTAACGACCGATTACTGAATGTGTGAACTTTAAAGCGTAAATAGCAGTTTCCAGGTCTTGACTTTATTCTATTTTTCTTTTTCTTTTTCTTTTTTTTTCTTTTTCTTTTTCAAGACCGGATATATTTTTTTCAATATTATCTTTAGGTGTTTAGCTTTAAATACCGTTTTTTCTTTCATACTAGGCTTTCAGGCAAGAGTATTTCTAGGTATCCTCTACTATCCCAAGTTTCAATGTACGTGTAAGTGCAGTTGTAGGGTATATACTTTCTAAATTTGAACTCAAGAAAAGAAACTATTTTTCAGACTTATCCTTCAGTAAAGCTTCAATACTTTCCCCTCATCTTGACTTAACTCAAGAACTGAACTCAAAAATTGTAAGGACGTATACTTACCAAAGTTAGACAGAATGAGGGTTATTTTTTAGGGTTTTCAATTTCTAAGCCTAGAATTTAGTTATTTCTATCATATCAACTAAACTTTCGGAATAAAGATCTAAGTTACCCTATTAGCTAACTTGACGACAAAGTTTTTATATTTTTTTGGAGAATTTTCGATTTTTATGGGTTTTTAATAAGGTATGCAAATGCAAAATATACAAATGAATGCGAAGGAAGAAAACTTAACGGGCACACCCCCAAACTTAAACTTGACAGTGCCCTCACTGTCAGGCTATACCAAGAGGGTCAAAATTGCCGGCGCTCCCTAAAAACAAATTATATACAACAAACAAAACTAAAAATATATACACAAAAAGGGTTCCCCCCAAACTTAAGTGAAACAGTGTTTCCACTGTTAAGCGATGAAGTTCAGGATTAGGGGGGAAAGAATAGTGTCAAGCTATACAAGGCTTTACACAGGCCAAAAGTTAACACCAACCATTCAAAGATTTTATCGTTATAATGTGCTGGTTGGTGAAAAAATGCGGAGAGGTAAGAAATGGAGACTACGCGAGACCGTATGGAGGAAGAAGCGGGATACGGTCTCGGTATATGAGAAGAAGAATGGCGGAAGGGAGGAAGAAGTGGAATACGAACTTGAGGGTGAAAATGGAGTGAATAGATTAGCACAATTTGTGATGACCGATGTGTGAAAAGCGATTGTGCTAATATATTAATCCGTCGAGAAATGGGGTCAAATCCCTCAAAATTCGTGAGAAATCATGGGTATGCCGAACTTGGTAAACCAGACAATGGAAATGGAAGTGATACAGTTACTTGCAAGGTCGGAACGATGGAGAGGGTAGAGGAAAGTGATCGAGGAAGGGTATCTGTTAAGGGTTCGGGAGGGTGTACACAGTCAATGAAAGGGACAAGATGAATTGGAAAATCCGACTCATCATCTAGAACTGTTTCATCCTCAAAAATATCCTCAAAATTCTCCTCAAAGTTAAGCTCATCCATGCATATTTCATCAATATCCAGACGCATATGGGGTTCGGGAAAAACAGTTAATGACTCGGGATGATGAATTGGAGAGGAAAACTCAGCCAAATCTGCGGGTTCATCATCCAAAATATTCCCAGCGTCAATATCCTCAATCAAGTGAAAATCAATATTCTCAGACACCTCATCAAAAGCATGGATTTCAATCAATTTTGGTTCTAAGATGGAGGTGTAGAGGTCAAAAGGTTTGGGTGTGGTTTCACTTGGAAGGGTCCCTTCACAATCGGGTAAATCAAACACTACAAAGTCGCACAACTCATTAATCATTCTATCTTCAATTGATAAATCATGTGGGATACTCGATAGATTTTCAGGAGTTGTGGGATTCAATTTGGGATAGGTAGGTTTGATTTGGAAGGGGGTACATCTCACTCTCTGCACTCAAATTCTCAGCCTGTCCTATCGCCTCTTCATACATTGGAAAATTTGGAGCTAGCTGGAAACTAGCTACCGGGTCAGTAGGTTGTATGAGAGCGGCTATGGACGCATTCAAATCCATCATCTGTTGGCTTGACGCTACCCTAAAGTCTTCCAACGACTGTTCCAGACTAGACATGGGTTGTGAAGGGGTTTCAGTAAAAGATTCAAAGTTGTTTGGATACTGAAAACTCCCAAATGGCGGTTCTGAAGCAATGCCTAGGGAAGGTGCAAAAGTAGGGTAGGATTGGTAGGAATTGAATGGCTGGACAGGAGCAGGATCAACATCTGGATAGGAAGGTGAATGGAATTGTTGATCCCAAGAATTTGAAGTGGTGAAAGGTGTGAAAGATCGGCTACGGGATTGTTCAATACGTTCTGCAATAGACATGGGTCTTGGAGTTGCAACATGACTCGAAGAAGGGGTATCAACGTAAGAAGGGATGAATGTTTGAAATGGTTGATACGAAGTGGATTGCGGAGTCAAATTGTTTGTCCTAGACGCGTCTATCCGATCTCTCAATGAAATTTTTGGCATGGATGGATCGTTCGAAGTTCGGCCAAAGCAAGAACTGTAAGAAGTAATGTCTGGTTGTGGGTACCAAAGTTCGGCAAGAGTTTTTCGAGGTGGGGTACCCATGATATGAAAAGAGAAAGAAAGAAAGGGAGAAAAGGAGGGGAAAAAGAATGTGAATTTTTTTTAAAATTTTTTTAAATTTTTTTGTTTGGTTTTTCTTAGATAGATATTAACAAAAGAATGAAATATACACACAAAAAGAATTTGGACAAAAATAACCACGACACAAAAATACCACACACCTGATCGTTCTAGGGTTCACCTAGGTCAACTAGACCTGCTCCAGAACTTGATTGTCGAAGTAAAACTGTGTCGAGAAACAGGCTCAAGATACACTGATCACGAGGCCAGGTAAGTGCAGAGATAAGGGGAGGTTTTCCAACGCTTTCGCGAAGTTCCTTAATTAAATAACCCTTTCTCTTTTGGCGGTTTCGCCGTTAACACTTTCCTAGACACCCCGTAAACAATATACCGTTAAGCGAGGTTCTAAACACAGTTAACTTCTCCTAGTGAGCGCGAAGTCCTTAAGGCTTAAAGTCTAGTTTCTTTTAAATTTTGTGCGGGTAAACGTTATGCTCAAGTTCGTGATTTGTGGGCCACGGAAAAGGTGATGAAATCCTTTACCGTATGTTGTGGGGTTCGTTTGCCCTTAAGTCCGTATTAATGTATGCAATGCGCAATTCAAAAAATTCTATAAAGAATCAAACAATCATTTTTTAGTTTAAGCACGACACTGCAACAAATACGGGTTAGTCAATTTTTAGCGTTTGCTAGCGAACTTGCAAAGAATCCTGCAAAGAATAGTATATTGGAAGCGTCGGATTTGAGAAGAAGGTGTTAGTAAAGTACGTACCGTTAAGTTTTGGGTTAGGAAACCCCCGTTGAATCTAATCCGGTAAGCTTGAAAAGTTCGCTTGCGCGGGTCAAACTACCCGGGTCTTTGGCACTGTACTTTGCAATCACCTTAGCCTTGAACGTACACTTTGCTCCCCACAATCGCCGTTTGCAAATCCGCAAAAATCTGCAGACTTGCTCACAAAAATTATCAAAAAAACAAAAAGATATTTTTATTTATTTATAAATATATACAAAAAGAATATTAACCCGAATAACAAGAAAGAAAATACGCTACCGTCTCCCCGGCAACGGAGCCATTTGATCGCACGCTTTTGGCGTGTCGGATGTTCAAAGTTCTAAAGTTTACCGCGATCAGGACGGTGTCGCTATGCAGCTAGCCGGTTGAGCACAGGTCGATCCACAGGGAGATGGTTGTATTTCCGTTCTTGTCTTAGACGAGTCAATAAAGAATGAGTATATGTTTGTTCAAGTCTAACCTATGTGTTTTATTTGTAAATATAAAGTTGTTAAGAAAAAGATACGAGATTGTAAGCTAAAGAAATCCGTACTTAAAACCTTTGAGCCGAGTCTTGACCAATTGAAGCTAGAGCAATCGGCAACAACGTGGATTAGGGGATTTAAGCACGGTATTCGTGGAATACGTCTTATTTACCCTTGTCCTTCCGTTCTTGTCTCTTGCTTTCGCCTCCGGCCAAACCGAACGCAATCGGTCGCAGTTAGGAATCACCGTTACCCTGTTAGGGTAGGGTACCTAACGGAGCACTTGCGTATCGTTTGGACGGAGTTCAATGGAAAATAACGGGAAAAGGAAATGAGCAAAGAAACGTTAACTTACAATATCGTATTGATTCTTAACAACAACAATAATTACAACCATTCACAAAAAGAACAAAAAAGAGCAAAAGAAAAGAAAAGATTACAAGTAAGTAAGGGCATGGAATTTAAGTGCATGAAAGTAAAGCAAGGTAATAAAAAGCAAGAAATAAATAAGCAAGAAAAAGAACTAGAAACTAGAACTCAAGACAAGCATGGGATCAATAGCCAACCCTTAAACTTGCAAGCTCAATCAAGAGGTTGCAAGATCAAGAGAAGAGTAGAGAACTCATGTGAAATGAAGCACTAATTCCATAAGAAGATACAACCCTTGAAATCAATAACAAATCCTTAAACTTTCAAGCTCAATGAAGAGGTTGAAAGATCAAGAGAAAGCAAGGATCTCAAGGGGAAGCTAAAACAAAAGAATGATACAAAAACCCCCATCTTCATTTCATCATCCACTCAAAAAGCTCTCACTACAATTTTCATGGAGGAAAGAATGAAGAAGAAGAAGAAGAAAACTAAAACTAGCAAAAAGAGACTTAAGAATTTAACACCTCTGGTTTGGCTCAGATCTGGGGTATTTATAGGAGGAGAAATGGAAACCTAGGGCAAGAATCTGGCACAATATGAAAGTACCAAACTACCCCCAGAAAACGACAGAGAGAGGAGACTAAATGGCCGCGGTTCCGCGGCCTAGACCCCCTATTGGCCGCGGAACCGCGGCCGTATAGTGGACTTGGGTCGTAGGGTTTTGTAGTAATCCCTGGTTTGATGTTTCCTCGTGTTTGCCAACTTTAAACTGCACAAAATCTTCCAGAATATCTTCAGATTTCTTAGTCCAAGATTGCATTATTTTCTTCACTTTTGACTTCTATCTCCCTCGAGCTCTGCGCACCCATTGATTCTTGTGCAGCCCCCTTCGTGCTCTGTGCTTGTCCGAGACACAAATGACCACTGTCATATGTCATGTCTCTGGAACTGGTACTCGGCACTGGACGGATATGGATGACCGGAACCCGGCTTTTATCTGCTGTCAACAGATGTTCTGCTTTTGGCGTAACTGTGGAGATTTTGTCTTGATTTGCAATATTTGTAATGGAAACCTGTAATCTGTAAATATGTAACAAACAAGGATTAAAAACACCTACCTATAAACACACGAGCGTAAGTGTCACGGCCCGAAAGTACGGAACGTGACCTGCACTTAGATTACGAAGCGTCTAGAGGCGCCACGTAACCTAAGTAAGCCGAAGCCCAGAAATCTAAACCATAAGAGAAGAAAAAGAAGAAAAGAAAAGAAAACAAGTATAAAAAAACATCAGCAAATTTTACCAAAAATTTCGGCAGAGTCTCCTCTGTAAAAACTGGCCTCAAACGGGTACAACAAGTATAATATACATAAACAATAAAAAGCATCCCCAAACGGGAGCTAGCATCCACGCCAACAGGCGGAAACAACCACAGCAATCACAATAATATACAACGCCAATAGGCGAGGCTCAAAACTCAAAAGAAAACAAAACCACCAGATCAGAATAATACATGCGCGACTCTAAGGTCGAAATAAAAGACTGGTCCAATAAACTTGTCAAGTAATACAAATATGGTTGATGGAGCTTACTAGATACAAATGAATGAATAAAAGTACAATGGTGGTTCGGATACAAGTGAACCAACCTACCGTGCAAATCACCCTGGAGAAAAGATGTGCCAACAAGCTGCCACGGAAACCTGTACATCGAACCTGTAAAGAATTTGGCACAACGGGGGTAAGTTGCCAACTCGTGAGTAGAAGACATCTACGAAAAGAAATCGAATGCACGACGCTATCCTAGGTCATAATAATACACTACTATATCCCAAACATCTAGTAATAGCAGGGTAATACTACGTGTAAGTGCAACTACTCCGTGTCGTGTCAGTACCTCATATAATACTATGTCATATGAATGAAATGCATGCACCATGAATGTAAAGTAACAAATCCTGAAGTCCAGATATATATGTATAAGAAATCTTTAGCTGTTATCATAGTAGAATGTGTATAAGAATCAGAAATCTCAATAATGAAATCCATGGAAATCCGTGTCTAACATCGACACAACACATGTAATCTCAAGTCTCAATATCTCGGGCTCCGTCAGTCCGGATCGGCCCATATCATCAAATCTCATGACAACGGTCGGTATCCTCCGGATATCCGCCGCGCCAGACATCACCGGTAGGTAGCCTTCCCCTGCCAGGCTCATCGTCTACAACTCGATCTTCTTGCCCCGGGGTACCATACCGGGCCCACCATGTACCCGAGACGGTTCATCCACTCCTCGAATCGGGTCTCGAAATCCAACAGAAAACATGAAATCTCATGGTGGACGACACATACATCACGAGAAAACCGCATCTTATTTTAAAAAAAGAGAGAAGGAGAGAGAGAGAGGAGGTTTTATAATTTCTTGCGGTTTTCCCCAAAAATCCAGAAATCTCATAGAAATCCAAATCTCAAAATCATGAGTAAGTATATGATAAGTGTCGGCATATGCCCATACTACTGTGCGATAACATGAAATATGAATGCATGAATGTCTAAGTAATAAATATCATGTCTTATACTAATGTCAGAGAATAATCACAATATTATATCTGTCTAGTTGTTAACTGATTCTATCCATAAAAGACAATATGATCTAGAGTGTACGTGACATAGCAATTACCGATGATGATGTGTGTGAGCCGGCAAATAAGTGTGCGTGGAATATGCGCATCATCGGTAATAGTGTCGGTATCCTAACAGGTAAAGTTTATACTGATTATAGCAACATATAAAAGAACATGCACCATGATGATTACAGTATGAATGTAAATACAGGTGTGCATTATCCACTCCTCTGCGAGATACGAGTACAACTACCACTGTGTGAGTCGAACCTAAACCAGTGTCCATCTAACATCCTAAGGAACTAAACCTAATAGACTAGTCAGTATGAAACTAGAGTCTACCTAAGGTCTGAATCAATATCTCTAATAGTCGGCGATCCCGCCTCAATAGCGTCACGTACGTAGTACGGCTTCCTCGAATCAAGAGTGCGGATCAATCATCAAATCTAAGCCTCGTACGGTAAAATCCATCGTACGGCATCCCAATATCGGGGTACGGTCAAGTATCTCCTAGGTGTCTCCTCATTCGGATAATGTCATATGTATCATATTGTGATTAAGTCATACTTATATGATATCGGCATCAGGTCACACCAATATAATGTCGTAATCAAGTTATACATATATCATATCGTGATCAATCACAAGTTACAGTCCGGGTACTATTCTAGCGTCCCATGTACATCAATATCACCACCACTCTTTATAATTTATATATTCATGTTCATTATCTCATTCTCTAATGATCCGCTAACACTTTATTACGACTGTATAGTCAAGAATCATGGCATCAAGCCCAGTTATACTGTTTCATCATACCTCGGATATTGTTTCACATCAATGAATCACCTATACGTGTTGTATATATATGTATATATCTATACCTAGTTCTATATATATACACATACACGTACCCCAAGTCGAGTTTCAGTGTGTGTGTGGGTGTGTTTCTATCTGAAACCTACGAACCTCTTCCAAGGTATTCATCCTCTAATATGGTTTTCCTAAATCAGTCTGGTCAAACCTAGGGTCAATACTAGGGTCCTACTAGGGTCACGTCTGGTTTCCTAATGTCAATAAGTACTATTCCTATTCTACGTTGCGGGGGTGCTAAACGCCATCCACCCGACTTCCCCCCGTAGATATGCATCTACTCACCTGGTCCATGTCTGCCGAAGACAGTGTCGCCATCCTCCTCTTCATCGCCCGCAGTCCACGTGGGGGTACCTAGATGCAAACATATAAATATTATCGTAAACCGAATCACATACAAAAGTCAAACGATACAAGGAACAAGCACAGGTTAAAACCTATGTCCCGTCCACGCAAAAGAACCAAATACCGCTCGATATCGGCGTGCAAACTCCGATGGATCGAGATAACATCATCAAACAACTTGTAGTTTTAAAACACATTACTTATATTGTAAAACATGATCAATTTCATCGAAACACTAAAATCTATCAAACCGTCCAATTTCGCAAAATCCCGAAAATTGCCAATTTACTGTTTTTCATCAAAACTTGACATTTAAATGAAACCAATAGTTATAAAACTCATTAAATAGCATTACTAAACTATACAAACCATTACTATATTTTTATTACCCAATTTTGCATTTATTTGAAATTTCTAGTTTGCAACATTTAACAATTTTCAACATTTTCCAAGCAAAATACCACAATTCCACCTCAAGACATGATTTTGCATAAATTAATCACTTAAACCACAATTTATGTTGATAATGATATAATGAAACCATAATTATATTTTTAATCATATTTATTTAGAAATTCCTAAAATCTAGTTTACAAAATAATAGCATTTTATTGCGATTTTTCCAATTATCAAAGTAATCTAGTGATCAACTAAGTTTTTCATTCAATTAATATGCTAATATTCTCATTAAAATTACCATCTAATGATAACACCCTTAATAAGAATTTTATTTTACCCACAAACACATTTTAGAAAAATCTAGTTAGCTAAATAGTTTAATTAAAACAATTTCAATAAACAATTTATTATACCACTACCATGCATGAATTTTCCACTCTAAAAGATGTTAAACTAGCTATTATAACCCTAATTAATTAACAAAAACCACCTCTTGAATTTTCAAACCCTAACTTGAATTTTAGAATTTGCAACTAGAATTAATCTAATTAATCTAATTATGCTTTAAAAGAAATATCTAATAGAAATAAAACAAAAGAGAAGGATTTATACCTCCCCAACCTCATGTCCAAACTTGAAAATGAGCCTCAAAAATACATGCTTTCCCACTCCAAAATCCATGTAAAGAAGAGTAGAGAATAAAGGGTATGAAATAATTAGGATTTTGTGGAATTTTAATTGGATTTTTGAAGTATTTTTGATGAATTTTGAAATAAAATGAAGTGGGAAATGGGGGGGGCAGCCATGGGAGGTTGTGGCCGGCCTAGAGGAAGGTGAGGGACAGAAAGAAGAGAGTGTGATGTTGTGTAGAAGTTTCAAGAAGAGAAACAACACTAAAAGTCTTTTCATGCTTTATTTATTTATTTATTTATTTATTTACTATAGCAACTAAAGAAAGCTCTAGAAAATAGGAAAAATTTGCAATTAATTTTTGCATGATACATACTAAATTCTAACATGCCATGGTTCATTTTTAAAAATTAAAACCATTTAAATTTGTAATTTACACTAATTTAGTGTAAAAATAAAGCTTATGTTAATATTTAAAATAATTAATTTAGGAAAAATATTTTATTAAACTAAAAATTTATAAGTGGCTAAATAAACACTATTTACTAGTAATTACATAATTAAATAGGTATTTTTGAATTTATAATGAAAAACAATTGCGGTTTGATTTTACGAAAAATACATTTTGCTTTACCGAAAATCATAAAATTCACTTAAACAATTTTATTCAATTAATTATTTATTTAATTATTTTTAAAACGTTACAGTAAGAATGGGCGGTATAAAATGCAATATTCTGTTATGAACAGGGGTCCTTAAATTCACGGACTATGATGTCCTTAACCTCGACCGTGATGTCTTAAAACTAACAACGGACTGTGGAGTCCTTAAACCCACGGACTATGATGTCCTTAACCTCGACCGCGATGTCTTTAAACTAACATTGGACCGTAATGTCCCTAAACTAATTATCGACCGCAATGTCACTAAACCAAATAATAGAGCTCAATTGCTCTCTTGTCGGATCTAAACGGTCCCGTTAAGTTGATCTTAGTCTAAAATTATACTAGCGTATCCTTAACAAGCGTTTAAGTTGATCTTAGTCTCAAATGAGACTAACGTATCCTTAAAACCAAACCCCCCAAACTCAAATCTAAGAAAGATACGGATTTGGACTAGTCTACGCCCTACGGGCGACAACATAACTTAGTCTCCGTGTACAATCCATAGCCAACCAAACACAAAACAAACACCCATGACATAAAGTGACCATCTGGAGAAGGAGAAAGTTGTTACCGCGACGCGGTAGCGTAATTAACTGTGGGTGCTTGCGCCTGCAGAGAAGAGCGTCCCCATAATCAAAAACCCCTCAGACGAGAAGGAATCTGATGAAGTCTGCTACATCGGCCGCATCCATTTAAACCTTCGATACATGGTGCCATAAATCAACTTGGAATCTTCGGAGAGGTGGAAGGATAGCACTAATTAGCATCTGCCCCGAATTTCAGGCAAGACGGACCTGCGCGGTCGCGTCTCTATGTTCGGCGGGGAACAGATTCTGGCACGCCCGGTGGGACCTTTTCCTCTTTCCACTCCACACTTCGTGTGTCGTGTTGCGAACCAATCGCGGTTTACTAATGGTTGCCCTTGGGTTTCGAGGTACTAAGATTTGGCGGTTTTCTTGGTGCAGAAAGCAAAGATCAATGGCGTTCACCTGCTCGAAGTGTTCCAACTGCAGTTGCAACCTCCGCTCTGCCTCATCTGGAGGCATAGCTTATGGGCCCCAAGCGGCTTCCCTGTTCACAATGCCTGTGGAACAGGTCACCCAAGACACCACAGGATTATTTTTCGGGACCATGCTCCCGCCAATGAGCTTCAACGCTCCTATGCCAGCACCGGAATCTCCTAAGAAGTTGGTCTTCGATCGGCTTGCTACTACCACGGCCCCTCTCAACGGGTCGTCCAGCTCCAACTCCTCGGTCTTCGCCAGGCTGAGCCTGAACTCCGATGGGCCTGCCAAGAAGCCCATGATACCTGAAGTGGCCATCCCAAAGAAGATAGACATCCCTGCTCCTGAAGTCGTTAAGGCGGCTTCTCCTTCCAAAGAGTCGGCCTTTACAAGACTGACTATTCCGGCTCCCGTTCCTGCTCGAAGGTCTGTCTTTGACAGATTGGATACCGCTACTCAAAAGAAGTCAGTCTTCAAGAGGCTGGCACCAGCGGCGCCTCATTTGGACAGGGGGCAAGACAAAGCCATCCCCATCGCCGAACCAGCCCCAACAGCTCGACACGCTCGACGTCGCCTCTGGCGCCGAGTAAGGAAGGCCGGGGGCAACTCCCCCTCTGGGCTAACTCCACCGGCTCCAACGGTGGAAATTAATGCTGTTGTTCCAATCGGGAACAGCTTTGAGCTGCTGAACAAGGTGCACAGGAATTCGCCTACCGCCGTACTAAAAAGATCTCCGCCGCCGGTGGAGACCGTCATAGAAATGAAGCCAGAACAGCCCCTCAACGACTGTCTTCTAAAGTTTACAAAATCTGGCGACAAGTCCGAGAGTCGGTGGTTGATCAAGACTATCTCCGCCGGCAGAAGAAGCTGAAGGTCCGACAGGAAGAAAACCGTCCTGTTAAGCTACAAAAGACGACGGCTACTTAGGTACCTACTGCAGTGGCCCCCTCAACTTCGACCGCTCATAAGAGGAGAAGGCCGGAGAAAATCCCCATGCCTTCGATAAATGTCAAAGGCACTGAGCCTAAATGCCCTAAGTCTGGGGGCATGGTGGTGCATACCGTCTATATGGCATCCGGAAAAGAGGATAGCCGTATCTCCATAGGTCATCGACCGCTTACGCGATCCATGAAAACAGCCCAAGAGCAGCAGTAGAAGCTTCAGGAGATGATAGCTGCGATGACTGCGCTCACAGGACCGAAAGCAAGCCTAGAGACATCCTCCGAGCAACGCCATGAGCAGGAAACTGATGCTGAATTCCTTCGGAGAATGCTTGAAAAGAAGGACAAAGAGGCCGCGGAACAAGCAGCCAATATAAAGCAAATGGCCCTTCTATTCCAAGATATGGTGGGCATGATGATCCAGCCAGATCCCCCAGCCGAAGATCCTCCAGTAATAATTGAAGATGACAGAGGAGAAACATCAAACTCTCTGCCGGCTCTGTCGACAGCCAAAGAAGAGACAATCTCCAAAGCTGCACTGGATGACTATATTGCTCAGCAAATAAGAGTTCACCAGGCAAATGAAGCGGCCGGCCAAGTTGTTAGAACTGGGCGACCGTATCCAGGCTGGTATGATCAGATAAAGTACCCGCCGGGCTACACGATCCCGAAATTCCATGTGTACAAGGGGACAGGCAATCCCCATCAACAAGTTGCTCAGTTTAGGGCCCTCTGTGGCAATACTGGTGGTGATGATAAGCTCTTGCTTCTCCAATTCGTCGGCAGCTTATCGGAGACGGCATTTGAGTGGTTCTCCGAACTTCCAAACGACTCCGTCAAAACTTTCGCAGAAATGGAGTTATTGTTCACCCAGCGATTCGCGTGCGCAAGTGAACGCACCCCGATAACAGCATTGATCAATGCAAGGGTAAAGCCGGGCGAGACTTGGGTTCAATACGCAATCCGATGGCGAAATCTGTGGTCGAAATGCGAGCAGCGCATCGAAGAAGCACCAGCGGGGGGCATGTTCGTGGGCACCCTAGACCCTCATGCAACTATTTCACAGTTCATGATGTTCTTCAAACCGACCACATTCCAGGCTTTAATCGACAAGCTAGCCCAAATGGATCAGATGGATCATAGACCGTCTCTTCCGAAGCCGGAGCCGTGGAACGAAAAGGGAAAAGGGAAGGCAACCTTCGTTGCGAATACCCAACAGCAACCCAGTGCCCCAAAACTAACGGATCAACTGGAAGAGAGGCGGCGCTATTATAATGAGAAAATGAAGCGTCCTTACTCGTTCCCACGGGACAAAACGAAGAGATTATTCAAAATAGCAATGCGCAACAGACTCATCAATCTGCCGAATCCAAAGCGATCATTGCAACCCGGCGAAGCGAATAATCCCAATTATTGTCCTTACCACCAGACGGTAAGCCATCCAATCGAAGATTGCTTCATCTTTAAGGGATGGATCGAGGATCAGTACCAACAAGGCAAGCTTGCATTGTCTGATAAGTGGAAAGTAAGCCGACCACAACCGCACACTCCTAAGAAGATGGACACACCGTGGGCAACGTGCTCTTTTGTTGAAGAAGCTCCATGGGAGGTCGTTCTTTCAGCCAAAACCAAAAGAATGCTGAATGATCTCCAGACATGCCCGGCGATCAGGTGGAAGAATCCGCTAGAACCCCAGATCATCGAAGGAACGCTGAAGCCGTGCCCAGCTCTAAAAATTGGTGGTGATAGCCAAAGTGCTCACACCCAGCCGTCAAAATCTTCAAAGAAGAAGAAGAAATCCAAGAAGCCCGTGAAGACTGGTGACAAGCGCACGGACCTGCAGAAGCAGATTGACGTGCTGGAAGAATATAATCAGAAGGCGCGAACTCCAATCACGCTCCAAGAGTTCCTCGGACACGTCCTTGAGGACGAAGATGATGGAGAAGACTCGTCAGATAAATCTGAAGATTACATGGCAAGTTGCTATGTGATCTCTCACTCATCGATAGATGATGAAGAAGCTCCTTGCACCAAGAGACTGGGAGCATGTCCTGAACCGGAACGTCCAGGGCCATCAGACGAGATGATCGACGCATTCTTGAACGAAGCTCTTCTGAAAAGTAAAGATGATCGGGAACGTGAGATGGCTATACTTGAAAAGACCAAACGCCGGCGACTGGACGAAAGAGTCGAGACATTCCCGCCGAATCATAGGACATCTGTCGCAGATAAAAACAAGTTCAGGATGAGGAAAAGGTTTGGAAAGCCATATCAGTGGGAATGAAGTTACCACCCCCTGAAGGGAACACTTCTAGTGAAGTGAATATACATCCTAACTATTGTCTATATCATCGAAGGATCGCGCACCCCACCGAAGAGTGCAACGCTTTTAAGAGATGGTGGCAGGGATATGTTTCTCATCGGCAACATTTTAAGCGGATGAAACGCAAAACACGTCGAGAGCAAAGAAATACAACCGAGGAGCGTAAAAGAACTACCGGCTACTGTCACATGGTCGACGCTGGGGGATCGCAAGTTCTCACCTTCGGGAGCGACTCAGATGAAGAAATGACTCTTGGCCCTCTCTTCAAGGAATCCACCTCAGGAAAAGAGGAAGAACCTAAGACCTGTGAAAATATTCAGCTGCGCAATCGTACACTTCCAAAAAAGAATCTCAGACCCACGAATAGAAAAGATAAGGGAAAAGAGAAGGTCTCTGAAGATATCGCCCTAGATGACCAAGTCATGAAAGAGCTGACCGCCAAGGACCCGCCAAAGAAAAGTAAGGTGGACTACAACGTTCTGGCGCACTTGAGAAAGTTACCCTCGCAGCTCAGCATTCTCGATGCCCTTTTACTATTAAAAGAAGCAAGAGATTCATTGATCAAGGCACTACAAGCGCCAGAGCAATTCCAAGCTTTCTTCACCGAAGAAAGGATGAAGGACGAGCTAGAAGAAGTGCACACAGCCGATATCACCTTCGGCGACGAAGATCTCCTACTTGGGACATGTGAGCACAACCGTCCCCTATATGTCTCAGGATACTGTCACGATATAAAGATAGGCAAAATCCTGGTTGACATTGGGTCTTCCGTCAATCTCCTCAACGTGCGAGTATTGAAGGAAATCTGCATGAGCGTTCAGCACCTCGCTCGCGATAAAATTACCATCTCCGGTTTCGACTCCCAGTGATCACGGACTCTCGGGTCTGTAATACTGACACTGCGCTTCGGGCTGCTTGTCACAGACATTAAATTTCACGTCATTGACGCCAAGACATGCTACAATGCTTTGCTCGGCAGGCCCTGGTTACACGAGTACAACATTATCCCTTCTACACAGCACCAATGTATGAAGTATTTCAGGGATGGCCTCGAGTACACTGTAACAGGAGAATTGAACCTATTCTCCGTGAACGAAGTCCGGAAGTATGAAGATGCAAAATACTTCTTACCAGATTTTGAGGATACGGAAAGATGCCACAAACCGAAGAACAAAGCTATTACTACTATTCCGGTCTTCGGGAGTGATACCGAGGAGGAAGAAGAGATAGTTTATTCAGGGCCGCCTCAACGCAACAACCCGGGACCGTCCGCCCCCATGTTGATCTTCGGCCGCAACTCGGAAGACGAGGTTAACGCTATATTCTCTACTCGGCCACCAATACAAGCATTCGCTGGTGATAATCAGAGTTTGCAAATTATCATGGTTCCTCAAGAGCATTACAAAGATCTCGACGCACTTGAAGCTTATAGCGTGCAAGAGCTACAAACATTTTACGTCCCTCCCAGACGAAAAGGTGAACAGGCAATCTTATTCTACCGATCTACGGAAACTAGAGTGGAGGAAGAAGTTTGGCATGGCGTCGATTCTATGCTCGACAGGCTCCAGCCCATCCATCTGCCTAGATATTACACAGAAGGCTTGAAAAGGCTATTGAGGCGCCAAGGGGTACCCTTCAAACAGACCATTCGACAAGCTCGGTTCTACAACAGGATTTGGGATGTCCCTGAAACTCAGCGCAAGTTGCCCAACGAGAGAATGGAAATGATCGGGCTTGGATATGTGCAATCCAGAAAACGGGAGTGAATCCGTGGTAGCTACGTCATATACGACTTCGATGAAGAAGAGGACATCCTGTTAAAAGATGCTGATCCTGAACCAAAACAGGGTCTGGTCATCAAAGCGCCGAGTCCGTCATTTGAAGAACGAATGGACAGGCTAGTAAGGGAAGCGGGTCAAAAGATCCGAGATTACCATAACCGCGAGATGTCCATTTACGAAAAAGCCAGGACACAGCGTCTCTTTCAACAGGCCGCGGAGAATGGTAATGCTCTTCCTTATCAACCCGTCTTACAAAAGTCCCGACACAGAGGCAGAAACAAACCAAAGAACGGGAAAGGCGTTCGACAGTGACAAAGCGGGTCTGAGAAGCCACGCGATCAGGAGCCAAGCAATCCAGTTTCGTCCCTTATAAAGAAGATGAGTCGAGCATACTCTTTTCCTCAGAACAAAACACGGAAAATACTTGATCTCGCTATAAGAAATCAAATGATTACACTTCCGGAGTCTAAACACCCCAAGCAAGCCAATGAGATCTCTCACCCAGACTATTGCTCTTATCACCGAGCGATAGGACATCCTCTCGAAGAATGCTTCACCTTCAAGAATTGGGTCGAAGACCAATATCAGCTCGGCAAATTCGCTCTATCCAGCAACTGGAGGATAACTCCACCGCAGAAGCACGAACCAAAAGCCGCGCATACAGCGAGAATAGAACCAGATCAACATCGGTCTTGGAAGCGGGCTCGTACTTGTCATATGATAACACTATCAAAAGAAGAGCCTGAGGATAGGGATGACCTCCCCTGGTGCTTCGAAAACTATGATGACGAGGTGATCTCAGAGTTTCCACCGGCGCCAAAAGAGCTGGAAGATGGAATACACACCACTGCAGATAACCTCAAGAAAATTGATTTGGGGACGGCAAGTGACCCACGACCGACATTCGTCAGTGAGTTGTTGTCTGAGGAAAGGGTAGCTACACTAAAAGACGTGCTTATGCAGCATAAGGATTGCTTCGCGTGGAACTATTCCGCAATGCCAGGACTAGACCCAGAGATTGATGTCCACAAACTAGCAATATCCCCGGACGTCAAGCCAATCAAACAAGCACCGAGAAGAATGCGGCTCAAGCTTGAGATGAGCATTAACGCCGAGGTCAAGAAGCTGATCGACTCTGGCTTCATCCAAGAGGTCCAGTATCCTGACTGGATCGCCAACATCGTCCCGGTGATGAAGAAAAATGGGACAGTGCGCATATGCGTGGACTTCCGGGATCTAAATAAAGCCTGCCCGAAAGACGACTTCCCAGCACCAGTTACTGAACTGATGATAGATAACACGTCCACTCACGAAGTTTTCTCCTTCATGGACGGATCGTCAGGATATAATCAGATAAAGATGCATCCCGAGGACCAGAAGCACACCGCTTTCCGGACCCCCTTGGGTATATTTTGCTACAAGGTGATGCCTTTCAGTCTAAATAACGCCGGTGCCACCTATCAGAGGGCCATGACGAAGATATTCGATGACCTCATACATGAAATCGTCGAATGCTATATCTACGACCTTGTGGTGAAAAGCAAATCATACAAGGAGCATTTAGAGCATTTGAAGATCGTGTTTCAATGCCTCCGGCAATACAACTTGAAGATGAACCCTCTCAAATGCGCGTTCGGAGTTTCCTCGGGCAAATTCCTGGGATTCATCGTCCGACACCGAGGCATCGAAATAGATCCATCGAAGATCAAGGCAATTATGGAGATGCCCCCGCCGAGGACTCTCAAGAAGTTGCGGTCCCTCCAAGGGAAGCTTGCGTATATCCGGCGATTTATAGCCAATCTTTCGGGCAAGTGCTGTCCTTACAGCCACCTGATGAAGAAGGGAACCCCTTTCGTCTGGAATCGCGAATGCCAAAGCGCGCTGGACGAAATCAAGCAATACCTGCAGAATCCGCCAGTGCTGGCTGCTCCAGTCAAAAGAAAACCTCTCATTTTGTATACAACCGCCCTTGAAGGTTCCTTAGGCGCATTATGGGCACAAGAGAACGACCGAGGGAAGGAGAGAGCCCTCTACTATTTGAGTCGAGTTCTGCTGGGGGCAGAAAGCAATTACTCTCCCATCGAAAAACACTGCATGGCATTAATCTTCACGATAACAAAGCTCAGGCATTATGCATTGGCGCATGAAGTCCGTCTCATATCGAAGGTGGATCCCCTCAAATATTTGATGTCAAAGGCCATACTAACGGGGCGACTTGCTAAATGGGCCCTGCTCTTGATGGAGTTCTTGATAACTTATCGACCTATTAAGGCAGTGAAAGGCCAGGCCATCGCCGACTTTCTCGCCGAGCATCCGATACCTGCCGACTCTCCCTTGAATTGTGAACTGCCAGACGAACATGCGTTTGACACGATCGACGGAAGTGATACCCGGTGGGAACTTTACTTCGATGGAGCATCTTCCACAAATAAGCGCAAACAAAACACCCCCATAATCAAATCAGGGGTAGGCCTCATCTTCGTAACTCCACAAGGAGGGATAATGCGCTTTGCCTTCTCCTTAACAGAGCCGAGGACAAACAATGAAGCCGAGTATGAAGCCTTGATAGCAGGTCTCAAGATCGCCATCAACAGGGGGATTGAAGACCTTCTCATATGTTAGTTATATGTATGCCCTAGAGGCCATTACTGTACATATGATGTATATTGTAATGGATGCTTGGACATATATATGGAGGACTTTCTTGCTCGACATGATAGTATGCTATCTAGTTGTACTTTATCTTAACATGCACTCTGATTGTCTCTATGTTACATGTTGATAAAGCCCTTAGGATATGTACTCGACTACTGGGACTATGATGAGATCATACTAGTGGGGCCACGGTAGTCGACGAGTTCATCCTATAACTGTTCCTAGTCGAGGGTGTATCGAGACAGGGCATCGATACACCAGAGTAGACTAGCGTATACGCATCTTGACCCATATGATGGGCGATGGATGATCCCATATCCATCAGTGTTTGACATCAAGGATGGTGTATGGGTGCTCAGTGGAGACTGGGTACACTGGACGGACTCGCCGAGAACTCCCAGATGGTATTATACATCACGTCAGAAGGCAGTTCTCCGGTGACACTGGTACAGAGTAGTCTGTTGACCCGAGATCGTCATAGAGTCTTGTGTGATTCCCACTGTGCTTTAATTTCCATCATACCATGTCCAAAAGGCCATGCAAAAAGGTGGCTTTTGGATACAGTCTCGAATCACATAGAGGCAATGAGCGATAGGAGGGGATTCGTCTCTCCCGGTATAGGGAGTTGATGTTGCGCTGTGTTCGATTGGCTATAACCGGAAATCCCTGACCAGGGTTGCTGAGATCTATTGGTAAGTGTTATCAGTAGTTTCTCGAACTGTTATAGACCTCAAATCGACACGACTTATCGAGCTACTGGGGTCTGACGTTTACCACCCCTAGGCGAGATATGCGACATATCAGACGACGAGACCGGACTGTGCGGGAGTGTTACTGTTTGGATTCACAGGAGAATGTACGGGCTTGCTTGTTGATCTTCTGAGCGCTCAATACCTGGGTGGCTGTTACGTTTAGCTGACCGCTTGCAGCTTGTGGGTGTTTGATATGATCATCACCTACTGCCGGCGTATTGACGATTCTTTAGAGTCCTACACAGAGGTTTCTTGGCTCAGGAAAAACGGAGTAGGAGCACATATGTGATATGTGCAGGACCGAGGATAATGCGATATGTGATACCGTATTCTATTCTCACGATATTTGATATCAGTCGGGTCATCGGATCAAGTGTTGATTCAATGAATCGGTAAATGAGATATTAGTCGGTTATATGCGATATAGCCGGATAGTCGGATCAAGTGTTGATTCGATAATTTAATGTATAATAATATATATGATATATTAAATTACATTAACTAATATTAGCTCACTAAAAGATTCTTTTTCTCACTCGGGTAATACATTGATATATATGCGATATATGTTAATTGTATTATTTTATTTTGTTACAATAAATATTATATATGTGATATATAATATTGTAACATGATATGGTTATTAATGCAACATGTTTAGTGGAGATTAAACATGGTTAGGGTTTGTTTTGGGTTAATCATTTCTAGAATTTTCTAGAAGGTTTTCTTTTTTGTTTTGGAAAAGTGCAAGATATTTCGCAAGATATTTCTTTAACTTAACCCTAACCCTTAACCCTAGTAAAATCTCTACAATGGTTACTTGAACCATGGTTGCATTTCTAACCTTATCAAGTCTATCATTATTCATCACAAAAGGAATTCATTCATTTTATTCATCTTCTTCTTCCTTCTTCTTTCTTTCATGGAAAAAGCTTTCTAGCTTTTTTCCAAGTGATGAAAATGGGTGAGAATAAGAAAATAAAAGTGAGCAAAAATCTACTTCACCATTCTCATCTATCCTTGCCATTTAGATGAGAGTGTTCACTTCATTTAGTGAGTGTTAGCTTGTGTTAATGAAACTTCAAGGTAGATCATCTTTGTTATCGAAGATCGGAAGCAAGACTGCATCTTTCTCTTCGTGAAGCATCTCGAGAGTCCGGAACACGACAATCGCAGCGAAGGGACCCCAACACGGAGCTTAAGAAGTGAAGGACCGGATCTACAAAGGTTGTAATCCCTCTCACTTAGTGTTAAAGAGTTTAACATGATTGTTTTCGCCTAATCTCTAGTTTAAAGATCCGGCTTTGGGTTGTTCGGCGCGGCTAAATTTTTATTCGGGCATGGTTGATGCCTTGTAGACCCTTGTGGCAGTGCCTAGCAACCCTACATCATATACGGAGACTCCCAGCTGGTTGTTAGTCAAGTAAACGGCGACTATCAAACGTGCAAGCCAGAGTTGGTGAAGTACGGCGAGAGAGTACAACAACTACTGACCCAGATTCCTTCCTACACCTTGAAAATTTAGACTTAGTCCCTCATATTTCATATATTTATTCTTAGGTCCTTTCTTGTTATTTTTTTCTGGAAATTTTTTAATTCCACTCAAGTGTTGAGTTTTCTTGGGTTGTATTGGGGACTCGTTGATTCGATCGGATAATTTAACTTTGTTTAGTTTATCCGGGTAATTTTTAGAACGTGTTAAAAAGTTCGAACGGATATCAATAACTCACTTTTTCCCGACCCGGAAAATTTTCAAAAGTTGGATTTTTCCGTAGTTTAAGAACGTTCTAAGTCGTGCAAGTAACGCGGTGGACCCTCTAGAAGACAACAAACCTTAACTCGATTATGTGACCATCTTGAACTGCCTCTAAACCTTAGGGTTTGTGGCAGTACGGCGTGCCACATGTGAGGCGTTGGCTTGACCCTTCTACGGCTGGACCATTGGTACTGTGGCATGTGATTAATGTTTTTAAACTAATTTCAAGTGTTGAGAACTATTTTGGAAAACTTGGGTGTTTGATCATTCGATCGGAAAGTTTAACATTGTCTATTTATCTGGAATGTAATACAATATTTGGAATCCACAAGTAGTTATGAGATAACTGATTTGAATATTATAAACATAGCAGTTTAGTCTTAGATGATCGGTTGCCATGGAATTTTGATGTGATCAAAAGTCCGTCGCAATCACGTAGCGTACGCGGATACTCGCCGGGTAAACTTAACAGACAGCCACGCCCCATAGCCCCGACCAAGTGACTGTAGGAGAACCCCGTCGCTAAAAGAATCCCTTCGGGTGCTCGCGGCAACGGTGTTCCGCCTTAGTGCACTTCGTCGACGGCATTGGGGGTGCGGCCGTCTACTAAAGTTTGCGACGAGCATTCGATCAGGTTGTCGGGAATCTTGTTGAATTGCCCGACTTGATATTGAAAAGAGTTTTCGATAAAGAGACTAAAATGCGGGGTTTATAATGGTTAGGCATGCGATGTCTAAGGAGATTGCGGATTCCAACTTTTGTAGTATTACACTTTCTTTTCTGTGACCGTAAGCGTAGTATGTGGTGTATCGCCGGCTTCGTTGCTATACATCAACGACAATCGGGATACGCATACTTGCTTACGTTGATGATATGAGATATTATGTGTTGCTGTGATATGTTATATTGGATCGTCGCGTTCTGAATAGCCGGGGGTTTTATGTGAGATGAGAGTTTTTCTTTTTCATTCATGTAAAATTCATTTGTATGTAATATTCTTTTATTGGGGCACTTCCGGGCTGAGGATGATGTCACCATTGTATATTATTTACTTTTCCGCATTAGGTAGACCCAAGGCGGGGAGCACAAGTAACCGGGTTCTAGAGTCCAGTAGGAAACCATCTCGAGGAGTCGAGACCGGGTCTCCTAACCCTAGAATTGGCAGTATTGCTTGCCGCTCTCGTAGGGGTCTAGGGATGTGGGTTTAGCTATTCATCGCGACCGTGGAATCCGTGTTTTATACAGGATCGTATTAAAACACGGACGTCATAGTATATCCAATATTTCATATATGTTCTTCTGCTGCAATGTTCTGTGATGAGATCATATTACTGCCTGAGACGATTGTTTATATTATATATATGAGATATATGTTATATTGCAGGTTTCGTTTCAAATGTGATGCTTGTGAAGCATAATAAAATGGGACTTCATTAATGAGATTAATGAAACTAAAAGAAACCTAAAGATGTTGTAGAAACTTGTTTAAAAACTGGTAGCTCTAGTTCTTGCTTTGCATAGCGGTGTTCCTTATAGAACATCCAGCACCTTATTTGATAAGGAAAGAGCCGAGATCTCTTCACCGGGAGTGACCTCTTTAGTGAAACTAGCAGATGCTACAAACTCGGTTTGTCTTTTGATTGCTTCTATAGTTCTTGCTTTGCATAGTGGTATGTATGATATACCCTGCACCTTATTCGATAAGGAAAGGGCCGACGATCCCTTCACCGGGAGTGACCCCTTTAGCAAAACTAGAAAAGCCTCAAAAAAACTTCATTTAAAAATCACTCGATTCTACAACGATATCAAGTTCATTACGCAAAAGGTTTTCTTAAAAACCTGTCGTAGCCCTCCGTCATTTCAGATAAGTACTAGTTAGTATTCGTGCTACGTTTGTTGACTATGTTAAGGCGTAGTGTGCGGTAGCTGATTAGTGCTTATCTGTATAAGCATATGATGCGATTGGATTAGGGTAGTCGTGCGACTTTGTTGACTATGTTAAGGGTCGTGTGGGTGGGTTTAATTCAATCGGGAAATGTCGGGTTGAACTTGACTAGCACTTATGATTTGTTGACTATGTTAAGGTCATATAGCTGCTAGGGGTAAAATATTATTGGGAATTTCAAGTGTTGAAATTTGCAATGAGATTGCATACCTTCTATGAGATAGTTGGATCCCGATACCCGCTGCGAGTAAGAGTTACTCCTGTGAGAATTTTACACATTACAATTAGCCGATCAAGTAGGTGTCTAGAAAGATGTTAACAGGGTTACGCCCCTGAGAAAATGAGGTTTACTTTAACTAGGTCCGTGCGAAAGCACGGGGAACCTCCCTCAAAGTACCGACACTGGCCTGGCTGAAAGATTGGCGAACTTGTAGAGTGTAATTAATCCCGGCTAGTCTTTCCTTTTAGGGTTTGAAGGAAGATTTGACTAAAACAGTGGGAGACATCCTGATTAGATATATTAGATAACCAATCTAATCTTGCAAGAGCATACACTGAGTGATTTCTTCTCTCTCTCTCCAGGTAGCGACCATGTCATGCCTTAATCAAGATAATAATACGGATGTATTGACCGAACCAGCTTGTTATACTGAGCTAGGGAACGTTGGTCCCGCTCCAACTTATAATTGTTATAAGACAGAGCAGGAAATTGGGGAATACCAGATTTCCCGTGCCGCCCAAACGAAGAAAGTGCATGTTGATGCATCATCTTCGGGTGTGTTCATTACAGAGAACTGTTTCTCAGTATCCTTTACGTCCTGGGTATGAGATACCGGATCAGGATCCCGCATATGTAATCTGTTACATGGGCTACAGATAGGTAGAGAACTGAGAACGGGTGATAAGTTTCATGAGATAGAAAACGGTGCAAGTGTTGCAGCCAAGTCTGTTGGTCACTATCACCGTGTATTACCAGAATACATTGATTCTGAACGAATGTTATTAGATACCGAACCTGATATACAACATCATATCAGTCTCTTTATTAGTAAAGAAAGGATATAATTTTGTATTGTTGGATAATATTTTGAACATTTCCTATATCAAGAGTTGATCGGTTCAGGTACGTTATCTAAAAGCATAGACGTTCTAAATCAAACTACAGTTCTTAGTATACAGAACACACACAAGAGGAAGAGTTCAGAAATGAACGAATCCTTCTTGAGGCATTGTAGACTAGGTCATATCAATGCGACCCGACTACCTGAAGTTATATTAAAATGCATATTTAAATTTGTTTGAATTTATATCTTGTGAAACTTGCTGGTCATGTCACAGAGATAAGATGACCACAGCTCCGTTTATTGGAAACAGAGAAAAAGTTAGTGAACTCTTGAGATTGATACATGCTGATGTATGAAGGTCCCCTGTCTACACATGCCAAGACCGGTTCTTTGTACTTCATTAAATTCACTGATGATCTCTCAAGATTCAGACATATGTTCCTGTTGAAACACAAGTCCGAAACTTTTGAGATAATCACTGAATATAAGTTAGAAGTAGAGAACCAAAAACGGGTATAAGTATTATGTCCTTTGATGTGATCAAGAAGGAGAATACTTGAGCACGGAATTCCTGGACTATTCTAAAGGAGAATGAGATTCTCTCTCAGCATTACTCCTCCGTATACACCATAGCACGATGGTATATCGGGGCGGAGCAATAGCACCCTATGTGATATGGTGTGCTCTATGATGAGTACTACTGAGTTTCCTATTTCCTTTTGGGAGTTATGCACTTGAAAAGCTGCATACCTATTGAATAGGGTTCAAATCAAATCAGTTTCCTACCACTTCATATGTGATATGGAAAGGGAAGAGCCCATATCTTAAGTTTGTTAAGATTTGGGGTTGTCCGGCCTATGTCTAAAAGCAAAATCCGGACAAGCTCGAGGCAAGGTCTGTTATGTAGAACTGGAAAGGTTCCAGCTATACAAACTGCAGCTGATGATTTGGTAGAACCAAAGGATTCAATAGATTCCAACGAACCTCAGCCTCTCCGACGATCTAGTAGGGTTCCTCACCCACCTGAGAGATACTTCGGTTTCTCTATGACAGTGGGAGCGAGGATTGCATAATGAGATAATGACCCAACTAGTTTCGAGCTGGCCATCAGGAGTGAGACTCTGTAAGAATGGCTGGATGCTTATCGATCTGAGATGGAATCCTTATACACCAACAAAGTATGGACTTTGGTTGCTCTATCTGAAGGGTTAAATCCCCATCAGGAGCAAGTATATCTTGAGAAGATTACTAGGTGTACATGGAAAAGTTGAGACTTTCAAAGCTATACTTAAGTCCATCCAGATCCTACTCGCCACGGCTACATACCATGACTACGATATCTGGCGGTTGGGTGTCATGACTGCTTTTCTAAATGTTGATTTGGAAGAGAGCTTCTATAAGTACACAGCCAGAGGGCTTCGTAGACAGTGGGAGCAGCGGAAATGTGTGCAAGATGTTTTATGTGATAAAGCAGGCATCGCGGAGTTGGAACGTCTATTTTGATGTGGTAGTCAAAGAGTTTGACTTCATCAAAATGGTAATATATACAAAAAGGTAGTAGAGAGTATGGTAGTGATCTTCGTAGAGTACGTGAATGACATACTCTTGATAGGGAAGGAGTTTCCTATGCTACGCTCGGTCAATCTCCGCTTATCACAAGGATTCTCAATATAGGATCAAAGTGATACTTCCTAAATCCTGCGTTTTGAATCTATGAGATAGATCTAATTGGATGTTAGGATTCTCACTAGTTATAGTGAGATGGTATCAATCAATCCTGGGGAGAATCACTGAAAAAGTTCCAGGGTGATAAGGACGACTGAATGTCAGTCGCAGGCATTGTCTATACCCTCAGTGGAGGGACGGTATGTTGGAAGAGTTCCAAGCTAGATACTGTGACTTACTAGACGATTAAAGGCAAGATACATCGTTACCAAGGATACTACCAAAGAGGCAATCTGGATATATATAAGTTCATGAGATGAACTTCGTTCCTACCATTGTGTGACAATGGAGTTGTGGCTTTTCCCAAGGAACCTCCCGTCCCATCAGAAATCCAGATATAATTCTTAGGCAGTATCACCTGATCATGGAGATGGTTGATCTCCAGGGAGATCGAGGTTAGGAGAGTAGACGCAGAGGACAACAGCACGGATCCACCCACAAAGGCCTTTTTCCCAGTAGAGACTTTTATGGGATGGTTGAGTATGAGATACTTATACCACAGCTAATTGTTGGGTATGTGATACCACAACAGATGGCCCTAGTGCAAGTGGGAGATTGTTAATTATATGTATGCCCTAGAGGCCATTACTGTACATATGATGTATATTGTAATGGATGCTTGGACATATATAGGGAGGACTTTCTTGCTCGACATGATAGTATGCTATCTGGTTGTACTTTATCTTAACAAGCACTCTGATTGTCTCTACATTACATGTTGATAAAGCCCTTAGGATATGTACTCGACAACTGGGACTATGATGAGATCATACTAGTGGGGCCACGGTAGTCGACGAGTACATCCTATAACTGTTCCTAGTCGAGGGTGTATCGAGACAGGGCATCGATACACCAGAGTAGACTAGCGTATACGCATCTTGACCCATATGATGGGCGATGGATGATCCCATATCAATCGGTGTTTGACATCAAGGATGGTGTACGGGTGCTCAGTGGAGACTGGGTACACTGGACGGACTCGCCGAGAACTCCCAGATGGTATTATACCTCACGTCAGAAGGCAGTTCTCCGGTGACACTGGTACAGAGTAGTCTGTTGACCCGAGATCGTCATAGAGTCTTGTGTGATTCCCACTGTGCTTTGATTTCCATCATACCACGTCCAAAAGAGCGTGCAAAAAGGTGGCTTTTGGGTACAGTCCCGAATCACATGGAGGCAATGAGCGATAGGAGGGGATTCGTCTCTCCCGGTATAGGGAGTTGATGTTGCGCTGTGTTCGATTGGCTATAACCGGAAATCCCTGGCCAGGGTTGCTGAGATCTACTGGTAAATGTTATCAATAGTTTCTCGAACTGTTATAGACCTCAAATCGACATGACTTATCGAGCTACTGGGGTCTGACGTTTACCACCCCTAGGCGAGTTATGCGACATATCAGACGACGAGACCAGACTGTACGGGAGTGTTACTGTTTGGATTCACAGGAGAATGTACAGGCTTGCTTGTTGATCTTCTGAGCGCTCAATACCTGGGTGGCTGTTACGTTTAGCTGACCGCTTGCAGCTTGTGGGTGTTTGATATGATCATCACATACTGCCGGCGTATTGACGATTCTTTAGAGTCCTACACAGAGGTTTCTTGGCTCAGGAAAAACGGAGTAGGAGCACATATGTGATATGTGCAGGACCGAGGATAATGCGATATGTGATACTGTATTCTATTCTCACGATATTTGATATCAGTCGGGTCATCGGATCAAGTGTTGATTCGATGAATCGGTAAATGAGATATTAGTCGGTTATATGCGATATAGCCGGATAGTCCGATCAAGTGTTGATTCGATAATTTAATGTATAATAATATATATGATATATTAAATTACATTAACTAATATTAGCTCACTAAAAGATTCTTTTTCTCACTCGGGTAATATATTGATATATATGCGATATATGTTAATTGTATTATTTTATTTTGTTACAATAAATATTATATATGTGATATATAATATTGTAACATGATATGGTTATTAATGCAACATGTTTAGTGGAGATTAAACATGGTTAGGGTTTGTTTTGGGTTAATCATTTCTAGAATTTTCTAGAAGGTTTTCTTTTTTGTTTTGGAAAAGTGCAAGATATTTCGCAAGATATTTCTTTAACTTAACCCTAACCCTTAACCCTAGTAAAATCTATACAATGGTTACTTGAACCATGGTTGCATTTCTAACCTTATCAAGTCTATCATTATTCATCACAAAAGGAATTCATTCATGTTATTCATCTTCTTCTTCCTTCTTCTTTCTTTCATGGAAAAAGCTTTCTAGCTTTTTTCCAAATGATGAAAATGGGTGAGAATAAGAAAATAAAAGAGAGCAAAAAACCTACTTCATCATTCTCATCTATCCTTGCCCTTTAGATGAGAGTGTTCACTTCATTTAGTGAGTGTTAGCTTGTGTTAATGAAACTTCAAGGTAGATCATCTTTGTTATCGAAGATCGGAAGCAAGACTGCATCTTTCTCTTCGTGAAGCCTCTCGAGAGTCCGGAACACGATGATCGCAGTGAAGGGACCTCAACATGGAGCTTAAGAAGTGAAGGAACGGATCTACAAAGGTTGTAATCCCTCTCACTTATTGTTAAAGAGTTTAACATGCTTGTTTTCGCCTAATCTCTAGTTTAAAGATCCGGCTTTGGGTTGTTCGGCACGGCTAAATTTTTATTCGGGCATGGTTGATGCCTTGTAGACCCTTGTGGCAGTGCCTAGCAACCCTACATCATATACGGAGACTCCCAGCTTGTTGTTAGTCAAGTAAACGGCGACTATCAAACGTGCAAACCAGAGTTGGTGAAGTACGGCGAGAGAGTACAACATCTACTGACCCAGATTCCTTCCTACACCTTGAAAAGAATACCACGTGCGGAAAATAACAAAGCGGATGCATTATCCAAGCTTGCTAAAGAATTGGCCGATGAGAACCTCGATGACGTAAGAATCGTGGTACAAAGCCGTCGGGTTCTTGCACCGGCAGAAATATCTCCGGAGCCGTCCGAGGAAAAGGGAGCGATCAAGCAAACGGCCCTACAAATAAAAGACTAAGAAAAGGTCGAAGATTGGAGAGAAGTCTTTATAGACTACTTCAAATCCCGTCGAACACCTGAAGATGCGTCCTCAAGACATCAGCTTATGAAACAAGTTTTGTCTTTCGCTTTCGTCAATGATACTCTGTACAAGAGGTCATTTGATTCTTTATGGCTGAGATGCCTGGGACCTGAAGAAGCAAGAAGAGTCGTCCAAGAAACTCATGACGGACTCTGCGGTTCTCACCAAGCCGGGCCGAAAATGAAGCTGAAGATCAAACGGATGGGCTACTATTGGCCCACGATGATCCAGGACTTCCTTGAGTATGCGAAGCAATGCCACTCATCCATCAGCATCCAAATTCACTACATCCAACGGTGGCTAGCTGGCCGTTCGAAATGTGGGGGACTGACATAATCGGCCTCATCGAACCAGCATCGTCCAGAGGACATCGATTCATTTTGGCGACAACTGATTACTTCTCCAAATGGGCAGAAGCAGTACCGCTGAGGGAAGTAAAGACGGAGAATATCCTCCATTTCTTCAAGACACACGTCATTTATCGGTTTGGAACTCCGAGACAGATCATCTCCGATAACGGGCCAGCCTACAGAAGCCACAAGATCAGCCGCTTCGCACAACAACATAACATAGACTGGAGATACTCCTCGGTCTATAATCCTCGAGCCAACGGTCTAGCCGAGGCTTTCAATAAGACCTTAACGAAGATCGTGAAAAAGACAGTGTCACGAAATAAGAAAGACTGGCACGAGAGACTGCACGAAGCTCTCTGGGCGTACTGAACGACGTTCAAAATGGCCACGAACACAACTCCATACGCATTGGTATTCGGCATAGAAGCGGTACTCCCCCTCGAGATAGAGTTACCCTCTCTACGAGTGGCAGTTCATTACGAGCTAACGGACGAAGAGAACGCTCACCTTCGCCTCGAGGAGCTCGATGCCCTTGATGAAACCCGGCTCATAGCGCAACAAAATCTAGAGGCTTATAAAACTAAGATGACGCGCTCATATGAAAGATTGACTAGGCCGAGAACATTCCGCCAAGGCGAACTCGTGCTAGTGGTCAAAAGATTTATGATCCCCAGTCGTGCCAAGCGGGGAAAATTCGAGCCGAACTATGAAGGCCCGTATATCATAGACAAGGTCTACCAGGGTGGAGCCTATCTACTCATGGACATGCATGGCGAAAGGCCCTTCAGGCTAATAAATGGTCGCTTCCTGAAGAAATACTATGCCTAACGAGTCATGGCCCAGGTCAATGATAGATGACGACGACTATGTCCGCTTGCGATCTTCCTAAGCCTAAACTCTGTAAGTAGTAGCCGGCTCAACGGACCGAAACGTCCTTAAACTAACAACGGACCGAAACGTCCTTAAACTAACGACAGACCACTATGTCCTAAAACTAGCTGTTGACCGAGATATCGATAAACTACGGTGGATTGCAGCATCCCAAAGCTGATACAAAATAAAAAAGAATAAAAAAAAGGGAAGAATAAAAAAAAAGAAAAAAGAAAACGGTATGTCCATAAGCAAAAAGGGCACGGATGAAAACCCGAAAGGGCTCCGTAAGTAAAAACAGCAGGGCTACCGGCGAGTTTTGTGAAAACCCGAAAGGGCGCAATCTCGTTAGAATAAAAAAAAAAGAAAACGATATGTCCATAAGCAAAATAGGCACGGATGAAAACCCGAAAGGGCTCCGTGAGTAAAAATAGCAGGGCTACCAGCGAGTTTTGCGAAAACCCGAAAGGGCGCAATCTCGTTAAAAGACACTTGTAAGGTCCTCTCGACTTTGTAAGGAGAATCCACCTGCGTGAGATCCTTACGACTCACAAGGGAGCAACACACTTAGGGATCCCCACGATCCCTAAGGAGAAATCACGCTTGCAAGATCCTCACGACTCGTAAGGAGAACCCTCTTATGAGACCCTCACGGCTCATAAGATTTGAAAGTCTTAAGCTACAGGGATCTGAACCTGTTCTTAAGCAGCCCCTACAACCTCCGATACTGCCCTACAAGCGGCTTAGTGCTGACCCTTGTATACAATCCACGGGCGCGAATAAACATTTCCCTAACAAAGTCCCACCCGTGACTAGGGATATGTTCGCACGGTGAACAACCCTTGTGAGTCCTCTCGACTTATAAGGAGAAAACACTCTTGTAAGATCCTTACGACTTATAAGAGAACATACACTTAGGAGTCCTCACGATTCCTAAGGAGAAAACGCGCCTACGAGATCCTCACAACTCGCAGAGAGAAATACCTTTATGAGACCCTTACGGCTCATGAAGTCAAAAGCCTTAGTCGACAGGATCCTAACCCTGTTCGCTAAGCCACCTTTGTTCGATATTGACAGAGGAAAATGATGATTCTCTCCTGGCAATATCCCAGTTGTAGCGGTGCTGATGCCGAAATCGGTGTCTAATCCCAAGTTTGCAGCGAAAAGCTAGCAAGCCACACATGCATACGAAATAGCCGAAATGATGGGGCAACTTGCAACAGAAGTAGCAAGTAAAAAAAATGTATGAATGCAAAATAGCCGAAATGATTGGGCAACTCGCAATAAAAAGCAGCGAGTAAAAATAAAAATAAAATAGCCGAAATGATTGGGCAATCGCGACCTTCGCGATATAAAAGCTGAAATGATAGAGCATCGCAGAAAAAAATTTTAAAAAAATGAATGAAATTTATGCCCTACAAGTGATATCATGTCAATCCCTGTATACAATCCAGGGGCGCAAACAAAGAGGGAATCACACCCTTCCTCCCCAAACTTCATCATAAGGAGAGGCCAAATCTCAATAGTTCATGGACAGCCTAGAGATCATCTCAACATTCGTCTTATTACAACGGACACAACATCAAGCAAAGCGGAACAGCGGCAACTCCCAGTTCCATGACTCGGCGGTGTGCAGATAACCGAGGGTCAAACTCCGACTCCGTGAAATGCGGATAAAGTCAACCCTTCCTGGTTACGTGGAACGCGGATAATGTCAACTCTAACCCCGTGTGAAACATCCAGAGCGGAGCCTGGTCCTCGCCGAACACGACAGTGAACCCGTGGGAAGCATCCAGAGAAAAATTCCTGGTTACGTGGAACGCGGCAATGACCCCATAGGAAACATCCAGAGCGAATCCTGGTCCTCGTAGAGCACGGCAGTGAACCCGTGTGAAGCATCCAGAGCAGATCCTGGTCCTCGCAGAGTACGGCAGTGAACCCGTGTGAAGCATCCAGAGCGGAGCCTGGTCCTCGCCGAACACGGCAGTGAACCCATGGGAAGCATCCAGACCAAAATTCCTAGTTATGTGGAGCACGGCAGTAAACCCGTGTGAAGCATCCAGAGCGGATCCTGGTCCTCGCAGAGCACGGCAGTGAACCCGTGTGAAGCATCCAGAGCGGAGCCTGGTCCTCTGGTCCTCGCCGAACACGGCAGTGAACCCGTGGGAAGCATCCAGAGCAAAATTCCTGGTTACGTGGAACGCGGATTATGTCATTCCCGACCCTGTGGAAAACGTCCAGAGCGGATCCTGGTCCTCGCAGAGCGCGGCAATGACCCCATGTGAAGCATCCAGAGTGGAGCCTGGTCCTCGCCGAACACGGCAGTGAACCCATAGGAAGCATCCAGAGCAAAAATTGGACTGTGAGGTCCTTAAACTCACGGACTATGATGTCCTTAACCTCGACCGTGATGTCTTAAAACTAATATTGGACTGTGAGGTCCTTAAACTCATGGACTATGATGTCCTTAACCTCGACCGTGATGTCTTAAAACTAACATTGGACTGTAAGGTCCTTAAACTCATGGACTATGATGTCCTTAACCTCGACCGTGATGTCTTAAAACTAATATTGGACTGTGAGGTCCTTAAACTCATGGACTATGATGTCTTTAACCTCGACCGTAATGTCTTTAAACTAGCATCGGACTGTGGGGTCCTTAAACCCACAGACAATGATGTCCTTAACCTCGACCGTAATGTCTTTAAACTAACATCAGACTGTGGGGTCCTTAAACCCACGGACTATGATGTCCTTAACCTCGACCGCAATGTCTTAAAACTAACATTGGACTGTGAGGTCCTTAAAACTCATGGACTATGATGTCCTTAACCTCGACCGTGGTGTCTTAAAACTAAACAACGGACTGTGGAGTCCTTAAATCCATGGACTATGATGTCCTTAACCTCGACCGCGAGGTCTTTAAGCTACGGTATCCTGGAAAACGTCCAGAGCGGAGTCCGGTCCTTGCAGAACGCGGCAGTGAACCCGTGGGAAGCATCCAGAGCAATTTCTGATTCCGTGAAATGCGGACGATGATAACCTCACCCATCACTTGCGAGTCCTCACGACTCGTAAGGGAGCAAATTCGCTTGTGAGATCCTTACGACTCGCAAGAGAAAAACACACTTAGGAATCCTCACGATTCTTAAGGAGAAATTACACCTACGGGATCCTCTCGACCGGTAGGGAGAAAATTCTTTATGAGACTCTCACGGCTCATAAAGTTGAAAAGTCTTAGGAAGCAGATCTTAACCCTGAATCCTAAGCCATCGTTGTCCTGCAAAGAGATCAAGATAGACTATCCACATAATACATTCAATAAAAAGGGAGACACCATTGTGAAGAAAAATACGTCTTTTATTCACGAATCAAAATGGATACAGAGTACAATTCGTGGAAGAACAAAAAAATAATGTACTCTTATTCAGGAGTATGTACAAAGGAAAAATAAAAAAGTATATACAAGTTTTCAGGTCGGCGGGCGATTTAGCAGATTGGTCGGCTCATCCCTCTTTCGCTGAGCCTCGCCTTCATGGTTCAGTATTGTCAGAAGACGGGCTTCCGCCTGAGCTTGCTGAGCCTGGTATGAGGCAAGCCGGCCTTCGAGCTCTTTCTCAGTAGCCTTATGAGCCTCAACCCTTTCATGAGTGAACACGGCAGCTTTGTCAATGGCCACCACTTCCTTGATGGCCTCTTGAAGCACTCGCCAAAGTTCATACGCTTTGTTGGCCTTGGCTGTAAGGTTGGCCTGAAGCTCTACCAGCGCTTTCGAAGCCAGCTCCCTCTCCGAAAACTTGCGGTCGAGCCTCTTCTCACAAGATATCATGTTCTCCGCACACCGCTCAATTAGGCCCCATAAGCTTGCCTTCGCAGCCACAGCCTCCGAAGAAAGGCGGGTACACTCGAGCACGTGCAAGCAAGTCTCCACCTGCCGGCAAAACTCAACCCAGACTTGCACCACTGCTTCTCTATGATATGTGGCAAGAAAGGGGAGAGAGCCGTTAGCTTCAGCAGCAAATGCTTCAGCCATAATCACGCTGCCGACACGAAGTTCCTCGATCAAAGATGACAGAGAGACCAGGCTTAGCTTGGCCATCCGGTCCGAGGCACGCAGGGCATAAGGGCCGGGCGGCATGGCGATGCGCGACTCCAGTGCTGTGAGAACTGGCAGGGCTGTTCAGATTTATAAACGATCAGTGAAACTTCTAAGCAAAGAACAAGTGGGACGACATTGAGACTTCACTTACCCACAGTCATGCAAGGAGGAGCTGAAGGCTCCCCTGGCCCCTCAAGTATCTCAACTTCGTCGTCGGCCTCCAGAACTGTAAAAGGCATCAATGTCATTTTATGGAACAATAACAATTCTGTGAAAAAGGCAGACAACACTAACCTTGCCCAGACGAGAGGACGATGCGCTGAGGAGATATCGCTTGCGGAGCAGCCATCTCCAGCAGATGCTGAAAGGACTGCCGGGGAGACAGGTCAGCAATAGAGGTCGCCAGTTCGCGCAACTCTGAAAAGACAGAAGGGTTCAGATAATGGAAAGATTACTAAGTTAAAATATATAAGGCTACCTTCGATGCTCCTCCCATTCTGAGCCGGAGGGATAGCAGCTTCAACAGCCTCCGCCGTGGCCTCGGACACATCATCAAGGACGCGGGCTGGTGTAGCGGCCTCTGAGGAAGGAGCAACAGCTGCCGCTGCAGGCTCCAACGAAAGGATGGTAGCCTCGACTACCTGCACCCTAGCCGCCGTATCGCCCTCAGGAAGATCCATCGGAACGACGACTACCAAAAGTGCATCTCCCAAGGGAACAGGTGCTTGGGGAGCGGGAACCACCGAGGAAGATTCTGCCATGAGAGCGACAGTTGCATCAACCCCCTCCACACTGATTAGTGCTTCACTGGGGATATCAGCAGACTCTATGGTCAAAGTACGACTTAGAGCCTCCGCCGCCGCTAAAGTCCCTGCAAAATTTTGCACGAAGATCAGGATACATATATATGTACACAAGCAATACAAAATATTACAAAAGAGACGTAGGAACATACCATTGTGCAAGGGAGCCTCCAATATGTCTTGTTCAAGCCGACATTCCTTCTCAAGGAGGTGGGCTCGCCGAGGTCCGAGGATGGATTCGTGGCTGCCGGTCCACAGTGAAAGCGCGTCTGCGGCATCCTCTGAAGCAGCCTTTTTAAGGGCCCGTTCACCCCATTCCTCCAGAAGGCCGATGAATCGTCGCCGGATCCACGAAGGGTCTTCATAAAAAATGACGGATGGGTAGGGCTTCTTCGGAATTCTTACGTTCTCTGACTCGTCTTGAGAACGTCTTATAGCCTCAGCCAATTGTGCGGCTTCCTCGACAGTTGAACTGGGAAAAAGTAAGCCAGTGTCCGATTCTTGCAGAGCCAAGGGTTCGTCTGGAAGAATGGGCTCGGACTCTACTAAAGAGTCGAGCAGATTGGTGGACGTCTTTGTCCGCCGCTTGGATCCAGAACCGGCCGCTGAAGACGACCGTTTCCTCCCCCGTGGAGCCTTAGCACGACGCCGACCCACCTCACCTTCAACACCCTCGCTACCGGCACCCTCGCTTGGCGGTGCTGCCGAGGACGACACGGCCATTGTTGACGCCGCCGACGGTGGTACTGCTACTGGCGCCCTTTTACCCCTTGACTGAGCCTGGGTATCCAATGGCATACCAATTGTGGGAGTAAGGTCCACCTCCGACTCCCTCGGAATTAGCGCAACGCTGGTTTCCCTCAAGGGGAAGCGGACCGGTGCGCGCGGCCGCTGCGAAACTCCCGTGGCCTGAACCGGAGCATGGGCACCATAGCCAAGAAACACCCTCTTCTCCTCAGCAATAATCGGGCTAACCCAATAAAGGTACCAGCCCGTAAAGGACCTCACATATCGGGGAATATGGTCGGCTTCAGGGATCATGAAGTAAGAACCAGTGTTCAGCCTCGCAAAATGATGAGCAGCATCACGAACAGCTTCGGGTGAAGGGACTGGCGCAACTGTAAAAGCCTTGAAAGGAACGCCCTGATCATACCCAAGATGTCGGGCAAAGCGGTGTGGGTTGTACCGCATGAAAAGGGCCGCACTGTTCTGACGAAACACCGGGTAACCTGGTCTGATCGCGTACAGGTGCGTGGCTTCCCTGGGCTTCAGAGAAGGTACCCCTCTTTCGACAAGTCGTGGAGTTGTTGAATCGGACCTAAAGGAGAAGATAGAACCCGATCAACAAATACCAGTCCACCCGTGCTAGCATAGGGAGCGATCAACACGCCCCGAACTGAGTCGGGTCGGGAGCAAAAGCGTCCACCAGCCGCATGAGTCGCGGAAAAGTGTAGGCGTCATAAAATGCAGGTCTCTGGTGCGCAGCAAAAACCCCCAACACGTGCATCTCAATCCAAGATGTGAAGTAATGAAGAGAGAAGTTTACTACGTCCACACCGGGAGTTGAGGTATTGGCCGCGGCACCCAACCCATGATAGAGATGCGCTAGCGCTGGATAGATCACCGAGACTCTCATGAAGCGGCGATGAATGTGGATGACGAACCAGCTGAGCCAGACGCTGATAAAACCTACGAAGAATGTCTCCTCGTCCATGCCGGGAGCTGCAATCGATTCAAAAGATACCGGCGACATAATAGGAATATAGTACTCCGGTAAATCCGATTCCTTAGTCGGCCGCCTGTTCAAACCAAACCCAAAGGGGTCATTGATGTTTGCAAACTTCGGAGCCGTCTTCGATAGGACGCCCTCGCAAAGGAAGGAAGCGATGAAGCTCTTAAAGGTGACACCATGTTCCTCCGACTCTGTGAACAGTTTGTCAAAGATGCTCAGGGCCTTGATCAAACTCGGGCGTTTGTGGCGGACGGCATTCTCAATGGACAAGCCGTCGAGCATTGCGGGCTCAGTCTCAAAGACGTACTCGTCAGAAGGCAGCAATTCCTCATAAAGTGTCCCTCTGATTGGCAGCCCTGAGATCTCGCGAAATTCTTCCAAAGAAATCGAAACTTCGCGGTCCCCTAGGAGGAAAGTGTTGGTGGGGAGATTCCACTGGTTCAGGAAGGCCTTAACCCACCAGACGTGAGGAGACGGGTAGTGGAAGAGCGATGCATATATTGCCTGATAAAGTCCGACCCTCTGCAGTCGCACGTGATGGGCGGACAGGATGTAGCGAGCCCAAAGAAGATAGCCCGTGGGGTGTCGAGGGGTGAGCCCTATTTTGTAAATCTGCCCCCACGGTTGGGCCTCGCCCTGGAAAATACGGCGTCCCAGTATATCTATGGCCGGGATAGGATGATTCGGGATGCCCGTCGTCGAAGGCTCAAGTCGTCCCATCGGAGTCCAATTAGGCATCTCTACAGCAAAGACTGTCCCTGGAGGATCCATCGGCAGGAACGGAAAGGTAGGCTCCGTCGGTACCTCGCAAAGAAAACTCCGGCGACCCCGGATAATGTGACTGTACCAGGTCCCCCACAGAAGCAAATTGGTGCGATTCGGGTCGTGAGCCCTGATCATTGCCATCACCTCCTCGTCAGATAGCGATTGGGGAAAAGTGGCTTCCGAGCGGGTGAAAGGGAAATACGGAACATACGTCATTGTACCTGAAATAAAATAAAGGGAAACTGTTAAAGCGAAACCAACAGTGATTAGATATATATATATATATATATATATATATAAAGACAACGACAAAGGACTCATTTTATGGGACCATTGGTTACAAAACACATGGGTCCCACAAAATCAAGATGGCGGCTGGCTAATGATGAGGCAAAGCAATTATAATGAGACAAAAGGAAGATTCTCATTAAATAAACAGTAGATTTCAAATGACCCTACACATTCCCCTAGAAGAAATCCATCTTGGACTCTGTGACAAATCAAACAGAATCAAGGGAATTAAATTCCCAGAAAGCGACATTGCAAACTTCTTCTTCTCGGTTGTGAAGAAGACAACTCAGGGCATGAAAACCCAAGGAGTTCTATGGGAAGAACTGAGCTCTTCATAGGAATTAAATTCCTTTTTGAAAAAAAAGGGGGAATTAAATTCCCAGAGACATTTTTCAGAGCCAAAGCTCTTTGAAGATGGAATTAAATTCCATGGAAAAGATATACACCATCAACCCCATGAAGATCAGAGAAACCCTAAGAGATCTATTATTTGAAGATTAAATGATTTTCTGTTTTTTTTAAAGAGCTTCAAAAAGATGGGTTCTTGATTAATGGGAAAAACCCTTGTCCTGGATTTAAAATCCAATAGAGATTCCTGCAAAAGTTCTTCATTCGTTCAAGATTATTACCTGAGGAAGGAGAATCTTTCAACAGAGTTAAACTCAGGAAAATTTTCGAAACAGAAAACTAAGCTCTGGAAAGGAGAATTAAATTCTCAAAAGGAAAAAGTTTGCAAGGAAGAAGATGAAAGAGTGGAGGCGCTTCTGAAGAGACCCCTGCATTTATAGGATGTGATGGAAAACGTTTCATCTCCCATATTCCCCAGACGGATCCAACGGTCACAAAAGTGACAGCGTTGCACTCACGTGCAGACACGTGAGAGCAATGCTGTGGGGGCATTTGTTCCCTGATTAAAAATCAGGGATTTCCTCAAAGAGGCATCACGTGTTCACATGTAACCAAGGGTCGCGTGTTGACACGTGATCTACTTACAAGGTTAAAATCTAAGCAAACAGAATTATAAACAAGCGGCTGAAGGAGGACCCAACTGGGGGTCACGTGCTTACACGTGACCAATGGTCACGTGTCAACACGTGAAGTTAAAAGCAGAAATAAAAGCGAGCGGCTGAAGGAGGACCCAACTGGGGGTCACGTGCTCACACGTGACCAATGGTCGCGTGTCAACACGTGATAGCTAAAGCAGAAATAAAAACGAACGGCTGAAGGAGGACCCAACTAGGGGGTCACGTACTCATACGTGACCAATGGTCACGTGTCAACACGTGATGGTTAAAACAGAAGCATAAATAAGCTGCTGAGAAAAGGACTCAATTGGTGGTCACGTGCTCACACGTGACCAAGGGTCACGTGCTTACACATGACCAAGGGTCACGTGCCAGCACGTGACAGGGTTTGAAAGCCTTACAGTTTAATAGAATTAAAATTCTAAATTTCTCTAAAATCTTTCCAAATGGGAAAGGATTAAGGAGAACCGTTGGATTAAAAATCCAGGGGTGATTAAATATCACCAATTTATGGAAAAATTTTAGACAAGGAAAGATTTCCCTAAATCTCACCGAAAATAACAAACAGAATATCTTTGGATTGAAAATCCAATGGTGAATAAAATTCACTGAATGATCTAAAGGCTCATATTAATTATGAAAACAAACAAAATCTTTCAATGAAAGATTCATTAAACAAATTGATTCTTTTCCTTCTCCTATAAATAGGAGCCGAGAAGAAAAGAAAGGGAGGAGTTTTTTTTGGAGATATAGAGTTTTGGAATCTTGAAATTTCAGAGAGAAAAGGAGGAGAATTTAATTCTCAACAAAGAAAACCCTAGGTGAGAAAAGAAAGGGAATCAAAACTTCAAACAGAGAATTTAATTCTCAAAATCTAAGAGTTTAACTCTTCTGCAAAAGAACTTAGTTCTTTCTCTAGTTGAAGATCTGCAGAAGCACATCTCCCCATAGGTTGAGAATTTAATTCTCATCGGGTTGAGATCCTACCATGCAGATCCAAAACTTAGAAGGGGAATTGAGTTTAGAGAATTTAATTCTCTCAAAACAAAACTAGGGTTTAACCCTAATCGAGAATTCAATTCTCCTAAAATTACAGAATTTAATTCCTTCAAGATGGACAGAACTAGGGTTTAACCCTAATTGAGAATTTAATTCTCTCAAATTCACAGGAATTCAATTCCTCTTAAAATGAAATTAGGGTTTCACCCTATACAAGAATTTAATTCTTTTACATATATGGGAATTTAATTCCTCTAAAAGAAATTAGGGTTCAACCCTACATAAGAATTTAATTCTTCATATATAGGGATTTAATTCCTCTAAAATCATGATTAGGGTTTAACCCTATAAAAGAATTCAATTCTTAAAAATAAAGAGACTTAAGAGATCTTTGTGCATGAAAAGAATAAAGGTCACGTGGCCCCACGTGACCCCTGAAGAGATCCCCATAAATGAGAAGGAAAAAGCTCCGAGGCAACGCCTCACGTGCTCCCACGTGACTTCCAAAACACAGAAAGAAAAAGCGAATGAAATGAAGGCTTTGGGCGCTCTCACGTGTTACCACGTGACCCCTTAGTAAACGCTTTAACAGTCAGCGCATAAATCCCCATCACGTGTCAACGCGTGATGCTCAAAATAAAAAATAAAAAGTGTTTAACACTTAATTGCAGAATGAGGTAAAGGGATCTGGTCCCACCTTTGGGCGCCCTCACGTGTCCACACGTGACCCCTCTTTTTTTAGTGTTTAACACTAAATTGAAGATTATATTTTCAGTGTTTAACACTAATTGTTTTCTAGTGTTTAACACTAAATTGAAGATTATATTTCCAGTGTTTAACACTGATTGTCTTTTAGTGTTGAACACTAATTTGAGAGTTCTATCTCCAGTGTTTAACACTGTTGTTCTCTAGTGTTTAACACTACTTTTAGCCGAATTGGCTAATTTTCCAGAGGCAAAAGACTCCCCCTTAAATGAATCTCAAAATTGAGGAAATCAAAGATGAAAATGTTTAGCATTGCTGAATAATATGGGCTTAAACCCAGACAAATGTCTAATGGACCAACAGAGGGCCAACACTTCAAACTTAATTGGACTTAGCCCAAGTCGGCCATAAGTCCTCAATTCAGACTTAACTGAGCCAATGTGCTCATAATATAATTAATTGGTCTTAGTTCCAAACTGGGCTATAGATCATTTAATCCACCTTGGTTCAAGGGTACATCTCTTCACTCCTTTGATATTTATCGTTGTAATTTCTCAACGTCTTCAAAGAGGTGACGGGTCCCGACAACCATACATTTCACGGACTGTGGGGTCCTTAAACTCACGGACTATGATGTCCTTAATCTCGACCATGATGTCTTAAAACTAACAACGGACTGTGGGGTCCTTAAACTCACGGACTATGATGTCCTTAACCTCGACCGTGATGTCTTAAAACTAACAACGGACTGTGGAGTCCTTAAACTCACGGACTATGACGTCATTAACCTCGACCGTGATATCTTAAAACTAACAACGGACTGTAGAATCCTTAAACCCACGGACTATGATGTCCTTAACCTCGACCGCGATGTCTTTAAACTAACATTGGACCGTAATGTCCCTAAACTAATTATCGACCGCAATGTCACTAAACAAAACAATATAGCCTAATTGCTCTCTTGTCGGATCTAAACGGTCCCGTTAAGTTGATTTCAGTTTAAAATTAGACTAACGTATCCTTAACAAACGTTTAAGTTGATCTTAGTCTCAAATGAGGCTAACGTATCCTTAAAACCAAACCCCCCAAACCCAAATCTAAGAAAGATACGGATTTGGACTAGTCCACGCCCTACGGGCGACAACATAATTTAGTCTCCGTATACAATCCACGGGCAACCAAACACAAAACAAACACCCATGACACGAAGTGACCATCTGGAGAAGGAGAAAGTTGTTACCGCGACGCAGTAGCGTAATTAACTGCACGGGCTTGCGCCTGCAGGGAAGAGCGTCCCCACAATTAAAAACCCTTCAGACGAGGGGGAATCTGACGAAGTCGGCTACATCGGCAGCATCCGTTTAAACCTTCGATACATGGTGCCATAAATCAACTTGGCATTTTCAGAGAGGTGGACGGATAGCACCAATTATCATATGTCCCGAATTTCAGGCAAAACGGACCTGCGCGATCGCGTCTCTGTGTTCGGCGGGGAACAATCTCTCTGTTCATCATCATTTTTTTTACCTTGAAGAAGATCTTCTTTCTCTGAGAGCTTGGCTCTTTTTTCTGAGATCTCCCAAAGCTTATAGGGGGTTTCTCTATTTGTTTCTCTCCTTTTGAGACTTGAAGTCTTGGGGCCTTTATATAGGGCAAGCTGGTTTGTTCAATCAGTTAAGATGATCTTTTCTCCAATTGATTTGGGGATTTTCCCGTCGTTGGATCTTTGATCCAAGAGCTTCTGATTTACAGAAGGCAATCTTCTTGTTATTAACAAGATTGGGAAATCTTTTCATACAGAATTTATTCTGTATTTTGGTGATTTTTAATCACCATTGGATCATTGATCCAACGGTGCTCTGATTTACAGAGCACGATATTGTTGTTTGGAAAGATTTTGAGGAATCTTTCCTTAACAGAATTTAATTCTGATTAATTAATGATTTATCATTATTATTGGATCTTTGATCTGACGGTGGGGAGCTTTTAGTTCCAGCACTAGCGTACCCGTGCTTTGCACGTGGTGCGCTGCTTAGAGGGCAGCGCACTTAGCGCTAGCGCATCCGTGCTTTGCACGTGGTGTGCTGCTTAGAACGCAGCGCACCTAGCGCTAGCGCACACGTGCTTTGTACGTGGTGCGCTGCTTAGGGCGCAGCGCACCTGGCACTACTTCTGAAACGTTGCTTCATTTCAAAATTTGAATTTTGAATAGAGTTTTGCTCTGATTGGGGGAAACAGCGAGATCCCGGCGGAGCCTTCTGCCTGAGCTCCTCTTTATTTTTCCTTTTAGTGAGCCTCCGGGCAATTTTTGTACGGCTGGGGAGCCCATAATACCTTGTAAATTTTTTGGAACATGAAATAAACTGAGTTTGAGTTTATTTTCCCGCCATGACAATGCGTTCCTCTTAAATGACGGACTGAGTTTATTTTTCTCCCCATGTCAATGCGTTCCTCTTGGATGACGATCGCGTGTCGAGTATAAGTCCATTAACCACCAAGTGCAGGAAGATCGGTCCCCTCCCCGCCCCCAGAGTCGAGGTGGCGATCGCTTGCTTAGAATACATCAGAAGACCCTTCAGTGTAGGTAGGTCTAGATTTGCCCATTCCTTAGGGTCGGGCCGACGACCATGTATCTTATCATGAGTTGAATAATAGCCAAGTTATTATTGGTCGGCGCTAACTGATGAGGGCTCTGTATCCTTAGCATAGGTGGGTAGGAGCTACCCTCTAAGGATTGGGCGAGCAGGGAAGAGGCTCGGGGCCCTCTTAAGGTGGGCGTCGATCCTTGACGCGGATGGGTAGGAGCTACCCGCCAGAGATTGACCGAGCAGGGAAGCTGCTCGGTAGTCTCGTGAGGAGGGCTTCGATCCTTAGCGTAGATGGGCAGGATGTGCCCGCTAAGGATTGACCAAGCAGGGAAGCTGCTCGGTGGCCTCGTGAGGAGGGATTCAATCCTTAGCGTAGATGGGCAGTATGTGCCCGCCAAGGATTGACCGAGCAGGGAAGCTGCTCGGTGGCCTCTTGATGAGGGCTTCGATCCTTAGCGTGGATAGGTAGGAACTACCCGCCAGGGATTGACCGAGCAGGGAAGCTGCTTGGTGGCCTCGTGAGAAGGGCTTCGATCCTTAGCGTAAATGGGCAGGATATTCCCGCTAAGGATTGACCGAGCAGAGAAGCTGCTCGGTGGCCTTGTGAGGAGGGCTTCGATCCTTAGCGTAGATGAGCAGGATGTGCCCGCTAAGGATTGACCGAGCAGGGGAGCAGCTCGGTGGCCTCTTGATGAGGGCTTCGATCCTTGGCGTGGATGGATGGGATGTGCCCGCTAAGGATTGACCGCGCGGAGAAGCTGCTCGGTGGCCTTGTGAGGAGGGCTTCGATCCTTAGCGTAGATGGGCAGAATGTGCCCGCTAAGGATTGACCGAGCAGGGGAGCTTCTTGGTGGCCTCGTGAGGAGGGCTTCGATCCTTGGCGTAGATGGGTAGGAGCTACCCGCCAGGGACTGACCAAGCAAGGAAGCTGCTCGGTGGCCTCTTGATGAGGGCTTCGATCCTTAGCGTAGATATGCAGGATGTGCCCGCTAAGGATTGACCGAGCAGGGAAGCTACTCGGTGGCCTCTTGATGAGGGCTTCGATCCTTGGCGTGGATGGGTAGGAACTACCCACCATGGATTGACCAAGCAGGGAAGCTGCTCGGTGGCCTCTTGATGATGGCTTCTATTCTTAGCGTAGATGGGCAGGATGTGCCCGCTAAGGATTGACCGAGCAGGGAAGCTGCTCAGTAGACTCTTCATGAGGGCTTCGATCTTTGGCGTGGATGGGTAGGAATTACCCACCAGGGATTGATCGAGCAGGGAAGCTGCTCGGCGGCCTCTTGATGAGGGCTTAGACCCTTGGCATCGATGGGTGACGCTTCAGAGGTGGCCGAGGAAGCTAGGGCTCGACTGATGGAGGTTTCGTCGGAGTATCAGTGTCACGACCCGCAGGGTACGGAACATGACTGGCACTTGAGTTTACGAAACGTCTAAAGGCGTCCGTAAAACAAGTAAGCCAAAGCCCAGAAAACAAAACCGATGAAGCAAAAGAGTGAAGAAAACCCAATCAATTGAAAGCGAGTTATCAAATAAGTCATGTAAAACACTTTTTAAAAACAATACAAATTTTCCCGAAAATTTCGGCAGAGTCTCCTTTGTAAATACTGACCCCCAAAAATGGGTATAACAAAATATATACATGAATCCACAAAATAGGGCATCCCCAAGCGGGAGCTAGCTCTTCGCCATACGGCGGTCACAAATCCCACGCAATGTAAATGACAACAAGCATAATAAAGCATAATAAAGCATAAGGAAGCATGAAAAAGTAGCATGTCGGCTCAAGTGAGCTCGACCCCAAATACAGTATAAAATCCACAAACCTCACAGTCTCATCTCTAGGTCAATATACAATAATCTGTAGAACAGTAGATGGAGTACACTAGATACAAGAATATACAAGGTGGTACAAAAATAACATAACCCACCTATGAGCAAATCTCGAGCTCAGGCAAAAGAGGCAAAAGACAAGTGCGCCCGCCGCTACTGAACTGACGGAGCGGACCTGCAAAAGACTGTGGCACAACGGGGGTGAGTTGCCAACTCGTGAGTAATAAATAACATCTACAAAGGCTATCGTATGCATGCACACAAGCATCCTAGCATCTAAAATACAGGTATGACTGGATGCACTAGCAGGTGTGTATATCATATCTGTGTGCTAATATGTATGCAACATGAAAATCTGAGTTCTCAATAGGTTTATATATAAAAATATCTTATCTCTTTTCTTTTTGTTTTTGAAACTCTTTTAGAATGCCAGCAAATGTCAATGAATCGACGAAAATCGGTGTCCAGCAACGACACCCCAAAAGCTGTCTCAAATCTCATAATGTATCTCTGGCCTCAGCCGTCCGGCTGACCCACCTCAAATATCAATATCTCATCATCTAGCGGCCACGGTCGGTATCCTCTGGATATCCGCCGTCCCAAACAGTCACCGGTAGGTAATCCGTCCCCTGCCAGGCTCAACGTCATCACCACATTCCTCTTGCCCCGGGGTACCTTACCGGGCCCACCATGTACCCGTGCCGGTTCCTCCACTCCTCGACACGGATTTCCAAAGCCACAGCAAACTCATGGTGGACGACACTTACATCACTAGAAAACCGCAATTTACATGTTTTAAAAATATCACAAGTTTGGAAATTTTGCGGCTTTCCCCCGAAATCCAGCAATATCATAAAATCTCAAGAAAATCCTCATAAGTGCATATATCAATGCTAATGAATGCGTATGATATCAATAATCAAGTTGCGATGTGTGATTAATGTATTAAGCATGAACAATGAATATGATGAAGTACATGCACATGAATAGCAATCCTAGGGTTTCATTTTAAGGAAATAACACAATTTAAGTATCAATTAGTAAAAGGTTTAATTTAAAGGTTATCTAGTGTGGTGGCATGGCAATTACCAGGGTGTGTGTGTAACATGAATAGTGCTCGTGCTGCATATAAAACCTGGTAATGGTGCATGTGTCCTACAATTGAGTTTGCATATATGGTATAACCTATTGATCTAATTGCAGCAATTATCATGCCAGTATTATTATTCTAATGTCACAAGTGATTATCCAATTTACTATTTTCCAGTTAACTAAATCTATCGGGCGACTTGCGCCATCCAGACGATCGTCCCCCGTAGATGTTAAATCTACTCACCGGGATCCCTGGCTAGCTGTGTCCAATCACTGCCTTTCCCTTTCGCGCCGCGTCTGACGTCTCCGCGACCGAACCTGGAATTTACATCAATACCAAACATAAGGTTACGTATCAGGAACGACGCAAAACCCCAACGAAACTACTAAAGTTCGCTAACTGGGTACAACGTGCACAAAGTGCGCGGACACACGCGAAAATCGCAAAAACTGCCAAAAACGCCGATTTTGGGTCACCCGGCAAAACTAAAACCCGACTACCCAAAAAACCGCACTCACGCATCCTAAAAGTCGTAGGACAAGCCAACAAAATCATCAAGATACCACAATTAACTCAAGAAACAACTCAAGAAAGAGAGAGGTCAGAATTTTCTGGTCTTGGCCAAGACTTGGGCTGTTATAGGGCTGAGGGAAAAGATAGAGGGGTTTTACAAAAGAAATTTTATGCAAAAAGGCCCCCTACAACTCAAAAATTGCAAGTTTTAGCCCAAAATTCAATAATTTCGTTTCAATTCATAAAAATTGGTTAAAAATCAAAATAAATTACTAAAAATTTATGTTATCACTAGAATATAATTATCATAATTTTAGAGATTAAAATTAGCCCGGAAAAATTTGTATCTATCGCTTATTTAATGTATTTTCTTACCGGCTTAAAATAATATAAAAATTTGAAAAATAGGGAAAAATTTTTAAATGACCAAAATTTCATAATTAACTCATTAGTCACTAAAAACAAGTAATTACCTATCCATTTAAGGTATAATTAGCCCTAAACTGCAAAATATCGAGAAAGACGGTTTTCGGAAAAATACCGAATTTTCACCGAATTTCAAGAAAACACCAAAACGACTTTTCAAGACGCTACAATCTTCCCCCCTTAAAGAAATTCGGTCCCCGAATTTAAGAATATAGCTACGCGTACCTTCAAAGAGATGGGGATATTTCTTCCTCATCTCGCCCTCGGTCTCCCAGGTAACCTCCTCGCTGCTCGGGCTACGCCAAAGGACCTTGACGGTTGGTATAATCTTCGATCTCAACTTCTTCACCTGCCGATCCAGGATGGCCACCGGCTGCTCTGCAAAAGAAAGGTCGCGCTCTAGCTGGACTGTCGGGTGCTGAATCGCATGCGAAGGGTCGTGAAGGTACTTGCGGAGCATCGAAACATGAAAAACGGGGTGAACATCGGGAAAGCTGGGTGGAAGAGCCAAACGATATGCAACAGCGCCAACACGCTCGAGGATCTCGAAGGGACCTACGAATCTAGGGCTAAGCTTCCCCTTTCGCCCAAAACGCATCACGCCCTTCATCGGAGAGACCCTCAGAAAAACATGGTCGCCAACTGCGAACTCTAATCTGCGACGGCGCCTGTCTGCATACGATTTCTGCCTGCTCTGAGCCGCTCTCATCCGGTCTCGGATCAACTGTATCTTCGCTGTCGTCTCCTCAACAAGCTGCGGCCCCAAAAATACTGCTCTCGCTGAGCTCTGTCCAACAAACGGGCGATCTGCATCTCCTCCCATACAATGCCTCGAAAGGTGCCATCTGAATAGTATCCTGGAAGCTGTTGTTGTAGGAGAACTCCACTAGAGGCAAATGACGATCCCAGCTACCACCAAAGTCTAAAACGCACGCTCTGAGCATGTCCTCGAGGGTTTGAATGGTCCGCTCTGACTGTCCGTCTGTCTGCGGATGAAACGCTGTGCTGAAGCTCAAACGAGTGCCCAAAGCCTCCTGAAGTCTCTGCCAAAGTCGGCTGGTGAACTGAGTGCCTCGATCTGACACGATACAAGTCGGTACGCCATGTAGTCGCACGATCTCGTCAATATAGAGCTGAGCATACTGAGCGAAGCTGAAAGTCGTCTTCACTGGAAGGAAGTGAGCCGCTTTCGTCAATCTGTCCACGATCACCCAGATGGAGTCGTACCCTCGACTGGTCCTGGGTAGACCCACAACGAAGTCCATCGAAATCTGCTCCCATTTCCACTCTGGAATGGGTAACGGCTGTAGCTCTCCTGCGGGCCTCTGGTGCTCGGCCTTGACTTGCTGACAAGTCAGGCATCTCGAAACGAACTCCGCAATGTCCCTCTTCATCCCGTCCCACCAGTAGGTCTCTCTCATATCATGGTACATCTTGGTGGAACCGGGGTGGACACTATACACTGATCGGTGTGCCTCCTCGAGAATGTCGCGCCGTAATCCATCAGCATCTGGTACGCACAGTCTAGATCCATATCGTAAAATCCCCTGATCGTCAACCATGAACTCGGAAAATCTGCCCTGTCTCATCTGTGCCATGATCTCTGAGCAACGGTCGTCACTACGCTGTGCCTCATATATACGGTCAAGCAACTGTGGGCGTGCACGAACATGCGCGAGCTGTCCCCCTGTCTGAGTGAACTCGAACTCAACTCGGCTGTCGCATAACGTCTGCCAATCTGCTGACGACTGCCTCTGCACTGCGCGCAAAAAGGATAAACTACCCCCGGGCCTCCTACTCAACGCATCTGCCACCACATTTGCCTTGCCGGGGTGATATAAGATCTCGCAGTCGTAGTCTTTCACCAACTCCATCCAACGACGCTGTCTGAGGTTCAGGTCTCGCTGCTGAAATATGTACTTTAAGCTCTTGTGATCGGTGAATATCTGACATGACTCGCCGTAAAGGTAATGTCGCCAAATCTTCAGTGCAAAGACCACTGCAGCCATCTCCAAATCATGAGTGGGGTAGTTCTGTTCATGCTTCTTCAACTGCCGAGAAGCATAAGCGATCACCCGGCCATGCTGCATCAAAACGCATCCTAATCCCACTCGCGAAGCATCACAGTAGACAACAAATCCGCCTGATCCCGAAGGTAGAGATAATACCGGCGCCGTAGTCAAACATGTCCGCAGCTGCTGAAAACTGCGCTCGCACTCCTCTGTCCAAACGAAAGGAACTCCCTTCCGGGTCAAACTGGTCAACGGTGCAGCTATACGGGAGAAGTCCTGAACAAAACGCCTGTAGTAGCCCGCCAAGCCTAGAAAACTACGGATCTCAGTAACCGATGTAGGTCGGGGCCACTGCTGAACAGCCTCAATCTTCTTCGGGTCCACACAAATGCCGTCTCTCGTAACCACGTGACCCAAGAATCCGACGCTGTCCAGCCAGAAAGCACACTTGGAGAACTTCGCGAACAGCTGATGCTCCCTCAGAGTCTGTAACGTAATCCGCAAGTGCTGCTCGTGCTCCTCTCTGCTCCGGGAGTACACCAAGATATCGTCGATAAACACGATGATGAACAAGTCAAGATACGGCCTGAATGTACGGTTCATCAAATCCATAAATGCTGCTGGGGCGTTGGTGAGTCCGAACGACATCACCAAAAACTCGTAGTGGCCATAGCGTGTACGGAAAGCTGTCCTCGGTATATCCTCCTGTCGGACTCGCAGCTGATGGTATCCTGATCGCAAGTCGATCCTCGAAAAGTACCCCGCACCCTGAAGCTGGTCGAACAAATCATCAATGCGCGGCAACGGATATCTGTTCCGAACGGTAACTTTGTTCAGCTGGCGGTAGTCGATACACAAGCGCAAACTTCCATCCTTCTTCTTGACAAACAGGACCGGAGCACCCCACGGAGAAACACTCGGTCGAATAAGCCCCTTATCCAACAAATCCTGCAACTGATCCTTCAGCTCTCGAAGCTCTGCCGGGGCCATCCGATAAGGCGGTATAGAAATAGGCCCCGAACCGGGAATCAAATCAATGCAGAACTCAACATCGCGCTCAGGCGGTAGCCCAGGTAGCTCATCAGGGAAAACATCAGGGAACTCACAAACTACCGGGACCTGGTCCAACGGAACCTCTGTAGCTCGAGTATCACAAACAAACGCTAAGAATCCCTGACATCCCTTCCGCAAGAGCTAACCAGCGCGAAGAGAAGAAATTAAGCTGGGAAGGGCGACACTGCGGTCTCCCTGAATAACAAGGACTGGCTCTCCCGGAAAGCTAAATCTGACTGCCTTCTCACGGCAGTCCACCGAAGCATAACAAGTGGCTAGCCAATCCATGCCCAGAAGCACATCAAAGTCCAACATATCGAGGAGTATCAAATCAACTGATGAATCCCTCTCCCCGATACGAATGGAACACAAACGAAATACAAACCGAGCGACAAACGACTCGCCTACCGGAGTAACAACAACAAGCGGCTGGTCTAACGACGACGACTCACGGCCCAACATCGGTGCAAAGTGTGTAGAGACGTACGAATGTGTGGAACCTGGGTCGAATAATACCCGTGCGTCGAAAGAACAAACTGGCAAGGTACCTGTCACGACGGCATTGGATGCCTGCGCATCCTGCGGTGTCAAAGCAAAAACTCGGGCCTGTCCTCCACCGATAGCGGGCTGACCTCGACCTCGGCCTCTGCCTCCTCGTCCTCTCTGAACAGGACCGCCGCGTCCACGGCCTCTCGGTGCACCTAACTGTCGTGGAGCATCGCCTGGGGTAGGAAGTAGGGCTCTCTGAGGAGGGGGTGGTGATGGTGGTAGGATCACGTGCGGAACTGTCGCTGCTCCCTGTCGTCTCACCGGGCAGTCTCTGACAAGATGGTGCAAACTCCCGCACCCAAAACATCCTGGCGACGGCTGCTGCCCCTGGGGATAAGAACCATATAACTGTCCCCGTCCAAATCCTCTGCCTGGCCTATCTCTCGGAAAGAATCTGGCGCGCTGCCTCTGAGGCGGTACATCGGTGCGCATCCTCTTCGGCCCAGAAACGGCCGAAGTCTGTGATATGCGTGCCTCCATCCGCAATGCCGTATCCCTAGCAGCTGAATAAGTGTCGTAGCGCTGGGCGCCAATGGCAAGATATAGCTGGGCATCAAGTCCCTGTACGAACCTCTTCACCATCTTCTCCTCGGTATCCACCAAATACTGAGCATATCGGGACAACTGAGTAAACTGGATGTCATACTCAGACACCGTCATCCCAGGTGTCTTGACTAAGGCCTCGAAACTGCGAGCTCTGGCGTCACGAACGCTCTCTGGAAGGAAACGGGCTAGAAAGACCGCTGTAAACTCGACCCAAGTCATAGGCGGTAGATCTGCAGCTCGACCTCTCAAGACTGACTCCCACCATGTCTGCGCGAGACCCTCTAGTCGGAAACTCGCAAGCTCTACCCATCGATCATCCGAACATCTCAGCGAACGGCAGATCCTGGCTAAACTGTCAAGGAACGTCTGTGGGTCCTCCGCTGCCTCGGTGCCGGTGAATACTGGAGGTCTCAGCCTCATGAAATCCTGTAGTGAAACCGGAATGGCCACGGTGGTGGTAGTAGGAGCAGGTATCATGGTCGTCTGTGATGTAGTAGGTACGTCATCCGGCCTCGGTGTACGACTGGCTGCAACTAGGGATCCTACCATCTGACGCAGCTCCTGCATGCCTCCCATCATCTGTCGCAACTCCTCCATACCGGTCTCGAGCCTATCCATACGGCCTGGGGAAGGTGGATCGGTCTGTCCCAGCGGCGTAGGCATACCACCCTGCTCAGTCCTAGTCTCGGACGAGCCAGCTCGAATCTCGTCTCTGGCGGCAGCCCTCTGTGCCCTCGTAGCCTTCGGCGGCATAGTGGCTGTTACAGGAAAACGGATAGTAAGAACAGTGCAATAGGATCATAGGATACACGGAATTGAAGAAGGAATTTTTCAAGCAAGTATATCCTAAAGTCACGTAGGCGGAGTACCGTATCGTAAGTATGCCGCGGACATACGCACGCTACGTTACCCTGCTTAAGTCACTTACTCCATCTACCAAGGGTCATCCTACACTCACAAAGGTAAAACCTATCGCTCTGATACCAACTTTGTCACGACCCGCAGGGTACGGAACATGACTGGCACTTGAGTTTACGAAACGTCTAAAGGCGTCCGTAAAACAAGTAAGCCAAAGCCCAGAAAACAAAACCGATGAAGCAAAAGAGTGAAGAAAACCCAATCAATTGAAAGCGAGTTATCAAATAAGTCATGTAAAACACTTTTTAAAAACAATACAAATTTTCCCGAAAATTTCGGCAGAGTCTCCTTTGTAAATACTGACCCCCAAAAATGGGTATAACAAAATATATACATGAATCCACAAAATAGGGCATCCCCAAGCGGGAGCTAGCTCTTCGCCATACGGCGGTCACAAATCCCACGCAATGTAAATGACAACAAGCATAATAAAGCATAATAAAGCATAAGGAAGCATGAAAAAGTAGCATGTCGGCTCAAGTGAGCTCGACCCCAAATACAGTATAAAATCCACAAACCTCACAGTCTCATCTCTAGGTCAATATACAATAATCTGTAGAACAGTAGATGGAGTACACTAGATACAAGAATATACAAGGTGGTACAAAAATAACATAACCCACCTATGAGCAAATCTCGAGCTCAGGCAAAAGAGGCAAAAGACAAGTGCGCCCGCCGCTACTGAACTGACGGAGCGGACCTGCAAAAGACTGTGGCACAACGGGGGTGAGTTGCCAACTCGTGAGTAATAAATAACATCTACAAAGGCTATCGTATGCATGCACACAAGCATCCTAGCATCTAAAATACAGGTATGACTGGATGCACTAGCAGGTGTGTATATCATATCTGTGTGCTAATATGTATGCAACATGAAAATCTGAGTTCTCAATAGGTTTATATATAAAAATATCTTATCTCTTTTCTTTTTGTTTTTGAAACTCTTTTAGAATGCCAGCAAATGTCAATGAATCGACGAAAATCGGTGTCCAGCAACGACACCCCAAAAGCTGTCTCAAATCTCATAATGTATCTCTGGCCTCAGCCGTCCGGCTGACCCACCTCAAATATCAATATCTCATCATCTAGCGGCCACGGTCGGTATCCTCTGGATATCCGCCGTCCCAAACAGTCACCGGTAGGTAATCCGTCCCCTGCCAGGCTCAACGTCATCACCACATTCCTCTTGCCCCGGGGTACCTTACCGGGCCCACCATGTACCCGTGCCGGTTCCTCCACTCCTCGACACGGATTTCCAAAGCCACAGCAAACTCATGGTGGACGACACTTACATCACTAGAAAACCGCAATTTACATGTTTTAAAAATATCACAAGTTTGGAAATTTTGCGGCTTTCCCCCGAAATCCAGCAATATCATAAAATCTCAAGAAAATCCTCATAAGTGCATATATCAATGCTAATGAATGCGTATGATATCAATAATCAAGTTGCGATGTGTGATTAATGTATTAAGCATGAACAATGAATATGATGAAGTACATGCACATGAATAGCAATCCTAGGGTTTCATTTTAAGGAAATAACACAATTTAAGTATCAATTAGTAAAAGGTTTAATTTAAAGGTTATCTAGTGTGGTGGCATGGCAATTACCAGGGTGTGTGTGTAACATGAATAGTGCTCGTGCTGCATATAAAACCTGGTAATGGTGCATGTGTCCTACAATTGAGTTTGCATATATGGTATAACCTATTGATCTAATTGCAGCAATTATCATGCCAGTATTATTATTCTAATGTCACAAGTGATTATCCAATTTACTATTTTCCAGTTAACTAAATCTATCGGGCGACTTGCGCCATCCAGACGATCGTCCCCCGTAGATGTTAAATCTACTCACCGGGATCCCTGGCTAGCTGTGTCCAATCACTGCCTTTCCCTTTCGCGCCGCGTCTGACGTCTCCGCGACCGAACCTGGAATTTACATCAATACCAAACATAAGGTTACGTATCAGGAACGACGCAAAACCCCAACGAAACTACTAAAGTTCGCTAACTGGGTACAACGTGCACAAAGTGCGCGGACACACGCGAAAATCGCAAAAACTGCCAAAAACGCCGATTTTGGGTCACCCGGCAAAACTAAAACCCGACTACCCAAAAAACCGCACTCACGCATCCTAAAAGTCGTAGGACAAGCCAACAAAATCATCAAGATACCACAATTAACTCAAGAAACAACTCAAGAAAGAGAGAGGTCAGAATTTTCTGGTCTTGGCCAAGACTTGGGCTGTTATAGGGCTGAGGGAAAAGATAGAGGGGTTTTACAAAAGAAATTTTATGCAAAAAGGCCCCCTACAACTCAAAAATTGCAAGTTTTAGCCCAAAATTCAATAATTTCGTTTCAATTCATAAAAATTGGTTAAAAATCAAAATAAATTACTAAAAATTTATGTTATCACTAGAATATAATTATCATAATTTTAGAGATTAAAATTAGCCCGGAAAAATTTGTATCTATCGCTTATTTAATGTATTTTCTTACCGGCTTAAAATAATATAAAAATTTGAAAAATAGGGAAAAATTTTTAAATGACCAAAATTTCATAATTAACTCATTAGTCACTAAAAACAAGTAATTACCTATCCATTTAAGGTATAATTAGCCCTAAACTGCAAAATATCGAGAAAGACGGTTTTCGGAAAAATACCGAATTTTCACCGAATTTCAAGAAAACACCAAAACGACTTTTCAAGACGCTACAATCAGCAACAATGCTTCCTCCATCCCCGGCCCCCTTTATTGTAATAATACTTTTTTTTGTAAGGCTGAGGAGCCTATAATACCCTTTAATGAATAAAATTCTTCCTTTTCTTTCCTCGTTCATCTTACGAACTTAATTAAGTGCCAACAAGAAATACATTATTTCAAAAAGGAATACACTTTATTTAAACGACTTAAACTCTGCGGTGTTGTAAGGCCAGATTTTCCCGAGCAGGGCCCTAGGTAACGACCATAATTTGGCCGGTGGTTAATTCCTTTAGAGAGATCGGATCTTTTTGTTCTCGTTCCGCCTGCCGCTTGTCCCGCGGGTACTACGCCAGGTGGCCAGAGCGGATCAACTCCTCGATGTAGTCGCGGAGTTGTTTGCGGTTCTCGGTTAGGTGGCCTTGCGGCCTATGGAAGGCGCAGTACGGGCCCCGGATACGTTTAGCTGCTTTATGGGTGACCGGTGGGAGCTCGAAGAATCGCTCGCCCTTCGCCTCCTCCAACAGCTCGGTCTGGGAGATGTTGAGAGGAGTGTACTCCTGAAACTTCGGGGAGTAGAGTTGCGGCCGGTCGACCTTCTTCTTCTCTTCTCTGCCCCTCTTCTTTTGGTCAGCCTGGTCGTCCCGGGGTAGGTTTGCGTTTACTTCAGACTCGAGTTGGATTTCCCACTCGGTCCAAGCTTGGACCTCGGCCATGGTCCTAGGTTGCGCCAATGTAAAGGAGCGGAGCCACTCCTTGTACCTAAGACCCGACCTCAGAGCTGTGATGAGTGATCACCGCGACGATCCAAGAACAAGCCGTCGCTCTCCCCACAACGGAGGCGCGGACGGATCCACTCCTCCCCCTAACGCCATCCACGCCCTCTCTGTACGGATCGACAGGCTCGCATCCATGGTGGATGCCCTTTTCCGAGTCCAAACGGCGGGACTAGCCCCCCAGGTCGCCGTTCCCCCTGCTCGGGATCACGACCTCCGCAGAGGGGGAAATGACACTGCCTGCGCTGGCACCACTGAACAGCGTCTTGCTATCTCTGGCGGCCATAGGTCCTCCGCGGCGACCGACTCAATGACCCGTTGGGCGCCTCACAGCTCCACGCCGAGATCTCGTGAAAGAACCCCGCCGCCGCGAGTCCCATCGCGCTCCCGTCCCTCCCAAGGAGGTGTCGGTCAGCTCGCCTGCTCCCAGGCATGGCCGACACCCTCTCCCTCGATGGGGTCGCGCGGGCGGCACTCGCCGCAATGAATGAAGAATGACCTCGCCAGGGGACCTGAGGAACTTGATAGAACGGAACCGGAGCCGCAGCCAGGCGCAGGCCGCCAGTGGGAAGGGCCATAACTCGGAATACGTCGAATCCTTGGGATACCACGACCGTCTCGACTCCCTCGAAAAAAAAATTGAGGGCATACATTGGGAGGGTCATCCTTCAAACGAGGGGGCCAGGTACGTCGTCGACTCGCTTACGAATCCCTTCACTGAAGAGTTGCTCGCTTTCCGCGTCTCATCCAGAAACAAGCCTCTAAAAGTGACCCTCTTTGACGGGAAGTCCGACCTGAAAAACCATCTGGACGCGTTTACGGCGGGAATGAGCTTCCATGACAACTCCGACGCTGCCCAATGCCGAGCGTTCCCCGCCACTCTCATTGGGGCTAAACGAGTCTGGTTCCGAGGACTTACGCCACGCTCCATCTCTACCTTTGATGAGCTGATGTTGTCCTCCGTCGATCTGTCACGAGCGTTGACGAACGGCTGGGATTGATGTTGAGAGTCTTTTCCCTGAGCGTGGGGATCTCGGTGGGCTTGATTTAGGGTGAAGCCGAGCTACCTGTAAAGAAGTCCCGGGGTGGTTGTACCACCGTGGACCCTCTGACGATCAAGTTAGCCGAGGTATTTGGGCAGAATAATGGCTTATTGGAGTAAAATTATGTTGCATGAGTCGTCTAGGAGAGGGGTTTTTATAGCAGTCGCCATGAGCTAGCTGGCGCGAGATCTCCGCCGGCCGTTACGCCCCTGACGTTACGCCTGCGTGAATGACGGGATCCCCCCATTAGTGACGAGATACGCTCGTTAATGGGGGGATACGGCGGCGTGGAACGCGGGATCATGGGGCGGCGGGTATCTCGCGTCTGGCGAGATACGCGGAGCCGTAGCGGAGGCGTCTGTTATCTGCGTTTTAGGTTGCTCGATGGAACCGGGAAGGCTTAGCTTGGCGGGAGGCCCAAGTAGGCGGGAGGCCGAGGAAGCTCGGTTCTGTGATAGCTCGGGGACGAGCAGGGAGGGTTGAGGAAGCTCAGCATGTAGGAGGGCTCGGAGGCGAGCCGATGGTTCTTTGCTGGGGCAATCATAGGAGTGTTCAGGGATCCACCGATAGTCGGGTCATGCCTCGGGACGGTACCCCGGGAAATGCCTCCAATGTAAGATGCTTGCCCTGCTCGCGTGAGCCCCGGAACACGTCTTCTGCCACGCGTCATGATCTGAAGAGTTCCCAATTATGAGTGTCATCAGGTAGGGTCCAGTGTTGCACGATTCCAATGTCATGTCCATTGTTCACAATTTGATAACACCATATACCCATGATCGATCGAGATATATATATGGATTGGTCTCTCTCAAAAATAAATAAATAAGTAGCATGTAGTCTTATGCTTTAATTCCTTTTCTCCTCGATCTCACTTGAGGTCTATTTATAATCAAGATGTGCAGCCTGCTGCTTGCTTTTTTTAAATTAATTTAATCTTTTGGAAATCTGTTTCCAGGCCCAAAGTTTTGAGATTGATTTGTTTAGAAACCAATCAAACCTTCAAAAAAAATTTAGAAAGAAAAGGAAGCACAATATACCTAATATGTAATCTGCCTATAAATATCTATATTTTTTAATTTTAAACATAACGCCGGTTCAAAACTTATTTATATTTCACCCCCTTAAACCTACCTACTAGTCTGGTGGATTTTTCCCTAACGAGCCATTCTGGTCTGGCATAGCGGAGCAGGGGGCAAAATTAATATCGTTCTAAATTAATAAAACACAAAATTAGATAGAAGTCATATTGATCTTAATAAAAATTATAAAACTGAGAAATGATCGATCGTATATGAACTATCTGCCATGTTAATGATGAAAAAAAGACTCAATATTCAAAGCGCTCGACATCAAAAGTCTCAAATTATATGGATTGATATCAAAAGTCTCAGTCAGCTAAAAGTTCAAGTACTATTTAAAAAGAAAGAAAATTTATCGGAAAAAATTAATTATTCGGTATACTGGATGCAATGCATCCGGATATGGAGAAAAAAAGAAAAGAAAATCGTAAACAGATTCCGGCAACTTTGGGTTAGGGTTAGGGTTAGGGTTAGGAACTTTGGGAGGCCTAAATTTTTATTCCTTTTTTCATGCACATGCACGGGGCAGTACATGGAATATTTTCGCCATCAATAATAAGAAATACTATTAAACACAAATGTAACCAATACAATTAAGAAAGAAATATATAGCACATAAATATCTAATAGTTGTCATTTCTTTTTTGCACACTTTTTTGCTCACTGGCTCATAAGCCCTAGCCCTAACCTATGTTACAAACACAAATGAATACATCCACGCACAGATCATACACACAATACACATACATACTTGCCACCTGATACATACATGATTGACATGACTGCCACCATGCATGTGTTTATTGTGTGAAAAATTAAAGAGAAAATGTAGAAAAAAGATTCGGTATTAATTAAAATGTCCCAACTAAAATTAGCTGGATTGATGCCCACGTGTTGGTTGGCAGGTTAGTTGCGGGTTTGGTAGGTGTGTACAAATTAATTTTTTTGTGTCGTTTTGCCATCTTAATTATTTTCTTACAAGTGCTTGATAATCATGGTTTTTCGAAGGAATGAGGATGAAAACACTACTATGAATGTTATCTTGTTGTTCACAATGCCATTTTGGTTTTACCTTTTACTTAGATAACGTGTATACTTGACTTTCAAGTTTATTCCGTGTTTGTATTTCTGTTTGGTGACGACCAAGGTCTGCTAATCAAATTAACTTGCATTCTTTAAATAAACTACTTGCATTCTTTAAATAAACTTAAAGTATTGTCCTTGAATTATTAATTCTAGGTTTTCAGGCATGCTTTGTATTTTTGTACTTATCACTTTGATTATATATGAATAGTAGAGCAGTTTTTCTATGCTATGATATACCGGACTTGTAGGGGCGGATGCAGAAATTTTGATCAGTTGGTGCGAAATAAAGACAAACTAGGATGTTCTATTGAAAAGTCCAACAAAGTAATATATAAAAAACATTAAACAATTTTAAAAGTAAAGAATAATCTTTAAAATAGTTTAAACATTTGAAAATTTCCATATTATAAAGACATATTAGAACCTATATCATTAATATGAAGTATCTTTACTATTATAACCAGAATCCATATGCCATCTCATTTCTTTTAAAGAAAATCTAACAAAAAGTAAAAAATTCTTTAGTTTATCTTTAAACGACAAGGTCTCCCTCTCTCTAAATTTATGCTTTGCATTTATTTTTTTTCTATGCTTTGGATTTTTATTTTTATATTAAAACGAAGGCTAAACACCTGCGTTGCATCTCTCTCCAAGACTCCCTCTCTCCCTCTCTTCCCTCTCCCTCTCTAAATTTGTGTAAGTAAAAAATAAATAATGCAAATTTGAACCCATGAGCTTCCACTCGGGAATTGTCTAACCTACCATCTATACTGGATTCAAATATTGTTATTTTATAGCATATGTATGTATAAAATATATTCAAAAATGTAATACTTTCTTACCATCGATATAAATCTTTTGTTTTTTGGCAAAAATTTAGTGGGGACAATTCCCCCCGTCGGTCCCCATGTAGATCCACCTCTACTTTCTTGCATATTATTTGTTTATTTCAATATTGTTGGTAGATGCTCATTTTCTCTGTTAGGCGTTAATCAGAGACATGAATATGTTGGCAATCCTATGGCTTTCTTATCCAATGACCGAAGCCACTTCTCATTCGAATGTGGTTGAGTGTTTTTTCTGCTCATCAGCCAAGAATTTTCTAACCTTTTGAGGAAGGAAGGCCCATTCGAGGAAGGAAGGCCCAACAGTACTTACATAGTCAATGATAATAACTGAAGTTTGTTTCCGGGGGAACTTTTTAAAACTAAGCTATAATTTTATATTTAAGCCAACCAAGTTTCATAAATATTGATTCCCTCAAATATTTATATGTATTTTATACCGGTACATGTTTTTGTGTATACATCGTGGATAATACCTATTATACCATCAAATAAATCATAACGTGAATACCAAATTGTAAACATTGATAAAATTGAATGATTATTACGTAATCTTAACATATTTCTCTGCATAATGCCACTTTTATGCATTTATATTAAAAGCCCTAACTCGGACGAGTCTTAAGGAGTCACAGAAGGTTGGTTCATTTTTCTTAAGAGCAGGTACATGTGGTTTTTTTTCCGTGGGTGCGTGGGTGGGTGGGTGCGTGGGTGGGTGGTGGGTGGGGTGCGTGGCGAGGGGGGAGGGGGCGTGGTAATGTAGAGAGAGAAAGGGGATCAGTGTGGGGGGGGATGGATGAGCTGGACATATTTTGAAGGGGAAGCAAATCAAAGCAATTTCTCTTTCTTTCAATTTTTTTATTGAAAAAGCGAGTTATCTTAGTAATAAAGATGAGTCATCCATTTAATTTTTTTATTTGAAAAAGAATGATATGGAGGTCTCTGATGCTTGATTTTACCAAATGTCATTTCTCATTCTCCTTTTTCTTCTCCTTTTTTGGATAATGATATCAGCATCCAAAAAGTTTGGATTATAACAGTAAAGATCTAGTCTAGAAATACGAAGAGATTTCAAAATTATTTAAAATCATCTAGGTCATGCATGCATGGTGCCAGCGTTTTTTGAAAGGAAAGAGACACGAGAGGGAAAGTCCTTAAAAATGGAGACCCCCTCCGGATGAGGGAAGGTCTATACGCGTGGACAATATAAGGGTGAAGGACAGGAGTATAACTATTTTTTAAACTTTTGAATTTTTTCGAACTCGGACACCCTTTGGTTTGAGTTATAATAGAGATCATATTCATATGCATCATGTGCATCTCTTGTTATTTTCAATGTGAACTTGAGACTTCTTTGACTCTCCCAGTTCAACTTCCAACAAATCACAAGCAAACTTTATTTCATCAACTTATTTCTCGAGTACAAATCTCGAACACACACATAACGTAGTGTATATAAAATCTAAATGCAACTCATGGGATCATGCATAGAGGTAAAAAATTCATGAGCTCACATACTGGATAATAATAAGTGATTATAAATGTTACAATAATATATAATCCATATATAAATGCTCAAATTAAATTATGTCCAGGGAGACATGTCGGAGTATCGCTCACAGTGATCCCCTCCTCCGTAACGATGAAGAACGGATGGGTCTGGCCATCGTTGGACCGTCCTAATTTATGATCGAAACTCCCCAACACAATGCATCCCAACACAATGCATCCTTTGGCGATCCAGACATTGAATCTCCCATAATTTCACAGAATCTTCACGTCGTCCTACCTCGTGAAAATTCAACCCTCCGCTGGGAGCTACACCCACATGCATCTCCCAGTCCACATCGTTGATCCTCCATGTTAAGTTTCCACCCCATGTCTCTTGGATCAAGAGAGGATCGGTTTCGTAGCCTGTGCACCGGTCTGCGTAGGTTCTCTCATTAGGGTTCGAAAGTAGCTAGACCCCCTCTGACCTCCGGCGTAGGTAGCCGTTGCTCCCAAATTCGTCCGACTCACATTGCAGATTTCATAGCACCATATGCCCATCGCTAGCGATCGATCGATCAATCAATGGCGATCCTCTCTTTGCAAGAGCTTGCATGTATTTATTGTTATTTTTGTTGCATAATTCAAGAGTCCACAGATGAAGCCCAAGTGTAGGCCCAAGAAGAATAGCCCATGATGAGCTCTTCATTGAGGCCTGCTTATACAGACTAGGTGTAGGAATAAAAGATTTAATTAGATTGACTAATTTAAATATATGCTTGTCTCTAAAGTCTAAACTCATCTCTGTATATAATATTTAATTAAATGCCTAGGGGATCAAATTAATCCATCGAGCAATTAAAATCAACAGAGAAGATTTTGATGGCTGCGGCTGATAATCCATCAGGCCGAGAGCAAGAGAAAGAGAGGGTTTGATAGAGATTGATTGTATTTGGGAAAGATCTAGAGAGCAAAAATTATCTCTTGTAATTCTTCATTGAATAGTGGAAGCAATTCGTAATCGGTTTGCACGATTATGTGCAAATACGAACCGAACCTAGGTGATATTTTGTGTTCTGCTTGGTGTTTTTTTGTTACTTATTTATTTTGCGTAGTTGCTGCAGTTAATCTTTTTCATTAGTTTTGATTCACGCGTATCGATCATCCGCTGCGTACCTTGGTATTATTTTCACATCATGTGGTATCAGAGCTTTTTTTACGGTGATTCGGATATAAGGATGATGACTTTTACATGTTATAAGATTAATAAGTTTGAAGAAAGGAACAATTTCAGTATATGGAGATTGAATATCACGACAAGTCTAAAAAAGCAAGGAGTTCATAAGATAGTATTTCAAAAAGAGAAGATTCTTTCGACAACCAGAGATATTCAGAAAGGAGATATGGAGTATAAGGCTTTCAATTCGATGTGGATGCGTTTGGCTAACGAGGTTCTATACGAGATTGTACAAGAGACAACGGCAACAAATTTATGGAGCAGGCTAGAATCCTTGTACATGAAGCAATCATTAACAAATCGTCTATATCTCAATTAGCGTCTATACACATTGAAGATGAAAGAAGGTATACCAGTCAAAGACCATCTGGACGAACTCAACCAAATCATTATGGTTTTGCTCAACGTAGAGGTGAAGATTGAAGATGAGAAGCAAGTTATGATCTTACTTTGCTCTTTAACTTCTGAATATAATCAGCTCGTGAAATCGATGGTGTACGACAAAGATAAAATTTCTTTAGAAAATGTTAAAGCGGGCTTACACAGCGAAGTGTTGAGAAAGAAGGTATCGGATGATAAGGGTGGTCAAGACGATGCGCTAGTTTCTAGAGATTATTTTAAGAAGCGGTCACATGGTGGTTCCAAGAATAAAACGAGGTCCAAATCGAGAAATCGCACTAATGATTGGTGCAATTATTGCAAAGTGAAAGGCCATGGGAAGAAAGGCTGTCAGAAGTTCAAGGAGGAACTTGAACTTTCTAGAGGAGCAGTCAGTTACAGATAATATTGCTGCAGTATCTACTTGTTCAACTGATTCGGATTCGGTTAAATTGTGGCACTTGCGGTTGGGCCATATTAGGAAGTCGGGTTTGGAGGTACTTCGTAAGAGTTAGCTGCTTGGAGATGGAGATTTTGACAATCTTGATTTTTGTGAGGAGCGTTGTTCCCTCAAAAATAAAAAAATAAAAATATATATAGAAAGAGCAAAGCCCTGTTGAAATTTAATGGGGCAGCGCCTCACATGCTTCTCATGAGAGCGCCAGCGCTAATGTGCAAAGCACAGAAACGTTTCTGAGTAAGAATTAAATTCTTATACGGCGACGCACGTGCTCCTCACACGGACGCCAATGTGCAAAGCACAGAAGCACTTTCTGAGTAAGAATTAAATTCTTATATGGTGTCGCACGTGCTCATCATGTGGGTGCCAATGTGCAAAGCACAGGAATACCCATCATAAGAATTAAATTCTTAAATGGTGCCCACGTGAACGCCGACGCCCAAGTAGAATTAAATTCCACGATACTTTCTGTTAAACAGAGCCGTTGGATCAAAAATCTAACGGAGATGATAAATCATCAAAATATAGAATCGAATTCTATTAGGAGAAAATATCTCCTAAATCTTTCTAAATAAGAAAGAGACTCTCGGTTGGATCAATTTTCTAATAATAGAATAAAATTCTATTTTGAGAATATATTCTCTCAATATTTCTAAACAAAAAAAAGAAAGAGATTGCTCTCTGTAAAACAGAGAACCCATGGATTAAAAATCCAATGGTAATTAAAAATCCCCACTTGACAGAAGAAATTATGTATATGGGAGAATATTTTCCCAATCTTGTTAAAAACAAGAACAACATATTCTGTAAAATAGAAGTCCTTAGATCAAAGATCCAACGGTGAGTAAAATTTCGCAAATCAATTTTGAGACCAATTAAATCAATTAGAATTTCTCAATAAGGGATTTTCTTAAAACTAATTAACAATCTGACTGCACTATATAAAAGACCCAAGACTTCAAGTCTCACACATCACAAGGGCACAAGAGAGAGATGATAGACACGGAGAGACCACAGATAGAATGAACAGAGAATTCAATTCTCAAAGAAGAAGATCTTCAATCTCAAAACCCTAGATAAAGAAAGAGATCAAAATATCTCCTTTACATTTGATATCATTTCTAAGGGTTTAACCCTTTTAAAAGAACTTAGTTATTTCTCTGGATCTGAGATCCACAAGACAAGTCTTCCATAAGTTGAGAATTTAATTCTCATCGAGAAGATCTTGTTTTTTATAATCAAAGATTTAGAGAAGAACAAATTTAAAGAGAAAGAAGATGGAATTCATAATACTTTAGGAACTCAGTTCCTTCAAATCAAGAACTTGGTTTTTTAAAAACTCAACCCGAGATCCTAAAAAAAATAGTGATTTTGGCGAGCGTTAATGGTCAAAATACCATTGACAGAGATTTGACCTCTCTGAAAATATCAATAGAGATTAAATCTCCATATAAAAAAAGAATAGCGCCTTACATGCTTCCCATCTGGGCGCCCTTTTAACAGCGCCTAGCGTCTCACGTGAAAAACACGCGGACGCCTAAAACAGAAGGCCGGTGCCTTACATAAAACACACGTGGGCGCTGAATAAAAGTGCTCAGCACTCCATATACAGCCGAAGACAGCTAAGTGCTTAGCAATGATTGGGAAGCGCCCAACGCCTTACGTGCTCCTCACGTGGGCGCTATATAAAAAGTGCTTAGCACTCCATATACAGTCAATACGGCTGAGTGCTTAGCACTAATTGTGCAGCGTCCAACGCTGCACGTGCACCTCACGTGTACGCCATAGGAAGTGCTTAGCACTTCACATTTAGTCAAAAAGAACTAAAGTATTCAACATTCATTGGGCAGCGCTCATGACTGAGTGCTTCACATGACATATATGTGAGAATTAGAGTTCAAATAAGTGCTTGGCACTTTTACATAAAAAGAATAGGGCTGAACAAACAGAGCTCAGATAAGTGCTTAGCACTTTTGAATGAAAAAGAAAAGGAATAAACAGACTAAGCCCAAATTGGCTAAGTCTCTGAAGTTTTCTTGCAGCCGAGCCCAAATGCTCTTTTGCTAGATCTTAAGTAAAAATTATCCTTAAAATTATTGTTAAACTGATCTTAATCTCAAACATGACTAATGATCTCTCATTGATGATATCCAAAATGATATTCATCTCGTATCTCTTAAAGTAATCTTAGTCTCAAATATGACTAACGATTCTTAAGACCACCATAAACATTTTTCCTCAAATACGGGATTTGGTTCAAGAGTACATCTTTCTACACCTCTGATATATGTCGCTGTAATTTCTCAACGTCCTCAGAGAGGTGACGGGTCCCGACAACCAATAACTCATTTCGTCATATATTGACACACTTCCAAATTGACGTGCACACCTCAAATCGGATCGCTTCCCAAATTGGGCGTAGTCCACGTCACCATCGTTCACTCCGCCGCATAACAAATACACGTGCGCGCAAGATGAATAATGGACCGTGATGTTCTTAAACTAAAATAATTGGTCCCAAATGCTCATATGTTTTAAATCGATCTTAATCTCAAACCAGATTAACGGTCCTTAAATAAACCTTAGCCCAAATCTAAAATATACGGATTTGGACTGATCCGCGCCCTACGGGCAACTACATAAACTAGTCTCCGTATACAATCCACGGGCAATCAAAACAAACAAACACACATACGACATGAAGTGAACTGTTAGAGAAGGAGAAAATAGTTATCGCAATGCGGTAACGTAATTAACTGCAGGGGCTTGTGTCTGCAGGGAAGAGCATCCCCACAATCAAAAACCCTTCATAAAATGAGGGGGAATCTGATATAGTCTGCTACAATGGTCGCGTCTGTCCAAACCTCCGATATATGGTGTCATAAATCAACTTGGTATCTTCGGGGAGGTGGACGGATAAATCCAAATAGCATCTGCCCCCAGATTCAGGCAAGACGATCCATCCCAGTTCGTCTCTGTTTCCGGCGGTGAACAAGCGTATCCAAGGAAAGCAGACAAAGGTGAAATTAGGGACAGAAGTACATGATACGAAGAGCATTCTTGATTATGTCCACACTGGTGTTTGGGGTCCAACACGGTTCTTTTATGAGTTGGAGCCAGATACTTTGTTTCCTTCATTGATAAATTTTTGAGAAAAGTCTGGGTGTATGTTCTTATGTCTAAGGCCGAGATTTTTGAAAAGTTTAAGACATGGAAGGCCAGGGCGAAGAAGCAGATTGGTAGGCACGTAAAGGCTCTTCGGTCCGATAACGGTGGAGCGTTTACTTCGTATGCATTTGTAGAGTTCTGCAAGTCAGGGAGGATTGTGCGCCATTATATCACTTCGGGAAACCCTCAGTCAAATGGCGTTATAGAGCAGATGAATCGAACACTACTGGAGAAGACCGTATGTTTGTAGATTATAGCAGGGCTTTCTAAGGAGTTTTGGGCTGAAACCCTATTTACCACCGTGTACCGCGATACATAAGAAAATTCCTGAGGAAGTGTGGACCGGGAAGGGTGGAGATTATAGGCGGTTTCGTATATTTGGGTGCCCAGCTTATGTTCAGCAGAGAAGTGATAAGTTAGAGCCGAGAGCTAGGAAATGTGTCTTACTTAGCTACGGAAGTGAAGCCAAAGGGTACAGACTATGGTGTCTTAAGAACCAGAATATAGCAATCAGCCGGCATATTATATTCGATGCGTCTGCGATGGTTTGTAGAAAAAAGACTTAATCAGATGGTGAAGAGAGAACGGTTGCGCCACCAAACGAGGTGCAAATCGACATTCCGGTTCAGTATAGTAGGAGAGATGAGGTGATTGATACTCAGATTCAGGCGGAGGGTCTGACAGAGCCAGATGGTCCAGTACAGATAGAGGGGCGGAGATCTACGCGAGTTGGGCGTCCGCCGGTCAGACTTGGTTTTGAGGACATGAACGCAGTCAGTTTTGACGACGTGACATCATATACGTTGACTATTGAGCATAAGAAACCGTCCAGTTATAGAGAGGCTGTGCGGTCTACCGATTTTCTTAGTTGGAGAGTTGCAATGGAGAAGAAGATGGAGTTTCTTCATCAAAACGATACGTGGGATTTAGTTGCTCTACCAGAGGGCAAGCACACGATCGGCTGCAAATGTGTCTTTAAGGTTAAGGAGGGTTCGTCAGAGGCATACACATTAGATACAAGGCGAGATTGATGGCTAAGGGTTTTGCACAGAGGAAGGGTGCAGACTATAACGAGATCTTTTCTCCGGTGGTTCGACATACTTCGATTCGTGTTTTGTTAGCCATTGTTGCGGTTTATGATATGGAGTTAGAGCAGCTTGATGTCAAGACTGCTTTGTTGCACGGTGATCTAGAAGAGAATATTTATATGCACCATCCATAAGGGTTCGTAGTCGATGGTAAGGATGGCTAATTTTGCAAATTGAAGAAGTCGCTTTATGGTTTGAAGCAGTCTCCGAGACAGTGGTACAAGCGATTTGATCAGTTCATATTGGCAATTGGGTACACAAGAAATATTAAGGATCGGTGTGTTTATGTGATGCTACTACACGATGGGTCCCGAATTTATCTTTTATTGTACACGGACGATATGTTGGTGGCATCACGCAGCATGTCAGAGGTCAACAACTTGAAACAACAGTTGAGTCAGCAGTTCGAGATGAAAGATTTGGGGGCTGTGAAGAAAATACTTGGCATGAAAATTGTCAGGGAAAGGAAGCATGGTAAGCCGTGTCTGCGACAAAAACTGTAACACCCTAGTGCATGTATACTATATTTTATTTGGGGTATTTCAAATTTTGCGACAACTTCTTATTTATTATTGCTTTTGGGGTGCGGATAGTGCATTTGGTAATTGTAGTTAGTATCCGACCCGACCCGCATGCTTGAAACCCATTGTGGTTTAAAATTACGCCATATATTTGCTAGTATAGAGGATCCATATACATCTAGATTCTATATACATGTATAATATATTTTTGTGTCTGCATATCTTTTAAATAATACAAATAATAGCCAGATAATATATTTTGATATCTAGCATAGTATATTACCATACCCCATATCATATGGTTGCATCAATATGTCGTGTTCATGTCTAAATTGATAAAACAAACTCATTTCGATCGCTATGTATATTTACATAGATCTGTACTTGGGGGTATACATTTTTATTACCCGGATATAGCATTATGGTTTTAACTTGTACGTATATTCTCCATATTTTAAAACTAGATTTTTAGAAAGAACCGGATAATATTCGGAGTATTTTGATATCAGCCGTATAATCCAAATATATATATATATATATATATATATATATATATATATATATATATATATTATAATAATTTTATATATTAACAGTAAATGTAATATATATATAATATATATTAACTAATTATTTTATATCCTTTCTCTCTCTCTTATCGTGTTCTCTATCTCCACCCCTCTGTCTCTCTCTCTTAATATATATATAACCCTATAATTACCTCTCTTTCTCTCTCTTTCCCCTCCTTCATTTTCTTTTGCCGTGACGATAAACCCATGCCTGCACCCCTCACTGCCAGCCCTCGCCATCGCCGACCTTCACTCTTCATCACCACTACCCTCGTCACCTTGCCACCCTCATCATCACCTTCACCACCTCCTCTCTTCTCCTCTCCTCGAGAACCCCCGACCCGAGAACTCAACCCCTCGCTAAGCCATCGCCACCGATCAACAAACCTCGTCGTCGACCTCACCCCGACCTCACCCTCGTCATCCTCACCACCTCCAAGACCTCCTCCCCTCTGCATCCCCGAGCCCTGCACCGCCAGACCCCAACGGCGACCCAACTGCAGAAACTCCAACCTCGCTATTACCCATCGCCGGAGACCTCACAATCTCGTCGTCGTCACCGCATTCACCTCCTCATCCCTCTCTTCTCTACACCATCACTACACCCTCCACCACCACCATCTACCCTGCATTCCCGACCCTGACAGCAACCAAGAAACCCACTGCCTCTCGTCGCCGACGGCAACCCACAATCATTGCCGTCACCTCGCCTCTGTCCTCGCTTCCCCAGAACCCAGAGCCGAGCAGCTTCCATTCTTCTTCTTTCTTGCTTGCTTTTCCGGCCGTCTCGCCTGAGTCGCACACGTCGCCGACTATCCGGACGACCCAGTCACCGTCGTCGTCCAGCTCAGTCGCCACGTCATGCACTGCTCAGCCAGGTCCAGTCCTGCACGCGTGGTGTAACACCCTAGTTCATTTATACCAATTCTATTTTGAGTATTTCTTTATTCATGGTATTTTCTTGATTTACTGCGTTTTAGGTGCGAATAGTGTATTTTACATCTGTATTTGCATCCGACCCGACCCGCTTGCTGGAAACCCGTTTTGATTCCTGTTTATGATTTATCCCGGCTTGTTATGTGGATCCGTGCACTTTCATTTTTTCATATACTGCATACTGGCATTTTATCTGGCATCTGCATTTTTTAGTATAACAAATAAAGTCAAATAAAATATTTTAAAAATATCTAGCATGGCTTGCATCATACCCCTAACCCTGTGGTAGCATCCGCGCATCTTGTTCTCGTCCCGTTCAGTGAAACGGACTTGTTTGGATTACTACGTGCATGTGCGTGCATCCGTTCTTGGGGGTATGCATTTTTCATTACCCGGATATCCAACTTTAATTTTGGTCGACATGTATATTTTCGTATTTTAAAACTGAATTTTAGACCCGAGCCGGGCATGTTTTGGACTATATTTGTATTTACCAGAATATCAAATTTTATTTATATAATATTAATTTTATAAACTGATACAAATTAAAATTTAGTTAACTAATAAAAGATTTTTTAAAATTTAAATCTAAACTAATTTCCTAACAAACTAATAACCCCTTTCTCTCACTCTCTCCTCTGCATATATATATTTATATATATTTTATTTATTTATTTATTTTCTTCCTTATTTAATACATAGCCTCTTCTTCTTACTTCTTCTTCTTCTTTCTTCTTTCTTTTTCTTGATCTTGTTTCTTGATTCCGGTGATCACCGCCGGAGCCGTGCTCGTCGCTGACGATCCGAGTGATCCAATGAACGTACCTTGCCTGTGTGATCACCCTCTTGCCTTGCTTGGACCCGTCCCACGTACCACGTATGCGTTGCGACGATTTACCGATGTCGGACGTGCCGTGCGTATCCGTCGCGTGATTTGATCGATGCAAGTTTATCTTGCTACATGCTATGATATATACTGCATCCATATTAATAATAATATTTTATGTTTAGTGTATTGTACATCCCCTGTTATCATTTTACTGTTTTACGACGTCCGTTTATATCCGTATAATTTATTTCGTATCTAGTGCATGCAAATTTATCTTGTTACATGTTAGACTACAATATATTGTACCCATTTGAATAATAACATCACATAATGTTTAGTTATGCATCTCACATTACCATTTTACAGTTTTACTGTCTTCGGACATCCGTATCCATCCATATCTATATTTACATATCTAGTCGCATGCTAATTCATCTTGCTACATGCTATGTATTTTATTTTGCATCCATATGAATAAAAATATCACATGTTGATTGCACTGTACATCCATATTAAAGTTTTATCGTTTTCGGATACCCGTTTGCATCCATATCATTTAAAATATATATCGTCGTAATATTTCTTATTATTATATTTAATTAGTTTATAATCTGCATTTTATAATGTTATACAAAATATAGTTTGAAAATATCACAGTTTACACATGAAACGTCGTTGCAAAGCGGATACGACAAATCTGAAATTTACTGTACACCTTACCTTATAAAATTCATTATAAATTATAGAAAAATTATTAGTATACGTTCTTTAGTTCGTTACGAAGCTAACTCAGAATACTATAACTCTATAAAATATTTACTAGCAAAATAAATTGTTTAAATAATGTAAAATGCAAATGAAAATATCTCTAAACTGCTGTCCAGGAAAATTCCAGCAGCGAACTTTCAATTTCGAATGTTCTTAACTTTTTGTAGGAACAACCTGAGATACTTCTACTTATAAAAATGAAAATATTATTGAATTATCTTTGTTTTGGTATAAGACACGTCCCTTTTGGAGAACGTTTGTTATTTTTAAGCTATTTTACAAATCAGGATGACGCTGAATTTCTGAACGGAACTTTCTTGTGCATGGTTAATCAATACCACTTTTATAGTTATTAATCGGTTTGAATATGTTATCCATGTTAATAATATTATATCAATATCTATTTAATAAATAATAGTTCTTGTGTTTTAATATTCAGCAAATTTTACCGATTTACAGTTTTATAGTATCCGTCTGTATCCGTACTGTTTATTACATATCTAGTTGCACGCCGAGACCATATTATTTCATGTTACTGTTGTATTAGTGCACCATACTTAATAATTGTGCATCCTGCTTACTCATGATGTGACCCCTGATCAATATTTGTGCATCCATGCTTTTATTGTACATCCGTACTTTCACCTTGATTCAATATTTGCTACAGTTTGATTATGTCAAGCCCCACCCCCAATACAGAGAGTATTGTCCGCTCTGGCCGAAGCCGCACGGTTTTGTCCTTCGGGGCGAACCGGACCCGACCAGGGGCCACTTCCCAGGAGGTCACCCATCCCAGAACTTCCCTGGCTCGAGCACGCTTAACTACGGAGTTCTCAAGCTCCTGTAGTGACAGTTCACTTAAAAGGCGCCTCTGTATTGAAGAGTGGTATCATTCCATTTATAGTACTGATCTGTCCCCTTTCGGAATGTATTCCGAAGAGTCCCCATTGTTCTACAGTGGGTCCCACGGACTCAAGAGGTGGCCCCCGCCCACTTAACACGACACTTGGCGTGGCACTTTGTTCCATATGGCACTTTGCTCCGTGAGCAAGAACCGGGTCCCAACATTTGGAAAACGTCTCGGGGTCGCACGGCAGCAGCGGCGTCACGAACGCGTGAGGTACGCCGTGAAACGGATTTGCGCGAGCTTGGCTCGAGATGCGGAATTTGCGTCGGAGTTGTCCGGAGTCGTTGCACGGTCACTGGAGGTTGAGGGGTGCTTGATGGTCCTCTGCGAGTGCACTGGGGTCGACGACGGTCGACGGCGTCGCTCCGGCGATGGCCGCAGTGAGTGTTTGGAAAAAAATGGGTTTAATTTGACGGAAATAGATGTTTTCTGTTGGCCCTCATAATGATAAATATCGTGTATAAAAATCACTGGAAAATACGATTGTTAGTGACTAAAATTGATACCCCCAATTACGCCGATTAAACTAGAATCTTTCCCGTATCTGAAAACGATTAAAATCACCGTAAATTATATACATACTGGAATGATGCGTTCGAGGGCTTAAATCGAAGCCGACTCGACGAACTTTAACCCTATGTAAACTTCTAATGATTTCTGTTCTGTAACTGCGATGATATTTAGATCGGAGTTCGACTCTGGACTGCAGTCCAGAGCGACTCTGATTACTGCGTACTGTCCCAAGACGTGTGTCACTGTGTTTCCTGAAGTCGTATGTTACGGAACTCTGCATTAGATTAAATATAATTCTGTTATCTAAACAAAACAAGTGGTTCCATTCCGTTTCATTGCCGTTTGCTATTTTAAACTGTATTTATAACGGCAGAACGTATAACTGTCCAGAACAGATTCAGAAGTGATATACTGATGTTAAAATGTGTATAACTTTCAACGTACAGATGCGATTGAGGATCCGTCTGTTGCGTTGAATACTCTATCGAAAACCCTAGATTTTATTCAACTGTAGAGTCGCTAAAATCTGAACCCAACTGGATGAAATTTGTGTCGCGAAACGGACGTTCAGTTCTGAAACTGAATTTCCAGCCGCGAGCACTTAAAATGAAACTGCTGTATCTTGAAAACCGGAATCCCGATTGAACTGAAACCAATTTTGATGAATTTCTGACTGAGTGTTCTATATATCTTACTTGTATCATTTTGCTGAATTCTTAACATATTAATTTATGTAATTTATGTAAGTTAATGACGTGCATGTTGATTCATAACATACTTAGCTTCTTGATAGCATACATACATATATCATACCACATTTGCCATCTACTTAATGTTCGTGCGTGTTAGGATCGGTGGACATTGCATTATCGTGCGTGATAAATGTTGGTTTAGGAGTGACGAGTACACCAATGGAAAGTGAATATTCGTGATAGTGATTGACACAGTGAACAGTGATAAAACCGTGCCATTGGTATACTTGTACACGACTAAACTAGTGAAAACCTGGGGATAAAGGGGAAAATCGAAGTGGAAAGAGAATCGTATTTAGCGGGACCGTGTTTTAGAGGATGATCATTCGAGCAGTGATATATATAGTAGGTAGGATCTAGCGATCCGGCTGACAGGGTTATGTCCCGGGCATGTGGGCCGTTGTCTCGGGTATGTACGAGACTCCTGTTAAACATGATCCTCCTTCCACTATGCGATTTCAAACATGACCTAGAGACCGATAGAGACACTGAACATATTCTGCATCATATAGTGACATAGTGATTACTTGCATTGTTCTTACAATAGAACTACCTCATTTACCTGTTTCATCTTATTACAATAATATTGTTATTGTGTCGCTCTGACGACCTGAGTATGCATGCTCAGATCCCGCGGAAAGACCAGCGCAGGAGACAGATCTACCTTTCGAGTTCACGGAGATATAGTCTGGTGTACTTCTTATCTTTATGCTTTCCATAAAGTGATCGTGAGATTGAACTTGGTTAGAAATATTCATAAGACAGATCTACCTTTCGAGTTCAAGCATGATTATTGCGTAGTTCGCGCTTCGAGGATAAAGCGGACCCAACACATGATTCAATTCGCGTGACGAGGATGCAGCGGTCGAGCAATCAAAGAAGAATTTTCATGTTTTCTAATTTCAGTAATAATGTTATTACCCTCTTATAAATATTTCTTTCCGTTTGAAATCTTGTATCCGTCGAACTTTTAGTTGAATGAAATAAAAACTTTGAATCGTAATGTTTGAATCATTCTCTTGCTTTCCCCTTATTTATACTATTCATTATCACAGCATTTTAATCCTGATCTTTCAGTTCCTGCCACCGCACATTTTCCTATACTTCGTACACTGAGCTATTTTCTTGATGTATTCCACTGTCTAATCATGACTCTTTCTTTTTAGGCCATGGCCCACCCTGGAGCAGCGCCGCATCTAGATGAGGATGCACAGTCATGCGTTTCTTTAGACCACACGCCGATGAATTCTGACGATGAGATCAACGGTCCCCAGATCAATTTCGAAAACAACGATTCAGAGGACGAAGGAGCAGCCGTCCCAGAGTTTAACATGATAGGCGATCCCGACGAAGAGGAAGAAGATCCTGAAGAGAACCCGATAGAGGAAGATCCCGAGGAAGACCCGATAGAAGGAAATCCAGCGGAGGAAAATCCCATAGAAGAGAATCCCATGGAATCAGATCTTGATGAAGAAAATCCAGCCGAGGAAGAAGGACCAGATGGACAAGAGCCTGCTGTGGAAGAACTCCCAATGGCGGCCCCCGCGAGGCGCTATGGAAATGGACGTCCCTACCTGAGCGCGCGAGCCTACCGCAACCTGCTGAATCTCCACAACCGCGACTGACGGGATTTCTTTTAGATGTTGTCTTTTTCTGACCAAATAAAACTGTGTATAGTTTAGGGCCACTTCTTGTCTTTGAGAATGCTTTGTTTAAAATCTTTTGAAATGAAATAAATTGTTGAGTTCGCTAATCCATCGATCTTCTTAGTTCCCTTGATATTTGATATTTCTTCTATACAATTATTCTTTCTACTGAGATCTGTCCACTCCTACTCCTTACATTGTCTTAACACTCACTGAGATTAACCAGTACCACACCCGATCTTCTAGAGATCCACCCTTCATCCCTCGTCTGTCCCCCGTTTGAGATCCTTCTGGGAGGAGAACATTTCTTGTGAAACTTCCGAGTTCGCTAACCCTTCAAATTCTTGATTCATGGGATGTACCGGCCGTTATCCTCCCCATACTTTCCCCTTGTAGTCCTTTGTTGCTCACCCTTACTTCCTGTGCTGACCCGATCCCAATCCCCTTGATCCTCAGCCTAAAGCCGCCATACTCCGACCTTCTGAATGAGCCACCTTCCCTTGTAATCGTTACCCTAGCTAGCCCTATACCTCTTTGTGTTTTTCCTGTTACCCTAACTATATTTAGGGACACTGTTATTCGAAAAATTAGTTTTCATTACTTTATATTTATCAAAGAGTACATGTTATTGATTACTCCGCTTTATGTATTTTAAGTACACTATTATTATTCTCATTTTCAGTAGCGCAACCTTACACCGCGCATATTTTTATTCCATGTTTCTTATTTTCACGAAATGAGTTTTCTAAGTTAATTTAAAACTATTTGATCGATATATAGTCCTAAAATGTTTTAACCTACCGACAAATCTTTCACTATTTTATTGTCGTTACTTTATTTTTCGAGTAGGGTGCCTTATACTTACTATTTCTGATGTGCTACTTTTGATATACGTATATGTGCATATATTTGAGTTTCGATTTTATCGAGTACGCCTCGAATATCATTGTTCATTATTGTTGTTATTGCTATTCTCATAGGTTGCCTTTGTAGTGGTTCTTGTCTTATACTTATTTAAACCTATATTTTTGTATGATGTTCTTACATATATAAACCTTCAAATTTCTCCATCCGCCTATTTCAAGTAAAACTTTATGTGTTAGTTGCAATATAATAGCTTTCGCCTATGTTTGTATTATTTATCGTTTATTTTAAATTTCGAGGACGAAATTTTTGTAAGGGTGGTATGATATAATACCCAGCCCCTTTTATACCAAGTTTGTATTCTGTTACTTTAGAATTCTGTTTATTCTTAATTATAAATTATTTATTTTATTTATAATTTTATTTATTTTATTTATAAATTTATTTCTTCTAAACCCCATTTTCTTCTATCAATAAAACTCAAACCCTCATTCCCTTCCTCTTTTATTATCCCCTTTCTTGTTCATTTTTAGCCCAGCCGTTACTTTTCCCAAGCCCAAAACCGGCCCACTCCTCTAATCCTTTTCTCATTCACTTAAAATCCCAAGCCCGGCCCCTTTCTTTTCCCTACTATCTTATCCCTTGGCCCGAGCCCATTTTCCCTCCCCAGCCCATTAAAATAACAATTATCCCACCTCATTTCTTTTAAATCGCTTCAAATCCAAACCCAAATCTCCTCTATAAATTCCTATTAAACCACCAAGTTAATGCCTCTTTAATCCCAATTAATTTCCCCCATTAATCCCTTTTAAAATCCTATTAATCACCACTTAATTCTCATTCATTCTATTCCCCCTCTCTCATCTCACCCATGTTCTTTCTCTCTAATTCTCTCTCTCTCTCTCTCTCAATTTCTCTAATTCTCTCTCTCTCTCTTTCTAATTCCCCCCCCCCTCTCTCTCTCTCTAATTCTTTCTTCCTCTCTCTCTAAATTTCTCTCCCTTTATCAGCGTCTCACCCTCCCTCACATCAAATTAAGGAACAGCATGAAGCAGTGAAGAAAAGGAGGGCACGAAGAGCAGCTAGATCGAGTGAAATTGTCGGATTCCAAAGGACTGAGCCGGTGCTGCGTTCGTGGCGCGATCGTGCTGATACCACTGCAGTATTATTGTCGATACATTTCCAGGCAAGTTCTCTACTTGCTACATGCTACTTTATGATAATTACAAATTACAATCGTGTATACCCCATGTTTTACTTTTCTGTTAAATATTACGTCGCAACTGTTCGATGCATGTTCTCAATGGAAATCATCATTTAAATTGGTGGAATTCAATTGTATAATCTGGCCCGTATGGCTATGAATCTAGTGTGTGAATTTCGTTGGAAAATATGACCGTTAATGACTAAAACGACTACCCCCAAGTTTACTCGTGAAACTGGAATATTATTGTACCTGAAAACCGTTAAAATCGCCATAAATTTTATACACACTGGAATGATGCGTTCGAGGGCTTAAATCGAAGCCGACTCGACGAAATTTAACCCTATGCTAGTTTCCAAATATTTCTGTACTCAAAATGTGTCAATAATTGGATCGGAGTGCGACTCTGGACTGCAGTCCAGAGCTACTCCAGTTGTTGTTTACTGTCCCGTAATGAACACCACCCTGTTTCCTTAACTCGTAGATTGCGGAACTCCGCTGTTTATTATAGGTGAATCTGTTAGCTAGACAACGCAAGTGGTTTCATCCTATTTCGTTATCGTTTGTTAATTAATCTGTAATTTAATAGATGTGGACGTATAACAGTCCAGAACAGATTCTGAGATGACATATTAATGTTAAACAGTGTATAACTCCTGACGTGCAGATACGATTGAAGATCCGTCTGTTGAGTTGAAAACCTTACTAAAAGCCCTAGATTTCATCTAACTGTAGCGTCGCTAAAATCTGATCCCAATTGGGATTAAAATGCGTTGCGAAACAGACTTCTGATTCTGAAACCGGATTTCCAGCCGTGAACGCTTAAAATGAAAGGGCTATAATTAGTGATCCTGGAACCTGATTGGCATGAAACTAAATTCGATGGATAGACAACTGAACATACTAATTATTACATGTTCACTGTTTCACTAAATTGTAACCGTACGATTCATGATAAATCGTGCAACTGATAGAATACTATTTTATGACACCTTAATCATGCTTTACATACTGTTCACGCATCATATCATATACATGTCACTGCATTTGATAACATAGTGATAACGTGCATTTACCCAGTGTTAGGTTTTAGTGATGATTGTGGCAAGTACGTTAGTGTTCGTGTATCAGTGAATAAGTGAAAGTGATACGTACTTGTACACAATCAGTGAACCTTATTATTATATTGCATTGTCGACGTCTGTGGGATGCGTGTACGTGTGACTATAAGTGGTATGGGACATTTATGGAAGCTCTTGCACGGGTGTCACAGATAAGGCACCAGACACTGCCATTTATCTTAGGTATTAGTCGGGACGTGCTTGATGGAGGTCCGGCCTCCAGTTCTCGCGCAGACTTGTCACCGACCGATTGGTATTTAGGATTATGGTTAGCGTTTGATGTAGACCACGGGGTGTGGGGTAGTTTAAGTGTGAGTTCAACAGAATCTCGGGAGTCCCATGCCGGCTTATATATTTAGGGAGATATATGGAGATTTACAGGATATGTGATTATCACCGTGATATACATGTTGGGCCCGTGGTCCCTTGCCCTTGGGTTCTACCCTTGGGTGGAGGACACTCGCGAGTGGTTGACTCTCACACTTGGACTGACGATAGGCTTAGTGACCTGTACAGTGAGACTTAGAGACTGATAGGGATACTGGCATTGATATATCTTACTTACTGTGTTGACATACGTGGCATATCGTTCTACTGCTTTTACTGTTTCGCTGCATTGATTACTGCATATTCATATCCATGTTGTCATTGATTTACTGTTATACATATCTATTACTACTGTTAGAATTGTCACATGATTTTATATATATTATATTGCTATTGTGTCGCTCTGACGACCTGAGTATGCATGCTCAGTGAGAAGGGAAGATTTAGCCTGGACCAGGACTAGGCGTACATTACGGACATCTTGATTTACCATCCAGGGTTATACCCTTTTGTTTCCCATCAGGTCAGTTCTTTACATTGTTTGTTTCAGTTACTGCATTTCTCATTACCTGCGTGTTATTTACTAATTGCCAGTTAAAACTAGAAGCCGAAGTGTGACTACGGCAGGATATTTCCTTGACCGTAGGAGCATGGCTGGCCTTGTCAACCCCTCGTATTCCGTATTTTGGGAAGCGGGGCGTGACAGATCCTGTGTTGGCATTAGCTTCAGATTTATCAATACCTGAGTTGAACACATAACTTAGGGGTATGGGGAAATCAATAATGAACTTGACTTGTAACTCGACAGTTCGATGTTTATACTGATCAGTTTTACGGGCTAGGCCAGCCCCGGGATGCTGCTGCTGACATCATTCGTCTGTACATGTTACATGTTTACTGCCTAGCGACACGTCTCGGATTCAGCCCGAGAGTCTTGACCGTGGTCCCGGGCATGCACGGGATACTACTGAGTTATATCGATGATTCATTAAATTGATTTCAAAGACTTGAGAGTAGTTAACCCAGTGGTTTAGTTCATATTACTCACCGCACGTCACATGTGCTTATACCCTTCACTGTTTCTTATCCGTGTTACTGTTATACTTTTATTACTGTTCATACTCATGCCTGCATGACTTGTTACCCCTTGATTATATTATTATTGATATTATGACGCACCGACGTCTTGGTTTTGTATGGCCCGGATCCTCTACCTTTGTCGCAGGCTGATCAGGAGTATTTCCGCCGTCAGGCCGAGCAGTGAGGATCCTGTTAGTATCCAGTTAGTTTATTTATTTACGTACATTCCAGATTATTATTGTTTATTGGATCTATTGCTTCCGCATATTATTTCTTGACTCGTTCATTCTGGCATATGGACATGTACTAGATAGTTTACTATATTTTACTGTTCTTGATATCTTATAGACAGCCGTAATGTGACTGTGGAGGAATGATTCCTAACCACAGGTAGCATGGTTGGCTCTGTCACGTGCCATAGTTTACGTATCTTAGAAAGCAGGGCATGACAGAAACAGTATATCGAGCAAGTTCTCGCACGATATGGGATGGAGAAGGCAAAGTCCGTGTCTACTCTTTTAGGGGCGCACATCATGATTTCGGCGAAGTTATTACCAGGGCTGGATACGGACAGGTTGTACACGTCTAGAGTGCCATATAAGAGTGCGGTAGGCAGTTTGATATATGTGATGGTTTGCACGCATCCAGACATTGCACATGCAGTAAGGATGGTGTGCCGATACATGGCTACTCTAGGCAAGGAGCATTGACAGGCTGTAAAGTGGATTCTGAGGTACTTGAGGGATACTATGGGGTTCGGCTTGTTATCCAGCAATGGCAATACAGATGGTTGTATTGTGACAGGGTATTGTGACTCAGATTTTGCTGGTGATAGGGACGGACGGAGATCTATGACGGGTTACGTATTCACGTTGGGCATTGGTGCAGTATCATGGAAATCGACATTACAGTCTATTGTTGCATTATCGATAGCAGAGACAGAGTTGATAGCTACTACGGAGGCTGTCAATGAGGGTATATATTTGCGTAGATTGATGGATGATATGGGTGTTCCATAGGATTTCACAGAAGCGTTTTACGACAGTCAGAGCGCGATCCACTTGGCGGAACATCAGCCTTATAGTTCGAGAACCAAGCATATCAAGATGAAAGATTTGTTTTTGAAAAACAAGAAGAAGGTTATTTCTCTTACGAAGATTGGTGCCCATGAAAAACCGGTGGTCACATTTACAAAGGTGGGCCCAATTTTCAAGTTCAAGTTTTGCTTGGACTTGATTTGACTGGTTGCTTGATAAAGGCTAGAAACGACGAATTGCAGAATTCCAAGTTTTTTCATGGAAGTGTAGAGATTTTGATGAATTTTGTATCAAGGTGAAGATTGTTATTTTTGTTGCATAATTCTAGAGCCCCAGAGCCTACAGTCGAACCCAAGTGCAGGCCCAAGAAGAATAGCCCATGAGGATCTCCTTATTCAGACTTGTAGTAGGAATTAAGATTTAATTAGATTGACTAATTAAATATATGCTTATCTCTGAGTCTAAACTCATCTCTATATATAATAGTAATTAAATGCCTAGGGCATCAAATTAATAGATCAAGCAATTAAAATCAACAGAGAAGATTTTGGTGGCTGCCGCTAATAATCCATGAGGCCGAGAGCAAGAGAAAGAGAGGGTTTGATAGAGACTCCGAGAGATTGTATTTAGGTGAGATCGAGAGGGCGGAAATTTTATCTTGTGATTTTTCTTCGAATAGTGGAAGCAATTTGTTGTCGGTTTGCACGATTAGGTGTAAGTGCGCACCGAATCTGGGTAATATTTTGTGTCCTTTGTTTGGCGTGTTTTTTCTTTTGTTACTTATTTCTTTTGCGTAGTTGATGTGTTTAATATTTTTCACCAGTTTCGATTCACACGTATCGATCACTCGCTGCGTATTTTGATGTTATTTTCACAACATTTACTAGTCATGAAGGTTTCATTCTACTATCATCTTCCGCATCCATGCGCATTAATTGTTAGCTGTGAATTAAAAGGGTAAAAACAAGGAAGAGGTGGCTTGTTTAAGTTGCGGCTGGAGCTGTGGGTGTGATTTAAACTTCCGACGTTTCATATTCATTTGGCAGAACAAATTTCTATTGCATACTTACGACCATTTTTTCCATCTTGAAACCACTAATTCCACAATATCTATCTAAGAAATCTGGTTATTACATAATGGGAGGATGCGGAATATATACATACATGTGGGACCGAAGTCACGGAACAATGAAAATCTGTCTGTTTGATCCATGTCTTTTTACCTTTTTAATTTTAAATTCTAATCTAAAGGCATTTTGTATTTTGCAGATTAAACATGCACATGCATGAGATACCTGTAAAATCAAAGAACCTGATGACTCTTTAAATATTCTCATGCCATACTTACATAGGTACAACAGAGGAATACAATTTTTCGAAAAAAAGAAAAAGAAAAATGAACATGTCAAATTTCACCACATTAAAAGCAAAGTGATGTCTTAAATAAGTAGGCGCAAATAAAGAATTTAAATCAAGCATAATTTTATCATGTAAACTGGCCTTATTCCGATGATTTATTTCAATCTTACGTGAAAAAGAACATCGAGATCCATAGACGATCAAATAACACCATGTGTTCCGCCATTATATAGAAAAAATTCCTATAATAAACGCGAATACTCCCTTTTCTCATATAACAAAAGGATGCATATGTAGGAATTAGTTGAACACAGAGCAATTTAAATCTATCAAGTTTGTAACAAAATTTATAATACTAACCGGGTGTTGCCGAATCCTTATTTGATAAATTCATATCAAAATTTGTATATGGATAAAATTAATCCTAACTATACCGGCCTTTAATTCTATCCTTTCAAATCTCATTCCTTCGCCCCTCTTTCGTCCACGACTTCTCATCCGCCGCGTTGTCGCCCTCGATCTCTCATCCTCCAATCTCACCGGCCCCATCCCCTTTCTCCCCCATCTCTTTTTTTCTCCCACCACCTCCTCGTCAACCTCTTCAACAATCTTTGTTCTCTCCTCTGATCCAATCATTTCGCTCCAATGTTTCTCGACCCTAGCGGATCTGTTGGCTAAGATCGGCAGTGTGTTCGGAGACGAGATCGGCGCCGTCAAGTACCAGCTCCCGACGAGGACCCAGTCATTCTCGTCACAGGAGGATCTCAATAATATGATGAAGGGGCTCAATCGTGTTACCGACGAGCCCGTGAGGCTGCGGATCTTCGTGATCTCGCTGACGACGATCATCCTCCGATCGACACGGGGCAATACTACATCGATCCCGTAAATGGGATCCAGATCGGGATCAAGAGGAAGCACGTCATAAAAAGACAAAAATTAAAAACCGATGTAGTGGGGATCAATTTTGTCCATAGGTATGTTTTGATGTAGATTTATCAAATAAAGGTTTGCCAATATCCCGTCCTGGTTTAAACCAAATGAAAAGGAAAAGAAGGAGATTTAAGACTACATAAAACAGTTTGGAAAACACAAATAGCATAGAGCCATAGATATATGTTGCATTATTCCTCCAAAATTAATCTACGAAAAGAGAAAAAAAACTAGAAACTAAAACTTAAACAGCCTCTTACAAGCTCTAAAGATCTTCCCCCTCTTTCTCCTAGTGGGTCTCCTCTCTCCCTCTCCTTCTTCATGGATCACCTCATCTCCATCTCCATCACAAGCATCATCATCATCATGAATCCTCCAATACCCATCACCAACTGAGGATGATGATGATGATGACTTCCTCATTGAGAAAGCCCTCCTCACAACTGCTTGAAGTGTCGAAGCATCGCTCTTCTCAACATCATTACAAGTACTCCCTCTGAATCTTTGAGAAGCTGAAGCAGAGGAGCAGTTCTTCCTCAGTTTCACCTTAAATCTCTCTCCCGACTCATCTTCATCATGATGGGTTTTTCCATCTTGGGATTTTGGTGGGGAGAGGTTGAGGTTTGAGGAGTTCAATCTCATTTTTGAGTAGCCATTCATGATGATGGTATGTTGGAATGAATGGAGATTGATGAGAGAGGATGGATGTGATATAAGAAACAGAAATGGAAATGGTTGCTCGTGTAGCTAATAATAAAAATAATAAGGGAAAATCGTCTTTTACACAAAAAAAAACCTCTGACATACTTTGACGTTGTCAAAAAACCCTGGTCCAAAAGATCTTGTAAATAAACCGATGCTGTCAGAAACCCTCTAAATACAATATCCCTATATTTTTCTATAATATCTAGTTGGCTGTATATCCTTCTACAAATGTATGCGGCTAAGTTATATATCTATATAGTTTTCCGTAATGTGTATCCAGCTAATTAGATATTATAAGAAACCATACAGATATTTCAACCAGGGGTTTTTGGTAGCGGAAAAGTTCATCGGGGCGTTTTGCGACAAGAGTTTTTGGTCCAGGGTTTTTATGGCGACTGGAAATTTTTGTTGTTGTTATTATTATTATTATTATTTTAACAATTAACCTAATACTAATAAGAAAGTAGCTTGATGCTGATACATGGACAAATGGAGCGTGTGATAAATTTATGACAGGCGGATAGATTAGACTTTTGTGTCTATGTTGTTGTTGATTTCAAGATTTTGAAACTAGATCCAAAAAATAGAAGTAAAATCCAAAGGTTCCAGATAGGATTTGTTTATGGCAGAGAATTGCCAATAATTTTTTTCAACTCTACACCAAATTTTGAAATAAGAAATGCCTTTTATAATCCTTTTCAGAAAAGCATTTTCTGCTGTCTGTATCGGACATAATATCAGACATGTTTGTCTGATCAAAGGGAAAAAAAATTGATCCAAAAGATGCATGAAAGTATCCCATTTTTTTACTCATGCAAGGATGCATTGTATCCGGTATACTAAATATAATTATTCTCATTATTAAGGCTTGCAGTGTTGCTATCCAAAAACGAGAAATGAGGAGTCTAGATTGTCTAGTTACTAGTGCAATGCAAAGTGATACGTGTTGTTTATCTATAGGATAGGATCAGTTATCACTGCCCACGGTTGGTCTTAAACATAGATGGAAGAAATGCTTTTGATTAGTAATATATTTGTTTTAACTTAAACTAACAAGAAAAAAGAAAGAACCAATGAAAACCAAATTCAAAGTATAACATCACACAACAAACTATGTAGACAAGAAGAACTAATATGAAAACATGTATTAATTTTCTTTTCAACGTGAGAGAGACTTTAAGTTGGATCCATGAAGACGGTTTGGTTCAAAAAAATATAAAATAATATAATATAATACAACAGCATGTGAAATCATTGTGGGTCCAATGACAATCACAGCTAACAAGACTGTTGTATTATTATCATGGGAAATTGATGGGACAGGCGAGGAGAAAACTATGGACGGTCAGTTGACCATGCTCATCACATGACTTGTACCCTTTCAATAGATCCACAATTTAATTATCGCTCTTCTCCACCATTTTGAAAAATATACGTAACATACTGTTACATTATACTCATGCACTACTTTTATATAGTTTTAATTTATCATCAACTGTATGCCATTGCAGCAAAGTCTAAAGCTATAATTATAATTAAAGGAATGTGAAGGTTAAATGGCAATGTCAATAATCTATCGATTTTTAGATGATGATGAACACCATCATCTTAAGGCTTGTTTGGTTCAAAACTACAGAAAATATGGATTGGAATGTGTCATAAATCCAATTTTTTTGTCTTCCCGTTCAACTTCTTTATTTGGATGCAAAGAATAAAGATGAATTTATAGGTATGAAGTCAAATATTTTGTTTGGTTTGTATGATAGAAATATGGATTTGAATTATGGAAGAGTGAGAGAGAGAGAGTTTTTTATTTGATTAAATGAAGACACGGCCCCAAATCCTTCCAAATTCAATACAAAAGGCTCCAACTTTGAAATCTTTCTTTCTACAAATGCAAAGATTCCAAATCCTTAAAAATCCTTAAAAACAATAGAGTTGTTCAATTTTTTGTTGGATTTAATACTTCTATAATGTTTTGTCCTCCAATTCTTCTCAAATCCTTGCAATTAATTTTGCAATCGAACAAGCCCTGATCAACATATCAACATATTTTAAGACATGTGAATACCTCTTACGATTGCATTGCACTTTGCGTTGTAAAGTCGCAGGCTTATCAATAATAGAATATTTTTCATAACCGAATTAACGATTAAAAGTATGAAATGTATTCCTAATGCCATGAAGATCAAGATGAACTGTTCCCGTTGACAAAAAAATATTGATTGAAGATATGACATTTTAATGGATTTAGCAATAAAATTCTCTGGGAAATGCTTTATGCAGTAATTTCCTTTATTGACTCACAGAAATTTTCCATGCATAGTTTTAGAGGACCGTCCAAAAGATTACTAAAAGATTAAAGAACAAGAAGCATGCAATCAAAAAAGAAAAAAGATTCATCAAATGATAATTGCAGTCAGAAAAAAAAAGATTACTAAAAGATTAAAGAACAAGAAGCATGCAATCAAAAAAAAAAAATCATCAAATGATAATTGCAGTCCATTCCTCTCCATTCCTCTCAGAAATGGCTAAATATTTTGATCAGCCAAGTGTTACGTGATCACATGAAGTAATTGATACAAAGCATCTTAATTGTATTTGGCTTAATACCCAGCAACATCAACTAGCTAGTTCACAAATTCCACTCCTGTCAATGGCTTACTTGAATGAAGCTGAAGGGCACAATCACCTACAACCTGCAATCCAAAAGAAAGATTGATCCGTTTTGTATCTTAGCGATAAAAATCGTTCTGTTTTTTTCTTTAATTCCTTTGCTTGGAAAATATAGATTGTTGTCCAAAGAAAGATTATTAATATACATGGTTTCAACTTTCACGTTCAAGTTATGTAACCAGTTGTTTAGATAACATGAATATCGAATATTAGTATTTGTAACATAGTTTCACTTTTGAGTAATGTAAGCAGCTATTTAGATCCAAGGACTACAGTATTTTGTTTCGTGTTAGCATGCATTGGACACGGCATGAATGTCCACAAGCGTGGATGATTTCTTTTAAGTTTGGATTAATGGAGATAACAATAAATAGACATTACTTGGAGAGGTGAAAGAGAAACCAAAGCAAAGAAAGAAAAAGAGAGAGGAAAGAAGGAAGAGAAGGAAGATGTGTATACTGTAATCTTCCAAAAAGGATAAATGTAACCGCCGCATGTTACTTAGAGTACATTATCAATGACAATTGGCCTATAACGCTAGTTTTATGAGATTGTTTGGTGGGGAAACCAAAGTGACTTTGAGTTTAGAGAGGTCCGTCTTCATGCCTTGACTAATAGAGATTCACTACCTATAACAGAAACAGTAACTTCACAGAGAACACAATGGTTTAAGTGGCGATTTCTCAACAATAATATTCTGACCATGGATTGGCTCTATGAAAAGTCAATTACTACATAAAAGCAGCAGTGTAGCCTATGCAACTGTAACGCAATTCAAACCCTACAACACTCGTTTGATGAATACCCTTGTGGAAGGAGTTATGTGAGAGAATCTGCATGATTATCAGGATACAGATAGCACAACGCACGATTGACGACGTTAATGATGGCTGAGTGGAACAATGATAGATGAAAAAGTGGAAACTAATTGAGTCATACGGTGGTGTATACAATAGCTTTATTAATATGGAGGAAATTTTTAAATAAATGCAGTTTTGAATCTATGGAAGAAACCACTATATTAAAGGAAGCACCGTCAGGCGGCGAGATATTTCAAAAACAACAATTTTATGTGAAAAAACTAAAAAGTGGGGTAGAGTATGTCTTCAGAAGGAGGGAGAATGAAGGAAACTGGGGTTTTGCATGTCTATAGACTATTGAGTCATTTCCTTGGTAAAAATAAATTGTTGGAAGCTACTCCTAGTTACAAGAAAGCAAGTTGATCATTCTATTCAAAATTCACTTTCAAAGTGAAGATTCTTGGTGAAATCAAATTTACTCCAAGGAAAGATATTGTAGGAGAAGTGCATCACCTTTGCCATTTTTCTGTAAGAATATTCGGTGACCCCTGCCAGATGAGGTGTGATCAAGACATTTGGAAACTTGAGAATAGGATCATCGGGATCGAATGGCTCAGTCCAAGCTACATCAATTGCTAAGCCGCCTAAATGACCTGATTCAAGACTCTGAAGGACCGCTTTGTAATCAAGAAGCCCACCACGCGCAATATTTATGAGATGGGAACCCTACACTCATGAGAAAAACAAGCAAAGAACAAATAGGTTCAGATCCCAAGATAATGAAAATATTAAAAAATAATTATAGCAAAGGTCTGAATAGACTCTAATAAGCGTCCAACAAGAACAAGTATTGATGTGAGAACCAACCTTTCGCATATAAGATAGAAACTTTTCATCCACAATGCCAGCCTGAAAGCTCATCAGAAAATAATGCACAAAATTAAATACAAAAATACTGTAAGAAAACTGAAGTAAAATAGGCAGATGAGACTGACTGTTTCAGAATTCAGGGTCAAGCAGGGAACCACTATGTCGGCCTCCGCAGCAAATTCATATATATTTTCTGGACCACCTTTCTTATCAATGAGTCCGTCGATGTCATCATTTTGAGAACTTGAGCCTGCAAATATTTAGTCAGCAGTATGATCAAAATAGCATAAGAAATTCATAACGAAATTTTTGCAAGCGAAAATGATTACTGATTTTTCTTTTCCACTGTACCATAAACATTCTCTGAATTCAAAGACCATCTTCTCTTTGTTGCAATGATCTTTACCCCAAATGGCCGCAACCTCTTCGCAAGATCTACCCCGATAGCTCCAAATCCCATAATGAACACCTACAGGTAAAAGTTAGTACATGGAAAAAATTTTATTCACCGTCTATATTTTAGCATGTAATAGCTATTCATTTTTCTAAAACAGCATGCATCCAAATGGTAGTACTGAGCTCAAAATGTGGAACAGAAGGGAAATTCTAAGAAAAGTTGGAAGGTCAGTGATCCAATACATGGATTTTAAACTATCAACACTGTACAAGACTTTACTTCGGGATGAATCATTTTCTACTGAAAACAAATGATCAGTGACAGATGCCTCTTTTGTAAATTATGCTCTGCTAGAACTGTTCAAACAGAAGGCCAGCTATCAAATACATGAATTAAAGCTTTGCAGCTATTTAAGGTTGTCAAGTGTCGACATTATGCTTGAACTCATATATGATATCAATCAAAGGCAACCCATATATAGTATTAAAATAAGTTGGACCTTTTAAAACATGGACAATGTCATGGTTCATCATCAAGTACATAGAATGGCCACAAATTGATTGCTTGGCTAACCTTTGGGAAGGCCAAGGAAAATCAATCTGCAGAAACTCATAGTTTATAATACTGACCCACTCAACACAATCTTCTAAACAATAAAAAATGAAGCAGATATGCAACCACATAGTTATATGCTATCATTGGCCGCATAAAAATAGAATGTGTGATCTCTTTAATGTGCGATCTGTTATGCAGCAAGAGAATATGAGGACAAATAAATCAAATTTATTCCTATATGTGGCAGTTTTTTTAACGAGGATTAATGATGGAAACTATGAATTGAAAACAGTCTGTTCAACCTATTTTATTGGCCATTTGCAGCCTTTGGTTAGGACTTATAGTAACTTAGTTCATTAGATGTTACTCAGTTGTAATTTAGCGTTGATGGTTTGGCTACTGATATTTGATATGGTTATCGCATTTGACTTGTTGGGATTCCAAAATCCAAATTGCTACTTATGTTCATGCTTAGTTATATGAGTTAGTTTCATTAATTTGTTATCAACTAATGTATATATGTTCTTTACAAGCAAAATTCACAACTACTTAGCTAGTTGCGCATTCATAAAAGTATAAGCATGTTGATTAATACACTGTTTTTTGTATTTTCTTTATAAAAAATTAATGTTTTAGAAAAATTTGTGTTTCTTGTTTTGATTTTATTTACTGTATATATGGTCCTATTTGTGGCACGTGTGTAGTATATGCAGCATGTCCTGAAACTGTGCATAATGAGACAGTCGAAGCATCATCTGCACACATTGATGTGTTGTATGGATAAACATGATTAACAATGTCGTATGAAGTTTTGTTGGACTCTTTAGGATGTAGGGAGTTTCTTGTCTCCGAGATAGCACTAATCTTGAATTTTTTTAAATAAATGCAATTTTTTCATTACTGGGACATAAAAGGCAGTGGTATGTGGCCACCTCAAAATTTACTGGAAATCACTGCCCGTAGTGACACTGTTAGTGTTGCCCATTTTCCCTATGCACAGCGGCAATCCTTTATTCCCGACTATTGGTGTCAAGCATAAGAATCATTTTCTTACAATGATTTGTAGCAAGGGTCATCTAATCATTTAGCTTAACAATTGCATATCTTTTTAAATTGTTCCAATACATGTTAATATAGACGGAATTAGACCTACCTCTAATTAACCCATGTTGCTCCATTAACAATAATTATGTCATTTCTTCTAATAAGGGCATTTACTCCAGTTGCACATGTTCAAAACATCAAAGCAGGTTCTCCCTCATTTTAGCCTATTGGAGCTACCCTTAAGTACCTGCAAATTCACTCACTTTTAATCATCTCTCTTAAAGTATTGCCACTCATCCAATCCAACATTATCATTTCAACTACATTATGGACATGTTTCAGAATTGCCAAACATTCTGGCTTTTGATGCATTGCAATTATATGGCCATCCTATATAGTGTTTTTTATATAAATTTAATGAGCGTCTTTCTATTACATGATACTCCAAAAGCACTTCTCCACTGGAGCCATCCTATCAGATTGTATGAGCCAATATTATCATGATTTCACCATCATATTAAATAAATGAATCTAATTAGGGAGATTTCACCAAAACCACCATAAGATTTTAGCATATGTTCCCACTGCTATTTTAAAATTTGTTCTCATCACAGCACCCCCTCAATGTTACCTTCTGTTAACTCCGACTCCTCTATGACCCCCTCCGGTTAAGTTTCTTATCAAATGACCAAAATACCCTTTCTCTCTTCTTTTCCTCCATTTTCACTTCTATGCATCCATTTCCTCAACACATCCTCCTATCTTCCATCTCTCTCTGCGAAGAAAGAAGCGGAGGAGACTATGAACGTGGGTTGAGGCCATACTCTCCTCCATCTCTCTCTATGAATAAAGAAGAGTAATGACTAAACGGCAGTGAAGGAGAGTGGATGGGATGGGATGGGGAGGAGGCGATGGTGGTGGAGTCCCAAAGGAAAATTCATGTGTTTCATCTCGTAGAGCCCGAGTGTGACGAGACTTCGGAGCTTATGCAAAAATTGGTTGCCTTCTTTATAAAGAGTATGGTGAGTCCGAGTTGATGATCTTTTTTTAATTATATTTTGATGTAATGAAGGTTATATATCAAAAAACATGAGCTTGATATGTGATAATTGTTCTTGAGTTGATGGAAAAATATTAATTTGCTGTGTCCTTTATTTATGAGTTTAGTAGTGATGACTAGAGGGATTTACTACTAAATTTTATAAGACTTGTTATCTATAATATTTTTGCTTGTATTCTTGAAATACTTGATTTGGATCACTAAATGAGCTGATTTGAACAAATTTATCTTGGTATATAAATGTTAATAGAATCCAATGATGCCTCACTGTACAACCTCTTCAGGTACGATACATTCAATATCTTCATAATCTAATGGGATCGTCAGGGCAAGCAAAAGCCTTAAGTAGGTTCGGACTCAAAAGTCGGGTGTTGCCTTGCATGGGCAGCCCGATTCCGGACTGAAATAGTCCTTGTGCACCCCGACAGACTGAGCAAGAACTCAGACAGTTCTTTGAGCCGTTTCACTCCTCCGATCGACGCTGGCTCCATACCGATACAACTGCCGTAGGGCACGCCGGGGTTTCCATGTAGCTAGGAAGTCATGTTATTGGACTTCTCCGAGCCCACTAACAGCAAGAGACGTTCATGCTTTCCTACTGGGCAACCACTCACTGTTCGAGCTCACCGGCCGAGCTCACCGGACAGGGATTTTAAACAGACAGAGGAGCTCCCCCTCAGTTGGCGGGGCCTCACATCCACCTGTTCGATTCCGCTGCGCTCCACTCCTTCAACGGAAGCTCCTATCGTTCGTGGTCGCCCAAGACAACCACTCACTTGTCTTTTCGCTTGCCTGGTTTGATCCTCAAGACTCGATACCATATCGGGAGGTGTAGCAGAGAGAGTCAAGTCCTCCTCTCGCGCGCGCAGGATTAAGGATTAATCCTTAAACGCGCGCATGTGCACGCAAGTATACACTTGCGCGAGTGATAAAACGAGTCTAATATCTATCTTAAAAACTATCTCAGATGCCTTGCGTTCACTTGCCTCGTGAAACTCAATCGCTCACTCCGTTCACTTGCCTTCGTGAAACTTGAAGGCCCACCGGGCCCACTAGCAACAGGAGATGTTCGTGGTCGCCTTTGGGCAACCACTCTCTGTTCGAGCTCACCGGGCTCACCGGACAGAGTAGTTAAACAGAAGAAATGCCTTGCGTCGTTCCACTCGTTCACTTGACTTGGTTTTCGTTCCACTCGGATGCCTCGCTTCACTCATTCAACTCATTAACTCAATCATTCACTGCGTTCACTTGCTTCGGGTTAGCTCGAAGGCCCACTAGCAGTAAGAGACGCTCGTGGTCGCCGACTCGGCAACCACTCACTGTTCGAGCTCACCGGTACATATGATGCCTTATTGTAATCATTCAATTGGTGAGACTATTAGCATAGGGTTGAGTGTCAGAGTTGGAGGCAAGAGTGTCGTCAAGATGGCTTCTATGATTAAAGAGCAAGAAAAAGAGAAAGAGGAGAGAAGTGGGTTAATTGCTTCCTTTTTTTATTAATTAAAATTTCTTTTAGCATAGATTTTCATTTGTTCATGTTCTTGAAATGGATTTGATTGTGGCAGAAGTTAGTGATGTTGATCAGAAAAATGATCTTTGTTATGAAGTGGTGGTTATTGAGAACAAAGAAGTACAATAAGAAGATAAAGGCAAGTTCTGCTACATCATCCTCCATTGGCCCTCGACTTGCTCGACGAAATGCTGCAGAGAGATAGCACCCCTGACGTCTTCACCTACATCATCCTCATCGAGGCCACCAGCAAGTCCTTCGTCCCTTCCGTCATGCGCCTCTTCCACGAAATGCTTTTCAATGGGTTGAAAAAGTGTGAAAGGGGAATGATACTTAGAAAGTGTTTGTGTAAATTCTTGAGAGAGTTTTTTTGTTGTCTAGTGTTTGGAATATGTTTGTATAGATCTTAGAGATAATGGTGTTTGGAATGTATTTGTATAAATACTTGAGAGAGTTTTTTGTTTGTATATAAGGATTGCATTTGTATAAATTTTAGAGATTTGAGAATGTGAGAAGCTTTTGCTTTTCGCTGCATATATGTATACCAAGTGTTTGGTAGAAAGAACTGAAATTTACATATTCCAGATGGTAGCAGCCGATGTAGTGTACTCGCTTTCAACGCAAAAAGAATTTTAAAATTTTGTTTATTCATTCATTCATCAACCACATTTCGGAAAGATTGGGGAACACAGGTTTATTGTCAAGCTCGACCAGCCGCGAATCTGCTTCAGCTACCATCTCAAAATGTTGCTCCTCCCTAGACAAATGATTCCACCTATTCACACCACATCCGCCAGCGAAGGCCGACATGATAGCTCGCTAAGCATAGATGTGGCTCAGAAGATTAAGTGAGCGGTCATATACCCGTCGGCAAATCAAGCCTGCCGCATAGCCGGACGTGGCCTTATCCTCTACTTGCGAGAAGCTAACCTTTGGGTGATTTTGATGTTACGGTTCAGTGCTTTTAATCAAAACTTCCTCTTCTATATTAAGATTTGCAGAAATCAGAACATCTTGAATCGATTTATCGCGAGGACTTACATCACAAGTGTCTTCTAAGAAGTCAATTTCCCTAATTTCTGCCAATAAAAATATTATAGCATTAGATTAAACACAAAATACAAAAAAATAATACACACACAAAGAATACAACATGCTAAAGAACTCACCTTTGTCATCAATTTTCTCTTTTTTTTGGTTTCTGTTGTCATCTTTTCAATGCAAAGTTAATTATTTTGATCATAAAGTCTCTAGCTTCTCCATTTGTTAAATCATAGCAAGATTTTAAGAACAAGAACTCATAATTTCAATCAACCCCAATTGGAAGAAGAAGAAACTTAAGAACTTGCATTTCTCTTCTTGTTCTTCTTTCTTGTTCTCAACAACCGCCACTTCACAACAAACATCATTATTCTGATCAATAAAAATCCATTCCGATCATTTTAATATTAAATTTGATATAACAAAAGGTCTGATTGGTTTTGTTCTGCCGACTATAATCTCTCCTTGTAATATTGACTTATTTAAGGAGCAAGTTTGTGGTACTTCAGATCAAAGTGATGTTGCCTCTTAAACAATTGTATTGTCCTTTCTTTCAGTTCAAAGATTAAAGAAAGCACTAATAGGTGTCCTGTAATTTCAATATTTTCAAATCTTCATCCATCCATGTTTCTTCAACGACTTCAATGTATAAAATTTATGAACATACTTGAGGATAAGCTTATTACTGTGAGAAGAGAAATATTGAAAAATGTCATTATAAGGGTTTTCCATGGTAGCAACCAAATGAACTCATCAATCCCACACTAATAGTATCCTTCGCTTCTTTCTTCGTCGTTTGTCTCGTTCTCCGCCCATCATAGGGCCTACCCTTCTCGTATTCAATACTTTTGGGGCTTCGTCCACATCAATATCAGGAGTTTTGGCCGTCACCCGTCTAGATCGAGGCATCAGGCTCGTCCTTGGGCTCCTTCATCGTGAGGATTGTGCCATCTTCGTCGTCGATCTCCAACACAAGCGAACCCTAGAAATGAAAATAAACTGAGTTGAGAGAAGAAGGGCTCTAAAGAGAGGAAAAATGGTAGTTTGTGGATTAAAAGAAGAAGTCACATGGGGGGAATAAAATAGCTTTAAAATGCAAAAAATAATGGTAGGGGGGTCGAGGGCGGTCAGATTTAACAGATGGTAACGTTAGGAGTTCTGTGATGGGAAAAAACCTTAAGGTGGCAGTGGGAACATATGTTAAAGCTCATGGTGGTTTTGGTGAAATTTCCCTTCTAAATAACACAAAGGCACACCCTTATATATTATTTATTGGTAATTGATGTGAACATATTCTCATTTCTTCTCACAGTTTTGCAAAAGTTACATTTCATATTTTTTTCGATTTGCTGAATCAAAATCGTTTCGATCCTAAGACTTATAGCCATTATATTTATTCTAGAAATTGTCCTTTATTTAGACTCATCGACTAAACCAATATAATTATATAAAAAATATCCATGCACCATGGCACGCCATCATGAATAAGCCTAGCAAGTTCTTCTCTAACCGAAAGAAACAAGTTCGTTCATAACTAATGCAATGATGTATCTTGAAGTGGTACCTATCCAAAACATACGCAGCGAATTACTGACAAATTTTCTCCGGCACTATCATAAAATGAGCTTTTCTTGTCCTAGAGCCAAGCATACTGATAAAGTGCAGGTAGTTATGCAAGATACACCACAAATATTAATAGTTATATAATAAACATCTAATATAAATGGGTTTAATGAATTTGAAGTTAACCTTAGCTTTTTTTTTTTGACAACCGGGCAGTGAGCACCCCTGGCTAGCCTTGGAGGTCCCATGACACACACGCGCACGCCCAGGATCGAACCTGGTATGCGCATTTAATTAAAGAAAGAAAGAGGGAAGGGGAAAATACCTTGCGCGTGTGGGGTCTCGAACATGAGACCTCCCACACCGCACACCCATGCCACATCCAACCGGCCCATGAGACGTGGGTAAGTTAACCTTAGCTATGTTAGTTAAAACCGCCTTCAAAGATAACTATTCATGGTTTTTTGCCCGATCAGGACCCATCTTAATTTTCATGGCCTAAAACATGAGTGCACCAATATTCATGTGATTTGAATAAATGCTTTGCTAACTTTTTTAGGACAAAGCTTTGTATATATAAGTGATATAGAAATTAAGGATTATATAATCTACCAAGTTAAGGAATACAGGCCACCTACTGTTTTTCCAAGAAGCGTTTCTCCAACTGGCACTCCCAAATATTTGTGCTTTATGGAAATTTCCATCTCTTTCTGCACCAAAGATAATACGGATGCCAAGTCAAAACAAAAGGTGGATGAAGCGGTAATTTTTAAAAGAAAGTGAATGCTCCGATTTTTGTCAATAGAGCCTCAATGACCAGAATCACAGCATGTTTCAAACTAAGATTTAAAAGATCATTGCATAGAAGGGTCATAAACCTCATGAAACCATATGTTAGAATTTATCATCGAAATATGGATTAAAAAGAGACAGAGCCTCTAGATTGTTAGCTGTTTATGACCTACTTGCTTACGAAGAAGGCCAAGCATCAAGTACACTGCCATTTCAGCACATGATGCAGCATTTCCAGTTGCACTGCCAGGAATTCTTGCGACTTTTATGTTATGTCGCGTGGCAGCATCAACATCGACCCCTGTATGAACCAAAAATGAAAGAACTCATGTTTGATACACTACAAATCAGGAGTAGGCCAACTCCAACTAGAGATATCCATACCAAAGAAAATGGTGGCTTGAAGTTGACCAAACCAAAGAAATCAATTCTGAAAAACAGAGGATAAATGTAACTGACCTTCTAGTCCAACACCAAACTGCATAATAAGCTTCATCTGAGCTGCCTTAGCAATAAGATCTGTGTCCATACGGCAAGACTTGACCACACAAATATGGTACTTGTTGATAACATTAGGCACTTCGTCGATAGCAACATCATCAACCTGCAGCAAGAAGTAAAATAGAATCATACCAAGCAAGTGCCTCGTATTTCAAGCATATGCATAATCTTGTTAATGGACTATTTGGAGAATGTAAGAAGAATAGATACATTCACAGAGGTAAACATGATGAAACCAGCTGTTTTATTTCATGAATTTTCTTTTGAAAGAGTAATAAGCCAAAGGCTAGTTGTTGTAGAAGATCTGAACTGGAATCATATATACGCACATTGACAGAAAATTGTGGAGTATTGGAAGGTCACCAAAAACTTGTTTTTTCACCTACTTTTATTTCAAAGCACAAGCACCAGAAACTTTAGAAAAGAGTTGATGCCATAGATGGATAGAGTTCTGATTCTCTTCTTAGTTCTTACAGTATGAGATCCCGAAGGAATACAACAAAGCGCTTACTTTCACTCAGAATGCATGTGATCAGAGTTTTAAAAGGTGAAAATGAGAGATGCTTGAAGTCGCCTTCAAGGGAAACTGCCTAGATGAGCTCATGGCAAGGAGGTGTACACCTTGCTTTGTTCCTCTTGTGTGAGGGTGTCTAGTTCATAAACCAGTTAAATAGGTTTGTGTTTTATTCTAGCAATTTGTAGATATGTGGTTGTTCTAACAACCAAGGGACTAGAACTTAGAAAACCAGAGGATATGCGAAATATATCATGAACTTTTACCAAAGTAGAGGTCACCTGCAATTAAATCAATTTAGATTTTTATCTTCTAGTTTTGCATTTTTTTATAATATTTATAATTTTCTTAAAGTGATAAAAATGAAAATATAACGCCCCAATTTCCGGAATACGGAAATATGAACCGAAACCGCCAGTGCTCCTAGACAAGGGGAAATCGGCTTGCCATAATCACACCTAAGACTCTAGCTAAACCTGTATGATAATATCCAAGATATAATACTAACATCATACCGCATAAATAACAAATAATACCGATGAATCCACGAGATAAAAATAGGGTCAATAAAAGATCGAAATAACAAAGGGTTCCGAATAAACGAAGTACAAGATCCAAAAAGAAAGATACATTATTCCTATCGTCTCACGAGGGGTGCACATTTTAATAGCAACTGAAATAAAATAGAAATAAACCTACAATACTACTGATCTTCGGCAAACTCCCGATAATCACTCTGATCCTGTTTTGCCTGTGACTCGGTTTCTAAACCTGAGATGACAAGTCTCAGGGATGTCAGAACATCCCGACAAATACTCAATCGTAATAATGTGTGTGTGATAGCATGAATATGTGAGTGTTGTGAAACCCGCGTGCACATGTAGATATAGATATGATAGTAATATGAAGCAAGCATGTAAACAGATTAAGTCATAAACCTAGTGGGTCGCTAAAAGGGCAATCTAACCTATCGTGAGTTCGAGTGGATACGTCAACCTCTGCAGAAGTATTCCTAACCCAAGTATAGGTCCTCAGCGGCTAGGAAATATGGGCCTAACTGTGAAATGAACAAGCGACTGTATATAGCCCGGTACGAGCTGTAGAAACAATAGGCCGGTACGAGCTGTAGTAAAAAGCGACCGATATAGCCCGGTACGAGTTGCCGACATGAGACTCCTAAGATCATGTTGAACGAATACACACTCAAACTACCTCAACACCCCGCGTATTTATAACTAATATGGCAGTAAACTGAATCACTAATTAGAAATGCTGAATGGACGGGCACTTGTAATATCATGTTAATTGTACAGAAATGGAACTTGTAACAGTATAGATTGTGTCATGGTATGTAATTCAGCATTCTAATTAGAGATCGTGTTTTAATATGAGTGGATTAGAATAATGAGTAGTCATGGCATGTCAAGTACAGTAGTTATAATATAATAGTGTTCATAAACAAGAATAGCATGTTAGAGTTGCTCAAGTATGCCGGCAATAATAGTCTCAAGTAAAATGTTAAATATAGGCGATATGATATGATAAAGTCAAAAACATAAACAAAACTCTACATAAATATGCAAGCATATGTGTTTAACATCCGGGTTTATTTATTGGAAAGAATAATAAACTGAAATATGATTTTAAAGGATTAATATGATTAAATAGGAATGACAAATTACAGATGCATAAAACAGATAGTGGTAATAGTATAATTACGAGATAGTAGTAAGTAAGATAAAATAAGTGACAGATTGACTAGTTATCATGTAAGTGCTACTAATAAATTTTATAATCATATGATAACAGAAAGTATTAATACAAATTATAGTGTCAATATAATTTATATAACTAGGACACATAGAGTGCAGTGATGTTATAAAGAGTGGTAATATAGAAAGTTCAATTTATATATATTAAATATTAAGCCGAGAGCATTTATTGATTAACAGTAATAATAATATATTTTTATGTTTTAGATTAGGGTATAAGTGTTGACATTTTTCATATTAGTGGATGTCAATGTGGTTGCAACAAAAATATATAATTACTTATAAAGATTTTTATATATTAAACCATATCTGCATGTTAATAATTATTTTATTACGCTTACACTTTTACAGTTGTTCACGTGATGAATGGATTAATAGGTGCTCTAGATCTTAAGGTTTTCATTATGTATATAAGTATTATAGGATATATTAATAAAACGGCATAATATTACAATTTTATTTAAACATTGTAAATTAATAATTTATTTAGAGAATTGTCGATATTGCATCGACCGAAGAAAAGGAGCAAGAGTACTTGCCTCGGAGACGAAAAGCACGACGACATGAAGCAAATCTCCAAATTTTGATGGCTCGGCTAATTTTGAAGAAGAAGAAAAATATTATGATGGGAAAGAGAGAAGGTTGATTTATATGAGAAGGAGAGAGATGATAATGAATATATGTAAAGTTGTTATAAGGTAGGAGAATAAAATATTAAGTAGAGAAATATATTTGAAGAGAATCCAAATATTGTTAAAGAGATTAAATTATATGGGAGTTTGTAAAGGTTGTTTGGTATAATATATATAGAGAGAGAGTTAAAATAGGTGTAGGGTTTGTTATTATTAAGGATAATAGGAAATATTTATATAAATATATATATATATATATAGGGTTTTAAATAGATATGATGTCTATAGATTAGTTTAAATGTGTATGATTCAAATACGTATAGATTTGTTTGGGGAGATAAAATATATTTGGAGAGAGCATATAAGAAAATATATATATGTTTAGGAAAATAATTCTCATAACTCCCAATAGTTTAATTTGAAAGATTTAAAATAAAATTTAAAAATTAAAAGATTATTAATAATATATCATGATAGACAAAATATTATACTAGAATATAAATAAGATATTATTAGATTTAGCAAAACAAAACTTTAAAAGTTAAATATCACATAATTAACTAGCTTAGATAACCATAATATATTTCTTTACATATCTAGTATTTGAAAATATATTAGATGCAAATTAAAATAAGATATTAATAAATTATCAAACAATCTTAAATACTAAATATTTTTTGTTAAAATAACCATACTAATATTATCTATTTAGTTATGAAACTAATATTAGACAAATAAATATTATATGTATAGAAATTTAAGATATTAATCAAATTGTAAACAAACATAAATACTAATAATATACTTATTTAACAAACTTGGAAAACCATAACTATAACAAACTTAAAACAACGATAATAATATGTTCTATCTTAACTAGAAAGTATTAAACTCCAACTTAAAATAATAATAATAATAATAATATAACAAAACCCAATACATTCAAAAGAAAAAGAAAAAAACTTACGATCGAGATAGGGTGTTACAGCAAAATATGAGGCTTACACCTCACATCATTGATGGTTCGAACTTGTCGTCTACCACCTTTTGCCTTTTTGACCATTGTGTGATCAATATAAGAAAAAACTATCACTCGATTACTAAATATCTGTTAGAAAAATGTCTCCCACTGCAGATGAGAATTTCCACAAACCTTTAAAGAATACACATGTTAAAAAGAAAAAAGACTTCAATTCTAACTAAGACATTGTTCTATGCAATGCTGAGACTTCGAATTTCAATTCTGAGAAACCATTGAAGTCAGTTATGTAAGTTATAATTCATCAGCATTAACCTGACATATCCAGAGTTTTACTGTATGCTTGGTCTGAACGGTTATTAATGAGAGGGAACGTCAGTGAAAGGATGAACCTGTACCCACTATAGACATTCGAACCATAAAGAGTATGTATTAGTGACACGATTAAACTCGAAAATATGAAATTGTACGTGTAAGAAAATAAAGAAAAACAATAATATTCCTATCCCTTTATGCTTTTCCTTAAAAGATCTATATTAACAGAATTTACAACAATAAGCAGTGAGATAAAAATTAAAGAATGCAAAGGACCTGAATATGTGGGTAGGTCTGGAGATATTCTCGTGTGTAGGTTTGAGAAGCTGGAAAATGAAATCCACAAAAGAGAACACGAGTGGTATGGTCATTACTCTTCTCCACCATTTTATGAGTCGTTCTTGAGTAATCTGCACTGGACAGAATAAAAATCTTAGTGAAGTAATAATGCTTAAGCAATCAGTACACAATGTCAATTGGCAAGATTATAATGCTCGAGTAAAAGCAGTGGAAAAATGCTTTACAGCAATATAACTTCACTAGGAATATAAAATCTCCCAAAAAAGAGAAGGAAAAGAAAACAAGAGTACAGCTTCAAATTCAATCTACGGACTTGTATTTAGACTCAAGATAATGTTAGGCATATGCTAATAGGAGCTTTGTTATCTTTGATTGAGCATTACCTTCATATTCTTATGTTTGACCAGAATCATGTCTTACAATCGCAACTGTCATGCAACAAATACAAACAAAATCAGGAAATATGATTGCTTATAGTAGGTTTAAATGACCATCTTCCTTGATGTTTTTCTGAGTTGGGGATCTTAACAGCATGGCTTAACTCTAACATTATACATATTTACTAACAGGACTGTTAGCAAGAATTTTGCAGTCTAAACTTCCAAACTCGAATGTGGGTATACTTACATTACAATTGGAGGATCTGGAACCAGATAACAAGAAGGTCCTTGACTTTCTTTCAGTAAGATTTTGTTTTATTGGCCCAAAAAGGCTTTAATGGCTCTATTTACCCACAGCTAGAGCAGCTAGTGATTCTTCAGGCACCTAGAATAGAATATGAAGTGTTTGGAGTTCTTGTCCTCCTGAGAAGAATTTCATTCAGTAGGAAAGAGGTCACTCAGTAAAAGTCTCAAGCTTTCAACAAGTAACAAGCTGTAGCCCTAGTTTATTTTAAACAATTTCTCGATTGAACATGATACCCAAGAAGGGATATATTCCGCTCTTATGCACGAAGCACGATTATTGCATTCCTTATTTTATGAGGGCAAAGTGGAAATGAACAATCACTCTTGTGGAGCTTCATTAGTTGGCAATGAAACGATGTTCCTTGGTGATGCAACACTACCTCTAAAAAGTTTCCCAGAATATACAAGACACAAATCAGAGAAAGCTACAGCACCTGTTGGCAATCTACAGTCATCCCTAATGATAAATGTCATGTAATCAAGATGCATTGCACATTATGCATCATTAATGCATCTTGTATTATTTTATTTTTTTGGAGATAAAATGCTTGTATTAATACGCCTACATATATTATTTGAAAATTAGAAGTTATATCTAAAATAATTTATCCATCTCTCACAAAAATAAATATAGGGGCTGATCATCTCTCTCCTGAATACATCTATGGAGGAACAGTTAGACCATACATCTAGTACTAACAAAGATGTAGCTACATGTCTACCGAAAACACGCAGATAAACAATTCTTCCAACAGAAATCAGAAACTAATGGTGCTAATTTGAGGAGTCTATTTCCTATTGGTTTTATGTACAAATGTAGCCACGATAATAGAGTTGTGTGTGAAACATATTATTCTGGTGATTCTCAAGTCTGAACAAAAATCATTTTACTTATTGTGCACAATAGTAGGGTTTTTTTTTTATTGAATTAATTATGAGATAATTAATTATTTATGAGATATCAAAATCCATAGGATGCATTACATAAATATCTAGAAATCTTTAAGATGAAACTGTGGGAGATCGGATATCTAATATCATATGCCTTCAATAGTGTCACAGCTGAAATTAAGCTTGTGGGAGTTATGCAGCCAAGCAGTACGTTTTTAACACTATCGTGAATCTTGCACTAATACATTGGGTGCGCTAGGAACGCATTGATAGGTTGACCATGAAAATTTGTTACATGGATCGTCGACACTGTCAAGTAAAGATGAGTTATATATGCAATGTGGTTTTTCCTCAGAAAAAGGTATTGTAATAAATGGAAACACTTTGATTAACTAATGAAATGCAGCACAACTATCGAATTGCTAAAGGGGTAAGTTGGGTGTAGTCAAACATTATTAGAGATTTCAATAAGGAATACACTAACCAGATGTGGATGAAGACTGATTAGCAGAAATTGGTTAATTGGGGTTGTACCAATTCCTGGCAAGGAATTGTTGCAGATTAGGTTTGCAAGAGTCCACTTGTTCCTAACATCTGATACGGAGTTGGATGTCGCCAATGGGTTGAGCCATTGCACAGTGAGCATTTATCCCAAAGGGTCGATGTTTAGCGTTGGATTGTGTGGAAAGAAGAAAGATAATTACAGTTACAATAGAGGAGTTAATTTAATCTATATTAACTGTACCTTATCACTGACATGATTGACTCTAAGATCAGTAAGGGAGATTGTTTTACCTAGATCTGATAGGCGATCGAGTTATATCAACGTATTAGTATGCACTCAACGTGTTTGTTATATTGCCACAAAAAACAGTTCACTCCAACGATCAATTACAATTCACACAGCACGCAGTTCAGGTGTTTGTTATGATGTCTAGACGAAGTTGATTCAGCAATAGAGAAGCTAATACTTGTGAATTGAACAATCCAAAGCAAGCAAAAGAGAACAAATTGAGAAGGAATACAATCCTAATTTATTTTAATTTATTTTTTTACCTGCGAAGGGATCGAGCGAGGAAACGACGAGTGAATCAACAAATGGCGAAGCCCAGCGGGGAGATCACAAGCAGTGGCCTGTCTTGTCTCTTTTATGCGAAGATCGATCTTGAAAATTGGGGGATTGGGTTCCTTTTGGTGGACGTCATTGGAGTAGGGCCCACGCGTCAGAGAGAGTAACTGTTGATGAGTGTAAATGTCTAGGGCAGAGGGGAAAATAAGGGGAAATTGTTAAAAACCTCGGTAAATTTTTTCTGCCTTCAAAAAACCCTTGGCCTAAAGAGTCCGTAAGCCCCGAAAAGGTTTTTCGTTGTCAAAAAACACATGCCAGCATTATCTTTCAAATCGAGAAGAGTGAAACACAATAGAGCGTAAACAAAATCTTGTAGATTGTATTTAAAAAACGGCAGACTTTTGCACTGCCAAAAAACCCATGTCAAGCACCCTCCCTGAAATATCTTTTGATCGTCTTTCCCAAAAAGTATAGATAACAAATTTGACACTCCGCATTGAATTTAGAGGGTTAAAGGCTAAACTGTATAAAAATACCTTCAACTATCACGTTTTTTGCAATAACCGTCTTAATATAATTTTATTAGATAAAAATACATCGAACTATCAATCCAGAGCGCAAAAATATACCATGATGTCTTTGGACGTTTACAAACATTAACTTTAGTTGCCGCATCTTTAATTTAATACATAATCTTACCATTTTTACTCTTGTTGGTGCTTTTGAAAGCTTCTCTCCTCTTTATTGTTTCTGTATTTTTTTTTCTTTTCTTTTAGATGTGGAGCAAAAATAATGTCTTCCTTTTCTCTTTCTTCTTTTTCAAACCATCATAGTTTGCAATTGTGGGTTTTTTAAACTTACTGATCACATATAAAGAGGTTGGTGCTTTCCAATAATGGGCATGGCAATCTTCTTGCTCTTCTTCTTTAAACTCTTAATTGCATGAAATCTCTTACCCCAAATTATATTTCAATCTATAAACAAAAAAACCTAATAATATTGAAAAAATAAAAAATCCAATTCGCATGGTTAACATTAAAATAAATCTAACCCTAACCTTAAAAATATTAATTAAGTTACAAAATACAGATCATGAACATCTTATTTAAGTGGGATCCTCAAATTTCTGCAAGAGAAATACTTGATCCTTCGATTGATAACAAGAGAGTTTTAAATTGAGGTAGAATCAATATGTAAAGTTAATGGTAGGCTGATTAATAGGTATAATGGTCAATATGTAAATAATTTTAGCCCTGCAGAGCAGCAGCCTGCCAAACGCAAAGATCAAGTGAGTTTACTCTAGTTTACTTAGATTAAGTTATTTATCGCAAAAAAAACGATAGTTAGGGGTATTTTTATGCAGTTTAGCCTCTAATTAAATTATATTTGAATAGTTTCAATTTGATATTGGATACAAAAGAAATAGGATACTTAAGTAGATGAATCTTGATTAAAATGAAATCTAATCGATTTTTACTGATCTTAAAATAAAAAGTGGGATTTATAGAAATATCAAAAGTAAGATACATTAGTTTCAATTACGAGGTGCGGAGCCTGTTGAATTTTATTTTCGATCAAAGAGGCACGGGTTGCGTCCGCCCTTGCATGCACCCCCTTAACTCCCTATTTCATTATTGCACAACTAATCAAAACTCTTTATATTTGACAGACATAAAAATACAAATTACTATATAGAAATTCTATGTGGTCCTTACCCAAAATACAAATAAAAAATGTTCTAATTAAATCAAATAGGATCTTATGTAAGATTTTCTATTGGTCCTCAAATAAATATTTACAAGGGAAAAAATATATAAGAAAACTAATTAACATGTGGTTTGCGTATTCTATATCCAAAAAATCCGTGTGGTAAATTTGCACGTGACGGTTATCTTTTAGGAGAAATTAACTTTTATGAAAGTTTTGTGCAAAAAGATAGGTTGAGAAGTTAGGTTATGCTAGTTTAATTAATAAAATAAGCTGGATCTCAAAGTTAAGTTCAAATCAATCCATAAAGCTTTGAAGATCACTTGGGATATATTTAAAAACACCAGGATTTGCATAAATTAGGAAAATTGTTTATTTTTAACTTGATTTATTTTTAAACCTGAAAACTTCCAAAAAAAATTAAAATTCCTTCAATATTCAATTTTAAACTGGGCACAAATTCCCCTAATTTGCATAAAAGAATCTTTTTCGATTCAAATGAACTAGCACAAATTCATACAAGAAACTGTTCATATTAAGAAATATATCGTAACCAATCCTAATTTAAATCTGAGGAAAAATAAGATTTCGGACAAAATCTTCATTAATCCTTTATCTATCCCTTTCCGAAAAAGGAAATTATCAAGACATAACAACTTGTTGAGTCTCAAAAAAGGAAAGAAATTGCATATCTGGCTCCATGTCCTAGTTAGTTTTGTAACAGACTTCCCTTTTTTCTCGAGTTCTTTTAAACCTTATTCCGCTCTGCCGAGAACTAGCCATACGGTAGGTGAATCTCGTCAACAAATCCCTCTCTTATTTGCGTTTGATTACTTTTCTTATTCCCGTACTTTAATTTATTTGTATCTTTCGTTATCTAATTACGTGATTGTTTGCCGCGAGCACTGTGTCGTATATCGACTGATCTCCCAACAACTGGTATCAGAGTAAGGTTAAGAGAACCTAGGGTTCTTCAATTCTACAATCTAGGTCAACGGTGAGTAACGACGCGTGTGTACTCTTCCCCACTTTCTTAGATTGTAGTTTTGAAGATATTGGTTCAGATCTAGGGGAGTCGAGTATGTTGCGATATAGACGAAAGATGGTGGAGGATAAGATAAGAATCGAGATATTCAATGGTCACGATTTTGGTTGGTGACGCATGCAGTTGGAAAACTGCCTATACCAAAATGATCTATATCTTCCGTTGCTAGAAGAAAAGCCCGAGAAGATGACTGATAAGGTGTGGAACCTTTTGGATAAGAAAACCCCGGCGACGATCAGATTGTCGTTGACTCCGCAGGAGGCCTTTAATATCTCAAAGGAGAAAACAACCAAGATGCTAATGACGACGTTAACAAAGTTGTATGAGAAGCCTTTGATATCAAACAAAATATTTTTTATGAAGAAACTTTTCAACATGAAGATGGCAGAAAACGGTTCGGTCATTGAGCACCTGTCACGCCCCGCTTCCCAGAGTGCGCTAAGATAGGCACGTGACAGAGCCAACTATGCTACCTGTGAATAGGAAATATCGCTCCACAGTCACATTACGGCTGTAGAGATATCAAGAACAGTAATAAACTATCTAGCACATGTCCATAAGCCAGAATAAACAAGTCATGAAATAAAATAATGCGGAAGCAAAAGATCCAATACAATAATAATCTGGAATGTACGTCCCATAATACGGGCTCACATCAGGAATGAAAACACTGAAAGAAACTAACTAAACTACTAGCAGGTCCTCACTGCTCGGCCTGCTGATCAAAATACTCCTGGACTGCCTGCGATAAGGATAAGGGATCTGGGCCATGCAAAACCCAGACGTCGGTGCGTCATAATATCAATAATTCTAAGCAAGAAGGATGTGATGAAATATGCAGGCATGAAGTATGAACAATAACAAGCCATCAGTAGCAAGTAAACCGTAACATGAATATAGATCAGTGAACATGATATAAACAGGTGAAGTGCAGTGAGTAGTCTAAACTGTGCTATAAGGTTATCTACTCTAAAATTATTCGAAATCAATTAATGTAATCATCATCGTAACCCATCGGTCTATGCCCCGTTCAACCCCACGGGACCACGGTAACAAGCTATGATAGACTGCGAGTCTATGTCCCGTTCAACCCCACGGGACCACGGTAACATGATGTAATAGCCCTTTGAGTTACGTTCGGCTACATTCTTGTTTTCCCCATACCCCCAAGTTATGTGTGTAAGTCAGGTATTGAATAATCTGGAGCTAATGCCAACACGGGATCAAGCAGGAACAGGATATGTCCATCGGGACAACATGTCAGGATTGTCGGCATTAGAAACAGGATCAGGTAACATGTCAAGTAGTGATATATCAGGTCGTGTCAAGTAGTGAACATGTATCAAGTCAGGTCAAGTAGTAGTGTATCAGGTCATGTCAAATAGTGCACTGGTATCAAGCGAGTGCTCATAATCGAACTGTAGCAAGAATTGAATTAGAGTGAAAATACGGATGTACAATAAAAGTATGGATGCACAAATATCGATCAGGGGTCACATCATGACTAAGTAGGATGCACAATTATCAAGCATGGTGCACTAATACAACAGTAACATGAAATAATATGGTCTCGGCGTGCAACTAGATATGTAATAAACCGTACGGATACAGACGGATACTATAAAACACCACTATAAACTGGTCCAAGAATGGTGAAAAGATTCGGTTCATCAAGTCCATAAATATCGCCGGTGCATTTGTGACTCCGAATGGCATCACTAAATACTCGTAATGTCCATATCGAGTTCGAAACGCAGTCTTGCAAATATCTTCTGATTTAACTCAAACTTGATGATATCCGGACCGCAAATCCAGCTTCGAGAATACTCTCGCGCCACTAAACCGCTCGAACAATTCGCCAATGCGAGGGATCGGGTACTTGTTCTTAATAGTCGCCCGGTTTAATTCTCGATAATTGATGCACATCCTCCTTGTGCCATCTTTCTTCTTTACTAGAAGAATTGGAGCTCCCCAAGGTGAATTGCTGCTGCGAATCCAACCCTTCTCAAGTAATTCGGTAACCTGCTTCTTAACTTCTTCCAACTCCACTGGTGCCATCGGAAAGTACGCCTTTGAGATTGGCACTGCACCAGGAACAAGATCGATCGTGAACTCCACATCTCGTTTTGGCGGTAAACCCGAGATGTCCTCGAATACGTCCATGAACTCTCAAACTACAGCTGGCGCTTCCTCCTTATCAACTTCCATTGCCGAAAGAACCTGTTTGTCGGCCTTGCTCTAAACTCGACTAGCCCGACAGAACTGCTACCTCCAGCAAAACAAACTCCGAATGTCCGGGAATCTGGAAAATCACTTTCTTTGCCCTACAATCAATGTGAGAGTGGAAAGTGCCGAGAAAGTCCATTCCCAAGACAACGTCATAGCTGCCGGTATCAATCACCAAGAAATCTGCAAAACATGAACTGGTAAGTAATGAATATGAGAGAACCAAGGAAATTTCACGACCATGAATCAAGAAAATGAATCAAGACCAGAACTCCAAGTTACTTAAATAGAGTACCGCATTGTAACCATGCTGCAGTTCATGGGTACAATCATATAACTCCGTTCAAGTCGCCAAATCCTAGTATCAGAATCGAAGGAATAGGAAAGGAGAAACAATAAGGAATCAAGAAGATTTCAAGCCGAGATGCAAAGTTGTTTGCATATCGTCAAGACAAAGGGTCAAGAGTAAGATATGATTCAAGAATCACGATAACAATGTGGCAGGACATTCTCCTAGTTACGAGTATTCTGATTCGTGTATTGGGTCCAATATCCAATTACAAAAGAATCAAACCCGATTAACCTAAATCCTATGGCTCTGATACCAAACAAACCCTGTCACGCCCCGCTTCCCAGAGTGCGCTAAGATAGGCACGTGACAGAGCCAACCATGCTACCTGTGAATAGGAAATATCCCTCCACAGTCACATTACGGCTGTAGAGATATCAAGAACAGTAATAAACTATCTAGCACATGTCCATAAGCCAGAATAAACAAGTCATGAAATAAAATAATGCGGAAGCAAAAGATCCAATACAATAATAATCTGGAATGTACGTCCCATAATACGGGCTCACATCAGGAATGAAAACACTGAAAGAAACTAACTAAACTACTAGCAGGTCCTCACTGCTCGGCCTGCTGATCAAAATACTCCTGGACTGCCTGCGATAAGGATAAGGGATCTGGGCCATGCAAAACCCAGACGTCGGTGCGTCATAATATCAATAATTCTAAGCAAGAAGGATGTGATGAAATATGCAGGCATGAAGTATGAACAATAACAAGCCATCAGTAGCAAGTAAACCGTAACATGAATATAGATCAGTGAACATGATATAAACAGGTGAAGTGCAGTGAGTAGTCTAAACTGTGCTATAAGGTTATCTACTCTAAAATTATTCGAAATCAATTAATGTAATCATCATCGTAACCCATCGGTCTATGCCCCGTTCAACCCCACGGGACCACGGCAACAAGCTATGATAGACTGCGAGTCTATGTCCCGTTCAACCCCACGGGACCACGGTAACATGATGTAATAGCCCTTTGAGTTACGTTCGGCTACATTCTTGTTTTCCCCATACCCCCAAGTTATGTGTGTAAGTCAGGTATTGAATAATCTGGAGCTAATGCCAACACGGGATCAAGCAGGAACAGGATATGTCCATCGGGACAACATGTCAGGATTGTCGGCATTAGAAACAGGATCAGGTAACATGTCAAGTAGTGATATATCAGGTCGTGTCAAGTAGTGAACATGTATCAAGTCAGGTCAAGTAGTAGTGTATCAGGTCATGTCAAGTAATGCACAGGTATCAAGCGAGTGCTCATAATCGAACTGTAGCAAGAATTGAATTAGAGTGAAAATACGGATGTACAATAAAAGTATGGATGCACAAATATCGATCAGGGGTCACATCATGACTAAGTAGGATGCACAATTATCAAGCATGGTGCACTAATACAACAGTAACATGAAATAATATGGTCTCGGCGTGCAACTAGATATGTAATAAACCGTACGGATACAGACGGATACTATAAAACCGTAAATCGGTTAAATTTGCTGAATATTAAAACACAAGCACTATTATTTATTAAATAGATATTGATATAATAGTATTAACATGGATAATATATTCAAACCGATTAATAACTATAAACGTGGTATTGATTAACCATGCACAAGAAAGTTCCATTCAGAAATTCAGCGTCACCCTGATTTGTAAAATAGCTTAAAAATAACAAACGTTCTCCAAAAAGGACGTGTCTTACACCAAAACAAAGATAATTCAATAAGGTTTTCATTTTTATAAGTTTAAGTATTTCAGGTTGTTCCTACAAAAATTTATGAACATTCGAAATTGAAAGTTTGTTGCTGTAATTTCCCTGGACAGCAGTTAGAGATATTTTTATTTGCATTTTACGTTATTTAAAAAATTTATTTTGCTAGTAAATATTTCATAGAGTTATAGTATTCTGAGTTAGCTTTGTAACGAACTAAAGAACGTATACTAATAATTTTTCTATGATTTATAATGAATTTTATAAGGTAAGGCGTACAACAAATTTCAGATTTGTCGTATCCGCTTTGCAACGACGTTTCATGTGTAAACTATAATATTTTCAAACTATATTTTGTATAACATTATAAAATGCAGATTATAAACTAATTAAAGATAATAATAAGAAATATTACGACGATATATATTTTAAATGATATGGATGCAAACGGGTATCCGAAAACAGTAAAACTTTAGTATGGATGTACAATGGGATGAACGGGTAACATTTTACTCATATGGATGCATAATACTATACCTAGCATGTGGCAAGATGATTTAGCATGCGAATACTTATGTAAATACTGATATGGATGCATACGGATGTCATATAACCGTAAAATGATAAACTGGTAAATGTGGGATGTACAATTAAACAATATGAAATGTTATTATTCAATTAGGTGCAGTATATTGTAGTCTAGCATGTATCAAGATAAATTTGCATGCACTAGATATGAAATAACTTGTACGGATGCATAGGGATATCCGAAAACGGTGAAACATGCAAAATGATAATGTGGGATGCATGATTTAAAATACAAGTGCTATATTTATTCAAATAGATGTAAATACAGTAACATAGCATGTAGCAAGATAAATTTGTATCGATCGAATCACGCGACGGATACTCACGGCACGTCCGACGTCGGTAAATCATCGCAACGCACACGCGGCACGCGGGACGGGTCCAGGTAAGGCAAGAGGGTGATCACACAGGCAAGGTACGTTCACTGGATCACTCGGATCGTCAGCGACGAGCACGGCTCCAGCGGTGATCACCGGAATCAAGAAACAAGATCAAGAAAAAGAAAGAAGAAGAAGAAGTAAGAAGAAGAGGCTGTGTATTAAATAAGGAAAGAATAAATAAATAAATAAAATATATATAAATATATATATGCAGAGGAGAGAGAGAGAAAGTGATCGTTGGTTTGTTATAAATTAGTTTAGATTTAAATTTAAAAAATCTTTTATTAGTTAACTAAAATTTAATTTGTATCGGTTAATAAAATTAATATTATATAAATAAAATTTGATATTCTGGTAAATACAAACATAGTCCAAAACATACCCAGGTCGGGTCTAAAATTCAGTTTTAAAATACGAAAAATATACATGTCGACCAAAATTAAAGTTGGATATCCGGGTAATGAAAAATGCATACCCCCGAGAACGGATGCACGCACGTGCACGTAGTCATCCAAACAAGTCCGTTTCACTGAACGGGACGAGAACAAGATGCGCGGATGCTACCACAGGATTAGGGGTATCATACAGGCCATGCAATGTATTTTTAAAATATTTTATGTGGCTTAAAATGTTATATTAAAATACAGATGTTAGATAAAATGCGAGTATGCAATATACAAATAAATGAAAGTACACAAGTCTATGTAACAGGTTAGGATAAATCATAAACATGAATCAAGACTGGTTTCAAGCATGCGGGTCAGGTCCGATGCAAATACAAATGTCAAATACACTATTCGCACCCAAAACAAAATAAATCAAGAAAATACCATAAATAAAGAATACTAGAATTGGTATAAATAAACTAGGGTGTTACATTATACCCAACTACAAAAAGAATTTCGTCCTCGAAATTCCCCAAAAAAAAAAGATGAACAATCAAGAATCTATAAGAACAGGTGTGGAAACTTCTGTCGAATCTCGTCTTCTCGTTCCCAAGTCGATTCTCCGTGCGAGCGATTTCCCCAAGAAACAAGTACGAGAGGAATAACTTTGTTCTTAAGGACCTTTTCTCTTCAATCAACAATCGACATCGATCGTTCCTCAAAGGTTAAATCCCCCCTTACAGTCAGCTCCGAATGATCCAGCACGTATGTTTCATCTCGAACATACTTACGGAGTTGAGATACATGAAACACGTCATGAGCATTCGTCAAAGATTGTGGTAACGCCAATCGATAAGCCACTTCTCCAACACGCTCAATAATCTTGAAAGGCCCCACGAATCGAGGACTAAGCTTGCCTCGACTCCCAAAACGAATCACTCCTCTAGTCAGTGATATCTTCAAGAATACCAGATCACCAACAGCGAACTCTAAAGGTCTTCTCGATGTGTCGGCCCAACTCTTCTGCCGATCTTGTGTTGCCTTCATATGATTCCGGATAGTATTAATTTTCTCTACTGTTTGCACGATCAAATTCGGTCCCAACAATCTTCGTTCTCCAATATCGTCCCAACAAACAGCTGAACGACACTTGCGACCATACAATGCTTCGAATGGAGCCATCTGAATAGTCGCCTGAAAGCTGTTGTTGTAAGAAAACTCCGCCAAGTGTAGATGATCCTCCCATGAACCCTTGAAATCTAACATACAAGCTCTCAACATATCTTCAAGAGTTTGGATCGTTCTCTCCGACTGGCCATCTGTCTGAGGATGATAAGCGGTGCTGAACTTCAATCACGCCCCCAAACTTTGCTGTAAACTCCTCCAGAAGTGTGATAAGAATCGGGTGTCACGGTCGGACACGATGCTCACAGGTACTCTATGCAATCTCACAATCTCCTGCATGTACCGTTCCGCCAACGCTTCCGTTGACTGACCAACTCGAAATGGTATGAAATGAGCTGCCTTGGTCAATCGATCAACAATCACCCAAACTGCATTGTTGCCATTTGGACTCCGTGGTAAAGCTGTCATGAAATCCATGGTTATATGTTCCCACTTCCATTGAGGAATCGGAAGTGGTTGCAATAAACCAGCAACCCTTTGATGTTCAGCCTTAACTTACTGACACACCAAGCAATTCGCTACAAAGCAAGCAATCTCCCTTTTCATGCCTTCCCACCAGAAATGTTGTCGTAGATAACGGTACATCTTCGTGCCTCCTGGATGTACGGAATAAGCGGAATTGTGCGCCTCCTTCATAACTTCTTCGCGAATGTCTCCTTTCGGCACACACAAACGGCTACCATATCGCAACGAACTATCTTCATGAATCAATAAGTCCGTTCGAAGTCCAGCTTCCACTTGTTCTCGAAACTCTGTAATCATGGGTCTTGTGACTGTGCTGCTTTAATATTATCGATCAATGACGACTGTACTTGCAGCTGCATCAACTGTCCCGAAGAATGCGGTAGCACGATCTCCAACTCGAATCTCCGAAAATCTTCGATAAGCTCCTTCTGTGCAGTCAACATCCGAATTGCTGGTAACCGACTAGGCGCATCCGGCACAACATTAACTTTCCCCGGATGGTACTTAAGATCAAGATCATAGCCAGCCATCAGCTTCAACCATCTACGCTGCTTCATGTTAAGCTCTTTCTGTGTGAACACGTACTTCAGGCTTTTGTGATCGGTGAATACTTCAACCCTTTCGCCCAATAAGTAGTGTCTCCAAATCTTCAAAGCGAAAATCACAGCTGCTAGCTCCAAATCATGAGTAGGGTGGATCTTCAACTGTCTCGATGCGTAAGCTATAACCTTCCCATGCTGCATCAAAATACATCCCAAACCTTTCCCAGATGCGTCGCTGTGAATCACCAATCCTCCGGAACTGTCTGGTACGGTCAAAATAGGAGCGGTTATCAACATTTGCATCAACGCCTCAAAAGCTGACGCACATTTATCCGTCCATGCAAACGGTACTTCCTTGTGCGTAAGCTTGGTCAAAGGCTTAGCCAAACAAGAAAAATTCTCCACGAACCTTCTGTAATAGCCGGCAAGTCCAATAAAACTTCTGATCTCTGCTACGTTCTTCGGAATCGGCCAATCTTGAACTGCTGCAATCTTCTCGGGATCAATGGCGGTTCCATCTCCGGATATGATATGCCCCAAAAACTTCACTTCTTCAAGCCAAAACTCGCACTTGCTCATCTTCGCATATAATCTTTCTTGCCTCAACGTCTGCAGTGCAATCTTCAAGTGTTCTGCATGCTCTTCAAGACTTCTCGAATAGACCAGAATATCATCGATGAACACCACTATAAACTGGTCCAAGAATGGTGAAAAGATTCGGTTCATCAAGTCCATAAATATCGCCGGTGCATTTGTGACTCCGAATGGCATCACTAAATACTCGTAATGTCCATATCGAGTTCGAAACGCAGTCTTGCAAATATCTTCTGATTTAACTCAAACTTGATGATATCCGGACCGCAAATCCAGCTTCGAGAATACTCTCGCGCCACTAAACCGCTCGAACAATTCGCCAATGCGAGGGATCGGGTACTTGTTCTTAATAGTCGCCCGGTTTAATTCTCGATAATTGATGCACATCCTCCTTGTGCCATCTTTCTTCTTTACTAGAAGAATTGGAGCTCCCCAAGGTGAATTGCTGCTGCGAATCCAACCCTTCTCAAGTAATTCGGTAACCTGCTTCTTAACTTCTTCCAACTCCACTGGTGCCATCGGAAAGTACGCCTTTGAGATTGGCACTGCACCAGGAACAAGATCGATCATGAACTCCACATCTCGTTTTGGCGGTAAACCCGAGATGTCCTCGAATACGTCCATGAACTCTCAAACTACAGCTGGCGCTTCCTCCTTATCAACTTCCATTGCCGAAAGAACCTGTTTGTCGGCCTTGCTCTAAAATCGACTAGCCCGACAGAACTGCTACCTCCAGCAAAACAAACTCCGAATGTCCGGGAATCTGGAAAATCACTTTCTTTGCCCTACAATCAATGTGAGAGTGGAAAGTGCCGAGAAAGTCCATTCCCAAGACAACATCATAGCTGCCGGTATCAATCACCAAGAAATCTGCAAAACATGAACTGGTAAGTAATGAATATGAGAGAACCAAGGAAATTTCACGACCATGAATCAAGAAAATGAATCAAGACCAGAACTCCAAGTTACTTAAATAGAGTACCGCATTGTAACCATGCTGCAGTTCATGGGTACAATCATATAACTCCGTTCAAGTCGCCAAATCCTAGTATCAGAATCGAAGGAATAGGAAAGGAGAAACAATAAGGAATCAAGAAGATTTCAAGCCGAGATGCAAAGTTGTTTGCATATCGTCAAGACAAAGGGTCAAGAGTAAGATATGATTCAAGAATCACGATAACAATGTGGCAGGACATTCTCCTAGTTACGAGTATTCTGATTCGTGTATTGGGTCCAATATCCAATTACAAAAGAATCAAACCCGATTAACCTAAATCCTATGGCTCTGATACCAAACAAACCCTGTCACGCCCCGCTTCCCAGAGTGCGCTAAGATAGGCACGTGACAGAGCCAACCATGCTACCTGTGAATAGGAAATATCCCTCCACAGTCATATTACGGCTGTAGAGATATCAAGAACAGTAATAAACTATCTAGCACATGTCCATAAGCCAGAATAAACAAGTCATGAAATAAAATAATGCGGAAGCAAAAGATCCAATACAATAATAATCTGGAATGTACGTCCCATAATACGGGCTCACATCAGGAATGAAAACACTGAAAGAAACTAACTAAACTACTAGCAGGTCCTCACTGCTCGGCCTGCTGATCAAAATACTCCTGGACTGCCTGCGATAAGGATAAGGGATCTGGGCCATGCAAAACCCAGACGTCGGTGCGTCATAATATCAATAATTCTAAGCAAGAAGGATGTGATGAAATATGCAGGCATGAAGTATGAACAATAACAAGCCATCAGTAGCAAGTAAACCGTAACATGAATATAGATCAGTGAACATGATATAAACAGGTGAAGTGCAGTGAGTAGTCTAAACTGTGCTATAAGGTTATCTACTCTAAAATTATTCGAAATCAATTAATGTAATCATCATCGTAACCCATCGGTCTATGCCCCGTTCAACCCCACGGGACCACGGTAACAAGCTATGATAGACTGCGAGTCTATGTCCCGTTCAACCCCACGGGACCACGGTAACATGATGTAATAGCCCTTTGAGTTACGTTCGGCTACATTCTTGTTTTCCCCATACCCCCAAATTATGTGTGTAAGTCAGGTATTGAATAATCTGGAGCTAATGCCAACACGGGATCAAGCAGGAACAGGATATGTCCATCGGGACAACATGTCAGGATTGTCGGCATTAGAAACAGGATCAGGTAACATGTCAAGTAGTGATATATCAGGTCGTGTCAAGTAGTGAACATGTATCAAGTCAGGTCAAGTAGTAGTGTATCAGGTCATGTCAAGTAGTGCACAGGTATCAAGCGAGTGCTCATAATCGAACTGTAGCAAGAATTGAATTAGAGTGAAAATACGGATGTACAATAAAAGTATGGATGCACAAATATCGATCAGGGGTCACATCATGACTAAGTAGGATGCACAATTATCAAGCATGGTGCACTAATACAACAGTAACATGAAATAATATGGTCTCGGCGTGCAACTAGATATGTAATAAACCGTACGGATACAGACGGATACTATAAAACCGTAAATCGGTTAAATTTGCTGAATATTAAAACACAAGCACTATTATTTATTAAATAGATATTGATATAATAGTATTAACATGGATAATATATTCAAACCGATTAATAACTATAAACGTGGTATTGATTAACCATGCACAAGAAAGTTCCATTCAGAAATTCAGCGTCACCCTGATTTGTAAAATAGCTTAAAAATAACAAACGTTCTCCAAAAAGGACGTGTCTTACACCAAAACAAAGATAATTCAATAAGGTTTTCATTTTTATAAGTTTAAGTATTTCAGGTTGTTCCTACAAAAATTTATGAACATTCGAAATTGAAAGTTTGTTGCTGTAATTTCCCTGGACAGCAGTTAGAGATATTTTTATTTGCATTTTACGTTATTTAAAAAATTTATTTTGCTAGTAAATATTTCATAGAGTTATAGTATTCTGAGTTAGCTTTGTAACGAACTAAAGAACGTATACTAATAATTTTTCTATGATTTATAATGAATTTTATAAGGTAAGGTGTACAGCAAATTTCAGATTTGTCGTATCCGCTTTGCAACGACGTTTCATGTGTAAACTATAATATTTTCAAACTATATTTTGTATAACATTATAAAATGCAGATTATAAACTAATTAAAGATAATAATAAGAAATATTACGACGATATATATTTTAAATGATATGGATGCAAACGGGTATCCGAAAACAGTAAAACTTTAGTATGGATGTACAATGGGATGAACGGGTAACATTTTACTCATATGGATGCATAATACTATACCTAGCATGTGGCAAGATGATTTAGCATGCGAATACTTATGTAAATACTGATATGGATGCATACGGATGTCATATAACCGTAAAATGATAAACTGGTAAATGTGGGATGTACAATTAAACAATATGAAATGTTATTATTCAATTAGGTGCAGTATATTGTAGTCTAGCATGTATCAAGATAAATTTGCATGCACTAGATATGAAATAACTTGTACGGATGCATAGGGATATCCGAAAACGGTGAAACATGCAAAATGATAATGTGGGATGCATGATTTAAAATACAAGTGCTATATTTATTCAAATAGATGTAAATACAGTAACATAGCATGTAGCAAGATAAATTTGTATCGATCGAATCACGCGACGGATACTCACGGCACGTCCGACGTCGGTAAATCATCGCAACGCACACGCGGCACGCGGGACGGGTCCAGGTAAGGCAAGAGGGTGATCACACAGGCAAGGTACGTTCACTGGATCACTCGGATCGTCAGCGACGAGCACGGCTCCAGCGGTGATCACCGGAATCAAGAAACAAGATCAAGAAAAAGAAAGAAGAAGAAGAAGTAAGAAGAAGAGGCTGTGTATTAAATAAGGAAAGAATAAATAAATAAATAAAATATATATAAATATATATATGCAGAGGAGAGAGAGAGAAAGTGATCGTTGGTTTGTTATAAATTAGTTTAGATTTAAATTTAAAAAATCTTTTATTAGTTAACTAAAATTTAATTTGTATCGGTTAATAAAATTAATATTATATAAAACCCATTGTGAGAAAGTAGATCTTGAGAAGATTCTTGGTGTAGATGGAAAAGTTGAGACTTTCAAAGCTAGACTTGTAGCAAAAGGTTTTCGTCAACGACCATGTTTGGATTATGATGAAATCTTTTCTCTAGTGGCTATGCTTAAGTCCATCCGGATCCTACTTGCCATCGCTGCATACCATAACTATGAAATCTAGTAGTTGGACGTCAAGACCGCTTTTCTAAATGGTAATTTAGAAGCGAGCGTGTATATGACACAGCCAGAGGGCTTCGTAGACAGTGGGAGCAGCGGAAAGGTATGCAAGCTGCTTAAATCAATATACAGATTAAAGCAAGCATCGCGGAGTTGGAACATCTGTTTTGATGTGGCAGTCAAAGAGTTTGACTTCATCAAAAACGTAGATGAACCTTATATATACAAGAAGGTTGTAGAGAGTAAGGTTGTCTTCCTCGTATTGTACGTGGATGCCATACTCTTGATAGGAAATGATGTTCCTATACTGCACTTGGTCAAGCTCTACTTATCACAGTTTCTCCATGAAAGATCTGGGTGATGCCTCCTACATCCTGGGATTAAGATCTATAGAGATAGATCTAAGAGGATGTATCATACTCACTAGGTGCAGTGAGTAGGTGTCAATCGGATCCTGGGGAGAATCACTGGACGGCTGTGAAGAACGTTCTTAAGTACTTGAGAAGCACTAAAGAATTGTTCTTGGTGTATGGTAACGGTGAACTCCTGATAGAGTCCTTTACCGATTCGAGCTTCCAGAGTGATAAGGTCGACTGAAAGTCAGTCTCGGATTTTGTCTTTATCAACAGTGGAGGGACGGTATGTTGGAAGAGTTCCAATCTAGATACCATAGCAGACTCGACGATGAAGACTGATTACATCGCTGCCAACGATGCTGCCAAAAAGGTTGTCTGGATGTACAAGTTCATGAGATGAACTTGGTAAGGTTCCTACCATTGAGCATCCAATACTTGTATTTTGATAACAATGGAGTTGTGGTTTTGGCCTAGGAACCCAGGTCCCATCAGTGATCCAGACATATTCTTAGGCGATATCACCTTATCAGGGAGATAGTTGATCTCAGGGAGATGGTTGATCTCCAGGAGATCGAGGTCAGGAGAGTTGACACGAAGAATAACACGGTGAATCCACTCACAAAGGCCATTTGAGAGACTTTATGGATGTTGGGTATGAGATACTACAACAACTGGCCTTAGTGCAAGCGGGGTCTGACGTTTACCACCCCCAGACTCGATATGCGACATATCAGACGAAGAGACCGGACTGTACGGTAGTGTTACTCACCGGATTCACGGGAGTATGGACAAGCTTGCTTGTTGATCTTCTGATCGCTCAAAACCTGGATAGCCGTTATGTCCAGCTAGTATCGCTGACAGCTTGTGGATAACTGATATGATCATTACCTACTATTGGCGTATTGACGAGTCATTAGAGTACTACACAGAGCTTTCCTGGCTCAAGCGAAATGAAGTAGGGCACATATGTGATATGTGCGGGACCGAAATTAATACGTATATGTGATACCGTATTCTAATCTCGCAATATGTGATATCAGTCGGTTATATGAGATATAGCCGGGTTATTGAATTAAGTGTTGATTCGATAAGTTGATATAAATGATATTAGTCGGTTATATGTGATATAGCCAGATTATTAAATCAAGTGTTGATTTAATAATTTAATATATAATTATATATTTGATATATTAATATTAACTAATATTAGCTCACTTAAGAATTTGTTTTCTCTAAATACATTTAAATATATATGTGATATATATTAATGTATTTATTTTGTGTCTTGCTTGATGATACATTGGACTTGGGTGTATGAGACTTATACCTAATTAAAGATAATTTGGGTGATTAATTATTAAGGGAAAAATCAAAATTAGGTGGAAATTAGCATGGTTTGAGATGCTTGTGGAAGCATGTAGTTACTTTGGCTTAGTCCGCTAATTTTGTTTTACTCTAAATATTTATTAACCTAACCATTATCTTTAGCCATGGTTAAGTCACTACATGAGATTATATGAGATATTTTCTCACCCATGGTTCATAAATTGATCGCTTGAGTTTCTTCTTCATCTCGTTCTTTGCTTTCTTGCTTTCTAATGAGGTGAAAAAGAAAAAGAGAAAAATAATTTTAAAGTGAGCAAAATTCCTATTTCATCAATCTATACCAAACTAGCCATTTAGTATAAGTTGTTTACTTCACTAATTGCATAGTTAGTGAAGAGGTAGCTTGAGTTAGAGATTTTTCAACGTAGATCATCTTCGGCCTCGAAGATTGTAACAACTCCAATTTTAGTGTACAAAAATTTGTTTAAAAATTAATGTATATTTAGGGTATTTGTATTTACTGTGATTACTATAAATAATTGTTTTGCTTTTTAATAGCAAGAAGGAGCTTGTAGCTCATTGGTAAGATCTTACACTGCTGAACCAAAGCACCAGAGTTCAAATCCCATACCCCACATTATTTTTTAATATTATTTTCTTTTAAATTTTTTTAGAATCCCAAGGGTTTACACGTGCAAAACTCGTAAAAATCCCACTACAAAAATAAAACTAACTGACCCAGGGGCTTCACCAAGCGACAGGGAACACTTTGCACCCCGGAATCGGCCGGCGACTAGGGCCGCCGCCGCCGGCCGGACCGCCGAGTCCCCAACATGAAAGTTGTGGATTTTGGTCTTCCCAGTACCCCTGTATACTTTAATTGTCCTGCACAGTAACAGAGCCCCTTTAAAACCCTATTTACTCCATTTTAATACATTTTTAATACAATTTTCAATTCACCCTTTCACCTACCCTAAACCCTAGCCTTACCCTATAAATACAACCCATAAACACACCCCTCTCACTCCAAAATTCTGATCAAAACCCTCAAGAAATCCCTAGAAATTTTAGTGTGCAATTGAAGTTAACAAAGGGCGAAACTTCGGCGATCTTCCGACGACGACCCTAGAAACTCCCGGCGACGAAACGACGCACCGGCGTCTCCTGCCATTTCCTCTTCCTCATCCCTAACCTACAAACTTGTAAGTCCCACCTCCCTATTCTCTATTCTTTTCTAAAAACATTTATTTCTAAAACCCGACGGAATCAGAGTTAATCCGATTTCCGATTCGGTTCTTCCTAAAAATTCAACATTTTCTTAAATACAATCATACTAAACCCTTAAATGTTGACTATTTAACATTAACAAGTCATATTGAACAAGTTCCATATCAAAAGGATTTCTATTTCAATTTTTATCGTACTTTTTCACTAAAATACCATGTAGTTTAATTTCGACATTTAAAACATCATAATCTTGCTATACGTTTAAGTAGATCACGAGATAATGACCTACCTCCTCACACATTCATATGCAACATAGCACAATTCCTTTCGGGAATATAGAATACGGGAAAACGAAACTTTACATATAAATACCACTAACTATTAAAACCGTTTTCTATAAGAATTCATATTTTTTATAAATCTTTGCAAAGTGCCGCTACAACCCATTTTGGGGAACCCGACTGGGATGGTGCGGATTATCGCACATCCCTGGGCTTAGTAGTGCAAGATGCAGACCTCCGCAAGGAGCATACGGTCTCGAGAGATTTAAAATACGAAAATCTTAAGAAAATGAGATTTCTAGAAATATAATATATAGTAAAATTATTTTTATATAAATATATATATGTATCATTAAAATATCTATTTTGTGATAATATAAATATTCTAATTTTTTTCTAAAAATCACAAGAATCACTTTACATTAAAATACCATGAAATCCATACAAGTTCAATATTACAATTAAATACCATGTATTATGAAAAATAGGTTTATTCACTAGAAATGTCACAAATATAAAATATACAACTATGAAAACTATAAAGACGATAAATAAATACTTGGGGTGTATTTTGAAAAGTATACAAATTATTTTTACATAAAACCCCCTCAAGTTCTATAAATTACCCTAAGGACCCTAGTAAATATAGGTTTAAGCAGGACCAGTCTCTTGAGCCTCAGGAAGCCGGAGATATGGGTGCTTGCTTATCTAAGGTAGACAACTTAACATCGGTGTTATCAATACGGTAATCGTCTTTGAAAAGAACACAATCCTGCCGCCCATGTGCAGCGGTTACTGATAACATCAAGACAATCAGGACTTCAATTTCTTTTCTAATTGTTCTGACTCAGACTGAGTCTCATTATAATAAGCTGACTTGAATATGATTCAAGTACAATGTACAATATTACAATTCAATATGAATCCATGAATCCATAAATCAATCGGATCAAACTATTCAATCTATATTGACGGAACCGAACCATGGATATACTTCCATTTACATGATTCTCCAGTTACATCCATAATTCTCCAGTTACATCCATTTACTGATATCATGGTTTCGGCAAGTTATCCAATTATACAATCTATATTACAAGACAATACAAGTTGCAATACAAACAATACAAATAAGACATCGCGGGGTTTAAGGGGTAGATTGGTATGGAAGGTGTTAGAAGTAGCACGAGACTGCAGGATTAAGACACCTAACCTATATTCCGTTGCTGTTGTACCGTGGCATAACGGTTCCTTGTACTTCCATTTGCCTTAGTCTCTAGCATATAGAGACTCCTCTCGTATACACCAGTATTCTTCTGTACCAAGTTACAAACAACAGCGTTAACCAAATAATACAACTTTAAAAGCTACATTTCTCTCTCTGTCTATTTTATTTCTCCCTTATCTTTGGGATTTACCGAGTGATTGTTCGCTGACGATATTCCTTCTCTTTCTTCTTTGGAATGTTGTCAGGTGATCTGGACACTTAGAAGATCGAGCCTACTAGTGAGGACTTGGATCAGCTTGCCTACGACCCAGAACTATATCTTCATTGTACACATTTTTATTTTCAGTACTTTTCATTTCTGTTATGCCACTGTTTAGGCAGTGCTTTCATTCAGTTGTATTTACTTTTCCATGTATTGTAAAAAGAATGTGAATAAATAAAGTTGTTGTTTTATTATATCTTGTCTCTTGTGCATTTACATTTATATTTCTTAGATACGCTTAGCGTATTTACTTCAGAGTAAATACGTAGCGGCCTCATCGCGCCCTCTGCCCGTACACCGGGAAGCGGGGCGTGACAGGTTTTGTTGGTGGCCCATGCAGGTCAGAGCTGTATAGAACCCTACCGTGCAGTTCTGTTCTGCGTGAACAACTTAAGCAATATAACACAACAACCAGCAACTAAAACATTCTTCAATTCATGTTCCTTGAATCCTATCAGTTCATATACTTTGAATCTGTCCTAACCTAAATTTTCTTTCAAGGTTATGGATTCCCCGAACAACACCAGCACCAACATCAACAACACTCCACCTCCACTACCAATCACACATGCCGTCCCTGCTCCACTCAACGAGTAGACGGTTCTGCTTGAGGCAATCTGCAGCCTCCTACAAGGTCAACAGCAGCAGACTGCTCTTTTAATGAACCGTACAGAGGCAGAAGCATCTGGGGTGAAGCAATTCAGGGCTTTGCACCCCCAAACAGTTCTCAGGAAAGGAGAGCCCACTGGAAGATGAGGAATGGGCTCAGAGTATCGAAGATGATCTGGCAGCGGCTCAAGTGCCAGAAATAGCTTGGGTTCGTGTTGCAAAATTACAACTCACAGACAATGCACGGAATTGGTGGAGGGCGGAAGAAAGCCATCTTGAATAACCCATCGAATGGAAGACTTTCCGCGACATGTTCGATGCTAAGTACTACCCTGAGACTGTCAGGTTCGACATGAAACAGCAGTTCATCCATCTGCAACAAGGTTCAATGTGGACCAAGTCTGTAGATGAATATGACGCTGAGTTCACCATGCTTAGTCGGTAAGATATGTCTCAATAATTCGATTTTTTTTCAATATATCACATACTACACAGCTAACACAATCCTTTAACAGATTTGCGGCACACCTGATACCGACGGATGAGATCAGAGCTCGTCGATTTCAACAAAGTTTGGATTCGGAAATCCAGGCTGCACTGGCCACAAGAGATTTTCTGACCCATGAATCGGCTCTGAAATCTGACCGCCGTTATGAGGTAGTGGTAAAGGCGAGGGGCAGACCTCAGTCTGTAGGAGTTAAGCGCCATGTCAACCAAATGACAAGAGGAGCCTCGTCAAGACCACCTTTTGTGCCAAGGCGACCGGGAGTACCGAACAACTGTCCTAGCCCAGCCTTTTGTACCTACTGCAAGAGAACTGGACATATGATGAAAGACTGCCGGCGAGCCAACCGTCTTTACTTAGTCTGCGGCTCAGCTGCTCATGATATTGGGTCTTGTTCCCAAAGACAAAACCCAGTTGCTGCACCCAGGCCAACAATCACTTACCCTCAACGCCCAGCTATCCAAGCACCTGCTCCGAGACTTGCACTACCTACTCCACCACCTAGAGGACCACAACCTGCACCTCCTCCTCGTCAGTTCCATCAAGCTCAAAGGAACGTTCCGAGGAATGCTCCTCAGGCCAGGAAGAATGTACCACGGCGCCAGGCTTTCACGATGACCGTGGAAGAAGCTGAGACCACTGGCCAAGTTATCACTGGTAATCCTTTTCTTCTCAACTTTTCTTTCAGATTTGCTACTTATCTACATACTTTTCCCTATACCTAAATCATATCCCACATACCTTAGGTACAATCTTAGTAGCCTCACTCCCTGCACTAGCACTCTTCGATACTGGAGCATCTCACTGCTTTATGTCGCAACGGTTCGTTCGAACTCATGCAATTTCAGTCACACCGCTTATATCCAGCTGGAATGTCAGTTCGGGAAATGGCGTTCTAAAGGCAACAATGGGATACAGCTTGTGTCCAGTAGTCTTCTGCAGCAGAGAATTCTATGCTGACTTCAAGGTGCTGGACATACCGATATTCGATGTGGTTCTAGGTTGTTCCCCTCCGAATGACGCGGCGGAGACGCGATAAACGTCTTGCCTGAAATTCGGGGCAGATACTATTTGGTTTTATCCGTCCACCTCTCCGAAGATGCCAAGTTGATTTATGGCACCGTGTATCGAAGGTTTAGACGGATGCGGCCGATTTAGCAAACTTCGTCAGATTCCCCCTCGCTTGAGGGGTTTTTGATTGTGGGGACGCTCTTCCCTGCAGGCGCAAGCCCCTGCAGTTAATTACGCTACCGCATTGCGGTAACAACTTTCTCCTTCTCCAGAATTTCACTTTGTGTCGTGGGTGTTTGTTTTGTTTGTGGTTGCCCGTGGATTGTATACGGAGACTAATTTATGTCGTCGTCCGTAGGACGTGGATTAGTCCAAATCCGTATTTTCTTAGATTTGGGTTTGGGGTTTTGGTTTAAGGATACGTTAGCCGTATTTGAGGCTAAGATCGACTTAAACGTTTGTTAAGGATACGTTAGTCTAATTTCCAGACTAAGATCTACTTAACGGGATCATCTAGATCCATATCCAGTTTAGGGACATGGTGGTCCATGTTCCAGTTTAGGGACGTGGTGGTCCATTGTATGTATGGCCGTCGGGACCAGTCACCTCTCTGACGACGTTGAAGGATTACAACGACAGATGTCACAGGAGTTCAGAGATATACCCTTGAACCAAAGTTGATTGAGGGATCTATAGTCCAATTTGAGACTAAAGTCCGTTTGAAAGTTTAAGGATACATTAGCCATATTTGAGGCTAAGATCAACTTAAACGGGATCGTTTAGATCCGACAAAAGAGCATTTGGGGGCTCTATTGTTCCAGTTTAAGGACGTAGTGGTCCATGTTCCAGTTTAGGGACATGGGGGTCCATTGCCAGTTTAGGGACATGGTGGTCCATGTTCCAGTTTAGGGACATAGGGGTCCATTGACAATTTAGGGACATGGTGGTCCATGTTCCAGTTTAGGGACATAGGGGTCCATTGCCAGTTTAGAGACATGGTGGTCCATGTTCCAGTTTAGGGACATAGGGGTCCATTGCCAATTTAGGGACATGGTGGTCCATTGCCAGTTTAGGGACATGGTGGTCCATTGTTTGTGGCCGTCGGGACCCGTCGCCTCTCTGACGTCGTTGAAGGATTACAACGATAGGTGTCAGAGGAGTTCGGAGATGTACCCTTGAACCGGATGTAAATTGATTTAAGAGAGCAGCCATGCTCAGTCAATTTAATTTGAGGACTTACGGCCAGAATTGGGCTAAGTCCAATTGGGAATATTCAACGCTTTTATTTATCTTTGGCCTATTAGGCCTGTGCTAGGGCTTTGCCCCTTTTTAAATAATGCACTGCATTTTTTATTTTGTTTGGGCTCTGCCCTTTTATAAATGATGCAGAGCATCTGCTTTGTTTGGGCCCTGCCCTTTTAATGCATTGCATTTTATTTTGTTTGGGCTCTGCCCTTTTATAAATGATGCAGAGCATCTGCTTTGTTTGGGCTTTGCCCTTTTAATGCATTGCATTTTATTTTGGCCTGCTAGGCCTTTTTGATTTGGGCTTGGCCCTTCAGTAAATAATGCAGTGCATTTATCAGGCGCTTTGCGCCAATCATTGAGCGTAAGCGCTTGTGGTGATGACACGTGTCACGCAAGCGCAGTGCGCTACGCCAGTGCGCTGCGCTTGCACTGCTGACACGTGGCGCGCTCTGGTGAGTTGCGCCAATTTCAGAGAGCAAGGCTCTATCTTAAAAGCGCATAGCGCAAGTGGTTCAGGTGCTGACACGTGGCGCTTTCTGGTGGCTTGCGCCAACCCAGGAGCGCAACAGTACAGTTTTGCAAGTGCAGGGCACTGTTTCAAAATCTTGATCCAATTTTGGATCCAGAAAAAGAATCTTTAAGATTCCAGAACCAATGGTTCATAAAAAAGTGCAAGGCACTTATTATTATTTATTTTTTATTGAAGATCATTGATCTTGTTTTTAGATCAATGATCTATTAGAAGAAATTTTTCTATTTTATAAAGATTTTTACCTTTTTCTTGAATTTTCTTCAGAGCTCTCTCTGTTTTGAAGTTCTTGATCTCTCACAGTGTTGATGATTTTTTGAATTGGGGTCTAGGGGTCTTTATATAGTGCCCATAGATTTGTTAAGTTTGTTAAAGAGATCATTCTCTGAGTGATTTGGGGAATTTTCCCCACCGTTGGATCTTTGATCCAAGGGCTTCTGTTTTACAGAAGACAATCTTCTTGTTTTAACAAGAACAAAAGGATCTTACTGAATTTTAATTCTGTTTGGCGCAAACGCACCTGCACTGCCACGTGTCGCGCAGCGCGACTGCGCTGCCACGTGTCGCGCAGCGCGACTGCGCTGCCACGTGTCGCGCAGCGCAGAGCGCAGCGCGACTGCGCTGCCACGTGTCGCGCAGCGCAGAGCGCAGCGCGACTGCGCTGCCACGTGTCACGCAGCGCAGCGCGACTGCGCTAGCGCGACTGCGCTGCCACGTGGCGCGCAGCGCAGATCATCTGAAGCGTTGCTTCTTTTAATTTTGTTTTAAAATAGAGCCTTGCTCTGATTGGGCGCGCTGCCTTGGGCGCTGCGCTGACGTATCAGCTTTTGACACGTGGCGCGTTGCGCGCAGCGCAAGGAATTTGAAGCGTTGCTTCAAATTTTGAATTTTTGAAATTCAAACAGAGCTTTGCTATGATTGGAGGAAACAAATGCCCCCCAACGTTGCGCTCACGTGGCGCGCACGTGAGTGCAGCGGTGGCAAGATCCTAGCCATTGGATCAACCGGTGAGGTGAAAGGGCGCAGGCACCTATAAATAGGACCCTTGGTCCTTAAAATTTTTTTACCATTTTTCAAGAACTTGATTTTCAGAGCCTTGCTCTTGCTTAAGAATTTTAGAGCCCTGCTCTTGTTTCTTCCCAAGAACTTCAAAGTTCGGAACTTAAAATCATTTTAGATAAAATTAAATTAAATTAAGTTAAATTTAATTAACAGAGCCTTGCTCTTATAGATCTTTGATCTAAAGGAAACCTTTCTGGGGTTTTATCAACAGAGCCTTGCTCTCAAAAGTCTATAGATCTACAGAGATCTTGTTTCATGGGTTTTAACCCATGAACAGAGCTTTGCTCACAGATCAAGTGTAGATCTTTTTTGATCCAAAAATGGAGAAATTTTTTATAAGTCTTCATGGATTCTCTTTTTTTTTAAAGACCCCCAAATTTTTAATCTTTAGGAGTTAAAATTTTCTTTTGATGAATCTCCCCATCATTATTATAGAGCTAAGCTCTTTTTAAAGAAATTTTATTCCCTTGAGACCAGAGTCTGACAAATGTCACTCTGTGACAGAGCTTTGCTTTGAAAGATGAGATTTTCTCCTTGTCTCTAGGGAATTTTATTATTAATGAGAATCTTCTCTTGGGGATTAACTGACAGTCTCATCCAATGATGGGGTTTGTCTTATTAACTGATGCACTGTCATCCAGATTTTGCGGGTCCCCCTTTGGTCCCCCCATATTGCATTGCAGTGTAGTATCAAGTGTCGGGCTTTTAAAATTAAATTATGACGCTGACGGCTGAATTTCGTTTTTCTTTGCAGGCAATCATGTCTGCTGATCTGTCTTTCCCATTTGTTCGCTCAGAAGGAGGATTTCCCCAGGCACCAGTGGACCGAGTAGTGCTCGCTCTCATCAAGGATCATGACCCCGAGCACAAGAGTCTTCACCTGTGGGGTAGGTGGTATAATGAGATAATCCAGGGTTGCCGAAATTTCAGTTCCGCCACGCCGTCCGAGCCCATATCTTCGCTCCCTTACGCGGATGAACCCCCGGTGAAGTATGCCGTGGAGGTTAAAAATTGGAACTCGGATGACCTCCTCCAACCCGCGATTGGTGCTATTCCCGTGCAGCCGCCGTCGGCAATAGATATTTTAAGAAAGCGAATTTGTCAGGGTGAAGCACGCCCTTGGGGACAGGCCTATAATATTGGATTGATGCCGCGACCGCCCGCCGGATATTTGCAGTGGGCCCGATATATCTTGTCAGCGAAGAGGACTCATCTGATGAAGATTGGTTTGTATTCAGCCATCTATGTCTCGCTCTTCGAGTATCCCTCTCCTCCAACGTGGTGGGTTAAATCTTTTATTGAGCAATGGAACATCCCTACCCACACCTTCCTGATGACGAACCGAGAAGTCTCTATCTCCTTGCAGGAGTTTGCTGAAGTCTCGGGTTTGCCGATGAGGGGAGAGCATTATGAGGAGCTGCTTCCTCCTGACGAATATGTCTTTGCCACCAAGCCGTTGGTGTTCAACCAGACGCCGGAGAACGCTATTCAGCACCAGTTTCCGGGCCTAGTGAAGGTGTTGGAGATCTATGAGGGGATCTATCTGGAATCGGGCACCCGGGGAGTCAGTTTCGCAGACTTTATTGCCCGTTTCATCCGACCGGAGTTTCTATCGGAACAGTGCGAGAAGTTCGCCAAGCCTGACGACCCTTTCGGCTTCGGCCTGGACCGCCGACCAACATCGGAGGGCGATCAAAAGGATTTTTATCTCCCCAGCGTCGCTGTCACGCCGTTATCGGAGATCACCGTCTCGGGTATGGATGAAGAAACCTTTTTTATAGGGTTCCTGGGATTGTGGTTGTGCAGCGTTGCGCTCCCCATGCACCCGCGCCTCATGCGGCCATCCGTTTTCTACCCAGCGCATCGGATGGTGACTGGCCTGTAGTTAACAATAAGAATTGCCGGGTTGGCTCACCTCTATAATGGACTTAGCGTGGCGGCGGACGCTAATGAACCCGGGGTGCAGCCTGCTAATTCCCGATGCACCACTTCACCTCTTGGATGGAAATGCACGTGCATGGGGTGTTCGGCGTCCACAAGATCCCTCCGTTTTTTGAAAAGTGCAGACTCCCGAGAGTCATGCGGCTGGTCGGTGCCTCGATCGTGGTTGCGTCTCCGCGAGAGTCTAGGGGCTACTCCTTCGTCCACACCTGGTCGGAGCTAAGGTTTCTTTTTTGGACAAGGTCATAACCATAGGCTCAGAAACCACTAAGTCGGTGGTGCCGCTGCGCGATGATTTTAAGGACGGGGCCTCCATATTGAAAGCCCGAGAGATCCTCCACCTCTATTACATTCGGCCGGGCTACCTGGTGTTCAGGCAGAATGAGATGGCGATTTTCATGAGGTACAACCCTTACCGGTTCGCCCAACAATCCAGCTATCACCAGGGGATACCGCTGGAAGCCTTTTTGAAAGAGCCCATGGCCGGCCGGGAAGGGATAAGGAGTGCGATGCACCATTTCATGAGGCTTAACACGGGCTCTTATTTCTTCATTAGCGAGCCGAGCTGCGTCCCCAAAGTCCTCAACGCGTATGTGGCTTGGTACGCCCACGCAATGGGTCCGGTTATCCACATGGAGAAGCGCATGTTGGTTGACCGGAAGGGTGCGCCTCCCGGTGGCGATCGCAAGGCTCCTTTGAAGCCAAGGACCCCGGTCATTCCTCCGCTGAGAGATGCCGGAGCCGTGCCACCGTGCGTGTTGAGCCCTCCGCGCGGACTGCCACTCCGTGGTACTGCGGATGTACTACTCTCACCCCGTGCTCCAGTGGAGACGGTAGATATGGTTTCGCCGGAATCCGGCGTGGGCGCGGATATCGGGACCCATCGCCCTAGGGTGCCTGCAAAGCGCAAGTCAATTTCGGGTGCACCCAGGGCTGGTGGGAAGAAGAGGAAGAAGAAGTCGCTTCTCTCTCTCGATGCTATTCTCGGTTTAGAGGAGCCTCAGGCCCCTCTTACCGAAGGTATAAGCGAGTACGACAGCAATAAGGGCTTCTCGGTAGACCCGGCAAACACCGATCTGGCGGCCGCCATTGCGGCTTCTGAGCGATCAGCCAGACTTGAAGCGTGGTTGGATAAACTCGCTCAAGCAGGTAATCATTAAACTGTACTCTTCATCATTTCATAGCATTTTTATCATTATCCTCGACTAATGTGTTTCCCCCCTTTTTTTAACAGGTGTCACTACCGAAGAAGCCATCGCCGCTTCTTTGAAAACCTTTCAGGAGGAGGAAAATAAGTGCGCTTTAACGGGCGTTGGTACATCTCGCCTTATTGAGTCTTTATCATCCTTTCTGATGGCCAATCTAACCTTCTTCCTTTGTTTCTTTACAGGGGCTGCGCCAGCTGATGCGGGGACTCTCCCCGGGCCTGAAACTGAAATCCCAGTCTCTTCGGAGCCGCCGTGAGAGCCTCGACTCGACAAGTCGACGAGGGATGCCTTGAAGGATTTGGAGGCATCCCTGTTTACGGACGAGGACGTTTCAATGAGGGAAGCCTTGGAGAGCTCCGTCTTGACGGCTTGAGAGGAGAGAAAGAGGCTAAGGCGCGAGGCGAAGGCACGCAGGGCTGCTTTGGCCGTGGGAGTGGGCCCAAGCACCGTCCCTCGTGCTGATACCCCCTCAGAAGAGCCTCCGGTCGCCTTGTCCACTACTCGCAGACAGGTGGCGCGCGCAGTTCGGAGTGCTAACGATAAATCCTCTTCAGGTAATGTATCTTTCGAGATTTGTTTATAAGAATTGTAAACTTGTCAGTTCTTATATATCTTGTCTTGCAGGGCCAAATCCAACCGAGGGGGAGGCGGAGACCGTCGAACCCAAGGGGCTAGAGGAAGAAGCACCGGCCGAACCCGAGCCGATGGTGGGCAACGTCGCTGGGGTTGCCGAGCCTGAGCTGGGGGCTGAGGGAGCTGTACCTGAAAAGGTTTTTGATGCCGAGCCTGAGATGGCGGCAAATGAGACGACCGCTATAATTGAGCCCGAGGCAGCGGCGGACGAGGCGCCTGAGACCGGCGACCTCATGGTGACGGCGGATGAGACAATGGCGACCGCCGAGCCCGAAGAAGTAGCGGGTGAGACGGGCACGACTCTTGAGGAAAAACCGGCCGCTCTTTCTCAAGAGTCCAGCAATGCTCCAATCATCGCTCTCCCTGTCCACGGTCTTCCGCCGTCTCCTGGCCGGGCGAGTACGACGACGGCCCCTGTCGAGTCCGGTGATGAGGCCACGGGAGGTGGACTCGTATCGATGGAGGAGGGAGACGCCTCCGTTTCGTCCGACGGCTCATCAGGTAAATTTCGGATTACTGTCCTTTTTTCTTTATCTTGCAATCTTTCCTGACAGGTTTATCCTTGTTTTTAACGCAGGTGCGGCCAGTGCCGACGCTCCATTGCTCGAGGGAGCGCCGTCAACTACTGCCTTGGCGGTGGTCACCTCTCAGCCTTCCCTTGTACCATCAAAGATGTTGGAAGGTATGGATTTGCAATCTATTAGTTTTATCTTTTAGCTGCATAATTTATGTACTAAAGTCGTACTATTGTGTCTTTTCAGGAATGCTTTTTGATCATCTCTATCAGGTGTTGCTCCCACACTTCTCCTTTCCATCTGAACTCACTTCTTCCTCCAGCAGCGCTAGTGAGTTCCAACTGATGTCTTTCTTTTTCAGTAATGGAATTATTTCTAACTTTCCCTCGTCCTGATTGCAGTGCTACAAATTGAAGGAGGGGATGAAAGATCAGCCGTGCCACCGGCCCTTCCGGCCTTGCCACCTGCTGCATCTGGTATAGCAAATTATCGCATTGATGACCCTTTTTTTTGTATTTCTTGAACTGTCATCTAATCGTATCTTGTTTTTTCAGCTGTCGTTCCGATCTCGGCGCCTTTCGAGTCTCGTGTCACAATGCCGGCAGGCCCTTTCTTGAGACGTCCATCCTCGAAAGGCGCCGCGAATAGTCTGCGCATGCCGAGCGACTACATTGAGGAACTCGACGTCGAGACTCCTACGTCTGCCGCAAATTTTGCTACGCCGGTTAACCCAATGCTGGTGATACTCGTAAACTTCCATAACGAGGGCATCGTCGCGTCTTGGGTTAATCACTGCAGGGAGATCGAGGCTCGCTTGCATCAACTGGAGTTCATGCGCCCTGCTCCCGAAACCTTAGCCGCAAGCCATCAAAAAGCAGCGTGGATTGAGCAAAGCGCTTCTTACTTCCGCTATCTCGAACAAGAAGTTACTTCAAGGCGTAAGGAGCGCGGCGAGACTTCGAGCAAATCTGCCCAACTGCATGCTCGGGTGGAGGCAAACGCTGCACGGCTGAAGGTTATCTTTGAAAGCCTTATGCGATGCCTCTTCGAAGGGTTAACACTGAGGCAATAGCTTGACGTCGTCGAGCGGGATGCACCTAACCAGGAGGTAGCCCAGCAGGCAGCTGAGGAGCAACTTTCATCCTACCTGCAGCAGCGGGCCCAGGTGGAAGCGGAAGTGGCCGCGGCAGCCACTCAGGAGGAGGCGCTGAAGGAAGTGCGAGAGCAGCTCGCGAATTTGTTAAAGACACTTCCTTCTCGGTAGCTACTTTTTGTATCATTTGTACTTGTAAATAAAAATGTATATATATTTTTTTATTCTTCAACACAATGTATCTTGTACTCAATCAAGTTTATGAATAAAAGATATACATTCTTTGTAATGTCTTGAGTCATTTCTCTGCGTTTTTCTTTCTTCTATTATCAGCATGTTACTTTAGTAAACATGGTTGACAGATAATAGAGCAAGCATCTCGGTTTCTTCAAGAAATAGCGATGGCTTAGGCCGCAGGTTCAAATCTGCTGCCTAAGACTTTTCAACTCTATGAGCCGTGAAGGTCTCATAGAGATTTTTCTCCCTACGGATCGAGAGGATCTCGTAGGTGGATTTTCTCCTTAGGAATCGTGAGGATTCCTAAGTGCGTTTTCTCTTATAAGTCGTAAGGATCCTATAAGAGAATTTCCCCTCTTACGAGTCGAGAGAACCCGTAAGCGGTTGTTTCCCTCCTTGTCGAGATTCGAGTTTGGAGACCCGTGGATAGTATGCAAGAGACCGTTTTGGGCCAACTTGCAGGGTCCCAGTGCTTAGGGAACAAGTTTTTTAATCCTTACTGCCTAAGGCTTTATCTTACGAGTCGAGCCGCATCGAGAAGTTCTCGCAAAGACATCAATTTCTTCTCAAGTCAAGACGAATCGAGTATTTCTCGCAAGAATATCCTAACGTCACAGTTAACCTCTGCTCTTTACGACAGAAGTCTGTTAGGGTCTGTGGTACTCAGGGTTTTGGCCGTCGTACCGTCGCATCAGCTGATATATTCCTCGATAGGAAATCGTGTTGTTCGAGTAGTCCTGCGACTGCCGTGTCTCTGATCCCTTCGGGGGCTGGACAAGACGTCTTCAAGCAATCCTCCTTGGCATTTTGACCGTCGGAAGAGCAAGCGTTAGGAATTTGCCATGCCGCTTTTTACTTGAGGTTAGGCTCATTTTGGTGAGCCCCGATGAGTCATATCCACTCCGCGCTGGTGTGGGATGATCTCCGATAGTCTTTCAGGTTTTATGTGAGTTGCCGTCAAGACCCTGAAGCTAGGAATTTGGCCTTTGCTTCATTTTGCTGGCATCGCGTCTGCTGTATCGAGACGAATGTCGCGGTGGGAACTAGGGATTTTGCCGTGGCTCCATTTGTTTGATTGTCGCGTCTGAACCCTGCTGGAGGAAGAACGCTGGAGTGACATCTCGTCTGCTGTATCGAGACGAATGTCGTAGTTGTCTCTAGGTTGCTGGTGAACCGTCGAGGTTTGGAACTGGGGATTTTGCCATGGCTCCATTTGTTTTATGATGTTGCGTCTGCTGTGTCGAGACGAACGTTGGGGTGACATCTCGTCTGCTGTATCGAGACGAACCTTGCGGTGGAGCTGGGATTTTGCCGTTACTCCGCTTGTTTGATTGTTGCGTCTGAACCCTGCTGGAGGAAGAACGCTGGGGTGACATCTCGTCTGCTGTATCGAGACGAACGTCGCAGTGGAGCTGGTATTTTGCCGTTACTCCGCTTTACTGATCATGGGGTCTTTTGTTGACATTGCATCCACATCCTGCTGGACTGCGAAGGAACTCCGTTGTTGACATTGCGTCTGCTGTAACGAGACGAATGCTGAGGTGGAGTTGGGATTTTGCCGTCACTCCTCTTTGCTGACCATGGGGTCTTTTGTTGACGTTGCATTTGCATCCTGCTGGACTGCAAAGGAACGCCGTTGTTGACATTGCGTCTGCTGTAACGAGACGAATGCTGAGGTGGAGTTAGGATTTTGCCGTCACTCCGCTTTGCTGACCATGGGGTCTTTTGTTGACGTTGCATTTGCATCCTGCTGGACTGCGAAGGAACGCTGTTGTTGACATTGCGTCTGCTGTAACGAGACGAATGCTGAGGTGGAGTTGAGATTTTGCCGTCACACCGCTTTGCTGACCATGGAGTCATTTGTTGACGTTGCATTTGCATCCTACTGGACTGCGAAGGAACGCCGTTGTTGACATTGTGTCTGCTGTAACGAGACGAATGCTGAGGTGGAGTTGGGATTTTGCCGTCACTCCGCTTTGCTGACCATAGGGTATTTTGTTGACGTTGCATCTACATCCTGCTGGACTGCGAAGGAACGCCGTTGTTGACATTGCGTCTGCTGTAACGAGACGAATACTGAGGTGGAGTTGGGATTTTGCCGTCACTCCACTTTGCTGACCATGGGGTCTTTTGTTGACGTTGCATTTGCATCCTGCTGGACTGCAAAGGAACGTCGTTGTTGATTCTTAGGCTGTAGATATTGCCGTTAAGATTTGGAACTAGGGACTATGCCGTGGCTCCGTTTCGTTGCGACCCTGAGGTCGGTTGTTGACGTCATGTCTGCATCTGGTTGGAGTGAGGAGAAACGTCGTTGGTGATCTCTAAGTTGTCGATATCGATGTCGAGACCCTGAAGCTAGGGGTCATCTTTTTGCTCCGTTTGTTGACATTGTGTCTGCAATATTGCGACAAATGTCGAGATTGTCTCTAAGTTGTCTATGAACCGTCGAGATTTGGCTTCGCTTTCTGGTGGAGCCTGTTGGGAAGGTATGTTCCCCTCTTTGTTTGTGCCCATGAATTGTATACAGGGATCGATGTGATCTCACCTGTAGGGCAAAAGTTTCATTCATTATTATTATTTTTTATATATATTATTGTTTTCTTTCCGTGATGCTCTATCATTTCAGCTTTTATATCGCGAAGGTCGCGATATAAAAGCATTTCGACTATTTTTCGCGGTGCCCCATCATTTCGGCTGTTTATTTTATTTTTACTCGCTGCTTTTTATTGCGAGTTGCTCAATCATTTCGGCTATTTTGTATGCATACGTTTTCTTTACTTGCTGCTTTTTATTGCAAGCCGCCCCATCATTTTGGTTATTTCGTATGCATATGCGGCTTGCTGGCTTTTCACCGTAGACCTGAAATTAGACACCGATTTCGACATCAGCATCGCTACAACTGGGATATTGCCAGGAGCGAATCATCATTTGCCTCTGTCGATGTCACAAAGGTGGCTTAGCGAACAGGGTTAAGGTTCTGTCGACTAAGGCTTTTGACTTCATGAGCCGTAAGGGTCTCACAAAGGTATTTCTCCCTACGAGTCGTGAGGATCTTGTAGGTGTGTTTTCTCCTCAGGAATCGTGAGGATTCCTAAGTGTATGTTTCCCTGTAAGTCATAAGGATCTTACAAAAAGGTTTTCTCCTTATAAGTCGAGAGGGCTTACAAGGGTTGTTCACTGTACGAACATATCCCTAGTCACGGATGGGACTTGGTTAGGGAAATGTTTATTCGCGCCCGTGGATTGTATACAAGGGTCAATATGAGCCGCTTGTAGGGCAATATCGAAGGTTGTGGAGGTTGCTTAAGAACAGGTTAAGGTCCCTGTAACTCAAGACTTTCAAATCTTATGAGCCGTCAGGGTCCCATAAGAGAGTTCTCCTTACGAGTCGTGAGGATCTCGCAAGTGTATTTTCTCCTTAGGAATCGTGAGGATTCCTAAGTGTGTTGCTCCTTTGTGAGTCGTAAGGATCTCACGCGGGTGGTTTCTCCTTAGAAGGTCGAGAGGACCTTGCAAGTGTCCTTTAACGAGGTTGCGCCCTTTCGGGTTTTCACAAACACTCGCCAGTAGCCCTGCTGTTTTTACTCACGGAGCCCTTTCGGGTTTTCATCCGTGCCCATTTTGCTTATGGACATACCGTTTTCTTTTTTTTATTATTCTTTTTATTCTTTTTTCTAACGAGGTTGCGCCCTTTCGGGTTTTCACAAGACTCGCCGGTAGCCCTGCTGTTTTTACTCACGGAGCCCTTTCGGGTTTCATCCATGCCCGTTTTGCTTTTGGACATACCATTTTTCTATTTTTCATTTTTTTTATTCTTTATTCTTTTTTTTTATCTCGTCCGCCTGAGGATGCTGCGGTAGTAGTTTAAAGACGTTTCGGTCGTTTGCAAGTTTTTGGACCTTGCGGTCCATCATTAGTTTAAGGACGTTTCGGTCCGTCATCGTCGTATTTGAGGCGAAGCTCTAGTTTACTGACTTTTCGGTCTACGGGGCTTTCTCTATAACTGGGCATGATGCCCCCGGCGTATCCATCTTTCTCGGAGCGTGCGGTTGTGGCGGGCTCACCTTCCAGTTTTCGGAGATGATGAACTTGCCCTGTTGGTATTGGTCTTCAACCCAGTTCTCGAAGACGTAACAGTTTTCGATCGGATGGCCCAATACTTGGTGGTAAGGGCAATAATTAGAACTGTTGACATCATCCAGTTGTATTTGGTGTTTTGGCTCTGGTAGAGTGATAAGCCTGTTATGCACTGCCACTTCGAACAGCCTCCTTGTTTCATCCTGGGGAAATGAGTAAGGACGTCTTAGCCTCTCCTCGAGGGATATGCGTGGACGCATATTGTTTTGACGAACAACCGGTCTAGGGCCACTCGACTGTTGTTGAGTGTTGGCGACGAAGGTCATTTTCCCCTTTCCTTTATCCTTTTTGCTCGATCCTTTGCTTGCGGGGCCGAGATTTTTTTCGAGTAGCGGGCGATTGCACGGCTGAATGCTCTCGCAACTCCTCAATTCTTTCATTTTTGAAATGGATTCCTTGAGGAGAGGGTTGAGGGTAACTTCTTCGTCAGAGTCGCTTTCAAAGGTGATAATTTGCGATCCCTTGGAGCCGGCTATATAACAGTCATCGGCGGCTCTTTTGCGCTCATCTATCGCATTTTCCGATGTCTACGAGCTTCATACTTTGTCCTGTTAAAGTGTTGCTTTTGAGCGACATATCCTTTCCACCAACACTTAAAGGAGTCGCAGTCTTCGGTAGGATGTATGATCTTCTGATGATATAAGCAGAAGTTAGGATGCATCACTACTCCACCGAGAGTATTTTCTTCAGAGGGTGGTAGCTTCATTCCCACTGATAGGGCTTTGGCGAACCTTTTCCTCGTCTTGAATTTGTTTTTATCCGCAGTAGATGACTTTTGATTTGATGGAAGTGTCTCGACTCTTTGGTTTAGTAGTCGGTGTTTGGCTCCATCAAGTATGGCCATCTCACGCTCTTGATTGGCTTTAACTTTCAGACGAATCTCATTCAGGAAGGCATCGATCAACTCGTCTAGCGGCCGCGGAATTTCTGGTTCAGGATCCGCTCTCAGTTTCTCGGCGCAAGGAGCCTCTTTATCATCTGCCAATGAGTGAGAGATCACATGACAACTCGCTACGTAGTCTTCGGATTCATCTGATGAGTCTTCTCCATCGTTTTCGTCCTCAACAAAAGAACAAGCTGCACCCATCGTGTCCGTCTACTTTGGAGTGTGCGGCTGTGGCGGGTACCTTCCAGTTTTCAGACAGCACAAACTTGCCTTGTAGGTACTGATCTTCGATCCATCCCTTAAAGACGAAACAATCCTCGATCGGGTGACTTACCGTTTGGTGGTAGGGCAATAATCGGGATTACTGAGATCACCTGGCTGCGACGGACGTTTTGGATTCGGCAGATTGATGAGTCTGTTGCGTACTGCCAGCTCAAACAGTCTTCTCGTTTTATTCTGAAGAAACGAGTAAGGACGTCCTAGTCTCTCCTTGAGGGATGGGCGTGGACGCGCGTTATTTTGGCGAACGACCGGTTTTGAGTTGCTCGGCTGTTGTTGAGCATTGGCAACGATAGTCGCTTTCCCTCTTCCTTTCTCATTTTGAGAGTCTGGTTTTGGAGGAGACGGTCCATGGCCCATCTGGTCCATTTGGGCTAATTTGTCGATCAAGTCCTGGAAAGTGGTCGGCCTGAAGAACATCATGAATTGCGAGATGGTCGCTTGCGGATCAAGAGTGCCCACGAACATGCCTACCGTAGGTGCTTCTTCGATGCGTTGTTCACATTTTGACCATAGGTTCCGCCATCGTGTTGCGTATTGGACCCATGTTTCGTTGGGCCTTATCCTGGCATTTATCAGTGCTGTTATCGGGGTGCGTTCACTAGCACTCGCGAATCTTTGTGTAAATAGTAGCTCCATCTCTGCAAATATTTTAACAGAGTCGTTAGGTAGCTCCGAATACCATTCAAAGGCTGTTTCTGCTAAGCTGCCGACGAATTGGCGAAGCAACCATTTGTCATCACCTCCAGTATTGCCGCATAAGGCCCTGAATTGAGCGACATGCTGATGTGGATTCCCTGTCCCTTTATATTCGTGGAACTTAGGGATCGTATATCCCGGCGGGTAACTGATCTGGTCATACCAGCTTGGATAGGGTCGTCCAGTTCTAACAGTTTGCCCAGCCGCTTCACTCGCATGATGAGCTCATATTTGCTGAGCTATATAGTCATCCAGTGCGACCTTGGAAATGGTTTCTTCTTTGGCTGCTGAAAGAGCTGGAGAAGGATTCGATGTCTCTCCTTTGTCATCCTCAAGGACAATCGGAGGATCTTCAGCAGGAGGATCTTGCTGGATCATCATCCCTACCATATCTTGGAAGAGAAGCGCCATTTGTTTTATGTTAGCCGCTTGTTCTGCGGCTTCTTTGTCCTTCTTTTCGAGGACTCTACGTAAGAAGTCAGCATCGGTTTCTTGTTCTTGACGCTGTTCTGATGATGCCTCCGAACTTTCTTTTGGCCCGGTAAGTGCGGCCATTGCAGTCATCATCTCCTGAAGCTTCTGTTGCTACTCCTGGGCTTTCGTCACGGATCGGGTGAGTGGTCGGTGACCCGTCGAAGCACGGCTTTCCTCCCTTCCAGAAGCCATATAAACAGTGTGCACCACCATGCCCCCAGACCTGGGGTGTTTGTGCTCAGCGCGTTTACGGTTCGCCATGTTCACAAGGGCTTTTTGCGGCCTCTTTTTCTTTTGAGTAATTGACGTTAAGGGGGCCGTTGTAGTGAGCACCCAAGTAGCTGTTGCTTTTTGTGGCTTGACGGAGTAATCCTTCTCCTGCCGAACCTTCATCCTTTTCTGCCGGCGGAGACAGTTTTCATCAATTACCGACTCCTGCACCTGTCGCCAGACTTTGTAAATTTTATAGGACAGTCGTTGAGGGGGCTGATCTAGCTTCTTCTCTGGGGTATTCTCTACAGGTGAAGGAGTTCATTTCAACACCGCAGTAGGAGAGTTTCTGCGCACCGTGTTCAGCAATCCAAAGCTGTTCCCGGTTGGAACAGCAGCCTCGATCCCCACCGTTGGAGCTGGCGGAGTTATCCTAGAAGGGGAGTTGCCCCCAGCCTTCCTTACTCGGCGCCAGTGGCGACGTCGAGCGCGTCGTGCGGGTGGAATTGATTGAGCCGCAGGGGTGACCTCCTCATGCCCCCTGTGTTGGTCAGAATCTGCTGGTACCAACCTTTTAAAGACCGATGTCCGTTGAATGGGGATGGCCAACCTGTCAAAAGCAGACTTCCGAGTAGAGGAAGCAACCTTGGTGAACTCGCCTGAAACTGGAGTAGGGATAGCTATCCGCTTTGGGATAATATCTTCTGGTATTGCTGGCTTTTTCATAGGCCCGTTGGAGCTCTGACCTAGCCTGTTAAAAACTGAGGCAGTGGAGTTGGGCGACCCGTTGAGAGGGACCGCGGCAGTGGTAGGTCGATCAAAGACCGACTTCTTTGGGACTTCTTGCAACGTCATTGGGGCATTGAAGCTCATCGGTGGGAGCATGGTCCTGAAGAAAAGTCCAGTGTTGGCCTGAGTTGCCTGCTCTACTGGCATCTTGAAAAGGGAGGCCACTCGTGGCCCATAAGTCACTTCTCTAGCAGGGACGGAGCGGGAGTTGCAGTTGCAGGTAGTGCAATTTGAAGCCATTGATCTTCTATTTTCTGCACGGAGCAAGACACCAAATCTTAGTATCTCGAATCCACAGGCAACCACTACAAACCGCGATTCGTTCGCGAACACGACACACAAAGTGTGGAGTGGAAAGAGAAAAAGGTCCCACCGGGCGTGCCAGAATCTGTTCCCCTCCGAATGACGCGGCGGAGACACGATAAACGTTTTGCCTGAAATTCGGGGCAGATGCTATTTGGTTATATCCGTCCACCTCTCCGAAGATGCCGAGTTGATTTATGGCACCGTGTATCGAAGGTTTAGACGGATGCGGCCGATTTAGCAAACTTCGTCAGATTCCCCCTCGCTTGAGGGGTTTTTGATTGTGGGGACGCTCTTCCCTGCAGGCGCAAGCCCCTGCAGTTAATTACGCTACCGCATTGCGGTAACAACTTTCTCCTTCTCCAGAATTTCACTTCGTGTCGTGGGTGTTTGTTTTGTTTGTGGTTGCCCGTAGATTGTATACGGAGACTAATTTATGTCGTCGCCCGCAGGACGTGGATTAGTCCAAATCCGTATTTTCTTAGATTTGGGTTTGGGGTTTTGGTTTAAGGACATGTTAGCCGTATTTGAGGCTAAGATCGACTTAAACGTTTGTTAAGGATACGTGTTCCCCTCCGAACGGCGGCGCACAAGACTGCGAGGTCCTGACGCTGAGGTTCGGGGCAGATGCTATTTGGTTTTATCCGTCTACCTCTCCGAAGATGCCAACTTGATTTATGACACCGTGTATCGGAGGTTTAGACGGATGCGGCCGATGTAGCACACTTCGTCAGATTCCCCCTCGCTTGAGGGGTTTTTGATTGTGGGGATGCTCTTCCCTGCAGGCGCAAGCCCCTGCAGTTAATTATGCTACCGCATCGCGGTAGCCATTTTCTCCTTCTCTAGAATTTCACTTCGTGTCGTGTGTGTTTGTTTTGTTTGTGGTTGCCCGTGGATTGTATACGGAGACTAAGCGATGTCGTCGCCCATAGGACGTGGATTAGTCCAAATCCGTATTTACTTAGATTTGGGTTTGGTGTTTTAGTTTAAGGATACGTTAGCCATATTGAGGCTAAGATCAACTTAAACTTTTGTTAAGGATACGTTAGCCTAATCTCCAGACTAAGATCAACTTAACGGGATCGTTTGGATCCGACAAGAGAGCAATTGGCTCTATTGTTTAGTTTAATGACGTTGCGGTCGATTTCCAGTTTAGGGACATGGTGGTCCATTGCATGTATGGCCGTCGGGACCCATCACCTCTCTGACGACGTTGAAAGATTACAACGACAGATGTCAGAGGAGTTCAGAGATGTACCCTTGAACCAAAGTTGATTGGGGGATCAATAGTTTAATTTGGGACTAAAGTCTATTTGAAGGTTTAAGGATACGTTAGCCATATTTAAGGCTAAGATCAACTTAAACGGGATCGTTTAGATCCGACAAAAGAGCATTTGGAGGCTCTATTGTTCCAGTTTAGGGACGTGGTGGTCCATATTCCAGTTTAGGGACGTGGTGGTCCATGTTCCAGTTTAGGGACGTGGTGGTCCATAGGTAGTTTAAGAACATTGCGGTCCATAGGTAGTTTAAGGACATTGCGGTCCTTTGGATATATGGCCGTCGGGACCCGTCACCTCTCTGACGACGTTGAAGGATTACAACGACATGTGTCAGAGGGGTTCAGAGATGTACCCTTGGACCAAGTGTAAATTGATTTAAAAAAGCAACTGTGCTCAGTTAATTTAATTTGAGGACTTACGGCCACGATTGGGCTAAGTCCAGTTGAGAGTATTCAACGTTTTATTTGCATTTGGCTTGTTAAGCCTTTACTGGGGCTCTGCCCCTGTTTAATAATGCATAGCATTTTCTCTGGCGTTTTAGGCACAGAGCATTTTATTTTGGTCTGATAGACTTTTATTTGGGCTTTATCCCTTTTAATAGTGCATAACACTTTGTTTGGTCTGACAGGCTCTTCTTTATTGGGCTCTGCCCTTGATGATGTATTGCATTAATTAGTCTGACAGAGTGCCACGTGGCTTGTCAGGCGCTTTGCGCTGATTGAGGAGCGCAAGGCGCAAGTCCATGGGGAGGCGACACGTGTCACGCTCAGGAGAGCGCAAGCGCAGTGCGCTGCGCTGTTGCGCTGCTGACATGTGGCGCGCTCTGGTGGGTTGCGCCAATTCATGAGAGCAGTGCTCTGTTTTTAGGAGCGCATAGCGCAGATCATCATGGGGCTGACACGTGGCGCTCTCTGGTGGCTTACGCCGACCCGAGAGCGCAACAGTGTGGATTTTTGCAAGTGCTGGGCACTGTTTTATTATTTGAGAATTTTTTAGATTCCAGAACCAATGGTTCATAAAAGAAGTGCAAAACACTATTTGTTTTCTTGATCTAATTTAGATCAAAGAAAATAAGTTTCTCTTATTTTTCTTATTTTAGGGAACCAGAGGTTCATAAAAAATGCAAAGCACTATTTTTATTTGTTTTTTATTGAAGATCATTTATCTTGTTCTCAGATCAATGATCCGTTCATAAGAGAATTTTCTCTTTTTCTAAAGGTTTTTTACCTTTTTTTGTTCTTGAGGATTTCTCTCCAATTCCTCAGAGTTCTCTCTGTTTAATTTTTCACAAAAATGTTCCCCCTTTGAATTAAGGTTTAGGGTCCTTTTTATAGTGCCCATAAATTAGTTAAATTTGTTAAAGAGATCTTTCTCTGAGTGATTTGGGGAATTTTCCCCACCGTTGGATCTTTGATCCAAGGGCTTCTGTTTTACAGAAGGCAATCTTCTTGTTTTAACAAGAACAGAAAAATCTTACTCGAATTTAATTCTGTTTGGCGCAAACGCACCAGCGCCTGACACGTGTCGCACAGCGCAGCGCAACTGCGCTGCCACGCGTCGCCCAGCGCAGAGCGCAGTGCAACTGTGCTAGCGCAACTGCACTGCCACGTAGCGCGCAGCGCAGAGCGCAGATCATCTGAAGCGTTGCTTCATTTAATTTTGACTTTAATTTTCACTTCAATTTCAAAACAGAGCTTTGCTCTGATTGAGGGAAACAGAAGCGCTGCTTCGTCTCCCGCCTTGAAATTTGAACAGAGCTTTGCTCTGATTGGGGGTAAACAAATGCCCCCCCACCGTTGCGCTTACGTGGCCCCCAAACGTGAGCGCAGCGGTGGCAGAATTCCAACCGTCGTGGCAACTCTTGGAAGTTGAAAGGGCATTTGATGTCTATAAATAGGACATTTGGTCCTCAACAAATGATCATCATCTTTTAAGAATTTTACTTTCAGAACTCAGAGCTCTGCTTTTTATTTTCAAGAACTTCAAGAGTTAAACTCTTAAAACTTTTAGGTGAAAATTTTAATTTGAATTAAATTAATTTTCATTGACAGAGCCTTGCTCTCAATAGATCCCTGATATAAAGGAAACCCATTTAGGGTTTCACTTAGCAGAGCTTTGCTCTATAGGTCTAAAGGGATCTAAAGAGAACTAAAGGGGACCCTATTAGGGTTCCATTAATAGAGCTCTGCTCTCTGAAAGATTTTCCTTAGATTTTCTTAATTCATTAATGGAGCTTTGCTCTTTCCAAATCATATAGAAGAACTCTTAAGAGTGTTCATTGATCTTGGAGTTTAAAGATGGCATTTTATTCCTCAGTGCATTATATCGTTTTGCTTAATCAGTCTTTCTAATAATTTTGTTGATTTTCTTTCACAGAACAATGGACGCCCACATGTACAATCTTGACGAGATCATCTCTTATGGGGACATCCGCCGACTTGGCCGCTCTCAAAATCGAGAGTTCACAAACGCGGAGTATGCTGAAATCATGAGCCGCTTCGACGCATACAACGGTCCACTGCTTCCCCGACGTTCCTCTCTCCTTAAGCTTGTTGTGGGAGCCATCTGGGAAGCGCTTCCCCTATTCTGTTCCGGTGTGCCGCTTAGGGCGTTGGATGCCGCCGAGGACAAGGTGCACTCGGTGTACCTGATGAACTTTATCTCGAAGAGACGGCGAGACAGTCTTGTCGATCTCTTGCACGAGGTCTTTCAACAGTCTGCCATACTCGCTGCTTATCGGAGGGTGGAAGACATCAGGGGGGACCCTGACGCTTGTGCTCGTGAAAGAAAGCACACCAGGATGGCCCGTGAGGCTTGGAAAGTCATAGATAGGGTCACTTTCGAGTTCCTCAATCCATGTCCTGGGTTTGAGGTTATACCTTTGTAAACATTTTAATAATGTCATTATCTATTTCTCTGTGATTGTAAGAACCCCTTTTTATGATATGAATAGAAAATTTCCATTTCAGCTTGTCCTATCCCTTGTTCTGAATCTTTTGCACATGCATGAATGAGTGTGTCTTGAACGTTTGATCAAATGTAAATCGGATGTTCTTCCTGTCACTTCCTTCTTTCTTTTATTGTGCGTGTGCTGTCTTAATAAACATGGTCGATAGATAATAGAGTAAGCATCTAGATTTCTCCAAGGGATAGCGATGGCTTAGGCCGCAGGTTCAGATCTGCCGCTTAAGACTTTTCAACTCTATGAGCCGTGAGGGTCTCATAGAGACTTTTCTCCCTACGGATCGAGAGGATCTCGTAGGTGGATTTTCTCCCTAGGAATCGTGAGAATTCCTAAGTGTGTTTTCTCTTATAAGTCGTAAGGATCCTATAAGAGAATTTTTCTCTCTTACGAGTCGAGAGGACCCGTAAGCGGTTGTTTCCCTCCTTGTCGAGATTCGACTTTGGAGAGTGAGACCCGTGGATAGTATGCAAGAAACCATTTTGGGCCAACTTGTAGGGTCCCAGTGCTTAGGAAACAGGTTTATTTTATGCCCACTGCCAAAGGCTTTATCTCACAAGTCGAGCCGCATCGAGAATTTCTCGCAAAGACATCAATTTCTTCACAAGTCGAGACGAATCGAGCATTTCTTGCAAGAACATCCTAACGTCACAGTTAATCTCTTCTCTTTATGACAGAAGTCCGTTAGGGTCTGTGGTACTTAGGGTTTTGGCCGTCGTACCGTCGCATAAGCTGATATAGTCCTCGATAGGCAATCGTGCTGTTCGAGTAGCCCTGCGACTGCCGTGTCTCTGATCCCTTCGGGGGCTGGACAAGACGTCTTCAAGCAATCTTCCTAGGCAGTTTGACCGTCGGAAGAGTAAGCGTTAGGAATTTGCCATACCACTTTTTACTTGAGGTTAGGCTTATTTTGGCGAGCCCCGATGAGTCATAACCACTCCGCGCTGGTATGGGATGATCTCCGATAGTCTTTCAGGTTTTATGTGAGATGCCGTCAAGACCCTGAAGCTAGGAATTTGGCCTTTGCTTCGTTTGCTAGCATCGCGTCTGCTGTATCGAGACGAATGTCGCGATGGGAACTAGGGATTTTGCCGTGGCTCCGTTTGTTTGATTGTCGCGTCTGAACCCTGCTGGAGGAAGAACGCTGGAGTGACATCTCGTCTGCTGTATCGAGACGAGCGCCGTAGTTGTCTCTAGGTTGCTGGTGAACCGTCGAGGTTTGGAACTAGGGATTTTGCCGTGGCTCCATTTGTTTGATGATGTTGCGTCTGCTATGTCGAGACGAACGTTGGGTGACATCTCGTCTGCTGTATCGAGACGAACGTCGCGGTGGAACTGGGATTTTGCCGTTACTCCGCTTGTTTGATTGTCGCGTCTGAACCTTGCTGGAGGAAGAACGCTAGCGTGACATCTCGTCTGCTGTATCGAGACGAACGTCGTAGTTGTCTCTAGGTTGCTGATGAACCGTCGAGGTTTGGAACTAGGGATTTTGCCGTGGCTCCATTTGTTTGATGATGTTGCGCCTACTGTGTCGAGACGAACGTTGGGGTGACATCTCGTCTGCCGTATCGAGACGAACGTCACGGTGGAACTGGGATTTTACCATTACTCAGCTTGTTTGATGATGTTGCGCCTGCTGTGTCGAGACGAACGTCGAGGTGGTGACCACTCTGCACTGGTGTGAGACGATCTCCAGTTGTCTTTCAGGCTTTATATGACTCGCCGTTAAGACTTTTAAGCTAGGAATTTGGCCTTCGCTTCGTTTGCTTTTGTCACGTCCGAACCCTGCTGGAGGAAGAACGCTGGGGTGACATCTCGTCTGCTGTATCGAGACGAATGTCGAGGTGGAGCTGGGATTTTGCCGTTACTCCGCTTGTTTGACCATGAGGTCTTTCGTTGGCGTTGTACCTGCATCTTGATGGACTGTGAAGGAACGCTTTTGTTGATTCTTAGGCCGTAGATGTTGCCGTTAAGATTTGGCTTCGTTTTCTGATGGAGTATTGGGAGGGAAGGGGTGCTTCCTTCTTTGTTTGTGCCCCTGGATTGTATACAGGAATCGATGTGATCTAACCTGTAGGGCAGAAGTTTCATTCATTTTTATTATTATTATTATTTTATTTCCGCGATGCTCTATCATTTCAGCTTTTATATCGCGAAGGTCGCGATTGCCCAATCATTTCGGCTATTTTTCGCGGTGCCCAATCATTTCGGCTATTTATTTTATTTTCACTCGCTGCTTTTTATTGCGAGTTGCCCAATCATTTCGGCTATTTTGTATGCATACGTCTTTACTTGCTGCTTTTTATTGCAATTTGCCCTATCATTTCGGCTATTTCGTATGCATGTGCGGTCTACTGGCTTTCCGCCGTAAACCTGGAATTAGACACCGATTTCGGCATCAGCACCGCTACAACTGGGATATTGCCAGGAGCGAATCATCTGCCTCTGTCGATGTCAAACAAAGGTGGCTTAGCGATCAGGGTTAAGGTCCTGTCGACTAAGGCTTTCGACTTCGTGAGCCGTAAGGGTTTCACAAAGGTATTTCTCCCTACAAGTCGTGAGGATCTTGTAGGTATATTTTCTCCTTAGGAATCATGAGGATTCCTAAGTGTTTGTTTCTCTGTAAGTCATAAGGATCTTACAGGAGGGTTTTCTCCTTGTAAATCGAGAGGACTTACAAGGGTCATGCGAACATATCCCCAGTCACGGATGGATCTTGGTCAGGGAAATGTTTATTCGCGTCCGTGGATTGTATACAAGGGTCAGTATTAAACCACTTGTAAGGCAATATTGAAGGTTGTGGGGGTTGCTTAAGCACAGATTTAGGTCTCTGTAACTTAAGACTTTCATATCTTATGAGCCGTGAGGGTCCCATAAGAGAGTTCTCCTTACGAGTCGTGAGAATCTCGCAAGTGTATTTTCTCCTTAGGAATCGTGGGGATCTCTAAGTGTGTTGCTCCCTTGTGAGTCGTAAGGATCTCACGCGGGTGGTTTCTCCTTACAAGATCGAGAGGATCTTGTAAGTGTCCTTTAACGAGGTTGCGCCCTTTCGGGTTTTCACAAACACTCGCCGGTAGTCCTGCTGTTTTTACTCACGGAGCCCTTTCGGGTTTTCATCCGTGCCCTTTTTGCTTATGGACATACCCCCCTTTTTTTATTCTTTTTATTTTATATATTATTATTTTTTTTACGAGGTCGTGCCCTTTCGGGTTTTCACGAACACTCGCCGGTAGCCCTGCTGTTTTTACTCACGGAGCCCTTTCGGGTTTTCATCCGTGCCCCTTTTGTTTATGGACATACCGTTTATTATATATTATTATTTTTATATATATTTTTTTGGTGTCAGCCTAAGGATGCTGCGGTAGTAGTTTAAAGACGTTTCGGTCCGTCATTAGTTTAAGGACGTTTCGGTCCGGCATTAGTTTAAGGACGTTGCGGTCCGATGTCGCCGTATTTGAGACAAATCTCTAGTTTACTGACTTTTCAGTCGATGAGGCTTTCTCTATGACTGAGCATGATGCTCCCAGCGTATCCGTCTTTCTCAGAGCGTGCGGTTGTGGCGGGTTCACCTTCCAGTTTTCGGAGAGCAGGAACTTGCCCTGTAGGTATTGGTCTTCAACCCAGTTTTTGAAGACGTAGCAATCTTCGAGTGGGTGATCCACTGTTTGGTGGTAAGAGCAATAATTAGAACTATTGACATCATCCAGTTGTAGTTGGTGTTTCAGCTCTGGTAGAGTGATAAGCTTTTTATGCACTGCAACTTCGAACAGCCTCCTTGTTTCATCCTGGGGAAATGAGTAAGGACGTCTTAGCTTTTCCTCGAGGGATATGCGTGGACGCGCATTGTTTTGACGAATAACCGGTCTAGGGCCACTCGACTGTTGTCGAGTGTTAGCGACGAAGGTCATTTTCCCTTTCCCTTTATCCTTTCTGCTCGATCCTTTGCTTGCGGGGCCGAGATTTTTCCCGAGTAGCGGGCGATTGCACGGCTGAATGTTCTCGTAACTCCTCAATTCTTTCATTTTTGAAATGGATTTCTTGAGGAGAGGGTTGAGGGCAACTTCTTCGTCAGAGTCGCTTCCAAAGGTGATAATTTGCGATCCCTTGGAGCCGGCTATATGACAGTCATCGGCGGCTCTCCTGCGCTCATCTATCGCATTTTTCCGATGTCTATGAGCTCCACACTTTGTCCTGTTGAAGTGTTGCTTTTGAGCGACATACCCTTGCCACCAACACTTAAAGGAGTCGCAATCTTCGGTAGGATGTATGATCCTCTGATGATATAAGCAGAAGTTAGGATGCATCTCTATTTCACCGAGAATATTTTCTTCAGAGGGTGGTAGCCTCATTCCTACTGATAGGGCTTTGGCGAACCCTTTCCTCGTCTTGAATTTGTTTTTATCCGCAGCGGATGACTTTCGATTTGACGGGAGTGCCTCGACTCTTTGATCTAGTCGTCGGTGTTTGGCTCCTTCCAGTATGGCCATCTCACGCTCTTGATTGGCTTTAACTTTCAAACGAATCTCATTCAGGAAGGCATCGATCAACTCGTCTGATGGCCGCGGAATTTCTGGTTCAGGGTCCGCCCTCGGTTTCTCGGCGCAAGGAGCCTCTTTATTATCCGCCAATGAGTGAGAGATCACATGACAAGTTGCCCCCGGCGTGTCCGTCTTCTTTGGAGTATGCGGCTGTGGTGGGTTTACCTTCCAGTTTTCAGACAGCGCAAACTTGCCTTGTAGGTAGTAATCCTCGATCCATCCCTTAAAGACAAAATAATCCTCGATCGGGTGACTTACCGTTTGGTGGTAAGGGCAGTAATCGGGATTATTGAGATCGCCTGGTCGCAACGGACGTTTTGGATTCGGCAGATTGATGAGTCTGTTGCGTACTGCCAGTTCAAACAGTCTTTTAGTTTTATTTTGAAGAAACGAGTAAGGACGTCCTAGTCTCTCCTCGAGGGATGGGCGTGGACGCGCGTTATTTTGGCGAACGACCGGCTTTGAGTTGCTCGGCTGTTGTTGAGCATTGGCAACGACATTCGCTTTCCCTTTTCCTTTTTCATTTCGAGAGTCTGGTTTTGGAGGAGATGGTCTGTGGCCCATCTGGTCCATTTGGGCTAATTTGTCGATCAATGCCTGGAAGGTGGTCGGCCTGAAGAACATCATGAATTGCGAGATGGTCGCTTGCGGATCAAGGGTTCCCACGAACATGCCTACCCCAGGTGCCTCTTCTATGCGTTGTTCGCATTTTGACCATAGGTTCCGCCATCGTGTTGCGTATTGGACCCACGTCTCGCCGGGCCTTATCCTGGCATTTATCATTGCTGTTATCGGGGTGCGTTCACTAGTAGTCGCGAATCTTTGTGTGAACAGTAGCTCCATCTCCGCAAATGTTTTGACAGAGTCGTTAAGTAGCTCCGAATACCATTCAAAGGTTATTTCTGCTAAGCTGCTGACGAATTGGCGAAGCAACAATTTGTCATCGCCTCCAGTATTGCCGCATAAGGCCCTGAATTGAGCGACATGCTGATGTGGATTCCCTGTCCCTTTATATACGTGGAACTTAGGGATCGTATATCCCGGCGGGTAACTGATTTGGTCATACCAGCCCGGATAGGGTCGTCCAGTTCTAACAATTTGCGCAGCCGCTTCATTCACTTGATGAGCCCGTATTTGATGAGCTATATAATCATCCAGTGCGGCCTTGGAAATGGTTTCTTCCTTGGCTACTGAAAGAGCCGGAGGAGGATCAGATGTTTCCTCTCCGTCATTTCCGACAATGACTGGAGGGTCTTCAGCTGGAGGGTCCGGCTGTAACATCATCCCTACCATTTCTTGGAAGAGGAGCGTCATCTGTCTTATGTTAGCCGCTTGTTCTGCGGCTTCTTTGTTCTTCTTTTCGAGGACTCTGCGTAGATAGTCAGCGTCAGTTTCTTGTTCATGACGCTGCTCTGATGGCACTTTCGAACTTTCTTTCGGTTCGGTAAGTGCAGCCATCACAGTCATCATTTCCTGAAGCTTCTGTTGCTGCTTTTGGGCTTTCGTCACGAATCGGGTGAGCGGACGGTGACCCGTCGAAGCACGGCTTTCCTCCTTTCCGGAAGCCATATAAACGGTGTGCACTACCATGCCCCCAGACTTGGGGCGTTTGTGCTCAACGCTTTTACGGTTTGCCGTATTCATAAGGGCTTTCTCTGGCCTCCTTCTCTTTTGGGTGGTTGACGTTGAGGGGGCCGTTGCAGCGGGCACCCAAGTAGCTGTTGCTTTTTGTGGCTTTACGGAGTAATCCTTCTCCTGCCGAACCTTCATCTTTTTTTGTCGTCGGAGGTAGTCTTGATCGATCACTGACTCTTGGACTTGATGCCAGACCTTGTAGATTTTAGAGGACAACCGTTGAGGGGGCTGCCCTAGCTTCTTCTCTGGAGTATTCTCCACAGGTGAAGGAGTTCGTTTCAACATCGCAGTAGAAGAGTTTCTGCGCACCGTATTCAGCAATTCAAAGCTGTTCCCGGTTGGAACAGCAGCATCGATCCCCACCGTTGGAGCTGGCAGAGTTATCCTAGAGGGGGAATTGCCCCCAGCCTTCCTCACTCGGCGCCAGTGGCGACATCGAGCGTGTCTTGCGGATGGAGTCACCTCCATTGTTAGATAAGCTTCTTCATTCCCCCTGCTCTGGGTAGGGGAAGCAGCTTTGAGGACCTCGCTTGGAGTAGCAACCGAAATGGCTAGCCTTGTAAAAACTGACTTCTTGGAAGGAGAAGCCTTTCCAATGATTTCGTCCACTTGAGCCGGGATGGTTATCCGCTTTGGGATGGCCGCTTCGGGTATCGCGGGCTTGTAGACTTTCTGGCCCAGTCTGTTGAAAACTGAAGTATTGGAGCTGGGCGACCCGTTGAGAGGGGTTGCAGTAGTTGCAAGCCGATCAAAGACCGACTTCTTCGGAGCTTCTTACAACGTCATCGGGGCATTGAAGCTCATTGGTGGGAGCAGGGTCCCGAAGAATAATCCAGCGGTGGCCCGAGTTACCTGCTCCACTGGCATCTTGAAAAGGGAGGCCGCTTGGGGCCCATAAGTCACTCCTCTAGCAGAGGCGGAGTGAGAGTTTCAGTTGCAGTCAGTGCAGTTTGAAGCCATTGATCTTTTGTTTTCTGCACGGAGCAAGACACCAAATCTTAGTACCTTGAATCTACAGGCAACCACAGTAAACTGCGATTTGTTCGCGAACACGACACACGAAGTGTGGAGTGGAAAGAGGAAAAGGTACCACCGGGCGTGCCAGAATCTGTTCCCCTCCGAACGGCGGCGCACAAGACTGCGAGGTCCTGACGCTGAGGTTCGGGGCAGATGCTATTTGGTTTTATCCGTCTACCTCTCCGAAGATGCCAAGTTGATTTATGGCACCGTGTATCGGAGGTTTAGACGGATGCGGCCGATGTAGCACACTTCGTCAGATTCCCCTTCGCTTGAGGGGTTTTTGATTGTGGGGACGCTCTTCCCTGCAGGCGCAAGCTCCTGCAGTTAATTACGCTACCGCATCGTGGTAGCCACTTTCTCCTTCTCCAAAATTTCACTTCGTGTCGTGTGTGTTTGTTTTGTTTGTGGTTGCCCGTGGATTGTATACGGAGACTAAGCGATGTCGTCGCCCATAGGACGTGGATTAGTCCAAATCCGTATTTACTTAGATTTGGGTTTGGTGTTTTAGTTTAAGGATACGTTAGCCATATTGAGGCTAAGATCAACTTAAACTTTTGTTAAGGATACGTTAGCCTAATCTCCAGACTAAGATTAACTTAACGGGATCGTTTGGATCCGACAAGAGAGCAATTGGCTCTATTGTTTAGTTTAATGACGTTGCGGTCGATTTCCAGTTTAGGGACATGGTGGTCCATTGAATGTATGGCCGTCGGGACCCATCACCTCTCTGACGACGTTGAAAGATTACAACGACAGATGTCAGAGGAGTTCAGAGATGTACCCTTGAACCAAAGTTGATTGGGGGATCTAATGTCCAATTTGGGACTAAAGTCTGTTTGAAGGTTTAAGGATACGTTAGCCATATTTGAGGCTAAGATCAACTTAAACGGGATCGTTTAGATCCGACAAAAGAGCATTTGGAGGCTCTATTGTTCCAGTTTAGGGACGTGGTGGTCCATGTTCCAGTTTAGGGATGTGGTGGTCCATGTTCCAGTTTAGGGACGTGGTGGTCCATAGGTAGTTTAAGAACATTGCGGTCCATAGGTAGTTTAAGGGCATTGCGGTCCTTTGGATATATGGCCGTCGGGACCCGTCACCTCTCTGATGACGTTGAAGGATTACAACGACATGTGTCAGAGGGGTTCAGAGATGTACCCTTGGACCAAGTGTAAATTGATTTAAAAAAGCAACTGTGCTCAGTCAATTTAATTTGAAGACTTACGGCCACGATTGGGCTAAGTCCAGTTGAGAGTATTCAACGTTTTATTTGCATTTGGCTTGTTAGGTCTTTACTGGGGCTCTGCCCCTGTTTAATAATGCATAGCATTTTCTCTGGCCTTTTAGGCACAGAGCATTTTATTTTGGTCTGATAGACTTTTATTTGGGCTTTATCCCTTTTAATAGTGCATAGCACTTTGTTTGGTCTGACAGGCCTTTCTTTATTGGGCTCTGCCCTTGATGATGCATTGCATTAATTAGTCTGACAGAGTGCCACGTGGCTTGTCAGGCACTTTGCGCTGATTGAGGAGCGCAAGGCGCAAGTCCATGGGGAGGCGATACGTGTCACGCTCAGGAGAGCGCAAGCGCAGTGCGCTGCGCTGTTGCGCTGCTGACACGTGGCGCGCTCTGGTGGGTTGCGCCAATTCATGAGAGCAGTGCTCTGTTTTTAGGAGCGCATAGCGCAGATCCTCATGGGGCTGACACGTGGCGCTCTCTGGTAGCTTGCGCCGACCCGAGAGCGCAACAGTGTAGATTTTTGCAAGTGCAGGGCACTGTTTTATTATTTGAGAATCTTTTAGATTCCAGAACCAATGGTTCATAAAAGAAGTGCAAAGCACTATTTGTTTTCTTGATCTAATTTAGATCAAAGAAAACAAGTTTCTCTTGTTTTTCTTATTTCAGGGAACCAGAGGTTCATAAAAAGTGCAAAGCACTATTTTTATTTGTTTTTTATTGAAGATCATTGATCTTGTTCTCAGATCAATGATCTGTTCATAAGAGAATTTTCTGTTTTTCTAAAGGTTTTTTTATCTTTTTTTGTTCTTGAGGATTTCTCTCCAATTCTTCAGAGTTCTCTCTGTTTAATTTTTCACAAAAATGTTCCCCCTTTGAATTGAGGTCTAGGGTCCTTTTTATAGTGCCCATAAATTAGTTAAATTTGTTAAAGAGATCTTTCTCTGAGTGATTTGGGGAATTTTCCCCACCATTGGATCTTTGATCCAAGAACTTCTGTTTTACAGAAGGCAATCTTCTTGTTTTAACAAGAACAGAAAAATCTTACTCGAATTTAATTCTGTTTGGCGCAAACGCACCAGCGCCTGACACGTGTCGCACAGCGCAGCGCAACTGCGCTGCCACGTGTCGCGCAGCGCAACTGTGCTAGCGCAACTGCGCTGCAATGGAGCGCGCAGCGCAGAGCGCAGATCATCTGAAGCGTTGCTTCATTTAATTTTGACTTTAATTTTCACTTCAATTTCAAAACAGAGCTTTGCTCTGATTGGGGGACACAGAAGCGCTGCTTCGTCTCCCGCTTTGGAATTTGAACAGAGTTTTGCTCTGATTGGGGTAAACAATACGTTAGTCTAATTTCTAGACTAAGATCTACTTAACGGGATCATCTAGATCCATTTCCAGTTTAGGGACATGGTGGTCCATGTTCCAGTTTAGGGACGTGGTGGTCCATTGTATGTATGGCCGTCGGGACCCGTCACCTCGCTGACGACGTTGAAGGATTACAACGACAGATGTTAGAGGAATTCAGAGATGTACCCTTGAACCAAAGTTGATTGAGGGATCTATAGTCCAATTTGAGACTAAAGTCCGTTTGAAGGTTTAAGATACGTTAGCCATATTTGAGGCTAAGATCAACTTAAACGAGATCGTTTAGATCCGACAAAAGAGCATTTGGGGGCTCTATTGTTCCAGTTTAGGGACATAGTGGTCCATGTTCCAGTTTAGGGACATGGGGGTCCATGTTCCAGTTTAGGGACATGGGGGTCCATTGCCAGTTTAGGGACATGGTGGTCCATGTTCCAGTTTAGGGACATAGGGGTCCATTGCCAGTTTAGGGACATGGTGGTCCATTGTTTGTGGCCGTCGGGACCCGTCACCTCTCTGACGTTGTTGAAGGATTACAACGATAGGTGTCAGAGGAGTTCGGAGATGTACCCTTGAACTGGATGTAAATTGATTTAAGAGAGCAGCCATGCTCAGTCAATTTAATTTGAGGACTTACAGCCAGAATTGGGCTAAGTCCAATTGGGAATATTCAACGCTTTTATTTATCTTTGCCCTATTAGGCCTGTGCTAGGGCTTTGCCCCTTTTTAAATAATGCACTGCATTTTTTATTTTGTTTGGGCTCTGCCCTTTTATAAATGATGCAGAGCATCTGCTTTGTTTGGGCCCTGCCCTTTTAATGCATTGCATTTTATTTTGTTTGGGCTCTGCCCTTTTATAAATGATGCATAGCATCTGCTTTGTTTGGGCTCTGCCCTTTTAATGCATTGCATTTTATTTTGGCCTGCTAGGCCTTTTTGATTTGGGCTTGGCCCTTCAGTAAATAATGTAGTGCATTTATCAGGCGCTTTGCGCCAATCATTGAGCGCAAGCGCTTGTGGTGATGACACGTGTCACGCAAGCGCAGTGCGCTGCGCTTGCGCTGCTGACACGTGGCGCGCTCTGGTGAGTTGCGCCAATTTCAGAGAGCAAGGCTCTATCTTAAAAGCGCATAGCGCAAGTGGTTCAGGTGCTGACACGTGGCGCTTTCTGGTGGCTTGCGTCAACCCAGGAGCGCAACAGTGCAGTTTTGCAAGTGCATGGCACTGTTTCAAAATCTTGATCCAATTTTGTATCCAGAAAAAGAATCTTTAAGATTCCAGAACCAATGGTTCATAAAAAAGTGCAAGGCACTTATTATTATTTATTTTTTATTGAAGATCATTGATCTTGTTCTTAGATCAATGATCTATTAGAAGAAATTCTTCTATTTTATAAAGGTTTTTACCTTTTTCTTGAATTTTCTTTAGAACTCTCTCTGTTTTGAAGTTCTTGATCTCTCACAATATTGATGATTTTTTGAATTGGGATCTAGGCGTCTTTATATAGTGCCCATAGATTTGTTGAGTTTGTTTAAGAGATCATTCTCTGAGTGATTTGGGGAATTTTCCCCACCGTTGGATATTTGATCCAAGGACTTCTGTTATACAGAAGACAATCTTCTTGTTTTAACAAGAACAGAAGGATCTTATTGAATTTTAATTCTGTTTGGTGCAAACGCACCTGCCCTGCCACGTGTCGCGCAGCGCAGAGCGCAGCGCGACTTCGCTAGCGCAACTGCGCTGCCACGTGTCGCGCAGCGCAGAGCGCAGCGCGACTGCGCTGCCACGTGTCGCGCAGCACAGAGCGCAGATCATCTGAAGCGTTGCTTCTTTTAATTTTGTTTTAAAATAGAGCCTTGCTCTGATTGGGCGCGCTGCCTTGGGCGCTGCGCTGACGTATCAGTTTTTGATACGTGGCGCGTTGCGCGCAGCGCAAGGAATTTGAAGCGTTTCTTCAAATTTTGAATTTTTGAAATTCAAACAGAGCTTTGCTATGATTGGGGGAAACATAGGTATGGATTGGCTAGGAACCTTTTATACTACCATCGACTGTCGTCATAGGAGGGTAGTGTTCGAGATTCCAGACCATCCGGTCTTCTATTTCAAAAGTGGAGATCGTACCCTAGAGCAGAGTACATACAAAGCGAAGCCAAGGGAAGCGGTGATTGCAACAACTCAAGCAGAGGAAGAATCAAGGCCAGAAGTGGTTCGGGAGTTCGAGGACGTGTTTCCTGACGATATATCAGGTTTGCCTCCCTATCGAGCTCTTGAATTCAGTATTGATTTAGTACCAAGAGCACAACCGGTGATCAAAGCACCTTATCGATTAAGTCCGGATGGGTTGAAGGAAGTCCGAACACAGATGGACGAATTATTGGCGAAATGATGGATTCGTCCCAGCACTTCAAATTGAGGATCACCAGTACTGCTTGTGAAGAAGAAAGAAGGTTCATACAGAATGTGCATTGATTACAGAGCCTTGAACGAAGTCACGATAAAAAAAACAAGTATCCACTCCCGCGCATCGACGATTTATTCGATCAACTAAGTGGATCTTGTGTTTTTTCTAAATTAGATCTTCGTTCAGGTTATCATCAGGTGAAGGTCAAGGAAGCTGATATTCATAAAACAGCTTTCAGAACTCGCTATAGTCATTATGAATTTCTAGTGATGCCATTTGGAGTGACCAACGCACCAGTAATATTCATGAACCTGATGAATCAAGTTTTCCGGGAGTACTTAGACATGTTTGTTGTCATCTTCATCGACGACATCCTGGTGTATTCAAAGAGTCGGAAAGAACATGCCGAGTACCTACGAATTGTCCTGGAAACTCTACGACAACATCAATTATATGCCAAGTACAACAAATGCGAGTTTTGGCTAAATCAAGTTGGTTTTCTTAGACATATCATATCAGGCAAAGGAATCTCTGTGGATCCAGCGAAAGTTTCAGCAGTAAGCAAATGGCCGACACCAAAGTCAGTGAAAGACATTCGGAGTTTCTTGGGTTTAGCTGGATATTACGGAAGGTTCATTGAAGGCTTTTCAAAGATAGCAACACCCCTGACCAAGTTCACACGTAAAGATGAAGATTTTGTGTGGTCAGAAGCATGCGAATAAGCTTTCGTAGAACTCAAGTCAAAGTTGACATCAGCGCATATACTCGTTATACCGGACCAGTCTGGAGGTTTCGAAGTGCATTGTGATACATTCGGTAAGGGATTAGGATGTGTTCTACATCAGCACAGTAAGGTTGCGGCTTATGCTTTAAGACAGCTGAAGACTCATGAGCGCAATTATCTGACGCATGATTTGGAGTTGGCAGCCGTAATCTTTGCTCTCAAGATTTGACGCCATTATCTTCTTGGCGAACGAGTGAACATATACACATATCATAAGAGCCTGAAATACGTATTTACTCAGAAAGAGTTGAATATGCGGCAGAGACGGTGGTTAGAACTCATGGCGGACTTTGACATCAACCTGCAATATCACCCAGGGAAGGTGAATGTGGTTCCAGATGCTCTTAGTCGCCAACCATTAGCAATGCATCTCACAGCTCAGTGGAAGTTTCAACAAGACTTGCATCAGATGGAGATTGAAGTAGTCATGCCAGGTAACACTTCAAGTTTGATGAATTTACAAGTTCAATCAACAATTGCCAACCAGATCAAAGCAGCTCAAGCAAGTGATACTAAGTTGCAAAAGAGCAGAGAACAAGTAGAGAATGGACTCAGAACAGACTTCATCATCCATGAAGACGGATCTTCGAGATACGGCAGCAGATTATGCGTACCAAAAGGTTCTGTTCGAGAAGAGTTAATGAAAGAAGCTCACAGCTCTCCCTACTCAGTACACCCTGGAGGTACAAAGATCTACGTCAGAATTACTGGTGGCATGGAATGAAGCGTGAAGTAGTCAGAAGCGTCGCTAAATACTTGGTGTGTCAGCAAGTAAATGCTGAACATCACAGGACTACTGGATTACTTCAACCGTTACCAATCCTAGAATGGAAGTGGCAACACACTGCTCTTCCTCGCAGCACAAAAGGTAACGATGCGGTATGAGTCATTGTGGATTGACTCACAAAGTCGCCTCACTTCATCCCATTTCGAGTTGGCCAATCAACTGAGATATTAGCAAAGAAGTACATGGAGGTAATAATCTACTTAAGATTTAAACTCTTCAAATGTGTACTATCTCTGATACCCATGAACTCATACAGGAAATTATGCGACTTCATGGAGTATCGGTCTGCATTGTCTCCGATCGTGACACCAGGTTCCGATCGCATTTTTGGCAGAGTCTGCAAGCAAGCTTGGGAACAAATCTGAACTTCAGCACGGCTTATCATCCACAAACAAATGGTCAGTCTGAGCGAACTATTCAGATCTTGGAGGATATGCTCAGAGCGTGTATGCTAGACTTCGGAGGATCGTAGGAAGATCACCTATATCTTGTGGAGTTTTCGTACAACAACAGCTACCAAGCAAGCATAGGAATGGCACCTTTTGCAGCACTATATGGAAGGAAGTGTCGATCGCCATTAAGTTGGGACGACATCGGAGATAGGGAACTTCTTAGACCTGAGATGATAGTAGCGACTGTTGATGTGGTTCGTACTATCAGAGAAAAGATGCACATAGCCCAAGATCGACAGAAGCACTGGGCTGATACAAAGCGAATTCACTTGGAGTTCCAGCCAGGAGATCACGTATTCTTAAAGATATCTCCAAACTGCGGAGTGATTCGATTTGGAAGATGGGGAAAGCTAAGTCCGAGATACATTGGACCGTTCGACATACTCGAACGAGTCGGTGAAGTGGCATACCGCTTAGCACTTCCACCTTCATTGGAAGGAATGCATAATGTGTTCCACATATCCCAACTCAGAAGGTATGTGAGTGACCCAAGCTATATTCTCAATCATTCAGAGCTCACTGTACAGGCCGACTTATCTTGTGAGTAACAACCTGTTGAGATCCTGGACAGAAAAATGAAGTCACTTCGGAACAAGGAAGTCAACTTGGTTCAAGTGATGAGGAGAAAAGGCACTCCAAGAGAATTAACATGGGAAATGGAAGATGAGATGCATACAAGATATCCTCACCTCTTTGTAAACTAGTCCTTAAAATAAAAGTTGTAAATTTCGAGGACGGAATTTTTGTAAGGAGGGTAGACTGTAACGACTCCAATTTTAATGTACAATTTGTTTAAAAATTAATATATACTTGGGGTATTTGCATTTACTATGATTACTATAATTAATTGTTTTGCTTTTTAATAGCAAGAAGGAGCTTGTAGCTCATTGGTAAGACCTTGCACTGCTGAACCAAAGCACCAGAGTTCAAATCCCATACCCCACATTATTTTTTAATATTATTTTCTTTTAAATTTTTTTAGAATCCTAAGGGTTTACACGTGCACAACTCGTAAAAACGCCACCACACAAATAAAACTAACTGACCCAGGGGTTACACCAAGCGACGGGGAACACTTTGCACCCCGGACTCGGCCAGACCGCCGAGTCCCCAACATGAAAGTCATAGCTTCTGGTCTTCCCAGTACCCCTGTATACTTTAATTGTCCTGCACAGTAACAGAGCACCTTTAAAACCCCATTTACTCCATTTTTCAATTCACCCTTTCACCTATCCTAAACCATAGCCTTACCCTATAAATACAACCCCTAAACACATCCCTCTCACTCCAAAATTCTGATTAAAACTCTCAAAAAATTCATAGAGTGTGTAGTTGAAGTTAACAAAGGGCGAAACTTCGGCGATCTTCCGACAACGACACTAGGAGCTCCCGGCGACGAAACGACGCACTGGCGCCTCCTACCGTTTCCTCTTCCTCATCCCTAACCTACAAACCTGTAAGTCCCACCACCCTCATCTCTATTATTTTCTAAAAACATGTATTTCTAAAACCCAACGGAATCGGAGTTAATCCGATTTACGATTCGGTTCTTCCTAAAAATTCAACCTTTTCTTAAATACAATCATACTAAACCCTTACATGTTGACTGTTAAATATTAACAAGTCATATTGAACAAGTTCCATATCAAAAAGATTTCTATTTCAATTTTTATCGTACTTTTTCACTAAAATACCATGTAGTTTAATTTCGACATTTAAAACATCATAATCTTGCTATACGTTTAAGTAGATCACGAGATAATGACCTACCTCCTCACACATTCATATGCAACATAGCACAATTCCTTTCGGGAATATAGAATACGGGAAAACGAAACTTTACATATAAATACCACTAACTATTAAAACCGTTTTCTATAAGAATTCATATTTTTTATAAATCTTTGCAAAGTGCCGCTACAACCCATTTTGGGGAACCCGACTGGGATGGTGCGGATTACCGCACATCCCTGGGCTTAGTAGTGCGAGATGCAGACCTCCGCAAGGAGCATACGGTCTCGAGAGATTTAAAATACGAAAATCTTAAGAAAATGAGATTTCTAGAAATATAATATATAGTAAAATTATATATATATATATATGTGTGTGTGTGTGTGTGTGTGTATCATTAAAATATCTATTTTGTGATAATATAAATATTCCAATTTTTTTCTAAAAATTACAAGAATACCATGAAATCCATACAAGTTCAATATTACAATTAAATACCATGTATTATGAAAAATAGGTTTATTCACTAGAAATGTCACAAATATAAAATCTACAACTATGAAAACTATAAAGACGATAAATAAATACTTGGGGTGTATTTTGAAAAGTATACAAATTATTTTTACATAAAACCCTCTCAAGTTCTATAAATTACCCTAAGGACCCTAGTAAATATAGGTTTAAGCGGGACCAGTCTCTTAAGCCTCAGGAAGCCGGAGATATGGGTGCTTGCCTATCTAAGGTAGACAACTTAACACCGGTGTTATCATACGGTAATCGTCTTTGAAAAAGACACAATCCTGCCGCTCATATGCAGCGGTTACCGATAACATCAAAACAATCAGGACTTCAATTTCTTTTCTAATTTTTCTGACTCAGACCGAGTCTCATTATAATAAGCTGACTTGAATATGATTCAAGTACAATGTACAATATTACAATTCAATATGAATCCATGAATCCATAAATCAATCGGATCAAACTATTCAATCTATATTGACCGAACCGAACCATGGATATACTTCCATTTACATGATTCTCCAGTTACATCCATGATTCTCCAGTTACATCCATTTATTGATATCATGGTTTCGGCAAGTCATCCAATTATACAATCTATATTACAAGACAATACAAGTTGCAATACAAACAATACAAACAAGACATCGCCGGGTTTAAGGGGTAGATTGGTACGGAAGGTGTTAGAAGTGGCACGAGACTGCAAGATTAAGACACCTAACCTATATTCCGTTGCTGTTGTACCGTGGCATAACGGTTCCTTGTACTTTCATTTGCCCTAGTCTGTAGTATATAGAGACTCCTCTCGTATACACCGGCATCCTTCTGTACAAAGCTACAAACAACAGCGTTAACCAAATAATACAACTTTAAAAGCTGCATTTCTCTCTCTGTCTATTCTATTTCTCCCTTGTCTTTGGGACTTACCGAGCGATTGTTCGCTGACGACGTTCCTTCTCTTTCTTCTTTGGAATGTTGTCAGGTGATCTGGACACTCAGGAGATCGAGCCTACTAGTGAGGATTTGGATCAGCTTGCCTACGACCCAGAGCTCTAGCTTCATTGTACACATTTTTATTTTCAGTACTTTTTATTTCTGTTATGCCACTGTTTAGGCAGTACTTTCATTCAGTTGTATTTATTTTTCCATGTATTGTAAAAAGAATGTGAATAAATAAAGTTGTTGTTTTATTATATCTTGTCTCTTGTGCATTTACATTTATATTGTTTAGATACACTTAGCGTATTTATTCCAGAGTAAATACGTAGCGGCATCGTCGCGCCCTCTGTCCATACACCGGGAAGCGGGGCGTGACAAAGATCTTTGAGCAAGCTCGTTCCTTTCGCCTAGTGGAGCCTAAGGAGAGTCCGGGACACCACTACTTGGAGCAAAAAGACTACTACACGGAGCTTTAGAAGTGAAGGACTGGTCTACAAAAGTTGTATTTCTATTTCACTTAGTGTAAAGTTGTTTACATGCTTTAAAAACACTAATTCTCTAGTTAGATCCTTGGTTCGGGCTCGCTCAGCATCCTAGATTTTTTGAAATAGTATACTTGATGCGTGCTGAAACATAGCGGGGGTGCTAAGAGAACCCAGTAGTGATATCAGAGCCAAGTTAGAGCATTAGGAGTTGTCCAGGCAAAGTTAAAGTGTTTGATCGAACATTAAAATCGGGTTTTTACATGCTTTCTGGAAATTTTTCAAAAGTTGGAAATTTTTATATTAAAAATATTCAGAAAATTATACAGGGTTTTCTATGGATCCCCAAGAAAAATAACGGCCCAACTCGACCAAACGACAGCGAAAGCGCGGCCAAAACATGCTTTTGGCGGCGGTTCCGCAGAGCCGTTGGTGAGATAGGGAGCGCGCTTTCTTATGTTGGTCCATATGTGCTAGCGGCACTCTATGGGTATTTTTGAATCCGACTCAAGTGTTGAGTTCTCTGAGAATTGTGGGTGTTTGATGAATTGATCGAAATATTTAACATCGTCTAGATATCTGTCGCGTCCCGCTTCCCGGTGTACGGCGAAAGGAACGCGACTAGGCCGCTACGTATTTACTCTGAAGTAAATACGCTAAGCGTATATAGGCAATATAAATGTAAATGCACAAGAGACAAGATATAATAAAACAACAACTTTATTTATTCACATTCTTTTTTAAATACATGGAAAAGTAAATACAACTGAATAAAAGCAATGCCTAAACTGTGGCATAACAGAAATGAAAAGTACTAAAAATAAAAATGTGTACAATGAAGCTAGAGCTCTGGGTTGTAGGCAAGTTGATCTAAGTCCTTTCTAGTAGGCTCGATCTCCTGGGTGTCCAGATCGCCTGACAATATTCCAAAGAAGAAAGAGAAGGAATGTCGTCAGCGAACAATCGCTTGGTAAGTCCCGAAGATAAAGGAGAAGGATAACAGACAGAGAGTAAGAGAGAGTATAACTTTTAAAGTTGTAATTAGTGTTAACGCTGTTGTTTGTAGCTTGGTACAGAAGGATGCCAGTTTATATGAGAGGAGTCCCTATATGCTAGAGACTAGGGCAAATGGAAGTACAAGGAACCGTTATGCCATGGTACAACAACAACGGAATATAGGTTAGGTGTCTTAATCTTGCAGTCTCGTGCCACTTCTAACACTTTCCGTACCAACCTACCCCTTAAACCCCGCGATGTCTTATTTGTATTGTTTGTATTGTATTGTTTTGTTTTGTTTTGTTTTGTATTATAGATTGTACAGATGTATGACATGCCGAAAAAACATGATATCAGTAAATGGATGTAACCGGAGAATCATGTAAATGGAAGTATATCCATGGTTCGGTCAGTCAATACGGATTGAATAGATTGAATATATGTATTCAGGGATTCATGTTGAATTGTAGATTGTACTTGAACATATTCAAGTCAGATAATTATAATGAGACTCAGTCTGAGTCAGAACAATTAGAAAAGAAATTGAAGTCCTGAATTAGGTTTTGATGTTATCGGTAACCGCTGCACATGGACGGCAGGATTTGTGTCTTTTTCAAAGACGATTACCGTGTTGATAACACCGTTGTTAAGTTGTCTACCTTAGATAGGCAAGCACCCATATCTCCGACTCCCTGAGGCTCAAGAGACTGGTCCCGCTTAAACCTATATTTACTAGGGTCCTTAGGGTAATTTATAGAACTTGAGGGGGTTTTATGTAAAAATACTTTTGTATAATTTTCAAAATACACCATAAGTATTTAATTATCGTCTTTAGAGTTGTCATAGATGTAGATTTTATATTTGTGATATTTCTAGTGAAAATAACCTAATTTCATAATATAGGGTATTTAATTGTAAGTATTGGACTTGTATGGAATTTCATGGTATTTTAATGTAAAGTGATTCTTGTGATTTTAGAAAAAAGTTGGAATATTTATATTATCACAAAATAGATATTTTAATGATACATATATATATATATTTTTATATAAAAATAATTTTAATATATATATTATGTTTCTAGAAATCTTGTTTTCTTAAGATATTTGTATTTTAAATCTCTCGAGACCGAATGCTCCTTGCGGAGATCTGCATCCCGCACTACTAAGCCCAGGAATGTGTGATAATCCGCACCATCCCAGTCGGGTTTCCCAAAATGGGTTATAGCGCGCTTTGCAAATATTTATAAAAATACGAATTCTTATAGAAAACGGTTTTAATAGTTAGTGGTATTTATATGTAAAGTTTCGTTTTCCTGTATTCTATGTTTCCGAAAGAAATTGTGCTATGTTGCATATGAGTGTTGTGAGGAGGTGGGTCATTACCTCGTAATCTACTTAAAGGTATAGCATGATTGCGATGTTTAAATGTCGAAATTAAACTACATGGTATTTTAGTGAAAAAGTACGATAAAAATTGAAATAGAAATCATTTTGATATGAAACTTGTTCAATATAACCTGTTAATATTTAATAGTCAACATGTAAGGGTTTAGTATGATTGTATTTAAGAAAAAGTGAGATTTTTAGGAAAAACCGAATCGGACATCGGATTAACCCCGATTCCGTCGGGTTTTAGAAATACATGTTTTTAGAAAAGAATAGAGAAGAGGGAGGTGGGACTTACAGGTTTGTAGGTTAGGGATGAGGAAGAGAAAACGGTAGGAGGTGCCGGTGCGTCGTTTCGTCGCCGGGAGCTCCTAGTGTCGTCGTCGGAAAATCGCCAAAATTTTGCCCTTTGTTAACTTCAATTGCATACTAAAATTTCTAGAGGAATTTCTTGAGAGTTTGGACAGAATTTTGAGTGACGGGATGTGATTAGGGGTTGTATTTATAGGGTAAGGGTAGGGTTTAGGGTAGGTGAAAGGGTGAATTGAAAATTGTATTAAAATGGAGTAAATAGGGTTTTAAAGGGGCTCTGTTACTGTGCAGGACAATTAAAGTATATAGGGGTACTGAGAAGACCAAAATCCACGACTTTCATGTTGGGGACTCGGAGGTCCAGCTGAGTCCGGCCCGCGGCGGCGGCCCGAGTCGGCCGAGTCGCCGGCCGATTCGGCCGAGTCCGGGATGCAAAGTGTTCCCGTCGCTTGGTGTAGCCCCTGGGTCAGTTAGTTTTATTTGTGTAGTGGGGTTTTTACGAGTTATGCACGTGTAAAACCTTGGGATTCTAAAAAAAATTTAAAAGAAAATAATATTAAAAAATAATGTGGGGTATAGGATTTGAACTCTGGTGCTTTGGTTCAGCAGTGCAAGGTTTTACCAATGAGCTACAAGCCCTTTCTTGCTATTAAAAAGCAAAACAATTATTTATAGTAATCACAGTAAATGCAAATACCCCAAATATACATTAATTTTTAAACAAATTTTGTACACTAAAATTGGAGTTGTTACAATAACTGTGATTTGAGATACAATATTTTGAATCCACAATAATAAGTTTTGTGAAAACTAGTTAGTACTTTGTAAATCTAGCAATTTAGTCTCTTTTGATTAATTGCCACGGGGTTTTGATTCGGATCAAAACTCCGTCGCAATCTCGTATAGTACGCGAACACTCGCCGGGTAACACTACTCGATAGTCACGCCCCATAGCCCGACCAAGTGACTGTAGGAGAATCCCGTAGCCAAAAGCATCCGTTCGGGTGCTCGTGCCCCCTGTGTTCCGCCTAAGTGCACTTCGTCGACGGCATCGTGGGTGCGGCCGTCTACTAATATTTCCGATGAACATTCGATCATTTGTTAGGAATCTTGTTGAATTGCCCAACTAGTTATTGAAAAGTGTTTTCAATTTGAGACTACAATGCCAGGTTTATAACGTTAGGCATGAAATTCGAAATATGTGATATTCCGGGTTTATCATGTCCAAGGAATTTATACGGTTAGACATGAAATCCGAAGTATGTGATATTTCGGGTTTATGATGTCTAAGGATGTTGCGGATTCCAATTATTGTAGTTTTCACTTTCTTTTTTGCGACCGTCAGTGTAATATGTGATGTATCACCGGTTTCGTTGCTATACGTCAACGACAATTGGGATACGCATATTTACTTACATTGATGACATGTATGTTATGTGATGCTGTGATATGTTATATTGGATCGTCATGTTTGAATAGCCGGGGATTTTTGCATGAGATGATAGTTTTTCATTTTGATTCATGTAAAAACTTGTATGTAATATTCTTTTATTGGGACTCTTCCGGGTTGAGGATGATGTCACCATTGATGTATATTATTTACTTTTCCGCATTAGGATAAACCCAAGGCGGGGAGCACAAGTAACCGGGTTCTAGAGTCCGGTGGGAGACCGTCTCGAGGAGTTGAGACCGGGTCTCCTAACTCTAGAATAGGTAGGGTTGCTTGCCGCTCTCGTAAGGGTCTAGGGATATGGGATTGGCTATTCATCACGACCGTGGAATCCGTGTTTTTTACTGGCTTAATTTAAAACATGGACCTTCTAGTATATCCAATTTTTCATATGTTGACTTCTGCTGCAATGTTCTGTGATGAGATCATATAACTGCATGAGACGGATGCTTTATATTATATATATAATATATAATAAATGTTGCTTATGTTTTGCATCCGCGCTGGTCCTGCTCCCGCTCTGCCGTTAGTTAACTAACCTAACGGTGCATGGCGGGGCTCCGAGGCGAATGCGGATGGCGTAAACGCACGTTGTATTTTCGTTTCTTCTGTGATGCTTAGGAAGCATAAATGATGAGACTTCATTAATGAGATTAATGAAAAGAAACCTAATGATGTTGTAGAATCAAATTTTCAAAAAGCAGCTCAAGTTAATGCTTTGCATAGTGGTATTCCTTAATGAATATCCAGCACCTCATTCGATAAGGAAAGATCCTATATCCCTTCACCGGGAGAGACCTCTTTAGCAAAAGCTAGCAGATGCTACACCCACTCGGTTTATTTTGAAAAACTCGATTTTAAAAGTGGAGCTTAAACCACTCCTTTTCAAATCACCCGATTCTACAACGATATCAAGTTCATTACGCAAAAGGTTTTCTTAAAAACCTGTCGTAGCCCTCCATCATTTCAGATAAGGACTATTTAGTATTCGTGTTGCGTTTGTTGACCTTGTCAAGACGCAGTGTACGGTAGCTGATTAGTGCTTATCTGCAAGTATGTGATGCGATTGGATTAAGATAGTCGTACAACCTTATTGACCTTGTCAAGGGTCGTGCGGGTGGGTTTAATTCAATCACGAAATGAACGGGATCAACTTGACTTGTGGTTTATGGTTTGTTGACCTTGTCAAGATCATAAATCGCTTGGGGAAAAAACATTATTGGGAATTTCAGGTGTTAAAATTTACAATGAGATTGCATACCTTCTATGAGATAGTTGGATCCCAATACCCACAACGAGAAAGAATTACTCCTGGAAATGTTTTGCATTTTACAATTAGCCGATCAAGTAGGTGACTAGAAAGGTGTCAATGGGGTTGCCTATGGGAAAACGATGTTTATTTTAATTAAGTCCGTGCGAAAGCACGGGGAACCTCTCTCAAAGTAACGACACTAGCCTGGCTGAAAGATTGGCGAACTTGTAGGGTTTAATTAATCCCGGCTAGTCTTAGCTTTTAGGGTTCGAAGGAAGATTTGATAATAACAGTGGGAGCCATCCTGATTAGATAAAATAATAACCAATCAAATCTTACAAGAGCATACGCTAAGTGTTTTCTTCTCTCTCTCTCCAATTAGCGACCATGACACGCCTTAATTAAGATAATAATATTGATATATTGACCGAACCCGCTTGTTATACTGAGCTGGGGAACGTTGGTTCCGCTCTATCTTATAATTGTTATAAATCCGAGCAGGAAATAGGGGAATATCCGGATTCGCATGCGACCCGAACGAAAAATGAGCATATTGATGCATCTTCTTCGGGTGTGTTTGTTAACGAGAATTGTTTCTCAGTACACTCTACGTCCTGGGTATTAGATACCGGATCAGTATCCCGCATATGTAATATGTTACATGGGCTAAAGAAAGTTAGAGAACTGGGAAAATGTGATCATTCTCTAAAGGTAAGGAATGGTGCAAGTGTTGCATCCAAAGCAGTTGGTGAATATCATCTTGTATTACCAAATGGGAATACATTGATCTTGAACGACTGTTATTATGTACCCTCTATGATATGCAATTTAATATCAAACTTTTTATTAGATAAAGAAGGATATAACTTTGTAGTAGAGAATAATGTTATGAACATTTTCCTAAATCTAGTGTTGATTGGGTTTGGTACATTATATAACGGTTTATACGTTCTGAATCAAAACACAGTTCTTAACGTACAGAACACATACAAGAGGAAAAGTTTCGAGATGAACGAATCCTTCTTGTGGCATTGTAGACTAGGTTATATCAATGCGACACGACTAGCTAAGTTATATAAGGATGGATATTTAAACCCGTTTGAATTTACATCTTATGAAACTTGCCAGTCATGTCTCAAAGGCAAAATGACCAAAACTCCGTTTACTGGACACGGAGAAAGAGCTACTGAACTCTTGGGACTGATACATAGTGATGTATGCGGTCTTATGTCTACACATGCCAGGAATGGTTTCTCGTACTTCATTACATTCACCGATGATCTCTCAAGATTCGGACATGTGTTCTTATTGAAACATAAGTATGAAGCTTTTGTGAAATTCAAGAAATATAAGTGCGAAGTAGAGAACCAAACGGGTAAAAATATTAAAATCTTTCGATCTGATCGGGAAAGAGAATATATGAGAACGGAGTTCCTGGATTATTTAAAAGAGAATGAGATTCTCTCTCAGTTTACTCCTCTATATACACTACAACATAACGGTGTATCGGAGCGGAAGAACCGCACCCTATTAGATATGGCGCGCTCTATGATGAGTACTGTTGAATTACCTATTTCCTTTTGGGGTTATGCGCTTGAGACAGCCGCATATTTATTGAATAGAGTTCCAACCAAATCAGTGTCTGCTACTCCATATGAGATATAGAATGTAAATAGACCATCTCTTAAACGAGTTAAGATATGGGGTTGTTTAGCCTATGTTAAAAAGCAAAATCCGGGCAAGCTCGAGGCAAGATCAGTTCTGTGCAAGTTTGTGGGATATCCTAAACATTCGTAAGGGTATATCTTCTACCACACTGAGGAACAAAAGGTATTTTGTTTCTCGAAATGTCACTTTTTTAGAAAAGGAATTTCTTATGAAAGAAATTAGTGGCCATGACGTAGAACTGGAAGAAGTTCCAGTCACACAAACTACAGCTGGTGATTTGGTGGAGCCGGAGGATTCAATAGTGCCCGACGAACCTTAGCCACTCCGCAGATCTAGTAGGGTTCCTTATCCATCTGAGAGATACTGCGGTTTTCTCATTCACGATGGAAGTGAGGATTGCATCATGAAAGATGATGACCCAACTAGTTTCGAGCAGGCCATCACGAGTGAGGACTCTGTGAAATGGCTGGATGCAATGCGATCTGAGATGGAATCCATGTACACCAACAAAGTATGGACTTTGGAAGTTGCTCCTGAATGGGTAAAACCCATCGGGAGCAAGTGGATATTGAGAAGATTCTTGGTGTAGATGGAAAAGTTAAGACTTTCAAAACTAAACTTGTAGCAAAAGGTTTTCGTCAATGACCAGGTTTGGATTATGATGAAACATTTTCTCTAGTGGCTATGCTTAAGTCCATCCGGATCCTATTTGCCATCGCTGCATACCATGACTATGAAATCTGGCAGTTAGACGTCAAGATCGCTTTTCTAAATGGTGATTTAGAAGAGATCGTGTACATGACACAGCCAGAGGGCTTCGTAGATAGTGGGAGCAGCAGAAAGGTGTGCAAGCTGCTTAAATCAATATACGGATTAAAACAAGCATCGCGGAGTTGGAACGTCTGTTTTGATGTGGCAGTCAAAGAGTTTGATTTCATAAAAAACGTAGATGAACCTTGTATATACAAGAAGGTTGTAGAGAGTAAGGTTGTCTTCCTTGTATTGTACGTGGATAACATACTCTTGATAGGAAATGATGTTCCTATGCTACACTCGGTCAAGCTCTACTTATCACAGTTTCTCCATGAAAGATCTGGGTGATGCCTCCTACATCCAGGGATTAAGATCTATAGAGATAGATCTAAGAGGATGTATCATACTTACTAGGTGCAGTGAGTAGGTGTCAATCGGATCCTGGGGAGAATCACTGGACAGCTGTGAAAACGTTCTTAAGTACTTGAGAAGCACTAAAGAATTGTTCTTGGTATATAGTAACGGTGAACTCCTGATGGAGTCCTTTACCGATTCGAGCTTCTAGAGTGATAAGGTCGACTGAAAGTCAGTCTCGGGTTTTGTCTTTACCCTCAGTGGAGGGATGATATGTTGGAAGAGTTCCAAGCTAGATACCATAGCAGACTCGACGATGAATGTTGAATACATCACTGCTAATGATGATGCCAAAAAGGTTGTCTGGGTGTACAAGTTCATGAGATGAACTTGGTGAGGTTTCTACCATTGAGCATCCAATACTTGTATTGTGATAACAATGGAGTTGCGGTTTTGGCCTTGGAACCCAGGTCCCATCAGTGATCCAGACATATTCTTAGACGGTATCACCTGATTAGGGAGATAGTTGATCTCCGGAAGATCGAGATCAAGAGAGTTGACACGAAGAATAACACGGCGGATCCACTCACAAAGGCCATTTGAGAGACTTAATAGATGTTGGGTATGAGATACTACAACAACTGGCCTTAGTGCAAGTGGGAGATTGATAGTTATATGTATGCCCTAGAGGCCATTATTGTACATGATTGTATATTATAGTGGATGCTTGGACATATATAGAGAGGACATTCTTGCTCGATATGATAGTATGCTATCTGGTTCCTCTTTATCTTAACATGTATCATTATACTGTGTCTCTGTTACATGTTGATAAAGCCCTTAGGATATGTACTTGACTACCAGGACTATGATGGAGATCATACTGGTGGGACCAGGGTAGTCCATAAATTCATCCTTTAATTGTTCCTAGTCGTGGGAGTATCGAGACAGGGCATCGATATTTCAGAGTAGACTGGTGTGTGTGTTTCTTGACCCTATATGGGGCGATGGATGATCCCGCATCCATTGGTGTTTGACATCAAAGATTGTACACATGTGCTCATTGGAGAATGGGTACACCGAACAGGACTTGCCGAAAACTCCTAGATAGCATTATACCTATCATCAGATAGCAATTCTCTGATGACACTGGTACATGTTAGTCTGTAGACCCGAGATCGTCATAGAGTCTTGTGTGATTCCCACTGTGCTTTGATTTCCTCCCTACCACGCTCAAGAGAGCGTGCAAACAGGTGGATTTTGGGTACAGTCCCGAGTCACAAGGAGGCAATGAGCGATATGAGGGGTTTCGTCTCTCCCGGTATTGGGAGTTGATGTTGCGCTATGCTCGATTGGCTATAACAGGAAGTCCCTGGTCAGGGCTGATGTTGAGATTTATTGGTAAGTGTTATCAGTAATTTCTCGACCCGTTATGAGCCTCACATCGGCATGACTTATCAAGTTATTGGGGTCTGACGTTTACCACCCCAAACTCGATATGCGATATATCAGACGAAGAGACCGGACTGTACGGTAGTGTTACTCACTGGATTCACAGAAGTATGGACAAGCTTGCTTGTTGATCTTCTAATCGTTCAATACCTTGGTAGCCATTACATCCAGCTAGTACTGCTGACGGCTTTTGGGTGACTAATATGATCATTACCTACTACTGGCATATTGACGAACCTTTAGAGTCCTACACAGAGGTTTCCAGGCTCAAGCGAAACGAAGTAGGGCACATATGTGATATGTGCGGGACCGAGATTAATACGTGTATGTGATACCGTATTCTAATATCGCGATATGTGATATCAGTCGGTTATATGAGATATAGCCGGGTTATTGAATCAAGTGTTGATTCGATAAGTTGATAATATTAGTCGGTTATATGCGATATAACCGGATTATTAAATCAAGTGTTGATTTAATAATTTAATATATAATTATATATTTGATATATTAATATATATTAACTAATATTAGCTCACTTAAGAATTTGTTTTCTCTAAATACATTTAAATTTATATATGATATATATTAATGTATTTATTTTGTGTCATGCTTGATGATACATTGGACTTGGGTGTATGAGACTCATACCTAACTAAAGATAATTTGGATGATTAATTATTAAGGGAAAAATCAAAATTAGGTGGAAATTAGCATGGTTTGAGATACTTGTGGAAGCATGTAGAAAGTTTGACTTAGTCCACCAATATTGTTTTACTCTAGATATTTATTAACCTAACCATTATTTTTAACTATGGTTAAGTCTCTACATGAGATTATATGAGATATTTTCTCATCCACGGTTCATAACTTGATCGCTTGAGTTTCTTCTTCATCTCCTTCTTTACTTTCGAGCTTTCTAATGAGGTGAAAAAGAAAAGGAGAAAAATAATTCTAAAGTGAGCAAAATTCCTACTTCATCAATCTATACCAATCTAGTCATTTAGTATAGGTAGTTTACTTCACTAATTGCATAGTTAGTGAAGAGATAGCTTGAATTAGAAATTTTTCGACGTAGATCATCTTCGGCCTTGAAGATCCTTGAGCAATCTCGTTCCTTTCGCTTAGTGGAGCCTAAGGAGAGTCTGGGACACCACTATTTGGAGTAAAGGGACTTCTACACGGAGTTTTAGAAGTGAAGGACCGGTCTACAAAGGTTGTATTTCTATTTCACCTAGTGTAAAGTTGTTTACATGCTTTAAAAACCCTAATCCTCTACTTAGATCCTTGGTTCGGGCTCACTCGGCATCCTAGATTTTTTGAAATAGCATACTTAACACGTGCTGAAACTTAGCGATGGTGCTAAGCAAACCCAGCAGATGCTGCAGAAGGTCGCAAGAGAAAAGAATCCTGCGGATATGTTCACCAAGGTCGTTGACAGAGACAAACTAGATCTTTATTGCAGGTTGGTAAATCTCTTCATGAAAATTTGATAAGGAGGAAGCAGATAGCGGAATCGTGTGAGATCTACTAGTGTTGGGAATTAAACGAAAGAATTCTCGAAGTGGAAGAATGTCGAGATTTGTGATGAATTTGCATCATGTTGGAGTTTGTTTAAAGTTAATGCAGATTAAAACAAAGGGTGGAACCTATGAAGTTATTGAAGAGTGACAGCATAAGGCCTTATATCTAGCATATGGGTGGTTGTTGATTAATAAAGAATGACAACACACATTGCCTTAAATCCAATACATAGGCTGCTAAGATTCGATGGATTAATCAACGAAGACTTTAAGAACAAAGTCTTAAGCCAATTAATGCGCAGCATGTAGACAGGCAAAAATTAATTCATCCAACAATAAAAAAAGCTTTATTAAAGCCTGAGGCAGAGACTTGTTTTAGGCAGAGGTTTGCTGCTTATTTTTGCAGATACGGAGAGAGGGTTATTTAATTCCTTGATGTCTGTGGCATGAATTTGTATCGAGAGGCTAAGATATTTGTACAGAGAGATTTGAGAGAAATTTTCTAGGGTTGCTCTTGGTGTAAATCTTGATTAAAAGGATCTAGTAAACGCTTGCAGATTCTGCTCTGCCGGGGATTAACCACACGGTAGATGAATCTCGTTAACAAATCTCTCTCTTATTTGTGCTTAATTATTTTTCTCATTCTCACACTTTAATTTATTTGTATCTTTCGTTATCTAATTACGTGATTGTTTATCGCGAGCACCGTTCCGTATATCAACCGATCTCCCAACATGGCCAAGGCTTCTGGACAAACATATCACGTAACTTTCATACGGTCTGAAATGAAAGTTATACTTCTAATTTGGTGAACACAGGGAATATAATGATAGATGCAAGAAAAAAACCATTCCCAACCAAATTCAATTTCACTTTCCACGACTGCAAATGCCAAAGGATAAAGCCCGCCATCCTCATTGATCCCAATAGCAACTAATAAACAACCCTTGTATTTTCCATACAAGTGTGTGCCATCTATACTAAGAATCAGTCGACAATGTCAAAACCCTTAATTGATGCACCAAAAGCCTAGAAAACACGCTGAAAACATACAATTCCTTCAACAACAGGATCGATGATGATATGATAAATAGTACCAGAATTGCTTATTTTGACACCCTCAAGATATGAAGGAAGTGTTTCATAAGATTTTTCCCAATCTCCGAAAATTCTATACAATGCCTTTGTTCTCGCACTCCACGCCTTGATACACGATATATTAACGAAGAATTCAGTATATATTTGAGCTTGTATCTCAGAGGGTGTCAAGTCTAGCATTAGTTCTTACCATAGGCATGATGACGTTGCACACAAAGTTGGACGTAGCTTGTTTATGGTCAAATTGCAACGTTTGATTACTACTATGTTGACCCTCATATTTTTTAATTTGAAAGTATCCAGCAGTACGTTTTGAAATGGATGCATGAAGTCTGTAAGGACATTTTTCACCAACATTCTGACCGTCGTTCAACTCACATACAACAGTGTATGTGGTTCTGTTTGTTTTTTAGACGGCTTGGGTTGAAACCCCCTCTTTATTAACCAACATCATTTTGTCTAGCTACGATGTTATGATGACTCATATCGAGATTTTCAACAACCATCTCATCTACCGACAAACTCATCAGGAGGGGATTCTTTAAATTCAACATAAGTATTATAAGCACATGCATTGTCAACCCATTCAACACCTTCCGCCTCATTAGATGCATTAATTAGATGCATGGTGCATGCTATCAAAGTTTGGATTATTATCATTTTCGTAATCAGATACACACAAAAATTCATTTTCATGTTGAATTTGGGTTCTACAAAACTCTAACTGTGTCGGTTGATGAGCATGAGTCGAAAAACAGTCGATTCATCATCTGAATTAAGCATTTGTGAAAATTTCCTTGAGTATGAGGCAATTGACCGCTTATCTCTTTAGTCTCCACATGTAACTCTAACGAACGTGTTTAGGGATACAAACCAAACATTGCACTAGTACTCTCATCATCGCATATTTGGATAGCAGTGTAGTCATGGGCCATTGGCCACTTGCATGTTAAAAATATCCGATTCACGTGTGGATTAACATTCGTTATTTGATAGATCTTCTGCACTGACTCTGTGTAAGTACTGGTTTTTCTAATTTCCGTGGGTTTAACCACTCCACCTAAATACTTAGGCCTACACTCCTTTTCAAAGGTTATTTCATCAGTAAACCAACAAAGTATAAGAATATTCCCATTTGCCATTACACCTAAAAAAATGAAATTTGAAATCAAATCAAACAGAATGCATTTATCATGAAATATTTTTTAGAAAGGAATTAAAATATAAGTTGCCTTGATTGCGGATCCAAATAAATCCAACCCCACCGAATTTCCAACAACGGTGAATTGCTGGGAAAATGTCGCATAATATAACTTGGTCTTAATTTAAAAAGTATCCGTCAATTGTGAAAGTTCTATTTTTTATCAGAAAGCAAATATTTATTTGACATTCGATTAGGGAAAAAGTTGATAGTAGCAAAAGGATAAACATTCACTCGGAAATTTCAACAAAATAGTTTAGAAGGTCTGTCGCAGATACAGTTCTCAAGGTTTGAGGTAATAATTTGTCAAATTGAATTAAAGAATACAAAAAATGTTGTTTAGGTTTTTAAAATTCAAAGTATACAAGTAATGCAAGATATGTTGTTTAGGTTTTTCAAATGCAAAGTAAACAATTAACAAAAGGGGAGGAGGCACCTGCTTCAAGTTGACAAAGAAGGAAGAGGAGGCCGGAGATGATCGATTGAAGAGAGGATAAGAGGGGAGGAAGAGACGTGGGGGGTTGATCTAGGAGAGGTCGATTTGAGGAGAGGGAAGGATTTGAGAAGAGCAAATAAAACCCTAATTCTGAAACAATGAATGCAAATTTACAGCGCATCCACCGATTAAATAAAAAACCGGGGTTGGAAAACCAGGTTTTAGATGAAAACACTCCAACAACAATTCTCTGTCTGAGTCTCTGTTTTAAAAAAAAAATCGAGCTAAAGATAACCGGGGTTGGTGACCGCGGTTTTTAATTAACGTTAACAAAAATATTAATCTCGTGCGTTTAGCGCCAGATTATGACGTGTCATGGGCCCAGATCGGTTTTCATAATTAATGAATGGTCAGGTCGGTTTCACTGATTAAATATTTAATTAAAAAAATTATCTAGCGGGGAGAGTTTTATAAGAAGAAATTAAGAGAAAAGAAGTGGATAATGGATATGAAATTTGATTTGACTTTCTTCAGGGTTTCAGTTGATTTCTTGTTAAGGAAAATGTCACTTCACCAAATTGATTTGAAAATTTGGGACCACCACCTTTTGCTCTGTAACAGTAGCAAGTATGCTCGGTAATAGTAGCTAGTATGTTGCACGTGCGATGTACGTGTGGATTAAAACATAATCTTAATTGATTAAATGCATAGTTAAATATGATAGCATATTGTGGGGGGTACATAGTCTGATGGTGGGCAATAGGAGTTTGTGTGGGGAGACCCGGGATCGAACCGTGATCTTCCATTTAGTGCTTCAAGAGGGGCACACGGGACCGGTTGGCTTGTGTTCAAAAAATAAAAATATAATAGCATATTTTCATATTCTAAATTTAATGATCATATTCATTTTTTTTTAAATAGTTGTATCCCTGGAATACTACTTCATAAAGATACTAAAAAAATTACCAAGGATAGATTTTTTTTAAAAAGGAAACTATGTTATTGGCATTCACTAACTTGAATTTGACATTAAAAACTTGATAAAATAAATTATCAATAATTAGCAAGTAGCTCGCTCTACTCTTCACTTTGTATTCTTCTCTTCTATCTCCATATTATTTCCAACTTTGTTTCCTCTTCTTGTTTTTCTCATGAATTTTTTTAGCGTGCTCTCCTCTTCTTTTTATGCTCTTCTCCTCTATCTCCATGTTATTTCCAACCTTGTTTTCCTCTCCTTTCGCATTCTTCTCATATAACAGTTGGAGTTGGAGGAAGAGGAAGAGGAAGAGAAAGAGGAGAGAGATGGAGTTGGTTATAATTTTTAAGGAAGAGATGGGATCAGTCGTGGTTATTGAACTTAATTGGATTTTTGTGAGTATTTTAATTGATTTATTTTGAAGAATGACGAAACTATCAATCCAATTTTTACAAAGTAGAGATAATAATTTCATTTTTGATGACTGATTGCATTCATTTTCACATACACTAAAGACCATGAAATCAGAATATGGCAATACATATAACATTTCATTCCTATATTATATTTTCAAATGGAAGCATGACAGCAAAATTATGATCATTTGTACAATCAAATATGTTTTCTCCAATATTCTTTTCATATATGTATCTCTAACCAATTTTCACCTAGCAATTTCCACACCCTATAACTATTAGTATCCGGGTTCACATCTTGATAAAACCATAGTCACATAATTTGCGAATTATTCGGCAAATATTTCACGAATTTTTGATCGGCCGAGGATTTAATCGCCGTTGCCGAACGCATCGAATAATTCGTGAATTTTTGTCGAATAATTCGTGAATTATTCACGAATTGCGAATAATTCAAAAAAATAGCGAATAATTCACAAAATCAAAACCCAGTGTATCATATATTAATTTCTTGCTCGAAATCCTTTCGGAACATTTGCCAAATCTTTCCTGAATACCTGCCGATTTTTTCCGAATAGTTCTCGGAATCTAACCAACTTCCGAATTTTACCCTAATCACGAATTTGTTAGCGTAACAACCATAATGGATACGAACATGGTATATCCGGGTCGGATCTTGTTGGGCCAAAAGTTTGCGACCCAAAACGACCCATAAAAATTCCGACATCAGATCCCATCCCTAAACCCTTGCTCATGCTTCTTCCCCAAGTCTACAAAACCCTAAAAAAAGGCCCTTTTCATTTTCTAGGGTTTTATTAGTTTAAAATCCCACCCTTTTTACTTCGTAAGCTCAAATCGTCGATCGATCGAGATGAACTTGAAGAACGTCAAAGTCCCAGGCTCAGGCCCAGCCTCGACGCTCGTCAGGGTCGCGCTCATCGGTGGCTCCGCCGTCTACGCCGCCTTCAACAGCTTCTACAATGTCGACGGTGGTCATCGAGCCATCGTCTTCAATCGAATCGAAGGCGTCAAAGATAAGGTCTTGGGTCTCCAAATCACTCCAAAAGTTTTTTCCCCTTTCATTTTTTGTTATTTAACGCTGATTGGATTAATTTTCATTTTTTTGGTTTAGGTTTATCCTGAAGGCACGCATTTTATGATTCCTTGGTTTGAGAGGCCGATAATTTACGATGTTCGAGCTCGCCCGCATCTCGTTGAGAGCACTTCTGGGAGTCGTGATCTACAAATGGTATTGGGTTTTCTTTTCTTTCTTTCTTTTTGTAGGATTTTGTTTGACCGCTTGTTCCTTTTTGTGATTATTATTGTGACTTATGAACGCATCTTTAGTTTGATTAATTTAAGTGTTACGAAATTCACATTCTAATGTGGTTGCGGCTTGTGAGGTTTTTGTGGGTTATTTTCTTGTTAATTGTCAGACACTCGAAAATCATATCATCAATGATGTTAAATAGATTTGTGCGATTTCTTTCTGAAATTATATACAGTCATGAGGGTGCTGTGAGGACATAACTGAGATCCACCAACTAATATCATTTCTTTCTGAAATCATATCATTCTAGGCTTATTAAAATAACATCTGCTTCAATATCTTCGTGATAAATAATGAATAAAGGGGTTTCACAACAATAAATCTTGTGATTAAACATTTGAGGTAAAGTGGAGCTTATTCCTCTCATTGTTGAGAATGTGGTTAACATAGTCCCACATCGGGAAAATTGTGAGATGCATGTGTATAAGATATAAGATGGGATAAACCTTCATAAGTCTTGAGTCTTTTGGATGGAGTCTCACCGTGTTAAAAGTCCGTGTGGGCACATGTGTTGTGGACCCAAACCGAGTTTTTACATGGTATCAGAGCTCGGTGTTTATTTGTCCACCTTGCACATAAGGGGATGGAGTCCTACTATGTTAAAAACACATGTGTATCCATGTGGGGGCCCAAACCGTGTTTTACACTCATGGTATTGTGCCTTTTCCTTGGGGCGTGCCTAGTGTTTTGTTCTTGTTAGACCAGGTCAAAACTTGGTTCCTCCGGAACCAGCTAAAAATACATGCCCGTCAAATTCTAATGGGTAAAACTTCAAAGAAAGTGGTAGAAATTCAATATATGAGGTTAACATACATGAGGATTAAAGGTTTAAGCTCTCGCACCTGAAGGAAAATTGTGACATGCATATGGGTATAAGATATAAGATGGGATAAACCTCCATAAGGCTTTGAGTTTTTTGGATGGAATCCCACTATGTTAAAAACACATGTGTATCCATGTGGGGGTCCAAACCGAGTTTTACACTCATGGTATTGTGCCTTTTCCTTAGGGCGTGCCTAGTGTTTTGTTCTTGTTAGACCAGGTCAAAACTTGGTTCCTCTCAAACCAGCTGAAAATGGGGGCCCAAACCGTGTTTTACACTCATGGTATTGTGCCTTTTCCTTGGGGCGTGCCTAGTGATTTGTTCTTGTTAGACCATGTCAAAACTTGGTTCCTCTCAAACCAGCTGAAAATACATGCCTGTCAAATTCTAATGGGTAAAACTTCAAAGAAAGTGGTATAAATTCAATATATGAGGTTAACATACATGAGGCTTAAAGGTTTAAGCCTTCGCACGTGAAGGAAAATTATGACATGCATATGGGTATAAGATATAAGATGAGATAAACCTCCATAAGGCTTTGAGTCTTTTGGATGGAGTCCCAATATATTAAAAACGCATGTGTATCCATGTGGGGGCCCAAACCGAGTTTTACACTCATGGTATTGTGCCTAGTGTTTTGTTCCTGTTAGACCAGGTCAAAACTTGGTTCCTCTCAAACCAGCTGAAAATACATGCCCGTCAAATTCTAATGGGTAAAACTTCAAAGAAAGTGATAGAAATTCAATATATTTAAAATCTACTCCAATATTTCATCTTTTTATAGCAAAAGATTGTATTTTATTATATACTATTTTAAAAGTTTTATAGACTTTAAAAAAATTAGTTATGATTGAGAACTCTTGCAGCTTATGCCTCGTAATCTAAAGTTGATGCTTCACATCTTAAGGGGAATTTAAATCTTTGGATCGTGCTTTTCTTATTAAACACGAAGATGTTTCTGATTTTGGAGGAACTTAACTTGAAGAATGCTCTCTTGCACGTTTTGACTGCATGTTGTATCTTGAAGTCATCTCAAGGAGACTAGCAGTGGTCCTGCAATTCTAGTGAGACCAGTAGGAAGATCAGGAGAAGGGAGAAATAGCGTACTAACAAATGGATTGAAGGAAAGAGGATCCATCTTAATCTATTTAGATACCGGTGTTTGCAATGAGTTTGAGAAAGAAAGGAGGGAAACCATCACTAACAATGTGCCACTTGCAGTCGAATGTCATGTTGCCGCCGTCTTAAATAACCCCGTAGAACCCATCTATATATAGAATGCAGTGCGATGATTGAAGGTTTGAAAGGGACCAACAAAGTAACACTCGAATCTAGCAATAGTAAAGACATCCAAATTAAATGAATCGAGTAGGTGATTGAGTGGCGGAACAACTCAAGGGAAAATATATAGAGTCAAACAAGCATTCACTTGTAACCAGAGTCAGCAATACATGATTTGATATCATGCAAAAATGGGAACTAGAAAACAGAACTTAAAATATGGGAACAACAGAAAAAGGAAAATCATGTAGGGATTGAATCATGTTCAAAACAATCTGGTTCCAAGAAAATGGATGCAATATACATACTGCGCGACATATTGAGCAACAACATGCAAATTATAACCATCTCATATGTCTATGCACAATTGCCTCTTGTATTTTCTTTAATATGAATTGATTTCATATCAACTGCAATCTATATACATCTAAAACTAAATGTCAACAACTGACTAATTTCGTATTACAATGTTGTTTTTTCATTAGAAGAAAAAAATTGAAAATTGTAAGCCATGACTGCTCATGAGCAAATTGGACAAGGTCCATTTTGCTTAATGTATGTGTGCCTTGCCTTTCTTTTCAAAGTTTAGGGGTGCCAAGATGTCTTTTGAAAATTGGAGTTTAAATGAAAGTTTTGCTGACAGTGGTTGTGATTGGAAGGTCTCAAAACAGTGCTAGAAGTACTGGCTTACGGGGCCCTTAGAGGTTGCTAAGAGATTCAGGCAATTAGTTAGCCATAGATGTATTTTAGTTAATGGTCGTATAGTGGATATACTAAGCTAATCATTGCAAACCCCGGAATTATAGAAAAAGGGACACTAGCGGGAACATCTGTACTGTTGGTCTGCCAGCATAGGTCTAACAATTCACTAGTTGCAAGGAAAGTGAGTAAAAGCTCTTGTACACATTATACATAGATCACATTATATGTGTGGATAATACAAGCAAAGGCCCCTTGTTGGATAGCATTTCATTCTTAATGTTTATGTGGATAATAAAGGCAAGCATGCTATGATGCATATGTAACTCTACCAGGGCACTCTTGATGATATTAATTCAACCTAATGGATGCAAATCCTTAATATTATGATAAGCAGATGCAAGAGCTCCGAATTTCATAAAGATCCGAAATCGAATAATCGTGATAAACAAAATAGATTAGCTTTAGGCCTGATAATAAGAATTGAAGTCTAAAGACCAATACTTTCAACTTAGTGCTGAAACAATAAGTTTTTCAAGATCACCATTGTGGTATTTTTTAAAAATAAGCTAGCAGAATCTATAACTAGATTCAATTACAAGTGATTAACATTCAACCAAATCAATTACTAAATTGATTTATTACTGATAAGTCAAAATAGTTTTAGTTAGCTGTCGGTCGATATCTTAATCAGGAAGTATCCAGAACACCAAAAGATAGCATTAAGTCACCAAACACCTGAACACCATGGATTCATATTATGCTGGTTATCTAAAGCAGGGATCAAATCTAGTGTCCCTTTAAAGCATACAAATCAATCAGACGAACCAGGTCCGATATTTCTCCTTTTATTAGCATTTTGTCACTGTATACAGTGACTTTTAGTCAACTTTTCTTTTAATTCTGTGTTAACTTCGTTGACGTATGACGATCCTTTGCTTTTCCCTTGTCCTGTTGTGTCCTTTGGAAAATCATCCTGCTTTCTTGCAAGTCATTGCACACTTTTTATTGGCATGTGTATGATGATTCATCTGATTGCCTGATAAATGAAAATATAATAGTTTGTATTCATCTATAGATTCTGAACATGCTTGATACTCCATTCCACAGAAGAACAAGTTATTCCACCATTTACAGTACCTTGATTTATGTTGTCGTTTCCTTTACATTTAATAAGGCTATAATGATAATTGTTTGAACCTTGTATTGTAACAGGTTAAAATTGGGCTTCGGGTTCTTACTCGACCCTTACCGGATCAGCTGCCTACCATCTATCGTACTCTTGGAGAGAACTACAATGAGAGGGTGCTTCCTTCCATTATTCATGAGACTTTGAAGGCTGTGGTAGCGCAATACAATGCCAGTCAGCTAATTACTCAAAGAGAGGTTTGCTCTTACTAAATCATGTCACTTACTCATGTACCCTAAAGTTTAGGTCCTTAAACGTTGGTTCTTATTCATGTACTCTAAATTGGGCTTCAACTTCTGTTCTTTACTTCAAAACACTGGAAATTCATAGGAAGTTTTAGCCCAGTCATCGTCAATTCAACCATGCAAATGCACACATATTTACAGAAGAAAAGGATGTGGAATAATAGGATAGAACCACATGAATACTCTTAGGAGATTTGTTCTATGACTCCTAAATTTTTTTGATAGATTCCACTGCTGCCATTGCTCTTTAAGAAGTTCTCCTTTGTATGCTCTCCTTTTATTCCACTTCAAGAGTGTAAAAAAGCATGGTTTAAAAAGGAACATCGTTAATCCAAATGACTCGCACAAGGGCACATGCTCCTTCCATATATATTGGGGTATCCAACTCTGTTTTGAATTATGTAATTGCTGTTTTGTAGGCTGTGAGTCGAGAGATACGGAAAATATTGACTGAGAGAGCTACTAACTTCAACATTGCACTTGATGATGTATCCATTACAACTCTGAGCTTTGGGAAGGAGTTCACTCATGCAATTGAAGCTAAACAGGTAGCTGCTCAAGAAGCTGAACGGGCAAAGTTTGTTGTAGAAAAAGCTGAACAGGATAAGAAGAGTGCTGTCATCCGTGCTCAGGTAAGCAAATGTTACATGTAGAGTTAAAGGGACAGCATTTGCATAATATTATCTCAAGTAAACAGATTGATGTGGTATGAATATTTCATAAGTTTGGGAATTGGGCTGGGGGTTGAAGAGCACAAGAATTGCATAGCTGCCTGTAGTAACCGGATGTGACTTTCATGCTAAACAGTTGAGAACCATAATAGGCTTCTCGCTCTACCTGAGATTCTATGAATCTAATCCCCACTTTGCATCAGTCCTCAAGTATTGATTCGAGTTTGACCAAATCATGGGAACTCATCTTAACTTAGCTTTTTGGTATTTAATAGGTAGCATTCTTTAGAATAGAAGAATAGGATGATTGCAAACTGTTCTGGGGTGAATTGCTTTTGCTTTCTGAAATACAAGTTCAACTTTCTCTTTATTGCTGACTACAAGGCTTCAGCTCTTTTATATTCTTTTCTTAGGTTTTTCTCATGAACATGCAGCAAAACAAACTGCTAATCCTTTATTTCTCCAGAAATTATGACTTAAAAATAATTTATATTACAGCTACATCAGGTCTTCTTTTATCAAATTAGAGGCGAATGTAGAGGACTACTCTAAGGGAAGGCGAATAAGTAGGATTATCCCCTCCCCCCAAAAAAAAACTCTCTCCCTCTCTCTAGCGCGCGCACCCAACCCTGCACTTCCCCTCCCACATGCCCGCCCCCCCCCCCCCCAGCAAAAAAAAAATCCAAACAAAAAAAAACACATTTTGATATTAGCTATTTTGAACAATGTAAATTCCTCGGAAATGGGACGGATAGTAATCCACCCCTACACTTCCACTCACACATGCCCCCCCCCCCCCAACACCCCCCAACACACACACACAACAAAAAAACTTTTTTGATATTAGCTATTTTGAACAATGCAAATTCCTCAGAAATGGGACGGAGTAATTGGGTTTTCTGCTTGGTTTTATATAATGCCTTGGATTTTACTAAATTTACTGTAGGAAATCTATCCAGGGGATTCGTAGGAACCCCAGTTCACAAAAAAGAAGTGTGATAATGGGTACGAACTAGGTTCTGTGTATTTACATTCGGGAGCGTTAGACTGACTTAGAATGTACGGTTGTGAAAAATAAGGTTTCTCACCAAGTGTCAAAGAAGTGGATCTCTGGTTTCAGGTATGAGTCCTGATCGAAGGGCTGACTTTGGCATAGCCTTGCCATTAATGGCGAGGTTAATCGAGGAATGACTTACGGTGGATACCTAGGAACCCAGAAACGAGGAAGGGTGTATCAAGCAACGCAATATTTTCTTTTCCTATAGGCTTTCCAATTAGGAGAGTTCTTAAGGATGCTTCTTGGTTTTACGTGTTTTAAAATAGATGCTTCTTGGTTGTTTCAAGTGTTTTAGAAGACTGATATAGCCAGATGCCATTACCATTGGCCTCTTATGCCAAGTGAGAACCTAAGCGCCTAGGCGTCTGCTTACAGTTTGGCGTTCAAACTTGCAAAAGTGGCGTCAAGGTTATATTAAATATAAACAATAACATTAGGGTATAACAAGGTTCAAGTGACCAGTATGACTAGGTAAAAGATGATTTAGCTGCTAAGTCATGACGATGATAAATATATAGGTTACGAGAACAAATAAAGTACAATAATGAGTCTCCCACATATCATGTAACTAGTTTAAAGTTTTCTGAAGTGATAGCTTATATCTGGACTTTTTTCTTTTCAATACATGATCGTTTTTTAACCTCCTTGTTTTTATTGTCGTACCTAAATAGGGAGAGGCTAAGAGCGCTCAGCTCATTGGTCAAGCAATAGCAAACAATCCAGCATTTGTCGCTCTTAGACAGATTGAAGCTGCAAGAGAAATTGCTCAGACCATGGCGAACTCATCCAACCGAGTGTTTTTGAACTCCGATGATTTGCTGCTGAACCTTCAGGAGATGAATGTGGGAGGTTCAGATAAACCCAAGAAGTGAATTTAAACGAAGATCTGTTTCCTTCTTTTTGTTGAAGTTGCCATGGTGTTGAATGAAACTTTGTGTGGAAAGTGATAATTCTCATTGGGATACTTCTATTGCTCTCATTTGATAGGATAGGAAATGAGGGACTGTGTTATAACATGAGGATAAATTTTCACTCTGTTATCTGTTATTTGAGTGTTTATGATACTTGTTACAGCCGATCAGCTGGACTTCAATTCAGCGGTTTTTTACTTGTTACAATGCCGTTATGCTGGCAAGGGTTTTATGTTGAAGTTATTACTGCGTTTATGTTTTTCCATGCTGAAGTCAATTTTCTGTTTACTTTTGTTTGTCAATTGTCGAAAGATTTCAAGATACTATTTAGTTTAGTTATTATTATTATTATAAACCCCAGCAAAATTTGGTAGCTAGGGATATGATGAAACCAACAATATTTGCAGTGATGGCATTGACAAGTTTTGGGGTTCTCCTTTTAAATCTATCTTTGGTTTCTTAGAATGTTTGGTGCACATGGTTATTACCAAACGGATGCAGACACAGCTTATATCTATGTTACATAATATGAGATTGATATTTATTTTTGCATATAACTTTTGCTTATATTAATGCTACATAACATGAGATTAGTATTTATTTTGCATCTTAGCAGCTATAAGAATATTTGATGACTGACATCCAAGAGATGATATTACTAGCTGAAAATGATTTACAAATATAAAGGAAAAGAATATTTTTACTCTTTTTGAGAAAATCTAGATGAAGTTAGCAAGCTCTTTGCACAAGAAAGCAAAAATGAAAGGAGGATTAACAAACTCGATGAAGTTGGACCTATCTTTGACTTAAGCATTTTTTTAAAAACGGCAATGACAAAATATTTGTTATACCACCTTCATATATTACACATAGATAGTTAAATGCTCACAGAAATTTAGATATTTATCTTTGAAAACGGTGAAACCTTGAGTATTATGTGTAACCATAGTCACAAATTCATGATTCGGCAATAATTCGGCAAGGTCGAAAATTCGGATTATTCGGAAAAAATCGGCAGGTATTCGGGAAAGATTCGGTAAGTGTTCGGGAAGGATTTCGAGCAAAAAATTAATATATAAGACGCTAGATTTTGATTTCGTGAATTTTTTGCTGTTTTTTGAATAATTTTTTTTTTTGAATAATTCGCGAATTATTCGCCGGTTCGGTGACGGCGAATAATTCGCAGATTTAATCGGCGGTGACATAATTCGCGAATTATTCACGAATTCGCCGAATAATTCGCGAATTATGTGACTATGTGTGTAACTTGAATTTATGCACGTGCGTTGCACGTGTTAGTTTAAAACAATTTAAGAAGGGGAAGAGGGAAAAAGAGACGTGGAGGGTTCTAGAGTTTTATTTATTTATTTTTATAAAAAAGAGGATTGATGATGTGGAGTATTCTAGATAAACAATTAATTGTTTTATGCAAGGTGAGAGAGAGGTGATGTGGAGGCTTAAGAGGTGAGATAGATAATGTGGAGGGTTTGAGTGGTGAGTATTTTTCTCATTTTTTCTTGAAAAAAGGAGAAAGGTGAACCTCTGAAACGAAGGGTATTATATATAGAAATTTAGCCCAAAAAAAGAAAATATAAAAAATTTGCTTTCATTGAGAGTTGAACTCAAGACCTCCCGCTTACTAAACGGGTGCTCTAACCAACTGAGCTATGAAAGCATTCATTCATTAACTTTTTATAGTAAAGTATTGATCGAGTGTTGTACCTTAATTGATTAAGAACTAAACGGTCAAAATCCCTGTAGTTTTCCCTCCTGACAAAATAACCTGGCCTCCAAATGGTTGTCAAAAACTTCCTGAAAATTTTTCATGCAGTATCTATATAGACTGTATGGTTGCATGCTATATTTAATAGGTCATATAAATCGCAGGCAATTACATAGATATCACATAATAACTAGATATAGTAACAACTATACAAATACCGTAGGCAAGAGGTTTTTTGACAACTAGAAACTTTTTCAGAGGATTTGATAAGCTCTTCGGGGCCATGAGGCTAGGGTTTTTTTTATGAGGGGGAAAATCTGCTTGGGCTTTAGACAATTTACCCTTGATTATATTAAAGCATACCTTTTTTTCCCCTTTTACATTTCCTTGAGTTCATCATTGTCCCTGGTCCGCACGCCTCTGGAAATGGACGGTAAAGATTTTATCATCAACAGTTGACATCAGTCAATAAGTTTAAGAGAACCAATAGGAACCCAAAACACGAGAAATTATTCCTTATGCCGGGTGTAATGCATTCGGTTAGGAGGAGAGAGGGGAGAATTTCAGACAGCAGCGTGTGGGCCCCATATTTATATTTATTCTCTCTCTTGTCCGGATGTATACGGTCTGTTTAGGGAATAATTTTTCCATTTCTGTCGAGAAATGTTTTATGGCATACACCTATGGTTCACCCCCATTGGAAATGAGGATTGATCAATTGTTCTCTTTTTGTAATTTAATTTCAAGGTTAGGCCCTTCAGACCCATCCTCGGCCCCTCAACCCTCGTATCTATGTAATCTATATAAAACCAGAGAATATTTCTCAGAATATTCTCTTAACTAGGTTAGACTTTAACCGAAAAAATGTTGTCTTGTCAATATTTAATTAAACAATTATCATTACCTTTATTTTCTTCTTGGGAACTATACCCGGAAACAAAACCAAAATGGTAGGTTTCAAATCTTTATATCGGAAAAATTCTCCAGCCGTCCAGATCTAACGACCAGAGGGAATTCTTACTTTAATCCAAATATACTTGTGCCGCTACTTCTCATATTAGGCTAGCTAGTAAGTAGTGTCGACAAACTTGGCAAGGCTTTTGAGCTAGCAGCTTATGAGTCAGAAGACTTTTCTTTCTCCTCCTTTTGAGCCTGGCTTCTGTTGGATGCTAGTGTCCTTTTCCGTAAACCGGAGTTTCTTTTACTCTCTCACTAAGTGGAAATACATGCATCTGGATCATTGAAAACTTTTTTATTGCCTCTCTATTTAATATTTATCAATTTTTTGTCTCGTAGGGCTAAGCTTATATGAAAAATTCTTGTCAATCTCCTTCTTTCAAATCTCTTTCTTATTTTCACCACTTGGTTTTACTGGCAAAATATTGAAAAATTTCATGATCCTTAAATGAAATAATGAAAACCGGAAGAAGAAGAAAACAGAAATTTTTAAGAGTTAAAATTTTGCGGCTTATCGTTTGGTATATATATAAAAAAAAAGAACCAACCAAAACGAAAAAGTATAACATTTTTTCAAAAAAATCGCTATTTTTATGTAGTATATTTTACAAAGGCAAAGTTCACTAAACCCCCAATTCGTTTGGCCGTATCTTAAAAGACCCTCAAAAAGTTTGATTGGCGCGGAAAACCCTTAAAGATAACGGCGACTGGCTAACAGTGTCACATAAGCATTAAAATGATTATTTTGTCATTTTAAATAAATATAATTAATTAAATTATTGATTAATAATATTAATTCAATATTAAATTATTAATTAAAATCTAAACAGAATGGGTTTTGGAGGAGGGTGTCGAAGGAAGGAAGCGAGGGCAGGAGGGCGAGTAGGAGGCGGCGAGGGCAGGATTGTGGTCGGAGGAGGTGGATGAGGAGGAGGAAGTGATGGGTCGAGATTGGGAGGTAGAAGAAGAAGAAGAAGAAAGAAGGCGAAGATGATGATGATGGAGGCGGCGGCGGCGGGGGCGGAGGAGGAGGAGAGGGGAGGTCATGGAAGAAGAAGAAGATGATGATGATGATGATGGAGGTGGTGACGGCTGTGGGCGGCGGGGGAGAAGAGGGGAGGTGGTGGGAGGGAGGAGGAAGTGGGTTAGGGTTAGGCTTTGGGTTAGAGGATGGGGGAGGGAGATGTCGCAGAGATGGGGAGGAGAGAGGGAGGAGGCGCCGGTGCCGGAAGTAGTGGAGACCGAGGTGGCGGGCCGGCGGCGGCCAAGAATTTAGGGCATTTCATAAATTGTTAAGGGTTAGATGGGAAGGGGGAAAATAAGGGTAATTTAGGAAATTTTGTATTTTTTGCGGACGTGGCAGTTGGAGGACGTGGCGGTGATGTGGTATTAACAGTGATGACATGTCAACGTTATTTTTGGAGGTTTTCTGTGTCAATTAAACTTTTTTGGGGGTTTTTTGGATACAACCAAACGAATTGGGATTTAGTGCACTTTAGTCTTTGTTAAATATTAAAATTTGGAAGTAAACTGAAAATTTGAAAATTTCTTGATTTCCTTGTAGAACAACACATTGAAAAAATATTTTAAAAATAAAATTTCTGAAAATTTTACAATTTTCGTATGCAATGACATGTAAAATATAGAATAACGAAATAAAACAAAAAATAGTATTACTTATGAAAATTTCATGATCTTGTGTGATGCAACACACAAAAAATGTTGGAAATGGAAGAAAAAAATTCCTTGAGATTCTTAAAGGTTTTGCAAGTAAAATATTAAAAAAAAAAAAATAGAAAATTTTAAGATTTTTGAAAATTTCGCTATCATCATGTGCAATATTGAAAATTCAAATAAAACGGAAATCTTTAAGATTGTTAAAATTCTATGATTTTTTCTGTGTTTACAGGACTTTCCAGTCACTCGGGGTCTTCACTCAATCATCCCGGATTTCTTTATTCTGTTAGATTTTTAGTAGTATTCTACGGCATTTTATTATTTTACTTCACATAACTTTTGGTTTTCTTGATACCCATGAGTTCTTTAAAAGTATGAACAGGTAAAATATTGGAAAACCGAAAAACAAGAAATTATCAAATTCCATGATTTTCGTATGCTATATAGCATGCAGAATAATGAAAAAGAAAAAACATAATTTTTTGAGATTTTTGCAATTTTCTTGTATTATATCTTCAAGAATATTGAAAAAGTGTTGTGAAAAAGGATGTTTTTGAGATTTCTGAATATTTTATAATTTTTCGTTTGTTATATTACGCAAAATGTTGAAAAACCGGAAAAAAACTGAAAATTTCAGAATTTTTGAAAATATTGCAATTTTCATGTATTTGTGACCAACAAAATAATTTTAGAAATATAAAAAATGAAAAATGTTTGACATTTTTAAAATTTTCAAGTTTTTGTAAAGCTATAATGGTACAAAAAATCACAAAACCTAATAAAAGATAAAAAAAAAATTAGATTTTTTAAAATTCAGTAATTTTCGTTGTCCAGAAGCAAATAAATCGAAAAAGGGAAGAAAACATAAAATTTGATATTTTTGGGAAAGTTCGGGATCTTTGTATGTTTATCGAAGCAAATATTGAAAAACCAAATAAAACAAAAAAATATTAAGATATTTGAAAATTTATTCATTTTCATGTGCAAAATATTGAAAATCTGAAGAAACAGAAAATTTTGATAATTTTAAATTATTCGCGTATGTTGCATGCAAAATATTGAAATTTTGAAGCAAAACATAAAATTTTGGTGTTTTCTATAAGCATCAAAATGTTGGAAAAAATTGAACAGCATAGAAAATTTTGAGTTTTGTGAAAAAAATTGTATTTTTCATTTGCAAAATATCGAGAAATTGAAGGAAACCGAAAAGTTTTGAGATTTTTGAAAATTTCACGATTTTTGTGTGTTATATCAAGCAAAATATTGAAAACCGAATAAAACAAAAAAAAATTAGATTTTTGAAAAATATGTAATTTTTGTGTTGTAGCGTGCATAATATTGTAAACTTGAAGAAAACAAAAACAAATCATTTTGGAATTTTTATAATTTTAGTGATTGTAATTTGAGCATTCAAAATATAAAGAACCCAATAAAACATAGAATTTCAAGTAAATATTTTATTTTGAGACTTTTGAAATTTTTGTAAACTTCACTATGATTATGAATCGCTATAGATCCAAATGTTTATCAGCCTTAGCACATAAAATGATTAGTCTTATCCGCATTCTAGAGGAAGCCCCTTCCCCTACGGCTACCCGATTTTGCTCATTGCATAAGAGAGGTCCCTTGTGTGCTTCACCATCCGTTGAGGGATACATTGACCGTTGAGACTAAAATGAGAAAAATAATAGCTTTAAAAGTAGTTGTTGATTTGGTTTTCTCTCAATCCCAACCGTCCATAAACAAGCATTTTCATGCAGGCATTTTTGCTTAACAGGAGTTCTACAGTTGCTCGGTACAAATAAATAATAGGGAACTCATAGAGGGGGAAAACACAGCAGACTGATTTGGCTTTTATTAGCTAATAGTTTTCCATATTGAATTCCATCATCATTCTTGATAATAAAACTCAAACGGTTCAAAACAAACAGGAGGCAAGCAAACACCTGTCTAAGCAAAAACATGTTAACCAAGAAGACCCCCGCTTTCAAAAGCTACTGCCTGTTTTCAAAACTTCAATAAGAGAATGATAAAACAAAGATAAGATATCTGGCATTCGTGCCTACACCTTGAGCCTTCCGTAGAACTTGGCCTTCTCCTCTGTAGTCTGGAATCGACCGTGTCCGAACTTGGAAGATGTGTCAATGAATTTGAGCTTGATCTCCTCCATTGCCAACCGCGAGGTTTGCTTCAGCAGCGACTGCCTCAAGGTGACGACTCTCTTCTTGGGGCCCACACAACAGCCCTTAATCAATACGTAGTCATCTTTCACCACTCCATAGTGTGGGAAGCCCCCCATCGGCGTTATATCCTTCTCAGTCCTGCACATAAAACATCATATCCAGTCACCCTTATAATCGATCATCTAAAATATTATGACAAAACAAGATATCCCATCTCGCTCCGGGGACACTAAACCTTGCTAGGGCTTGACATGCAGTAAAGCCATAAAGGTGAAAGACCATGTTGGGGAATTTAATGCAATCTTAAATGCTATGGACAAGATAAGATTTAGTTTTTTTTTTCTATCAGAGATGCCAAATGCAGGCAAGTTCCCCTACAATTTCTAATTATAAATCCATCAGGTGTCTTGTACATGCTGTATAAATATATACAATAGCCAAGGGAATTGTTCGGTTGTCGGTAGAAAAATGAGTTGCATGCAATATTTGTTGGAAAAGACCTATATTTCCCATGTATGGTCAGCATCATGATTAATGAAAAATTAAAATAGAGAGCCAAATGTATCAACAAATCGTTCCACAAAATGCAAATGCATCAAACGTAGAAAGCAACAGAAGTCATGCATGTTATTTTTGCAAGAAACCAAACAACCACTAAATTATGTTAGTTAACACAATGACACCCATATCACTGAACAAAAAGTTGGAAGAATATATATAAGATGTTAAACATGGCTCACCTGTCATATTCAGTAACAGCGGCATGGGACTCATCACCAGCCTTACCCAACTTGTAAATCTTCTTATTCATCTCAGTGCGGTGGTGGTACCCATTCTGCCCAGCCCTTGCAACAGTGAATGAAACCCTAGCTGGATGCCATGCTCCTATACATGCCACCTTCCTGAGGCCCCTATGGGTTTTGCGAGGAAGTCGAGTTACACCCCAACGTGTAACCACACCTTCATAGCCCTTCCCCTTTGTCACCCCTATGATGTCAATCATCTCATCTTTCTGAAAGATTGCATCCACAGGGATTTGCTTCTCGAAAAAGCTGTAGGCATAATCAACCTTTGCAGCAACATTTCCTCCGTTGATCTGTATTTCCATCAAGTGTGCCTTCTTCTGTTTAAGCCCTTTCATCTTTCTAATCTGCAAATTGTTGATACCAAATTGAAGATACAAGATTTTGATTTCATCTCATTCATCTCCTATTGAATGAGGACATCACTTCCGAATTTTCTAATGTAACAGAGCACATCACATCCAAATTTTCTAAAGTAACAGAGCTCTATAATAGACATTTGAGGACAAGGAATTACAAATAGTGACCGGAAAATGTGATTTGTAATAATGGATGAAATGGACTATTTGCATGCCTAAACTTTTGTACATCAGAAAACTATTCAGAAATGGTAATAAATTAGGTTGATAAAAATTTACCTGGGTGTGTGCCAACACGCGAACAACAGTTGCATACTTTTTCATTTTCTCCAACTGTGCCTGGATGTCCTTTTTCCCATCTTCAGTTTCATACTTCTTTGAATACTTGGTAAATGCTTTCTTCTTGGACCTATACCAGTTCTTGTAAAATCTCCTCCTCACTTCCTCACTGAGGTGCTGGGCCCAAACTGTGTTCAGAGAGCGAAGGCCACGAGGAGTCTTCACATAACCAACAACACCAACAACAATCATTGGAGGTGTTTCAATGACCGTTACGGCCTCGCAGGTCTCCTTCTTATGAAGCTCTGCATGGATAGGATTAAATTGTAAATGAAAGAGCAAACCATAAGAAAAAGAGGCCAGATAACAATTGGCACAGTTAGACAAGGTTGGAACAGCAGGTATTAAGACACATCATACAAAAAAAATCGATGAGAAGATATGTTTTACTTGGTGGAGTAGTCAGGTTGGGGATTTTCAAGGCCCTTGTAGATATAAATATGCATGAAAAACTAGAGTTTTTGGTCATTAAAATTGATCATCAATCATTCCTTACTCCAACAAAAAAACGTCCCAAGTTATCATTCAGAAGATATGCCGTACGAAGAGCATTTCAGAAAGACGAGGCTTCAATGCAGATTAAAACTCAACAGGTTGCAGTAGTAGTTTAAAATGTTTGTGTGTGTGCGTGTGTGTGTGAGAGAGAGAGTCCAACTTACTCGATCCAGGTTTCTCCACTTCCCTGACTATATGTGTCATCCCTGCTTTGTATCCCAGGAAAGCAGTTAGTCTAGGGTTCTTGCTTGGATCATCCTTGGGAAAGGATTTCACTGCAAAACAATCATCGGCATAAAAATTATCAGTAATTAAGAGGAAAATGATAATATTGTTAGTAAAATGATAATATTAAAAGAACTCATCAAAATTCCATCCCCCCCTCAACCCCCCCAATATATATATATATATATATATATATATATATATATATATATATATATATATATATATATATCCTTGAATCACCATCTTAGTCTTCTACCATCAAAATGAGGCCAGCAAAGAATAACTTGTTCACGCAAGAACAGACCTTGCAATTGAGTTTCTATACCTCTTGTCAAAGTTGACAACAAAGTTTTCTCGAGGAAAAATTATATATTATTTGTTCATAATTCAGATTTTTCATGTGAAGATGTAATGTATTAATATTTATTCACTAACCTTTTGAGGGAAATAATGTAAATGGACAAGCGTTAGTTAAGTTTGGCCACATTTGAAAGTAATGTTGCTTGAAAAGAATCACAAGACAACATAGCAGACATATAAAGAGTAGTAGCTACTGGATACTATGTTTGATGGAGAACGCATACCATATGTGACAGCATTTGTGAGAAGTCGGACGCAATAGCAACACAACTACTGTTTGAAACCTTATTTCAAACACCTTACATCATACATCAGCTCTAACATTAACTAAATGAAATAATTTCCTGATCGGAGAACCATACCCAGAACATGTTGAGAAAAAAATGTGCATAAGAAGGGTTAGTTGTGAGCCACAAGGGGAATTATTCATGAGTAAACTAAGAAAATTATTGCAATCTTCACTGGTAGCCCCCTCCCCCCCCCCCCGACAGTTATACAGTGGTAAAATACATAGAGCTCAATTCTTCAGGAACTACACATATAGTGCAAAGTTCTCTGAAACAAAATTAAAAACTCAGGTGACAAATCTATAAATAGTTTTCGTGTATATTCCTGCTTTAGCCAAAAATAAAGTGTACCAAGACCCCAAGGAGGCTTAAATGATTACATCTATAACAAGTATTACAAGAGATGACGACGCAATAACAACCGAATAGAGCCATTGAGAAATTATAATCAATGTTGTTAAAAACCGATTCGAAGTTTGGTTGGCCAGCGAATAAAGAATATCCGGTTTATTCCGTGAATATTCAGTTTATTCAAATTATACGGCTATCAATATTTTCATATAATTATTAGATATGAAAAATTCAAAAAATATAAAAATATAGAAAACTAATATACTTGTGGCCTAATGGTATGGCGTCCGAACTTAATTGGAAGACTGTGGATTTGAGTCTGGGTTAAGAACGATAAGCGTAGAATGAAGAGTGAGTGTTCGTAAAATAATAAGTGTGAATCCCACTTGTTTTTAATTAAGTTGTGAAACCCACACTTGATTTTTTAATTGTGGCTTTTTTTTGTTTTGGGCCTAATAGGCCAACTCGGTCGAATATTCGAGTTATTCATCTAAATATACGAATTTTGTAGCGAATATTTGGTTTGACCGCATATTTAACCAAATATTGTAGTGTTTGTTCGTTTTATCACCGAATCCGAATATTCCATTTTTTTCAACAGTCACTATAATTACAAAACATACGTTGGTTATAAACAGCATGCAGTTAAGGTAAGTCCCTTGCATATTTGCCAATTCATATTATAAAATGTTCTTTGTCATGTGTTCTTACAAAACTGACATGGGACCGTATTCAGTAATATTATTATAGGATATAAAACGCCATACAAAGTTAAGCATACCTCCCACCAATAGGCAATAGCTAAATCCTTCAATATGTTTGCTTAATTCTCAGCATTTCATACAATTTTTTTTATCACTATTGACAATTGTAAATTGCTTGCCATTAATTTAGCTTAATGTAATATAAATCCAACTGCACAAATTAATGCCATTTTAATTTCAGATGCACCAAAAACTCCTGGAACTCACTCTAGGAACATGAAATTAAATGTTATAAGCTTTGTTGCATTTGTAAAATTTATGTTTCATGCAAACAAGACATCACAGGATCGTTAAAAATTTTATGACTCGCATATATGTCTAATTCTTCACCTTTTCACCCTCCCACAAGCCCTGTGGAATTAGGTGTCCGTTTTCTCGTTCATATTGTCTTGAATACACACAAGAATTATATTTTTTACACAGTTCCAATTCAACTAAGTTAAACCAGTCAAACTTAGATAAGACGATTTACACAAGAAAACGATTAAATACTATATTAAACACAATTATAATAGAAGTGCACAGAAGTATAGCTATATATTAACAGCGACAAACGATGCAAACATATATCTTTCTAAAGTAGAAAAGTAACCTTTTCCTCTATGGCGGGAGGCTCTTTTCCTTGGAAGGAACCCGAGGGAGCCGTGACGGGGATGCTCAAACTTGCGATGAGACATGGTACCTTTATAACTTTTTACCCTACATAAAGATAAATATTAAGAATCCCCTATCTAAAACATAGTCGTTCCACGCAATTAAGGGGTGATAAGACATGAAATCTATTTAAAATTAAGTGAAAATTATCATGAAAGCAAAAGCAGTCACAAAATGTAAATTATACAATAAAGTTTTTAATTTTAGAAATAAAATTGCCATGCACAAAACAAATTGATTTATTTTTTGGGCAATCAAAATAATAGTTAGTTTGCTCCACAATTTTGATATATCACAAAGTTTAAAGAGATGAGATTTTCTAATTTCAAATTTCAAAATAAGACCAGAAATCTCATACGAAAACAAAGATTACTACCAAGTAAAGATCTAGTTTAGCAAGAACAAAACCCATAAGCTACATAGACTTTGTAAATCAATAACACAATTCAACATTCGGATCTTAAATGTAAAATCCTACATCAAAAATAGGAAATCGGAAAAGGCCAAAATTGCAAAAATGCAGGGCATCCAAGTCCTATATGATGGCACAAATCTCCCCTCATCACCAAAGGCCTATGGCATTCAACAATACCAATTCTCAAGCTCTCTAGTATATCTTCCCCAAAATCCCATTTTTGTGGGTTTTTCGGTTAAAAAAAAGAGCCCTTTCGAGACTCCAGCCTTGATTTCAAAATCTTTTTTTTTTTTGGGAGGAGATTTAGCCATCACCAGAACTTGGTGTCCCTTCTAACAATGCAAAATAGCATTTTTTTTTATATCAAAATAAGCTCAACAGGAAAATAAAATTTCAATGAAAACATTTAAATGGTCAAATTGAAGAACAAATCGCCTTCAGATGAACTTGGAAAGAGAGATTTAATAATACAAACCCTATGATTCGAAGGAAGAAACGAACGATGTTACCTTGGATCGATTACAGAATGGAGAAACCCTAGCTTAGATCAGATCTGTGAGAGAGGAGGAAGCTAAATGGCATGCTTGCTTATAAAGGGAAATGAGCGGTTGAGATGAGTTGTGGGTTAATTTGTGAGCGTTGATGGGATTCAGTAGGGTTTTGCCGGAGTGGGTTCCTTATAGCTGACCCGTCCCAGTCTGTAAAATAAATATATTGGAATGACTAGCCAGAGGCTATAGCACAAAATTGGAGAAACGCAATGGGCTAGGCTTGGACTCCTCTTGGAATGGATAGAGGGACAATTTGAAGGCTGATCGGTCGAAACCTTACACTCCAAGGTTTCACAACTACACGCCTCTCAATGTCTCATAGGCCCGAGTTGCTAGCGGAGGCGAAGAGCGAAAGATTCTTCAAGCTACCACCGATGACGCGAAAGTCGGATGAGCGACTCCGCGGTCCGTACTGTGCCTATCATCGGACACAAGAACACCCGGCCGGGGATTATAAACGGCTGCGCGATTATATCGAGGAGCTGATCCGCTCCGGTTACTTAGCAAAGTACCCGTGAGACAAACGTCAAGCAGATAGGGGCAAGCATACTAACTTGAAACTGGAGAGCTGACGATCGGGCAGATCATGATCGTCACCAACTGACTCAAGTCTGAACAACAAGGACACCCACCGAATCCGGTCATTCAATACAAGAGAGTTTAAACTATATCATCGAATCTGTATTTTCTTTAATAATAAAGATTCTGACTTTCTTGCAATCTGAACTGCTTCTTTTTGCTTCCATGCTAAAACACCCCGCAGGGCCGGTGAGTAGCTTTCTACCCGCCAAGCAAAGACCAACCCTTCACTTAAGTAAATGAAGCTCAGATGCGCCTATAGGTAGCCGCCCAAAGCCCTCACCACGAGGCGGCTGAGTAGCTTCCTGCCCGGTGCATCCGCAGCGGGCAGCTTCCTGTCCGACTACATTATAGATCTAAAGCCCTCGCCACGAGGCGGCTGAGTAGTTTCCTGCTCGGCCAATCCACGATGGGTAGTCTCCTGCCCAACAATGACGTGGATTTAAAGCCTTCATCACGAGGTGGCCGGATAGCTTCCTGCTTGACCCATCCACCGCGGGTAGCTTCTGCCCAATAGCGTCGTGGATTCAAAGCCTTCATCACGAGGCCGCCGGGCAGCTTCCTGTTCGGCCCATCCGCAGCGGTTAGTTTCCTGCCCAACAGCGCCGTGGATCCAAATACCTCATCACGAAGCTGGCGGGCGGCTTCCTGCTCGGCCCATCCGCAGCGGGTAGTTTTCTGTCCAACAACGCTGTGGATCTAAAGCACTCATTACGAGGCGGCCGGGTAGCTTCTTGCTCGGCCATCCATAATGGGTAGCCTCCTGCCTAATAACGACGTGGATCTAAATCCCCTATCACGAGGCGGTCGGATAGCTTCCTGTTCGGCTACATTATGGATCCAAAGCCCTCGCCTTGAGCCGGACGAATAATTTCCTGCTCGGCTCATCCATGGCCGAGTAGCTTCCTGGTCGGCTCATCTGTGTTAAAGTCTGTAGACCGACAGTTTCCGGTGCGCAATCACAAAGCGAACAAACTCCTATTAGGACCCAAGTGAATAAAGCTCGGGTTCGCTCGTTCTGACGGACGTAACTTGTTGTCTACATAGACAAAACCTGTACCTGCTTGATCCTGTGTTGGCATTAGATTCATATCATAAATACCTGACTTGAACACAAAACCTTGGGGTAAGGGGAAATCAATAATGAAACCTGACTTGTAACTCAATAGTTCGATACTTATACTGATCAGTCTTTACGGGATCAGCCAGCCCCGGAATGATGCTGCTGACATCATTCGTCTGTACATGTTACATGTTTACTACTTAGCGGCACGTCACGGATTCAGCCCGAGAGTCTTGATCGTGGTCCCGGCCACGCACGGTATACTATTGAATTACATTGACGATTCCATTAAATTGATTTCAAAGACTTGTATAATAGATAACCTAGAAGCACAGACATTACATACAGCTCACTTTTTTTATACCTGTGTTATTATTTATATTCATATTTAATTATATCATCATATCCTGGCTATTACTGTTTCTTTGATGTTATGACGCACTGACGTCTGGGTTTTGCATGGCCCAGTTTCTCTACCTTTATCGCAGACTGATCAAGAGTATTTTAGCGATCAAGCCGAGCAATGAGGAGTTGAACGTGTATTTAGAGATATTTAGTTTAGTTTATTTCCGCAGTTTTATTTCTTTGATATGAGCCCATATTGGGACATGATTCAGATGTTGTTTATTGGAGCTTGATTCATTTCCGCTTATGCATTTTCTTGATTCTATTTACTGTGGCAGATGGACATGTACTAGATAGATTATATATTTTACTATTCTTTATATCCTATAAACAGCCATAATGTAACTGTGGTGGGATGATTCCTAACCACAGGTAGCATGGTTGGTTTTATCACGTGCCGTAGTTTACGTATCTTGGGAAGCGAGGCGTGGCACTCTTCGAGCCTTGGACTTCCCTAAACTGGGTTCTTCTGAGATGGGTTCCTTCTTCCTCCTCTTTTTTTGTTGGATTTTGGAAAAAAAGGGTGTTGAGATTAAAAGTCTCCCTTTTAGATATTTGATGGGAGATCTGAGCTCCCTTTCGAGGGTTTTATGGTGAAAAACCATTTCTTTTTTTGGAAAAGAAGAGTTAAACTCTTGATTTAATTCAAAAAATGGAAAATGTTTAGAAGCTTGAGGAAGGAGAAAGAGACACAGAACCCTAATATTTTTTTAGGGGAATGAATTCTTTTTTCATTTCATCATCATTTTGCCTTATATAGGCTTACAAGTTTACAAATATCCACTTGGGCTTTACAAAATGGCATTTTGCCCATCTCATGTCTCACATGTGCTTATTTATTTTTGCATATGAGCTTTACAAAATTTTGGCTTTATGACCATTTTCCTAACACTTATTCATAAAAAATACATTAAAATTATTTATTACATAATTTTCTTCTTGGCACGGGGAGCGCCGGTCTCTCAATGTTCGGGCCCGACTTGGGCATTGGCTCACTTGACCTGGGCTTGGGCCCGTTTGCTTGGACTTGGGTTCAGACTTGGGCCCACTTGACTTGGATTTGGGCTTGGGTCCGGGCCCACTTTTCAGACTTTGATTTTGACTTATTGACTTATTGAGTTCGACCGTGGGGTGTAATTTTTTATCCCAACAATCACCATGTTGCACGTGAAGGAAAGTGTTAAGATATGTAGTTAAACATAGTCTCATATTCAGAAAACTATGAGATGTACATGAGTATAAGATATAAGTTGAGATAAACCTCAATAAGGCTTGAGTCTTATTGTTGAAACCCACTTATATCTAAAACTCGTGTACATCATAAATAAAATATATAATCATCCATTCGTTCGTGAACATTAAATTTTATTTTTCCCTCTTAAATATTGCTTGCTCTAGTTTTAGTCGTAATGGGAACGAAGTTGGAAAAATCCAGAGAGGAGATGGAAGGATTGGTAGAGGAGATGGGAGGATCGGGAGAATTTGATTGAAAATTAGGGATTTGAAAACGGAGATGGAGAAATCGGAAGAATTAAATTGAAGAAGAAGGATTTGAAAATGGAGATGCTTAAATCGAGAGAATTTTGGGGAGAGATGATGAGAAGATTAGGGAAGGGGCATCGAGAAGAAGAAGCGTGATGGTCACTAAAGGAAATCCTACTTGTATTTTTTAGAAAATAATCATATATATTTGAATTAAAAAGAATAAAGGTAAATCTGAAATTTCTTAAAAATAAACTTGTGGTTTGGACTAATTCCCAACAATCTACTTGTATCTTTTCTATTACTCTAAAAAACCCTATACTTTAGTTTCTATATACATTATGTTTTAATTCCATTAAAACATGCTTTGATTTCGTTAAATTGTGAGAAAAAATAAAGGAAAATAGGTTTCGTGTCATACACCTGATATTTTTTGTTCATTTTTCTTTCAATTCTGCCCACTTCAAAATATTGAGCCATCTCTTCCTTCTTTTTTTGTTTGATGTTCTTCACCTCAAGTTAAAAACCTCACGTATTCCATCTTCTTCTAAGCGTATCCATTTCTTTGAGTGGGTTCAATCGATTCAAGCTAAAGACGTAAGTTTTTCTTTGTTTAGGGAAGCAGCTTTGATTACATTATGATTAAACTTGGTTTTTATTTTGATTTTTTGTTCATGCGATAACGCTAATTTGAAGGTGAATTCTCTAAAGTAAGCTTTTGTTTGTGGTTTGAATATATTCTTTGTAGTTTTGGATGTAAACTTTGTGTGTATAATGACAATGTATTGACCATTTTATGAATGTGGATATTTCTATTTACCACCTAATGTTTGATGAAATGGTTGTAAGGGCTGGGATGTGAACATTGTGTTATTTCACCTGGTGGTTGATTAAATGCTTGTATGAATTAGAATTAGAATTAGAATTAGAATTAGAATTTTGTTTTGCCCCAAGCTCTTGCACGAAATGATATTATGGATTGAGAAGAAGCGTTTTATGAAATGGTTCTTGAGATAAATCTGAAATTGAAAACAAGTGCTTTCATGATGGGAATTATAGCAATGCTGTCGATAACTGAAACATTAGCTGAAACAATGGTGGAAACACTAAAATAATATAAATTGAAATATAAAACTTTGAGGAACTGGGGCAGGTACCCTTGCTTGAATTGGAGCAGTGATGGAGGGTGGAATCTTCTTCAGATGTTGCTTCACGTTGATCTGCTGATGGCTGCGATGGGTGACTAGAATTGGATCTGGAGGCTGTCGCTCCGGAAGCGTGTGGATCTCAATGGGTTGAGATTGTGGTTGCCGAGTTACCTGCAAGGAAGTCCCGGGGTGGTTGTACCACCGAGGACCCTCTGACGATCAAGTTAGTCTAGAGATCCGAGCAGAGTAATGGCTTAGTGGAGTAAAATTGGCTTACCTTGACTGTCAGAAAGAGGGGTTTAAGTAGTGGTGGCAGGAGGTGCAGTAGGCGTGAGAATCACGCCGGCCGTTACGCTTCCAACGTCACGCCCGCATGATGAGCGGGACCACCCATTAATGACGAGACAGGCTCGTTAATGGGTATCGTGGTGGCGTGGAATGTGGGATGTGGCCGGTGGAGATCTCGCGCATGGCGAGATTCGCGGGATGGCGGTTACGCCTGTAAGCGGTGCTGTTGGTCGGTCGATGAGACCGAGGAAGATGACCTCGGCATGAGAGCTCGCGGACGAGCGGGAGAGCTAAGGTATCTTGTTTCTGCGGTGGCTCGGGAACGAGCTGTGCGGCCGAGGAGGTCAATTGTGCTGGGGCTCGGAGGCGAGCCAGCCTCGTCGGTAGGACGGGCATAGGAGCAGTCCGGTTGGCCCCTGTAGATCCTTTCTTGCATGCTCTGGCACACGCCATCTACTACATGCCATGATCTGGGAGATCACCGATGTAGGGTGTTTTTCGTCACCCCATTGAGATGGGAATACGCGCGCGCTTGTCAGGCGTACTACAGATTCCCCCTGCCTAGGGTAGGCCGGGGTTTAATGATTGTGGGGATCCGAATCTCCGGCAGTCGCGAACTAAGCTGCCGTTAATTACCCCTCGCCTTTGGAGCGAGGGAACCTCCGATTAACGGGTTAAACTGGTCATGCGAACTCAATGTGCAGGTTTGTGTTTTGGAGGGGGTTATGGATATATCGGGGGTCTCGCAGAGTTTTTACGGGGGTCCCGCTACCCGGATAGCGGGCTGGGGGTCAAGGGGGCTAGCAGCCCCCTTGCGGGGTGCGGGGCAACGCCCCGTTAGAAATTTTTTTCTAACAGGGACAGTGTCGTGGAGCACGTGTGTGTGCAAATATGTATACATATGTGTATATATATGTATGTACATAAAAAGAGGGGAAAAAGCGTCTTAAAGACGCGTGCGTAGCATGTGGGCGTATGGTGCCCGGGGTCATGTGCGCGCACGTGACCGATGGACGCCTTGGCGCCCCGGGGTCACGTGGGCACACGTAACCGATGGGCGCCTTGGCGCCTCGGGGTCACGTGCGCACACGTGACCGATGGGCGCCTTGGCGCCCCGGGGTCACGTGCGCACACGTGACCGCGGGAAAAACCCGCGGAAAGGGAAGCCTAGCCCCTAGGCTGGGGAGTTGAACTCCCAAGGGAATTTTCGGAGTTGAACTCCTAACAGAAACAAATTTATGGAGTTAAACTCCAACAGAAATTAATTTATGGAGTTAAACTCCAGCAGATTTAGAAAGGAGTTAAACTCCTGGGGACTTATTGCTCTTCTTTTGAGCCTTGGGTCTGTCCAAAGTTAGATTTTTGGAGATGGGTCTCCTTCTTCTTGCTCTTGACCGGCGGGATCTTGGAGAAAAGGGGGTGAGACTTAAAAGTCTCCCCTTTTCGAGATCTGACTGGAGATCCGAGCTCCCCTCTGTGAGTTTTGTGGTGAAAAACTATTTATTTTGGGAAAAGAAAGAGTTAAACTCTCGATTTAATTCAAAAGGAAGAAGAAGGTTTTTTGGAACCTTGGAGAAGGAGCAGTAGACACAAAGAACCCTAGTTTTTGGGGGAACGAAAAAGTGTTTTATTATTCATCATCATGTTGCCTTATATAGGCTTACATATTTACATATAGCCCCTTGGGCTTTACAAAAATGGCATTTTAGTCATCCCATGGCTCATGTGCCATTTCATTTTTGCAAATAAGCCACGGGCTTACAAAATATTGGCTTTATGCCCATTTTGTTTACGTTCATGCATAAAAAATTACATAAAAATTATTTATGACATGATTTTGTTGTTGGCATGAGAGAGGCTGGCCGCGGGCTCGACTTGGGCATAGACCCGCTTGACCTGGGCTTGGGCCCACCTAGCTTGGGGGTTGACCTTGACTTTGACTCGGTCAACCGGGGTGTAAATTTTTACCCCAACAAATTGCCCCCCATCAATAAATGCACACCGCACATGTGGGTCGTGTGCGTGAAATTGATGGATCTTCTTTCACGTGGAGGCGACTTGCTTTGGTTCCCACTTTTTGGGATGCACTGCCCTTTTTACGACGTGAACGGTCGACGCTTGACGCGTCTCCGAGACGGAGTGTCCGTGGTAGACGTTTCCCTGACTCGGAGTGATTTGGTTCCCGATTTGTGGGGAACCTGCACTGCCCTTTTTGCGACATAGACGGTCGACGCTCTGTTACGAAGCGATTTGGGTTCCCAGTTTGCGGGAGCCTGCACTGCCCTTTTTGCGACATAGACGGTCGACGCTCTGTTACGAAGCGATTTGGGTTCCCAATTTGCGGGAGCCTGCACTGCCCTTTTTGCAACATAGACGGTCGACGCTCTGTTACGAAGCGATTTGGGTTCCCAGTTTGCGGGAGCCTGCACTGCCCTTTTTGCGACATAGACGGTCGACGCTCTGTTACGAAGCGATTTGGGTTCCCAGTTTGCGGGAGCCTGATCCGGAGCGATTTGGGTTCCCAATTTGCGGGAGCCTGCACTGCCCTTTTTGCGACATAGACGGTCGACGCTCTGTTACGAAGCGATTTGGGTTCCCAATTTGCGGGAGCCTGCACGGCCCTTTTTGCGACATAGACGGTCGACGCTCTGTTACGAAGCGATTTGGGTTCCCAATTTACGGGAGCCTGCACTGCCCTTTTTGCGACATAGACGGTCGACGCTCTGTTACGAAGAGATTTGGGTTCCCAATTTGCGGGAGCCTGCACTGCCCTTTTTGCGACATAGACGGTCGACGCTCTGTTACGAAGCGATTTGGGTTCCCAATTTGCGGGAGCCTGCACTGCCCTTTTTGCGACATAGACGGTCGACGCTCTGATCCGGAGCGATTTGGGTTCCCAATTTGCGGGAGCCTGCACTGCCCTTTTTGCGACATAGACGGTCGACGCTCTGATCCGGAGCGATTTGGCTTCCCAATTTGCGGGAGCCTGCACTGCCCTTTTTGCGACATAGACGGTCGACGCTCTGCTCCGGAGCGATTTGGGTTCCCAATTTGCGGGAACCTGCACTGCCCTTTTTGCGACATAGACGGTCGACGCTCTGTTACGGAGCGATTTGGGTTCCCAATTTGCGGGAGCCTGCACTGCCCTTTTTGCGACATAGACGGTCGACGCTCTGATCCGAAGCGATTTGGGTTCCCAATTTGCGGGAGCCTGCACTGCCCTTTTTGCGACATAGACGGTCGACGCTCTGATCCGGAGCGATTTGGGTTCCCAATTTGCGGGAGCCTGCACTGCCCTTTTTGCGACATAGACGGTCGACGCTCTGTTACGAAGCGATTTGGGTTCCCAATTTGCGGGAGCCTGCATTGCCCTTTTTGCGACATAGACGGTCGACGCTCTGTTACGAAGCGATTTGGGTTCCCAATTTGCGGGAGCCTGCACTGCCCTTTTTGCGACATAGACGGTCGACGCTCTGATCCGGAGCGATTTGGGTTCCCAATTTGCGGGAGCCTGCACTGCCCCTTTTGCGACTTAGACGGTCGATGCTCTGTTACGAAGCGATTTGGGTTCCCAATTTGCGGGAGCCTGCACTGCCCTTTTTGCGACATAGACGGTCGACGCTCTGATCCGAAGCGATTTGGGTTCCCAATTTGCGGGAGCCTGCACTGCCCATTTTGCGACATAGACGGTCGACGCTCTGATCCGGAGCGATTTGGGTTCCCAATTTGCGGGAGCCTGCACTGCCCTTTTTGCGACATAGACGGTCGACGCTCTGATCCGGAGCGATTTGGGTTCCCAATTTGCGGGAGCCTGCACTGCCCTTTTTGCGACATAGACGGTCGACGCTCTGATCCGGAGCAATTTGGGTTCCCAATTTGCGGGAGCCTGCACTGCCCTTTTTGCGACATAGACGGTCGACGCTCTGTTACGAAGCGATTTGAGTTCCCAATTTGCGGGAGCCTGCACTGCCCTTTTTGCGACATAGACGGTCGATGCTCTGTTACGAAGCAATTTTGGGTTCCCAATTTACGGGAGCCTGCACTGCCCTTTTTGCGACATAGACGGTCGACGCTCTGTTACGAAGCGATTTGGGTTCCCAATTTGCGGGAGCCTGCACTGCCCTTTTTGCGACATAGACGGTCGACGCTCTGATCCGAAGCGATTTGGGTTCCCAATTTGCGGGAGCCTGCACTGCCTTTTTTGCGACATAGACGGTCGACGCTCTGCTCCGGAGCGATTTGGGTTCCCAATTTGCGGGAGCCTGCACTGCCCTTTTTGCGACATAGACGGTCGACGCTCTGTTACGAAGCGATTTGGGTTCCCAATTTGCGGGAGCCTGCACTGCCCTTTTTGCGACATAGACGGTCGACGCTCTGATCCGAAGCGATTTGGGTTCCCAATTTGCGGGAGCCTGCACTGCCCTTTTTGCGACATAGACGGTCGACGCTCTGCTCCGGAGCGATTTGGGTTCCCAATTTGCGGGAGCCTGCACTGCCCTTTTTGCGACATAGACGGTCGACGCTCTGTTACGAAGCGATTTGGATTCCCAATTTGCGGGAGCCCGCACTGCCCTTTTTGCGACATAGACGGTCGACGCTCTGTTACGAAGCGATTTGGGTTCCCAATTTGCGGGAGCCCGCACTGCCCTTTTTGCGACATAGACGGTCGACGCTCTGTTACGAAGCGATTTGGGTTCCCAATTTGCGGGAGCCCGCACTGCCCTTTTTGCGACATAGACGGTCGACGCTCTGATCCGAAGCGATTTGGGTTCCCAATTTGCGGGAGCCTGCACTGCCCTTTTTGCGACATAGACGGTCGACGCTCTGCTCCGGAGCGATTTGGGTTCCCAATTTGCGGGAGCCTGCACTGCCCTTTTTGCGACATAGACGGTCGACGTTCTGTTACGAAGCGATTTGGGTTCCCAATTTGCGGGAGCCTGCACTGCCCTTTTTGCGACATAGACGGTCGACGCTCTGATCCGGAGCGATTTGGGTTCCCAATTTGCGGGAGCCTGCACTGCCCTTTTTGCGATATAGACGGTCGATGCTCTGATCCGGAGCGATTTGGGTTCCCAATTTGCGGGAGCCTGCACTGCCCTTTTTGCGACATAGACGGTCGACGCTGTGATCCGGAGCGATTTGGGTTCCCAATTTACGGGAGCCTGCACTGCCCTTTTTGCGACATAGACGGTCGACGCTCTGTTACGAAGCGATTTGGGTTCCCAATTTGCGGGAGCCTGCACTGCCCTTTTTGCGACATAGACGGTCGACGCTATGATCCGGAGCGATTTGGGTTACCAATTTGCGGGAGCCTGCACTGCCCTTTTTGCGACATAGACGGTCGACGCTCTGATCCGGAGCGATTTGGGTTCCCAATTTGTGGGAGCCTGCACTGCCCTTTTTGCGACATAGACGGTCGACGCTCTGATCCGGAGAGATTTGGTAGACGTGCCCCCGGCACGGAGTGTCGCTGTTTGACGCAAAGGTCGATGTTGGAATTGGATGGTTTGATTTGTTTGACTTGAGTTGACATCAGCATCGCTATACTGGAATATGGTACCAGGAGCGAATCATCATTTGTCATGAGAGAATTTTGGGAGTGGTATTTTTGTCGGCATCTGCATTGCTGCACTGGAATAATGCCAGGAGCAACTCATCGTTTGCCCCGGGAGGATTTTGATTTGGTTTGTTTGGCATCTGCATTGCTGCACTGGAATAATGCCAGGAGCAACTCATCATGTGCCCCGGGAGGATTTGGGAATTGGTGGCTTAGGAGACAGGTTTAGATCTCTGTCACCTAAGGCTTTTCAATTTTATGGGCCGTGAGGGTCCCATAAAAGCATTTTCTCCCTGCGAGTCGTAAGGATCCCGCAGGTGTATTTTCTCCCTAGGAGTCGTGAGGACTCCTAAGTGTGTGGCTCCTTTGTGAGTCGTAGGGATCTCACGCGGGAATTTTCTCCTCACAAAGTCGAGAGGACTTTGTGAGTGCATTTCATCTCCTTTTCACGAGTTTGCGCCCTTTCGGGTTTTCACAAACTCGCCGGCAGTCCTGCTGTTTTTACTCACGGAGCCCTTTCGGGTTTTCATCCGTGCCCATTTTGCTTGTGGACATACCTTCTCTTTTTTTCTTTTTCTTTCTTTCTCTTTTTTCTTCTTTTTTTTTGAATCTTCCCTGCCGGTGGGACTTTAAATGTGGTCTCGCCGGTAGGACTTGGGAGAGATTGGGATCGTTTTACGCCCGTGGATTGTATACGGTTTTGCAGGATTTTTGATCCAGACCGTAGGGCCGGAAAAATTTTGGGACATTGTTGGCGTCTGCATCGCTGCACTGGAATATAGTACCAGGAGCGACTCAGCATTCGCCGTTGGGGATTGGGATTTGGAATTTGGTTGGCGTCTGCATCGCTGCACTGGAATATGGTACCAGGAGTGACTCATCATTCGCCACTTGGGGATTGCGATTTGGAATTTGGTGGGCGTCTGCATCGCTGCACTGGAATATGGTACTAGGAGCGACTCATCATTCGCCACTTGGGAATTTGAGTTTGGAATTTGGTTGGCGTCTGCATCGCTGCACTGGAATATGGTACCAGAAGCGACTCATCATTCGCCTCTTGGTGCATGGGGTTTGGAATTTGGTTGGCGTCTGCATCGCTGCACTGGAATATGGTACCAGGAGCGACTCATCATTCGCCACTTGGGGACTGGGAAGCGATGGCTTAGGAGACAGGTTTAGATCCCTATCACCTAAGACTTTTCAATTTTATGGGCCGTGAGGGTCCCATAAAAGGTATTTTCCCCCTGCGAGTCGTAAGGATCCCGCAGGTGTATTTTCTCCTTAAGAGTCGTGAGGACTCCTAAGTGTGTTTTTCCTTGGTGAGTCGTAGGGATCTCACGAAGGTTCGTTCTCCTCATGTATCGTGAGGACACATGAGTGGGTCTTCTCAATGGAGCATAATTCCGAAGGCGGAGACCAGCCGCGTAACTGGTGATTGCGGTGGGGCATGGGTATGCTGAGAATTATTTGAGCCCGTGGATTGTATACGGTAGTCAATTTGGGGACCAACCGTAGGGCCGGAAGAATTTTGGAAATTGGATTTTGGTTAGCGTCTGCATCGCTGCACTGGAATATGGTACCAGGAGCGACTCATCATTCGCCGTTGTTTTGTTTATTTTTTTTGTTTTTTTGTTTTTACCGCGATTGCTCTATCATTTCAGCTTTTCTTATCGCGAAGGTCGCGATTGCCCTATCATTTCGGCTATTTATTCACGGTTGCCCTATCATTTCGGCTTTATTTCATCTTTATTTTACTCGCTGATTTTTATTGCGAGTTGCCCCATCATTTCGGCTTTTCTTTATTTTTCTTTTATTTACACATTTTTTTATTTACATTTTTTTACATTCCCAGTTTAACGACTTAGAGGTCGATTGTTTCCAGTTTAACGACGTGGTGGTCCTCTTTGCTTATCCCAGCTCCTTGAACATTGATCTTGGCGGAGCTGTGTTGATGACCTAGCTCTGTGGCTTGCCGATACGTCCGAGGATTGAGAGGTTTTTCCAAGCTTATATTGGTCCTCTGCCCAATCTTTGAAAACACAGCAGTCTTCAATGGTATGACTCAGCACTCTATGGTATGGGCAGTATATGGGATTGCCAGTCATATTCATTTCATGTGGCCTCTTCAGAATAGGCAGTTGCAGGCCATTGTTCAGGGCTTCCTTGAATATATCGCGGACCTCATCCCTCCTAAAGGAGTACACCTTCTTCCTTCTCTCCATCAGAGTAGGTGCCCTCACTGACGCCGGTCCCTGAGGCCGATCAATCTTTGGTTCGCCCTGCACATGTCTGAGAGGGTTAGGTTCCCGAAAGGTTTCGGTCTCCATTTGCATGAAATCGGCGGTCGTAGCTTGATTGTTTGCTAACACGCCTTTAGACAGTTCTATCTCTCCCGTCTTGTATTACCTTTCGACCCAATCTTTGAAGACGAAGCAGTCCTCAATGGAATGACCTATCACCCTATGATAGGGGCAATATTTTGGGTCATCGATCATATTCTCTTCTTGCGATCTCTTTGATTCTGGCAGTTGTAGACCGTTTCTTAGGGCGTCCCTGAATATCTTGTGGACCTTTTCCCTCTTGAAGGAATAGACCTTTTCCAGCTTCTCTTTCAGAGGCGATTCCCCCCCGGCGTATGTATCGGAGGGACTGGAGGCTAATTGCGGCCGTTTTTCGCGAAGGCGCTCCGCTTTTAGATTTAAAGGGATATCAGTTGGCTGCTCCCGGGTACCAATCCCTGGCTCATGAGCCAAAATTTGATTCTGCTGTAATTGCAATCGGGCGACTTGGGTCGCGAGATCTGCCACGACGTTTGCCAGCTCGTCGACTTTGGAATAGACCTCGCCCATCTTCTCATCCCTGTCCTGAAATTGCCTTTGAAGCCATTGGAATAATGCTTGTTCTGTTGTTCCGGCTATGACAACCGGGTAATCTTTATTGCCTGAGCTCCATTCCATAGGAACCACGGGATCCTCTGGCTTATCGGCCTGAGCGGGCTCTTCATCATTTAGATCGAGCCGATGCTGGGTAGCGTCAACCGTATCATCACCATGGCTGTGAAGAAGAAGAGGGTTCGTTTCTTCATGTCCGGCCATGTAGACAGTGTGGATAACACATTCAGCCGTTCTTTCATCACTGGCAGCTGGTTTCGCGGAGCGGTCCGGGCTTTGGAAATTCATAAATTTTAACATGGCCAGAGCCCTAGCCCTTTTGTTGGCTCTATATCTGAGCCGCTTCTGCCTCAGCTTCTCTGCCTTAAGCGCTTGGCAGGCTTCTGCTTTTTGGGAAGCCATTGTGAGTTGATTAACGGGGAGCTTAGAGAAGACACCCGATCGAGCAGTTGTCGGGGGTACCGCTGGAGTTTGCCCGAGATGCCCAGTTGCTTCGTTGACGTTGATGGCCATGCCCTCAGCTGGAGCGATGGAGGGTCGTTTGGAAACAGATTTGTGCTTGGGCTGAGGTGCCCTCGCGACCACCACATTTGGTCTCCTGCCTTTCGAGACCGGTTTGTCCGCCACCGGGGCTTGAGGAGCTGGGATGGCGCCAACTGGCATGAACACAATAGAGCCGAATGGTAGCAGCGGCTCCTCCCATTGTCGCCCGAGACTGGTCGGAAGGACCGTCCTAGAGTCTATCCTCATCGTATAGGAGATAGGAGCCGTGCTGAGAGCTGAGATCGTCCTTGGAGACATTGTTGAAAAGTGATTGCTTGAATACCTGCATGAAAGAGCATTATTTTAGTATAAGTATAGATATGTAAATTGATTGAGTTCGCATGAACGTTTAACCCGAAATATGGGATGAGAGATTGGTCCCACCGGGCGTGCCAGAACCTGTAGGGTGTTTTTCGTCACCCCATTGAGATGGGAATACTCGCGCGCTTGTCAGGCGTACTACAAATTCCCCCTGCCTAGGGTAGGGCGGGGTTTAATGATTGTGGGGATCCGAATCTCCGGCAGCCGCGAACTAAGCTGCCGTTAATTACCCCTCGCCTTTGGAGCGAGGGAACCTCCGATTAACGGGTTAAACTGGTCATGCGAACTCAATGTGCAGGGTTGTGTTTTGGAGGGGGTTATGGATATATCGGGGGCCCCGCAGAGTTTTTACGGGGGTCCCGCTACCCGGATAGCGGGCTGGGGGTCAAGGGGGCTAGCAGCCCCCTTGCGGGGTGCGGGGCAGCGCCCCGTTAGAAATTTTTTTCTAATAGGGACAGTGTCGTGGAGCACGTGTGTGTGCAAATATATATACATATGTGTATGTATATGTATGTACATAAAAAGAGGGGAAAAAGCGTCTTAAAGACGCGTGCGTAGCATGTGGGCGTATGGTGCCCGGGGTCACGTGCGCGCACGTGACCGATGGGCGCCTTGGCGCCCCGGGGTCACGTGGGCACACGTGACCGATGGACGCCTTGGCGCCCCGGGGGTCACGTGGGCACACGTGACCGATGGGCGTCTTGGCGCCCCATCGGTCACGTGCGCACACGTGACCGATGGGCGCTTTGGCTCCCCGGGGTCACGTGCGCACACATGACCGATGGGCGCCTTAGCGCCCTGGGGTCACGTGGGCACACGTGACCGCGGGGAAAACCCGCGGAAAGGGAAGCCTAGCCCCTAGGCTGGGGAGTTGAACTCCCAAGGGAATTTTCGGAGTTGAACTCCTAACAGAAACAAATTTATGGAGTTAAACTCCAACAGAAATTAATTTATGGAGTTAAACTCCAGCAGATTTAGAAAGGGGTTAAACTTCTGGGGACTTATTGCTCTTCTTTTGAGCCTTGGGTCTGTCCAAAGTTAGATTTTTGGAGATGGGTCTCCTTCTTCTTGCTCTTGACCGGCGGGATCTTAGAGAAAAGGGGGTGAGACTTAAAAGTCTCCCCTTTTCGAGATCTGACTGGAGATCCGAGCTCCCCTCTGTGGGTTTTGTAGTGAAAAACTATTTATTTTGGGAAAAGGAAGAGTTAAACTCTCGATTTAATTCAAGAGGAAGAAGAAGGTTTTTTGGAACCTTGGAGAAGGAGCAGTAGGCACAAAGAACCCTAGTTTTTGGGGGAATGAAAAAGTGTTTTATTATTCATCATCATGTTGCCTTATATAGGCTTACATATTTACATATAGCCCCTTGGGCTTTACAAAAATGGCATTTTAGTCATCCCATGGCTCATGTGCCATTTCATTTTTGCACATAAGCCATGGGCTTACAAAATATTGGCTTTATGCCCATTTTGTTTACGTTCATGCATAAAAAATTACATAAAAATTATTTATGACATGATTTTGTTGTTGGCATGAGAGAGGCTGGCCGCGGGCTCGACTTGGGCATAGGCCCGCTTGACCTGGGCTTGGGCCCACCTAGCTTGGGGGTTGACCTTGACTTTGACTCGGTCAACCGGGGTGTAAATTTTTACCCCAACAACCGATATCGAGCATCATCATTAGCCCCTCACTCTCGTATCGACCAGCTGACGGGTCGGGTCGAGAGTGGTCTGTCGGGTCACCCGGGGTGAGCTCTCTTCCGAAAATATCGTCGGGCGTGTCCCCGGGCAATCCGTTGTCTTTTTCTAGATGACGCCAGTGAATCAGGGCGAGATCTTCTGCATTGAAGAGGGGCGCCGGATCGTGCACGCTTTTGACGAAGCGGCGGCCCATGTGTTGAGCGTTGGTTAGCGGACGCGACGGGCCACAAGCCTCTAGCGTCTGATGGGATGTTGTCCAAGGCGCACGCGCTAGGTGGACCGATCTGGGTCGTCGAATGTGAAGGGTTGTTTTTGGTGGGAGTCGACGGTCGCCGTTGGATGGGGGCGCCGGAGGCTATAGGTAGAGGTGGGGCCTTCTTCAGGGACCATCTCTCTTCATATTATCCTCATCTTTCATCTCGTAAGCTCGGCGCTCTCATCTTAGGTGGGATCTTCTACTTTCCCGAGGGCTTCTCAATTAGGTTAGATGTCTGGCTTCTTCTTCCTTCTCCTTCTGAGTCGAGCATCTTCTAACTTTTGGCAGGACGAATGGTTCGATCTCAGACTCTTGGTGCCTTTGGCGCTCAGTCCCGGAGGGGGGACGGCGGTGCGGCCTTGCCTCTGGATGACTCGAGCCCTGCTCCGGATGTGCCCCCGACGGCGGGGCCACCTGCACCGTCACGAGCTCTTAGTGATTGTTCCGGCGGTGGCCAAAGGCGTACACGGGTTCCCGACACTCATACGAGGGATGCAGGAAAGAGCGAAGACGATGTCCTTCTCAAGCGGAAGAGGATGGTCTCTCGCGCATCGCCGGCGGACATATTGGAGGGGACTCCCGTGCAAGAGGGGGATGCCCAGTTCTTGGTCCTGTCGGGGCTCTCCGTTGTGGCCAGTATTCTTGCTGGTATGGAGGTGTCGGCCAGGGGCCGGATGCCATGGGGGACCTTGAGGGCTCGAATGGCTGCCATCGCATAGGAGGCGGTTCAGGTATGCTCTCCCTCATGTGTTGCTTTGAGCGACCTTTTCTTAGTTCGGGTGTCCTTAGGTTTCTCTACCGTTTTCTGCCAGGTCCTTCAGCACTGTGCTCTTGTCACTCGTATGGAAGCCGAGGGGGCTATTTGGGCCGCGGGGTCAGCAGGAGAGTTTTCTTCGGAGGTCAAGGGTCTGCGACTCGAGCTGCGTCTGGAGAGGAAGAGGTCGCTCACCCTCAAAGATCGGTCGGAAGTCGCGGACCTCACCGTTTCGAAGTGCCGGGAGTCCTACCGCCGCCTAAGTGAGTCCCACCAAGTCCTTGAGGAGAAGTTGGTGGAACTGGTCGATCGCTTTGCAGCCCTGAGGAGGGCGAGGGATGCCAGCAGGCGGGATGCCGACACGGCGCGTCAGGCGGCGGAGGCTGCCGAAGCCCGGGCCAGGAAGGCGGTGACGGATTACAAGGAGTCGGACCAGTTTTACGTCGACCTCGGCGAGGCCTCCGCCCTTGCATGGAACAAAGCTCTTGATGCCGTCAAGGAGCAGCTTCCGGAGTTCGCTGACGGTGAGCTCCGTGCTCGGGTCCCACTCTCGGTGGTCCCGCCTCCGGCCGATAGTGATGAGGGGAGTGAGGTCTAGGCGGGGCTTGCTGCCCGATCTTTTTGATTTTTCTTCCTTTCTCTCTTGTAAGCCTCAGGGTGATTTGAAAAGGCTGGGGAGCCCACAGTACCCTTTTCAAAGCTTTGACTTTTTGAATAAAAACTTTTGTTTTTGCAGTAGTGTTTGTGCTTGCGCTTCCATTTTTTGGTAGACACTTGTATCTGCACAGTACTGCTTTATGGTCGGCATGTTCCTTGTCTAGCGATTACTCGTCGACTTGAATCTGATCATTTGCCGAGTGTGCGAGGACTGGCGAGAAGACGGTGTCTCCATGGCCCCGAAGTCGAAGCGTAGATCGCTACGACATTGATAGACTGGATGCCTCTTATTGAGTTTACGTTCCTTAGTTGTTGGAGAGGCCGTAATTGGCCAACTGAGGATGGTGCCGAGCAGGGTAGCTGGTCGGTGCCTCTTGGCGAGGGCTTTGATCCTTACCGCTGGAGGGGCCGTGAGAGGCCTGCGAAGGATGGCCGAGCAAGGTAGCTGCTCAGTGCCTCTTGGCGAGGGCTTTGATCCTTAGCGCGGGAGGGGCCGTGAGTGGCCTGCTAAGGATGGCCGAGCAGGGTAGCTACTCGGTGCCTCTTGGTGAGGGCTTTAATCCTTAGCGCGGGAGGGGCCATGCGAGGCCTGCTAAGGATGGCCGAGCAGGGTAGCTGCTCGGTGCCTCTTGGCGAAGGCTTTGATCCTTAGCGGGGGAAGGGCCATAAGTGGCCTACTAAGGATGGCCGAGCAGGGTAGTTGCTCGATGCTTCTTGGTGAGGGCTTTGATCCTTAAGGACGCCCGAGCAGGGTTGCCGCCCGGTGCCTCTTGGCGAGGGCTTTGATCCCTGGCGTTCTGCCAGGGACGACCGAGCACGGGTCATGCTAAGCGGTCGCCTCTTTCGAGGGCTTTTCATTCTTAGCGCGGGAAGGGCGTAGGAGGCCTACTAAGGATGTCATGGCGGGGTTTCCGCCCGGTGCCTCTTGGCGAGGGCTTTGATCCCTGGTGTGTTTCCAGGGACAACCGAGAACGGTACGTGCTAAGCGGTTGCCTCTTGCGAGGGCTTTTGGGCCCTTAAGGATGGCCGAGCAGGGTTGCTGTCCGACCGCCTCTTGTCGAGGGCTTTGATCCCTGGCGTTGTGGGTAGGGAAGCTACCGGCCAGGGATAGCCGAGCAGGGTAGCCGCTCGGCTGCCTCTAGGCGAGGGCTTAGAACCCCGGCGTCATGAGTAGGGAAGCTACCGGCCAGCGATGGCCGAGCAGGGTAGCTGCTCGGCGCCTCTTGCGAGGGCTTTGATCCTTAGCTGTTGGCGGGGCCGTAATTGGCCAACTAAGGATAGCCGAGCAGGGTAGCCGCTCGGCTGCCTCTAGGTGAGGGCTTAGACCACAAAAAGAGAACTCTTCTCTTTTTTTTGCAATGTTCTAACGTTCCCTTCTTGTTATTCAGATGAAAAGGACTTCTTAGAAAGAATTTACATTGTCTTTGTGACAGGAGAGGTGTACACTCGTAGGTAGTGAGTTCACTGGTACAGTTTGACCTTCTCGGCGTTGTAAGGCCGCGGAAACTTGTGCCCGTCCGCGTCCTGTAAGCTGTAGTGCCACGCCCCGCTTCCCAGAGTACGCTAAGTAGGCACGTGACATAACCAACCATGCTACCTGTGGATAGGAATTGTCCTTCCACAGTCACATTACGGCTGTAGAGATATCAAGAACAGAAATAAAACTATCTAATACATGTCCATAAACCAAAATAAAATGAGTCAAGAATAATAATGCGGAAGCAAAAGATCCAATACAAAATATAACTGGAATGTATGTCCCATAATGCGGGCTCACATCAGGAAATAAAATGCTGAAAAGTAAAGAACTAACTACTACTGAATCCTCAATGCTCAGCCTGCTGGCTGAAGTACTCCTGCTCGGACTGCAGCAAAGGTACGGGATCTGGGCCATGCAAAACCCAGACGTCAGCACGTCATAACATCAAGCGGTAATAATGTAGCAATGCATGCAAATATAATCATAAGTTGTAAAGCAGGTGTAACAGCAATATAAATCAAGGCAGTGAAAGGCAGTGTACGGTGAGTAATCTAAACTGGTCTATTGGGTTATCTACTCTCAAGTCCTTGAAATCAATTTGATGAATCATCGATGTAACTCGATAGTATCCCGTGTATGCCCGGGACCACGGTCTAAGACTCTCGGGCTGAAACCGAGACGTACCGCTAGGCACAAAAGGAAAAAAGGAAAGACGAACGATGTCAGCAGCATCATCCTGAGGCGGGACTAGCCTAAAAAACTAATCAGTATAAGCGAGCAACTGTCGAGTTACAAGTCAGGATTCCATCATTGATTTTCCCATACCCCCAAGTTATATGTGTTCAAGTCAGGTATTAAGTAATCAAGAACTAATGCCAACTCAGTATCAGGTAGGTGCAGGTTTGTCTGGATAGACAACAGGAACGGTCCATAAGGACTACATGTCAGGTTTGTTGGCATTATACACAAGATCAGGTAACGGGTCAAGCCATGGTACATCAGGTCAAGTCAAGTAGTGTACGGTATCATGTCGGGTCAAGTAATAGGTGTGTAGAAAGTCATGTCAGGATGTAAACGATATCATGTGGGTGCTCATAATCAACTAATATAATCATCGTTATAAATAAACAAGCATGGGTATCAACAACACAATAAATTGGCACATGTAATAGGTTAAGCAATATATGCAGATTAAACTACTTAGCTGTACGGTTATCAGTCTGTGTTTAAGAGATGGTTTCAACATTATATGAATACAGTGTGACAAATATGGATGTTAAAAATCAGGTTAACGTGTATTACATAATCTATAGATACAATGATGTGTATAATAGGTTCATTAGATGCAATTATAACTAAAACCGGTTAAAGATGCGCACGGATGTCCGCTAGAGTAAAACTAGAGAAAAGGGTATCATGGACTATATACAATAGTTATTATGTGATTAAAATATAAACGTGGTTAATAGGTTTTATAAAGTAATTGCAACGGTTAGGTTTCAAGTTTTGAAACTAAATGATGTAACGTAACATTGAACATGAAAGGGATATCATGGTATTAAAGTTAAACTACAGGTTTAATGTGCAATCCAATGTATATATAATATATAAAGTAGCATGTAGCAAGTTTTACTTGTCTCGACGGATCGCGATACGGGAAACGGAACGTTACGCATCGGCGGAAAAAGTCACGACACGCGCACAGTACACGGAATGAGTCCAAACGACGAACAGTGTAATCACACGGGTCAGAGGTCCTCGCTGGGTCGTCGGGAACGTCGACGGCCGGACCAGATTCCGAAGATCTAAAATAACAGAGAACACGCTTGCTAGAAAATAGATACAGAAATAGAAAAGAAGAGAACATGAAAAGAAGAAGAAGAAAAGAATGAAGGATAGCTTACTGGTTGTGTGCAGGGGTGTGCTAGCAGTGGCGGCGAGATCGACGGCGGTGGGGCGCCGGCGAAGGGTTTAAGAAGAGCTAGGGTTTGGGCTCGGGGATGGTTCCAGGGGGTTTGTAAAAACAGGGTTTTGGGTGCTATGTGGAGAGCATAGGAGAGGGAGGAGGTGGTGCTGGCGATGGGGATGGTCGACGGCGAAGGAAGGTGGCGCTGGGTTCACAAGTTCTCGTCGGGTGTGTGTGTGCAGGGGAGAGAGAGAGAGACTCGGGAGAAGGAGAGAAGGGAATACGATGGAAATGAGGGCGAAGAGGAGGCGAGATGGATGTTGACGGGGGCTGAGGAGCGAGGAAAAGAGTTAGGGTTTAGCTTTCTTGTTCTCGTGCATGGGTTTCCAGAACAACAGAAGAAGAAGAAGAAGAGATAAAGGAGGAAGGTGAGAATAGCGTGGGGAGGTGACGGGATTCTCGCGCACCGCGAGAGGAGAGAGAAGCGGGCGCGAGAGGAGTGGGATAGAGAGAAAAGAGAGGGGAGAGAAAGAAGAGGAGAAAGAAACTTGGCTTTATTTGCTGGAGAGAGGAAGAGAGAAGAGATCAGGGTTTACGAGATGAGGAGAGAGAGAGATCGGTGGCTGAGGAATGTGAGAGAGAAGGAGAAATAGAAAGGAGAGATGGGGATTAGTGGGGCCCAGGGATTAAAAGGAGGATTCTGATTGGCTAGGTGAAACTGTTGGGAAAATTTTTTATAAAAGATTTATGGAGTTATAAGGAAATATAATATCGTTGGCCTATAAAATTTTAATAGGCTGTAGAAATATATTTTAGCTGATATAAAAAGATTTAGAATAAATAGGATTTGGCGGGCTGCAAAATATTTCAGAATTGCGCCCGGGTCGGGTCCAAAATTTTGAATTTGAAATATGAAAATTATCAGCAGGTTCCAAAAATTGAAATGAAGGACTATGTAATGAAAATGCATACCCCCAAGAACAGACGCACGCATGTGCGCGTAGCCATCCAAACACGTCCGTTCCACTGAACTGGACGAGAACACGATGCAAGAACGCTACCACAAGGTTAGGGGTATCAAGCAGGCCATGTCATGTATTTTAAAATTATTTTAATGACTTAAATGGTTATATGCAAGAATATTAAATGTTAGCGTAATCTATAATCAGGAAAACAACGAGCTCAAGTAAATGGGTCGAATATAAAGTAAATTACCATTTTGCAACCAAACATGATAAATGAACTAAATATCACAAACAACACATACAGTAACTGGAATTAGCATAACTGAACTCGGTTGTTACATTATACCCAACTACAAAAAGAATTTCGTCCTCGAAATTCCAAAACAAGAAAGGATAAACAAACAGTCAAACTACAAGAAAAGATGGGGAAATTTCTGCCGGATTTCATCTTCTCGTTCCCAAGTGGATTCTCCATGTGAGCGACTACCCTAAGAAACAAGTACAAGTCAAGTCTTCTCCTCAAAAGTCAAGTCTTCTCGTATAGTCAACTCCGAAAGATTCAACACATGTGTTTCATCTCGAACATATTTACAGAGTTGAGATACGTGAAACACGTCATGCACATTCGCCACGGACTGCGGTAACGCCAAACGATACGCTACCTCACCAATACGCTCCAAAATTTCAAAGGGTCCAACGAATCGAGGACTGAGCTTTCCTCGACTTCCGAAACGAATCACCCCTCTAGTTGGTGATATCTTCAAGAATACCAAATCACCCACGGCGAACTCTAGAGGTCTTCTCGACGTATCTGCCCAACTCTTCTGTCGGTCTTGTGCTGTTTCATATGATTCCGATTTTCATTAACTTTCTCAACTGTCTGCACAACAAAATCTGGTCCCAACAATCTTCGTTCACCGACATCGTCCCAACAAACAGGTGAACGACGCTTGCGACCATATAAAACTTCGAATGGAGCCATCTGAATTGTCGCCTGGAAACTGTCGTTGTAAGAAAACTTTACCAAATGCAGATGATCCTCCCATGAACCCTTGAAGTCCAACATGCAAGCTCTAAACATAACTTCAAGAGTTTGGATCGTTCACTCCGACTGGCCATCTGTTTGAGGATGATAAGTTATGCTAACTTCAATCGAGTTCCCAAACTTTCCTGTAAGCTCCTCCAGAAGTATGATAAGGACCGAGTGTCATGATCGGACACGACACCGGTACTCCATGCAATCTTACAATGTACTGCATGTACCGTTCTGCCGAAGTTTCTGTTGATTGACCAACTCGAAATTGTATGAAGTGAGCTGCCTCAGTCAATCGATCAACAATCACCCACACTGCATTGTTGCCCTTTGGACTCCGCGGTAGAGCTGTTACGAAATCTATAGTTATATGTTCCCACTTCCACTGAGGAATCAGAAGTGGTTGCAATAAACCAGTAATCCTTTGATGTTCAGCCTTAATTTGCTGACGCACCAAGCACTTTGCCACAAAGCGGCAATCTCCCATTTTATGCCTTCCCACCAGAATTGCTGTCATATAACGGTACATCTTCGTGCCTCCGGGATGTACGGAATATGCTGAGCTGTGCGACTCCTTCATAAGTTCTTCGCGAACATCTCCCTTTGGAACACACCAACGGCTTCCATATCTCAACGAACCATCTTCATGGATCAGTAAGTCAGTTCGAAGTCCAGCTTCAACTTATTCTCGAAACTTTTGCAATTTAGGGTCCTGCGGTTGCGCTACTTTAATATTCTCGATCATCGATGAATGTATCTGCAGCTGCATCAACTGTCCCGAAGAATGCGGTAGCACAACCTTCAAATCAAATCTCCGAAAGTCTTCAATGAGTTCCTTCTGTGTAGTCAACATCTGAATAGCTGGTAACTGACTGAGCGCATCCGGCACGACATTAACCTTCCCTGGATGGTACTTAAGATCAAGATCGTAGTTAGCCATCAGCTCCAACCATCTACGTTGTCTCATATTAAGCTCCTTTTGCGTGAACACATACTTCAAACTCTTATGATCAGTGAACACCTCAAACCCTTCGCCCAAAAGGTAGTGTCTCCAAATCTTCAAAGCGATAGATCACAGCCGCAAGCTCCGAGTCATGAGTTGGGTAATTCTTCTCATGGGTCTTCAACTGTCTCGATGCGTATGCTATAACCTTCCCATGCTGCATCAAAACACATCCTGATCCTTTCCCAGATGCTTCGCTGTGAATCACCTATCCTCCGGAACTGTCTGACACGGTCAGAATAGGAGCGGTTATCAATTTCTGCTTCAACGCCTCAAAAGCTGACGCACACCTATCCGTCCACACAAAAGGTACCTCCTTGCGTGTAAGCTTGGTCAACGGTTCTGCCAGACGAGCAAAGTTCTCCACAAATCTTCTATAATACCCGGCTAGTCCAAGAAAGCTTCTTATCTCCGCAACATTCTTTAGAATCGGCCAATCACGAACTGCTGCAATCTTTTCGGGATCGACGGCGATTCCATCGCTAGACACAACATGCCCAAAACTTTACTTCTCCCAGCCAAAACTCGCACTTGCTCATCTTCGCATATAATTTCTCTTGTCTCAACGTCTGCAGTGCGATCTTCAAATGTTCTGCATGCTCTTCAATACATTTTGAATAGACCAGAATATCGTTAATGAACACCACAATAAACTGGTCCAAGAATGGTGAAAAGATTCGGTTCATCAAGTCCACAAATATCGCTGGTGCATTCATAACTCTGAAGGGCATCGCTAAGTACTCGTAATGTTCATACCGAGTTCGGAACGCCGTCTTGCAAATATGCTCTGCTTTCACTCGGACCTGATGATATCCGGATCGCAAATCCAGCTTCGAGAATACCCTTGCGCCACTAAACTGCTCAAAATAGTTCGCCAATGCGAGGGATCGGGTACTTGTTCTTAATAGTCACCCGGTTTAATTCTCGATGGTCGATGCACATCCTTCTTGTGCCATCCTTCTTCTTGACTAGAAGAACTAGAGCTCCCCAAGGCGAGTTACTGCTGCGAATCCTACCCTTCTCAAGTAATTCAGTAATCTGTTTCTTGACTTCTTCCAATTCCACTGGTGCCATTGGATAATACGCTTTAGATACTGGCGCTGCACCAGGAACAAGATCAATCGCAACCTCCAATCTCGCTTCGGCAGCAACACCTGATATGTCCTCGAACACATTCATGAAGTCTTGAACAACAGCTAGCGATTCATCTTCATCAACCTTCATCGACGAAAGATCGTTAATTGTCGGCCTAGCCCTAACCTTGACTGGCCTGATAGAACTGCTTCCTTCAGACAACCTCTAGGTGTCCGGGAATCTGGAAATTCGCTTTCTTCACTCTACACTCAATGTGAGTAAGGAAAGTGCCGAGAAATTCCATTCCCAAGACTACATCAAATCTACCAGTAACAACTTTCAAGACCTTTGCAATAGCTCCCGTCCGCAACAACGACGAAACCAACCTTACACCCTCTACTAGTTATGATTTTCCCAATCCAGTGTGTATGTCGCAAAAAATTAAACAGGGTCGTGAAAGTCATCGAGTGTACAGCAATAAACTTGAACGACATAAATCAATGGGATGCACTAGAATTGAATAACGCTAATGCGAGAAAACCATTTACAAATAGGGTACCTGAAACGACTTCCTCTGAAGGTTTAGCCTCTTCAGCCATTAGGGGAAAAGCCTGAGCCTGATTAGCTCCCCGAATTAACTGCTCCTGATCTGGAAGCTGCTCTTGTGGTGGCTCCCGAGTATCTTCCTTCAATCTTAGCCTTGACGGACAATTATCAATGGCGTGATCCCCTGATCTACAAATCAGACAAAGTCCAAGCCTCTTACGACAATCTCTTCGATAATGGCCCGGTCGTTGGCAGAAATCGTACAACATCCTTTCCTTTTTCTTGGGTAACACTGGCCTCCGAACATTCTCTTCCTTATGAAGTTTCGACGGACAAGCATTGATTGTATAATCCGCCGATCCACAGACCAAACAGAGTCCACGCTTTCTTCGACACTCCCTTTGCACATGCCCAGGCAAACGGCAAAAGTCACAGATCATGCTCCCTCTTCGACCGGCAACGATTGTTTTCTTCATTGGTGCCACACTGCGTCGGTTCACCGGAATACCTCTACGTACGGACGTTTGATTTGGTGCAAACGCCGGCCTCAGCTCTGTCTGCTGCTTGTGGTCTTCAAGTAAGTCACGAATTACACCAAGCAGAGTGGCGTTATCCATACACCTCTGGTACGGTTGTAGATTCCTGGATTCCATGATACTGCAACCAAGACACCCAAGGGGATTAGTATGATACAAATTCAAAATGTAAGTCAAGGATATGAATCAAGGTTAGAACTCCAAGTTACTTAAACAGAGTACCGCATTGTAACTATGCCGCGGTATCATAGCTATAATTACATAACTCCATCCAAGCTGCCTAAGTTCTAGAGATAACAAGGAATCAGGTTTCGAGTCGATATGCAAAGGAAGTTTACACACCGTAAAAGATATAATCGGGAGGAGGTTAGATTCAAGAACGGTAAACGGCAAGATGGCAGGACATGTTTCCTAATCATGAGTATTCTTATTCGTGTATTGGGTACAATACCCAACTACAAAAAGAATCAACCCGATTGACCTATGCTCTGATGCCAAAAGAACTATACCACGCCCCGCTTCCCAGAGTACGCTAAGTAGGCACGTGACATAGCCAACCATGCTACCTGTGGATAGGAATTGTCCTTCCACAGTCACATTACGGCTGTAGAGATATCAAGAACAGAAATAAAACTATCTAATACATGTCCATAAGCCAAAATAAAATTAGTCAAGAATAATAACGCGGAAGCAAAAGATCCAATACAAAATATAACTGGAATATATGTCCTATAATGCGGGCTCACATCAGGCAATAAAATGCTGAAAAGTAAAGAACTAACTATTATTGAATCCTCACTGCTCAGCCTGCTGGCTGAAGTACTCCTGCTCGGACTGCAGCAAAGGTACGGGATCTGGGCCATGCAAAACCAAGACGTCAGTGCGTCATAATATCAAGCAGTAATAATGTGGCAAGGCATGCAAATATAATCATAAGTTGTAAAGCAGGTGTAACAGCAATATAAATCAAGGCAGTGAAAGGCAGTGTGCGGTGAGTAATCTAAACTGGTCTATTGGGTTATCTACTCTCAAGTCCTTGAAATCAATTTGATGAATCATCGATGTAACTCAATAGTATCCCGTGCATGCCCGGGACCATGGTCTAAGACTCTCGGGCTGAAACCGAGACGTACCGCTAGGCACAAAAGGAAAAAAAAGGAAAGACGAACGATGTCAGCAGCATCATCCCGAGGCGGGCCTAGCCTTAAAAACTGATCAGTATAAGCGAGCAACTGTCGAGTTACAAGTCAGGATTCCATCATTGATTTTCCCATACCCCCAAGTTATATGTGTTCAAGTCAGGTATTAAGTAATCAAGAACTAATGCCAACTCAGTATCAGGTAGGTGCAGGTTTGTCTGGATAGACAACAGGAACGGTCCGTAAGGACTACATGTCAGGTTTGTTGGCATTATACACAAGATCAGGTAACGGGTCAAGCCATGGTACATCAGGTCAAGTCAAGTAGTGTACGGTATCATGTCGGGTCAAGTAATAGGTGTGTAGAAAGTCATGTCAGGGTGTAAAAGATATCATGTGGGTGCTCATAATCAACTAATATAATCATCGTTATAAATAAACAAGCATGGGTATCAACAACACAATAAATTGGCACATGTAATAGGTTAAGCAATATATGCAGATTAAACTACTTAGCTGTACGGTTATCAGTCTGTGTTTAAGAGATGGTTTCAACATTATATGAATACAGTGTGACAAATATGGATGTTAAAAATCAGGTTAACGTGTATTACATAATCTATAGATACAATGATGTGTATAATAGGTTCATTAGATGCAATTATAACTAAAACCGGTTAAAGATGCGCACGGATGTCCGCTAGAGTAAAACTAGAGAAAAGGGTATCATGGACTATATATAATAGTTATTATGTGATTAAAATATAAACGTGGTTAATAGGTTTTATAAAGTAATTGCAACGGTTAGGTTTCAAGTTTTGAAACTAAATGATGTAACGTAACATTGAACATGAAAGGGATATCATGGTATTAAAGTTAAACTACAGGTTTAATGTGCAATCCAATGTATATATAATATATAAAGTAGCATGTAGCAAGTTTTACTTGTCTCGACGGATCGCGATACGGGAAACGGAACGTTACGCATCGGCGGAAAAAGTCGCGACGCGCGCACAGTACACGGAATGAGTCCAAACGACGAACAGTGTAATCACACGGGTCAGAGGTCCTCGCTGGGTCGTCGGGAACGTCGACGGCCTGACCAGATTCCGAAGATCTAAAATAACAGAGAACACGCATGCTAGAAAATGGATACAGAAATAGAAAAGAAGAGAACAGGAAAAGAAGAAGAAGAAAAGAATGAAGGATAGCTTACTGGTTGTGTGCAGGGTTGTGCTAGCAGTGGCGGCGAGATCGACGGCGGTTGGGCGTCGGCGAAGGGTTTAAGAAGAGCTAGGGTTTGGGCTCGGGGCTGGTTCCAGGGGGTTTGTAAAAACAGGGTTTTGGGTGCTATGTGGAGAGCAGAGGAGAGGGAGGAGGTGGTGCTGGCGATGGGGATGGTCGACGGCGAAGGAAGGTGGCGCTGGGTTCACGAGTTCTCGTCGGGTGTATGTGCAGGGGAGAGAGAGAGACTCGGGAGAAGGAGAGAAGGGAATACGATGGAAATGATGGTGAAGAGGAGGCGAGAGGGATGTTGACGGGGGCTGAGGAGCGAGGAAAAGAGTTAGGGTTTAGCTTTCTTGTTCTCGTGCATGGGTTTCTAAAACAACAGAAGAAGAAGAAGAAGAGATAAAGGAGGAAGGTGAGAATAGCGTGGGGAGGTGACGGGATTCTCGCGCACCGCGAGAGGAGAGAGAAGCGGGCGCGAGAGGAGTGAGATAGAGAGAAAAGAGAGGAGAGAGAAAGAAGAGGAGAAAGAAACTTGGCTTTATTTGCTGGAGAGAGGAAGAGAGAAGAGATCGGTGACTGAGGAATGGGAAAGAGAAGGAGAAATAGAAAGGAGAGATGGGGATTAGTGGGGCCCAGGGATTAAAAGGAGGATTCTGATTGGCTAGGTGAAACTGTTAGGAAAAAAATTTATAAAAGATTTATGGAGTTATAAGGAAATATAATATCGTTGGCCTATAAAATTTTAATAGGCTATAGAAATATATTTTAGCTGATATAAAAAGATTTAGAATAAATAGGATTTGGCGGGCTGCAAAATATTTCAGAATTGCGCCCGGGTCGGGTCCAAAATTTTGAATTTGAAATATGAAAATTATCAGCAGGTTCCAAAAATTGAAATGAAGGACTATGTAATGAAAAGGCATACCCCCAAGAACGGACGCACGCATGTGCGCGTAGCCATCCAAACACATCCGTTCCACTGAACGGGATGAGAACACGATGCAAGGATGCTACCATAAGGTTAAGGTTATCAAGCAGGCCATGTCATGTTTTTTAAAATTATTTTAATGACTTAAATGGTTATATGCAAGAATATTAAATGTTAGCGTAATCTATAATTAGGAAAACAACGAGCTCAAGTAAACGGGTCGAATATAAAGTAAATTACCATTTTGCAACCAAACATGATAAATGAACTAAATACCACAAACAACACATACGGTAACTGGAATTAGTATAACTGAACTCGGTTGTTACATGTAGGCTCCACCGGGAAGTACCTCAGCGACGAGGAAAGGACCGTCCCATTTCGGGGCCAGCCTGCCTTGATCGCCGAACCCGTTCCGCCGTAGGACCAGGTCTCCGGTCTTGAAGGAACGAGGCTTGACCCACGCGTTGTAGTATCGGGCAGTTTGCTGCTGATAGGCGGCATCCCTGATCTGAGCCCGGTCCCGTTTCTCCAGCATTATGTCCAGGTTGGTCCGCAGTACCGTGGTGTTCGCTTCATCGTCGAAGTGTTCAACCAGGTGACTGGGTAGCCCGATCTCCGTCGGGACCATCGCTGCTTCCCCCAATCAGAGCAAAGCTCTGTTCAAATTTTGAAATGAAGCAACGCTTCATAGTAGCGCCGAGTGCGCTGCACCCCAAGTAGCGCACCACGTGCAAAGCACGTGTGCGCTGGCGCTAAGTGCGCTGCACTCTAAGCAGTGCACCACGTGCAAAGCATGGGTGCGCTGGCGCTGGAACTAAAAGCTCTCCACCGTCAAATCAAAAATCCAATAAAGATGATAAATCATCAATTAATCAGAATAAAATTCTGTTAAGGAAAGATTCCTCAAAAATCTTTCCAAACAAGAAGATTGTGCTCTGTAAATCAGAGCACCGTTGGATCAATAATCCAGAGGTGATTAAAAATCACCAAAATACGAAATAAATTATGTATGGGAAAATTTCCCAATCTTGTTAAAAACAAGAAAATTGCCTTCTATAAATCATAAGCTCTTGGATCAAAGATCCAACGGTAGGGAAATCCCCAAATCAATTGGAGAAAAGATCTCCTTAACTGATTGAATAAATCAGCTCGCCCTATATAAAGGCCCCAAGACTTCAAGTCTCAGATAGAAAAAGATAGAGAGAAACAAATAGAGGAACCCCCTATAAACTTTGAGAAATCTCAAAAAGAAGAGCCAGGCTTTCGGTAGAAGAAGAACTTTTCTTCAAGATAAATAGAACAGAAAGACGACATCGTCTCATATAAAAAGAAGAATTCACTTCTTTCTTTAAGATCATAGATCTATAAGACCAAGGTCTTTCACAAAGAGATCAAAAGATCTCATCATAAAATAAGAAGAAGAACATAATTCTTCTCGCAGATCATAGATCTATAAGGCTAACGTTTTTTACAAAAAGAGATCATGAACATCTCATTATAAAAATGGGGGAATAATTCAATTCTCTTAGGGTCGCAGATTCATAAAGGCAAAGCCTTTCACCAAAATAAGAGATTGAAACATCTCCTATAAAAATAAGAACTTTATTCTTAAGAACCTTGAGACAAAGTCTCTTATAAACGAGAATTTATTTCTCAGATCATAAAGCTAATCAGATAGCGCTTTGCGCTCATAAACTAGCGCTTTGCGCTCTTGGACTGGCGCTCAGCGCCAAGCGCACCACGTGCTCCTCACGTGTGCCCCACTGAACAAATAGGGCTTTGCGCTCATAAACTGGCGCAATGCGCCCATTATCTGGCGCTCAGCGCCAAGCGCGCCTCGTGCTCCTCACGTGTGCGCTATTCAGCAGAAGCGCAATGCGCTCATAAACCGGCGCTAGCGCCAAGCGCGCCACGTGTTCCTCATGCGTGCGCTGATAAAACATAAATTGTTCTTTAAATAAAGCCCAGAGTTATGATGAATGCTCAACATTCAATAAAAGACAAAAATATTGTCAGAACTCAAATCAATGCCCAACATAGTCAAATGTTTAACATTTTAACTGAGTGGGCCGAGCCCAAGTTGGCCACAAACCCCTCATTCAGATTAATTGAGCCCATATGCTCATAAATCTCAGATCTTAGTCCCAATTGGACTACAGATCTCCCAACCAAAATTGGTTTATGGGTACATCTCTTCACTCCTTTGATATTTGTCGTTGTAATCCTTAAACGTCTTCAGAGAGGTGACGGGTCCCGATAACCAAACATTCCATGGACTGTGTGGTCCTTAAACTCATGGACTATGATGTCCTTAAACTTTATAGACTATGATGCCTTTAAACTATGGACTGTGGGGTCCTTAAACTCATGGACTATGATATCCTTAAACTTTATAGACTATGATGTCTTTAAACTAGGGACTGTGGGGTCCTTAAACTCATGGACTATGATGTCCTTAACCTTGGACTGTGGGGTCCCTAAACCCATGGACTATGATGTCTTTAACCTTGGACTGTAGGGTCCTTAAGCCCATGGACTATGATGTCCTTAACCTTGGACTGTGGAGTCCTTATGCCCATGGACTATGATGTCCTTAACCTTGGACTGTAATGTCCTTAAACTAATAATGGACCGTAATGTCCTTAAACTAATAATAGACCGCAATGTTCTTAAACTAAACAATAGAGCCCAAATGCTCTTTTGTTGGATCTAAATGATCCCGTTAAGTTGATCTTAGTCTAAAATTAGACTAACGTATCCTTAACAAACATTTAAGTTGATCTTAGTCTCAAATGAGACTAACGTATCCTTAAACCAAACCCCAAACCCAAATCTAAGAAGATACGGATTTGGACTAATCCACGCCCTACGGACGACAACATAAATTAGTCTCCGTATACAATCCACGGGCAACCAAAAACAAAACAAACACACACGACACGAAGTGACCATTTGGAGAAGGGAAAAGTGGTTACCGCGATGCGGTAGCGTAATTAACTGCAGAGGATTGCACCTGCAGGGAAGAGCGTCCCCACAATCAAAACCCCCTCAATAAGAGGGAATCTGACGAAGTCTGTTACATCGGCTGCATCCGTTTAAACCTTCGATACATGGTGCTATAAATCAACTTGGCATCTTCGGAGAGGTGGACAGATAGCACCAAATAGCATCTGCCCTCGAAGTTCAGGCCCGGACGTCCGGGCGTCCCGGTCGCGTCTTCCGGCGGGGAACAGATTCTGGCACGCCCGGTGGGACCTTTTTCTCTTTCCACTCCACACTTCGTATGTCATGTTTCGTGAACAAATCGCGGTTTGATATGGTTGCCCTTGGGTTCGAGGTACTAAGATTTGGTTTTGCTCCCGTGCAGAAAAAAGAACACCAATGGCCTCTAACTGCTTCAGCTGCAACAGCAACTCCCGTTCCGCCTCATTTGGAGGAGTAACCTACGGGCCCCAAGCGGCCTCCCTTTTCATAATGCCGGTGGAACAAGTGACCCAAGCCACCACTGGGCTATTCTTCGGGACTATGCTCCCGCCAATGAGCTTCGGCGCCCCTGTACCATTGCAAGAAGCTCAGAAGAAGTCGGTCTTTGATCGGCTTACCGCTACTGCGGCCCCTCTTAATGGGTCACCCAAACCAAGCGCCTCAGTTTTCAGCAGACTGGGCCAAAACTCCTACGGGCCCGTGAAGAAGCCCGCAATACCAGAAGGCGTTATCCCAAAGCGGAGAGCCATTCCCACTCCTGAAGTCACCAAGGCGGCTTCTCCGGCTAAGGGGCCGGTCTTCACAAGACTGGCCGTTTCATCTCCCACTCCGGGTGAAGTAACCAAGACCGTTTCCTCTGCACGAAAATCAGCCTTTTCAAGATTGGCCATTCTCTCTCAGCGAGCATCTGTCTTTGATAGGCTGGCGCCAACAACAAACTCTCATCAGAACAGGGGGCATGGAAAAGCTGATCCAACAGTGGAGGTGATCCCGGCCACACGACATGCTCGACGTCGCCACTGGCGCCGAGTGAGGAATGCCGGGGGCAATTCCCCTTCTGGACTGACTCTGACAGCTCCAATGGTGGAAGTTGATACTGCTGTTCCAACTGGGAACAATTTTGAACTACTTAATAGGGTGCACAGGAATTCGCCAACTGCCGTGCTAAAAAAGTCTCCTCCGCCTGTTGAAAAGATCACAAAGGCGAAGCCGGAGCAGCCCGTTCAGCGGCTATCCTCTAAAGTTTACAAGGTCTGGCGTCAAGTCCAAGACTCGGTGATTGATCCAGATTACTCCCGTCGACAGAAAAAGATGAAGGTTCGGCAAGAAGAGGACCACCCTGTCAAACCACAGAAAGCGACAGCTACTTAGGTGTCCACTGCAACGACCCCCTCAACTTCGACCGCCCACAAAAGAAGGAGGCCGGAGAAGATCCCTGCGACTTTGGCAAATCGCAAAGACACTGAATCTAAACGCCCCAAGTCCGGGGGCATGGTGGTGCATACCGTCTATATGGCGTCTGGAAAAGAGGATAGCCATATCTCCACAGGTCATCGACCGCTTACGCGATCAGTGACTAAGGCTCAGGAGCAACAACAATAAAAGTTCCAAGAGATGCTAACAGCTATGGCCGCACTTACAGGACCGAAAGCAAGCCCGGAGACATCCTCGGAGCAGCGCCGTGAGCAGGAAACTGATGCCGAATTCCTTCGAAGAATGCTTGAGAAGAAGGACAAAGAGGCCGTAGAACAAGCGGCCAATATAAAATTAATGACCCTTCTATTCCAAGATATGGTAGGCATGATGATCCAGCCGAACCCTCCAGCCGAAGATCCTCCAGTAATAATTGAAGATGATAGAGGAGAGACATCAAATCCTCTGTCGGCTCTGTTAGCAGCCAAGGAGGAGACCATCTCTAAAGCCACGCTCGATGATTATATAGCTCAACAAATACGAGCTCATCAAGCGAATGAAGCGGCTGGCTAAGTCGTCAGAACTGGACGGACCTAACCGGGTTGGTACGATCAAATAAAGTACCCACCAGGGTACACGATTCCTAAATTCCATGTGTACAAGGGGACAGGCAATCCCCATCAACATGTCGCTCAGTTCAGGGCTCTCTGCGGCAACACTGGAGGGGATGATAAGCTACTGTTTCGCCAATTCGTCGGCAGCTTGGCAGAGACGGCGTTCGAATGGTACTCAGAGCTTCCCAACGACTCCGTCAAAACTTTTACAGAGATGGAATTGTTGTTCACCCAGCGTTTCGCAAGCGCTAGCAAACGCTCCCCAATCACCGCATTAATTAACGCCAGAGTAAAGCCATGCGAAACATTGGTGCAGTATGCGATACAGTGGCGGAATTTATGGTCGAAGTGCGAGAAGCGCGTCGAAGAAGTGCCTGCGGTAGGCATGTTCGTGGGTACTCTCGACCCTCAGGCGACCATTTCCCAATTCATGATTTTTTCAAGCCGACCACTTTCCAGGCCTTGATTGACAAGCTGGCCTAAATGGACCAGATAGGCCACAGACCATCTCCTTCGAAGCTGGAATCTCGAAATGAAAAAGGAAAAGGGAAAGCGACCTTCATCGCCAATGCTCAACAGTAGCCCAGTGGTCTGAAACTAACTGATCGCCCAGACGAGAGACGACGATTCTTTAATGAGAAAATGAAGCGCCCTTATTCGTTTCCCCAGGACAAAACAAGGAGATTGTTCGAGCTGGCGGTGCGCAACAGGCTCATCAACTTGCCGGATCCCAAACGCCCATTGCAACCCGGTGAGGCTAATAATCCCAATTGTTGCCCCTACCACCAAGCGATAGGCCATACAATCGAAGATTGCTTCGTCTTCAAAGGGTGGATTGAGAACCAATACCAGCAGGGAAAATTCGCACTGTCCGAGAATTGGAAAGTAAACCCGCCCCAGCCGCACGCTCTCAAAAAGGTGGACACACCGGGGGCATCATACTCATTTATAGAAGAATCTCCATGGGAGGTCGTTCTTTCATCCAAAACGAAAAGAATGCTGAAGGATCTCCAAACATGCCCAGCGATCAAATGGAAAAGTCCGCTGGAACCTGAAATCATCAAGGGAATGCTGAAGCCACACCCAACTCCAAAAATTGGTGGTGATAGTCAAAGTGCCCACATCCAGCCATCAAAGTTTTCGAAGAAGAAGAAAAAGGCCAAAAAGCCCGTGAAGCCCGATGACAAGCGCACGAACCTGCAAAAATATATTGACGCGCTGGAAGAATATAACCAGAAGGCGCGGACCCCAGTCACACTCCAAGAATTTCTCAGCCACGTCCTTGAGGACGGAGATGATGACAATGGAGAAGACTCGTCAGATGAACATGAGGATTATGTGGCAAGCTGCCATGTGATCTCTCACTCGTTAATAAACGGTGAAGAAGCTCTGGATGCAGAGAAACTGGGGGCAGATCCCGAATCGGAGCTCCTAGGACCATCAGATGAAATGATTGACGCATTCCTGAACGAAGCTCTTTTGAAAAGCAAAGCTGATCGAGAGCGCGAGATGGCCATATTTGAAAAGGCCAAACGCCGGCGACTGGACGAAAGGGTTAAAACACTCTCACCAGATCAAAGTACATCCGCCGCAAATAAAAGCAGGTTCAAGATAAGGAAACGATTTGCTAGAGCCCTGTCAAAGGGAATGAAGTTGCCCTCTTTCAGAGGAAATTCTCCCTGCGGTATACATCTTGATGAAGAGGATGTGCATCCTGATTACTGTTTATATCATCGAAGGATTGCGCACCCCATTGAAGAGTGCAACGCCTTTAAAAATTGGTGGCAAGGGTATATCGCTCACAGGCAACAATTCAAAAGGATGAAGCGTGAAGCTCGTCGACAGCGGAAAAATGCGACAGACGAACGTGGAAGAGCTACCGACAACTGTCACATGGTTGATAACAGGGGATCACAAGTTCTCACCTTGATTATGAAGAAGAAATGGCTCTTGGCCCTCTCTTCAAAGAATCCACCTCAGGAAAAGAGGAAGAACCGAAGAGCTGTGAGAACAGTCAGCTGCGCAATCGCACATTACCTGAAAAGAATCTCGGACCCGTAAACAAGGGGTCGAACAAAAAAGATAAAGGAAAAGAAAAGGTCCCTGAGCATATCACCCTCGATGACCAAGCCATCGAAGAGCTGACAGCCAAGGATCCGCCTAAGAAAAATAAGGTGGATTACAACGTTCTGGCACACCTGAGGAAGATACCCTCACAGCTAAGCATTCTCGACGCCCTTCTGCTATCCAAAGAGGCGAGAGATTCTTTGATCAAGGCACTATAAGAGCCCGAGCAATTCCAAGCTTTTCTCGCCGAAGAAAAGATGAAGGACAAGTTGGAAGAAGTGCACACGGCTGACATCACTTTCGGCGATGAAGATCTCCTCCTCGGGACGTGCGAGCATAACCGTCCTCTTTATGTCTCTGGATACTGCCATGATATCAAGATAGGCAAAATCCTGGTTGACAACGGGTCCTCCGTCAACCTCCTCAATATATGAGTGTTGAAGGAAATATGCATGAGCGTTCAGCATCTCGCTCGTGATAAAATCACCGTCTCCGGGTTTGACTCCCAGTCATCAAGGACGCTCGGGTCTGTGATACTGACATTACGCATTGGGCTGCTCGTCACGGACATCAAATTTCACGTCATTGACGCCAAGACCTGCTACAACGCTTTGCTCGGCCGGCCTTGGTTACATGAATACAACATTATTCCTTCTACACAGTATCAGCGTATGAAGTACTTTAAAGATGGCTTGAATATACCGTGATAGGGGAATTGAACCCATTCTCCGTGAATGAAGTACGAAAGTACGAAGATGCAAAGTACTTCTTACCAGACTTCGAGGACACGGAGAGATGCCATAAACCAGAGGAAAAGCAAAAAGCTATCACCACCATTCCGGTCTTCGGGAGTGATACCGAGGAAGATGAAGAGATAGTCTATTCAGGGCCGCCCCAATGCAACAAGCCGAGACCGTCCACCCCTATGTTGGTCTTCGGCAGCGACTCGGAAGATGAAGTCAATGTCGTATTTTCTGTTTGGACATTAATACAAGCCTTCACTGACGATGATCGGAGTTTGCAAATCGCCATGGTTCCACAAGAGCATTACAAAGAGCTCGACGCACTTGATACCTATGGTGTGCAGGAACTGCAGACATTCTACGTCCCTCCCAGGCGAAGAGATGAAAAGGTGATCCTCTTTTATCGATCCGCGGAAAGCAAAGGGGAAAAAGAAATCTGGCACGGCGCCGATTCTGCACTTGACAGGCTCCAGCCCATCTGTCTGCCCAGATACTACACAAAAGGCTTAAAAAGGCTGTTGAGGCGCCAAGGCGTACCCTTCAAACAGACTGCTCGACAAGCTTAGTTCCACAACAGGATCTGGAATATTCCCGGAATTTAGCGAAAATTGCCCAACGGGAGAATGGATGTGATCAGGCTTGGATATATCCGATCTAAGAAATGGGAGCGATTCCATGGTTGCTACGTCATACATGAATTCGATGAAGAAGGAGATGCTCTGTGGGAAGATACTAACCCTGAACCAAAACGAGGTCCCGCCGTGAAAATGCCAAGTCCGTCGTTCGAAGAACAGATGGACAAGCTTAAAAGGGAAGCGGGTCAAAAGTATCGAGACGACCATAATCGCAAAATGGCTATTTACGAGAAAGTCAGGACGCACCGCCTCCTTCAGCAATCTACAAAGAATGACGATGCCCTTTGTCGCCAGCCAGTCACAAAGAAGACTCAACACGGAGGCAAAAATAAACTGAAGAGCGGAAAATATGTTCGACAGCAGCGTAGCGGGTCCAAAAAAACCACGCGAAGCAGAAATGAGCAGCCGGGATCCGTCTCTTATAAAGAAGATGGGTTGAGCATATTCTTTTCCCCAAGACAAGACAAAGAAGATATTCGATCTTGTCATAAAACATCAGATAATGACGCTCCCGGAGTCCAAGCACCCCGAGCAAGCAGGTGAGGTTCATCATCCGGACTATTGCTCCTATCACCGAGCAATAGGGCATCCTCTCGAAGGCTGCTTCACATTTAAAGACTGGGTAGAGGACCAGTATCAGCAAGGCAGGTTCGCTTTATCCAGCAGTTAGAGGGTAATCCCACCATAAAAGCATGAACCGAATGCCACGTATGCGGCGAGAGTAGAACCAGACCAACATCGGTCTTGGAAGCAATCTCGTACCTGTCATGTGATACCGCTGTCAGAAGAAGAACCCGAGAATATGGATGACCTCCCCTGGTGCTTCGAAAACGAGGATGACGAAGTGATCTCAGAATTTCCACCAGCACCAAAAGAGCTGGAAGATGGGATACATACTACTGCAGATAACCTCAGAAAAATCGCCTTGGGGACAGCAAACGACCCACGACCGACGTTCGTCAGTGAGTTATTGTCTAAAGAAAAGTTGGCTATGCTCAAAGACATACTCATTCAATATAAAAATTCCTTCGCATGGAACTATTTCGAGATGCCGGGACTAGATCTAGAAATAGCCGTGCACAGATTGGCGATATCTCCGGACGTCAAGCCAATCAAACAAGCACTGAGAAGAATGAGGCTTGAACTTGAAATGAGCATCAACGCCGAGGTCAAGAAGCTAATCGACTCTGGTTTCATCCAAGAAGTTCAGTATCCTGACTGGATCGCCAACATTGTCGCAGTGATGAAGAAAAATAGGACGGTGCGCATATGCATGGATTTCCGGGATCTCAACAAAGCTTGCCTGAAGGACGACTTTTCAGTACCGGTCACCGAGCTGATGATAGATAATACGTCCACTCACGAAGTCTTCTCCTTCATGGACGGATCATCAGGGTACAATCAGATAAAGATGTATCCCGAAGACCAGAAGCATACCGCTTTCCGAACTTCTCTGGGCATATTCTGCTACAAGGTGATGCCCTTTGGTCTAAAGAATGCCAGTGCCACCTATCAGAGGGCCATGACAAAGATATTCGATGACCTCATACATGAAATCGTCGAATCCTATATTGACGACCTCATAGTTAAAAGCAAATCATACGAGGAATATTTAGAGCATCTGAAGATCATGTTTCAACGCCTTCAGAAATACAACTTGAAGATGAACCCTCTCAAATGCGCGTTCGGAGTTTCCTTGGGCAAGTTTCTAGAATTCGTCGTCCGACACCGAGGCATCGAAATAGACCCTTCGAAGTTTAAGGCGACCATGGAAATGCCTCCGACGAGGACTCTCAAGCAACTGCGGTCTCTCCAAGGAAAGCTCGCATATATCTGGCGATTTATAGCCAATCTTTCTGGCAAATGCCGCCCCTACAGTCAATTGATGAAGAAGGGAACCCCGTTCGTTTGGGATCACAAATGCCAGAGCGCACTTGACGAAATCAAGCAATACCTGCAGAATCCGCCAGTACTGACCGCTCCGGTCAAGGGAAAGCCTCTCATTCTGTATACAACCGCCCATGAGGTTCTCTAGGCGCATTATGGGCACAAGAGATCGACCAAGGGAAGGACAGAGCCCTCTACTACTTGAGCCGAGTTCTCCTGGGGGCAGAAAACAATTACCCCCCTATCGAAAAACACTGCCTGGTGTTGATCTTCGCAATAACGAAGCTCAGACACTACGCTTTGGCGCATGAGGTCCACCTCATATCAAAAGTGGACCCTCTCAAGTATTTGATGTCAAAGGCCATATTAACGGTACGACTCGCTAAATGGGCCATACTCTTAATGGAATTCTCGGTGACATACCGACCCCTTAAGGCAATGAAAGGCCAGGCCATCGCTGACTTCCTCGCTGAGCATCCAATACCTGCCGACTCTCTCTTGAACTGTGAATTACTAGATGAGCACGCGTTTGACACGATCGACCGGGAGAAAGAAGGGAGTGATACCCGATGGGAACTCTACTTCGATAGAGCATCTTCCATGAAGAAGCGCAAACAAAGCACCCCCATAATCAAATCTGGGGTGGGCCTCATCTTCGTGACTCCGCAAGGAGGGATAATGCGCTTTGCCTTTCCCTAACAGAGTCGAGGACAAACAATGAAGCTGAATATGAAGCTTTGATAACAGGTCTTGAGATCTCTATCGACATGGGAATTGAAAACCTCCTCATATACGGAGATTCCCAACTGGTCGTTAGCCAAGTAAACGGCGACTATCAGACGTGCAAACCGGAGTTGGTAAAGTACGGCAAAAGGGTACAATATTTGCTGACTCAAATCCCTTCCTATGCCCTGGAAAGCATATCGTGCGCAGAAAACAGCAAAGCGGATGCATTAGCCAAACTCACTAAAGAATTGGCCGATGAAAACCTCGACGATGTAAGGATCGTGGTACAAAGCCGTCGGGTTCTTGCATCGGCAGAAATATCTTCGGAATCGTCTGAAGAAAAGGAAGCGACCGAGCAAACGGCCCTACGAATAAAAAAAAAGGAAAATGCTAAGGATTGGATAGAACTTTATAAACTACTTCAAATCCCGTCGAACACCTGCAGATGCGTCCTCAAGGCATCAGCTTATGAAACGAGCTCTGTCTTTCGCTTTCGTCAATGATACTCTATATAAGAGATCATTTGATTCTCTGTGGCTAAGATGCCTGGGACTGGAAGAAGCAAAGAGAGTCGTCTAAGAAACTCATGACGGACTCTGCGGTTCACATCAAGCCGGGCCAAAGATGAAGCTGAAGATCAAAAGGATGGGCTACAATTGGTCCACGATGATCTAGGATCGCCTTGAATACGCGAAGTAGTGCCACTCGTGCCAAATTCACGGGGACTTTATCCACCAGCATCCAAATCCACTACATTCAATGGTGGCTAGCTGGCCGTTCGAAATGTGGGGAACCGACATAATCGGGCCCATCGAACCAGCATCGTCCAGAGGACATCGATTCAGCGACAACTGATTACTTCTCCAAATAGGCAGAAGCAGTACCACTGAGGGAAGTGAAGACGGAGAATATTCTCTATTTTTTTAAGACACATGTCATCTATCGGTTCGGCACTCCGCAACGGATTATCTCCAATAACGGGCCGGCCTACAGAAGCCATAAAATCAGTCACTTCGCACAACAACATAACATAGACTGGAGATACTCTTCGGTTTATAATCCCCGAGCTAATGGTCTAGCTGAGGCTTTCAACAAGACCTTGACGAAGATCGTGAAAAGGACGGTATCCAGAAATAAGAGGGACTGGCATGAGAGACTGCTTGAAGCTCTCTGGACGTATCGAACCACATTCAAACCGGCCACAAGCACAATGTCGTATGCATTGATATTCGGCGCTGAAGCAGTACTCCCCTTGGAGATATAGCTACCCTCCTTACGAGTGGCAGTTCATTACAAGCAAAAGGACGAAGAGAATGCTCATCTTCGGCTTGAGGAGCTTGATGCCCTCGACGAAACTCGGCTCATGGCGCAGCAAAACTTAGAGGCTTACAAAGCAAAGATGACGCGCTCATATGAAAGATTGACTAGGCCGAGAACATTCCGCCAAGGCGAACTCGTGCTAGTGGTCAAAAGACCTATGATCCCCAATTGTCCCAAACGGGGGAAATTCGAGCCAAACTATGAAGGCCTGTATATCATTGACAAGGTCTACCAAGGTAGAGCCTATCTACTCATGGACATGCATGGCGAAAGACCTTTCGAGCCAAAAAATAGTCGATTCCTGAAAAAATACTATGCTTGACAAGTCACGGCCTAGGTCAACGATAGATGACAACGCCTATGTCCGCTCGCTATCTTCCTAAGCCCAAACTCTATAAGTAGTAGCCGGCAAACGGACCGGAACGTCCCTAAACTAACGATGGACCACTATGTCCTAAAACTGGCCGATGACCGAAACGTCGTTAAACTACTACAAACCTGTGGCGTCCCCAGGCTGACGTGGAAAAAAAAACAAAAAAACGGTATGTCCATAAGTGAGATGGGCACGGATGAAAACCCGAAAGGGCTCCGTGAGTAAAAACAGCAAGGCTACCGGCGAGTTTTGTGAAAACCCGAAAGGGTGCAACCTCGTTAAAAGACACTTCCAAGGTCCTCTTGACCTTGTGAGGAGAAAATACCCGCGTGAGATCTTTACGACTCATAAGAGAGCAACACATTTAGGAATCCCCACGATTCCTAAGAAGAAATTACACTTGCGAGATCCTCACGACTCATAAGGAGAACCCTCTTATGAGACCCTCACGGCTCATAAGATTCAAAAGCCTTAAGCTACAGGGATCTGAACCTGTTCTTAAGCCATCACAATCTTTAATGCTGCGCTACAAGCGGTTCAATGCTGACCCTTGTATACAATCCACAGCCAACAAGCGTCTGTCTATTCTCTAATTCACCCGACCCGATAGTACTCATTTTGGGAATGTCCAGTGCCAAAGTCACTCCTACGGGAGGCAGCAGTGGGGAATTTTCCGCAATGGGCGAAAGCCTGACGGAACAATGTCACGTGGAGACCTACAATTCAGACCTCGCAACCGGACTAAAAAAAACAATTTCAGACTTCTGCTCGTTGCATACCCTGATCAACCACAGTATGAATAGCATTTAAAGCTGCGGGCGCGAACAAACATTTCCCTAACAATGTCCCACCCGCGACTAGGGATATGTTCACACAGTGGACAGCTCTTGTAAGTCCTCTCGACTTATAAGGAGAAAACACTCTTGTGAGATCCTTACGACTTATAAGAGAACACACATTTAGGAATCCTCATAATTCTTAAAGAGAAAACGCACCTACAAGATCCTCACGACTCGTAGGGAGAAGTACCTTTATGAGACCCTTACGGCTCATGAAATCAAAAAGCCTTAGTCAACAAGATCCTAACCCTGTTTGCTAAGCCACCTTTGTTCGACATTGACAAAGGCAAATGATGATTCACACGTGGCAATATCCCAGTTGTAGCGATGCTGATGCCTAAATCGGTATTAAATCCCAAACTCGTAGCGAAAAGTCAGTGAGCCATAAATGCATATGAAATAGCCGAAATGATAGGGCAACTTGCAACAAAATTAGCAAGTAAAAATGTATGCATACAAAATAACCGAAATGGTTGGGCAACTCATAATAAAAAGCAGCGAATAGATAAAACAAATAGCCGAAATGATTGGGCACCGCGAAAAATAGCCGAAATGATTGGGCAATCGCGACTTTCGCAATATAAAAGCTGAAATGATAGAGCATCGCGGAAAGAAAAAATATATAAAATGAAATTTTTTGCCCTACAGGTGAGATCACATCGATCCCTGTATACAATTCAGGGGCACAAACAAAGAGGGAACTATACCTTCCCACCAGGCTCCATCATAAAAAGAAGCCAAATCTCGACGGTTCACGGACAGCCTAAAGATCACTAACAACGTTTCTCCTCATTCCAGCAGGATTCGGATGCGACAATCAACCTTGGAGCCATGGCAAAGTCCCTGTTCCAAACCTTAACGGTTCACAGACAACCGAGAGAGAAAATCCTGGTCCCGTAGAACACGGCTAATGTCAATTCTAACCGCGTGGGAAATGCCTAGAGCAAATCCTGGTCCCGTAGAACACGGCTAATGTCAATCCTGACCCCGTGGGAAATGCCCAGAGCAAATCTTGGTCCCGTTATTATTTCTACCACGATGATTGCTGATTTGAGTGTCTTGATGGATTGTGATCCTACCACGATGTCAGGTTTCCGTGGAAATGACATATTTCACCCCATACCTCACACTTATCTATTTATGCACAGTTCATATATTGGTAGTACCTGTTAGTGTACCCTTATGATTGCTGCATATCTACATTCTCATATCCCTATTGCATGGTTATTGCATACTATTGTCATGTTATTATTGCTTCACCTATTGATTGTACCTGCTAGTGTACTTTCCTTTATTCTGCATTTCACATGACCTGTTATTACTGTAATTGCATATCTTAGATTCATGATGTACGTACATTTCTGCGATTACCTGCATATGTTATCTACTATTCACGAGTTGGCAACTCACCCCCGTTGTGCCATAGTTGTTTTGCAGGGTGTTTCCCCAGAGTAGTTGAGGCAGGCTATTCACCTATCATCTTTTGCTACAGATACCGCATCGGCTCACAGTGTGCTATTTTGCTTAGGTAGGTATTGGTGGTTATTTGTATTTTGTATTGTCTATTCGTTGTATCTTGTACTCTCCATCTGCTATTGTTGTTGTTGACTTAGAGACTTGGTGAGGACGTTATTGTATTTTATTTATGGATTTGTTGTCTTTTATATACAGTTTCCTTCCTATTGTCTCTTATTTTTTCGCTACGGCATCGTATATTTGTGATGTGATTGTTTTCCGTCTTTGGGCTAGTTTTTACAAAAAGGGTGTTGCCAAAATTTTAAGGAAAGAAAGTTGGACTTTTAAATAATTTGGGTTGTGATTTCAATGTTTCAAAAACATTTATTGTCTTTTCCGTATTTTCATGGTTTAGATTTCTGGGTTTTGGCTTTCTTTTACTGCGTTACATCTTTAGGCGTTGCGTAGTATTAGGGCCGTCACGTGCCAATTTCGGGTCGTGACAAAGTTGGTATCAGAGCGCTAGGTTTTTACCTTTCGGAGTGTAGGATGACCTTAGTATGATGGAGTAGGTAGCTTAACCAAAGTAACGTAGTGTGTGTATGTCTGCAACATACCCACGATGCGATACTTCGCCTTAACTGACCTAAGTACAAATTGCTTGAAATTCCTTCCTTGATGATTCATATCCTTGTGATTCGATTTCCTTATTCTCATCGAATCTTATATCTATTTATAGCCTTGCCGCCGATGACTATGGGGACTCAGAATGATGCAGCGAGGGCCGAGGTCAGAGTTGGCTCGGATGAGACGAGTACGGACCAGGATGGCACTCCAGTTGCACAGGTGCAGACAGTCCAGCCGTCGACATATAGTATTGATAGGCTTGTGGCAGAGATGCAAGAATTCCGCCAGACCATGAGTTCATTGGTTGATGTTGTTCGGGAGCTACGACAGGAGGTTGTCACCCCTGTTACTCAGTTGTCCCTTGCGATCAGCATGCAGCAGTCTGTCACCTACATAGCACCCGTGGTTGCAGCTCCAGTTGATGATGCACCTATTCCAGAGACGCTGAGAGTTCCAGGACAGAGGAGGACTCGTACCAGTGTACCAGCCCAGAGACAGAGGTTTAGTCATCGAGACAGATTTCGTGGCCGTCGTGGGAGTAGCAGAGGTTTAGGACGAGGACAGTCGTTCAGCTCTCATTCACAGGAGGGTCAGCAGTCAGCGCGTGGATGCTTTTGATGCGGAAGCCTTCAGCACTTCGTCAGGGATTGTTCCTCAGCACGGTGTTAGGATCGTACTCAGAGAGGCCGTGGATGTGGGAGGTTCGCTCAGAGGGGTCAGCCTACCAGAGGACTTCAGTCAGTTGCGGGTAGGGGGCAGACACAGGAGTTTGCTTTTACTCATCGGAACGCGCAGGCGTCCAATGCAGAGTTTTCAGGTATCTTTAATTTATATGTTCTTTTGATGTATTCGTTGTTTTCACACTTGTACCGTGGTTGGGTAGATTAGTCGTAGTTTGTGTTAATTTCTGTCAGCGATTCTTTTGTTGCGCGACACGTATTCAGTTGTGTGCCAATCGGATAGGAGATAGAGATTCGTCCATCGGTTTGATCCTTCTAGAGCTGTTGGATTTGACGTTCTCCTGGGCACGGACTGGTTAGCTACGTGTTAGGCGTCTAAGGACTACCATGAGGAAACAGTCAGAAATTGTTTTCCCGGTAAGTCAGTTCTTGTTGTGCAGGTGAATAGTTGTGCCGCCTCTCACAGCTTGAATACAGCCTTTTCGCTAGTCGGCTTTTGAGGAGATGTCGTGGATTCTTGGCGTTCAATTGTGATACCGGAGGCACAGTGGGATTGTTGGACTGGGTTCCTTTCGTGCGAGAGTTTTCTGACGTTGTTCCAGATGGGCCGGCGAAGCTTAGGGAGCTTAAGAATCAGCTGCAGAGTTGTTTGTTGGGAAGTTTTGTGCGTCTGAGTGTTTCGCTTTTGGAAGCTCCTATTTCTGTTCGTCAAGGAGAAAGATGGCAGTTTGAGGTTGTGTATCGACGGATCGTTAATTGAACCGGCTTACGGTGCAGATAGGTATCCTTTACCTCGCATTGACGATCTCTTCGATCAGCTCCAGAGTGCGAGACATTTTCTAAGTTTGTTTGGGATCAAGTCATCATTATTGCGATTCGGAGTGATGGCATTCCGAAAACTGCCTTATGCGTGCTACGGGCTTTGTGTTTATTAGTGAGTCATTGGATTCACTGATGCCCTAGCAGCATTCGTAGATGTGATAAATCGGATTTCTTCAGGCCGTTCCTCTACCAGTTATTGTTGCGTTATTTACGATATTCTGGTCTATTTAAGGTGTCTTGAGGGACAGGAGTAGCACTTGAGGATTTGTTTTGCAGATACTGGGAGAGTCCCAGTGGTTCGCTAGATTCTCGGGTTGTTTCTTCATGCTTGTTGTGTTGACTTCTTGGTCTTGTTGTCACGGGAGACGGTTTTATATGGTCCCGAGGGAGATCGTGGCCGTACAGCTTAGGTCCAGACTTGTGTGCAGGATGGAGGTCCGCAGATTTTCGGGCCTAGCAGGTTTTTACCGCCGTTTCGTGCAGGATTGCTAGAGTAGTGCTGAACCGTCGACTGAATTGACCGGAAAGGAGGTTTCTTTTCTTGGGACTGAGGCAGATGTGCGGAGTTTCGGCAGTTGAAGATTCGGTTAACAACCGCATCAGTTCCTTCTTTGTTTTTGATTCGGAGTTCTTGATTTGTGACATGGTGTGCTAAGTTAGGGAAGCGTTTGTGTACCTGATATTATCAGGTAGAGACGTGAAATCCTAGAGCAAGCACATCAGTCAATTCTCTGTATTCATTCAAGTTCCACCAACATTGACGTGACTCGCGAGGTAGTTACGGGTGGGCAGGGATGTAAAGAGAAGTTTCAGGTATCGTTTCAAAGTGTCTGTCTTGTTGTGTGCTTGGGTCGAGCATCTGAGGCCGGCTGGAGAGTTGCAACTTTAACCGTTCCGAAGTAGGAATAGGAGCAAATCTCCATGAACTTCGTTATGGTGTCTATTAGGGTTGGTCAGGGTGTGACTCCATTCGGGTTCTTGTCGTCCGGTTATACTTAGTTTGCTCAGTTGTTCTTGTTAAGTTGTGTGTTTGTGTTAATTGTTGTCGACAGTTGGGATCGTCACTCGCCATTGTTAGGGTTCTCCTTCGATAGCTGTTATCAGGAGACACTCCAATTGAAAACCTTTAGGGTTAGGGGTTAGGTCATGTCGATCACCAGTCCGTTGTTTTCTGACTCTGCGTAAGTAGGATTTTGGACCCCAGCTAGTCTAGAGACTTTGGAGATGATCCAGTTGATTCAGGTCAGGATGAGAGTAGCCCTGTGCAAACAGAGGTCTTATACCGACCGTGTGGGTCATAGGCTTAAGTGCGCAGTGGCAAATCATGTATTCCTGCGGATTTTTCCGATAAGTGACGTGTTGGATTTTGGGGAGCTTATCCCAGAATTTAGGTCCTTTCGAGATCCTATAAGCGAGTTAGTTTCGTTGCCTTTAATTTGGCTCTTCCGCCCAGATTATTGGATTTTCACCCCGTATTCCTTGTGATGATACTTTACAATTACCTTCATGACCTTTCTTACATAATTTGGCACCGGACCATTTGGCGTGGACGCGATCGTTTCGCTCACCGGCAGCCATTTATGTTAATAGCTCGGCAGGTGGAGAAATATCGGTCAAGGGTCTTGCCATCTGTGAAGGGTTTTCTTGGACGTAGCCGCATAGTGAGGTAATCACTTGGGAGGCTGCGAGCGAGATTTGAGAGTTTGTAATCTTTTCTTTGAAGGTACGCGTAGTAGTATATTTTTATTTAAATTCGGAGATGAATTTCTTTTAAGGGGGGAGATTGTAACACCTTAGAATGCGTTTTGTGAATAATTATATTTTAATGTATGGTTTTTAATAAAAAATTTACCAAATTGAATTTTAATTATTTTATCCTATTTAATTAATATTTTATTAGATTTTTCCTAGGCTTGCACACACTTATGCATGTTAGTTAGGGGTGTAAATTGGGGTTTAGCCATGATTAGCAATATGGTGAACTAACCATTTTCCCTAATCTAGTTTAATAATTTATATTTAAGTGTTTTGGGGTTTTATTGGGTATGGTTGTTTTTAAAAAGGAAAATGAAAAAGAAAAAGAAAAATGAAAGAGGGTTTTTAATTTTGGTTTGAATTGTTGACTTTGGGAGAGAGAAAGAGAAAGCATGGGGCTTCATGGCCCAAGCCATGCCTCATTAATGAAGTGAGAGAGAGTGAGAAAGGGGGGGGTTGTTTTGTTTTCCCTCCTTACTCTCATTTCCTTCATTGCTCTCATTCTCTCACTCTCAAACACACACACATCTGCATCAGCTCCAGCAGCACCAGAAGACAGCAACAGCAGCAGATCCTTCATCAGCAGCAGCAACAGCAGAGCTTCAGCAGCAGCAGCAGAACATCAGCATCAGCAGCAAGCAGCAGCAACAGCTGAAGCAACAGCAACTTGCAGCATCTCATCTCCTCCATACACGTCTTCTCCTATTTCTTAAGGTTCTTTAGGGTATAAATTCTGAACTCATTTCCCCTAGTTGCTGAGCTTATGTGTTAATTAGCTTCGGTTTGTGTTAAATAGTGAGTTTAGTGCTATTTATGGTGATTTGTGCGAGATATTGGTTAAGTGATGATTGTATTAGTTAACCTAGCTTATTTTAGTGTTATTAGGGTCATCTCAATTGAGAAATTCCCCAGATTTCACTAAAATACCATAGGGTTTGTGTTTTGTGCAAAATTGGTGTTTTTAGGCGATATATTGGCAATCTGTGATCTGCTTTTAACCCAGACTCTTCAGGACAAAATTGGGAAAACTGGGGCATGCACACTAGGTCTAGAATACACCACCAGAACACGAGCCCCTAACTCCTACCTTTGCCCGCAATTTTAATCCATATGGCCGCAATTTGCGGCCAGGAAGGGGAATGGGGTGCTGGGGTTTTGTGTAGGGTAGTCTGCAGTGTTTTGTAATGTTTTGGCATGTATAGTTTTGTAATATTTGACCTGTAGGAAAATCTGGGGCAATATATCGTATTTCTAGTTTGTGGTGTTTGCGCGATACGCGCGATACGTGAGTGGGTTCTGTGATCCAGCGTGTCACGGTAGTTTTAGACGCGTATACACACGTTTTAGCGTATCATGCACACGCAAGTTTAGTTCGCGACGCGAGTTTCTCGTTTAGTGTCGATATCGCGTTTTGCGAGATTTTGCTTATATATGTATTTCTTATCTCATTTTCAGGTTTGCAGGCGAGTACATCGGATGCAGCGGCGACAGGGAAACGGGTGGTAGGATTTACCTAGCGTGGAGCGTAGGTGAGTAGATTTAAAATCTACAGGGGAATCGCCCGCATAGCGTTATGCGTCTGGGCTAGGATTCTAATACTTGTCACACATTCTACGTCATTGTTAGAATTGCGCCATTACCCTATTACTTAGATATAGTTGTACTGTGACTAGTAGCCGTAGGACACTGCACACATTATTGACGGTTCATATTGCACGAGCACGGATTGTATGCTACACGCACACCGTCAATAATTGCCATGTCACACACAAACCATTATAGATACTATATTGCTTGGCTAGAGAACTTGTGACATTGATTCGTACTGCTTATCACATATGACATTACCTTACCTGTATACCTTTAGAGTATCGTATCATTAGTGATAGGTACACATACCTTTTACGATACATCTACAGGTATACCTTACTCATATTTTACTTATACCCAGTGGGGTGTACCATATCATTTACTTATAGGTAGACACCTATACTTAGCTGTACCTTATTGATTTCGCATACATCTGGTTTCAGCTACATATTCTCATTTATATGCTCGCATTTCAGATATATCGCACATATTTATTCCTGGATTTGCGCATTATTATTCGGATTTTACATGATGTTTTCTGGATTTGGGAACCGCGAGAGTTCATGAAATCATGCATACATTGAAAAACCCGGTTTTCTTGATATGATATTTGCGCATCCGCCATGGGTTTTATCGGTGCTGATTTATATATACCCCTACGAGGAGGCGTCGAGACCGTAGAGGGTACATGGTGGGGCCCGGAGGTACCCCGGGGCAAGAAAGGGATGTCGATGTGCTATGAGCCGATGAGCCCGGCAGGGGAACCATACCATCCGGTGACAGTACCAATGACTCGGCGGGGATCATGGAGATACCGTTGGGAGTCATGTACTTATGCATGCTTCGAAAGGCGAGGGTCAGAGCTAGGCACTCGTGCTTTCGGGATAGCGTATCATATGTACCTATCAGGATTTCTGTGTCGATACTCGGCACATTGTTTTCATGATATTTCTTTTAATACCTTTGTATATATAACAGGGGACTTAGCCGTTGTTATATATACCCCTACACTAATATTAGTGGAGTGGGACGCTAATATATGTGTATTGACCCCATCATATTTATTTCTGCAAATATATATATATATATATATATATATATATATTTATTTATTTATTTAGAATGTTAGAAATTTACTTGAGATTCGACTTGGGATATAGGTGATTCATTGAGATTGGATATTGGATATGAAAGAGATTGCTGATTTGTACATTGAGGAGATGTGAGACTTATATGATGGGAGAGCCCAACTTGGGGGCTGATCTGAGGAATTGTGGATTTGAGTGTCTTGATGGATTGTGATCCTACCACAATGTCAGGTTTCCGTGGAAATGACATATTTCACCCCATACCTCACACTTATCTAATTATGCACAGTTCATATATTGGTAGTACTTGTTAGTGTACTTTTATGATTGCTGCATATCTACATTCTCATATCCCTATTGCATGGTTATTGCATACTATTGTCATTGTTGGGGTAAAAATTTACACCCCGGTTGACCAAGTCAAAATCAAAGTCAACCCCAAGCCAAGTGGGCCCAAGCCCAGATCCAGTGGGCCCATGCCCGGGTCGAGCCAGAACATGAAGCGGCCGGCCTCCCCCCATGCCAAGATAAAAATTTTGTAATAAATAATTTTGTTGCATTTCCTTTATTTTATTTTATGGATAAATGTAAGAAAAATAGGCATAAAGCCAAATTTTTGTAAAGCCCATGGCTTATGTGCAAAAAGAAATGGCACATGAGCCATGAGATAGGCAAAATGCCATTTTGTGAAGCCCAAGGGGCTATGTGTAAAGTGTATAGCCTATAAAGGCAAGGATAATGAAATATACCAACAACTTTTTTTTTCTCTCTCCAAAAAAGTTTCAGATCTGAGATCTTTCTTCCTTCTTCAAGGTTCCAAAAGCTTCTTCTTTCTTTTGAATTAAATCAAGAGTTTTACTCTTCCTTTTTCAAAACAAAATAGTTTTTCACCACAAAACCCACAAAGGGGAACTTGGATCTGTCATCAGATCTCAAAAAGGAGAGATTTTGAGATCTCACATCTCTTGATCTTCAAGATCCAGCTTAACAGAGGAGGAAGAAGAAGAACATCTTTCATTAAACCCCGGCCTACCCTAGGCAGGAGGAATCTGTAGTACGCCTGACAAACGCGCGCGTATTCCCATCTCAATGGGGTGACGAAAAACACCCTACAGACTCTGGCACGCCTGGTGGGACCAATCTCTCCTCCCATATTTCGGGTTAAGCGTTCATGCGAACTTAATCAATATACATACCTGTATTTATACTAAAAATAATGCTTTTTCATGCAGATTTTCAAGCAATCAACTTCGACGACAATGTCTCCCCAGACGAATTCAGCTTCCAACGTGACCCCGATTCCGTACGTGGTCAAGATCAACGCTCGTGTGGTTCTCCCCGCAAGCCTCAGTCGACAGTGGGAGGAACCGCCCCGCCAGTTCGGCTCCGTCATCATCTACCCTGCCGGAAGCGCTCATCTGGCGGAAATCCCGGCGGAACAGGTGGTCAAGCCGGTCTCAAGGGGTAAGAGGCCGAATGTCATGATCGCCAAGGCACCACAACCGAAACTTAAGACGGTATCTGAACAATTCTCTGGTGCTCCAGTGGGGGGCAAGAACTCCGATGCGAAGGGCAACATTAAATGTTGCGGACGAGCTCAGGCGATGACTCCAACGAATGCACAATCGGGCGTATCTCCAAGGCCCTCCATCAACCGGTCTGCGGCGTCTTCCCAAAGAGACGAAGTCCGCCAGGTGCTTAGAACAGAAAAGTTAAGGCATAAGCGGCTCAGGTATCGAGCCAACAAAAGGGCCAAGGCTTCGGCCAAATGGAATCGTATGAAGTTCCAAGTGCAGGGTTGCCCCGCGACGACGGCTGAGTCGGACGTAAGAATCAACAATTCCTTTGAGCCCCTGAAATGGGTTCAGAAAAATGCCATGACCGTCAGAATCAAGAAGACAGCGGTCCGAACAGTGCTACAAAGAGACGTGTCCCGGCCCCAACAGAAAAAGTATGACACTGTCTCTTCAAGGGTCTATCAGGTGCTCTGTGCCGCACGAAGGCAGCGGGGAAAATCCAGAAAAGAAGCGCCAGCACCATTCAAGAATCTGGTTAGGCCAGCCGCCTTCAATCGACTACCAGCTACCGAAGCAAAGGGGTCAAGACAGCGATCCGTGAAATCAGCCGCCAATGATAGAAAGATGGCCGGATATATCATCCATACGGTCTATATGGCGGGCGGGCGCCCTAGCGACAACCTTCGCAGCAAAAGCAAGGACGGGGCCACCACATCCCAAGCCCAATCTAGCCTGAATGTGGTTGCCGCCGCCCAAGAACAGCCGCCCCCGCTGGATGAAGAAAACCCTCTCGATGAGGATGATAGGCAGATAGACCCCTCGGTCCATGAAGAGTCAAGCTCGGACAGCGAGGAAGAGCCGACTTTCTGACCCAGGACAGCGGAGCAGGAGCTACTTCAAGAGCTTCGAAAACAGCTCAGGAGCAAAGATAAAGAGATGGCCAAGCTCTATTCGAAGATTGATGACTTAACGAACGTGGTGATGCAGCTTACGGCTCAAATTGCTCGAGCGCCTCCCAATCATACACAAACCGCCACTAATCAGCCGGGTGATGACAATCCGAGGCAGCCAATGCCTGTTCCTTTGGGACCAAGACTGGTCGAGCCGCATGAAAGCCGGCCGCATTCCGCTTCTGGGGACGCCTTGGCCCCAGATAGCACTATCCCGCTAACACAGGATCGAATAATGGATTTGGTCACCAGCAAGGTTAAAACATTGGTGGCCGAAGCTGAAGCTCAGAAAGAAATCAGCAGTAGTGGGCGGCCATATCCCGCGCAGTACGATCTGATTGAGTTCCCAAGCGGCTACGTCATCCCTAAGTTCGGAAGATTTGATGGAACGGGGAATGCAAATCAACACGTCGCCCACTTCAAAGCATCGTGTGGAAATTCAGGGGGCAATGACGCGCTCCTTCTTCGTCAGTTTGTCAACAGCCTGACCGGCGTCGCCTTCGACTGGTATGCGAGTATACCGGACGGGTCCGTCATTACCTTTTCCTAAATGGAGTCTCTGTTCCGGCAAAGGTTCATGAGCGTCAGTGATAAAATCTCCATTGCCGACCTTATGAGGACCAAGCCGGGGAAGAATGAAAGCAACACCGACTTTATCGCCCGATGGCGCAATCTCACAGTCAAGTGCGAACCGCCGCTGGAGCAGGACCAGTCCGTCAGCCTTCTCATTGGGAACCTCAGCAATTGGATGGTCCCATTCTTGTGTACGGCGGGCCTCAAGACATTTCAGGAGCTAACCAAGAAAGTCCAAATGCTGGAACGCTCGAAGCAAGAGTCCCCGCCGGATTCTCAGAGAGACAAAACTTGGAAAAGCAAGCGGGACGACAACCGTAGAAGCGGGAGTTCCGGCAGTACCAATGTCTTCAATGCCTCCGACAATGAAGAAAAGCGAAGGGCGGGCGAATCCAAAACCAACCGGTCTTGAAAGCCATTGCTGGGAGGAGATGGGCCTTCCCTAGAGGAGAAAAAGAACAAGGTTTACTCTTTCAGAAGGGACAAGGTCCGCAAGATATTTAAAGATGCCTTGAACAATGGCCTACAATTGCCGGAGTCGAAAAGACCCCAAGAAGCAAAAATGACCGACAATCCTCTGTATTGCCCGTACCACCCAGTAGTGAGCCATGCGATCGAGGATTGCTATATCTTCAAGGACTGGGTCGAGAAGCAGTACAAGGAAGGAGAGATCGAGCTATCCAAAAGCGTGTTGGTAAACAATCAAGTTGCAACCGCCAACTTTATATAGACAGAAGCTGAAGCCTTCTGGGAGCAGACAGCCGAACCCGCTGCCCTGAGAAATGAAACGGACTCATCGCGGCCTCCGTGGAGTACGCACATATCTAATAAGACGAAGAAGATGATAAAGCTACTTCAGAAAGAACCCAGGACGGAATGGGAAGGGCAGAAGAAGCCTACCAGTCCAGCTGCCAATGCGGCTCCATCAAGCTCAAAATCCAAGAAGCTCAAGAAGAAGAAAAGTGCAGCTCGGCGCGAAAAAGAGTCTGCAGGGAGATCGACCATTAAAAAATATGTCGATTCCCTCGAAGAATATGAACAAAAGGAAAGAACATTGATTCAATTAAAGGAAATCTTCCCTGTACAAGCGTCTGAAATTCTGGAGGAGTTAGAAGAAGACTCCAATGAAGAAATCCCAGTAGTAACCTGCTACACCATCCATCTTGGCAGCGACTCCGAGGATGAACTCTGTTTTCCCGAAGAGGACGTGGAGCTCACCACAAAGGCCAATCAAATCCAGCTCAGAAGCGGCAGGGCTCTACCGCCAAATCAGGGCAACGCCCCAAAAGGGAAGGAAAAACAAGTCGCTAATGAAGAAGATGGCGGAGAACCGACTGATGAAAACATAAATCCTTCCTCGGTGGACTATAATGTCTTGGCACATCTCCGGAAGCTTCCGTCTCTCCTGAGCATCTACGACGCCTTGGTCCTATCTAAGGAGCTTAGAGATGTTCTCATTCACGCTCTACAAAACCCCGAGCGGTATCAGGCTCACTTTGCGGAAATTAATATGAAAGAAGCCCAGCACGCTCTGCATGCCGTCCACGTCGCTAAAAGGGCAGCATCGACCGTCCACGTCGCTAAAATGGCAGCACCGACCGTCCACGTCGCTAAAATGGCAGCACCGACCGTCCACGTCGCTAAAATGGCAGAATCGACAGTCCACGTCGCTAAAAAGGCAGCACCGACCGTCCATGTCGCAAAAAGGGCAGAACTGACCGTCCATGTCGCAAAAAGGGCAGAATCGACCGTCCACGTCGCTAAAATGGCAGCACCGACCGTCCATGTCGCAAAAAGGGCAGAATCGACAGTCCACGTCGCTAAAATGGCAGCACCGACCGTCCATGTCGCAAAAAGGGCAGAACCGACCGTCCATGTCGCAAAAATGGCAGAATCGACCGTCCACGTCGCTAAAATGGCAGCACCGACCGTCCATGTCGCAAAAAGGGCAGAACCGACCGTCCATGTCGCAAAAAGGGCAGAATCGACCGTACACGTCGCTAAAATGGCAGCACCGACCGTCCATGTCGCAAAAAGGGCAGAACCGACCGTCCATGTCGCAAAAAGGGCAGAACCGACCGTCCAAGTTGCTAAAATGGCAGCATCGACCGTCCAAGTCGCAAAAAGGGCAGCATCGACCGTCCACGTCGCTAAAATGGCAGCACCGACCGTCCACGTCGCACAAAGGGCAGAACCGACCGTCCAAGTCGCAAAAAGGGCAGCACCGACCGTCCATGTCGCAAAAAGGGCAGCGCAGGATTCCTACAAAGCGGGAACCAGATCACTCCGGGCCAGGGGAAACGTCTATCACGGACACTCCATCTCGGAGTCATGTCAAGCAACGACCATCCATGTCGTAAAAAGGGCAGTGCCAGCTTCCTAAAAAGCGGGAACCAAATCAGGTCGCCTCCAAGTAAAAGAAGATTCATCAATTTCATGCACACGACCCACATATGTGGTGTGCATTTATTGATGGGGGGCAATTTGTTGGGGTAAAAATTTACACCCCGGTTGACCAAGTCAAAATCAAAGTCAACCCCAAGCCAAGTGGGCCCAAGCCTAGATCCAGTGGGCCCATACCCGGGTCGAGCCAGAACATGAAGCGGCCGGCCTCCCCCCATGCCAAGATAAAAATTTTGTAATAAATAATTTTGTTGCATTTCCTTTATTTTATTTTATGGATAAATGTAAGAAAAATAGGCATAAAGCCAAATTTTTGTAAAGCCCATGGCTTATGTGCAAAAAGAAATGGCACATGAGCCATGAGATAGGCAAAATGCCATTTTGTGAAGCCCAAGGGGCTATGTGTAAAGTGTATAGCCTGTAAAGGCAAGGATAATGAAATATCCCAACAACTTTTTTTTTCTCTCTCCAAAAAAGTTTCAGATCTGAGATCTTTCTTCCTTCTTCAAGGTTCCAAAACCTTCTTCTTTCTTTTGAATTAAATCAAGAGTTTTACTCTTCCTTTTTCAAAACAAAATAGTTTTTCACCACAAAACCCATAAAGGGGAACTTGGATCTGTCATCAGATCTCAAAAAGGAGAGATTTTGAGATCTCACATTCTTGATCTTCAAGATCGAGCTTAACAGAGGAGGAAGAAGAAGAACATCTTTCATTAAACCCCGGCCTATCCTAGGCAGGGGGAATCTGTAGTACGCCTGATAAGCGCGCGCGTATTCCCATCTCAATGGGGTGACGAAAAACACCCTATAGACTCTGGCACGCTCGGTGGGACCTCCAAGAGTCTGTAGGGTGTTTTTCGTCACCCCATTGAGATGGGAATACGCGCGCGCTTGTCAGGCGTACTACAGATTCCCCCTGCCTAGGGTAGGCCGGGGTTTAATGAAAGATGTTCTTCTTCTTCCTCCTCTGTTAAGCTGGATCTTGAAGATCAAGAGATGTGAGATCTCAAAATCTCTCCTTTTTAAGATCTGATGACAGATCCAAGTTCCCCTTTGTGGGTTTTGTGGTGAAAAACTATTTTGTTTTGAAAATGGAAGAGTAAAACTCTTGATTTAATTCAAAAGAAAGAAGAAGGTTTTGGAACCTTGAAGAAGGAAGAAAGATCTCAGATCTGAAACTTTTTTGGAGAGAGAAAAAAAAAGTTGTTGGGATATTTCATTATCCTTGCCTTTATAGGCTATACACTTTACACATAGCCCCTTGGGCTTCACAAAATGGCATTTTGCCTATCTCATGGCTCATGTGCCATTTCTTTTTGCACATAAGCCATGGGCTTTACAAAAATTTGGCTTTATGCCTATTTTTCTTACATTTATCCATAAAATAAAATAAAGGAAATGCAAAAAAATTATTTATTACAAAATTTTTATCTTGGCATGGGGGAAGGCCGGCCGCTTCATGTTCTGGCTCGACCCGGGCATGGGCCCACTGGATCTGGGCTTGGGCCCACTTGGCTTGGGGTTGACTTTGATTTTGACTTGGTCAACCGGGGTGTAAATTTTTACCCCAACAGTCATGTTAGTATTGCTTCACCTATTGATTGTACCTGCTAGTGTACTTTCCTTTATTCTGCATTTCACATGACCTGTTATTACTGTAATTGCATATCTTAGATTCATACTGTACGTACATTCCTGCGATTACCTGTATATGTTATCTATTATTCACGAGTTGGCAACTCACCCCCGTTGTGCCATAGTTGTTTTGCAGGGTGTTTCCCCAGAGTAGTCGAGTCAGGCTATTCACCTATCATCTTTTGCTACAGATACCGCATCGGCTCACAGTATGCTATTTTGTTTAGGTGGGTATTGGTGGTTATTTATATTTTGTATTGTCTATTCGTTGTATCTTGTACTCTCCATCTGCTATAGTTGTTGTTGACTTAGAGACTTGGTGATGACGTTATTGTATTTTATTTATGGATTTGTTGTCTTTTATATACAGTTTCCTTCCTATTGTCTCTTATTTTTTCGCTACGGCGTCGTATATCTGTGATGTGATTGTTTTCCGTCTTTGGGCTAGTTTTTACAAAAAGGGTGTTGCCAAAATTTTAAGGAAAGAAAGTTGGACTTTTAAAGAATTTGGGTTGTGATTTCAATGTTTCAAAAACATTTATTGTCTTTTCCGTATTTTCATGGTTTAGATTTCTGGGTTTTGGCTTTCTTTTACTGCGTTACGTTTTTAGGCGTTGCGTAGTATTAGGGCCGTCACGTACCAATTTCGGGTCGTGACAGCGTACCCATTCGTGCATGTGTGAAAATGTTTAATGCATAAAATAAACACATGGAAATGGAAAAGCTTGCTATTCATACTTTAGAAAATTCCTACATTGATGAAAATAGTAAACAAAAACGCCATTAAAATGTTTACAAAGGCAAGACATTAAATTCAGGACATGGATTGAGAAATTCAAAAGTGAGGCCATCCAAAATTTTGCGGGCCTCTCGGACCATCTTCGTGTGCATCCTTTCACGATCACAAGCGTTAGGATCCCCACTGATGTCCACCACCCTTCGATAGGCAGCGGGTATCGCCGCTTGCTGAAAAGCTTGATGCAGGATATCAACAAGGTTGTCTCGCCTTTTCTTTGAGATTAAGCCCATCAGATACACTGAGTGCACCTTATCTTCGGCGTCGTCCAATGCCTTAAGCGGCATACCGGCATAGAATAGAGGAAGTGCTCCCCAGATCGCTTCCACAATAACCTTCAAGAGAGAGGAACGACGAGGAAGCAGTCGACAATTGTATGCATCAAAGCAACCCATAATTTCAGCACACTGGGCGTTTGTGAATTCCTGATTTTGAGAACGGCTGACCGCTCGAATGTCTCCGTAAGAAATAATTTCGTCAAGGTCATACATATGGGCGTCCATAACGCCTGAAAAAGAAGATCGGCGGGAGTTAGTGGACAGACTGATTAAGAAAATCCTTATTAAAAACAGACACGAGATTTAAACAACTCATGATATCCCCGAGGAGGAAATAAGTACTAATTAAATCACTCAATGAATTTAATTCTGTGCAATTAAGGAAGGAATCCTAAAATGGATTTCGCATTTAATGAAAATGTTCCTTGGGCCAAGGAGTTAAACTCCTCGAGAGCAATGCTCTGCAGACAGGAATGACATCTGTCAAAGGCAATTATGAGGGGAATTAAAAATTCCCCGAAAATTCTAAGAGCCTTGCTCTGTAAAAATGATGGAATAACCCATCAGAAAACTTAAAATAAAGTTTTTAATGAATTAAAATTCTGAGATCTTCAAGATCCATGAACAAACTCTTAAGAGTTCTTTATGAAAGATTAACAAATTTATATGATTTGAAAAGAGTAAAGCTCTGTTAATGGGCTAAGAAACCCTAAGAAAGATCTCTTTAGATCTATGATTTCAAGAGAGCAAAGCTCTAATAATAAAACCCTAAAAAAAGGGTTTTATTTAGATCGAAGATCTATGAAGAGCAAAGCTCTGTTAATGAGTGAAACCCTAGATTATTAAATAATCCTTTAAAAGATTTAATCTTTACCTAAATTTTTGATAAGTTCTGTACTTAAGGAAGTTCTTAAGATAAAGAGTTATGCTTTGAAGGAGAATAAAAATTCTCAGAAAACAAGAAAGAAGATAAACAGAAACCATCTCAAGGGCCAAGGGTCCTATTTATAGGCACTGAGATGCCGTTTCAACTTCTGAGTTGATCCAAGGGTGCAGTTGCTTCCACCGCTGCACTCACATGTAGGCCACGTGAGCGCAACGGTGGGGAGGCATTTATTTCCCCCAATTAGAGCAAAGATCTGTTGAAATTTCAAATTTTGAAATGAAGCAACGCTTCATAGCAGCGCCGAGTGCGCTGCACCCTAAGCAGCGCCGAGTGCGCTGCACCCTAAGCAGCGCCGAGTGCAAAGCACGTGTGCGCTGGCGCTAAGAGCGCTACACTCTAAGCAGCGCACCACATGCAAAGCATGGGTACGCTAGCACTGGAACTAAAAGCACCCCACCGTCAGATCAAAGATCTAATAAAGATGATAAAACATCAATTAACCAGAATAAAATTCTGTTAAGGAAAGATTCCTCAAAATCTTTCCAAACAAGAAGATTGTGCTCTGTAAATTAGAGCACCGTTGGATCAATGATCCATAGGTGATTAAAAATCACCAAAATATAGAATAAATCATGTATGGGAAAATTTCTCAATTTTGTTAAAAACAAGAAAATTGCCTTCTGTAAATCAGAAGCCCTACGATCAAAGATCCAACGGTGGGGGAAATCCCCAAATCAATTGGAGAAAAGATTTTCTTAACTGATTGAACAAATCAGCTCGCCATATATAAAAGCCTGATTTGAATTTCAAAGAATATTTATGTTAACCGCAATCAAGAACGGCGTCGCTTGGTAGCTAGCCGGTGAGTATGGGTCGGTCCACAGGAATTTTGTGTATTTTTTAATTGTGCTTACGAGTTAATTTTGATTGTTGTCGGATTGATTAAATCTAAAAACTAAGTTTATCTAGATCTAAATCTTGCTAGGGTTAGGTTTAGGTTAAGTTTGGAAATTGAAGATTTCCTCACCGCTTTCTATGCCCAAATTAAGATCTATGAGGTGTTATGGTAACAATTAATAAAGTGGATTAGTACCATCGGGAAGAAACGATGTTTCTTCCTCTAGGTTCTTGTCGTTCTTTTCTTAATTCTTACCCTAACCTCCATGGAAAATACGCTCAACCGGTCCTTTATATTACGGTATCACCGCTACCTCGTGGGATAGGGTGCCGTAGGGTGCGGTGTGTGCATGTATGCATGGAGTCCTATAAAAACGTGTGATGGGCAAGAAATGGGTGAGAGATCTTCATCTCTCAAGCCTTCCCCAAATCTAACCCTAACAAGCGAGGAGACTACTCACTCATTAGAGAATTAAAAGACATGTTCTAAACTATCTAACTAGGGCAGATAATAAAGATCTATGCTAGAGCAAGAAAGAAATTACCTAGGGCATGGAAATAAAATTTAACTAAGGCAATGAAAAGAAAACTTACTCCTAATTTTGTATGATGCTCTCTTCCTTCTTTACATAAATTTACAGATCTGAATTTAGATAGATGAAATGAGGCACAAGAAGAGACATCACCTAAAAAAGGTTTTAGAGCTTCTATTTATAGATTCATAGAAATCCAAGGTTTACAATCGACGCACATCTGCTTTTACAATTTTACCCCCTAAGAAAAAGACATAGTCAACGCACCGACGCACAGTAACAAATTTCCACCGACACGTGCATTATATGGCCGCGGAACCGTGGCCAAGACCCATGTTTGGCCGCGGTTCCGCGGCCAAACAGTGAGCTTGGATGTTGAGTTCTTCTGTGCTGCTTCTGGGTGTCTTTGGCTTCTTATTTCTTTGGTTGGTTTTTCAGAATGTTTTCCATTTCTCTTCCAGATCTCCACAGTGAGTAATGTAGTGGACTTTAACCATTCGCTTCGTGTCGAAGTCTTGAACCTTGCGTTGCCTTGTACTTTGTGAATTGATCTTCGTGTAGACTTGATCAAGATTCTTCCATTTGTTGGTCGTAGTCTTACTTTTGTATCGTCTTTTATCGTTTTCACTGTTTTTGTTCCGAGAACCTGTAACCTGTAACCTGTAACTATGTAGCAGACATGAGTCAAAAGCACCTGTTTATTTGTAAACTGAATAAGAATGGGGAATAAAATAATGCAAAATTATGGTATGAACAAATACCCCCAAACTTATCTTTTGCTCGTCCTCGAGCAAACCTAGTTTTATTCTCAACAAAATCCTAACCTCACTTTCGCAGGGAATCGCGATTACACTGAGCTCGTGCAACAAGCCGTTAAATCTCTAGGTGTCCCTAGTAGGAGGAGTGTTGTCTCCTAAGGGTTTTCAGCGAATACTACCCACAAAATCCTATCAATTAGGCACATTGACTTTTATTCTCCAATTAGGTTTTCTAACAAGGAAGTCTATTATTTTCGACTCAGAAATTATCCACCCGTATTTTTCACGCTTCCTTATTACTTAACTTAAGATTATATATATTCTTGTGAATTTACTTCGTTTTCGGCATCTTTTAAGTTTTCCTTCTAGGGTTCTATCTTAACTTAGGAATTTTTATCATCTCTATTAAAGATATAAGTCCTATTCTTCATTCCTATCTCTTATCTAAACCCCAATCACATACCTCTACGTGTGTGTGTATATCACCCCTACACTTGGAAATTCAAATCAAGCTATCATACTCTTGTCCGTCGTCCAAAACACTTCTTAATTGGTGAATTTTTAGATGAATTTTGCTTACACATCCTTCATGCGACTGTTAATACTTCTTGATGTACCAACAACCGATTACAAAATGTGTTTTCACATTAAAGCGTACTTCCTAGTCTTGTAACACCTAAGGTTTTTAGCAGAGACTCCCAAACCAGTTGGTCTAAGGCACTAGGTGATGAAACACCCTCACTAAATATTTTTTTTCCTATTTTTGCAGCCTTAAGTAATTACAAAAACCAGTGTTCATTTTTTCTTTATTCACACTTGTATTTTTATTTTATTTCCCTTTTATACTAAGGACTTTAGACAAGAACATTTCAAGGTCTCTCCTACTATTCCAAGTTTCAAGGTTTGTGTTTGTGCAATTTGTAGGGTATATATTTTTAGAATTTAGACTTAAGCTTAGAAATTATTTTTCAAACTTATACTTTAATAAAAATATCAATACTTTTCATTTGTTTTAACTTAGCCCAAGAAGTCAACTCGAAATTTGCCTATTTCTAAATAAACTACAAAGACATATACTTTCTACAGTTAAATTTTAAGAAAGGTTATTTTTAGGGTTTTTAATTTACTAAGTCTAAGATCTAGTTGTTCCTAACTAGTTAACCTTTTTGTCAAACTCAAGTCAAATATGGCCAAAATTTAATACTTTCATTTTTATAATTTTTTCAAATTTTTTCAATTTTTATGGGTTTTGAAATAAATATGCAAATGTAAAAATGTACATATGAATGCGAAGGAAGAAAGCTTACCGAGCATACCCTCAAACTTAAACTTGACAGTGTCCTCATTGTCATGTCGCACCAAGAGGGTCAAAATGTCGGCACTCCCGTGTTTATTTATTTACAATTTTTTTTTATTGATAAAAGAAAAACAAAAATATATTACAAAAAGCCCCCCCCATAAACTTAAGTGAAACAGTGTTTCCACTGTTTAAGCGTTTAAAGTTCAGAGTTAGGGAGAAGAAAAATCAAACTATACAAGGCCTTACACAGGCCAAAGGTTAGCACCAACCATTCGAAAATTCTATCGTGATAATGGTAGGGTTGGTGGAAGAATGAAGTGTAGAGAAAGGAAATGAGAAGCACACGAGACCGTGTGGAGATAGAAACGGTATACGGTCTCAGTGGAGGAGAAGAATGGCGGAAGAGAGAAAGAAGTGTAGTACGAACTTGAGGGTGTAAATTGAGTGAATAAATTAGCACAATTTATGATGACCGATGTGTTAAAAGCGATTGTGCTAATCTATCAACCTGTCGAGAAATGGGGTCAAATCCCTCAAGATTCGCAAGAAAACATGGGTAGTTGAACTTGGTGAACCATCCATTGAACATGGAAGCGCGACAGATTCTTGCGCGGTCGAAACGATAGAAAGGACGAAGGGGAATGATGTAGGGATAGTCTTATTCTCACCTAAGGAGTCTATCTCGAACTTGAAGGATTCCATCAATGGTTCGAGATCACTGTAAGCAACCGAGTCTGATGGTTCAACTAACTCATTTGAAAATTCAAAGGATTCAAACTCGGATGATGAGCCTTCAAAATCGTCCGAAAAAGTGAAACACTCATAATCGATATCGGTTGTGAGAAGAGTGTCAGATTCAAGGAGGAACGCACTAGTGGCGTCAAAACTACTGTGATCGAACAGAAATTTTTCAAGCTCACAGTCCTCCTGCATGATCTTTTGCGTGGTCGGAACGATGGAAAGGATGGAGGGTGATTTAGGAAGTATAACAGTTAAAGGTTCAGGAGGATGAATTGGAAAATCCGACACATCAAACAAAAATAGTTCATCCTCAATACTATCCTCATAATTCTTCTCAAAAGTTATCCCATCCATGCAATTATCATCAAAATCAAGACGCATATGAAGTTCGGGAGAAACATTAAATGACTCGGGATGATGAGTTGGAGAGAAAATTTCAGTCAAATCTACGGGTTCATCATCCAAAATATTCCCGGCGTCAATATCATCAATCAAGTGAAAATCAAATTTTTTAGACACCTCATCAAAAGCATGGATATTTATCAATTCAGGTTCTATATTGGAGGTGTAAAGATCGAAAGGATTAGGTATAGTTTCACTCGAAAAGGACCCTTCACAATCCGGCAAATCAAGCACTACAAAGTCGCACAACTCATTAAATGTTTTATTTTCAACTGGTGAATCATTTGGGACACATGTTTGAAAGCTGGAGTTGTGGGATTCAATTGGGTACGGGTAGGTTTGATTTGGAAGGGTACACAGCTCACTCTCACCACTCATATTCTTACTCTGTCCAACCGCCTCATCATACATTGGAAGATTTGGAGTTAGTTGGAAACTAACTACCGGTTCACTAGGTTGTCTTGATGAATTAAGGGCGGCAATGGACGCATCCAAATTCCTCATCTGTTTATTCATTGCTAAAATATAAGCTTCCAACGACTGTTCCAAACTAGACATGGGTTGTGAAGGGGTTTCGGTAAAATATTCAAAATTGTTTGGATTCTGGAAACTCCCAAATGGCTGTGTAGAAGCAATGTCTAGTGAAGGTGGGAAAGTCGGGTAGGACTGGTAGGAATTGGATGGTTGGACAGGAGTAAGATCAACATTTGGATAAAAAGGTGAATGAACTTGTTGGTCCCAAGAACTGGAAGTGTTGAAAGGAGTGAAAGATCGGTTACGAGATTGTTCAATATGATCAGCAATAGACATGGGTTTAGGAGTTATAACAGGACTCGAAAAAGGAGTATCAACGTAAGAAGATGGTGAGCGTTGAAATGGTTGATACAAAGTGGATTGCAAAGTCGAACCGTTTCTCCTAGACGCTTCTATTCGATCTTTCAAAGAAATTTTGGGCATGGAGGGGTCGTCCGTAATTCGACCAAAACAATTCGCGTATGAAGCAATGTTTGGATGAGGGTACCAAAGTTCGGCAAGGGTTTTAGGGGGTGGTGTACCCATGATGTAAGAAGGAGAAGAAAAAGAAGGTTTGTGTAAGAGAGGTGCAATGGATTTCTTAGCGACAAGTGGCAAGTTTTTAAAAAAAAATTTCCTTTTTCCCTTTTTGTGTTTTTTATGTGCTTTTTGCAAAAAGATTTTCAATAAAAGGCTTAGACACCCGTTCAATCAACCACAAATGCACAATCAGGCCTTGGTCTACGGTCACCTAGGTCAGCTATACAGCTCCTAACTGTTCCAAAGGGTAAGAAGTAGGACCTCAAACCGCCTCTTCACCGCCAATTGTGGCCAGGTAAGTGGGAGGCTCTGCACCACGTAAGTAGTGGACCTAATTAAGTAACCACTTGCCTTAGACACACTTGCCTAGACACCACAAAGTCAGGTTAGGATCAATGGTCGATGCCTACAACTAGTCCTCTGTCCTATTGAGCGCGAAGTCCTTAGGGCTGAGTCTAATCTTTTTTAATTAATGATGGTTAATGCAAAATGTCTTATGTGATTTCTGGGGTCCTGGGAAGGGTAATGAAATCCCCACCCAATCTGGATTGGTTTCAAGCCCCTTAAAGTCCGATTAAAAATATGCAAAGCAGTAACAATCACTTGCAATCAATTTTTTATTTTTAGCGCGGCGCAAAGAATCTTGCACAAGATCAATCATTGGAAGGGGGAGAGATTTTTTAGCGCAAAGAATCCTACAGGAGGTTTTACAGAAGAGATATTGGAATTCGCAGAGGAGGAGAGAGAAAGCTCACAGAAAAATTTGCACGTGCTGACTCGACTAAGGCGCGGCGGTTCCGCGGCCACAGGTAGGCTCTCGCGGCGGTTCTGCGGTGGCAGGCGCGGATCAATTCTCCAGATTTCTTCTGTGGTTCTGTTGTGCAAATCCTCTGTTGTTCAGATCTTCAGTTGTCTTTTTCGCTCTCTGGATTTTTCCAGATCCGAACTCGTTTGTCGATCCTGCAAAATTCACACGAAAATACCCTTCACAAAATAACAAGATGATAAATTTTTTATATTTTTATATTTTTTTTCTTCAGTTTTTATGATTTTTCAATTTTATATTAACCAGAAATTACAAAAAGAAAATAACACGCCATCCCCGGCAACGGCGCCATTTGATTTGAATTTCAAAGAATATTTATGTTAACCGCAATCAAGAACGGCGTCGCTTGGTAGCTAGCCGGTGAGTACGGGTCGGTCCACAGGGATTTTGTGTATTCTCTAATTGTTCTTACGAGTTAATTTCGATTGTTGTCGGATTGATTAAATCTAAAAACTAAGTTTATCTAGATCTAAATCTTGGTAGGGTTAGGTTTAGGTTAAGTTTGGAAATTGAAGATTTCCTCACCGCTTTCTATGCCCAAATTAAGATCTATGAGGTGTTATGGTAACAATTAATAAAGTGGATTAGTACCATCAGGAAGAAACGGTGTTTCTTCCTCTAGGTTCTTGTCCTTCCTTTCTTAATTCTTACCCTAACCTCCATAAAAAACACGCTCAACTGGTCCTTTATACTACGGTATCACCGCTACCTTATGGGATAGGGTGCCGTAGGGAGCGGTGTGTGCATGTATGCATGGAGTCCTATAAAAACGTGTGATGGGCAAGAAAGGGATGAGAGATTTTCATCTCTCAAAACTTCCCCAAATCTAACCCTAACAAGCGAGGAGACTACTCACTCATTAGGGAATTAAAAGACATGTTCTAAACTATCTAACTAGGGCAGATAATAAAGATCTATGGTAGGGAAAGAAAGAAATTACCTAGGGCATGGAAATAAAATTTAACTAGGGCAATGAAAAGAAAACTTACTCCTAATTTTGTATGATGCTCTCTTCCTTCTTTACAGAAATTTACAGATCTGAATTTAGATAGATGAAATGAGGCACAAGAAGAGGCATCACCTAAAAAAGGTTTTAGGGATTCTATTTATAGATTCATAGAAACCCTAGGTTTACAATCGACGCACATCTGCTTTTATAATTTTACCCCCTAAGAAAAAGACCTAGTCAACGCACCGACGCACAGTAACAAATTTCCACCGACACGGGCATTACATGGCCGCGGAACCGCGGCCAAGACCCATGTTTGGCCGCGGTTCCGCGGCCAAACAGTGAGCTTGGATGCTGAGTTCTTCTGTGCTGCTTCTGGGTGTCTTTGGCTTCCTATTTCTTTGGTTGGTTCTTCAGAATGTTTTCCATTTCTCTTCCAGATCTCCACAGTGAGTAATGTAGTGGACTTTAACCATTCGCTTCGTGTTGAAGTCTTGAACCTTGCGCTGTCTTGTACTTTGTGAACTGATCTTCGTATAGGCTTGATCAAGATTCTTCCATTTGTTGGTCGTAGTCTCACTTTTGTATCGTCTTTTATCATTTTCACTGTTTTTTTTCCGAGAACCTGTAACCTGTAACTATGTAGCAGACATGGGTCAAAAGCACCTGTTTATTTGTAAACTGAATAAGAATAGGGAATAAAATAATGCAAAATTATGGAATGAACAAGGCCCCAAGACTTCAAGTCTCAGATAGAAAAAGATAGAGAGAAACAAATAGAGGACCCCCCATAAACTTTGAGAAATCTCAGAAAGAAGAGCCAAGCTCTCGGTAGAAGAAGAACTTTTCTTCAAGGTAAAAAGAACAGAAAGACGAAATCGTCTCATATAAAAAGAAGAATTCACTTCTTTCTTTAAGATCATAGATCTATAAGACCAAGGTCTTTCAAAAAGAGATCAAAAGATCTCATCATAAAATAAGAAGAAGAACATAATTCTTCTCACGGATCATAGATCCATAAGACTAAAGTCTTTTACAAAAAGAGATCATGAACATCTCATTATAAAAAGGGGGGAAGAATAATTCAATTCTCTTAGGATCACAGATCCATAAAGGCAAAGCCTTTCACCAAAATAAGAGATTGAAATATCTCCTATAAAAATAAGAACTTTGTTCTTAAGAACCTTGAGACAAAATCTCTTATAAACGAGAATTTATTTCTCAGATCATAAAGCTAATCAGATGGCGCTTTGCGCTCATAAACTAGCGCTTTGCGCTCTTGGACTGGCGCTCAGCGCCAAGCGCACCACGTGCTCCTCACGTGTGAGCCACTGAACAAATAGCGCTTTGTGCTCATAAACTGGCGCAATGCGCCCATTATCTGGTGCTCAGCGCCAAACGCGCCACGTGCTCCTCACGTATGCGCTACTCAGCAGAAGTGCAATGCGCTCATAAACTGGCGCTAGCGCCAAGCGAGCCACGTGTTCCTCACGTATGTGCTGATAGAACATAAATTGTTCTTTAAATAAAGCCCAGAGCTATGATGAAAGCTCAGCATTCAATAAAAGACAAAAATATTGTCTGAACTCAAATCAATGCCCAGCATTGTCAAATGTTTAACATTTTAACTGAGTGGGCCGAGCCCAAGTTGGCCACAAACCCCTCATTCAGATTAATTGAGCCCATATGCTTATAAATCTCAGATCTTAGTCCCAATTGGACTACAGATCTCCCAACCAACATTGGTTTAAGGGTACATCTCTTCACTCCTTTGATATTTGTCGTTGTAATCCTTCAACGTCTTCAGAGAGGCGACGGGTCCCGATAACCAAATATTCCATGGACTGTGGGGTCCTTAAACTCATGGACTGTGGGGTCCTTAAACTTTATAGACAATGATGTCTTTAAACTATGCACTGTGGGGTCCTTAAACTCATGGACTATGATGTCCTTAAACTTGGACTGTGGGGTCCTTAAACCCATGGACCATGATGTCTTAAACCTTGGACTGTGGGGTCCTTAAGCCCATAGACTATAATATCCTTAACTTTGGACTGTGGGGTCCTTTAGCCCATGGACTATGATGTCCTTAACTTTGGACCGTAATTTCCTTAAAATAATAATGGACCGTAATGTCCTTAAATTAATAATGGACCGCAATCTCCTTAAACTAAACAATAGAGCCCAAATGCTCTTTTGTTGGATCTAAATGATCCCGTTAAGTTGATCTTAGTCTAAAATTAGACTAACGTATCCTTAACAAACGTTCAAGTTGATCTTAGTCTCAAATGAGACTAACGTATCCTTAAACCCAACCCCAAACTCAAATCTAAGAAGATACAGATTTGGACTAATCCACGCCCTACGGGCGATAACATAAATTAGTCTCCGTATACAATCCACGGGCAACCAAAAACAAAACAAACACGCACGACACGAAGTGACCATTTGGAGAAGGAGAAAGTGGTTACCGCGATGCGGTAGCGTAATTAACTGTAGGGGCTTGCGCCTGCAGGGAAGAGCGTCCCCACAATAAAAAAACCCCTCAATGAGGGGAATCTGACGAAGTCTGCTACATCGGCCACATCCGTTTAAACCTTCGATACATGGTGCCATAAATCAACTTGACATCTTCGGAGAGGTGGACGGATAGCACTAAATAGCATCTTCCCTCGAAGTTCAGGCCCGGACGTCCGGACGTCCCGGTCGCGTCTTCTGGCGGGGAACAATCGCCTCGGTCCCGTAGCAGAGGCTGAAAGGGGTTTCCCCGGTGGGGGTCTTCTTCGACGTGCGCAGGGCTCATAAGACCCGGGGCAATTCCTCGACCCAACTGCCTTGGCGTCCTTCCAAGCGGGTCCGGAGACCCCGGAGGACATCCCAGTTGGCGACTTTGGCTTGCCCGTTGCAATGAGGGTATACGACCGTGGCGAATTTCATGAGGATATGATATTCGTTCGCAGAAATCTTTCACCTTCTCGTTCTTAAAGTTCGTCCCGTGGTCGGTAATGATACACCTCGGGATGCCGAACCGGAATATCAGGTTGTTCTGTAGGAACTTGATGGTCATGGTTGTAAGTCTACGGTAGCGCCCCGGCCGTCTACAGACGCCAAATGCGGAACAAAAACTTTTTAACTGGCGCTATCGTATACTTTAACCCGGATCTGCCATTATTGCTAAACTAAAAAACTGTAAAGAGAGTGGAAAGGTTATACCGAACGATCCGAGTCCTTCGTTCTTTAACCATCATCCCACGCTCCGTTGCGGCTGCTTCGATCTCGTCGATCTCCGATCTCCTCGTCCAGGTGGCACCACGTCAACGATTCTTTAAACGGGCTCCCGCCTCTGACTCGAGGCAACTCGGTCGTCAAGTTTGCTAAAAGAGACGACCAAGATTGATGTAGAGAATGAGTAGAAGACTTTGTCTCGTTCCGTCCAAAGCTATGGACGAACGGTTAATGAAGTTGTCATTTGAATCGGGTGATGGAATGAAATGAGCAATGAAATTTCCATACACCCCAAAACTATCATAATCTTTTCACCAAATGGAAAATCAAGTCTATGAGAGAGATGGGAGGGGCCGGCCACACTTATAGATGTAGGGGGGTGATGGTAGGAGAGGGGGAGGTGACCACAAACCAAGCATATCATGAAGGAAAAATATCTTAGTGTGAACACAAAGAAATATCTGGTGTGAACACAAAGTGTGAACACAATAAAAGCACCATTAATGAACAAGTAAGTCATAAGCCTAATCACCTCTTCTAGAACCTTCTAGAAGCTTCCACACCCATCTCAAGAAATGATAAATCCGTATTTAACCAAATGTTAAATACGGCTGATAGAAAACTGAAAACTGGCAACTTCCAAAAGCGATCCCGAAACGAATTTCAGGATAACCCCGTAACCGTATAAATATACTCGCATTTGTATTACGACTGAATACAAATGCAACTGAGACAAAGATATTATATCTACTCAATATAATACTCGGATCCGGCTTAAACCAAAGACCACCAGTATTATCTGCCCGAAAAATGACACGTGCGTAAACGCACGTGCATTTTCTGAACCCTGCCATAAAACCATACGGCCTCTACAACGTTTCGTCCGAACTTAGGAAACTGTCTGTGGGGGACTCTAATGACTCGTCAGTACCCTGGCAGTGGGTTTAACCACAAACCGTCAGCGGCACTAGCTATGCGTAACGGCTGCCCATGGACTGACCTCAAGGGAGGCTGATGAGCGAACTCATCCAGAAACCCTACTGAGCCTAACAGTGACAGTGTATATATATTTCAGTCCGTTCATCTATGAGTATCGCATATCTGCCTAGGGGGCTAGTAACGTCAGACCCCCAATAGCAGTATAAGTCGTGTCGGAGTGTAGCCCAATAACACCCTGAGATACTACTGGAGTACCTACCAGTAAATCTCCTGCCACGGCCGTGGGCTTTGTGTAATGGCTCTCCTAGACACAACACGATCTCACCCCCAATACCGGGAGAGACGAATCCCCTGCCGATCCGCTCACGTGCCTCTATGTGGCTCGAGACTGTACCCAAAAACCACCTGTTTGCACGACTCCTTTGAGCCGTGGTAGGGTAGAAATCAAAGCACAGTGGGAACTCACACGAGACAAATGACGACCTCAGGTGATGAACTAACCTGTACACATGTCACCAGGGAACTGCTATCTGACGATATGTATAATACCAACTAGCAGGTTCCCGGCGAGTCCTGTCCGGTGTACTCATAACCCAATGAGCACCTGTATACATCTTAGGTGATCCAACTGACACCAGTGGCTTGTGAGACCGGCCACCGCCCCTCGTCGGGGTCTCGACTGTACACACTAGTCTACTCCGGAGTATCGATGCCCTGTCTCGAAACTCCCACGACTAGGGACCACAATTAAGGATATGCGTATAAACCACCCTACTCTCACGTATATTATCGCCATCATACTGTAGGTAGTAAAGCAAGATCCTAAGGGATCTATCAAAGTGTAACATGTAATCAGTCACCTGAACATGTACAGGACTGATAAAGGCAAACCGGATAGTATACTATCATTTCGAGTAAGACTGTCCTACCGGTATAGGTCTTCCGCAATCATTGCAATCACGTACCTGCGATCCAATAATTGACTCTGAGGGCACTATCTCCAACAATCTCCCATTTGCACTTAAGGCTAATTATTGCGATGTCGACTACTCACAGCCCGTGTGAAACCGAACATTCCAACTCCTCTACTAATCAGTTTCACAAACCCCGTCTGTAAAACTATTGTGTTCGAGAAATAGCCTCAGTGAGTGGATCCGCCCAGATGTTTCTTTCTATATCTCTCTTAATCTCAAATTCGCGGAGAAAGCCATCTCCCGAATTGAGTAATACCTGTCTTAAAATATGTCTGGATATCTGATGGGACCCAGTTCATAAATGAACTCTAAATCCAAACTTCTTAGACATTATCGATCACTGAACCTAATTAGTATCCTGCACCAAGCCTCCCACAGTATCCTCTTGGACCACCTGTCCATAATACTGTCCCTCGTCAGAGGGAAAACTATAATTCTGACAATCACTCTATCAACTATGTCACCTTTGAAGCCTGGAATGATAACCGTTTCCCGAAGGAGGCTGTCGTCATTAAATCCGTAGAACATACACTTATGTTCTAAAACTGCTTCCTTATGTTTCTCCAGGATTGGATTAATACAAACTCATTACATCTAGTGCAAAAACAACATCTGGTGTGGTACTTGACATCTCACGATTGACTCAAATGCCTAAGCAAGTGATCTGCCAATCATGCACATCCCTCTCCACTTTAGTCTGTAAGACACCTTTAGAGAGGGTGACTCCATTACCTGCAGGTACACCACCATGCCAGGAGTCATCTATTCTAAAAACCATTAGAATACTGTCAAAATACCTACATTGGGAAACTACCCAAATCCAGATCTAAAACCATAGATCTAGAAACCAGAATGTCAAATATTATATCCATATCCTGTCTGGAGAAACAACTGTGTGACGACCACAGTACAACCGATCGTAGTATAGGAATTTTACTTCCTACTCTGTGTATGTCATCCAAATACCATGACATCACACCCTACTACCTTGTTAACAGATCCATCCCTTATTCTGATTGAAGTCAAACCCATGACTGTCACATCAAAAATAGATGATCTATCTCCGTTATAACTGCCCAAGTCTATAAATAGACATAAGCTACTTGCCCACTATACTTCCGCTGCTCCCACTGACCACAACAACCCTCCTACCGGGTCTCATAGCCTGGAACAGCAGTAGTGTTAAGTCTGGGTAGATAAGAACCTCTCTGTCACCGTTCTTGAGGCTACCGGAGTACCTCTCGGGTGTCTGAGGTTACCTACCATATCTGCGGAGTGGCTAATGGAATGTCAAACTTGATTGAATGTTTAGGTCCTATTAAATTTTCCGTAATCGTTTGCGGTTCTGGAATCACTTCTAGTTCTACCATACTCCCACTACTGTTTTCTGAAAAAGATCCATTTTACTAAAACTGTGGCGAGTCAAGAACAATATCACTATTGATCTTCCAAATGGTAGAAAATCAACCCTCGTCATAGCTAGGGTCAACCCACAAACAGCCATTACAGAAACGTGCCCTGAGTTATCCAGAGTCTGGTTTTAAGCATAAGCTGGACAACTCCCCGTACCTTAACACCTTTTAAGGTATGAACCATTCTATATCCAATATATAAACTTTGGCACTTATTTAATTGGAACCAGATTCAAATCATGCAGCTGTCTCGAGTGCATAACAACTTAATGGAAAGAGGCTAATCAACATTACTCAACTTAGGAATCCATCCAATTATGAGTAACCGAAAGAGAAACACGTTTCTCAAAACCATTACTATCATCTGAATACCAATCACAAGAATCTACATTTTCGATCTCTTTGAAGAAATCCGATACTTATGATACCTGATTCTCTACTTTATTCTTATACCCACAACTTCTCAAAACTTAGACCATGTATTTCTACGAAACACTTGTCTAAAAACTAGAGAAGTTATAAGTAAACAGAACATAGTACGAGGACCTACCCCTTTGTCCTGATGGACACTGGACAACATACAATACTCTGTATAAGTCCGCTAAGTTGAAAAACTCAAAACCTGTGCGTCGTAAGTGGAAAACTGTACCCTGGCGATTTCCTAAAATATCACCAATTACAACGAATTCCGATATAATGAGGATAATCACCTAATTCTCAATAACTTACTCCCACTCATCATCTGTAAAACCATACAGATATGAGAATGAAACCTGGTAAATACATACCTTTGGAGTAAGTATCTAATCGGGAAAACAGTTTTCTTTTAACAATGCACTGAAACATGAAAATGTTTCGTAGGGGTATCCTGGTATTCATAGCAATGCCTCTTCCATAATCCAATTCATGACTTTAACCGTATATTTCTTTGCCATCTTTCCAAATCCCTTTATTTGTCTTTAGTCGTTACCTTCTGTACACCATCGTTAGGCTAAATGGTTTTCTTCCTTCCCTACCGTTCGGCACCAGCCTATGGTTTGGAAGAAGACTATCCAGTAAGCATAATAAGTGCACCCTCCTAAACCAAGGAGTACTCACATCTTAAGAGAAGGTGGTGATAAATGACAACTGAATAATACCTTATTCTTTTAAAGGTGAAATAGGAGTGGCGATGAAGTACGCGGTTTGGTCGTGAATGATAACAGTCGCAATTTACTTTGCCCTCTTTCTAATCCCTTTATTTTGTCTTTACATATTACCTTCTGTACACCCTACTTAGGCTAATTGGTTTTCTTCATTCCTTACCTTTCGGTACCTGCCTATGGTTTGGAAGAAGACTATCCAATAAGCGTAATAGGTGTACTCTCCTAAACCAAGAAGCCCTCGCAACCTGAGAGAAGGTGATAATAAAAGACAACTGAATAAACCAATTCTATTTCTCCTGAACCTGGATCCATCCTCGAAGAAGTTCCTTCGAGTTCGTATATAACCATACGATGGATCTATCCAATGGAAGTGGATGTCCGTAGTAATACGGGGTGTTCTGAGAAATGCAAAGGGTAAAAGAAGGAGTGGCAATGACTTATGCAACATAGACAATCCAAAAGCCATTATTTTAAGAAGGTTCGGTTAACTTGGTCACTGAGTCATAGTCTAGGGTCGGTCAAAGGTCGCTGCCAAAGAGAGAGAGAAAAGAAACACTCTGCGTGCACTCTAACCTAGATCAGAATGGTTATCACTTTATCTAATCCGGAAACCTCCCATTGTCCTGTCAAATTCTCCTCCAAACCTGAAAGAAGAATCAATCGGGATCACCCGAAGAGTAAACCAACTCATCAGTGGGAATCGGGATCCAACTCTCATCGCATGATAACGTGACGGAATCCACTCACGTTACTCACACTCCAGAAGGTATGCGCATACTTGGCAAGTTTCAGTTTCTTTAGAAACTCCCGATATGATTTTTTCCCCATGCTCTTATGACCTTGGCGTTAGGTCAAAATGTCATAAGTCACATGCCAAGTTCTACCCGTCACTATCTTGTTAATTTGAACCCACCCGCACATGCCCTTGGCGTTAGGTCAAAATGGCAGAACGACTGTCCCAAACCAACACATCTATCTATGCAACAAATGAATACCCAGCAGCTACCAAATACTATGCCTTGGCGTTAGGTCAAAATACATAGCTTGAATGCTACTGAATACCCAAAAGAAGTGACGAAGGGCTACGGCTGGTTTTTGGCGAAAAACCTTTAACGTAACGAACTTGATATCGCTGAAGGAACCTGATAGCTTTTTAAAATATAGTGGCGAAAACCTTTTGCTAAAGAGGTCACTCCCGGTGAAGAGATCTCGGCTCTTTCCTCGTGGAATGAGGTGCAGGATATTCCACTGAATACCGCGATGCAAAGCAACTTGTAATCGACTATAGTGAAGTTATTACCCTGACGCAAACTTCTGCCCAAGGGGTCAGTCCCGGTGAAGGGATATCGGCCCTTGCCCCGTCGAATGAGGTGCAGGATATTCCACTGAATACCGCTATGCAAAACAAAAGGAAACGTCTTTGCAATAACACCTTTTTAAATTTGTTCCAACAACTGCAAACAGGTTTGTTTTACTTTGCATTGATCAGAATCAACGCAGTCCCATCAATCGATCACACCAGAAAAGAACGAAAATAAAATGTACGTATATGCCATCCGCATTCGTCACTGGGTCCCGTCATCACCCGTTAGGTTACTTAACTAACGACAGAGCGGGGACTAAACTAGCGCGGGTGTAAAACATATACAACATCTAATAGTATATAAACTAATATACAATAATCGCTCCAGGCATGATAATATGCAACATTACAGAAAAGTAATAAGCATCACAGAACAATACAGATAATCTGGGATCCCCGAGTTTCACAGAGCCGCTGCTGAAACCCGACGTTTCCCTGGTCGTGTGGATAGCATGTGCAATGAAACCTAGACCCCTACGGGTGCGGCAAGTTACCCGCCAAAACCTGAAGCGAGGCAGCCTCCTACAGCAAAGTGAATGGACCACCCTGCACTTCATAGAATCCGGTAGCTTGAGCACCCCTCCTTGGGTCAACCTGTACCCCCTATGAGTGCGGCGAATAGTCTGCCAATTTTAGAGTAAGGCCCCTCCGCCTCTCAAAGCCATGAGATGCGGACACGTTGCCCTTCAGAACCCGGCTATCCGTGCACTCCGTCGCGGGGTAAAACTAGTACAGAAATGAAAAATATGTACAATGGGTACATCGACCTTGACCCGGTCGTGCCCTAAAAGAATATTATACAACAGGCAGTGACGGCAGTCCACATGTTGGACGCTCGCCCCGCAATATCAAATGTACAAATAAATTCAAACTGCACTACCATTGCACACTGCTATCCACCACGACAAATCCGCAACATCACAGCACAACACAGAACATCAACGCGAATGTCACGTTCGCAAACCCGTCTAAAAGAACTATAGCAATCAGACGCGGTTTACCGATCGGTTTACCGATCAAATGACATTCCCGGTCGGAGATATAATGTAAGTACTGTAAACTAACATGTTTAAATTTTGATCGACTAAACATCACGAAGTGGGCCCCACGAACATCTGTTGAACAGTAACAAAATCTGGGCCCAAAAGATATATACCAAAAACCTCAAATTCCAGACAAGAACCCACTGTACAAATTTGGGGCCATGATCTCACAGAATGGCCGCGGATGCACGGTCAAACCATAGGTTTGACCGCGATTCCACGGCGTTCTTGTCGAATCACGTGCCCAAATTTGTACGGTGTGCTTCTAAAACCCTGCACAACTTTCTGTGATATGTAGAATAATTTTTGGAACCCTTTAAAAATCAACAGAAACTGTGAACTTGAAATTTTGCAGTTTTTGATATTCGGTCCGATCGATATTTTAAACGCGTTAGCACAAATTAGTAAAGCAAAATGGTGAGGCTCTGATACCACTGTAACTCTACGGTAGCGCCCCGGCCGTCTACAGACGCCAAATGCGGAACAAAAACTTTTTAACTCGCGCTATCATATACTTTAACCCGGATCTGCCATTATTGCTAAACTAACAAATTGTAAAGAGGGTGGAAAGGTTATACCGAACGATCCGAGTCCTTCGTTCTTTAACCATCATCCCACGCTCCGTTGCGGCTGCTCCGATCTCGTCGATCTCTGATCTCCTCGTCCAGGTGGCACCACGTCAACGATTCTTTAAACGGGCTCCCGCCTCTGATTCGAGGCAACTAGGTCGTCAAGTTTGCTAAAAGAGACGACCAAGATTGATATAGAGAATGAGTAGAAGACTTTGTCTCGTTCCGTCCAAAGCTATGGACGAACGGTTAATGAAGTTGCAATTTGAATCGGGTGATGGAATGAAATGAGCAATGAAATTTCCATACACCCCAAAACTATCATAATCTTTTCACCAAATGGAAAATCAAGTCTATGAGAGAGAGGGGAGGGGCCGGCCACACTTATAGATGTGGGGGGTGATGGTAGGAGAGGGGGAGGTGACCACAAACCAAGCATATCATGAAGGAAAAATATCTTAGTGTGAACACAAAGAAATATCTAGTGTGAACACAAAGTGTGAACACAATAAAAGCACCATTAATGAACAAGTGAGTCATAAGTCTAATCATCTCTTCTAGAACCTTCTAGAAGCTTCCACACTCATCTCAAGAAATGATAAATCCGTATTTAACCAAATGTTAAATACGGCTGATAGAAAACTGGAAACTGGCAACTTCCAAAAGCGATCCCGAAACGAATTTCAGGATAACCCCGTAACCGTATAAATATACCCGCATTTGTATTATGACCGAATACAAATGCAACTGAGACAAAGATATTATATCTACTCAATATAATACTCGGATCCGGCTTAAACCAAAGCCCACCAGTATTATCTGCCCGAAAAATGACACGTGCGTAAACGCACGTGTATTTTCTGAACCCTGCCATAAAACCATACGGCCTCTACAACGTTTCACCCAAACTTGAGAAACTGTCTGTGGGGGACTCTAATGACTCGTCAGTACCCTGGCAGTGGGTTTAACCACAAACCGTCAGCGGCACTAGCTATGCGTAACGGCTGCCCATGAACTGACCTCAAGGGAGGCTGATGAGCGAACTCATCCAGAAACCCTACCGAGCCTAACAGTGACAATGTATATACAGTCCGGTCCGTTCGTCTATGAGTATCGTATATCTGCCTAGGGGGCTAGTAACGTCAGACCCCCAATAGCAGTATAATTCGTGTCGGAGTGTAGCCAATAACACCCTGAGATACTACTGGAGTACCTACCAGTAAATCTCCTGCCACGGCCGTGGGCTTTGTGTAATGGCTCTCCTAGACACAGCACGATCTCACCCCCAATACCGGGAGAGACGAATCCCCTGCCGATCCGCTCACGTGCCTCCATGTGGCTCGGGACTGTACCCAAAAACCACCTGTTTACACGACTCCTTTGAGCCGTGGTAGGGTAGAAATCAAAGCACAGTGGGAACTCACACGAGACAAATGACGACCTCAGGTCGATGAACTAACCTGTACACATGTCACCAGGGAACTGCTATCTGACGATATGTATAATACCAACTAGCAGGTTCCCGGCGAGTCCTGTCCGGTGCACTCATAACCCAATGAGCACCTGTATACATCTTAGGTGATCCAACTGACACCAGTGGCTTGTGAGACCGGCCACCGCCCCTCGTCGGGGTCTCGACTGTACACACTAGTCTACTCCGGAGTATCGATGCCCTGTCTCGAAACTCCCACGACTAGGGACCACAATTAAGGATATTCGTATAAACCACCCTACTCTCACGTATATGATCCCATCATACTGTAAGTAGTAAAGCAAGATCCTAAGGGCTCTATCAAAGTGTAACATGTAATCAGTCACCTGAACATGTACAGGACTGATAAAGGCAAACCAGATAGTATACTATCATTTCGAGTAAGACTGTCCTACCGGTATAGGTCCTCCGCAATCATTGCAATCACGTACCTGCGATCCAATAATTGACTCTGAGGGCACTATCTCCAACAGTGGCAACGTCCGATTTTCTGATGGGGACGGCCTCGATCCACTACATGAAGTAATCCGCCACGACGAGAACATATTTGTGCCCGCCCGTGCCGGTAGGGAACTGGCCTATCATGTCCAATCCCCACTGGGAGAATGGCCACGGTGTGGTCAGCGCGGTTAGCTCGGTGGCCGGGAAGCGATGTATGCTTCCATGGAGTTGGCAGCTTTTGCATCTCCAGACGAGCTTCTGGGCGTCCTCATGAATAGTGGGCCAGTAGTACCCCTGGAGCAACGCCTTCTGGATTAAGGTTCGGGCCCCTTGGTGAGCGCCGCCGACCCCTTCAGGGATTTCACGGAGGACGTAGTCAGCTTCGTAGGGGTCGACGCACCGGAGCAGGGGCTGAGTGAATGATTTCTTGTAAAGGTTCCCATTTCTCTGGACGAAGTGACGGGCTTTGGCTCAGAGACGGCGGGCTGCTTCCTGATCTTCTGGGAGCGTGCCATCCCGTAGGAATTCCACGAGGGGCTTCCTCCAGTCTTGTCGCCTTCCTGAGCTGCATAAACATGAAGCATCATCACCCCGTCTTCTACGCTAGGCTGTGACAATGTCTCGAAGAGGATAGATCGCTTCTTTTTGGCCGAGTAGGATGAAGCCAGTTTGCTTAGGGCGTCGGCTTGGGCTTTTAGCTGCCTGGGTATTTGCTCTACCTGGACCTCGTCGAAGTTCTTCCAAAGTTTTCTTACCTCGGCAGGTACTTTACCATTAGAGGTTCTCGAGCCTCGAAGTGACCGGTCACTTGGCCAACAACTAGGGCTGAGTCGCTGTGAATTCGAATTTTTTTCAGCCCCAGCCCGGAGGTCATGCGCAGTCCGGCCAGTAGGGCCTCGTACTCCGCCACGTTGTTTGAGGCCTTGAATCCGAGCTTTAGCGATTACTCCATTTCTGTCTCGTTCGGGCCCCGAATGATGAGGCCGGCGCCACAACCTTCCTTGGTTGAGAAACCATCGATGTAAATGACCCACTCTGGGACCGAGTCGGGTTTCCCTACAATTGGGTGCTAAGCCGCGAGGGCCGGCGTGGACTCCGGCCCCTTACTGGGGTTAGTGCATTCGACGATAAAATCGACCAAGGCCTGTGCTTTGATGGCCTGCTTTGGGCGGTATTTTATGTCAAACTGGGACAGCTCCCATCTCCACTTCTCTAAGCGACCCGAGAATTTGGGTGAGGTGAGGATAGCCCCCAGCGGGCACTCAGTGAGAATGAGGATAATGTGTGCCTGGAAGTAGTGTCGCAGCTTCCTTGAGGCCACAACGAGTGCCAAGACCATCTTCTCTATGGCTGGGTATCTCGTTTCTGCGTCTTTGAAGACGTAGCACATGTAGTACACCGGTTTTTGCGCTCCATCGACCTCTCGTATGAGCACTGAGCTTGCTGCTTGGTCGGATACCGCCAGGTACAGCGATAGCTCATCTCTCTCAACTGGTCGGGTGAGAAGCAGTGGCGTCGCAAGATGCCTTTTTAACTGGTCGAAGGCGGTCTGGCACTCTTCCGACCATTCGAACCTCGAAATTTTCCTTAGAGCTTTGAAGAATGGGAGGCATTTTTCCCTAGACCTCGACATGAAGCGGCTCAGAGCGGCTACCAGCCCTGTCAGTCGCATGATCTCGACGTTTGTCTTGGGCGCGGTCATGTTGAGGATAGCATCAATTTTTTTCCGGGTTAGCCTCGATCCCACGGTGGGAGACCATGAAACCGGGGAACTTTCCCCCGGTGACCCCGAATGCGCACTTGGCTGGGTTCAGCTTAATCTTGAACTTGCGAAGTACTTCGAAGGCCTCACCCAGGTCCTTGGCATGGTCGGTCGACAAGACTGATTTGACTAGCATATCGTTGACATAATCCTCCATGTTCCTGCCGATCTGTGGCTTGAACATGCGGTTGACCAGCTGTTGGTACGTGGCCCCGGCGTTTTTGAGCCCGAAGGGCATCACCTTGTAGCAGTATACCCCCCGGTCCGTTGTGAAGGCGGTGGGATCTTCGTCTGCCGGATTCATGCGGATCTGATTGTAGCCGGAGAAGGCATCCATGAAGCTCAATAACTCGTGGCCTGCCGTGCCGTCGACGAGCTGATCTATCCGAGGCAGGGGATAGTTGTCCTTGGGAAGGCCTTGTTGAGGTTGGTGAAGTCGACGCTCATTCGCCACTTCCCGCTTGACTTCTTGACCAGGACGACGTTCGCTAGCCTTTCTGAATAGGGCACATTCCGAATGAAATCGGCAGCGAGGAACCGATCTACCTCGTCCTCGATAGCCTTCTGTTTGATTGTGGCGAAGCTTCGTTTCTTCTGCCTGACGGGTCGGGCCGTAGGATCTACCCCGAGCTTGTGGGATATAATTTTGGGGTCGATCCCCGGCATGTCAGCAGGCTCCCAGGCAAACACGTCGGAGGACCTGTTAGAAGCGACCCGATCTGAACGAGTCTTTCGTCGTCTCCTTCTACAAGGGGGACCGCTGTCAGAGGCTCCACTGGGTTCCCTCGGATCTCTTTTTGCTCGTCGTGAGTATCCAGGTAACCCCTGATGTCTCCCCCGCCTTCGACATCGTCGGCCGGCCCCTCCGATGAAGATGTTGCGGTGAAGCAAACCTTTGCAATTCGCTGGTCTCCATAGACCCGACATATCCCGCCCTGCTCGAGAGGGAACTTCATCGCCAGATGGTAGGTCGATATCTGGACCCGGAGGGAGTTCAGCGTCGGGCGGCCGAGGAGGATGTTGTAGGCCGATGGGATTCTTGCTACGATAAATTCCACCGGCACTGTCCGCGTATGGTCGGCCTCCCCGACGTTGAACTGCAGAGTGATTATTCCTTCCGTCGGGATGGGGTCGTTAGTGAATCCTGAAAGGACGTGGGAGGTCGGCCTTAGGTCTGCCGTGGTGAGCCCCATGCGCAGAAAACAGTCGTACAAGAGAATGTCTGCCGAGCTTCCCGAGTCGACCAGGATCCTGTGCACCTCGTAATGATGGACCCGAGCCATAATCACCAGGGGGTCGTTGTGGGGCAGGGATATGCCGTGAAAGTCCCCGTCGTCAAAAGTGATCGGCTCGCTCTCCCTGGCCTTCTTCCTTGGCCGGCCGTCGACCCCCGGGGCTGGCGTGGGGTGCTGAGCCTCGTAGGCACTCTATGTACCCCCCGCCGTCGTGACCATAATTCTGGACGAGCCTCGGCTCCTTTCGGTGGGGTTCCTTACGTCCCCTGGCAGGGTTGTTTTTGAGCCGCCGTGGGGAGTCTCGCGTGTGCGACCCCGTTGAGGGAGGGGGTGCCGATCATGCCTGCGAACAGGCGAGCTGACCGCCTCGTAAGGGACAAGGGTGCGATGAGACTCTGGGCGAAACTCTCTGGCGTAAGACCTCGGAGCCAAACTTAGCGGTGTCCACCGGGTTTTCGAGTACGTCGGCCCGGGAAAGCCGCAGTCGTCAGAAATGATGAGCATTGGTTTGAGATCGAAAGGCGAACTTTTGTTTTTGTGGAATCTAGATTCCCATAGATGGTGCCAGCTGATGGAGGGTGGAATCTCTTTCAGATGTTGCTTCCCGTTAATCTGCTGATGGCTGCGATGGGTGGCTAGGATTGGATCTGGAGGCTGTCGCTACTGAAGCGTGTGGATCTCAATGGGTTGAGGTTGTGGTTGCCGAGTTACCTTCAAGGAAGTCCCGGGATGGTTGTACCACCGAGGACCCTCCGACGATCAAGTTAGTCTAGAGATCCGAGCAGAGTAACGGTTTAGTGGAGTAAAATTGGCTTACCTTGACCGTCTGAAAGAGGAGTTTAAGTAGTGGTGGCAGCAGGTGCAGTAGGCGCGAGAATCACGCCGGCCGTTACGCTCCCGACGTCACGTCCGCGTGATGAGCGGGACCTCCCATTAATGGCGAGACAGGCTTGTTAATGGGGGATCATGGTGGTGTGGAACGTGGGATGTGGCCGGCGGAGATCTCGTGCATGGCGAGATTCGCGGGATGGCGGTTACGCCTGCAAGCGGTGCTGTTGGTCGGTCGATGAGACCGAGGAAGATGACCTCGGTGTGAGCTCGCGGACGAGCGGGAGAGCCGAGGTATCTTGTTTCTGCGGTGGCTCGGGAACGAGCTGTGAGGCCGAGGAGGTCAATTGTGCTGGGGCTCGGAGGCGAGCCAGCCTCTTCGGTAGGACGGGCATAGGAGCAGTCCAGTCGGCCCATGTAGGTCCTTTCTTGTTTGCTCTGGGACACGCCATGTGCCATGATCTCGGAGATCACCGATATCGAGCATCATCAAGCAGGTGCCTAGCTCTCAAAATGCGGCAACTTTCTTTTTTTAAATATATTTGAAGTCAATGGACAACTTTTGTTGCTTTAATAAACTAAAGTATGGCACTTCCCATTCTTGGGGAGAGTGCGAGGTTCGAAACCCAGAGGGGAAGTGGCCATAAATCAACGCTTTCTACACAAATTCGTGGGTTCTTTAGGTGCGTGTGTGTGGTGTGCGTGGGTGTGTTGTGTGTTTAGGTTAGGATTTACGGGCAAGTGCCAAAAAAGTATTATTTCATTTTAAGAGAACCACATATATGTCTTTTGGTTAGGGGCTAACAGCAAGGGGTTAAGAGGTAATGAAATTTAAGTACAAGGGGTATTGGATAAGGAGAAAAGCTCAAGTAGTTTTTTAAGAATTAGGCCAAATCATAAGGGTGTTTTTAAGAAATAAGCCTACATACAATCTATTTTGGGTTAAAATATCCGTATTTTATAAGTATTGGGTTTTTTTTCCATAATTTTGGAACTTCATGGGTTTAAAACTAAGTCATCTCTATAAACTAGACCCGGAAACAATTTTACCATCAATTAAACTTGATTCGCTGGTTGAAAAATTAAAAAACTCATGAAGTATCCAAATAAATACAGGGAGCAGGCTTCTTTTGGTAATTTCTCTATTCTGGTTATGCATAATTTATCAGCAAGCATTAAAGTACGGTCTCAATTTCTTTAAATTATGCAAATTGATTACTATAAAAAATATTTATAACTGGGTCAGGTTGTATGGGCTTTGAATAAATTTTATACCCAATCCGAAACTTAAAAACTTAAAACCCAAAACCCGTCTGAACCCGACATGTTAATACGCCAAAGCCGAACCCGCAACTTTAGTTTTCGGATGAGTTTGGACGGGTTTTGGATTTACGCTTCGGTTTTTACAGGTTTTGCCCATTATAAATCACCAAAACCAAAATAAAGTTTCAATACTTGAGGTAAGTTCTACTGATGCATATGCACAAAATTTATATTTAGACAAAACCATATATGCTATATATATTATAGATTTATAGATTACACCTAAAAATTGCACTAACTTGACACCATACAATAAATTTGAACATGCACATTATAATATTTAAAATTAAATGTCTATGTGATATATCGAGTTGCATCCATTATATGAGACGAGTTTGATTTGGGCCGGGTTTAGGATTCGGACAGACAGGTTTAATACAATACTCATACCCAACCCAAAATATTTTTATCTAGTTTCCAATCCGCCCGATCAGATTCGAACGGGTATTCGATGTCTAAACAAACCCGGAAAATCAGGCCGGATCGGGTCGGGCAAACCCAACCCTACTTTCACCCCAAATCCCATCTAATGGACAAAGAAAAATAATAGAATAGATATAAATAAATATATAATCTCAGGTAAGGCAACTAATGAAAACAACCTGTCATATCAGGCGTGCGAAATCCTAAAACGGAGCGAGAGCTGCTGGAATTTTAATAAAATCATTCCTACCATTTAAAAAAAAATTGCAATAAAAAAAGCGAATATGAATATTGGGTTTTACGGCATAAGATCTCTGACCTTAAAGCCCATTGTCATGGATATTAATCCATGTTTTATTGGTCTAATTAATATTTAGGTCATTACTTGGAGAAATTATTCTGTGTGTCGAATGTAATACATCCAAGCAAGCAGAGCGTGAGAGAGAGCGGAGAGTTTCGGACAGGCTTGGATAGCCTGTGGGACCACACTTTTATTTCTTATCTTTCTTGTCTGGGTGTATACGGCCGGCATATGCAATAATTTTTCTCCTCGAGTAATTAAATATTGAGTTTGACCATACGATAACATCCTTTTGACTAGGCATAAATATAATTGGTTTTTATTAGTATCATTTTTTTTAAGGAGAAAGGGAAGGAAACTACCTGCTCATAAAAATATATTAAAAAGTAATATATACAAGAGTACACAATAACAAGAGCTCTATTAAGATAAATAAATTGTAGGATTGAGTGTACACTCATTAGGTGAGCTATAGAAGGGCGAGGAGCGGACAATAGTCGTCGTTGGCAACTTAAATAGAAACCAAACAAGTGTAAACCCCCTCCTAATAGTTCAAACAAAGTATTCAAACATCAAAATAGATACAAAGCTGATACAAAGCACAAGCAGACTTAAAAATATATATATGAAGCAAGTTATGTATCATAAGCTGCTGCTGCCTGGATCAAAAATAGGAAAATTTGAAAGCTCCACGCCCTTCATATATAACCTCTATTCTCCTCTTCGAAGTAGCACAACCTGCCCAATCATAAAAAAGATATAAGATGGTGTGCGAAATCTCATCACTTCCTCTAATACTTCCCATTGAAAATCCTTGCATTGCCCTCAAGCCACAATACCCAACAAGTTATGAAACACAAGTGCTGCCAAGCCGATGCAACATCCTTTGGTACCAAATGTAACCATGCATCTCCTGAAAAAATCCTCAATGGAAGTAGGCAAAAGAATAAACATTGCAGTAAGAAGTAGCAGAGCGACCAATGCAGATCAGATTGGACAAACAAAAAGAAGATGAAATTAATGAATTCTCCATGTTGCATCCACAAGAGAAACAAGAACCATCTCCCCATGCCAACCTCTTTTAGACTAAATCTCCCTATTGATCAACAGCTTATCCCATGAGAGCAACCAGATGAAAATTTCTACTTTGAAGTAGCATCAGCCCATTTGTCATGCCAAAATAAGACAGATAGACTGGCCATTTCCCAATCCCAATTTATATTGTGCATGAACTCATAAATAAAATATATAAAGCCCTCTTATTTGTGTATAATTAAATTTAATATGGTCTCAGAGCTAGATTGATAATATTCGTGGATTTGTACTTTAACACACCTATTCGGGCCTGTTGCAAGGGGGAGTGTTGAGATGTGTGGAGTAAAACAATCCCATATTGAAAAAAAATATGAGAAGTACATGGATAAAAGAAATAAGATGGGACAAACCTCAACAAGAATTGGGTCAACCTGTCAATCTTTGCCCGAGTGAAAGCAGTTTATCTAATAAGCATGTATTCCATTTTTATTCTGTTTAAAAGCATTCATTTTTGATCAAGCGTTTTAAAATAAACGGATGGTCAACCAATCATCGCCTACACTATTCATCGAACATATAATTATTTTACTTATGCGCTAATTCGTTGTTGCTGAATTAGTAATTAAATGCACTAGTTTCTAGGAATACTTTAAAAGTCCTAAATATCTCAATAAATAAAGCCCTACATTTTCTCATATTTTTATAAAAAAAATAATTTAAATTGCCCTTGTACCAATACCAATAACAGATCTAAACCTAAATCATTCGATTTTATTGACTACTGGATCATATCAAGCTTCAGTATTGATTGATATCATTGTGATACAAACCTGAAAACACATCCACGGATTTGTTAGCGATTAGAAGAAAAATAATTGAGCAAGAGGAGATTAGAAAGGTAGAATTAAAAAAAGAAACTAAAAAAATCAGCAATAAAGGGAACGGGGAATAAAAAATTAATTTAGGGAGAAAGGATAAAAGAGAGAAATTTTATTTCAAGAAAAAGGGTTTCGTCGAAAACCCAAAACTCACATAGATTTCTCAATTCATCAATACTACTCCCTCCGTCCCATTTTACTTGTCGTTTTGAGAAGAAAAAAACATTCCATTTTACTTGACGTTTTTGGAATAACAAAAAAATCATTAATGATAAAGATATTAATAAATGATACAATACTAAAAATAGTCTAGAAAATTAACTGCTGATATTTAAAAAGTGATAATACTTTTATTAATAGTTGAGAGCAGAAATGGTATGATTTTTTAGTGGTAATATGCAGTAGATTAATTGCTGATATTAAAAAAATGGTAATGCTTTCCTTAATCAGCGTGCATTTCTCTAAAATGATAAGTAAAAATGGACACCGGGAGGAATTGATTTCCTCTTTCCCCGCCTCTTAAATAAAATAACAACCACTTCATCTTTCTAATTAGGTCTTTATGAAACTGATAAATTGCAGCTACTTCGCAAATAAGACCCTCAAGCAACTTGGCCAGTAGCTACTTTGCAAATAAGAGCCTCCAACAACTTGGTCAACAACATATACAGTCTACATAGATTCTGGGTGTAACAATACTCCAGCCTTCAAAATTGTTGTCATCAAGGTTTAGATCTTTATGTGACTCTGTTTCATCAAGCAATATCATAATTCCCAAGCTGCTAGAACACATGATCAGGAATTGCTTGTGTATGGGTTACTAAATTCAGACCTTACGTACAACTCATAATGCTAGTCATCATTAAAAGAATATCCTTAATAGATGTATACTTAGGGCCATATTTAATTATGTCAAGTGATTTTCCCAACTCCAACAAGGTCTTCCATATAAATTAGAGGCTTCTTTGTGAACCTATATTTCCTTTAATTTTTGTTTGGAATTCACTCACATAATGTTTAAATAAAAAAATGTATCGAACTAAACACATAATAAGAAGTAATCTTAAATAGTGTATGAAACACACTGCCGATCGATTGTGATGAGTTTTGTTCCTCTTGTTAGATCGAGCTATTATCATAGTACCGTTTTCCTTTTCTTTTTTTTCTGTGTTTTTTTAAAATAGTAAAATAATAGCTTTTGTAAGGTTTAAAACTATATGTTATTTGGTTAGGGCTTTATGTTTATGTTCATGTTGCGACAATCTTATTTTATTTTGTTTAAACCAGATATAAATAGGATCAGTCTTATTTCCTCATTACCCACTAAGCTATTAGCTTGAATACAATGATTGCTTATAATAGAATCAATCTTATTACCTCATTACCGACTATATAACTATTGGCATGAATACAATGATTGCTTCTAATTAATGCAATTTTTCGGACTCTTCCCAAGATAACGATAATAGGTTGCGTCTGTTCGCTTTAAAATTAGATCTACACTAAATAGATCAGCGAAAACACTGTCTCACTCGACAGATGAGTCATCGTTTGACGAAGGGGAGAATATTCTTCCTATAAAAATATAAATACCTATAAGTTGTATGGATGATATTGAAAAATAACACAGCAAAGATAACAGTCATCCAGCCATCATATTATTGATAAAATTTGGGTTACAGTTATATATATGATTTGACAATAACAATAAACCCTCAAACCCTTTGATCATGATCTCGTCTGAAGACCGAGTGCACAAGAGCAGGGATGGATCTCTAAATCTCTTACACAATGAGTTTCAAGCCGAATTATGATAAATCGGCTATACCGCTCGGCCTGCTCTTAATACTCGAACGCAGGAATGGACGTTTAAATCTCTCGGTCGTTTATTACTAAACCAGCGGGAGCTGATCGCCTTGCCTAGACCGAGACCAATCTCGGAGTCACAACACAAGGGCAGGAATGAATGTCTAAATCCCTTGCGCGGTGAACACCAAATTTGACTTGGTCGGAGGCCAAGATTGGTACCATTATCATGTTACGGGCGTAGGAATGAACGTCTGAACCTCATAGTCATGATAACGGCCCCGATCCAGCCATCGACGTCCTCGGCCATACCCTAATCGGCGCTATATGAGTGCTGACGCACCGAAAGAAGGGTCGAGGTATCACGCCCCACTTTCCAAAAGACGGGAGCAGACACGTGACGTTTTTATTCCGAGAAGGTTATTTCTCAAAACAAATACGCTAAACGTAATTAAGCAATATAACATAACAAGAAATCAAAAAGTGATAAAAAAAAATTCGAACAACAACTTTATTTACATTCAACATTTCCACATAGTTTGGGATTCAAGATAACTGAAAACAAAATGCGATGAAATGCCTAAACAAGTGGCATACTTGAACAATAAAAAGCTAAAGAAAAACAAGTAGTCAGGCATGTACTTTAAACTGAGAGTAATCTTCCAGACTCGACTCGATCTCCTCGGTTCCCAGACCACTTGACGAATATTCTAAGAAAACAAGAGAAATGGTGGAATGTCGTCAGCGAACTGGCGCTCGATAAGTCTCCAAAATGATATGAATCTGAATATAATAAACGATAGCATATAAGTATAATAGGAATTCTGATGATGTAACAGATATGTAAAAGTGTCTTTTAAACATGATCATGGTAATGTATGTTAAGTATGGCGTTATATAAAAACATGACAATGTATATAAACATGATTACTCTATTTTAACGTGTTGTTTGTAATTCGATAATGAAGGTATGTGTGTATACGAGAGTAGTCCGTCAAACCCACGGACCAACAACACGTTTCGTTCAAGGTCCCGTCAAATCCATGAGACAACGGCACACGAGATTCATGTTAGGTGGTTTTTAGCGAACTTTCGTGCCACGACATACACTTTTTACCAAACTACCCCTTAACCCCGCATATTTTAGTTTACAGTTTAAGTTACAAGTCTTGCCCGAATTCATGAATACATAAGAAGATAACAAGTTCAAGTATCAAACTGAGTTTAAGTATTCGTGGCAAGTTCAAGTATATATGTCAAGTCATTATGTATTCATGGTTCGGGCAAGTCGAGTCTAGCATGTAATGGTTTAATCAAGTGATTCAAGCATATGGTTCATGACATAGGAGTGGTATATGGTTCAGGTTACAAAACAAGTTTTAAAACCAATTTATATCTTGAGACGGTACGAATTGATTTGTTCAAATAGCTAGGTAAGTGATAACACTGATTGTCTCCAGCTTCCAGAGACTCAAGAAAGAATAAGTCACTTAAATCATCTGCTTCCAAAATACCAGTATTAGAAATTCTAAGGTATTTATTTAAATTAAACCATTTGAAAGCTAGAGAGGTTTTATGTAAAATACTTAATTTTAAAATCTCGAGGGTGTTTTGGTAAAAAATATGTTAATTAGAAAGTCGAGGACTTTAATAAAATATGCTTTTGGTAAATCAGGATATTTTAGTGAAAAACTTAAATTTAGGATATTTTAGTAAAACCCAACATTTCAAGAGTTAAGGGTATTTTCTTGAAAACTTTAATTTGAAACTTTTGTTTTTCTTTAACTAATTAGAAATTATAAATGATAGTAAATATCCAAATTAATATAACTTGTATCTTTTCTTTTCTTTTAAATTTTTTAGGAATTGTTTTTTATATTTTAAAACCACTTTTCCTTCAAGACCGTGCCCCGTGAAAAGCTCTGCGTCTCACTCTACCAGACCCAATGCATGCGATAATCCGCATCATCCGCAACAGAATTCTCCTAACGAGGATTGTAGAGACGAAATTGCAAAGAAAAGGGTTATAGTTTATATTATTTTAAACTCAAAGGTATTTTAATGAAAATCAATTCTTTTTAGAAAAAAGTGACGACATGTGATCATGCTATGATTCAAAAATATGCGTGTGTGGAGTAGGTCGTTACCCGTTGCGCTATTACTAAAAATATATTTAAATATACATTTTCAAACATGTAAGATAGAAGTTACATGAAACGATACTTGTGTATGTATATATGTTGTTAAACTCTAACTATGAAATACGGTTGCATGTTCTATCAACAATATATTTGTAATGATTCCATACACTTGATTTACAAACTTTCATGAAGTGTGTCACGCCCCGCTTCCCAGTGTACGGCGAAGTGGACGCGACGAGGCCCGCTACGTATATACTCAGAAGTACATACGCTAAGCGTAACTAAGCAATATAAAGTAAATCACAAGAGACGAAAGATATAGGAATAACATCAACTTTTATTAATAACATTCTTTGTACAATGCATGAAAAGAAAATACAACTGAAAAGCAATACCTAAACAATGGCATAACAGAAAATGGAAATACTGGAAAGAACAAGGTACAATATTCAGAGCTCGGGATCTTCGTGGAACTGCTCCAAATCTTCACCGGTGGGCTCGATCTCAGCTTGGTCCAACGCACCTGACGACATTCAAAGAAGAAAGAAATAGAATGTCGTCAGCGAATAGGTCGCTTGGTAAGTCCTAAAGATAAGGAAGAAATAGACAGAGAGTAAGAGAGAGAGAGAGAGAGTAGCTTTTAATGTTGTATTGTATTGTCATATTATAGTAGTATGGTGTTAACGCTGTTGTTGTAGCTTGGTACAGAAGGATGCCAGTGTATACGAGAGGGGTCTCAGTATGCTAGAGACCAGGGCAAATGGAAGTACAAGGCTCCGTTATACAACCCGGAACAACGGCAATTGGATTCAGGTTAGGTGTCTTAATCTTACCGTCTCGTGCCACCTTTAACACCTTCCGTACCAATCTACCCCTTAAACCCCGCGATGTCTTGTTTATATTGTTATCTTGTAAAATTGAATTGATTGCATGATTGACTGACTGACTGACCGAGACCATGATATCAGGAAACAGTTATAACCATAGAGTCGTGTAAATGGAATACTGGGAAACATGTAAAAGGAATATCCATGGTTCGGTTCAGTCGAGTAGATTGTTAACTGGATTCTGGGACTCATGTATTCGTATTGAGTTGGAATATTAAAGAATATGGGTTGACTTGAATCATATTCAAGTCCGAATTAGTCAGACTCTAACCCGAGTCAGACTAAAAGAAATATAATTTGAAGTTCTATAATTTGTTAGGGTCCTTATTGTAAATTATAAAACTTGAGGGGGTTTTATGTAAAAAGTACTATTGTATAGTTTTCAAAATACACCTCAAGTATTTAATATTCGTCTTTATAGTTATAATGAGTGTGAATTTTATTTGTGTTATTCTAGTGAATATATCCTAATAAAAGTATTAATTGATTTATTTGAAACTCATGGTATTTTAATGTAAATTTTAATCTTGTAATTTTTAGGAAAATGTGGAAACTTTATATTATAATAAAATAGGTGTCTAAATGATAATTAAATATATATTAATACAAGAATAATTTTAAATAAATATTTTATTTTCCAAAAATCACATTTTTCTTAAATGTCGTATTTTAAACCCTTCGAGACCGAATGCTCCTTGCGGAGGTCTGAATCTCGCATTACTAGCCCGCGGGTGCACGATGAACCGTACTATCCCTAACGGGTTCCCCAAAAGTGGGTTGTAGCGGCGCTTTGCTTAGGTTTAACAAATACTATTCATTTAGGAAAACGGTTTTATAAATAAAATGTATTTATTTGTAAAAGGGTATAGATTTCCGTATTTTATTTTCTAGGGTTTCCTAAGCCAACTAGCCTATTTCTAAGGTCTAAATGATAGGTCATTAGAAGCCTCAAATCGCCTTTCACCGTCAATTGCGGTCAGGTAAGTGCCAGGTAAGTGGGAAGGAACCACAGTCGTGGGCCTAATTAAAAACCACTAGCCTAGACACACTTGCCTAGACACCACAAGACAGTTTAGATAAACGATCGATGTCCATGACATATCGTGCTTTTATTTTAAAATATTTAATTTAGAATTGTATACAACTTAAAGCTTTCAAGAAAGGTTTATAAAGAATATGGTATTTTAGTGAAAAGTCCTGTATTTTCGTATTCTATGTTTTGACGTTTATCAATTAGGGTTACATTTGTGTGTGTGTAGAGATAGGTCATTACCTCGTGACTTATTTTAAGGTTTAATGAAGTTTTAGAGGTTAAATATGATATATTAAACTTGAAGGTATTTAAGCGCAAGAATACGGTATTTGAAAACGTTATCATTTCATGTGTGAAAACTCATTCAAATTGATTTCTACAAGTTTAGTGATCAAGATAAACTTATTTAGGAGTGAGGGAATTGATTAAACGAAGAAAAATGAACTTCATGGTATTTTTATGAGAAGAATACGATATTGTAAAGAAACTATCCTTTCATGTGAGAAAGTTTGTTTAAATTGGTTTATGGGTGATTAATAGTCAACATGAATATGGGTAGGTATTATGTATTAGGTGACAAGTGGAAATTTGCAGAAAAACCGAATCGGAAATCGGGTTGTTCCGATTTCCGTCGGATTCCAAAAAGTCGTATTTTTATATTAAAGAAAAGAAAGATAGAAGAGATGGGACTTACAAGTTTGGACAAGCTAGGGAGGCTAAGAAAGTGGTGGTTGTCGGTGCGTCGAAAACGTCGCGAAGGTTCTAGTACGATTGCCGGAATTCGTCGTCGGTTTCGGCAGCGCTTCGCTTCTCGCTCTTTATCTAACGTACCGAGTTCTCTTGAGAATTTAGGAGAGTGGACTTAGAGTTGTAGGGTAAAATGGTAGAGGGTAGGGGTGTTTATATAGGGCTAAGCTAGGGTTAAAGTTTTAATTAAAAAAAATATATAAAAATCATTAAAAATCATTAAACCTAGGAGTAAAAGGGATTTATTGGCCAAATTAAAACCGATCCAGGTATAATAAGTGTGCAAGAGGGTTGACCAAGTCAAGAGCCAACTTTTCTCAGTTGGTGACTCGGCCGTCCGGCCAAGTCCGGCCGGCGGCGCCGGACCGAGTCGGCCGATTCGCCGGCCGGCGGTGCCGAGTCGGGCCGAGTCAGGCTTCCAGTGGCCGGGGATTTTCTGGGGGTATAATTTGGTATATTTACTTTTTGTTGTCCAGTACATATTTTGGGAGTTATGGCCTTTACCGTTGACTTCCAAAAAAAAATTAAAACAAAATGATATAAAAATTATATGGGGCAAGGGATTTGAACTCTGGTGGCTTGGTTCAGCAATGCAAGATATTACCAATGAGCTACAAGCTCCTTCTTGTAATTATTGTGGTTTTTAATTACTTAAACTGATAGCAGCAAGAATAAATACTCCTAGTATACATTAAATTTAAAGTAATTTCTTGTACACTTAAAATGGAGTTATTTCATTCTTGTAGTTTGTAATTAAAAACAAAAATAATTACCTAAATCTTGTGCTCAGGCTAAAATACCCCTTTGTGGATTTTAAAAATATTTTGAAAAAAATTTGTATAGGAAAAAGTGTATAAGAAAATTAGGGTTGTTAATACGGTGTTTGAAAACGTTATCATTTCATGTGTGAAAATTCATTCAAATTGATTTCTACAAGTTTAGTGATCAAGATAAACATATTTAGGAGTGAGGGATTTAATTAGAACAAGAAAAATAAACTTTGTGGTATTTTTATGAAAAGAATACGGTTTTACAAGAAAGCTATCATTTCATGTGAGAAACTTTATTTAAATTGGTTTCTAGGTGATTAATAGTCATCATAGATAGGTTTAGGTATTATGTATTAGGTGACAAGTGGAAATTTGTAGAAAAATCGAATCGGAAATCGGTTTGTTCCGATTTTCGTCGGGTTCCAAAAAGTCGTATTTTCTATTAACAGAAAAGAGAGATAGAAGAGATGGGACTTACAAGTTTGGACAAGCTAAGGAGGCTAAGGAAGTGGTGGTTGTCGGTGCGTCGAAAACGTCGCGAAGGTTCTGTCACGCCCCGCTTCCCAGAGTACGGTAGATTGGGCACGTGACATAGCCAACCATGCTACCTGTGGGTAGGAAGTATCCATCCACAGTCACATTACGGCTGTAGAGATATCAAGAACAAGATAAAACTATCTAAAATATGTCCATAATCCAGAATAACAGGAGTCAATAATAAATAAATGCGGAAGCAAATGATCCAATACAAATAACTGAAAAGTGTGTCCCATAATGCGGGTTCACATCAGGAAATAAATGCAGGAAATAAAACTACCTACTACCGAACTCACAACTCAGCCTGCTGGCTGAAGTACTCCTGCTCGGACTGCACAGCGGTACGGAATCTGGGCCATGCAAAACCCAGACGTCAGCGCGTCATGTCATCAAGTAATATAATATGAACAGTGTAGCAGGCAATGTAATATAAACATGAATACAGCAAGAATAACAATAATATGAATCATACCAGTACAGGGTAGCGTGCAGTGGGTAAACTAAACTGTTCTATCAGGTTTTTCTATTCTAAAGTCTTTGAAATCAAATTGATGAATCATCGATGTAACTCAATAGTATCCCGTACATACCCGGGACCACGGCCACAATATTCTCGGCTGCAGCTGAGACATGCCGCTAGGCACAAAACATGAATGTGTACACTCGATAGTATCCCGTACATACCCGGGACCACGGCAACAATATTCTCGGCTGAAACCGAGACATGCCGCTAGGCACAAAACAGGAATGTGTACACTCAATACAGGTAGAGAACTGTCGAGTTACAAGTCAGATTTCACCTTTGATTTCCCCATACCCCCGAGTTATATGTGTATGTCAAGTCAGGTATCCAGTAATCAAGAAACTAATGCCAACACAGGATCAGGTAAACAGGTTTGTCTGGATAGACAACAGGAACGGTCCATGAGGACTACATGTTATGTTTGTTGGCATTAGACACAAGATCAGGTAACAGGTAAAGCCATGGTACATCAGGTCAAGCCAGGTAATGTATAAATGTGTCATGTCATGTCAAGAGTGTACGGTACCATGTCATGTCAAGTAGGAAGTGTAATAGGTCATGTCAGGAAGCACAAGATGTCATGTGGGTGCTCATAATCAAACTAACATAAGTATGTGTACAAATAAACAAGCATGAGTACTATCAGAACAATAAACTGGAACATGTAATATGATATGCAAATAGCTATAATTTCAAGGATATGGATGCACAGTTATCGATTAGGGTTATATTTATAGTTTCAATATTAATTAGGATGCAATTTATTAAACATGGAATGTTAATATCACATTATTATGTATTAATGTGATCTATGGATGCAATTATATGTATCTTAAATGCGATGGATGCAAACGGGTATTCGAAAAGTTATAAAACTATAAAATGGTAATGTGGGATGTACAACTAAGCAATATGTGATATAAATATTGATATAATAATATTAATATGGATAGCATATTCAAAGCGATTAATAACTATAAAAGTGATATTGATTAACCATGCACAAGAAAGTTCTGTTCAGAAATTCAGCGTCACCCTAATTTATAAAATAGCTTAAAAATAACAAACGTTCTCCAAAAGGGACGTGTCTTATACCAAAATAAAGATAATTCAATAAGGTTTTCAATTTTATAAGTATAAGCATCTCAGGTTGTCCCTACAAAAAGTTATGAACATTCGAAGTTGAAAGTTTGCTGCTGGAATTTCCCTGGACAGCAGTTTAGAGACGTGTTAATTTGCATTTTACGTTAATTAAACAATTTATTTTGCAAGTAAATATTTCATAGAGTTATAGTATTCTGAGTTATCTTCGCAACGAACTAAAGAACATATACTAATGATTTTTCTATGATTTATAATGAATTTTATAAGGTAAGGTGTACAGTAAATTTCAGATTTGTCGTATCCACTTTTCAACGACGTTTCATGTGTAAACTATAATATTTTCAAGTGTATAATATTATAAAATTTAGATTATAAACTAATTAAAGATAATAATAAAAAATATTACGACGATATATATTTTAAATGATATGGATGCAGTATAATGTAATCCAGTATGTCACAAGATAAGTTTTCATGATCTAGATTTAATATGATATAAACGGATGCAAACGGAACATCGAAACGTTATAAAATTAAACATGGGGAACTAGATTTAAACTACAGGTATGGTATTTATTTAAATAGGTATAAAATGAATTATATAGCATGTAGCAAGATTAACTTGCCTCGATGGGTCACGAATCGGGAAAACGGAACGTTAACCGTCGGCGGGGAAAACTCGCGACGGGCGCACGGTTCACGGAATGAACCCAAACGACGAACAAAGGAACCACACGGGTCGGGGTACCTCGCTGGAACGTCGAGAAGCGTCACCGGCACGACGGAATTCCGGCAACAAAAGAACAGTTAAAAAAAAATGAGAAACGAGACATGAATCAAGAAGAGAAAGAATGATAAAGAGAAGTACGAGAAAATATATGAGGGAGATAGAGAGAGAAAAAGTGGAGAGAGAGAGAGAAGAGGGAGAGAGAGAAAGTGGGGCCCACGAGGTTAAAGGAGAGGTTGCGATTGGCTGAGAGAATAAATTGAGAAGGATATAAAAGATTGTACAAATATTATATGGTTAACTTAAAGATTTAAAAGATAGGTAATGAACAGTAAGATATCAGGTTAGTTAGAAAAATATATGCGATGGTTTTAATAATATTAAATTTGGGATTTTGGCGCCAAATAAAACATTTCCAAATCGCGCCCGGGTCGAGTCCAAAAATTTGAAATTGAAATAATAGAATTTTAAGCGTGATCCAAATTTTAAAATTAAGTGTTTTATGATTAAAAAGCATACCCCCAAAACGGACACACGTACGTGCACGTAGCCATCCAAACTCGCCCGTTTCACTGAACGGGACGAGAACACAATGCACGGACGCTACCACGAGGCTAGGGGTGTCAAGTAGGCCAAGATGAATATTTTCAATTTTATTTTAGATGCCAAAATTTGTTATATGTAGAAATGACTTTGCCGGGTAAATTTTACAGTAAGCAACAAACAATCAAGTTAAATGAAATGAGTACCACATTATGCTCAAACAGTAACTGAAAATAGTAGCATTGGGCTCGGGTGTTACATTATACCCAACTACAAAAAGAATTTCGTTCTCGAAATTCCAAGAATATAAGGATAGATAACTACAAGAAAATGTGAGGAAACTTCTGCCGGATTTCATCTTCTCGTTCCCAAGTGGACTCTCCATGCGAGCGATTACCCCAAGAAACAAGCACAGGGGGATAACCTTGTTCTTAAGAACCTTTTCCCTTCGATCCACGATTTCAATCGGTCGCTCCTCAAAAGTCAAGTCTTCTCGTACTGTTAGCTCCGAATGATCCAAAACGTGTGTTTCATCTTGAACATACTTATGGAGTTGAGATACGTGAAACATATCGTGCACATTTGCCAAGGACTGCGGTAACGCCAAACGATACGCTACCTCACCAACATGCTCCACGATCTCAAGGGTCCAACGAATCGAGGACTAAGCTTTCATCGACTTCCAAAACGAATCACCTCTCTAGTCGGTGATATCTTCAAGAATACCAAATCACCCACGGTGAACTCCAGAGGTCTTCTTGACGTATCTGCCCAACTCTTCTGTCGGTCCTGTGCTGCCTTAATATGATTTCTGATAGGGTTAACCTTCTCAACTGTCTGCACAACCAAATCTGGTCCCAATAATCTTCGTTCACCGACATCGTCCCAACAAACAGGTGAACGACATTTACGACCATACAAAGCTTCAAATGGAGCCATCTGAATAGTTTCCTGAAAACTGTTGTTGTAAGACAACTCCACCAAAAGTAGATGATCCTCCCAAGGCCCCTTGAAGTCCAACCCGCATGTTCTCAACGTATCCTCAAGAGTTTGGATCGTTCTCTCCGACTGACCATCAGTTTGAGGATGATAAGCTGTGCTAAACTTCAATCGAGTCCCCAAACTTTCCTGTAAACTCCTCCAGAAGTGTGATAAGAACCGAGTGTCCCGATCGGACACGATGCTCACCGGTACTCCATGCAATCTTACGATCTCCTGCATGTACCGCTCTGCCAAAGTCTTTGTTGATTGACCAACCCGAAAAGGAATAAAGTGAGCTGCCTTGGTCAATCGGTCAACAATTACCCATACTGCATTGTTGCCTTTTGGACTCCGCGGTAAAGCCGTCACGAAATCCATGGTTATATGTTCCCACTTCCACTGAGGAATCGGAAGTGGTTGCAATAAACCAGCAACCCTTTGATGTTCAGCCTTAACTTGCTGACACACCAAGCACTTTGCCACAAAGCGAGCAATCTCCCGCTTCATGCCCTCCCACCAGAAATGCTGTTGAATATCTCGGTACATCTTTGTGCCTCCTGGATGTACAGAATAAGCTGAACTGTGTGCCTCCTTCATAAGCTCTTCACGAACATCACCCTTTGGCACACACAAACGGCTACCATACCTCAACGAACCATCTTCGTGGATCAATAAATCTGTTCGTAGCCCGACTTCAACCTGCTCTCGAAACTTTTGCAGTCTAGGATCCTGCGATTGAGCTGCTTTAATATTCTCGATCAATGACGAATGTACTTGCATCTGCAACAACTGTCCCGTATAATGTGGTAGCACAACCTCCAAGTCAAATCTTCGAAAATCTGCGACGATCTCCTTCTGCGTAGTTAACACCTGAATTACTGGTAACCGACTAAGCGCATCCGGCCCAACATTAACCTTCCCCGGATGGTACTTAAGATCAAGATCGTAGTCAGCCATCAGCTCCAACCATCTACGCTGCCTTATATTAAGCTCCTTCTGTGTGAACACATACTTCAAGCTCTTATGGTTTGTAAAAGCTTCGACTCTTTCGCCCAAAAGGTAGTGTCTCCAAATCTTCAAAGCGAAAATCATAGCCGCAAGCTCCAAGTCATGAGTTGGATAATTCTTCTCATGGGTCTTCAATTATCTCGATGCGTATGCTACAACCTTCCCATGCTGCATCAAAACACATCCCAATCCTTTCCCAGATGCGTCGCTGTGAATCACCAATCCTCCGGAATTGTCTGGCACGGTCAGAATAAGGGCGGTTATCAACTTCTGCTTCAACGTCTCGAAAGCTAACGCACACTTATCCGCCCATACAAAAGGTACCTCCTTGCGCGTAAGCTTGGTCAACGGCTCTGCCAGACGAGCAAAGTTCTCCACAAATCTCCTGTAGTATCCGGCTAATCCAAGAAAACTTCTTATCTCAGCAACATTCTTTGGAATAGGCCAATCTCGAACTGCTGCAATCTTTTCTGGATCGACGGCAATGCCATCGCCAGACACAACATGCCCCAAAAACCTTACTTCCTCCAGCCAAAACTCGCACTTACTCATCTTCGCATACAATTTCTCCTGTCTCAACGTTTGCAGTGCGATCTTCAAATGCTCAGCATGCTCTTCAAAACTCTTCGAGTAAACCAGAATATCGTCAATGAATACCACAATGAACTGATCCAAGAACGGTGAAAAGATTCGGTTCCTCAAGTCCATGAATACTGTCGGCGCATTCGTTACTCCGAAGGGCATCACTAAGTACTCGTAATGTCCATACCGAGTTCAGAACGCCGTCTTGTAAATATCTTCTGTTTTCACTCGGAACTGATGATATCCGGATCGCAAATCCAGCTTCGAGAATACCCTCGCGCCACTAAGCTGCTCAAAAAGTTCTCCAATGCGAGGGATAGGGTACTTGTTCTTAATAGTCACCCGGTTTAATTCTCGATAGTCGATGCGCATCCTTCTTGTGCCATTCTTCTTCTTTACTAGAAGAACTGGAGCTCCCCAAGGCGAGTTACTGCTTCGAATCCAACCCTTTTCAAGCAATTCTGCAACCTGTTTCTTGACTTCTTCCAATTCTACTGGCGCCATTAGATAATACGCTTCGGATACTGGCGCTGCCCCAGGAATAAGATCAATTGCGAACTCCACGTCTCGCTTTGACGGTAAACCCGATATATCTTCAAACACGTCCATAAAATCACGAACAACAGCCGGCTCTTCACTTTCATCACTTCCATTGATGCAAGAATATTATTTGTCGGCCTAGCCCTAAACTCGACTGGCCCGACAGAAAAACTCCCCTTCATCCCAGATAAACTCTGCTGCTCTCGACTGCCGCAAGTACTTGTGAGAAAGTGGTCAAACCCAGGGAGACAATCTGCCTCTGGATGTCCACGTCCAGGCTGCGCATGAACCTCCGTGCCCTGTCTGCATCGTTGGCAACTAAAGGTCCAGCGAAACTACTGAGTCTTATCCATTCTGCTGCATGCACATCTACGGGTGCTCCCTTCTGCTTTAGTCCGATGAACTTCTCTTCCATTTCCTCCCGTGCAGTCCGCGGGAAGAACTTCTCCAGGAAACTCTTCGAAAAATCCGCCCACTTGATCGGCTTGGGCAAACGGTTCTCTTCTACAAGCCACTATTCTCGGGCGTAATCCACTAACTGAATACGTACCACATCAACTCTTTCTCATCTGGAATCTGTGCCGCAATAAGCAAATTCTTTGTGTCAACTAGCCACTGCTCTGTTGGCAACGGCTCCTCCAATCCAGTAAATGTATACGGACCCAAACGTCTGAAATCTGCTACTGTCCCTACTCGGTCAACTAGCTTAGCTCCAACATCGTTCACAGACTGCTGAACGATCTGCAAACCTTCCTGAAACGAGTCTGCTTGCTGCTGGATCCGTTCGGTCTGTTTCCTTTGATTCTCCAGCATTCCCCTTATCACTCCAAGCATGGCGGCTTCGTCCACACGCCTTGGTACGTCTTCAAATTCTTACCGGCCATATTCCTGAACTCAAAACACCCAACATTAGCATGATGATAGATTCTGAATATAGATCAAGGCTAGAACTCTAAGATACTTAAATAGAGTACCGCATTGTAACTATGCCGCGGTATCATAGCCACAATTACATAACTCCATCCAAGTCGCCTAAATCCTAGAGATAACAAGGAATCAAGTTTTCGATTCGATATGCAAAGGAAGTTTGCACATCGTAAAAGATATAATCAGGAAGAATGTGATTCAAGAATGGTAAAACGGTCAAGGTGGCAGGACATGTTTCCTAAACACGGGTATTCTGATTCGTGTATTGGGTACAATACCCAACTACAAAAGAATCAACCTGACTATCCTATGGCTCTGATACCAAAAAGAACCATGTCACGCCCCGCTTCCCAGAGTACGGTAGATTGGGCACGTGAAATAGCCAACCATGCTACCTGTGGGTAGGAAGTATCCATCCACAGTCGCATTACGGCTGTAGAGATATCAAGAACAAGATAAAACTATCTAAAACATGTCCATAATCCAGAATAACAGGAGTCAATAATAAATAAATGCGGAAGCAAATGATCCAATACAAATAACTGAAAAGTGTGTCCCATAATGCGGGCTCACATCAGGAAATAAAAGCAGGAAATAAAACTAACTACTACCGAACTCACAACTCAGCCTACTGGCTGAAGTACTCCTGCTCGGACTGCAACAGCGGTACGGAATCTGGGCCATGCAAAACCCAGACGTCAGCGCGTCATGTCATCAAGTAATATAATATGAATAGTGTAGCAGGCAATATAATATAAACATGAATACAGCAAGAATAACAATAATATGAATCATACCAGTACAGGGTAGCGTGCAGTGGGTAAACTAAACTGTTCTATCTGGTTTTTCTATTCTAAAGTCTTTGAAATCAAATTGATGAATCATCGATGTAACTCAATAGTATCCCGTACATACCCGGGACCACGGCCACAATATTCTCGGCTGCAGCCGAGACATGCCGCTAGGCACAAAACAGGATTGTGTACACTCGATAGTATCCCGTACATACCCGGGACCACGACCACAATATTCTCGGCTGAAACCGAGACATGCCGCTAGGCACAAAACAGGAATGTGTACACTCAATACAGGTAGTGAACTGTCGAGTTACAAGTTAGATTTCACCTTTGATTTCCCCATACCCCCGAGTTATATGTGTATGTCAAGTCAGGTATCCAGTAATCAAGAAACTAATGCCAACACGGGATCAGGTAAACAGGTTTGTCTGGATAGACAACAGGAACGGTCCATGAGGACTACATGTTATGTTTGTTGGCATTAGACACAAGATCAGGTAACAGGTAAAGCCATGGTACATCAGGTCAAGCCAGGTAATGTATAAAGGTGTCATGTTATGTCAAGAGTGTACGGTACCATGTCATGTCAAGTAGGAAGCGTAACAGGTCATGTCAGGAAGCACAAGATGTCATGTGGGTGCTCATAATCAAACTAACATAAGCATGTGTATAAATAAACAAGCATGAGTACTATCAGAACAATAAACTGGAACATGTAATATGATATGCAAATAGATATAATTTCAAGGATATGGATGCACAGTTATCGATTAGGGTTATATTTATAGTTCCAATATTAATTAGGATGCAATTTATTAAACATGGAGTGTTAATATCACATTATTATGTATTAATGTGATCTATGGATGCAATTATATGTATCTTAAATGCGATGGATGCAAACGGGTATCCGAAAATTTATAAAACTATAAAATGGTAATGTGGGATGTACAACTAAGCAATATGTGATATAAATATTGATATAATAATATTAATATGGATAGCATATTCAAAGCGATTAATAACTATAAAAGTGGTATTGATTAACCATGCACAAGAAAGTTCTGTTCAGAAATTCAGCGTCACCCTAATTTATAAAATAGCTTAAAAATAACAAACGTTCTCCAAAAGGGACGTGTCTTATACCAAAACAAAGATAATTCAATAAGATTTTCAATTTTATAAGTATAAGCATCTCAGGTTGTCCCTACAAAAAGTTATGAACATTCGAAGTTGAAAGTTTGCTGCTGGAATTTCCCTGGACAGCAGTTTAGAGACGTGTTCATTTGCATTTTACGTTAATTAAACAATTTATTTTGCAAGTAAATATTTCATAGAGTTATATTATTCTGAGTTAGCTTCGCAACAAACTAAAGAACGTATACTAATGATTTTTCTATGATTTATAATGAATTTTATAAGGTAAGGTGTACAGTAAATTTTAGATTTGTCGTATCCACTTTTCAACGACGTTTCATGTGTAAACTATAATATTTTCAAGTGTATAATATTATAAAATTTAGATTATAAACTAATTAAAGATAATAATAAAAAATATTACGACGATATATATTTTAAATGATATGGATGCAGTATAATGTAATCTAGTATGTCACAAGATAAGTTTTCATGATCTAGATTTAATATGATATAAACGGATGCAAACGGAACATCGAAACGTTATAAAATTAAACATGGGGAACTAGATTTAAACTATAGGTATGGTATTTATTTAAATAGGTATAAAATAAATTATATAGCATGTAGCAAGATTAACTTGCCTCGATGGGTCGCGAATCGGGAAAACGGAACGTTAACCGTCGGCGGGGAAAACTCGCGACGGGCGCACGGTTCACGGAATGAACCCAAACGACGAACAAAGGAACCACACGGGTCGGGGTACCTCGCTGGAACGTCGAGAAGCGTCACCGGCACGACGGAATTCCGGCAACAAAAGAACAGTTAAAAAAAAATGAGAAACGAGACATGAATCAAGAAGAGAAAGAATGATAAAGAGAAGTACGAGAGAATATATGAGGGAGAGAGAGAGAAGAGGGAGAGAGAGAAAGTGGGGCCCACGGGGTTAAAGGGGAGGTTGCGATTGGCTGAGAGAATAAATTGAGAAGGATATAAAAGATTGTACAAATATTATATGGTTAACTTAAAGATTTAAAAGATAGGTAATGAACAGTAAGATATCAGGTTAGTTAGAAAAATATATACGATGGTTTTAATAATATTAAAATTTGGGATTTTGGCGCCAAATAAAACATTTTCAAATCGCGCCCGGGTCGAGTCCAAAAATTTGAAATTGAAATAATAGAATTTTAAGCGGGATCCAAATTTTAAAATTAAGTGTTTTATGATTAAAAAGCATACCCCCAAAATGGACACACGTACGTGCACGTAGCCATCCAAACTCGCCCGTTTCACTGAACGGGACGAGAACACAATGCACGGACGCTACCACGAGGCTAGGGGTGTCAAGTAGGCCAAGATGAATATTTTCAATTTTATTTTAGATGCCAAAATTTGTTATATGTAGAAATGACTTTGCCGGGTAAATTTTACAGTAAGTAACAAACAAGCAAGTTAAATGAAATGAGTACCACATTATGCTCAAACAGTAACTGAAAATTGTAGCATTGGGCTCGGGTGTTACAGGTTCTACTACGATCGCCGGAATTCGTCGTCGGTTTCGGCAGCGCTTCGCTTCTCGCTCTTTTTCTAACTTACCGAGTTCTCTTGAGAATTTGGAAGAGTGGACTTAGAGTTGTAGGGTAAAAATGGTAGAGGGCAGGGGTGTTTATATAGGGCTAGGCTAGGGTTAGGGTTTTAATTAAAAAATATATAAAAATCATTAAAAATCATTAAATCTAGGAGTAAAAGGGATTTATTGGCCAAATTAAAACCGATCCAGGTATAATAAGTGTGCAAGAGGGTTGACCAAGTCAAGAGCCAACTTTTCTCAGTTGGTGACTCGGTCGTCCGGCCAAGTCCGGCCGGCGGCGCCGGACCGAGTCTGCCGATTTGCCGGCCGGCGGCGCCGAGTCGGGCCGAGTCAGGCTTCCAGTGGCCGGGGATTTTCTGGGGGTACAATTTGGTATATTTACTTTTTGTTGTCCAGTACATATTTTGGGAGTTATGGCCTTTTTACCGTTGACTTCCAAAAAAAATCAAAACAAAATAAATACAAAAGTAATGTGGGGCATGGGATTTGAACTCCGGTGGCTTGGTTCAGCAGTGCAAGGTATTACCAATGATCTACAAGCTCCTTCTTGTAATTATTGTGGTTTTTAATTACTTAAACTGATAGCAGCAAGAATAAATACTCCTAGTATACATTAAATTTAAAGTAATTTCTTGTACACTAAAAATGGAGTTATTTCATTCTTGTAGCTTGTAATTAAAAACAAAAATAATTACCTAAATCTTGTGCTCAGGCTAAAATACCCCTTTGTGAATTTTAAAAATATTTTGAAAAAAAATTGTATAGGAAAAAGTGTATAAGAAAATTAGGGTTGTTACATTCTACCCTCCTTATAAAAATTTCTTCCTCGAAATTTGTAAAAGGAAAGTGTAATAGTGCAAAAAAAGTTTGGCGAATAAAAGTGATACGATGGTGAAAAAAAAAGGCTTACCAGTGTTACCTTGACCTACAGTCTCGGCTTCTACAGCTTCTAATGTAAAAGTCTGTCGCCGTGGTGTATTCCTTCTAGCTGGAGGCACATTCTGCCTTTGAGACCTATTTCTCTGCCCTCTAGGCTTGTCCCTCTTTGCCTGTTGGAATTGACGAGTAGGCTGTGCAGGTGGTGGAGCAGGTAGTGCAGGACGAGTTGCAGGAGCCTGGATGGTTGGCCGCTGCGGTTGGTTGGTGTGTGTCTGAGATGAGTTGCTGTTGTAAGGACAGTTCCCAATTCCGTGGTTGGATGCGCCACAAATTAGACACAGGCCTTTTACGCGCCTACAGTCCTTCCACAAATGTCCCTTTCTATGGCAGTAATAGCAAATTTCTTCAGTCCTCCTGGGTTCAAACAATGGCCTGGAAGAGGCTCCACCTGCCATCTGGTTGGCAGGGCGCTTGACTCCTGCAGACTGAGGTCTGCCCCTCTCTTTTATTACTGCCTCATAACTGCGGGCAGCTTCTAGAGCTTTCTCGTGAGTCAAGAACTTTCCTGTGGCTAGAGCAGCCTTAATCTCGGTGTCCAAACCTTGTTGAAAGCGACGGGCTCTGATGTCGTCCGTCGGTATCAAGTGTGCCGCGAATCTGTTTAAAGATTGTGTTAGCTGTGTAGTATGTGATAATTAAAAATTGAACTTTTGCGACATATCTTACCGGCTCAACATGGTGAATTCAGCGTCGTATTCATCTACCAATTTGTCCCACATTGATCCTTGCTGTAGATGAATAAACTGCTGCTCCATTGCAAACCTGGCAGTCACAGGGAAATATTTCGCGTCGAACTTCTCGCGAAATGTCTTCCATTCAATCGGCTGTACCAGACGGGTTTCTTCCTCCTTCCACCAATTGCGAGCATTATCCGTGAGCTGTAGTTTTGCTACACGGACCCAAGCGTTGTCTGGCACTTGAGCTGCTGCCAGATCGTCTTCGATGCTTTGTGCCCATTCTTCCGCTTCAAGAGGGCTTCCTTTACCCGAGAATTGCTTTGGGTGCAAAGCTCTGAATTGCTTTACTCCCGGTGCATCGGTCTCAGGACGATTCAAAAGTTGTTGCTGTCCCTCGAGAAGACTGCGGATCGCATCAAATAGCATCGTTTGCTCAGAGGGTGGTGCAGGAACAGCGGGTGTAAGAGGTAGTGCTGAAGGGGTGTTGTTGACGTTGGTGCTGGTGTTGTTCGGGGAATCCATAATCCTGAAGGAAAATTTGAATTAGGACAGATTCAAATACATGAAATGATAAGATTCAAGGAATAGAGATTTGCAAGATTCAAAGGACATGAATTGTAAAGAATGTTTTAGTTGCTGGCTCTTGTGTTATATTGCTTAGGTTGTTCACGCAGACCAGAACTGCATGACAGAGATTCATACAGCTCTGACCTGCATGGGCCACCAACAAAACCTGTCACGCCCTGCTTTTCGGTGTACGGCGAAGTAGAAGCGACGAGGCCCGCTACGTATATACTTAGAAGTACATACGCTATGCGTAACTAAGCAATATAAAGTAATTCACAAGAGACAAATGATATAGAAATAACAGCAACTTTTATTAATAACATTCTTTGTACAATACATGGAAAGGAAAATACAACTGAAATAAAGATGCCTAAATAATGGCATAACAGGAAATGAAAATACTGAAAAGAAAAAGTACAATGAAATTATACTGCAGGGTCTTCGTGGAACTGCTCTAAATCTTCACCGGTGGGCTCGATCTCAGCTTGGTCCAACGCACCTGACGACATTCAAAGAAGAAAGAATAGAATGTCGTCAGCGAATACGGTGTGAGGGATTTAATTAGAACAAGAAAAATAAACTTTGTGGTATTTTTATGAAAAGAATACGGTTTTACAAGAAAACTATCATTTCATGTGATAAACTTTATTTAAATTGGTTTCTAGGCGATTAATAGTCATCATAGATAGGTTTAGGTATTATGTATTAGGTGACAAGTAGAAATTTGTAGAAAAACCGAATCGGAAATCGGTTTGTTCCGATTTCCGTCGGGTTCCAAAAAGTCGTATTTTCTATTAACAGAAAAGAGAGATAGAAGAGATGGGACTTACAAGTTTGGACAAGCTAAGGAGGCTAAGGAAGTGGTGGTTGTCGGTGCGTCGAAAACGTCGCGAAGGTTCTACTACGATCGCCGGAATTCGTCGTCGGTTTCGGCAGCGCTTCGCTTCTCGCTCTTTTTCTAACGTACCGAGTTCTCTTGAGAATTTGCCTATACAATTTTTTTTCAAAATATTTTTAAAATTCACAAAGGGGTATTTTAGCATGAGCACAAGATTTAGGTAATTATTTTTGTTTTTAATTACAAGGTACAAGAATGAAATAACTTCATTTTTAGTGTACAAGAAATTACTTTAAATTTAATGTATACTAGGAGTATTTATTCTTGCTGCTATCAGTTTAAGTAATTAAAAACCACAATAATTACAAGAAGGAGCTTGTAACTCATTGGTAATACCTTGCACTGCTGAACCAAGCCACCGGAGTTCAAATCCCATGCCCCACATTATTTTTGTATTTATTTTGTTTTGATTTTTTTTGGAAGTCAACGGTAAAAAGGTCATAACTCCCAAAATATGTACTGGACAACAAAAAGTAAATATACCAAATTGTACCCCCAGAAAATCCCCGGCCACTGGAAGCCCGACTCAGCCCGACTCGGCGCCGCCGGCCGGCAAATCGGCAGACTCGGTCCGGCGCCGCCGGCCGGACTTGGCCGGACGGCCGAGTCTCCAACTGAGAAAAGTTGGCTCTTGACTTGGTCAACCCTCTTGCACACTTATTATACCTGGATCGGTTTTAATTTGGCCAATAAATCCCTTTTACTCCTAGGTTTAATGATTTTTAATGATTTTTATATATTTTTTAATTAAAACCCTAACCCTAGCCTAGCCCTATATAAACACCCCTGCCCTCTACCATTTTTACCCTACAACTCTAAGTCCACTCTCCCAAATTCTCAAGAGAACTCGGTAAGTTAGAAAAAGAGCGAGAAGCGAAGCGCTGCCGAAACCGACGACGAATTCTGGCGATCGTAGTAGAACCTTCGCGACGTTTTCGACGCACCGACAACCACCACTTCCTTAGCCTCCTTAGCTTGTCCAAACTTGTAAGTCCCATCTCTTCTATCTCTCTTTTCTGTTAATAGAAAATACGACTTTTTGGAACCCGATGGAAATCGGAACAAACCGATTTCCGATTCGGTTTTTCTACAAATTTCCACTTGTCACCTAATACATAATACCTAAACCTATCTATGATGACTATTAATCACCTAGAAACCAATTTAAATAAAGTTTCTCACATGAAATGATAGCTTTCTTGTAAAACCGTATTCTTTTCATAAAAATACCACAAAGTTTATTTTTCTTGTTCTAATTAAATCCCTCACTCCTAAATATGTTTATCTTGATCACTAAACTTGTAGAAATCAATTTGAATGAATTTTCACACATGAAATGATAACGTTTTCAAACACCGTATTCTTGCGCTTTAACACCTTCGTATTTAATACATCATATTTAACCTCTAAAACTTCATTAAGCCTTAAAATAAGTCACGAGGTAATGACCTACCTCTACACACACACAAATATAACCCTAATTGATAAACGTCAAAACATAGAATACGAAAATACAGGACTTTTCACTAAAGTACCATATTCTTTACAAACCCTTCTTGAAAGCTTTAAGTTGTACACAATTCTAAATAAAATCTTTTAAAATGAAAGCACGATATGTCATGGACATCGATCATTTATCTAAACTGACTTTGTGGTGTCTAGGCAAGTGTGTCTAGGCTAGTGGTTTTTAATTAGGCCCACTACTGTGGTTCCTTCCCACTTACCTAGCACTTACCTGGTCGCAATTGACAGTGAAGAGGCGATTTGAGGCTTCTAATGACTTGTCGTTTAGACCTTAGAAATACGCTAGTTGGCTTAGGAAACCCTAGAAACTAAAATACGGAAATCTATACCCTTTTACAAATAAATACCTTATATTTATAAAACCGTTTTTTTCTAAATGAATGGTATTTGTTAAACCTATGCAAAGCGCCGCTACAACCCACCTTTGGGGAACCCGTTAGGGATAGTACGGTTCATCGTGCACCCGCGGGCTAGTAGTGCGAGATTCAGACCTCCGCAAGGAGCATTCGGTCTCGAAGGGTTTAAAATACGACATTTAAGAAAAAATGAGATTTTGGAAAATAAAATATTATTTAAAATTATTCTTGTATTAATATATATTTAATTATCATTTAAACACCTATTTTATCATAAGATAAAGTTTCCACATTTTTTTCTAAAATTACAAGATTAAAAGTTACATTAAAATACCATGAATTTCAAATAAATCAATATTATAAATTAATACTTTTATTAGGATATATTCACTAGAATAACACAAATAAAATCCACACTCATTATAACTATAAAGACGAATAATAAATTCTTGAGGTGTATTTTTAAAACTATACAATAGTACTTTTTACATAAAACCCCCCTCAAGTTTTATAATTTACAATAAGGCCCATAACAATTATAGAACTTCAAATTACCTTCCTTTTAGTCTGACTCGGGTTAGAGTCTGACTATTTCTGACTTGAATATGATTCAAGTCAATCTATATTCTTTTATATTCCAACTCAATATGAACACATGAATCCCTGAATCCAGTTAACAATCTATATAACTTGACTGAACCGAACCATGGATATATTCCTTTTACATGTTTCTCAGTATTCCATTTACATGACTCTACGGTTATAACCGTTTCCTGATATCATGGTTTCGGTCAGTCAGTCAGTCAATCATGCAATCAATACAATTTTACAAGATAACAATACAAACAAGACATCGCGGGGTTTAAGAGGTAGATTAGTACGGAAGGTGTTAAAAGTGGTACGAGACGGTCAGATTTAAGACACCTAACCTGAATCCAATTGCCGTTGTTCCGGGTTGTATAACGGAGCCTTGTACTCTATTTCCGTTTGCCCTGGTCTCTAGCATATAGAGACCCCTCTCGTATACACTGGCATTCTTCTGTACCAAGCTACAAACAACATCGTTAATATAACATTACAACATTACAACAATACAATACAATATTAAAAGCTCTCTCTCTCTCTCTCTCCTACTCTTGTCTATTTCTCCCTCTTACCTTTGGGACTTACCAAGCGATCTGTTCGCTGACGACATTCTGTTTCTCTCTTCTTTGAATGTCGTCAGGTGACCTGGACCCGGCAGAAGTTGAGCCAACACAAGAAGACTTGGCTTCTAATGTCACGCCCCGCTTCCCAGTGTACGGTGAAGTAGACGCGACGAGGCCCGCTACGTATATACTCAGAAGTATATACGCTAAGCGTAACTAAGCAATATAAAGTAAATCACAAGAGACAAATGATATAGAAATAACAGCAACTTTCATTAATAACATTCTTTGTACAATGCATGAAAAGAAAATACAACTGAAATGAAAAGCGATGCCTAAACAGTGGCATAACAGTAAATGAAAATACTGGAAAGAACAAGGTACAATATCTAGAGCTCGGGATCTTCGTAGAACTGCTCCAAATCTTCACCGGTGGGCTCGATCTCAGCTTGGTCCAACGCACCTGACGACATTCAAAGAAGAAAGAAATAGAATGTCGTCAGCGAACAGGTCGCTCGGTAAGTCCCAAATATAAGGAAGAAATAGACAGAGAGAGAGAGAGAGAGAGAGAGAGAGAGTAGCTTTTAATGTTGTATTGTATTGTCATATTATATTAGTATGGTGTTAACGCTGTTGTTGTAGTTTGGTACAGAAGGATGCCGGTGTATACGAGAGGGGTCTCAGTATGCTAGAGACCAGGGCAAATGGAAGTACAAGGCTCCGTTATACAACCCGGAACAACGGCAATTGGATTCAGGTTAGGTGTCTTAATCTTACCATCTCGTGCCACCTTTAACACCTTCCGTACCAATCTACCCCTTAAACCCCGCGATGTCTTGTTTGTATTGTTATCTTGTAAAATTGTATTGATTGCATGATAGACCGACCGACCGACCGAAACCATGATATCAGGAAACGGTTATAACCGTAGAGTCATGTAAATGGAATACTGGGAAACATGTAAAAGGAATATCCATGGTTCGGTTCAGTCGAGTAGATTGTTAACTGGATTCTGGGATTCATGTATTCATCTTGAGTTGAAATATAAAGAATATAGATTGACTTGAATCATATTCATGTCAGAAATAATCAGATTAACCCGAGTCAGACTAAAAGAAATGTAATTGGAAGTTCAATAATTGTTAGGGGCCTTTTTGTAATTTATAAAACTTGAGGGGGTTTTATGTAAAAAGTACTATTGTATAGTTTTCAAAATACATCTCAAGTATTTAATATTCGTCTTTATAGTTATAATGGGTGTGAATTTTATTTGTGTTATTCTAGTGAATATATCCTAATAAAAGTATTAATTGATTTATTTAAAACTCATGGTATTTTAATGTAAATTTTAATCTTGTAATTTTTAGAAAAATGTGGAAACTTTATATTATAATAAAATAGGTGTCTAAATGATAATTATATATATTAACACATGAATAACTTTTAAATGAATATTTTATTTTCAAAAATCTCATTTTTCTTAAATGTCGTATTTTAAACCTTTCGAGACCGAATGCTCCTTGCGGAGGTCTGAATCTCGCACTACTAGCCTGCGGGTGCATGATGAACCGTACTATCCCTAACAGGTTCCCCAAAAGTGGGTTGTAGCGGCACTTTGCTTAGGTTTATAAATACTTTTCATTTAGGAAAACGGTTTTATAAATATAGGATATTTATTTGTAAAAGAGTATAGATTTCCGTATTTTATTTTCTAGGGTTTCCTAAGCCAACTAGCCTATTTCTAAGGTCTAAACGACAAGTCATTAGAAGCCTCAAATCGCCTCTTCACCGTCAATTGCGGCCAGGTAAGTGCCAGGTAAGTGGGAAGGAACCACAGTCGTGGGCCTAATTAAAAACCACTAGCCTAGACACACTTGCCTAGACATCACAAGACAGTTTAGATAAACGATCGATGTCTATGACCTATCGTGCTTTCATTTTATTTAAAATTTTATACAACTTAAAGTTTTCAAGTAAAGGTTATAAAGAATATGGTATTTTAGTGAAAAGTCCTGTAATGTCGTATTCTATGTTTTGACATTTATCAGTTAGGGTTATATTTGTGTGTGTGTAGAGGTAGGTCATTACCTTGTGACTTGTTTTAAGTTTTGATGACGTTTAGAGGTAAAACATGACATGTTAAAGTTGAAGGTATTAAAGCGCAAGAATACGGTATTTGAAAACGTTATCATTTCATGTGTGAAAATTCATTCAAATTGATTTCTACAAGTTTATTTATCAAGATAAACATATTTAAGAGTGGGGGAATTAATTAGAACAAGAAAAATAAACTTTATGGTATTTTTATGAAAAGAATACGATATTGTAAAAAAGCTATCATTTCATGTGAGAAAGTTTGTTTAAATTGGTTTATGGGTGATTAATAGTCAATATGAATATGGGTAGGTATTATGTATTAGGTAACAAGTGGAAATTTGCAGAAAAACCGAATCGGAAATCGGGTTGTTCCGATTTCTGTCGGGTTCCAAAAAGTCGTATTTTTATATTAAAGAAAAGAGAGATAGAAGAGATGGGACTTACAAGTTTGGACAAGCTAAGGAGGCTAAGGAAGTGGTGGTGGTCGGTGCGTCGAAAACGTCGTGAAGGTTCTACTACGATCGCCGGAATTCGTCGTCGGTTTCGGCAGCGCTTCGCTTCTCGCTCTTTTTCTAACGTACCGAGTTCTCTTGAGAATTTGGGAGAGTGGACTTAGAGTTGTAGGGTAAAATGGTAGAGGGTAGGGGTGTTTATATAGGGCTGGGCTAGGGTTAGGGTTAGGGTTTTAATTAAAAAAATATATAAAAATCATTAAAAATCATTAAACCTAGGAGTAAAAGGGATTTATTGGCCAAATTAAAACCGATCCAGGTATAATAAGTGTGCAAGAGGGTTGACCAAGTCAAGAGCCAACTTTTCTCAGTTGGTGACTCGGCCGTCCGGCCAAGTCCGGCCGGCGGCGCCGGACCGAGTAGGCCGATTCGCCGGCCGGCGGCGCCGAGTCGGGCCGAGTCAGGCTTCCAATGGCCGGGGATTTTCTGGGGGTACAATTTGGTATATTTACTTTTTGTTGTCCAGTACATATTTTGGGAGTTATGGCCTTTTTACCATTGACTTCCAAAAAAAATCAAAACAAAATAAATACAAAAATAATGTG